>CM069133.1:102389273-103725940 GCA_035221665.1 Okamejei kenojei
TTTGGCACATTGGCCTTCATCAGTCATAGTATTGAGTATAGAAGTTGGGAGGTCATGTTGCAGTTTTATAAGAAGTTGGTGAGGCCGCATTTAGAGTATTGTGTTCAGTTCTGGGCACCATGTTATAGGAAAGATGTTGTCAAGCTAGAAAGGATACAGAGAAGATTTATGTGGATTTTGCCAGGACTAGATCTGAGCTATACGGAGAAGATGAGTAGGCTTGGACTCCATTCCTTGGAGCGCAGGAGGATGAGGGATGATCTTATCGAGGTGTATAAAATCATGAAAGGAATAGATCGGGTAGATGCCCAGGGCCTCTTGTCCAGAGTAGGTGAATCGAGCACTAGAGGATATAGGTTTAAGGTGAAGGGGAAAAGATTTAATAGGAATCTGAGGGGTATCTTTCTCACATAAATGGTGGTGGATGTATGGAACAAGCTGCCAAAGGATGCAAAGAGGCAGGGACTATCTCAGTGTTTAAGAAACAGTTAGACAGATACATTGGATAGGAAAGGTTTAGAGGGATATGGGCCAAATGCGGGCATGTGGGACTAATGTAGCTGGGACATGTTGGCCAGTGTGGGCAAGTTGGGCTGAAGGGCCTGTTTCCACGCTGTATCACTCTATGACTCTATTGGAGATTGAGGGGAGATGCCAGAGTGGAATGGCACTGAATTAGGGAGCTCTGATTTGCATCAACACACTGAATGCAATGTGTCACAAAGTAGTCACCCAACCTGCATTTGGTTTTCTCCAATGTCGAGAAGACCCCATTTCAAATACTAAATGCACCAAACTACATTGGAAGAAGTGCAAGTGAGTTCTTGCTTAATTTGAAAATGCTATCTAGGTCCCTGGACGGTGGAAATGATTGAGACAAAAAGGCAGGTTTTGCAATATTTCTTGTGATGGAATCTTGGTGGAAATTGCATTGAAACTGTTGAATGTGGGAGGGAAGTAAGAAGTAAAGAGGAAGTGGAGGACCAAAGGGAACTGTATCTTTGTTCTGTAAGGAGGAGAGATAGTGAGGGCAGAGGTGAATATTCAAAACAATCAGAAGAATTCCAAGTCAAAAATGCTTGAAGTTAAGCAGAAGTTATGAAAACATTAAAATGAAACAAAATGAGTGATTGACTGCTTTTCAAAAAAGATCACCGATATAAAAGATAAAATATGTGGTTGGGAAGATTTGGAAGGTTGTTTTACTGAAAGTAACTATGCATTATTCTCTGGCTCCCTTCAAAATAGTCTCATTATGGTTGGTGGTATGTTAGTTTTTTTTCAACTTTTGCTTACATTTAAGCATTTTGGACTGAATTATTTCTCTGTATAGTACAAAAATCTGTGGTTTTGCTGTTATTGGTGGACCTTGCGTCTGTATCATGTAGTAGATAAACCTAAATTAAAATCATAAGGTCATAGGTGATAGGAGTAGAATTAGGCCATTCGGCCCATTAAGTCTACTCCGCCATTCAATCATGGCTGATCTATCTCTCCCGCCTAACCCCATTCAACTGCCAACTCCCCATAACACCTGACACCTGTGCTAATCAAAAAGCTATCTATCTCTGCCTTAAAAATATCCACTAATGTGGCCTCCACAGCTTTCCGTGGCAAAGAATTCCACAGATTCACCACTTCCTGACTAAAGAAATGTTGTCTCATCTCCTTCCTAAAAGAACATCCTTTAATTCTGAGGCTATGACCACTAGTCCTAGACTCTCCCACTAGTGGAAACATCCTCTCCACATCCACTCTATCCAAGCCTTTCACTATTCTGTATGTTTCAATGAGGTATGTTGTTTGTAAATCTCTAGGGAAATGTTGCCTATATTAAATGGACTTTTGTGCAGGCTCTTCGGCCGTATTTAATATGATGTTGAAGGAAAAGATTAAGATTGCTTGTAAATATTTTCAAAAGGTGGCAGGAGACTGGTGAAAGAAAACATTCGTCCATGATCTATCTTATTTTAATAAAGGATCAGGATTATAACCTGACAACTCCCCAATCTCAGTAGAGTGGAATTTAATGAAAAATATCATTGGGTTTGCATTTAATGGCTAAATAGAATGCCTGGGCCTGATTATTGAGACTCAGACAGTTTCAGCAAACAAAGATAATGCTGGTAAATATTGATCTTGGTTGACATCAGGAAAGTAGTAAGCTCAGGTGCTCAGTAGGTTTTACAGCCCGTCTGCTTTTAGTCTCCAATTTAGTCCATTCTCACTGATATCTAGAAGATTTATTATTTTCAGGTGGTCGATTTGTGCAGCAGCATAATGGAGGCTTAATGGGCACTGACCCCTTCAGAAAGGAATTAGGGAGATTTCTGGATAACTTTGATTTTCGATTACCATAAGATGAATGATCTGAGAACTTTTGACAGATGTTTTGTATGCTATCTATTTCTATGCTATCTATTTCTATTTGGTGTAGCAAGAGTTGGGGGGGGGGGGGGTGAGGGGAGGTTTCAACTCGTGTTGTTAGGCAGAATCTTCAGCTATTTGCTGCCCTTATCCTTTTAGACTGTTGAAGTCATTGGTTTGGATGGTTTGGTCAAAATAAACTAGATGGACTGTGCAGTGATCAAAGATCTTCAACCTGGAACATTAATCTAGAATATTCCTGAAATTTAATCTCTAGACCTATGCCACTATTTGCACCCTATTAAATCCTCTGCCCCCTTGCCACCTCCGTTTGAACATGTCAAATCTGTCTAAGTTAAATAATTTTATTTTAAATAGCATTATGAGCAGGTTATGTGGCTGAATGCAAGCCAACTAACTGGTGGTGGTGTGAAGTAAATGAAGACACATTGCAGAGTGGAGAAATGCTGAAGTCTCACTGAATTGTAGATTTGGCGGAGGTTATAGAGACTGGGAGTTAAAAACATTGAATGATTTGTGCCCAATAATGAATACTTTGAAATTAAATTATTCTGGCCCAGGAGCCAATCAGAGTTAAGAAGCATAAAACATCACACTTCATTATAAATTTAGATTTTTTTTAAATTAAATAGAGAATTTGTTTATTTTGGCAAACAAACATATGCAAATTTACACTTCCAGCATGGGCACTGCATATGGGTGAGCAACAGGAATCCTGGGGGCAATTTCCCATCCTGAACCCAACAGTCACAACACTAATTGTACCGCTGTTATCTCCACTCCAATCAACCCATTGAGCAACTGCAGTCATCACAAATATTAAGAAGACCAATCGGATAGAAATGAATAGGCGAGCATAGGTTCAGAAGTATGAGAAATTGAGTTGAGCTTCATATTTTGCAAGCTTTGGAATTGACCAGTTCACTGAAGTGTTATTTTCCAGCCTTGTACATTCCTCAGTTTTGAAATCCTGTATTTCTGTAGACCCTGCAACTCTGTTATTTTCTATATTTGTGTTTTACCTCTTTACTGATAGATATCTATACAGCTCATTGTAAAGGAAATATTAAAATATTTTTTCAATTAATCGTGTATATATTGGATTGAAAGCATTCCTGCAGCAAAAGGTCAAAAGAGAAAATAAATTGAAGTGGTTGAAGTTAATTTCTGAGTAATGAATTCATGTCCAGCAAAATCTGGATGGCCTACTTCCAATTTATAACATTTCAGTAATTTTGTAATGAGAAATACACATGTCACGCTGATTTGTGTTTTAACTTAATTTAAAAATCACAGATATGCCATTATTATTTTGAGTTTTATTATTCTTCCAGCGTTGTTTCATTTCACCAGTCTTGCTGTTCTGAGTATTTCTTAGCTCACAAACAATATGGAAGCGTTCCTTAAAAGTTACTGTGATCTTGACCATGCATGTACCTTTATGAGTCAATGATTGTTATGATCACCAAGGAACCATATCCCATTAAACAAGCATGTGTCATTGCATTCATTAGGCTTAAAAGATGAATTCATTTGAGATGATGCAATGATTAAGAAAAATACATTTCACTTTTCAAACAAAGTACTTTGGGACAACTTTCTAAGTAATGTAGTTTAGTTTATTGTCACATGTACTGAGGTACAGTGAAAAGTGTTTTGTTGTGTGCAAACCAGTTAGTTGAAAGTGTGCATGATTACAATCAAGCCATCCACAGTGTACAGGACACGATAAAGGGAATAATGTTTAGAAACATAGAAACATAGAGAATAGGTGCAGGAGTAGGCCATTCGGCCCTTTGAGACTGCACCGCCATTCAATATGATCATGGCTGATCATCCAACTCAGTATCCCTTACCTGCCTTCTCTCCATACCCCCTGATCCCCCTTTAGTGCAAGGTTGTCTGATTTAAAAATAGTCTGAGGGTCTCCAATGAGGTAGATAGTAGCTCAGGACTGCTCTCCAGTTGTTGATAGAATGGTTCAGTTGCCTGATGATAGCTGGGAAGAAACTGTCCCTGAATTTGGAGGTATGCATTTTCACAATACAAATGTAAATCAGATTTACAGTGAAATACATTTGTCATATAATGCATGTAACATAGAAACATAGAAATTAGGTTGCAGGAGTAGGCCATTCAGCCCTTCGAGCCTGCACCGCCATTCAATATGATCATGGCTGATCATCCTACTCAATATCCCGTACCTGCCTTCTCTCCATACCCTCTGATCCCCTTAGCCACAAGGGCCACATCTAACTCCCTCTTAAATATAGCCAATGAACTGGCCTCCACTATCCTCTGTGGCAGAGAGTTCCAGAGACCCACCATTTTCTGTGTGAAAAAAGTCCTTTCTCATCTCGGTCTAAAGATTTCCCCCTTATCCTTAAGCTGTGACCCCTTGTCCTGGACCTCTCCAACATCGGGAACAATCTTCCTGCATCTAGCCTGTCCAACCCCTTAAGAATTTTGTAAGTTTGTATAAGATCCCCTCTCAATCTCCTAAATTCTAGAGAGTTTTAACCGAGTCTATCCAGTCTTTCTTCATAAGACAGTCCTGACATCCCAGGAATCAGTCTGGTGAACCTTCTCTGCACTCCTTCTATGGCAATAATGTCCTTCCTCAGATTTGGAGACCAGAACTGTACGCAGTACTCCAGGTGTGGTCTCACCAAGACCCTATACAACTGGTAGAACCTCCCTGCTCCTATACTCAAATCATTTTGCTATGAAAGCTAACATACCATTCGCTTTCTTCACTGCCTGCAGCACCTGCATGCCTACTTTTAATGACTGGTGTACCATGACACCCAGGTCGCACTGCATCTCCCCTTTTCCTAATCGGCCACCATTTAGATGTAATTAAGGAATGTTTGACCAAAAAATGAAGAACCAAACAAAATTCTTTGACAATCAATAAATTCATAATAAACCTATATTTGCTTAGGTAGTGGTTGATATTTAATAACAGCATTGCTTTGCATGTTTTGAAAGTTAGATAAATGACTGGCAATATTATTTTCATTGTTGGCTATTTTAGGATTGAAAAATGGTGTGGTGCTACAGGTCTTATTGCGGGGGCCCCAAATTTATAATCACTGTTAATAACTTGGATGAATGGATCAAGTTACTGAAGCCAAATTTGCCAATGCTACAAAGATAGGTATCTTCGCAAGCTGTGAGCAGGACAGAAAAAGCCTACAAAGGAATATAGACAAGTTTAATGATTGAGATACTGTATACTACAGGGAAATGTAAGGTTATACGCTTTGGAAAGAAAAAGAAAAAAACCCAAATTATTTAATTTATCATTCAAATTTTGCTGTATAAAAGTATTTGCGGGCCATACTATATGAAACACAAAGTCATTTTGCTGTTACAGCAAGAAATGTGGTAGGCTAAAAGAATACTGTTCTTTATTGCAAGGTTTATGGAGTATGCATTATGGAGTGCAGTTTTGATCTCCATGTCGAAAGATGTGCTTGCCGTGCATAGAAAGTTAACTTCATTGATTGTAGACACAAGGAACTGCAGATGCTAGTTTACAAAAAAAAGACACAAAGTGCTGGTGTAAGTCATCAGATCAAGCAGCATCTCCGAAGAACATGGATAGATAATGTTTTGGGTCGGGAGCCTTCTTCAGTCTGAATAAGGGTCCTGACGTGAAATGTAATTTATCCATGTTCTTAAGAGATGCCTCCTGATCTGCTGAGTTACTTATACTTCATACCTCTATTTCGCACAGACTGAGAATCGAACAAAGAATCTTTGTATTTGGTTAATGTTTCACTGACATCACATTTATTAACTCTTCCTTCAAATATTACAGTGAGCATGTGTTTACCACAGAGAAACATGCCATATGCTAACATCAAACTGCTGGAGGACGAACCAGCAGTTAGGCAGCATCTGTGATGACCGAGAGATATTTGGCATTTTGCAGCAGGACTGAGAGTGATGGTGTAGAGAGATGGGATGGTGTGGGGGGAGCTGGCAGGCATAAGATGTGAAGAGGGGGAAATTAAAGTTGGATGGAAGTAGGTGGAGGAGGGTAAGAGATGGAGTTGGGAGACAACGACTGGTATGTAATGGGTAAAAACATATAAGGAGAGTGAGAGAGAGAGAGAGAAGTGGTGGGTGGTGCCAAATGGGGAGAGTGAAGAGTGAAGGTACATAGCTACAAAGACTAGAAGGTGACAACTGGTCCTTGATTATGCTGGTGGCCTTGCCGAGGCAGCTGGAAGTGTAGATGGAGTCAATGGAAGGAAGGTTGGTTTATGTGATGGTCTGGGCTATGTCCACAGCTCTGCAATTACTTGCTGTTTTGGATGGTGCTGCTCCCAAACATCCCGATGCATCCCTTAATATGGCACATCTGTAGAAGTTGCTGAGGGTTGTTGGGGGCATGCCAAACTTCCTATGCCTTCTGAGTAGAGACCTTGCTATGCTTTCTTGTCCATTGATTGCATATGGCTGGTCCAGGACAAATTGCTGGTGATATTTATTCCTAAGACCTTGAAGCTTTCAACCATTTCTACTTCGGCATTAGTAATGCCGGGTGTGTGTGCTGCTTCTCTTCCTGAATTCGATCACAATCTCTTTTGTCTTGCTGGAATTGAGGAAGAGGGGGTGTTGTCTTGATAGGTAAGGAGGTGAAGAATGGTATCAGGTAAGGGAGAATGATGGGCAGATGGAAAGGGGATCGGACAATGTTTGTGGGTTGAGAAAACCTGGTTGGATTGGCAGGAGAGAGGAAGGAACATATGGGCCTACCAGTGGGTTGTAGAATACCCAGGTGGAATATGAGGTGTTATTCACACCTGAACATAAGACAGCTGGGATTGAGATACCTCTCGGGTATTGTTCACCTGAACATATCTCATATTGAAGAGGGGTCCCGTTCTTTCGGCACGGACTGGAAGGGCCGAGAGGGCCTGTTTCCGTGCTGTAATTGTTATAACACAAGACAGTCCAAAGAAAAAGACTGACAGATAAGACATTAGTGCAACAACACAGGGGAGAACTAGGGAGAACTCTTGAATTACCTCGTACAGTGGGACAGGCCCTTTAGATAAAAAAGGGAAATATCATCACCAGCTGCCTGAAGCATGCCTGAGCAATATTTTATTTCTACCGAGGCAAAGAAAGAATGGATAAATTTATATATATATTGTATTGATATATAATCAGCAATTTTATACAGGAACCGATACAGATTAGAAACGGGCCGTTTGGCTCACTGAATCTGCGCCAACCAGTGTACTAACACTAACCTATACACACTAGGGGCAATTTGTGTGTAAGTCTACAATCGTGTCAACAGACCGGTACATCTTTGGAGTGTGGGTGGAAACTGGAGCTCCTGGAGAAAACCCACGCAGGTCACAGGGAGAACGTACAAACTCCACACTGACAGCATCCATAGTCAGTATCGAACCCGGGTCTCTGGCGCTGTAAGGCAGCAACTCTACCGCTGCGCCACCGTGCTGATGTAGGATAGAAAACCAATAAAGATCAATAGTTCCAAACCCGCAGAAAAATTTAGAGCATGGAAATTCTCTGCCTCAGAGGGTGGTGGAGGCTGATTCTCTGGATACTTTCAAGAGAGAGCTTGATAGGGCTCTTAAAGAGTCAGGGGATATGTGGAGAAGGCAGGAACAGGGTACTGATAGGGAATGATCAGCCATGATCACATTGAAGCTGGCTCGAAGGGCCGAATGGCCTACTCCAGCACCTATCGTCTATCCTTTATTATCTATTGAAGCATAGTGGGCTAAATAAACTAACCTCACATGCGACTCAGGAGGCAATCGTTTCCCAAGAATTAAGCGATGTTTAATAGTAAGATTAAACGAGAACTTACCAGTTCGAAGTTTGATCGTTATTTTATGAGGAGTAACGATGAGGGATTACGTGAAGAAGCCCCGCCTGGCGCTAGAACGGCATACTTCAAAGCAGTGGCATGAAAAACACAGAACACAATAGCCGGAGTAAGATAGTAAGGCTCATCATAGATTTAGAACTACCAGATGATCATTTATTTTATGAGGGTGGGGAGTGGAGGGCACGTAATCCCTCATCGTTACTCCTCATAAAATAACGATCAAACTTCGAACTGGTAAGTTCTCGTTTAATCTTACTATTTTACTTCGGAGTCACATGAGTGACTACGTGAAGATTTTGAAGCTTCTGTGTTTTTCATGTCGTAGAGTCATTCCATACGACAGTCCGGCTAGGTCAACACATACATGAGTAAAAAACCTTTTACCAGATAAGTTTTAGTTCTTTTCATAAATCTTTTAATGATAAAAGAACATATAATAACCCCCTTATTTACATCTGGGGAAACCCTTACAAAGTGATAAAAGATATGTGATAACATAATCGATAATATCAATCGATAGTGAAACAAAGCAGGTGATTATAGTGAACCCAACACCGCATGTCCAAAGTCTGTCATTGTGTGAACAGGTTTATTGTAGAACTTTGAAAAAGTTTCTTCTTTACACCACCCTGCGGTTTCTAAAATGTGTTCGCGTGGTACGTCCTGTAACTTCGCTGCGGACGTAGCAGCTGCCCTGGTGGAGTGAGATTTGAACACATCAGTGTGTACTCCTGCTAAACCTTTCTACACCTGTTTTAAGCACCTTGAAATTGTTTGTACTGAAGCTTTTGTGTGTGGTTTCTTATACGTAATCATTAATGTTTTTCATCACCTCGAAGAGTTTTGGTAACTTTTATATATTGATTCAAATGTTTAACTACACACAACGTTGGATCAATAGGGTAAGCTTGAAACATTACCTTTGCTCCAGTTCTCCCTGGTCTGCTTTGTTTGATCAGATCGTAAACATAAAACACAATGTTATCTGCAGCCACATGCATACAGTCTAAACGTAGCATTTGTAATGTTTGCACCCTTTGTGCTGAAACTAATGCCATTAACATTACTAATTTAAATGTTAACTTTGCCAATGATAAAACTTTGATTGGAGTCCATTGCCTAAGTAAAGTAAGTACAATGCTGACATCCCAAATTTCTGTATATCTTGGTTTGGGTGGATTTTTGTTAAAGATTCCTTTCATAAATCTGGATATTAATGGATGTGATCCAATTGATTTCCGGTCAGAGATTTGTCATAAATAAGATGATAAGGCACTACGTGCACTATTAATGGCACTATAACTTAAGTGCTGCTCAAAATGCAACTCGGCAAGGAACTCCAATATGTTTGCAATGTTCACAGTATGATAGGATATATTTGATTGTCTACAAAAATTTCCCCATTTCTTTATATGTGTCATATATTGTCTCTGAGTGCTATCTCGCCATGATGCGCCTATAACATCCATAGTTCTATCCGACAATCCAAGCTCTTGTAATGGTCTGGTCAAAACCTGCAGATTAACAAATTCATATAAACATGTAATGGATGAATTTATTTGGTTACTGGTTTTATTAACAAATCACTGCTGCTAGGAATTGACATATATGGTTCTTTAATCATGTTTAACATCAATGGGAACCATGGTTGTGTTGGCCAATTTGGAATCACCAATAATCCTGTGGCAGAATCTTGTTCTATTTTCTTCAGACATTGCTGAACCAGAGCAAATGGCGGGAAAGCATAAAAGAAACATATTCCCCAAATGTAGTGAAAAAGCATCTACTGCTACTGCATCTGGATCTGATTCCCAAGCCACATGTTTAGGCAATTGATGATTTAATCTTGATGCAAACAGATCAATGTCTGGTAACCCATATTGAATCACAATTTTACTGAAAATTACTGGGTTCAACATCCATTCTGTGTTGTCTTTAAACACCCTTGATCTATTGTCTGCCACCACATTGTCTTTACCTGGGATATAATTAGCCGAAATCCAAATTTGGTGCTTAATACACCACTGCCATATCTGATTGACCAGACAATCACATGATACCGATCTGACTCCACCCATGTGATTAATATATGCAACAGCTGTTTTATTGTCTAATTGTATCAGTACATGCAGATTCTTTTTTGTAGAACAATAGGCTTTTAATCCATAAAACGCCCCCAATAACTCTAAATAGTTAATACCATATGTTTGGAGAAACATTTCCTCTTGGACAGTCCATCTGCCCCCACAACTGGTAAATGAATCTGTCGCCCCCCCATCCGAGAGCACTAGCATCTGTTTGTAAAAATACTTCAGGCTGTTGTATTAAAATGTTTTTAGCAGCTTGTGGGACATTTTCAATCCACCATTGCAATTCCAATAAAGCTTCTTTTGTTAATTGCATAGGCCTATCAAAATGGCCTGCTCGCTTTTTTAGAGCTCATATTTTGTCCCTTTGAAGGTTTAGGTAATGTAATGGACCAAATTCTACTGCAGGAAATGCTGCTACTAGTTTACCATTAACCTTTGCTACTTCCCGGATGGAGGGATAAGTTTTGTGAATGAGACCCCTACAGGCCATTAAAATATCATCAATCTTATCTGTTGGCAAAGTTACTAACATAGTAACTGAGTTAATCACAAACCCCAAATAGTTAATTGACTGTGCTGGCTGCAGCTGGGACTTAATTGGATGAATCAAGAAACCTAACTTCTAAATAAAGTTTTAGTTGCTGAAACTGATTTTCCAGCTGATTCCTGATTACTACTGATAATTAAAATGTCATCCAGATAAGCCATAATAATGTGCTTTTGTGCTCTTAATTGTGCTAAAGCTGGTTTAAACAGCTTTGTGAAGAGCCTGGGAGGTGAACTTAACCCGATTGGTAAAGCTTTGAATTGCCACAGCTGTCCCAGCCAATTAAATTTTAAATACCTTCGAAAAAATTGATGTATTGGTACTGAATAGTACGCATCCTTTAAATCAATTTTAGCCATATAACAACCTGCTGATATCAAATGTCTTGTAGTGTTGAACGTTGCCATCTTAAAATGTTTATACTCGATAAATGTATTAAAGTTTGTAAGGTCCAGAATAATTCTGCAACCACCATCTTTTTTACTTCTTGGAAAGATATTTGACGCAAATTGATGTTTATGTTCAACAGTTTTTTCAATAACACCTTTTTTGAACAATTTGTCAATTTCCACATTAATTTCTGCCTCTTCAATAGCAGAAAACATGAAACCATAAGCAGGTTTATTTTGTACCGGAGAGTTAACACCTTCTTTAAATGTTATAGTAGCTCCTGAAACTGTTTAGTAAAATAAACCGATCAGATGTGATGGCAAGCCATTCATCATAAAACATTTGTAATCTCCCTCCAACTGGAGATTTGTCCACAGCTTCTTTAAGAATAGAATAAATATTTTGTACCACTCCATATGAACGTGGTCGTCTCCATCTCCCCGTATACGGGTGAACATTAGGCTTTGTCGGATGGTAATATTTTCTTATCATATTCCTGCCTCTGTTTCCAAAATCAAATTCCCTTCCTTGACGAAAAATATGTTTTTTTTTTTTCCAAAAACGAAAGGTCTCATGTGGCTAATAGATTTAGCCTCTTCATCCATTTCTCTTATTTGTTTAGGCAGGTTCTCTCCAAATAGATAACCAGGAGCTTGAACACCACTTGATCGACACAGACCTGCAAACCTTGGATGAAATATGGGCCGAATCGCAATTTTCCTCATACAATTAATTTCATAGAAGGAATTGCACAATAAGCCCAAAGTATCTTTTTGGATTTTAACCATTTCCGACCCTTCCATTTGCCTTCCAAAAGCAGTAATGGCAGCTGAAATCAGTTTGAGGATTCTTTGAAATCTTATTTCTTGTCCTCTCATGCCTGGAGTCATAGGCGTCCATATAGATGGATTAACCGTAGGTACCTTCAATGAGGTGCAATTTTCCGGTGTTTTATATAATTCTGCTGTTTCAACCATCACAGAATCTTGAAGTTGGTGAGATACCATATAATTAATACTGACAGCTAGGTTTTCTTCCATAGCCTCACCACTTCCTTCAGGTATAGCAAAATCTTTTGCCATATCAGGCACATCTGGCCTCTTCTTTTTAATTTGTGGTGTGCACTCATAATCCACATCACCACTTGCAGGGTCTGACTTTTGCAGCCCTGATACACCTGGAATTATATCCAATGAGACTTCCTCCACCCTTGATCCTGGGTCTGGAGTTTCAAATTCCCAATTTGGCACATAGCCATATTCTGGATATTCAAACCCCTCAGGGTAATTTTGGGAAATTTCTGGGTACTGTGACCCTTGTCTCATAATATTTTGGAATACTCTCTCCATATGTTCCATTTTAAGCCATATAGCTTTATTATCCGGAGGACTTTCATTATCAGAGTCATCATCAGAAACCACGGGCCTCACGGATTTCTTTTTACTTTTTCTAGGAACATTTTCCTCCGTGGTTTGCATTTCTGGAGAAATTATAGTCTCACAAACGGGTGAATCAGCTGCCACCAGTATCGGAACCGGATCCGCACTAATCTCTTGTCCCGACTCTTTAGCTTCTCCCCGGGACGATCTTTTTACCCGCGAAATTTTCCTTTGAGACTTCTCCATTTTTCTTTTTTATTATCTGGCTAAATCAGTACGCCAGCGTGACTGATTTTGAATTTTACTTTCACTATTGCTGGTTCTACCAGCGTAACGTCTTTTTTAGAACGTCCCCTATTTTCCTTGCACTTACCTGCGGGTCCGTTCCGGCCGCTGCGAGGAGCTGCGCTCTGCAGCTCTTGCTTCTGCCGTCAGCGTCGACGTAATGCCGTTCTAGCGCCAGACGGGGCTTCTTCACGTAGTCACTCACGTGACTCTGAAGTAAAATTAAATTGCAACAATTAGTCAATAAATATCTCTCTATCATTGATTCCTTTATTGTGAAACATAGAAGAAAACATAAAATGAGATAAACAATAATTGCATAAAGTGAATGACCTAATTATACCTGACAGTTCAAAAGGTAAATGTGTTAAAATATCAATGGTCAATCTCAGACAATTCCTGGATGTTGCATTCCATTCACTACTAGTTCATCAGTTACTAATCAAGTAATTATTTCAAAGTCTTAAAGCCCTCTGTTTCTTCCTCAACCACAGAACCAACCAATCCCCGTATACAGATACTCTCCTCCGGAGCTGGTCCTTACCCTTAACAACTTTTCGTTTGACTCCTCCCATTTCCTCCAAATACAAGGCATGGCTATGGGCACGCGCATGGGCCCAAGCTATGCCTGCCTCTTTGTAGGGTACGTCGAACAATCCTTGTTCGAGGCGTACCATGGCCCTATCCCCAAACTCTACCTCCGCCACATCGATGACTGCATTGGTGCTACCTCCTGCACCCATGCAGAACTCACTGACTTCACCCATTTCACCACTAACTTCCATCCGGCACTCAAATTCACCTGGACCATTTCCAACCTCTCCCTACTGTTTCTTGACCTCACTATCTCGACCGCAGGTGAGAGACTACGGACCGATATCTACTAAAAACCCACTGACTCCCATGGCTATCTGGACTACACTTCTTCCCACCCTGCTTCCTGTAAGGACTTCATCCCCTACTCCCAATTCCTCCATAAATGCCACATCTGAACCCAGGATGAGGTGTTCCACACCAGGGCATCGGAGATGTCCTCATTCTCCAGGGAACAGGGGATCCCCCCTTCACCAGGGTCTCTTCTATACCCCGTATCTCTGCTCTCACTCCCCATCCCCCCCCCATTCGTAACAAGGGCAGAGTCCCCCTTGTCCTCACCTTCCACCCTACCAGCCATCACATACAACAGATAATTCCCTGGCATTTTCACCACCTCCAACGGGATCCCACCACTGGCCTTATCTTCCCATCTCCTCCCCTTTCGGCTTTCCACAGAGACTGCTCCCTCCATAATTCTATGGTCAATTCATCCCTTCCCACCCGTACCACCCCTTCTCCTGGTACTTTCTCTTGCAACCGCAGGAAGTGCTACACTTGTCGCTTAACCTCCCCCCTTGACTCCATCCAAGGACCTAACCAGTTTTTCCAGGTGTGGCAGAAGTTCACCTGCACCTCCTGCAACCTCATCTATTGCATCCGCTGTTCTAGGTGTCACCTGCTCTACATCGGTGAGACCAAGCATAGGCTTGGCGATAGCTTCGCCCAACACCTCCGCTCGGTTCGCAATAACCAACCTGATCTCCCTGTGGCTCAGCACTTCCACTCCCCCTCCCATTCCGAATCCGACCTTTCTGTCCTGGGCCTCCATGGCCAGAATGACTTCTCCAATTTCAGGTAGTCCCTGCTTTCTCCCTCTTTTGCCTCCCCGTCCCAGCCCACTGTCTCTGCCTCTTCCTTTCTTCTTCCCACTCCACCACCCCCACATCAGTCTGAAGAAGTCTCAATCCTACATAACAAGAGGAATCGAATATAGGAGCAAAGAGGTCCTTCTGCAGTTGTACAGAGCCCTAGTGGGACCACATCTGGATTATTGTGAGCAGTTTTGGTCCCCTAATTTGAGGAAGGACATTCTTGCTATTGAGGGAGTGCAGCGTAGGTTTACAAGGTTAATTCCCGGGATGGCGGGACTGTCATATGCTGAGAGAATGGAGCAGCTGGGCTTGAATCTGGAGATATTCATGGTCATGGAAAGAAAATCTACTCTCTCAATGGGTTCATGAATTTTATTCAGCAACGTTAATGATGTCCGAAATGCGGTCTCCCACCAGGGACCCATGAGCTCCCGATGTCACCGTCCACCGGGCCTGGAGCCTCCGAAGCTCCGAAGTCGGGTCACAGCCGCGCGCCACCACAGCTCTCCACGCTCCGAAGACGGACAGCTCCACGATGGTAAGTCTGCAGGCTCTGCGACTGGAGCCGCCAGGTCGTTCCGGCTGGAGGCCGCTCCACGGTGCTAGACCCCAACGACAACGGAGACCGGACAGGGAAAAGGTCGGGTCCCCCATACAGGGAAGAGATTTTAAAATATACACAGCTAAAAACAAAATATAAACTACAACCAAACTATACACTCAACAGGACAAAAAAATAAAAGACAGACGGACTGCAGAGGCCGCTGCCGTGCGGAGTCGCCATCTTAACATCCAGAAGATTCAGATGCTCCGGATTAATAGTTATTTGGTTTACTGGCTCGCTGATGCGTCAGAACTGGTTTACTGATGCAAGACAGATGGTTGTGGTGGAAGAGCAACATTCAGATTGGAAGTCTGTGAACTGTAGAGTTTTGCATGGATCTGTGCTAGGACTGCTGCTGTTTGCAATATATATAAATTATTCTGATGTAAATGTAGGCAGGTTGGTTTGTAAGTTTGCTGATGAGACCAAGATTGCTGTGGCTGTGGTCTGTGAGGAAGGCTGTCTACTGTGAGGGGAAGAAAGTGTACTATGGGATATAGCACTATTTTCCAGTGAAACAGCAGCGCGTCTGAGTGTCGACTTGGTAACCGCTTCACTGAACACTTGCTCCTGGTTTGATTAGGCCTTATGGACCTCCTGGATGCTAACCATTTTATTTCCCATTCCCATACCGACCTTTCTGTCCTGAACCTCCCCATTTCCAGAGTGACGCCACATACAAACTGGAGAAACAGCCTAATTTTCTGTTACAACCCATTGGTAAGAAAATTGAATTCTCCAATTTTATAACCGCTAACTCCTCCCACAAAATCCCCTTTCTCCCCCCTCCCTTTATACCACTGTCCCCCTTCACTCCCCTGAGCCCCACCTACACTCCCACCTATTTGTTCCCTCCCCCTCTCCTTCTAGCTACATTCCTTCCTCTAGCCTCAGAGTTAGCGACTTTTCAATCCTTTCCTGACACCTTCTGTTTTTTCATCCCTGGCCTTTCTCCAATCAGCTGCCCATCAAAAAATTCTCATCTGCCTTTCTTTGCCCTGCCCCATCTCTCTTCCAGGTTTCGTCCCTCCCCCACCCCCTCCCAACCCCCACAATGTCTGAAGAGGGGTCCCAACCCAAATCGTCACCTCTCCATGTTCTCCAGAGATGCTGCCTGACCCACTGAGTTACTCCAGCACTTTGTGCCAGATTTTGTGAAGAATCTGATAGAGAATTATTTGTTTTAGATTGATGTGCTCTCACCTGAAGAACAATCATCAACCTGAACAATAACAGTTTCTCTTTCTTCAGGAGCTGCCCGTCCTGTTGTGCATTTCCAGCATTTTCGCATTTTCATTTTCATTTCCATTCCCAGCATCTGGGTTTTTGTTTTGATCACCTGTTACTTATCATACTTTGGCATTTTACCAGGCAGGACTTTTGTTGCCTTCACTGTTTCAGCTTCATAGATTAATAGTCCTCTCCCTTCTGAGGCAATCCCACCTCCCCCTGTTCACAGTGTGCAAAAATCGACCCAGACATTCATGTGCGGCACTGTCTTTTGAATTAAGGATTAAATTAAGCTCTGTCTGCTCTTTCAAGAAATAACCCCATGCAATCAATTAAATCTTTACACATATGAAGTTATATAAGCGGTTAAACATTAATTTCAAAATGTAGTTGTAAGTTCAGCCAACAATAAATTCACTCCATCTCTTGGTTTCTTCATTTACCAAATCTTTCACTGCAAGCTGCCCTTGACATGTCTGAAATATCCAGTCAAGGAACTGACAATTTTGGTGGAGATACAAAAGGCAACAGAATTTTTAAAAAAGCTGCTGGGAGAATGCAATGGGTGAAGCAGCATCTGTGGAGGAAAATTATTGGTTAACGTTTCAGGTTGAGACGCTGCATTAGGACTGAGTGAATAGAGGGAAGCTAGCCAGTTTATAGAAATGAGAGGGAGGGCTGAGACAGATTGGTAGGTGATAGGTAGGTAGAGATGCAAATAGGGAGAAGGGAGGGGTAAGTGTCAATGCAGCGGCTGATAGGTGATAAGTAAAAACATTTAGAAAGAGAAAAAAAAATGGTAGATGGAGCCTGGTGAGGTCGAGACAGAGGTAGAAGATAAATGGAACTAGATAAGGAAAGGATGATGGGTTAATGGAAGCAGGTGAGGGAGAGGTAGGAAAGATGGTGACTGCCCAATGGAATGCTGAATTTTCCAATTTCGGGTAACCCTCTGCCCGTGTGTTACTTTCCCACTCCCACCTGTCCAGCCAGGATCCCTGCTTGTTTGGCAAAGCTATATCGCTGACGTGGCCCTACGTTCCAAAGACATACAGGTTTGTAGGCTAATTGGCTTCAGTAAAAAAAATATAAATTGTCCCCCGTATGTAGGATTAGCTAACACCCCACCTTCCCTGTACCCCACCTGAACGTACCTCTTTATCCACTCATTCCTTAATGTGGCTTCACAATTCGCAAGTCTTCGTTACTTTTTTTTAACCTTTTGTTCCAATCACGTGCTATTCAAAACTGCTTTTGCTTTTGTTCACCTATTGACCTGCCACACTTTGTCATGCCTCTCCTCCCTCTCTGCTTTCTCCACCCTCCCTCCCCAATCAGTCTGAAGACGAGTCCCGACGCGAAACGTCACTTCTCCATGCTCTCCAGAGATTCTACTTGACTCGCTGAGTTATTCCAGCACTTTGTATTCTTTGTCCTCCATAACGACCCTTTGACTCCTTCCTCCAAGCCAATTGTGACTCAAATGTTCTCTCATCTTGCATTCCATCCTCCCTATCCTTCCAGACTAGCCTACATGCGGGTCCTTGTCAAAGGCCTCACTGAGGCCATGTTTCTCTATCACAAAGGCCTGCTGTCTCTTCCTAATCAGTACATGCCGAGCCAAATGCGGATAGATCCAGATCCTGTCTGTACACCTGACAATAAACTAAACTAAACCCTAAGAATCCTCTCCAACGAAAACCCACCACTGCCCTCGGGCTCACTGGCCAATAATTTCCTGTCTTATCCTTGCCACCTTTCTTAAATAGCAGTATAATATTAGCCACCTTTCAGTCTTCTAAAACTTCACCTTTGACTAAAGATAATGCTAATATTTCTACTTCTATAATATCCCCCCAGCTTCCCATATCAGAGTATGTACTTGGTCAGGCCTTACAGATGTATCTACCATAATGTGCTTTAAAACTTCCAATACCTCTCTTTAATAATTCATATGTGCCTTAAGATATCATGGTCTTAATTCCTTAACTTCCATGATCTTATCCTCAGTAATAATGAATGAGGTATTATTTAATATCTGCCCATCTCTTGTGGCTCTACACAAAGATGACCATGCTGATCCTTAAGGGAACCTAGCCACCCTTTTGCTCTTATTATACCTGTAGAGTCTCATAGGATTTTCCTTTACCTTGCCTACACTTCACAGATCAGTTTCTCACTATATTGTGTCTTCCACCAAGGCTACTATACTAATTTCCATTACAACATTTCCATATTCAAAATACAGGCAAAATGACTTTTGTCGATGGATCTACCACATTCACTGCCTGCTATCCACACTGCTCTACTCTGTTCACTTCAAGAACTCTGTTCTATTCTTCCTTGCACTAAATTCTAGTTTTCTGCTCCTTCAGACAGCTATATTCCATCAGTGGTATATTCCAACAGTAGTATATCTGAACATTCCCTTCTCTTGTTATTTACAGGAGAAAATAAACAGAAATAGAGGTGCAAACAGAATTTTGTTAAATTGAAAACAATAGCTCTTAAATTCAATGATGAATTTGGCTATAGCAGTATATCAAGAGTTATATCACATGATGCAAACTATTTCTTGAAGGCACTTTACCTACATATACTTACACTGCATGATTGCACTTGGAATTTTGCATTGACTGTAATCTTGGAATATGTTGAGCTTGCTGAAAATTGTCAAAGGACTTTCATCAATGATGCAGATGGTGATTTTCATCTCCTTATGGGACAACCGATGGATGTGAGAACAGATATTTTGATATTAAAAAATAATGTTAAAATCATGCAAAGGATTAAGACTAAAATGCAGATATCAGAATGAAAACAGAAGTGCCAGTGTTCAGTTTTGGAAATATTATAAATGTTGGCAGCAGCTGACATGGGCATAACCCCCAAATAATATTTCCCCTTCTGTGCTATGTTGGTCCCTGATCCTCAGCAGGTAGGATGGTCTGGGGACACAAGGAACTACAAATGCTGGAATCTTGAGGAAAACAAAATGAGGTGGAATAACTCAACCAGTCAGGCAGCATCGTGGAGGGAATGGATGGGCAACGTTTTGTGCCTGGATCTTCCTTCAGACCCTAGAAATGGTGTTGGAAGCCACATGGGACAAGATGGCAGCACAGGCAAGTGCTGAAGAAGCACATGTGGCTGTGGCAGTGAGTTTGGGTCAGAACATGGTCAATCAGCAGGAGAGCAACAGGAATCGGAGGGGGAGCAGTGAGAGAGGGTCTCACAGAACTCTGTTGGAGAGAGGAGGAGAATTCCTCAATATCAGGCAAACTTTGAGGAGATTTTGCAGTGCTGCAGTAAAATGGCGACATAAGGAACTGCAGATCTGGAATCTTGAGCAAAACACAACATACTGGAATATCTCAGTGGGTGAAGAATAGTCCTGACCTATAACATCGCCTATCCATTCCTTCCACAAATGAGTTATTCCAGCCCTTTGTGTTTTGTTTGAGGAAGTGTGGTCTGACTAGAGTTAGATAGCAATGCCATGATAAATGACTGCTTTCTTTAGAGGCAGCTCTACATGTTATTCTTAACCTGCACTCCAAATATCTAATCTCCAGTTGCCAAATATAATACGATAAGCCAGAAACTGATGTACATTTTCCAAAATATGTTGATCCTTGTAGATTCTATGTTGTATACACATCAATCTTTTTGCTCGGAAATAAGGCTAGAAATTAATTCAAATACAAATATTTTTGTGTACCTGTTTATCTCAGTCTTTCTAAAGATGGCAGAGAAAAATTATTTCCCTAACTTCAAGTTATCCTTGCTTTCCCTCTCACTCCATGCCTCCCCACCAAGTTCTCCAACTAGTTTTACTGCCCTCCTGATTAAATATTACTGATTGAATGTCATGTTGTCACCTTTTCCTCAGCTAACAATGAACCATTCCGCATTTCCTTATCTGCTCTGATCTGTCATTTTCACACCATACCCGTCTGAAGAAGGCTCTCGATCCGAAACGTCACTCTTCCTTCTCTCCAGAGATGCTGCCTGTCCTGCTGAGTTCCTCCATCTTTTTGTGTCTACCTTCCATACTCCTCTAACTCTCAATCTGAAGAAGGGTCTCAACACGTCACCCATTCCTTCTCCAGGGATACTGCCTGTCTCATTGAGTTACTCCAGCATTTTGTGTTTATCTTCAGAGAAAAACAGGAATTGAATGTCAGGATCAAAAGTCAGTGCAATACTTACTCAAGCGATATTGTAGTAAATCATAGAACTCTTCTATTTGATGGCTAAATGAGCATAGCAGTTGCTGAAAGGTAAAGCTGTGTTGGAAGGTTTGTATTACTTGTCGTTGCATAGGAGCATTCAGTACAGTTCTGCAGGATTCCTGGCAATAGTTTGGAGACAAGTTCCATATCATTTGTGTGATCCACAGGACTGGAAAACTGATAGAATTGATTCAGTAACTCTATGTACAGATGGGCAGTAAAATGTAGTTACGTTGTTTATTTTTCTATTCAGCACTGTCGGCACCAATAAATACTTTAGACATGTATTTGGCCAGAGCAATGCCAGTACTGGGAGCAAATGCCCAGATTAGCGCTGTGAGAAGAGTTTGGACACAAGACAGGGATGTGCGTGGTCACCATTTCTTTTTGCATTGTATTTGGAACCACTAGCTCAATATAAGACAAAATGAAGAAATATAAGGTATCACTATTCAAGGGACTGAACATAAATTGGCCTGTTATGCAGATGACATTTTGATTTTTGGGGCAACCAATAAACTCTCTACCTAAATTGATGCAATCACTCAAACAACTATCAGGATACAAGATTAATATTGGTAAACACAACTGCTTACATACAACTACATCCCATCAGGAGGTCAGAAGTAGGTACCGTCAGGCATGGCAAGCAGACCATCTCAAATATTTGGGCATCATTATACCAAGGGATTTTACAGAATTACCAGAATGCAACTATATACTTTACAGCAAAAAATTAAGGAGGATGTAGCTAGATGGAACCCAATTCCTTTCTTAAGTCTCAACTCGAGAATTGAATCTATTAAAATGAACATTGCCAAGACTGTTATATTTATTTCAGACCCTACCAATGGAGATTAATCAAAAACAATTTAATGATTGGGACAAAATATTGTCAAGATATATATGGCAAGGTAGGACCCGTCTCAAAACCTTACAGTTAACAAAAGAAAATGGGGATGGGGTTTACCCTCTCTCAAAGACTATTATCAGGCAGCACAGTTAAGATCTATGATGTGCTGGTGCAACCCATCATATGATGCTCAATGGAAAAATATTGAAGAGAGAACACTCGCCAATTCTGTACAAGCGATCATAGCTGACAGCAACCTACAAGACTATATAAATGCTATTGAAAATCTATATAAATGTACAGCGATTGCCAGTGTGGTTGATAGGCAGGATACTCTCTACTGGTCATTTGGTTTTGATGCCTATTGATCTCTTTGGTATTTCTCCTTTCAGTTTGTGGTACTTCGACCATGAATTAGTATCTGCGAGACTTTCAAAGCATTCTCTATTAATAGTTTTAAATTGTCATACTAACCTCTCTAAGGACACTGTGCTATGCAGTTGAATTGCTCAATGAATTGGGCTGAATATTTCTACAGTAATAGCCTTTTTCATAGCTGATCCTTTTTAGCATTTTCCTCTTCTGAAGTTCAATAAATGTTATAATTGCATTGAGCTTCTTGAGGTATTTGCAAACAACATTCAAATGTTAATTGTTAAAGAAGGAACTGCAGATGCTGGAAAATCGAGGGTACACAAAAAGCTGGAGAAACTCAGCGCGTGCAGCAGCATCTAAGGTGCGAAGGAGATAGGCAAGGTTTCGGGGTCTGAAGAAGGGTTTGAATGCTCTGCTAGAACATTGGTAAAAGATAACCTTGTTCAAGAAACTCATAAAATTGATGGAGGTCCCTAAGATAACCAAAAACTGGTTCTTTAAAAAAAAATCCATTAGAATGAAAATGGAAAAACAATTTTAAGAGCTCACATAAATATCATTTCCTCAACCTTGTTCCAGTAAGGTGAGTCTGAACGTGTAACAGATATTGTTGAAAATAATGGAAAGTCATATACTGTTCCAAATACATACTGAGCTGATCTAGGCATGAAAGTTAAGTTGTTGCACCAATACTATGCAGTGCTAGGACTAAAGGAAAATTACAGGTTAATGAATCTGTCAGTCCCTATCAGCATGGTTCACATTGGCAATAGCAATCACCCCATCCGGAAAAGTAGAATGCTTTTTTAAAGCCTTGTAGTATCATTTTAATTTTATATAATAATTAAGCTATAAATGTACGTAACTAATATTTTTAACAAGTGTGGGTTGGTCTGATATTACAATATTTTTTATCTTTTGGAGAGACAAAAATTATGTGCTGCCTCCCAAGTAACCTACAGTAAACTACGTCCTGGAGTTCAAGGTTAATTGTTAAATCTGGGAATGTTTTAGCATGCCCACCACGGATAACAGCCCTGTGTTTTGGATCATAGGAGACTTATGGGAACCATGTGTTGGGAAACGGCCTGAATTGTGTCGGGAATTAGTTGAATGGAATCTTTGTTGCTGTGGTTCTGAGCGATGCCTCTGCCATTGCTAGTCAGTCAGTGAACAGCTTGGAAAACCTTATTGTCATTCAGACCTTGCGATCTGAACCAAATTTCGTTGCCTGCAGTCATACATATAGTAAATAACAAAAACACACAATAAACACATATTTAACATCCACCACAGTGAGTTCACCAGACACCTCCTCGCTGTGGTGGAAGGCAAAAATCTTGTCTTTGTCTCTTCCCTTCTTCCTCTTCCTCTGCGCTGAGGCGACCCCGGGCCTCCGATGTTGTGACCGCACCGGGTGATGTCAATAAGTCGCGCGGGTGAACCGCGCTCCGCGAGCGGGCCGGTTGAACTCCGCGGCCCGGGGCGATTGAAGCTGCCGCCCTCCAGTCCAGCGGACGCAGCTGTTGCCGCAGTCAAAAGGTTTTGCAAACAGGAAGGGCTGATACCTTCGTCAGTTGTTGTTCACCCTGTGAAAACATTAAAATAAATCTTTCCACACTAAAATGTGGTTGTGGTTCATGAGCAGCTCGTCTAGGTGAATGTTTCAATGTTTTTTTCCCCATAGACCACTTGCAAGCTACCCGAAATCTTCTTTTATTTCATTCTTAGCTTGCTGATAATGCTCTATCTTCTGAACATCGACTGGAGCATTCAAAACCAATCATACAAGATATGGAATGTGTCATGATTAAGTCCATGACTGATTTTTATTTTTATTTCTGCCAAGAAAACGCTGTACGTCGCAAAGGAAGCTACTATTTATCTTGGTGCTCCCTACTTTTGGAATATAAAGAAGAGGCTGACAGTGGGGATTCTGAATTTCCTAATGGACCAAAAGCAAAGAGTAGTTGTGCATTGTTGATTCTGAGACTGGAAGGGATGATGCAGTTGTGATCCAAGGTATTCAGTATCAGAGCCACTACTCCTTTAGATGGAGATTTATATTCTAGGCTTGAGTACATAGGGCATCATTTCAAAGCCTACAAATTATAAATGTAATAGAGACCGATAATAAAAAAGGACATAAGCTGATGAAATGGGCAGATGCAACTTAATGAAGGGCAATGTGAACTAAATTATATTAAATGTTGGGGTGGATGTACAACTTTTGAAATGCAAGTAGAGAAGATGCCATCAAAAGTTAAGAGGATCTTGACTTTTTTTAATAGAGCAATCAAATCCAAAAGCATAAAGGTTATACTAGACATTGAAAACACTTGTTAGGTTCCAGCTGGAGTATTTTGTTCAGCTCTGCACATTGCAACTTTGGACAAATGTCTTGGAGAGGGTATTGAAGTAATTAACTGCAACCTCCAAGGTTGGAGGACTTTAGTTTTGTGAAGACACTGGGGAAGATGGAGATATAACCATGAGAGTCATGGAGGTTGAGAGAAGGTATGACAGAAGTGTTCACATTTATGAATGGATTTGATTAAGTGAACATTTTCCACAGATGATAGAATTGGTAACCAAAGTTGCAAGTTAAAATTGATTGGAAAAGGAAACAGAGTGACATGGAGAGATGTTGTTTTGCACCGTATGTTGTAACTTGGATGTCAGCATCTGAAACTGAAAATATGAAACAGATTGATTTGGCATGTTTAGAAAGAATTTGAAAAATTATAAAGCTATTGACAGTGGAATTAATTGCAAACCCTACCTGAGGGATAGCTTCTTCCTGTGATGTATCATTCATTGATAGAAAATCCAGGAACAATTGAATAATGGCTTTATTGAAAAAGCCTGCTGAGTGAATCAAAGAGTTGCAGATTGGAATCTTGCTGCATTAACTCAGCTTATTTGAATGCTACAGAATATCTTCATAACTTAGCTGAAAGTCTTGGATGCACATAAATACATTTGAAAAACTTTTGCTAGATTGGTTAACGTCTATGGAACACATAATATATAATTTGAGTAGGAAGGATGAGTACCTTGATGAAGATTATGTTCCCCAAACGACAAAACCATTCTCGCAGACACTTGCTGTTGGTTTCATGGTGCAGCACTGAACCATATCCACTATAGTTTGTAGATAGTTGTGTGGGACCAAGCTTTAACTTATCAAAGTCTTTTGCAAAAGGAAGAAGAAACTGGTGTAGGGTCCCACAGAATGATTCTCCATCAGCATCAACAGTTATGCCAGTTTCTTTGGCAGTACCAGACATACACTTTGGTAGTTCCCATCAAAGTATCAAAAGCAAGTTGTTATCTAGAATCCTGAAGATCATAGCATGAGTGTTGAGGTGTTAAAGCAGTTCTTTATCCTGGGGATTGCTCAATGATTCTCTTCCCCTTTCTGGAATAGGTCACACAGCAGAGAAGCTGGACCTTTGGCCCATCAAGTCCATTTTCACCAACAAGTTCTCATCTACACAAATGCCTTTTAATTCTTCCATATTTCAATCACTCCCAGCTCCATGGTGTAACAGGTAAAAATGCTTGTTACACCAAGCATGGAGACTATTTAAAAAAATAAAATTGAGAGCACATTATGTTGTGTGATATTTCTATTGAGTGCACAATGCTCTAGACAGTCGGCTATGCATGATTCTTTCTTGTGGACCTTAAATGACCTCCAAACGCTTCAAGGTGGCGAAGAGGAGACACATTCTCATCATTAGCCAAGAATGTCTTGACCTAATGTGTGAAGAGAACCTTTTTGAGATTTTATAAATATATGATTAAAAGATAGTGGAGTAAATTGAGACAATATAATTGAAACAGGCATTATGACTAAATGTTTCTAAAACAAATGTTTCTAGATGTGTTTCTAGAAACAAAGAACTGAAGGGGATTGTTTAGATAATATTATTTAAGTTGTAGAAACAAAGAACTACAGATGCTGGCTAATACACAGAAGGACACAGTGCTGGAGTAATGCAGCAAGTCAGGCAGCATCTCTGGAGGACATGGCTGTTTCGGTTTGAGACCCTTCTTCAGACTGACAGGTGACGTTTCGGGTCAAAACACTTCTTCAGACTTCCAACTACCTACTGACTGCAGACTACCTACTGACTACCACAGTTATATTGGGGGAAGGTTTCAGTATTGGATGCAGCCTGGATGTGTGCCCAAAGATACAGTTAATGTTAACTGGATACATGATTTCGGACTAACTTTTTTTTGGTGTATTTGAACAATTGGGCAACCTAATAGAATGTAACTGTTTCTCCATTGCTATTATATGTGATTCTTTGTGTGTTTTGTTGGTGATAATCAGTTGCAATTTTATTAATTAAGATGTATTAATTCCGAAACTAGCAGATTCTTTGTATAATGTGGCCAAAGACAATATTCCAGCATTCACTGCACACCATTGGATCCAACTGCCCAATAGTTTGCCATATGTCCAAGGAACCCAGAACCAATTTTACCAACAGTGCACATTTGCACTAAGTATCTGATTGTTTGCAGAGATTAGTTAATTGATAAAATTCCATCATATGGCAAACATAAACATTGTGCTATACAACACACTTCTGAGCCCAGGAATTTAATAGTAAGATTAAACGAGAACTTACCAGTTTGAAGTTTGATCTTTATTTTATGAGGAGTCGAGTTCAGGGACTACGTGAATAGAAGCCCGTACAGCCGTTGGTGCGTCAATCTTCAAAGCAGCGGAATGAATTCACAGCTAACAATGACTGAAGTATAATGGTAAGATGATAAAACTAGAACTACCAGATGAGATCTATGAGGGTGGGAGCGGAGGGCACGTAGTCCCTCAACTCGACTCCTCATAGAATAAAGATCAAACTTCAAACTGGTAAGTTCTCGTTTAATCTTACTATTTTACTTCGGAGTCATGTGAGTGACTACGTGAAGACTTCAAAGCACTGTGAATTCACGCCGCAGAACCAAATCCGACGTTCACACTGCCTGGATTGACTCAAAAGTCGTTAACAATCAATCATGCATCAGTAATACATTTGTTAAATGAAATAACAGTTTATTTACAAACAAATCATAACAAACCCCTCTAACTCAGGGGAAAAGTGTAACAGTACTGACACCAGAATCAGCAAACACCCCGAGCCTTGAAATCGGCTTGTGATAAAACCTCTGAAAAGTTAGCTCACTGGACCATCCTGCGGCCGCGAGGATATGGTCTATTGGCAAGTCCATCGCCCTTGCCGCGGAAGTTGATGCCGGCCTGGTGGAATGAGATTTGAATTTATCAGTATCAATTCCAGCACTTGCCAGGACCTGCTTTAGCCACCTTGAAATCGTTTGCACCGACACCTTACTGTGTGTTTTTTTGTGACTAATAAACAAAGCCAACTCTGTTCCTCTCAGAGGTTTAGTAATCTCAATGTAACGAGATAAATGTGAGACTACACACAAGCGATCATCTGCGGGGTATGCTGAAAACACAATCTTACATCCTGTCTTGCCTCTTCTATTATGTTTAAGCAAATCATAGACATAAAAATATAATGGCATCAGCCAACACATGCATTCTATCTAGCCGTAGCTTTTGCAACATTTGTACACGTTGAGCTGAAACCAACGCCATAAGCATGACCACCTTCATAGATAATTTGGCTACTGATAGGCTTGTAACCGGAGCCCACTGGCGAAGAACCATAAAAACCTCACTCACATTCCAAATACCGGCATACCTGGGTTTAGGAGGATTAGAATTGAAAAACTCCCTTCATGAATCGTGAAACTAACGGATGTGTCCCTACTGTATGCAATTCTGCATTCATAGGTAAATAAGAAGACAGAGCAGTTCTGGCTGAATTAATCGCACTGTAACTTAATTTTTTGGTCAAAATAAAGAGTTGACAAACTCCAATACGTCCGTGATCCCTGCAGTGTGATATTACAATATTCTGCTGTAGGCAGAATTGCTCCCACTTCCTTATATAGGTGATATATTGCTGCTGTGTACTATCCCTGCAGGCCGACGTGAGAACATCCACAGTCCCGATGAGACAGTCCTCTCCCAGGTATGGCCTCCTTAAAATCTGCAAATTAACAGATCAATACGATCATATAAAGGATGTTGATCCCCAGTGACTGGATTTACCAGTAGATTTTTATTCTTGGGCATAAGCATGTAAGGCTCCCTAGCCATTTGTAATACAATGGGAAACCATGCTTGTGTAGGCCAATCTGTTCTGAATTCTGTGCCCTGAATTGCCACAGCTCAGTCATCCAAATAAATTTCAAATATCTTCTATCATCACCATGAATAGACACTGCGTAATATGCATTCTTTAAATCAATGGTTGCCATATAATACCCTTTGGACACTAGATGTTTGCCCGTGGTAAAGGTCTCCATTTTGAAATGCCTATAACAAAACAAATTTGTTCAAATTCGATAAATCCAGAATAATTCTACATCCCCCAGTCTTTTTAGATCTGGGAAATATACTTGACAGAAATTGTTGACTTTGATAGACAGAAGACTCAATTACCCCTTTCTTATGTAACGACTGAATCTCTGCTTGAATAAGCACATTTTCCTCATCTGAAAAAATAAGTTTACGACTAGGAAAATGTTGATTAGGTAGACTGTCCTTAGAGTAAAATTCAATTTTTCACCCCTTCAATGCACTAAGTATGAACAAATCTGATGTCAACTGCTGCCATTGTTTGAGAAACAATTTTAACCTTCCCCAATTTGAACAGGAACATCAGTTAATTAATTGTCTGTCAATGTTATATTCGTTACCTGCATCTTTCCTTGTGGACCTTGTTGTCCTCGACTTCTTGTAGAGAACCTTTTTTTGCCTTGCTTGCCAGCTGGCTTAATGAGGGCCATGGTTTTAACAACCTCATGACAGTCTTTGACCCTTTTTGCAAGGTTACCACCAAACAACAGATTTTGTGGTGGTACACTGGTCGGTTTGCACAAAACTCGCCAAATTCGGATTAGCACTGGCCTAATAGCGGCCCTCCTGATATTATTAATTTCAAAATGTATTACAAAGGAATCCCAGTTCATCCTGGTGTGCTTCAACCATATCGCTTGTATCAATAACTTTCACCACAGCTGTAATACCTGCTGACAACAGTTTTAAGCACTTTTTTAAAACTTCATCTCCTGGGCCCTAGCAGGCAAACCCATCTATGACCAAATTTGGTGATTAACCACCGGTACCTTCAGGAGATCACAATTAACAGGAGCTTTATAGTTTTTTGCTACTTCATCCATAGCTAGCTCCTGTAACTGGTGGGAGAGCATATACTGAATTGCTTCGGCCAATTCTACATCAATCGCCTTTCCTACCTCTCTACGCTCAGCAAACTTCCCAGCAATGTTCGGAATTACCTCCAACCAAACTCCTTTACTGCTCTCCCCCAGCATAGAATCAGTGTCAGCAAACTGCACTGATAGAACATCCTCCTCACAGGCAGGATAGTTCTGCAGCCCTGAAACAGGTGCTGCTAGCACAAGCTCTCCAGCAGCCTGGCTTGGGCACCACTCCTCCCCACGGGAGCTGGAACATCCTCCTCGCAGGCAGGATGTTCTGCAGCCTGAAACAGGTGCTGCTAGCACAAGCTCTCCATCAGCCTGGCTTGGGCACCACTCCTCCTCACGGAGCTGGTCCCTGTCGAGCATTCTTTTGTAATAGAATCTCGACGTGGGAGAGCCGTGAGCAAACGGACTCTCCTATGGAGGGTATAACCTCCAGGCCCGACTCATTTACGGGCCACAGAGACTTGCCAGTGGCCTTCCTCCCTACTGACAAGCCTCCACTGCCCCCCGGCAGTGGGTCCGCAACCACTGGCTGTGTAGCCAGCACCAGACCAGGTGTACCAGACGGGCCTCCATCCTCAACACTCTCCTGGCCACTTTTCCTTTCTACCCCCGGAGCGCCTCGCCGACACCTTCTTCACTTTCTGCAACATATCTACCAGAACTCCAAACCGTCGCAGAAAATGACCTGTGGTAAAAATTTTTTAAAAACCTTACCTCCGTTTAAACTTGTTAACGAAGAACTGCAGATGCTGGAGAATCGAGGGTGAAGTCTGAAGAAGGGTCTCGACCCAAAACGTCGCCCATCTCCTTCGCTCCTTAGATGCTGTTGCACCCGCTGAATTCTACAGCTTTTCGTGTAACCCTCCGTTTAAACTTACCGCTCGGAGGAGCGCTGCTGCTCCAACCGGCCGACTGCACCAGCGTCTGACGTCATGACGCACCAACGGCTGTACGGGCTTCTATTCACGTAGTCACTCACGTGACACCGAAGTAAAATCTAGTACAATTTTCAATCAGTATGCTAACTTCTAAGCTGTATATTTAGTTTTGTGCTTATTTGCTTCCTCTTCAGCATGAGTATCTTTCATCCATTCTTTTGTTCCCTTCAGTTAAGACAAAAGTAGTTAATCAAAATCAATGTAAAATAAAAATTATAAACTGCTTTAATTATTTCTCCTCCCCTTCTCCTCCCCTTCTCTCCTTCGATACAAATTTAGATGTTATAAATATCTCTGCAGAGAGCACTTAAAATGCCTTTAATATGAATAATCACTGCTAGTTTATTTAATGTAAATTAAAGACAATGTAATTTTTTCCACATACTATTAAAGCTAAAGGGAACAATTCATGTAACATTTGAAATGGGTTATGAATGTTAAGTTATAACTTCCGTTACCAGTCAGGTACTTGGCAAAAGTGACCAGAGAATGCAAGACTTCTCCTGCTCAAACCAAGGAATTGGCACCAAGGAGACAATGTTTTATTGAGTATCTTACGCGCAAAGTACCAGGAACTGGTGGCGATGTGCCAGGACAGCGGCTGGAAGACCTACTACGAGTCCATAGAGGTGGGCTGTAGAAACTGTGCAAAGTCCTCAACCAGTTGGGCATTACGGGGCTGGCAAAGAAGAGGGCCATTCAATCCGCAAGCAAAACCGCAGAGAAAGCCACTAGGTGGCTTTGGATTAAGAGGGCTGATCCGTGGGCGGTTGCTGCTGGAACGCAAGTCGGGGCTTGATCAACCTCGGCTGGGTCGCCTGGGCGAGGGTGTCTGATGTTGTGAGACCCGAAACACCCGATGACCCCAGGTCACATCACTGAGGATGCGTCCCAGCGCATCTAGAAGATGTATCTTTCACACTGGGATTTCAGGAATGTATTTTGGGGGGAATGTGGGAAAGAGCCAGAGGTGGATTAATCATTCCTGGTGCTTCCCTTTGCTTATTAAGGGAAGAAGTTATTTGTCACAACTGTCCTCTTCTAGTCCCACAACCTTTTCCCATTATTTCCCTTGAAAGGAAAACAAGATTTTTCCCACACAAGGCAGAGTTAAAATTGCAGTCAGAGCAAATGATATTTTTGGATAGTATTCAAGTACTTAAAGTTGGTTCTAAGGAACTATTCTTGTTAGCTGCTCAGATGAGTGGGCTATAATTGAAGATGGTACAGTTCACCCTGAATGTTAGTGGGTACATCGGCTGACTATATCATTTCTTTGTTTGTCCAGTTTCTGTCAGACTTTAAAATTTGGCCTTATCCTTATTTTGTCATGTAAGCTGCATATATTCCCAATCGAGTATTAATTAGAAGATATCTCTCATCCAGGTTTACCCATAAACTATCAAAGTTATCAATTTCAATTTCATGTCTGGCAGTGATGGAAATTTAATTCATAACTTCAGGATTTCATAATTAGATTACCATGAAACCCCAAATGCAAATTGCTAATGTTATATATTTACAATAGGCCTAATAATTAGCTAGGTGGCGAGAAGACAGAAATAGGATGTACTGCAGGTCCAGGTATATCTAGTATTAAAAAAAAATGTAAGTACAACAAAGGCCTTACTGAAATCTATATGGATTTCAGTAAGGCCTTTGACAAGGTTCCCCATGGAAGGTTGGTTCAGAAGGTTCAATCTTTGGGTGTTAATGGCGGGGTAGCAAGATGGATTCAACAGTGGCTGAATGGGAGATGTCAGAGATTAATGGTGGATGGCTGTTTGTCAGGTTGGAAGCCGGTGACCAGTGGGGTGCCTCAGGGATCTGTGTTGGGTCCACTGTTGTTTGTCATGTACATCAATGATCTGGATGATGGGGTGGAAAATTGGATAAGTAAGTATGCAGATGATACTAAGATAGGTGGTATTGTGGATAATGAAGTAGATTCTCAAAGTCTACAGAGAGATTTGGGCCATTTGGAAAAGTGGGCTGAAAGATGGCAGATGGAGTTTAATGCTGATAAGTGTGAAGTGCTACATCTTGGCAGGACAAATCAAAATAGGACGTACATGGTAAATGGTAGGGAATTGAGGAATGCTGTGGAACAGAGGGATCTAGGAATAACTGTGCATAGTTCCTGAAGGTGGAATCGCATGTAAATAGGGTGGTAAAGAAAGCCTTTGGTGTGCTGGCCTTTATAAATCAGAGCATTGAATATAGGAGTAGGGAAGTAATGTTAAAATTGTACAAGGCATTGGTAAGACCAATTCTGGAGTATGGTGTACAATTTTGGTCGCCTAGTTATAGGAAGGATGTCAACAAAATAGAGAGAGTACAGAGGAGATTTACTAGAATGTTGCCAGGGTTCCAGCAACTATGTTACAGAGAAAGGTTGAACAAGTTAGGTCTTTATTCTTTGGAGCGCAGAAGGTTAAGGGGGGACTTGATTGAGGTCTTTAAAATGATGAAAGGGATAGACAGAGTTGACGTGGATAAGCTTTTCCCATTGAGGGTAGGGAAGATTCAAACAAGAGAGCATGACATGAGAATTAAGGGACAGAAGTTTAGGGGTAACGTGAGGGGGAACTTCTTTACTCAGAGGGTGGTGGCTGTGTGGAATGAGCATCCGGCAGAGGTGGTGGAGGCAGGATCGATTTTAACATTTAAAAGTAAAGTGGATAGATATATGGACGTGAAGGGAATGGAGGGGTATGGTCTGAGTGCAGGTAGATGGGACTAGGGGAAAACAAATGGTCGGCACGGACTGGAAGGGCCGAGAGGGCCTGTCTCCGTGCTGTAATTGTTATATGGTTATATGGTTAACAACAACAACAGCATAACTGAATGAGGTAACTGAGAGTGAGAGTAAGTGGCAGCGACCCAGGGCACGGGTGTGAAAGAACTGATTGGTTTAAGATTCTGATTGTAGCGGGGAAGAAGCTGTCCTTAAGTCTTAGCATCTGATTTCTCAATCTCCTGTGTCTTGTCCCCAAAGGTAAAAGGGAGAAAAGAGAACGGCCAAGGTGATAGACATCCTTGATGATGCTTCCAGTCTTTCTGGTGCAGTGCACCCTAATGAAGGGTTGGATAGAAGGTAATGAGAAACCTATGATGAACTGGCCACTGTTCAGCACTCCCTGCAGGTCCAGATAATCCAGAGCAGAGCAGTTATCATACCAGGCTGAGATGCAGTCCATCAAAATACTTTCTATAGTGCATCTGTAGAAGTTTGAGAAAATCTTTATGGACAAGCCAAAACTTCTCAGAGGCCAATAAAGTAAAATATACTGTTGCACCCTTGATCATTACATCAATGTGGAAGGACCTAGTTAGGCTGCTGGTGATATGGATGCCTATGCAGTTCTACAGTCAGTCCGTCGATGAGGACAGGTTTGCATGCAACCTCTCATTTCCTTTGGTCAACAACCAAATCTTTTGATTGAGATAAAGTGCTGGGGTAACTCAGCGGATCAGGCAGCATCTTTGGAGAAAAACGATGGGTGATGTTTCGGGTTGGGATTCTTCTTCAGAGTGCTTCAAATATCTTGCCTTGCTGTCGTTTTAAACTAAGGAGGACATGAAGTGCTGGAGTAACTCCACAGATCAGGCAGCATCTCTGGAGAACATGGATGGGTGACCCTATGGCTCAGGATCCTTCTTCAGACATGACTGGAAAGGTCACCTATCCATGTTCTCCAGAGATGTTGCCTGACCAACTGAGTTACTTCAGCACTATGTCTGTTTTTGCAAACCAGCATCTGCCGTTCCATATGTTTCTGTTAACACTACGTTGTTGACCTGACATTATGACATAAAGTTCTCAATCTTTTTCCTCTGTACATCTCATCATTGTTGTTGATCTGTCAACAGTGGTCTGACCAGCGAATGTAAAGACCATGTTGTTGTTGAACTTGATCACACAGTTATGGGTGTATGGGGTGTGGAGCAAATGTCTGAGCCCACAACCTCCAGGGGCAGGAATGGTGAGGATTAGGGTGGAGGACTATTTCCCTGGTTTGGTAGGTTGATTTATTTTAAGGATCATTTTGTTGCTGGCAACACAATATTACCTGAAACCTAACACTACATTTTTGGTTTCTGCGTGTTACTTATGGGTACTTGAGTTATTTAGCATGAAAAAGTAGGAATTAACCCTGCCTCCATAAATCCAGTTAGTTTGAAGCTTTATATTACTTTAATGCTTGTTTGGAATGCCTTTGGGATGATTGTATATCAATCTCGCAACACCCACACCAGCCCTAATTTTCACCACTTTCCAGCTGTTCCAAAAGAAACAACTCCTTTTCCATGACAGGAGTCAGCATTCCTGAATCTGGGTTTTTAATTTCTTGTCCTCACTCCACCCTAGCTTGTCCGCGCCAGACAATGTTTTTCAGTTCCCTTCTCCAAACAGATCTTCACCTGAAACATCAATGTTATTTAGTTTTAAGTTGCTCTTGAATCCACTGTTTTCTCCCAACATTTCTGGAGGCCATTTTCTTTGTTTTAATTTTCATGTCTATGTTTTTATCTTTTTCTTCAGAAAGGCATGTTTTGGACAGCATTTTATCTCAAAAAGCACCTGGTTAAGTATATTTATAGTTGAATTCTAAATCACTGCATTAACATTTTACAGCAAGTGAGGCACTTCAAAATGTTTCTTGAAATTCTCATTCATGTCCCTATATGACAGAAATGGAAAATTCTACTGCTAGCAATATTTGCAAAAGGAAATAGCTGGGAGGGAAGAATGCCTCTGAATCCAGCCCCTCATAAAGTGCCAGTCGTCTTTGATACATGTAGTTCACCGTGCTATTGCAGCACGCCTTTGACTATACTTTTCAATACCTCTGTTATAGTAACTTACGCAGATTCTATGAATAGCTGACGGCTGTGATCATGAATAAATCATCTGTTCACGGCGTTCAATGTTTTTCACAGAGCCCCCATTGTAGATTCTCTGAAGCCTGGTTAGTGACTAGATAAACAATATAAAGAATAGAATATAATGTACACATCATTTATACACACAGTGCAGTCACTTAATTTCATTGTGATTTTTATGTATAGTTTACGTGAACTTTTAGATAAAATTAACATTGTTAGTCAGTATTCCAAGATGGTAGTAGTGGAAGTGAAAGGGAAAATCGGTGGCTGTGAATGGTCCACAAACTCTTCTCCCATGCCCTTGGAAAACGCTCTAAAGTTCTGTGACAGCTCCAGAAGCAATATGTGGAGATCCAAGTACATGGAAGCATATGTACGGCTGCTGAAGACAATTACTTTGCAGTGTATGTGGTTCGTGGTGTTGGCAGAGTCAGCCTGCAGGAGGCACTCCAGTGGTTGGGTGGATGAGTGCATAGAGTGCAGCCTGTGGCAAATGCTCAAAGCACGATGGAAGGATCCGATCGCGTCGCGCTGGACCAGGCCAACCCCTACTTCATAAATCCATTGGTACCATTACAACTGTACTTAAAGGAAGAAATTAAGAAATTGAATATCTCCTTGGGCCAAGATCAGACTTTTCAAAGACACGGAGTTTGCAAGATAGCATTGGAACATGATTTCACTCTGCAAACCATTCTAGAAGATAATCTATTATACCCATGTATAACATGATTTGACTGGGTAGCATGCAGAACAAACTTTTCACTGTGTCTTGTACATGTGACAATAACTGAACTAAACTAAACAAACTCTTGAGTTTATAAAAGCACAGTGATGCAGCAGGAGAGCTACTGCCTCAGTGCCAGAGACCCGGGTTCGATCCTGACTATGGGTGCTGTTTGTATGGAGTTTGTACAATCTCTGTGACCACGTGGGTTTCTCTGGCTGCCATGGTTTTCTCCCATGTCCCAAAGATGTGCTGGTTTAAATTGCCCCTAGTGCATAGGATGTGAAAGTAGGATTACATAGAACTAGTGTGAATGGGTGATTGATGGTCAACATGGACTCAGTGGGCCGAGCAGTCTGTTTCTATGCTGTATCTCTATACTCTAACCTCTTACAGGCTTTGGATCTGTCAATGTTCATCACAACAAACTATTGAAGTATATTGTCTATCAAATTGTGGGTTGACATGGCAACCAACTCATCTTTCTTCTTCTTCGAGTCCGTTGCAATCTCAGATGTCATTCTACCAGTATCTGGCGCAGGTCACAGCTGGTCGGGTCGGTTCAGCCAGGTCCTGGGGGCTGCACTGGGGGGCTTCGTCACACTCCAGTAGGTGGGACATTGTCTGTACTGCTCCACAGCCGCATGTGTCTTCTGCCTGGTAGTTCCATGCTTTCATAAGTGCTTTGCACATCCCCTGCTCCATTCGTAATCTGTTGAGGGTCTTCCAGGTTGGCCATGGGAGGTCGTGCCCGCTGGCGAGGCATTCAGTCGGAGTGATTCCCCTCTCCATCCAGTCGTGGGCTCGTGTGTTGAGCTGGTTCCATTTATCTTTCCAGATGTTGGTCCTTGCTGTTTCTTTGGTTGTCTGGAGAGGTGGGACTGTCTGCAAGAAACTGGCTCTGGATTTCAGTCGGGGTGGAGGTGCTGTGTGTCCATGCAGGGGGTGCCTGGTATCGATCTCCTGTGCTCTCCGCTCGTCTTGGGTGACGATGGATCGTCTAATATGGGGGGGGGGGGCAATACCAGCTAGGGCATAGAGGCACGGGACTGGCGTTGTCTTTATGCATCCCGTGATAATGCGGCAGGTGTCGTTGAGGGCTGTGTCAACCAGTTTGGTGTGGTGGGAGCGGCTCCACAGCTGAGCACGCGTATTCAGCTGTGGAGAAGCACAGGGCTAGGGCCGTTGCGCGGATGGTTGGTGGATCAGCGCCCCACTTTGAGTTTACCAATTTGCACAGGATGTTGTTGCGAGTGTTGATCTTGGCTTTGGTGTTCTGAAGGTGGGTTTTGAAAGAGAGTGTCCTGTCGAGCGTGACTCCAAGGTACACGGGGTGGAAGTGGTTGGAGAGTTTGTGGCCATCCCATGAGACGCTCAGTTGTTTTCCTGCATCTCAATTTTTAAGGTGAAAGCTGCATAGTTGGGTTTTTGATGGGTTGGGTTTCAGGTGGTTGTTATTGTAGTAGGTTGTCATCTCTTGGAGGGTGCTTTCCAGGACAGACTCTTAAAACATGTACAACCAACTCATAAAACATGTACACAGACAATTGAGATTTTTTTCTGAAGCTGGTCGTTAAAGGAGAAATGGAGACCAATATTTGGGGAAATGTACTTATTCTTCTTCAATTATGGACAGAGCACACATCTAGCAGGTGGTACTGGATTGAGGTATCAGATGAGATTATGAGTTGGTTTTATGGCTTCAATAAATGAGAGTCTTCAAAATGAGGCAACCTGAAATCTTTATGTTCTGTATTCCAGGTACGTTGTTGCAGGTTTATTTCCACCAACTTTCACTATCAGGAAAAACAAAGGGGTAGTTGAAATGTAGGAATTGTTGATATTGTGTCTAAAATAATTAATAATAATAATGGGAACCTTTGGCCTCCAGCCGGAGGTAATTGGATTCAGGACAAAAGTATCATAAATTGTAACTGTGAAAGTCCAAAAAAACTTCTTTAAAAAGTTAGTACCTTGAAATTACAACATTTTTACTGACAGTATATACAGTATATCCATTCTGCTTTTGAGTTGTCCTATAAATCTTAATACGTCTGTTGGAAGGGTAGGGAATTTGAGTGATGGGTGGAAGAACCAGCCTGAATTTATTTATGGCTGGCATTCTATCAGGTAAGCAATTGTATTATTAAGCACTTACAAAGTTTAAAGGAGATGTGTGGGGTAAGCTTTTTACACAGAGGGTGGTGAGTTCCTGGAACGTGCTGCTAGGGATGGTGGCTAAGACGGATACAGTAATGCATTCGTGAGACTTTTAGATAGGCATATGGATATGCAGGGAATGGAGGGGTATGGATTATGTGCAGGCAGATAACAGTTGTCTTGGCATCATATTTGGTACAGACATTGTGTGCCGAATGACCTATTCTCATGCTGTACTGTTCTATGTTCTATGATGTTAACATTGTTAGTGCTAACTGGTGAAACAAATCTTGGCAAAATGATGTATTTACAACGGTGTAATGTAACTGAAAAGGCACCTCTGCATGTTCAAACGCCTTTGGGGGCAAAAATTCATATGGAAAATCTAAAAGGAAGGCAAGAGACAGTAGATGCAAGAATGGATGGTCTAAAGGCTTCTGAGGACGGAGAACCCAGAAAAATACCTCTTGTTGAAGGCAAAGAAAAGACTGCATATGCTGGAATCTTGAGCAGCACAAAGTGCTGAAGGAACTCAGCAGGTCAGGCAGTATCTGTGGAGGGAATTGAACAGATGCCATTTCAAGTTGGGGCTACTTTTCAGACTGAGGAAGGGTCCCAATCTGAAACGTCATCTGCCCATTTCCCTCCACAGATGCTGCCTGATCCATTGAGATCCTCCCGCACTTTTTCACCTTTTTTGTACAGTGTTGAGAGATGATTCCCCAGATTCACAACCAGCAGAATATTAAATGACAAGAGAACATGCGTCCTGACTTGTATATTAAATGGCAGGAATATTCCTTCAATTATATATTAATGCTGGGATGGCCAATTAATATCTTCCCTGATCTCACCATGAAGGTTTTAATATATGGTAATTAATATGAACATGTTTATTTTTCTCCCTGGAATAGATACAATGATACAGAAACAGAACATCTCACTCCCGATGAAGGGTTGTGATGACAAAGTATCATTGCAAGTTAAACTGTGAGTGGGCTTTTTCCTATTTTGAAGATTGGGTCTTGTTTTAATTAAAATCTCCTGTCCATGAAATTCTATCACTCCTGAATATTCTCTAACATTGGGCACATTTTCCCTTTAAGTATTTGGGATTTTATGCACCTCAACTAAATCATCTCGTCATCATCTTAGAGATTTGAGGTGCATAAATCTCTAAGGGGACAATGTCATGTTATCCAATTTACTAATATAACTATAATTCCTTATCCTGAAAATCATTCGAGCAAGTCCCTTTTCTAACCTCATGACACCCTTCCTTTCCTTCCTTAAAGATTAGGGAATTAAAATAGGCACAGTGCACCAGCTGATGTCAAAACAAAGTTTTGAACAGGTTTAGCCTGCTTTTCTCCATTTCGTACACAATCTAATTAAAACAAAAATGCAGGATCCCATAACAATTTATTAATTGTTATGTTAAACTCTGGCCATCTTGAAAGATTTGGTTACAAATACCAACAGGTTTCGTATACCTGTGCCCCTATAACTGTTATCACTGAGCTTGTTATGACAATTCTCATTTCTACTAGAGTCATGGAGACCGACAGCACAGAAACAACTCTTTTGCCTGTCTTGAGTATGAAGGAAGGTCTAGACCCGAAACGTCACCCATTCCTTCTCTCCAGAAATGCTGCCTGTCCTGCTGAGTTATTCCAGCTTTTTGTGTCTATCTTCAGCCTAACTTGTCCATGCCGACCAAGATAGTCCCATTTGTCCATGCCTGACTCATATTCCTCTAAACCTTTTCTAACCATGTATCTGTCCAAATGTCTTTTAACAGTTGTTATTGTACCTGCCTCAACTCCTTCAGCTTGTTCAATATACCCACACACATAGTGTGGAAAACATTGTCCATCAGGTTCCTTTTAAATTTGTCTTCTTTCACTTAAACCAATACCAACTCATTCTTGAGTCCCCTACCATGGAAAAATACTCTGTGCATTAATCCAATTTCCCTTGCGATTTTGTACACTGCTATAAGATCATTCTTTAGCCTACTGCTCTCCAAGGAATAAAATCTTTGCCTGCCCAACGTCTCCCTATAGCTCAGGCTCTCCAGTTCTTCAAGGCATTCTTTCCAGCTTAATGGTGTCTTTCCCATAGGAGGGTAACCAAAACTAAATACAATATCCCTAATGTATCATCTTACAATTTTCTGGGTTAAATTTCATCTGCCATATGTCTGCCTGTCCATTGGAAAGTCTCTGTCCTTTTGAAATTTATTACTACTTTCCATACTACTTATTATACTTCTGAGGTTTGAGTCATCTGCATATTTAAAAGTTATGCCCTAGGCCACCATGTTAAAGTCGTTAATATATATGAAACACAGCAGTTGTCCTGGAAGTCGAGGGAACCTCACTGTGCAGCACCCTCCACACCAATTGATCAGAACCCTCTGTTTTCTATTCCAAATTCAATTTTGTATCTTCACCGCTGATGCCCCTTTAATTTTGTCACTTTTACTTTTTCTTAATTATTATGCGTGGTACTTCATCAAATCTCTTTTCAAAGCCCACATGCGCAATTTCAACCATCCATTTTCTTTATTACATCATCATACTCAATAAAGCTACATGAACAATATTTCCGTTCAACTAATCCACGTGGACTTTCTTTTATTGGTACTGCTTGGCTGTTAACTTGCATAGTCAGTCTGATATTTATCATGCATCACTTTCATACTATTAACTCCACCTTTTCCCAGGAACTGGCATTACTTGCCCAGTCTACTCCCTACTTAGATCATCTCCTCTTTAAGGGCCCCCCAAGATTCATTACATTTCAGTCCACAGGTCTGGTTTAGTTTTCAAAGGTGTGATGCCACCTGTATTTACTGAAATTAGTCCATCATCAACCAACAGCAACACACCTTTACAAGAATAAAGAACATTGAATGATGGAATGCGGAAATCAATTTGCAGAAGATAATCAGGAAATCAGTCAGCATCTGCTACCAAATGGCTTGGACTGATCGTTAGTGTATAATGCAATTTATTGTCAAGTTTAGAAGTATTAGCACTTTGATCCTTTTGGGTACGTTAAAAACAGAAAAAAACCCTCTAACTTTTGGAAAAAGCAAGAGGTTTTTGTCACACATTCCACCAGGCCTCTACATAGAGCGCTTCCCATGGAGACTGACTCAAAACAAATTTCACGTGGTCAGGCCCAATGCCACATTTTGCCTAAAAGTCTCAAAATAATAGAATGTAACTATCTTCAATATAGAAAATATGGAAGGTTTCTCATACACATTTGCATCCTACTTTATGTCAAGCTTTTTTAATGTAAATATGCACAATGACTAAGTTGCTATTGTCCCAATTGGTAACTTTGACGAACTAAAATGAGTACAAGTAAATAGCAGCAATTTTCTAAGGCTGTGGAATTATCTTCTTCTCGGTTTGGGTTTATTGTTATCACATGTACCGAGGAGCAGTGAAAAGCTTTGCTTTGCATGTTATCCATTCAGATCAAATAATATGAAACATACATGCAATCATGTCCAACTGAAGTCCAAAAGAAGAAGATACAAAGTGCAGAGTATAGTTCTTCGCAGTGTAACATATTAGGTCCATGGACAGTCCAATAACCTCCCAACTTCTATGCTCAATACCCTGACTGATGATGACCAATGTACCATGCTACCTTGACCATCCTATCTACCTGTGACACCACTTTTGATAAACTATGTATAAACAATCTCTGATCCCTCTGCTCTACAACACTCCCCAGTGCCCTGCCATTCAATATGAAGGTTCTGCTCCAGTTTGACTTCCAAAATTGCAACATACTCACACTTATCTGGATTAAACTCATTTAACATTTTGCGTAACTGATCAAGAACCTGCTGTAATTTTGATAACCATCTTTGCCATGTATGATACCAACCACTTTAGTGTCATCTGAAAGCTTACTAATCAAGTCTTCTACATTCTCATCCAAATCAGTGATACAGTATAAACCACAAACAGCAATGAGCCTGGCATTGATTCCTGAGACATACCACTAACCATGGGCATCCAGTCCTAAACACAATCTTGCACCATCACCATCTGTTTTCTTCCATGAAGCCAATTCTCTACCCAGTAAGCTAGCTGTCTTTGGATCTCGTGTGATCTGGTCTTCCAGAACAGCCTACCATGTGGAACCTTATCAAATGCCATGCAGAAGTCCAAAAAGGTGATATCTACGGCTTTGGTCTCATATTTTCTCTATCTCTTTTCCTACATGGAAGGGTGAATGTGGTATCTTTCAACTTGTGGGAACATTGAAAATGGGATTTTGCATGTTGACAACTATGCTCCATTTGAACTATCTCTGGTCTTTCCTTTTCTAAATATATTGTGTAGCTCTAATCTCTTCTCCCTTGTATGCTTTAAAGATTTACATAGCAGAATAAGCTGCCATGGCTGTTATTTTGGCAATGGGAAGAGTAGTTATTCATTGCGTTTTGACGTACTTAATCCTCGTTCTATGTCATAAGTGAGTTTTGAATATTGATCAACACGCAATTATTATTTTACGTTACTGAGTGCAAATTGGGTGCTGCAAAAATATGTCATTAGCTCCAGTATTTTGGGATGAACTGAAAGGATTGTAAAACAAAAAAAAAAAATAGGAGCAGGCTTAGGTCATTTGGTCCTTTGAAATTCTTAAGTCAATCAATGCAATCTTGTCTGATCCTTGATCTCAATATTGTACACCTGCTTTCTATCCATATCTTTGATGTAATTGGTGTTAAAAAATGTATCTCTTAAAAAATGTATACTAAAACATGGGTTCCACGACCTATAGTAGAGGATTCCACAGGTTCACCAACATCTGAGTGCAGGCATTTCTTCTCATCTCAGCCCTAAATCTCTTATTTCACATCCTAGTACCTTATCCCAATCCCAAGTGCAATGAGGTGACACAAACACATATAAAGATATAACACATATATATTAAATCTACTTACAGCAAGGCTCTGCAGACATTACATTTCCTAGCTGCTACTCATACGAACTAGCGTAGGCAAGCTCTTGATAATATAAAGCACATACTAGGCGGAGTCACTATTAACAAGCACTATAATTGGCTAGTATGAAATAGCCAATCTACTTCTTTCCTTGTAGAAACAAAAGAAGCATCAGTGGTTAAGCAATATAGGTGGAATAGGTATAGGTCTAATTGAGTATAGGAGCAGGGAGGTTCTACTGCAGTAGTACAGGGTCTTGGTGAGACGACACCTGGAGTATTGCGTGCAGTTTTAGTCTCCAAATCTGAGGAAATACGTTCTTGCCATAGAGGGGGTACAGAGAAGGTTCACCAGACTGATTCCTGGGATGTCAGGACTTTCATATGAAGAAAGACTGGATAGACACGGCTTGTACTCGCTAGAATTTAGAAGATTAAGGGGGGATCTTATAGAAACTTACAAAATTCTTAAGGGGTTGGACAGGCTAGATGCAGGAAGATTGTTCCCGATGTTGGGGGAAGTCCAGGACAAGGGGTCACAGTTTAAGGATAAGGGGGAAATCTTTTAGGACCGAGATGAGAAAATCATTTTTCACACAGAGAGTGGTGAATCTCTGGAATTCTCTGCCACAGAAGGTAGTTGAGGCCAGTTCATTGGCTATATTTAAGAGGGAGTTAGATGTGGCCCTTGTGGTTAAAATGATCAGGGGGTATGGAGAGAAGGCAGGTACAGGGATACTGAGTTGGATGATCAGCCATGATCATATTGAATGGCGGTGCAGGCTCGAAGGGCCGAATGGCCTACTCCTGCACCTAAGTTTCTATGAATGTTAATAGCACATTTGGGAAAGTTTGTAAAATTATACAAAATCACTGTATCTAATGGGTGGCCTGCAAACCTGTCTGGTCCATGTGCAGTACGAATCCGCCTCACCTTCTTTCACTGGAGAAAATACCGGGGAGGGAATTGGGGAAACGATTGGCGACCCGACAGGCAGGGATGGTGTTTGGATAGGCGAGCTAGTCGGCAAACGCTGCGGGGAGGCCGCGGTGGAAATGTTAGTTGGCAGTGGGTCCGTGGGACCGACCGTGGGAGGGTATACGAAACATCTAGATACGGAGTCGCAGGACGTGGATCCTTCACCGGAAGGATATGTTGACGGTTGCGTCTGTAGATGGCTCTGTCCGCTTCAACCAGAACCGCGCGGTTCTTTAGCAGGGCTGTAGACATGACCCAGACATGCTTGGCCCTTGTTGGTCTGGAGACGGACCACTTGTCCACGTGCGAGAGGTTGAAGTGGTTGCTGGATTTGTCAATCTTGTGTCTTGTGTGTCATGTTTGAATTGTAGTTGTTTCTGGACTGCAGGCGGGGAACAAACTTGTGACTGTAAAAGCTGCTGGGACACAGGCAGGGGAACATGGGTTTGGCGAGACATCAGTCGCTGGGCTGGGGAACCCAGAATGGGATCCTCTGCAATGTTCCTTAGCTTGAGCAGGTCTTGGTATGCATCCGATTTTGCAAGGTAGGACCGCTCCATTAGTTGTTTTACGCTTCTGACAGCACGTTAGGCGAGTCTGTTGGACTGCGGGAACTCGGGGCTGCTGGTAATATGTCGAAAGTCCCATTGTTTTGCAAAGTTTTTGAAAGCTTGGCTGGTGAACTGTCTGTCGTTGTCGGACAGAATACGTGCACGGAGAGGTGACGCTGCAACTTCTCGATAACCGCTTCAGAAGTAATGGTTTGAAGTAAGTCAAAGTTGAACCAGCCTGAATAAGAGTCAACAAGAACCAGATAGTGTTTCCCATGCCATTCGAATATGTCGGTGTCTAATGTAGACCACGGGACAGGAGGGACTGGGTGCAGCAGTAAAGGCTGCTTCTGCTGATGTGGTGTCAGGCTTTTGCAGACAGCGTATACTTTGTTTTTTTTGCATATGTACTTGGTCATACCAGGCCAGTAAAACATGCTTTGTGCCCTTCGGAGGGTTGCCTCCACGCAGGGTTGGCCCCTGTGGACGGCATCGAAGTATTTGTCCCTTAACTATAATCCCGTCCTGTAACACCAGGTGGTCACGGACCAGGAAGTTTGGGCGGATCGCGAGCGGGGTGTTGTGTTGTTTATTTGGCCAACGGACCACTGGCGTGATGACTACAGACAGCAATTGTAAAGTCTCATCAGCAGCCGTGTGTTCTGCTGGGCTGCTCAAGCAATCAGTCGGAGCATACGATACCTTCATTACTGAGAATTGGTCCTGTTCAGAGAGTTGTTGTTAGTTGGTTTTTGCGTGGGGCTCTTGAAAGCGTATCTGTGACGTGCATGTCTTTGCCTTTCTTATAGACTATGTTAAAATCAAATCGCTGCAGTTGCATCATATTTCGTTATAGTCGTGCTGGGGCAGCATGGATGGGTTTGTTCAAAATAGTGACCAGCAACTGTTCGTTGTCAGTTAGTGTACGAGAAGCGTATGAAACTGGCTTGAAATCACCATCGGTAGTGGTCTGCAGGCACGCACTATTCCGTACTGGGACGCATCGCAGGTGAGCGTTACTGGTAACTCCAAAGCAAAGTAGGCAAGAGTAGGTGTGCTAGCCAGCTGCAATTTGAGAGTGTCAAAAGCTCGCGGGTGCTGCGGATACCAGGACCATGCAGCGTCCTTGTGTGTCAGTTCTCGCAGGGGGGGGCAGATATGTCGCAGAGGTTGGGAATACATTTTCCCAGGTAGTTGACATTCCAAGGAACCTTTGTAGGCTCACGACGGCAGCAGGAACCAGCAGTTTGTTGATAGCAGCTGCCTTTGACGGATCTGGTCTGAGACCATCACTTGTGAAAACATGTCCGACGTAAGTAACTTCTGGAACTCGAAACTTGCAATTCAGGGGATTGAATTTGAGCTGAATGTCTTTGGCACGGTCAAGTACTTTCTTCAGGTTAGCGTCATGTTCAGCCAAATCGCGTCAGTAAACGAGAATGTCATCAACAATGATGGCGCATGGGTACTCAGCAAACAATTGTTCCATTGTGCGCTGGAAAACTTCACTGGTGGAGTTGATGCCAAAGGGCATTCTCAGAAATTTGTTTCGGCCAAAGGGGGTGCCGAACGTAGTGAGATTGGACGAGTCTGGTTCCAGTGGAATCGGCCAAAATGAGCTTTTGGCATGTAGGATGGAGAATACTGATGTGTTGCCTATTTGAGCAGCAACTTCCTCTATTATTCGCATTGGGTAATGTGGGCATTTGATGGCAGTGTTAAGAGCTCTGGGGTTTATGTAGATACCGATCTCCTCCTTGTTTTCCTTTGTTGTGACCACCGTGGTGGAAACCCAGTCAGATGGGTCGGTAACTTCAGCAACAACACCCATGGAGACCATCCGCTTCAGTTCATTGTGTACTCTGTCACGCATGGCATGCGGAACATGATGTGGTGCTCTGACCACAGGAGTGACTTTGGGATCAACAACAATGTGGTATTTGATAGGCAACTTTCCAAACTAATCGTTAAACAGTTATTTGTATTGAGAGAGTACCTGTTGAGTGGGCCCATCAGCGAGAAAGAGTTGATGGACAAACAAGAAAGAGTTGATGGACAGTGCGGCGAAAGTATACCAGGTCTAGATCGTGGCATGCATTGATACCAAGCAAAGTCTCTGAATCCCCTTTAACAATGTAAAACTTTAAGGTACTGGTCTGCGTGTCTATGGTGCACTTTAAAACTGTTTGTCCAAGTGGGTGTAGAACATAAGCCCGAAGCGTGGCGGAGGCTTGTTCAATACGTTCAGCATTACGATTTTTTTAAAACTCTGTTAATGACATGACATTGCATTTGGCCCCAGTATCAACCAATCAAAGGTCTGTTATTCACAAACATGGTTACCTCAGGGTCAAGTTGTTCATTAGACGAAGGGAGGAGAGAGTGGATGGCGGAACTGGTATCTGCACTTTCTGAGAGCGGAGCGGGTTATGGCAAGTCAGGCTCTTGGAAGTCATTATCAGCAAACTCATGTTGTAGCAAGTGCAGGCTCGTCCTTGAAGCTGCTTGATTCACACAGGAACGGCAGCATCATGCAGAGTGATTTAACTTCTTGCAGAAATTACAGGCTTTCCCATAAGCAACACAGAACTGACAACCCATAGCATGGAAATAGTTGCAATTTTTACACCGAACAGTAGACACCGTGCGGGAGTTGTGGGAGGAGTAGTATGTAAGAATGACACTATGCTGCGAACGGTGACCAAAGGGCACAGAATCAGTGTGGGGAGACGTTATCTCAGAAATCCGACGAGCATGCTCTGCTTGATCAATGGTTAAGTCAGTATTACGAAGAAGTTCACCCTGTACCTAGCTATCAAGCATACCTTCAACAATTTTGTCGCGGATGAGCTCATCTCGTAAATCACAAAATCAACAGCCATATGCTTCAGGTCACTGATAAAACATTCAATCGGTTCACCGACCTGCTGTAAACGAGCATAAAACTTGTTCCTTTCAATAATGCAGCTTGAGGGCAGGTCACACAACTCTCTGAACTTTCTGAGCAAATCCGCAGAATCGTCGATCATCTTAGCAGGCACTCGGACCAGACTGTCATCATCCGAAACAGCAGGCACAAAAGTGAAGTTGTCGGCACAATTCATTGCTTCTGGTCCCGCCATGTTAAGCAGAACAGAGGCACACACATTGGGGGTCATTGCAATGAACGATGTGAGCATAATGAGTGTAGTCGCGCTCGAAAAGACACTAGCGTTCAGCAATGTCAGAGTCAAAGATCAGAGGACTTGAACGGCGATACGAATTTGCCATGATGGAGATAGTAAACACAAAAAATAATAATAAAAAAACAAAAACATGAACAGACTGGGCAAGATTCATTTTCTCACACCATGTAATGAGGTGACACGAACACATATAAAGATATGACATATGTTTATTAAATCTACTTACAATGCTCTGCAGACATTACATTTCCGAGCTGCTACTCATACTAATTAGCATAGGCAAGCTCTTGATAATATAAAGCCCATATTAGTTGGAGTCACTACTAACAAGCACTGTAATTGGCTAGTATGAAATAGCCAATCTACACCAAGTATTTTGATTTTGCCCACCCATCTCTTATGTGGGACTTCATCAAATGCCATTAGAAAATCTAAATACAAGAAAAATGAAACCATGATTTAAATCTATCTTATCACCTCTGGCAATCTCTATTAATATCTTCACTGAGCCTCCTCTCCACTCGTCTTCAACTCTTTTAAATGTCTCACTCTTAACGTGTCCAAAGAAGATCCCATTACAAGTGGTAAAGGTTTGGGCAAGGTGGCTGAGGTAAAAAATGTTGAGTTGATAAGTTTAACATATCATATGCAGATAGAACATTAAGTATGATTCTTCGTGAACAAAGTATTGAAAAGAAAAAAGTGTTTATAAAATGCACAAGAGGTCAAAAAGCAGCAAGCAAGCTTTGAGACACTACACAGCTGTCAAATTATTTACTTCTCCTAGCGTGCATGACTGAAGGAGTAACTGTTTTATACGTGTCTGATATTCCCAACATCCAAAATTGGTTTAAAGGCAGGAAATACCCAGGTGTGAATATATTGGGTGAGCGGGTGCTCCTGTGAAAATGAGTTTCAACAGACTTTCATGAGCAGCTAATCAAGGGTACCTGAAATATCAAGGATAACATATGACTTTTGCATTAATGCTCAAACTGCGCACTTGCTGGAATGTTTCTAATAAAATAATGCATAACAACAGAGTAAGGTCTGAATAAAGATAGCGATAACATTTTGGTTAATTGATTTCATTGCTCCTGTGCCCGCTTTTGCTCCTGCATCTAATAGGAAGGGTAGAAGTAAATTCATGATCAAAATCCTTTCAATTTAATCATCGTCCTTGACTATATGAAGCTGGCAGTATTCCACAATCATTCTCCATAGAGCCTGCAGCTAAACAGCTAAACAATGCTTATAAGTCTGTTTTCATTGCCCCCAATCCCAGTCCTATGCCAAAATTGAGGGCTATCTCATGCTTGCAGATATTAAGTTACAGAGTTCTGCAGGATTTTGGCCTTACAATGTACAATTTATTAGGAATGTGCTGAATTTTAAAGGACTTTTAAAATTAATTATAAATGGAAAAATAAGTTCCAGCCGAGAGAAGCATTTTAAAGGTAACAATGAATGGAATATAAGAAGAACCACTTCAATTTATGTAGAACTGCTAATGTGGTAAAACTCCCCTAAAAGATCACAACTAAAGTTTAGGATGAACTTCAAAGAAGTATGGTTGAGCTGTAAACAGGGCATTTAGAAATGTGAAAATATTGTTTGCTTCTATTAATTGCAGTCTTTGCAAATGTCAGTGGACATATTCATTTCATGGGAGAAAGGTTTAAATGCATAGCCACATCTACTTCAGAACATTGATATCATATCATTAGGTCATGTTTTAGAGGTGCATGATTTATGGAGTACATGAGCCTTTAACTTTCATTTTCTTGTCAATGCCCATCTTTAGTGCTCTGTAGTTCAATGATTTTGTCAGAGAATGTATTTGGCTTGGTTTGCATGATCTGCTGCTGAACCAGGGCAGTCTGAGATCTGGGATTGAGGTAAAAGATGGCAAGCCTTGGAAGAAAGAAAGGATCAGGTCAAATGATCGGAGACATTGTGATAGATGCATTATATTTCAGAATTTTCTTTTTTTAAGGGGCCTAGTTAAAAAGCAAAAATTTGCAAACCACATGAGAACATGTTTTAAAGAATGTCTTAAAGCGGAGGAAAAAGAAAGAACTGAAGAGAAACAGAACGATTGTGAATTACAGAGTTCAGGACCTTGATAGCTAGAGGATGGGGTGGAAGATTGCAACCTGCACGTGGTCCACCCTGTATTGACGAATGCAATCAACCTGGCGTGCACAATCAAATAAGATCAAATAGAACAAGTTGACATACAACATTAGGCTGTGCACGCCATATGCAAAAAGAAGAAGAGGATAGCTAGAGGATGAACAAGAGACCAGAATTGGAGGAACACTGGTACATCAAAGAGTGATAAAGTGGGGAAGAATAGAGAGATGGGGCCATTGAGGAATTTGAAAAATAAGAGAAGTTTTAAAATTGAGTTTTGATTAACCAAGTTAGCAAGGATATATATATCTGTCATAGAAACATCGAAAATAGGTGCGGGAGGAGGCCATTAGGCCCTTTGAGCCAGCAACGCCATTCATTGTGATCATGGCTGATCGTCCCCTATCAATAACCCATGCCTGCCTTCTCCCCATATCCCTTGACTCCTAGAGCTCTATCTAACTCTCTCTTAAATCCATCCAGTGATTTGGCCTCCACTGCCCTCTGTGGCAGGGAATTCCATAAATTCACAACTCTCTGGGTGGAAAGTTTTTTCTCACCTCAGTCTTAAATCACCTCCCCTTTATTCTAAGACTGTGGCCCCTGGTTCTGGACTCACCCAACATTGAGAACATTTTTCCTGCATCTAGCTTGTCCAGTCCTTTTATAATTTTACAGTGGCTTGCAAAAGTATTCATACCCCTTGAACTTTCCACATTTTGTCATGTTACAACCACAAACGTAAATGTATCTTATTGGGATTTTATGTGATAGACCAACACAAAGTGGCGCATAATTGTGAAGTGGAAGCAAAATGATACATGGTTTCCAAATTTTATTACAAATAAAAAACTGAAAAGTGTGGCATGCAAATGTATTCAGCCCCCCTGAGTCAATACGTTGTAGAACCACCTTTCGCTGCAATTACAGCTGCAAGTCTTTTGGGGTATGTCTCTACCAGCTTTGCACATCTAGAGACTGACATTTTTGCCCATTCTTCTTTGCAAAATAGCTCAAGCTCAGTCAGATTGGATGGAAAGTGTCTGTGAACAGCAATTTTCAAGTCTTGCCAAAAATTCACAATTGGATTTAGGTCTGGACTTTGACTGGGCCATTCTAACACATGAATATGCTTTGATCTAAACCATTCCATTGTAGCTCTGGCTGTATGTTTAGGGTTGTTGTCCTGCTGGAAGGTGAACCTCTGCCCCAGTCTCAAGTCTTTTGTAGACTCTAACAGGTTTGCTTCCAAGATTGCCCTGTATTTGGCTCCATCCATCTTCCCATCAACTCTGACCAGCTTCCCTGTCCCTGCTGAAGAAAAGCATCCCCACAGCATGATGCTGCCGCCACCACGTTTCACAGTGGGGATGGTGTGTTCAGGGTGATGTGCAATGTTAGTTTTCCGCCACACATATTTTTGCATTTAGGCCAAAAACTGCAATTTTGGTCTCATCAGACCAGAGCACCTTCCTCCACATGCTTGCTGTGTCCCCCACATGGCTTGTGGCAAACTGCAAACGGGACTTATTCTGGCTTTGTTTCAACAATGGCTTTCTTCTTGCCACTCTTCCATAAAGGCCCAATTTGTGGAGTGCATGACTGATAGTTGTCCTGTGGACAGATTCTCCCACCTGAGCTGTGGATCTCTGCAACTCCTCCAGAGTTACCATGGGCCTCTTGGCTGCTTCTCTGATCAATGCTCTCATTGCCCGGCCTGTCAGTTTAGGTAGACGGCCATGTCTTGGTAGGTTTGCAGTTGTGCCATACTTTGTATTTATGCTGAGATTAGATTACACACAAGTGGACTCTATTTACTAATTAGGTGCCTTCTGAAGGCAATTGCTTGCACTGGATTTTATTTAGGGGTATCAGAGTAAAGGGGGCTGAATACTTTTGCACGCCACACTTTTCAGTTTTTTATTTGTAAAAATATTTGAAAACCATGTATCAGTTTCCTTCCACTTCACAATAATGCGCCACTTTGTGTTGGTCTATCACATAAAATCCCAATAAAATACATTTACATTTGTGGTTGTAACGTGACAAAATGTGGAAAAGTTCAAGGGATATGAATACTTTTGCAAGCCACTGTATATGTTTCTATAAGATCTCATCCTTCTAAACGCCAGTGAATACAAGCCTAGTCTTTTCATTCTTCCATCATATGACAGTCCCGCCATCCCAGGGATCAATCTCGTGAACCTATGCTGCACTGCCTCAATCACAAGGATGTCCTTCCTCAAATTCGGAGACCAAAACTGTACACAATACTCCAGATTTGGTCTCACCAGAACCCTATACAAGTGCAGAAGACCTCTTTACTCCTATACTGAAATCCTCTTGTTATGAAGGCCAACATTCCATTAGCTTTCTTTACTGCCTGTTGTACCTGCACGCCAACTTTCAGTGACCGGTGTACAAGGACACCCAGGTCTCACTGTACCTCCCCCTTACCTAGCCTAACCCCATTGAGATAATAATCTGCCCCCTTGTTTTTGCTGCCAAAGTGGATAACCTCACATTTATCTATATTATACTGCATCTGCCATGCATATGCCCACTCACTCAACCTGTCCAGGTCACCCTGCAACCTCCTAACATCCTCTTCACAGTTCACAGTGCCACCCAGCTTTGTGTCATCCACAAACTTGCTAGTGTTGCTCCTAATTCCCTCTTCCAAATCATTAATATATATGGTAAACAGTTGCGGCCCCAACACCGAGCCTTGCGGCACTCCACTCGCCACTGCCTGAGTGTTAACAAAATGTTAAATGGTCAGCTAGATATAGATCACAAGACCTACACCAACCCCAAACCAATTAGGAGCAGACGAGGGCATTCGATCCAATTTGTGGTCCCAGCCACAAAGACCGATGTGTACAGCAATTCGTTCTTCCCACGCACTATTAAAGCATGGAATAATCTCCACCAAACCACGGTTGCCCAGCCAGATGCAACTAAATTTAAAGTGGCACTTTCTTCCCAATAACCCTCTCTGGCTTAACCCCTCCCTTCACCGCCTCCAGTTTAAATTCCAGTTGGAATATTTTGGAGGACCAAGTAACCAAGAACCAAGTGGTTCCTTTACCTGGTTCATTGGACAACACTAAATCCAGAATTGCCTTTTCTCTGGTCAGCTCCATTACAAGCTGCTCTAAGAATCCATCTTGGAGGCATTCTACAAACTCTCTTTCTTTCTTTCTGAACCAACCTGATTTTGAAATCCCCCATCACCATAGTGGCATTACCTTTGTTACATGCCAGTTTTAACTCCTGCTGCAACTTACACCCTACATCCAGGCTACTATTTGGGGGTCTGTATATAACACCAATTAGTGTCTTCTTGCCTTTACAATTCCTCAACTCAATCCACAGTAACTCTACCTCGTCATTCCAATGTCTTCCCTCGCAAGGGACTGAATCCCATCCCTCACCAGCAAAGCTACCCCCACTCCTCTGCCCACCCGCCTGTCCTTTCTATAGGATGTATAACCCTGAATATTAAGTTCCCAGGCCCAATCCTCCTGCAGCCACGTCTCAGTTATCCCCACAATGTCAAAATCTACCAACCTCTAACTGAGCCTCAAGCTCATCTCCATTACTTCTTATACTTCACACATTCATATACAATACTTTTAATTCCTTACGCATCTCACCTTTCACATCGATCCCTATTACACTTTGCCATACTCCTATCCCTTTGTGAGCTTCCTTTCCCGTTAATTCTGGGGTCATTAACCATCCCTTTACTCTTTTTCCCTTTAAATCCATCCTCAATCCCATTTGACACCCCACCCCCCTTATTCAGTTTAAAACCACCCATGTAGATTCATTTCACTTGCACTTTATGTGCAATGTGACGAATAAAGCCGTATTGTATTGTATCGTGTAGCAGTGGCAAACCTGCCTGCCAGAATGCTGGTTCCCCCACCTGATAAGATGCAATCCGTCCCTTTTGTACAGTTCGTCCTTACTCCAAAACAGATCCCGGTGATCTAAGAATCGAAATCCCTGCCCCCTGCACCAGTTCCTCAGGCACACATTCAGGTCCCGTATCTCCCTGTTCCTGCTCTCGCCAGCACGAGGAACTGGAAGCAAACTGGAGATAACAACCCTGGAGGTCCTGCTTTTCAGCATTTTTCTGAGCTCTCTAAAGTCACGCTGCAGAATATTCATCCCCTTCTTTCCTACATCGTTTGTGCCGACATGCACTACCACTTCCGGCTGTTCACCTTCGCCCTTGAGGATTTTCTGCACTCTGTCCATGACATCCTGGATCCTGGCACCAGGAAGGCAGCACACCATCCTCGAATCCCGTCTGTTGCCGCAGATACCCCTGTCTGTACCTCTCACAATGGAGTCTCCAACTACAATGGCGTAGCCTGATTTTAGCCTCTTTGGTTTTGGCTCAACACCCCTTTTTGCTTCGCAAGCCAGTCCGCCACTCAGTGCAATAGCGTCTTCTGTACCAACAGCTTCTAAGTGGGTCATCTCCAGGTGTTTTTTTTTAATAGTTTTCTTTCTCAGCTAAAGTAATCTTTTTTTCAATATAAACCAAAACAATGTTTATTAGTAGGATATTTCACCATAGGAAGCTTTAAGATAAAATCCTGATTCACCAATGCGAAATGCGAAAATAGAAAAATAGACCATGTGTTTAAGAAGGAACTGTAGATGCTGGAAAATCGAAGGTAGACAAAAATGCTGGAGAAACTCAGCGGGTGAGGCAGCATCTATGGAGCGAAGGAAATGGGCAACGTTTCGGGTCGAAACCTTTCTTCAGACTGTGAAGGTGGGGGGGAAGAAGAAAGAAAGAGGAGGGCTGAGAGAGATTTGAGAAGGGGAGTATCTGAAATTAGGGACAATCTGAAATTAGAGAAGTCATTGTTCATACCGCTGGGGTGCAAACTGCCCAAGCGAAATATGAGGTGCTGCTCCTCCAATTAAGCTGAACATTAGCAATAACCAAACTGATCTCCCGGTGGCTCAGCACTTCAACTCCCCCTCCCATTCCGAATCTGACCTTTCTGTCGTGGGCCTCCTCCATGGCCAGAGTGAGGACTACAGTAAATTGGAGGAGCAGCACCTCATATTTCACTTGGGCAGTTTGCACCCCTGCGGTATGAACATTGACATCTCTAATTTCAGATAGTCCCTGCTTTCTCCTCCCCTTCTCAACTCTCCCTCAGCCCACCTGCCTTGCCTGGGTCACCGCGCTGGAACTCCGGTGAGCTGAGACCGCCGAGAAAAACATCGTGGAGCTGCGGGACTGTGGAGCGGCCAGCTGTGGGCGGCGGCGCTGACTTTAACATCGGGAGCAAGTGGTGGAGCTCAATCCTTGTTGGCTTCGGAAGCCGCGGTCTCCAGTAAGGAAGCGGCCGTTCCAGGTGTCCCAAGCCACTGAGAGGATTCTCCTGATAGAAACATAGAAACATAGAAATTAGGTGCAGGAGTAGGCCATTCAGCCCTTCGAGCCTGCACCGCCATTCAATATGATCATGGCTGATCATCCAACTCAGTATCCCGTACCTGCCTTCTCTCCATACCCTCTGATCCCCTTAGCCACAAGGGCCACATCCAACTCACTCTTAAATATAGCCAATGAACTGGCCTCAACTACCCTCTGTGGCAGAGAGTTCCAGAGACTCACCACTCTCTGTGTGAAAAAAGTCTTTCTCATCTCGGTCTTAAAGGATTTCCCCCTTATCCTTAAGCTGTGACCCCTTGTCCTGGACTTCCCAACATCGGGAACAATCTTCCTGCATCTAGCCTGTCCAACCCCTTAAGAATTTTTGTAAGTTTCTATAAGATCCCCTCTCAATCTCCTAAATTCCAGAGAGTATAAACCGAGTCTATCCAGTCTTTCTTCATAAGACAGTCCTGACATCCCAGGAATCAGTCTGGTGAACCTTCTCTGCACTCCCTCTATGGCAATAATGTCCTTCCTCAGATTTGGAGACCAAAACTGTACGCAATACTCCAGGTGTGGTCTCACCAAGACCCTGTACAACTGAAGTAGAACCTCCCTGCTCCTGTACTCAAATCCTTTTGCTATGAAAGCTAACATACCATTCGCTTTTTTCACTGCCTGCTGCACCTGCATGCCTACTTTCAATGACTGGTGTACCATGACACCCAGGTCTCGCTGCATCTCCCCTTTTCCTAATCGGCCACCATTTAAATAATAGTCTGCTTTCCTGTTTTTGCACCAAAGTGGATAACCTCACATTTATCCACATTATACTGCATCTGCCAAACATTTGCCCACTCACCCAGCCTATCCAAGTCACCTTGCAGTCTCCTAGCATCCTCCTCACAGCGAACACTGCCCCCCAGCTTAGTGTCATCCGCAAACTTGGAGATATTGCCTTCAATTCCCTCATCCAGATCATTAATATATATTGTAAACAGCTGGGGTCCCAGCACTGAGCCCTGCGGTACCCCACTAGTTACTGCCTGCCATTGTGAAAAGGACCCGTTTACTCCTACTCTTTGCTTCCTGTTTGCCAGCCAGTTCTCTATCCACATCAATACTGAACCCCTAATACCATATGCTTTAAGTTTGTATACTAATCTCTTATGTGGGACCTTGTCGAAAGCCTTCTGGAAGTCCAGATATACCACATCCACTGGTTCTCCCTTATCCACGCTACTAGTTACATCCTCGAAAAAATTCCACAAGATTCGTCAGACATGATTTACCTTTTGTAAATCCATGCTGACTTTGTCCAATGATTTCACCACTTTCCAAATGTGCTGCTATCCCATCTTTAATAACTGACTCTAGCAGTTTCCCCACTACCGATGTTAGACTAACTGGTCTGTAATTCCCTGTTTTCTCTCTCCCTCCCTTCTTAAAAAAGAGGGGTTACATTTGCTACCCGCCAATCCTCAGGAACTACTCCAGAATCTAAAGAGTTTTGAAAGATTATCACTAATGCATCCACTATTTCCTGAGCTACTTCCTTAAGTACTCTGGGATGCAGCCTATCTGGCCCTGGGGATTTATCGGCCTTTAATCTATTCAATTTACCCAACACCACTTCCCGACTGACCTGGATTTCACTCAATTCCTCCTTTGACCCACAGTCCCCTGCTATTTCAGGCAGATTATTTATGTCTTCCTTAGTGAAGACGGAACCAAAGTAGTTATTCAATTGGTCCGCCATATCCCTTGTTCCCCATGATCCACTCACTGTTTCTGACTGCAAGGGACCTACATTTGTTTTAACTAACCTCTTTCTCTTCACATATCTATAAAAACTTTTGCAGTCAGTTTTTATGTTCCCTGCCAGTTTTCTTTCATAATCTATTTTTCCTTTCCTAATTAAGCCCTTTGTCCTCCTCTGCTGGTCTCTGAATTTCTCCCAGTCCTCTGGTATGCTGCTTTTTCTGGCTACTTTGTACGCATCATCCTTTGCTTTGATACTATCCCTGATTTCCCTTGTTATCCACGGATGCACTACCTTCCCGATTTATTCTTTTGCCAAACTGGGATGAACAATTTTTGTAGTTCATCCATGCAGTCTTTAAATGTCTTCCATTGTATATCCACCGTCAACCCTTTTAGAATTAATTGCCAGTCAATCTTGGCCAATTCACGTCTCATACCCTCAAAGTTACCTTTCTTTAAGTTCAGAACCATTGTTTCTGAATTATCAATGTCACTCTCCATCCTAATGAAGAACTCAACCATATTATGGTCACTCTTGCCCAAGGGGGCACGTACAACAAGACGGCTAATTACCCCTTCCTCGTTACTCAAAACCCAGTCTAAAATAGCCTTCTCTCTCGTTGGTTCCTCTACATGTTGATTTAGATAACTATCCCGCATACATTCCAAAAAATCCTCTTCCTCAGCACCCCTGCCAATTTGATTAACCCAATCTATATGTAGATTGAAGGTCACCCATTATAACTGTTTTGCCTTTGTCGCCGCATTTCTAATTTCCTGTTTGATACCATCCCAACTTCTCTGCTACTGTTAGGTGGCCTGTACACAACACCACCAGCGTTTTCTGCCCCTTAGTGTTTTGTAGCTCTACCCATACCGATTCCACATCCTCCAAGCTAATGTCCTTCCTTTCCATTGCGTTAATCTCCTCTCTAACAGCAACGCTACCCCACCTCCTTTTCCTTTCTCTCTATCCCTCCTGAATATTGAATATCCCTGGATGTTCAGCTCCCAGCCTACGTCACCCTGGAGCCATGTCTCCGTGATCCCAACTATATCATAATCATTAATATCTATCTGCACGTTCAACTCGTCCACCTTATTACGAATACTCCTTGCATTGAGACACAAAGCCTTCAGGCTTGTCTTTACAACGCACTTACCCCTAATACAATTTTGCTGAAAAGTGGCCCTTTTTGATTTTTGCCCTGGTTTTGTCTGCCTGCCACTTTACTTTTCACCTTGCTACCTAATGCTTCTACCCTCATTTTACACCCTCCTGCCTCTCTGCTCTTGTACCCATCCCCTGCCACATTAGTTTAAATCCTCCCGACAGCACTAGCAAACACTCCCCCAAGAACATTGGTTCCATTCCAATCCAGGTGCAAAACTGTCCTGTTTGTACCGGTCCCACCTCCCCCAGAACTGGTCCCAGTGCCCTAAAATTTGAATCCCTCCCCCTTACACCACTTTTCAAGCCACGTATTCATTTGCATTATCCTCCTATTTCTACTCTGACTGGCCCGTGGTACTGGTAGTAATCCGGAGATTACTACCTTTGAGGTCCTACTTTTAAGTTTATCTCCTAGCTCCCTAAATTCACCTTGTAGGACCTCATCCCTTTTTTTACCTATATCGTTGGTGCCAACATGCACCACGACAACTGGCTGTTCACCCTCCCACTCCAGAATGTTCTGCAGCCGTTCAGTGACATCCCTGACCTTTGCACCAGGGAGGCAACATACCATCCTGGAGTCTCGTTTGCGGCCGCAGAAACGCCTATCTATTCCCCTGACAATTGAATCCCCTATTACTATTGCCCTTCCCCTCTTTTTTCCCCCCTCATGTGCTGCAGAGCCACCCATGGTGCCATGAACCTGGCTGCTGCTGCATTCCCCTGATGAGCCATCTCCCTCAACAGTATCCAAAATGGTATACCTGTTTAGGAGGGAGATGACCGCAGGGGACTCCTGCACTACCTGCCTACTGCTTTGCTGGCTATTGGCCACCCGTTCCTTTCTTGTCCTCTTACCGTTTGCCTGATGCCGGAGCACCATCACCCGGCAAGAAGGGGCTGGAACATCGGGCCTCCATGAAGGAGACTGCGGAGGCCTCAATAGGCCCGACTATGGGTGGACATGGGATGGGGACTGGACATTGTGCCTTCCCTAATAATGGGAACCATTGTGGGGGGATGTTTTTTATGTTTAAATCTTTTTATTATTGTTACGTCTGTATTTTTTTTCTTATGTGCTGCATTGGCAATAAGTGTATGTGACCAATAAATAACCTTTGAACCTTTGAGTTTCTCCAGCAATTTTGTCTAAATAGATCATGTGGTCTTTCAAACTTGCTCTCAGTACGATCATGGTCGACCTTTCAATTCTATACCATACTCAAACTCTCCCTATAACCATTTATGCCTCGTGCCAATAAACCTATCGATCTGTTTAGATATAGTCAGCTTTCTATGGTAGAGAGTTCCACAGGTTCACATCTCTAATCCCTGGTTATTGCCTATGAACCTACAGTTGGCTGTAGGAAAATATTCTCCTGGCATGCAGCTTGTTGAGCCCTGTCAGCAGGGGATTGTTTCTCATTATTTGAAACCCCAATGAATATAGGCCGAGTTGACCCACTCTCCTTGATACCATCACCAAGCTTGGGGTTATCATCGATCTTTAATCGTACTTTACTGGACCTTATCTTGCACTATACATTATTCCCTTTATCTGTATACTGTGGACTTCTTGATTGTAATTGTGTATAGTCTTTCTGCTGAATGGACTGGATAGCACACAATAAAAAGCTTTTCACTGTACCTCAGTACACATGATAATGAACTAAACTTATCAGACTCTTGACTGGATTAGCTAGAACGTATAGCACTGGATATTCTACAGTGAATAGCTCATCTTCCAAGTTGCAAACGCCTTGCAGCATCCACAAGGCAGATGTCAGGAGTGTAATTTAATACTCTCCGCTTGACCGGATGAGGGCATTTATAAAATGTCCTCAACATCCATTCAGAAAGATGGGATTTGATGATTCTTCACTGACCTTTATGACAGGTGTTATGTTTGTAGTAGTGCTTTCATTGAAAGCTTTACAAGACACAGATTCGTTGTAATCTTTCCTTATAAATTAACCCTCGAAGTCCAGGTACACTCTGGTAAATTTGTCTGCATTCCCTCCAAACTCCATACGTCCTTGATGCGTGGTGTTCAAAACTGCTCAGAATAATTGAGATGTCTACAGGATACTTCGCAGTGACCCACCATGTAAAATTACGATAATGAAATGAGAACTCCAAATTTGTGTGCAAATTGTCTGGAAATGGTACTAGCTCAGCTGTCTCAGCATGGACGAGATCGGTCAAAGGTCCTGCTTCCTTGTCGTATGACTCAAAGTCACATGACTGCAGATCAATCATCCACCAGAATCCTAATACATGTTTCCCAACACTATCTTGCCTCATCTCTCTCCACGTATTTTAAATTAACACTGACCTGAAGGAAAGTCCTTTCATGAAATTATAACTTTTTGGTGCTTTCACCACAATTACGTTTAAGCAACATTTTTTCTGTAATTTTTTGGATATAAAATATGCACTACTTTCAACTGCCTGTGACCTTCCTTTTCACCATTTGTTAAATTGCAACAGGAATGTTGAAAGGTTGGGCGATGTAAATGGTTGGTTTGTTTCTTATTCATATTACTCTTCAGCTACCAGCAACATTGAGGATTAAGATCTGCTAATTGGAAGCACACATTCAACATTAAAATCATCAGATGCCAAAATGAAATATACAAAAGGTAAAAAAAAAAGCAGGACATTTAAAAATGTATGCACTGACCTCAGACTTTCTTGGAAGAAATGTGATATTTGTTGTTTAGGACTGCAGTGATCTCAAAATTCACAGGCTGAAAAAAAAGTCATAATTGCAAACTACTCACATTGCAGAACTTGAAATAGATCTCCTTAGGGTGGGTTTCAGTGCTAAGAACTACTTTTCTGCAAGATGTTGAATGGCTGCAACAAAACGGCAGCATTTCCCAAAAGTGAATTATACATGAAGCTTTCCAAATATCAAACATACCACAAATGGGAATAATAGCCAAGAAATGCAGTTAATACAAAATAGTTTGAAGGACACTTTCATCAATAGATTAGAGAATGGCACAATGATGTAGCTGGTGAAGCTGCTTCCTCACAGTGCTAGAAACCCAGCTTTGATCCTGACTTGGGTACTATCTCCGTCGTGTTTGCACGTTCTCCCTGTGACCGCATGAGATGGCTCTGGCTGCTACAGTTTACTCCCACATCTCAAAGACGTGCGGTTTTGTAGTTTAACACAATCCTGGAGCAACTCAGCAGGTTCAGGCATCTTTGAAGAAAAGGAAGAGGTGACATTTTGGGTCGGAACCCTTCTTCAGGTCTGAAGGTGGGCTTCAGCCCGAAACGTCATCTATTCCTTTTCCCCCGAGATGTTGCCTGACCCACTGAGTTACTCCAGTAATTTGTGTTTCTCTTTGATATAAACACATCTGCAGCTCCTTCCTACATATGGATTTGTAGGTTAATTGGTCACTGTAAATTGGCCTTAATGTGTAGGGAGTGGACACAGAAGTAGGATAACATAGTTTGAATGCGTGCTCATAGTCGACATGCATTAGATGGGCCACTGGGCCTGTTTCCATGCTGTATGTTTAAAACTAAAAACTAAAGTTTAAAAAAAAAACACATTTCTGTAGATTGAAAATTAATTATTTTTTTTTGTAAAATATTTTTATTAGAAGTAATTACATATTAAGAAGAAATAATATAAAATCAAAGAAAAAGAAAATATTATTCGTGACATACATTCTTAATATTTTTAAATTTACAGTCAATCTTATTTATACTTCTATATATTTTTTTAATTTTATAACAGTAGGAAATAGAGATAGGTAATAAAGAGAAATAAAAAAGAAATAAAAAAGAAATACATAAAATGAGTGGAGTATTAAACAAGATATTCTTCATTGGAGATATATTCATGGTCTATTGTATATAATTCTTCATCTATTCCTTCATTCAGGCTTCAGTCATGGCCTCGAACCGTACTACCTTAACCCTTTAAATATTCAATAAATGGAGACCATATTCCTCTGAATTGATCTAACCTGTCCATTAGGACAAGTCTTAATCGTTCCAGGTGAAGTGTCTCCGACATTTCTGTAATCCACATTTTGATTGTAGGGGATATGGGACCTTTCCAAAATCTTAGTATTAATTTTTTACCAATTATTAAACTATAACCAATAAAAATTATTTGTTGTGTTGTTAGTATCTGATTCGTTTCTAATATTCCCAATATAATTAATTTTGAGTCTGTAATTAAATTTGCATTAACTACAATTGAGATTATCTTAAAAGTTTCTGTCCAAAAATTAGTAATTTTTGTACATTTTGTGAATGAATGCGTTAGATTAGCTTCTAATTGTTGACATTTATCACATAAAGCAGAAACATTTGAGAAAATTCTGTTTAATTTGGATTTTGAGAAGTGTAATCTATGTATAACTTTAAATTGTATCAAGGAGTGTCTGGCATTTAATGAGCAGTGGTGTATATGTTGTAAATTTTCATTCCATACCTCTCTACTAATTACTTGACATAATTCGTTTTCCCATGCTTGTCTATATTTATCCGTATTTGGTAAATCATTTTCCAGTAAAATATTATAAATATATGATATTAATTTTTCTGTATTCAGATGTTTATTTAGACATTCATCTAAAATTTCTGGTCTTTCTATTCCTAATATCTAGTGTATTTGATTTAACATAATCTCTAATTTGTAGATATCTAAAATATTCTTTGGAGTGTAATCCATAATTTTGTTGTAATTCCTGAAATGAGAGAAATAAACTTTCCCTGTAGAGATCACCAATCTACAGGGAATTTATTCCATAGTTTATTTAAACCTACCAATTTATTCCATAGTTCTTCCATTTAAAAAAAAACTTTATCCATCAATGAAGGTTTAAAAGTAATATTGTTTACAATTGGAAGAGCTAGTGGTGTATTCTGTACTTTTAATGTTTTTTTTTAAATTGTTTCCAAATGCGTATACCACTTTCTATTATTGGGTTTCCTCTATAAATTTTCTTACGTATTGTAGTGTTAGCAAATAAAATCGAGCTAATTTCGAAAGGTAAACAGTCTTCCTTTTCCATTTTTAACCAGTTTGATTGTTTATCTAGTTCTTCCAACCAGAAATTCATATTTTTTATATTAACTGCCCAATAATAAAACATAAAATTAGGCAATGCAAAACCTCCATTCATTTTTTGATTTACATAAATGCTTTTTAATTATTCTATGGTTCTTATAATCCCAAATAAAATTGGTAACTATAGAGTCCACTTTCTTAAATTTTTTTTTAGGAAGATATATCGGGATCATTTAAAACAAGTATAATAATTGTGGAAGAAAAATCATTTTTATCGCATTAATCTTACCTAGCATTGAAATAGGTAATGTTTTTCAATATTGGATATTCTTAAGTAGTTTATTCAATAAGGTTGGGAAATTAGATTTAAATAAAGAATCATATCCTTTTTGTTACATAAATTCCAAGATATTTAATTTTTTCATTTGCATTCTTAAAAGGATATTGTTGTAATATATGTAAGTTATTTCCCATTATTGGCATAAGTTCACTTTTATTCCAATTAATTCTATATCCTGAAAACGATCCAAATTGAGTTATTAAATCTAACAAGTTAGGAATACTAATTTCCGGTTTTGTGATATAAAGTAATATATCATCTGTGTATAAAGAGATTTTATTTTCAGTTTCTTTAGTTTCATACCCATATATTTCAGGATGCAATCTCACAGATTTTGCTAGTGGTTCTATTGCAAGTGCAAACAGTAGTGGAGATGAAGGGCAACCTTGTCTGCAGCCTCGGAATAAGTTAAATTTAGTTGTTAACATTTGGTTTATTAATATTCTGGCTGTTGGCTTGGTATATAGTAATTTAACCCATGTTATAAACTTCTCTCCCAACTGAAAAAATTCCATAACCGAAAATAAATAAGACCATTCAATCTGATCAAAAGCTTTCTCTGCGTCCAACGAAATAATTGATAAATCCTTATTAATGTTTCTTTTTGAATATATAATATTAAATAATCTTCTCAGGTTGTTTGAGGAATATCGTTTTGGTGTAAATCCTGTTTGATCTGAATGAATTAGTTTATTAATCACTGTGTTTAGTCTTTGTGCTAGTATTTTGGTTAATATTTTTTGATCAGTATTTAAAAGAGATATAGCTCTATATGACCCTGGATCATCAAGATTTTTTATCTAATTTAGGTATAAGGGTTATAATAGATTCATTTAATGTTTCTGGTAATTTCTGTTGTGCATAAATGTGTTCATATAGTGTCTTCAAACGTGGAGCTATCATATCATAAAATATTTTATAAAATTCTGCTCCAATACCATCTGGTCCTGGGGTTTTACCATTTTTTAATGATCTAATAGCTTCTTCAATTTCTTCAGTAGTTATTTCAATGTTTAATAATTCTCTATCTTCTAAATCCAGTCCTTTTAGATTACAATTTTTTAAAAAATGTTTCTACTCCTATCCGATTTTCTTTTGTTTTAGCTGAATATAAATTTTTATAATATTGCAAAAATCTCTTATATCAGTTTGTACTAGTAATTCCCCTTTATCTGATTTAATCCTATAAATTAATTTTTCTCCTTCCAATTTTCTTAATTGATGAGCCAATAGTTTATGTGGTTTGTCACCAAATTCAAATTGTATTTGTTTAATATATTGGTATAGTTTTACAACTTGGTCTGACTGTATTTTATTTAATTTATATTTCAATGCAAAGATTTTATTATGTTTTATCATGGTTGGATTAACAGTGTTCTCTGTATCTAACTGTTTAATCTCCCTTTCCAATGCCTGTTGTACCTTCCGATTCTCTTTATTATAAAATGCTTGAGAAGATATCATAATTCCCCGAACATACGCTTTAAAAGTTTCCCATAAAAGGGACGAAGATATTTCTGGTGTATCGTTTATTTCAAATAAAATCTTGATCTGTTTTTGTAATATATTCTTGAGTTATTTTGTCTTTTAAAATTTGTGGGTTAAATCTCCATTGACCTTGTTTTTCCATTTTACCAGTTATTTCCATCTTAAATGTTAAAGGTGCATGATCTGAAATTATAATATTATGATATTTTGAATTATACGTAAGTGGAATGAGTTTTAAATCTACCAGAAAATAATCTATTCTTGAATAAGTTTTATGCACAAGTGAGTAAAATGAGTATTCTCGTCCTGTTGGATTTTGCAATCTCCAAACATCTTTAATATTACTAGTGTCTATATATGCATTTATTAACTCACTGGAATGCGATTTAAGTTTCCGTTGTTTTGATGATCTATCCAAATAAGGATCTAGTGTACAATTTAAATCTCCTCCAATTATTAGATTGTGTTGTGATAATTCCGGGATGGTAGTAAATATTTTTTTTAAAACAGCGGACTTTCAAAATTTGGGCCATATACATTGACAAAAATCATTTTTTCTGTGTATAATGCTCCTATTACAATAATATATCTACCGTCACTATCAGTTATTGTTGAAGTATGTTTAAATGCAGTGCCTTTACGAATTAATATTGCTACACCTCCAGATTTGTGTGTGAAAGAAGAATAATATACTTTATCAATCCATTTGGCCTTTAATCTATGTTCTGCCTATTTTTTTAAATGTGTCTCTTGGATGAATGCCACGTCTATTTTAAGTGCTTTTAAATGTGCTAATACTTTACCCCTCTTAATTGGTTCGTTAATACCTTTAACATTCCAACTACAAAACGTTATTCCTCCATTCCCCATATTCATATGTAAGTCTTGCATCTTTTATCTAAAGGGATATATAATAGAGCAAATGGTACAGTTCGACATACCAGACCTTACACCTGAACTTCGAATAGACGAATTTCAAGACCCTTGATTTTCTCTCACATATATATCTCCTTTGCATTAATTTATAATTCCACTCAAATGTACAATAATAATAACCAGAAATAGTATTAAAAAAGGGATAGATTAAGAGATTGGTAGAGTGCGCAAAGAAAGAAAAAACTACATCTAGTATCAGTGTAGTTAGTGTTAGCCATACTAACATGGCTAGCAATCTAAAGACTTCCGTAGTGAATGGTAAATATTTATCTATCTCCATGATTCACTAAAATTATTATTCCATTAAAAAAATATTATTTAAACCGGGGGTACTAAACTATGATGTGTACAAAGTTCATAGTTAAGTATATAATAATATATATACTTAATGCCTATTAGAAACTATAATAATGAGAATATATAATTAAAAAAAAAAATTTAAAAAACCCCAAATTATGGCAAAAATAAAAAGTGAAAAAGAAATAAAAAGTACCGGGGGGATAAATTAAGTCAAAGTTTATATTTTGTATATATATATTTACTATTTACTTAATTCTAAGTTAGTCGGCTATAATTAATTATTAATCAATAATTAGCAGTTATTAACTCTAATTAATAATGATACCAGTGTATTAAATTTAATATATGTTTATATATGTTAATATATGTTAATTATTAAATTAGTAGTGTTAGTATTCTAATTATTAGTATCCATGGAATAGTCTTCAATCCATATCCCCTCGAGTTTCCCATCCGCCTCCTTCTCCGTCTTCTTTAGATGAAACAAGTCCATAGTCTATTACAATCTTCAACCAATCTTGAAAGTACGGTTTAATTGTTCGTTTAATTCATCTTTGAAGATTACATTCAGTCTTCTTCTCGCTCCTTAATCCCTTGGGCAAATCTCAATGCGTCCTCTGGATTTTTTAAATAATGTTCTTCCTGATTGTAGGTGACTCTCAGGGTGGCTGGGTATCTCAGACTGTACTTCAGATTCTTCACTTCCCTCAAAATTCTTTTGGTCTCTTTAAACGCATTTCGTTTCTTTGAAGACCTCTGCTGGATAGTCTCGGTAGATGCTGATCGAATCTTCTTCATATTTAAGATTTCTACTTTTTACAACTTTATTCATCATATCTTCCAAAACATAATCATACTGGACTTTTACAATAATTTGTCTTGGAGGAGCATTTTGCTTTGTGTAACGTCTCATTACTCTGTGTGCTCGGGCTAGCAAAGGCTTTTGTTCCAGAGATAAAACCTTTTGTAGTAAGTTTGCAGTAAACTCTCGGGTTTATCTTGATTCTTTTCTCGCCCCTTCTCGAATACCCACGATCCTTAGGTTCTGCCTTCTCTGGCGTCCTTCCAGCTCAGTACACTTATCAGTAACTTTGCCCAGTAAGTCGGATAATCGTTGACTTTCTTTGACGAGTGTTTTCATAGTCTGAGTATTTGTTTCGACTAGTTCTTCAAGGTCTTTTATGGATGTTGATTGTAGCTTAATTTATTCCAGCACAGGTTCCATTTCCATTTCCACCTTTTTTACAATTTTTTCATGCAACTCTTCCATTATACTTGCAAATTTTTCCGTCACTACTTCCTTTCGCAGCATGTCTAATAATTCTGTAGTCGAAAGATTAATTTCAGACTTTAACTCCTTCATCTCCATCTTGATTTTCTTCATTTCTTCCATAAATTAATTTTTTCCAATTCCATCTTTAATTCCAACTTCATTTCTTTTTTAATTCTGCCATTTCTTGCACAAAAATGTTTTTAAGTTCTTCCAATTCCGATTTTCTTTTCGATTTTTTAGACACATCTTCTAGGGACTGTGTCCTACCTGAGGCCGAGGCTTCAGACGGGCCTTGTTCTTGTTCAGCCATTCTTTTTTGATACCGGAGTCTGGATTTCTCCGGAGGTGGGCTGCGCTGTGTTGCCATTACGGGTCGCACGTCTGATGACGTCACTCACGGCAGCCGGTGTAGAAGCAGCAGATGCAGAATCAGCAGCAGCAGCAGGTAGGTTTTCTCCCTGTTTTTTTTCTCGTTTTTTCAAGGAGGTGGCTGGCGTTGCCTTCTAGTCCTCCATAGCGCCACCGGAAGTCTTCAGATTCAAAATTAATTTAATGGCACTCTGAGACCACTGGTCTTGACCCTATCGTAGGTGATATAAATGAGAATAAATAAAGGCTTCGACCAGTGGAAAGTTTGGATAGAGTGAGTGTGGAGAGAATGTTTCCACCAGTGGGAGCGTCCAGAACTAGAGGTCATAGCCTCCGAATAAAAGGACATACCTTTAGAAAGGCAATGAGGAAGAATTCTTTTAGTTAAGAGGTGGTGATTCCGTCGAATTCATTGCCACAGATAGCTGTGGGGGTCAAGTCAATGGAGAATGACCAATTCTTGATTAATATGTGTGTCAGAGGCTATGGGGAGAAGGCAGGAGAATGGAATTAAGAGGGAAAGATAGATCAACCATGATTGAATGGCTGAGTAGATGATGGGCCCAATGGCCTAATTCTGCTCCTAGAATCTATGAACTTCACTTTTCATCGAGAATTAAGGGAAATTATGTTTTAGGAAAAGCATAAATAGGTTTAAATGCCATTTGCATGTCTATGCTTTGTAAAATAATTATAACAGTGAGGATTCTGATCTACATTGTGAGAGGGGAAATATTGTCAAGAGCAGTATTCTCCAATTTGCTAAATGCTCATTGGCTAATAAGGTTGGGTATGTAGCAAAGACAGGATGTCAAGTATCCAACAGACTTTGGGAGGCTGCTACCAGCCTGGAGGGAGAGAGATAGAGAGAAATGCTGGGACTATTTCCCTCTTAAATTCATTTGCCTCATCTATATTGTTTGCTCCTGCTTGCTACCACTATAATGTATCAGGTCTGATCCATTCACCTTCAACATTTAACTTATTTTTAATCTTTGACCACAGCTCTGAGAGTACAGTTCCATATTTAGCATTTTCACCATCCTCACTTTGCAATGTTTAAACATCATTTAAGTGCACATTTCATATAATTAAATTAAAACTAATGTAATGATAATGACGTGGGAGGTAATCCTCAGTGTACCCATGTTTCAGATATCATCTCACCAGCTGGCTTCCATAATTTCTTGAAAATCCTTCTGAATCTCTCCAGTGTGTTGAATGTCCTTAATGCGTGTACTGTGGGTTTTAATTAGCAGATTCTTAATCACCTCTGGCTGGCTGCCTTCCACAGCCTCCAACCTTATTGTTTCCCAGCCCCACACAGCCCATTTTTACCTTCTCCCCAAAATCCACAAACGCAACTGCCCTGCAGACCCATTGTATCTGCCTGCTCCTGTGCCATGGAAATGATATCCACGTACCTCGACTACATCCTATCCTCCCTGGTCCAATCTCTCCCGACCTATGTCCAAGATACCTCACATGGCCTTTGTCTCTTTAATGACTTCCACTTTCCGAGCCCCCACTCCCTCATCTTTACTATGGCTGTTCAGTCACTCTACACCTCCATCCCCTACCAGGAAGGCCTTAAAGCCCTCCATTTCTTCCTCAACTGCAGAACCATCAAATTTCCATTTACTAACAATCTACTCCGCGTAGGTCCTCACCCTCAACAACTTCTCCTTTGACTTCTCCCACTTCCTCCAAGCCCAAGGTGTCGCTATGGGCACCCGCATGGGCTCCAGCTATGCCTGCCTCTTTGTAGGGTACGTTGAACAATCCCTGTTCCAGGTGAACACTGGACCTATCCCCAAGCTCTATCTCCCATACATTGATGACTGCATCGGTGCTACCTCCTGCACCCATGCAGAACTCATGGACTTCATCAATTTCACCACAAATTTTCATCCTGTACTCAAATTTACTTGGACCATCTCCGACGGCTCTCTCCTCTTTCTTGATCTCACAGTCTCCATTACAGGAAATAGACTATTGACAACCCATCTTCCCACCCTGCTTCCTGCAAAGACTCTATCCCCGGAACTTTTTGAGAGATGTGATCCACCATTGAATTTCTGAAATCGCCTCTGCTGACAATCGCATAAGCCTATCAAAATGACCCGCATGTGTCCTCAGTGCCTGTTCTTTTGCTCGTTGTAAGTGTTGATAATGCAGAGGTCCAAACTGCACAGCTGGAAAAGCAGCCACTAATTTACCAATTGGGGGCTGGCTACCTGTCTAATTGAAGGTCGTTGCTCACTAAGGAGATTGACACAATCCTCAATTAACTGCTGCCTTTATTCCCGGGATGTGATCCGAATTAATGGTAACGCCCAAATAATCAATAATTTTAATTGGCGATTTATCTGGATGAATGATGAACCCCAAATGTTCAAAAGCGAGTTTAACAATTGAAACAGATGATTCAGCTGCAGTCCGAGTCTTCCTGATAATTAAAATATCATCCAAATAGGCCATTACAATGTGCCCCTGAGCTCGGAGTAGTCCTAGAACAGGTTTCAACAATTTGGTAAATAATCTAGGAGCTGATGTTAATCCATTAGGCAATGCTTTGAATTGCCACAACTAACTCATCCAGGTAGATTTCAATTACCTCCTATCATCACAATGAATAGACACTGAGTAATATGCATCCTTCAAATCTATGCTGGCCATATAATACCCTTTGGAAACCAGTTGCTATAGGCATTTCAAAATTTCCATTTATAGCGTACAAAGGAGTTCAAGCTCGTCAGGTCCAGAATGATTCTACATCCCCCAGTTTTTTTAGACCTAGGAAAAATACTTGTCACAAACTGACGGTTTTGACGAACTGACTTCTCAATAACCCCTTTTTTCTGTAATGTGTTAAGTTCTGCCTGTATGTGCATATTCTCTTCTTGTGAAAATATAAGTTTCCGACTTGGAACATGCTGACTGGGTGGACACACAATAGGGTAAAATTCAATTTTAACCCCTTCTATACTGCTCAGTATAAATTTATCTGATGTTATCTCCTGCTATTGTTTGAGAAACAAGTGTAATCTGCCCCCAATTTCACTTAATTTATATTCCTTAGGAGCAAAATCTCTCACCTGCACATGTCCTGGCTGCCCTTGTTGCCCCTGGCCCTTTGTAGTAAAATTCATCCTTCCCCTCGTGCCTGTGGCAGGCTGCCAGCTCCCAGTGTGTGAAACTGAGTGGCTCGTCCCTTCCCCGGCGTCTGTGATGGTACCCCGCCAATAAGGAAAACCCCTTTTTCCTGGTTTGCCACTTGGCTTGATGAGGCCCACGGTTTTTGAGGGCTCATGTAGTTCTTTAACTCGCTTACCGAGATCCTCGCCAAACAAAAGTTTAGGCGGTTGTGCGGTGCTCGGCTTACATAACAATGCCAGTTTTGGGTTTATGACTGGGCTTATAGCACACCTTATATTATTAATTTCAAAGATTGCACTGCACAGGAGTCTCAGCGCATCCTGGTGGGCTTCTGTCATGTGCCCCTTGTCTACAGTAGTTGCAAATGCAGTAAGCCCTGCTGAGCGCAATTTAAGTACTTTTTGAAATTTCAACTCTTGCGCCCTTGCTGAAACCCCCAACTGTGTCCATATAAGATGGTTCACCATCAGCACTTTTAACAAACCACAGTTAATTGGGGCTTCATATTTTTTGGCCGCCTCGTCCATAGCCAGTTCTTGAAGCTGATGGGAGAGCATGTATTGAACGGCTGCTGCCAATTCTTCCCCTAATGGCTCCCCTGCTTCTCTGGGGACTGCAAATTTCTCCGCTATATTTGGAATTATTTCTAGTTCCACTCCCATGCGGCTCTCCCCAGCCACTGATTCGGCGTCAGTGTATTGCTGAGCCGGTATACCCTCCTCTTCAAAGGATGGGTAGTCATCCAGCCCTATTACAGGCGCTGCTGGCACAGACTCTCCAACAGCCTGGCGTGGGAACCACTCCTCCTCCCGGAGTGTGTCCCTGTCGAGCATCTTCTGCAATAAGATCTCGACCTGGGAGAGCCGTGAGCCAACTGTCTCTCCTTGCAAAGGTAAAACCTCCTACTTTCGAAATAGCCTTGCGCCCTACCGGCATGGCTACGCTGCTCACAGGCAGCGGGTCCAGTGTCGCTAGCTCCATTGCTAGCGACGGACTTGGTGACCTAGGCGGGCATCCGCTAACCGCACTCTCGCGGTTCTCCAACCTTTTTCCCCCGGATAACCTAGCCGACATCTTTTTTACTTTCGGCATCATTTTTAACGGTCTGAACGTTACCGCTAACGCAGAAAGTGAGCACAGGAAAAGTTTCAAACTTACCTTGTGTTTTAAACTTACCGCTTGGAGGAACTCTGCTGCTCCAACCGGCCGACTGCACCAATGCGTCTGACATAATGACGCACATGCGGCTGGATGGGGTTCTTCACGTAGTCACTTACGTGACTCCGAAGTAAAATCTTCTTTTTATTGCATCCAGTGCTCTTCGAGCTTTCTCATTTAGTGCATTCACTGCCATATTGAAGCTCCCTGATGCTGCCACAGTTAGACCAAGGTAAGTATAGCTCATAGTATGTTCGATAATAGTACCATTGAGAGTAAATTTGTATTTATCTTCCTGACATCTGGGTCTTTTCTGAAAAATCATGATGTTGGTTTTCTTTAGATTTACTGCCAGGGCCAAATTTTGGCCGTACTCATCAAGTAGGTCCAATTGTTGCTGCAGTCCCTGTTCTGTGGGGGACAGCAGAACCAAGTCATCCACATAAAACAGGGATTTTACCACTCCGTCCAGAAGATAGAGGCCCGGCACTGTGCTCGGGTCCAACTTTACTGCCAAATCGTTGATATATACATTAAACAGTGTCGGGCTCAGATTGCAGTCTTGCCGGACGCCTTTTCTCTGGGCAAAGAGATCAGTGCCTTTGCCCCCAATTTTAACGCCACATTTATTATTCAGATACATTGATTTGATAAGGTCATATACCTTTCCTCCTATACCGCAGCAGAGGAGTTTGTAATAGAGCCCTTCATGCCAAATAGAGTCAAATGCTTTCTCAAAGTCAATAAAACAGGCAAATATTTTTCAATTTTTTGCTTGGTATACATGATTTTCAATGAGATTGTGGAGGGTATAAATGTGGTCAGTGGTACGGTGTTTTGAGAGGAAGCCAATTTGGTTTTTACTGAGAATGTTGTATTTGTTAAGGAAGTCCTGCATTCTGTTATTTATGATCCTGCAGAATAACTTCCCTAGGCAGCTACTGACACAGAAGCCACGATAATTATTTGGGTCTAATTTGTTTCCACTCTTATAAATGGGTGAAATAAGCCCTTGACACCAAATATCAGGGAAATAACCTGAACTTAGTGTGATGTTGAACAGTCTAAGCACTATGTTATTTAAGCTATATTTAAGAGGGAGTTAGATGTGGCCCTTGTGGCTAAAGGGATCAGGGGGTATGGAGAGAAGGCAGATACGGGATACTGAGTTGGATGATCAGCCATGATCATATTGAATGGCGGTGCAGGCTCGAAGGGCCGAATGGCCTACTCCTGCACCTATTTTCTATGGACCACAGGCTTTCATAGGATTTTCTATGGACCACAGGCTGTCTGGACCACAGGCTTTCTTTGAGTGAAGAGATTTTATTTTTATGGTCAATTCTTCCAAAGTAATTGGGAAATCAAGAGTGTTTTGATCATCTTTAATTATTGTTTCTAGTGATTGGAGTTTTTCTTTGATATGAGAATAATTTGAGTTTATTTTATTTATTGGGATGTCTTTATATAGATTTTTGAAACGTGCTCTCCAGATAGTTTTGTTGTGCTCAGGTTATTCCACGTATCCCAAAATTGGTTTTGATTTATGCAATTATCAATTTCTTCAAATCTGTTATGAGTGTAATTTCGAGTCTTTTGTTCCTAATAGTGTGTTTATACCGTTTAAGAGTTTCACTATATCTAATACGTAAGTCTGGATTGTTTGGTTGACGGTGTTTTTGGTTCGATATTTTCCACAGATCTTTTCTGACACTTTTACACTCATGATCGAACCATTTTTCATGGTTGTGTTTTTTGATAATTTTTCTCTTCTGTTTCACAAGGTCAGCTTTGATAGCTGCCTTGTGAAAGATCATATTAATGTCATTTATAGCCATGTTTACACCATCTCTAGTAGTCTCATATGGGTTTGTCTTGAATTTCAGTATTTTATTTGTGAGATCAGGTGAATTCAGGGCCATGATTAATTTATCTCCACTATCTGAAGCCCATCTGTAAGTCTGATTTAGTTTATACAGCTTACTGGGTTCCTCTTTTACGTCTTTAGTTTGAATAGGAAATTTTAGGTACACGTTGATTTGACTATGGTCTGAAAGAGGGGACTGCTGCCTAACAGTGAATGCACTGATAGTGCAGGGGTCTATGTCAGTCATTGCGTGGTCTACCACGCTAGACCCAAGAGCTGAGGAATATGTAAACCTTCCCAGCGAGTCCCCTCTGAGCCTGCCATTAACTATGTACATGCCCAAGGCTCGACAGAGATGCACTACCTCTCTACCACTTTTATTTATTTCACAGTCAAGGTTGTTCCGGTTAATGATAGTTGGTGTGACATACAAGGGGGTTTGACCGAACACATGGTTGTTGCCCTGTGGGTCTATGGAATCGGGTACACATCCGGTCCTTGCGTTCAGGTCTCCACATAGTAGCACATTTCCCTGGGCCTGGAAATGATTGATTTCCATGTGGAGAGTTTCAAATATATCCTCTTCAAAATATGGCGATTCTATTGGGGGTATGTAGGCGGCACATAGATATATATATTTTCCAATTATTCCAATTTTTTAATCTAGTTTCAACCATACATGTGATTTCCCCTGTTTTATTGATGTAATGTGACTGTCTAGGTCTTCTTTGTACCACACCAAGACCCCCCCGGAGGTTCTGCCCTTATCAGTAGTTTTTACTGAGGGCACCATGACTTCATGGTACCCTGAGGGGCAGTGAATGAACGTATCCTTTCGGTACCATGTTTCTGTTAATATCATTATATCCGTGTCTTTTATAGACTTTAGGAACTCAGGGTTCCCAGTCTTCACCCCGAAGGTTGAGGAGTAGAGACTCTGGATATTCCAGCAGCCGATATGAAATGAACTAATTTATTTTGTATTTATATTCTTTTCTTTTTTAATTTAAATAAAACCTATTTTGTGGGACAGCTGTGAAAACACTATTTTTTTCTATAAGTGGGGAATGTTTAGGTAAAGTTTTGTATGCCATGGTAAGGCAGACTCGTACTGGCACCTAGTAATAATAACTATATTAATAATAGCAATAACAACAGTATTAATAGTAATATCAACAATATCAACAGTACTAATTCAGTGCAATCATATGCTGTTTTTATCAGTCGCTCGGAAGGGACTGTTTATATATTTGCATCCTTTGTTACCATAGAAGGTGCGAACATAGGACGTGCAGCAGCTGCTTGATCTCTCCCACCTCCGAGGTGGTCCGCGGCTGTGGCTGGGATGATGAGCCGGGGGCAATGGCGGCCCTGGCTGGGCTGTTATGTCTCCTCGCAGTTTGGCGGGTGGTCCTGACATGGTGGGGGGAAGGGAGTCCAGATTGGCCTCTTGCATTCCCATTGATCGAAGGGGTGGGAAGGTTACGTCCCAGGGCAGCATCTTTGAGGTTCTTTGAGAAGACCCTCACCCCCTGTCTGTTTAGATGTATTCCATCATGGAGATCCCATGTACCGATGGTCGGGTGGTGGGCCAATTGGACATTAGGGAGGGCGGCACATCCTCTGCTGATCTCCATGTTGGTGTTGTGAATCACATGGGGTGGGGTATCCATCCTGGGCAGCAGGGTAGAGATCACGATCCTCGATTCAGGGAATTCCTTGCTGGCCTTTTCTGCCATCCTCGTTATTGCCCCAGCAGTACGATGACGTATGGTGCACAAATCATTCGTGCCTGTATGGATCACAAGGTGTTGAGGGCTCCCGATGGTGTCTTTGCTCAGGACCCTCATTGCATGATCTGTGGTGTTCCACGTTTTAACCAACACCTCGCGACCTGGGAACAGCCTCTGGGGGTCCAGAAACTTCTTGTTGGAATCAGTCAGTGGGACCACCTGGGGGTTTTGCTCTTCACACTGGGGGCAGGAGGTTGGGTGAAGCTAGGGTGAGGATTGCCTGTTGACTGTGTATCTGGGGCAAGCTGTGTAACAGAAGGGGTGTCCACTAATGATGTATTGGTGGGCTGCGTGCAGCTCAGAGAGGTTGGAGCAGCCATAGGGAAGTGAGCAGCAGCTGGGCTCTGTGTGTTTTCATGTGGCCGTTTTGGAATTTCTGGGTGATTGTCCCTGACATTCTGGAGCTGCTTGCCAAATGATTTTCCTTGCTTATTTATGTCCTCCTTCATTTTGCCTACTTGGGCACGGAGTGCACAGTTTTCTAGTCTCAGTTTTTCCAGGGTTCTCTTCATTTCAGAGGTGGTAATCTCATTTTTCATCGTCAGCTGTTTGAAATCCTCTTTCAACTGGTAGAGTTGCTCAGCCTGCACTTGTTTAACTTCCATGAACTCGAGTTCTAGCTGGGCCAGATTCTCTCTCAGCTGGCGGCTTAAGTTATGAGGTGTAGGAGGGGTAGAGATGGAGCAGCAATTGTCTCTAGTGGACTGTCATCTTCATAGTTATCCTGGTTCTCTCTCTTTCTCTCTCTCTCTCTCTCTCTCTCTCTCTCTCTCTCTCTCTCTCTCTCTCTCTCTCTCTCTCTCTCCTCTCTCTCTCTCCCTCTCCCTCTCCCATCTCTCCCCTCTCCCTCTCCCTCTCTCCCTCTCTCCCTCTCCTCCCCTCTCTCTCCTCCTCTCTCTCTCCCTCTCTCTCCTCTCTCCTCTCCCTCTTTCTCTCTCTCTCCTCTTCTCCTCTTCTACTCCCTCTCTTTCTCTCTCTCTCTCTTCTCCTTCTTTCTCTCCCTTTCTCTCTCTCTCTTTCTCTCTCCCTCTCCCTTTCTTTCCTCTCCCTTCCTCTCCCCCTCTCCTCTCCTTCTTCTCCCCCTCTCTCCCTCACTCTCCCTCTCCTCTCCTCTCTCCTTTCTCTCTCTTTCTCTCTTTTCTCAATTTCAATTTTAAAACTTTATTGGCATGATAAAATACATTGTTAAATTGCCAAAGTATAAAACATGACATACATATTTAAAATGCAAAAGTATACAGTGCATGGATAGATATGTCCCTGTACATAATCTCGCAATAGGCCTATAGCCCTTTATTGATTGCTACTGTAAGCAGTATAACAGAATAGCAAGTTTAGCAATTCAATATTAATTTTTTAGTGTCAGTTAATGTCAATTAGTGTATGCGTGCATATGTGCATATTGGTCATTCACCGTCTCTCAGGTTATGGCACGCTGTTACACAGGCACGTGCCGTCGGGGTAGGCAAGGTAGGCAGTGCCTACCCTGACTAAAATTATAAAATAGCAATTATTTTATATATAAATATATATATAAAATATATACAACATATATAAAATGGTCATAAATAGTAAAGGCACGGGAGAATTATGCCTCCCTAAGAGATCAATCTCTTAGGGAGGCATAATTCTCTCGTGCCTTTCATCAGCAGTACATTTTAAACGTGGAAGTATGAGGTACTCACGTGCCGTCGACGCTGCTTCAAGCCATCAGTTGGAACGGTCCGTAAAGGCAGCTGAAACTCTGCCTTTTCACTGTGAACTGCGTGCATGTGCTGCGGTCCGCACTGCGCAAGTTTCTTAGCGGGATTTTCAAGGGTGGATAGTGATTACCTGAAGAGTTTCACGAAGCAACCTTATGGATATTTTTGCTGCAGAATGGATTTTGTGCACAAATAATATGGTAAGTAAATTTTTTTTTGAGCTATATGTTTTTAAATACTTTATTAAGTGATAGGACCTATTGAAAACAAATTATATGATAAAAGTCGAGGGAACAATCTGCGCATGCGCGGTTTCCATGATTTAAAAATAGCCGAATGACAGTTCACCGGGGAGGGAACAGTGTGCGCATGCGCAGTTTCAAGATTTAAAAAAATGACTGACAGCTCACCTGGGAGATAATAATCTGCGCATGCGCGATTTTCAAGATTTTTAAAAGCCACTGCCTACCGTGACTAATTACTCACGGCACGTGCCTACTCTTACGTATTGTGCACCAAGATGTGCCATATTTCCTTCACCAAGGATTATTCTTAGTTTTGATATATCACCTAGTTCTTTAAAATCAGGGGTTGCCAGACTGAGTTTGTCAAGGTAAGTTTTCCTTGTTTTGTCAATTTTTTTGCATTTTAGGAGGAAGTGCACCTCTGTTTCAACCTCATCTGTCAAACAGTGGCCAAATATTCTATTTTCTCTTGGTTGCCAGAATCTCTTCTGTCTTCCTTTTTCAACTGCCAGATAGTGGTCACTTAGCCTGTATTTGATGAGGGTCTATCTCTGCTTTATGTCTCTAACAGTTGAGTGATAGTCTGCCAATTTATAATCTCTTTTTAGGGCACGGTAACATTGTAATCTGCTTTGACATTTGGTTTCTTTATCCCAATGTTCCAAATACGTTTCTTTACATTGTTTGATAATTTGGTTCACTCTAACTGGTGATTGGAGATCAGTATTGATCTGAGGCTGGTCAGGATTTAACTGGATAGGTTTTAACTGAATAGAGGTTGTTAGTCTCAATACCAACTGACACGGTGAACTCTTATCTGTGCTCCCCTCTTGTGTTTGAAGGGCTTTAAACTGGAGAGTATCTGGGGGGCTAGATTTAAGGTGATTCCAAAAATGTAGTGCTCTTTTCTGGATATTTATTATCAGTGGCTCTCTCTCTCTCTCTCTCTCCTCTCCCTCTCCCTCTCCCTCTCCCTCTCCCCTCTCCCTCTCCCTCCTCTCTCTCTCCCTCCTCTCTCCCCCTCTCTCCCCCTCTCTCCCCCCTCTCTCCCCCTCTCTCCCCCTCTCTTTCTCTCTCTCTCTTTCTCTCTCTCTGTCCGCTCCCTCTGTCTCTCTCCTCTCTCTCTCTCTCTCTCCTCTCTCATCTCTCTTCTCTCTCTCTCCTCTCTCTCTCTCTCTCTCTCTCTCTCTCACTCTCTCTCTCTCTTTCTTCTCTCTCTTCTCTCTCTCTCTCTCTCTTCTCTTTCTCTCCAACCTCTTCACTCTCTCTTTTCTATCTCTCTCTCTTCTCTTCTCACTCTCTCTCTCTCTCTCTCTTCTCTCTCCCTCTCTCTTTCTCTCTCTCTCTTTCTCTCTCTCTCTCTTTCTCTCTTTTCCTCTCTTTCTCTTCTTTCTCTTTCTCGCTCTTCGCTTTCTCTCTCTTTTTCTCTCTCTCTTTCTGCTCTCTCTTTTTCTCTCTCTTTCTCTTTCTCTCCCCTTTCTCTCTCTTTCTCTCTCTTTTTCTCTCTCTTTCTCTTTCTCTCTCTTTTCTCTCTTTCTCTTTCTCTCTCTTTCTTTCTTTCTCTCTCTTTCTCTTTCTTTGTCTTTCTCTTTCTCTCTCTCCTTCGTTTCTCTCTCCTTTCTCTCTCTCTCTCTCTCTCTCTCTTTCTCTCTCTCTCTCTCTCACTCTCTATCTCTTTTATCCTCTCTCTTTTTCTCTCTCTATCTCTCTTTTTCTCTCCCTCTCTTTCTCTCTCTCTCTCTCTCTCTCTCTCTCTCTCTCTCTCTCTCTTTCTCTCTCTCGCTCTCTCTCCCCCTCCCCCTCTCTCTCTCTCTCTTGCTCTCTCTATTTTTTCTCACCCTCTATCTTTCTCCCCTCTCTCTCCCCCCCCCTCTCTCTCTCTCTCTCTCTCTCCTCTCTCGCTCTCTCTCTTTTTTTTATTTATTCATTTATTCATTAAAAAAAAATTAATTAATTAATTTTTGTTAGAAGTAAATACAGTAATGTGGTACCTAAGTACCTGATGTATGCAGACATATTACAATTCTTGTACACGTCTTAGTTTTAATTTAATAATAAAACAGCCAATATGAAGAGCAATGATAGAAAGAAGAAAATAGAAAGTGTCGTAGGAAATGGTGATGGTGCTAGTTCGTGATATAATAAGAAAAGCCCGAAAAAAAGATAGACAGACAAGAGAGTAGAAACGAATAGCGAGAAAAACAGAAAGAAGAAAGAAGCTAGAGGAAAAAAAAGGAAAATAAATTAAAAGAGATATACCTATTTAATATCTTTACCCACCCGTCACCCGGTTGTGAACCATTTAATTTCTAAGGTTATCTTGCACCGTATGCTTGTAAGAAGTCGATAAAAGGAGACCAATTTTTTAAAGAATTGGTCTGCTTTGCCTAATAGGAGGAATCTCATTTCTTCAAGATGTAATGTTTCCGACAGGAGACAAAGGAATGCGCTATAGTGGCATTTTGAGTTAGACATTTGTCACAAATGGGGGAGACGTTTGAAAATATTTTATTCAGTCTAGTTTTCGAGTAATATAATCTATGTAAAATTTTAAATTGAATTAAGTTATGCCTTACATTAATCGAACATTTATGGACATATAATAAGTATGTCTTTCGGAATTTTTATCAATAATTCTCGTTCCCAGTCCCTTTTAATTGCCTCTGTCGTTGATGTTTCTATATTTAAAATTATATTATATAAATATGATTCTGCTTGATTCTGCCTTTCTGTTCATTCTTTCATCTAATAAATCTGAGGTTAGAGTTTGATATCCTTGTATGTTTTTTTTCAAATAATCTTGAATTTGAAGGTATTTGAAATATTGATTATTTTTCAGATTATATTTTAGTTGTAATTGTTGGAATGATAGGAGTTTTCCCATTTCATACATGTCTCCAATCATTTTAATTCCTATTTTCCCAATGGATAAACGTTTTATCAATAATAGATGGTTTGAATGAGGGATTGTTGACTATTGGGGAATGAAGCGATCATTTTTTAATTTTAAAGTTAATTTTACTTCGGAGTCACGTGAGTGACTACGTGAAGAACCCGCCTCACGCTGGCAACGGCATGACGTCAACGCTGACGGCGCGAGGAGGAGCTGCAGTAAGGAGCAGCTCCTCGGCAGCAGTCGGAACGGCCCGCAGGTAAGTGCAGTTAGACCGGGGCGTTTTTTTAGGTTACGCTGGGTGGCTCCAGCAAAACGAAACCAAAAGAAAAAATTTAGAGCCACGTTTAACGTGCTGATTGAGCACTGATTATTAAAGAAAAATGGAAAAAAAAATCGGGAAAGAAGTTTTCGCGGGTAAAAAGATGTTCCTGGGGTGAAAGTAAAAAATACGGGACGCGAAGTTAGTTGCGGACCCGGTTTCCGATACCGTTGGCCGCTGATGTACCCAATAGTGAGTTTCCAGATTCTCCAGAAATAGTAACCACGGAGGAAAATGTTCCTAAAAAATGCAAAAAGAAATCTGAGAGGCCCGTGGTTTCTGATGACTCTGATATTGAAAGACCTCCAGACAATAAAACTATGTGGCTAAAAATGGAGCATATGGGAGAAAGTTCTCCAAACAATAATGAGACAAGGGTCAGAGTACCCAGATGAATCCCAAAAAATCCCTGAGGGGTTTGAATATGATGAATATGGCTGTGGGCCAAGTTGGGAATATGATACTCCGGACCCAGGATTTTGGGCTGGAAGAAGTCTCATGGGATGATATCCCAATTGATTTAGGGCTGCAGAAGGCAGACCCTGCTGGTGGCTATATGGCTTTTGAAAGCACACCACAAAGTAAAAAGAAAAGGCCTAATGTGCCTGGGATAGCACAAGATTTTGCTATACCTTGAAGGAAGTGGTGAGGCTATGGAAGAAATCCTAGCTGCAAACATAAATTATATGGTATCTCACCAACTTCACAATTCTGTGATGAATGAAACATCAGAATTATATAAAGCTCCAAGAAATTGTGCCTCATTGGGAAGTACCTACGGTGAATCCGATGATTATGGACGTCTATGACTCCAAGTATGAGAGCCCTAGAAGTGAAGTTTCAAAAGGTGCTCAAATTAATTTCTGCCGCCATTACGGCCTATGGCAGGCAAATGGATAATCTGGAAATGGAAAAGATTCAAAAGGATACTTTGGGCTTATTATGTAATTCATTCTATGAAATTAATTGCATGAGGAAAACGGCGATTCGGCCCATATTTCACCCTAGGTTTGCAAGCCTGTGTCAAGAAAGTGGAGTTCAAGCTCCTGGGTATTTGGTTGGAGAAAATCTGCCGAAACAGCTGAAAGAGTTGGATGAAGAAGCTAAATATTTTAGCAATGTTTAAACCTTTTGTTTTTGGACAAAGAAGGGGTTTTTTCGACCCGAAGGGGTTTCGCTTTCCGTTATAGAAGCAGAAGTTTGTCATGAAAATACTATCGTGCTGTGCAGGCAAGTGCTTCCCTGTATTCGGGAAGAAGGAGACCACCACGCTCCATACGCAGAGGTATTAAAGACTTATGTACTTAAATAAACTGTGGATGACTCTCCAGTTGGAGGGAGATTGCAAAAATTTTATAATGCCTGGCTTAACATTACTTCTGAATCGATATGTAAAAAACAGTTTCGGGAGCCATTATTATTTTTAAAGAAGGGGTAATCCTCCTGTACAGAAATAGACCTGCTTATGCTTATGTGTTTTCTGCAGAGGAAAGAATGGAGATTAATGTGGAAATTGACAACTTATCTGAAAAGGCGTAATTGAAAAGACTTATGAACATAAGCATTCAATTTGTCTCTAATATATTTCGAAGAGATAAAAAAGATGGTGGTTTTTGCAGAATTATTCTGGACCTTACAGATCTGAATAAGTTTGTAGAATACAAACATTTTAAGATGGAGACATTCAGTACTGCAAAATATCTTATTTCAGCAGGGTGTTTTATATGGCTAAGATTGATTTGAAGGATGCCTATTATTCTGTAGCAATTCATCAATGCTTCAGGAGGTTATTTAAAATTTAATTGGCTGGGACAATTATGGCAGTTTAAAGCTTTACCAAATGGATTGAGTTCGGCTCCTAGACTCTTTTACAAAACTGTTGAAACCAGTTTTAGCCCAATTAAGAGCACAGAAACACATTGTTATGGCTTATCTGGATGATATTCTGATCATTAGTGATACTCAAGAGTCAGCTGAGCACTCAGTTTTTTTCAGTTACTAAAGCTTTGTTTGAAAAGCTAGGGTTTTTGATTCATCCAATTAAGTCCCAGCTGCAGCCAGCACAATCAATTAACTTTTTGGGGGTTTGTAATTAAACTCAGTGACTATGTTAGTTACTTTGCCAACAAGAGAAGGCCAATGACATTTTGATGACTTTGTAATTACCTCATTCACAAACCTTATCCCTCCATCCGAGAAGTGGCAAAAACCATTGGGAAACTGGGTAGCAGCATTTCCGGCAGTGGAATTTTGGTCCATTACATTATCAAAATCTTCAAAGGGACAAAATAAGGGCTCTTAAAGAGAAGGCAGGTCAACTTTGACAGGCCTATGCAATTAACAAAAAGAAGCCGTGTTTGGAATTACAATGGTGGGTTGAAAATGTCCCCACAAGCTGCTAAGAATATCATGATTAAAACAACCTGAAATGGTTTTACAAACGGATGCTAGTGCTCTCGGATGGGGGCTACAGATTCGTCCTCCAGTTTGTGGAGGTAGATGGAAAGCTCAAGAAGAAGCGTTTTCTTCAAGTTTATGGTATTAACTATTTGGAGTTTATTGGGTGCTTTTTATGGACTTAAAGCATATTGTTTGTGCTAAACAAGGTCTACATGTGTTAATAACAGTTAGACAATAAAAACGGCGGTTGCATACATTAATCACATGGGGGGAGTTAGGTCAGTATCATGTGATTGTCTGGCCAATGAGATATGGCAATGGTGTATTGGTCGCCAAATATGGATTTCAGCAAGCTACATTCCGGTAAGGACAATGTGGTAGTCAGATGAAAGGTCCAGGATTTTTAAAGATAATACGGAATGGAATGCTTAAGCCAGCAATATTTAAGAATATTGTAAACCAATTTGGGTTGCCAGAAATAGATTTGTATGCATCTAGGCTTAATCATCAGTTTGCCTACTTATGTGTCTTGGGAACACGATCAGATGCAGTAGCAGTAGATGCTTTTTCATTACACTGGGGAAAGATGTTCTTTTAATGCATTTCCACCATTGCTTTGATTCAGAGATGCCTGAAGAAGATAGAACAAGATTCTGCTCTGGATTGTTGGTAAGTTCCAAATTGGCCAACTCAACCTTGGTTCCCAGTAATGCTGAATAGATTAAAGAACCATATATGTCGATTCCTAACTGTAGTGATATCTTGACTAATCCGGTAACTAAAGAGATTTACCCATTGTATGCATATATGAATTTGTTAATCTGCAGGTTTTGACCAGACCACTACAGGAGCTGGGATTGTCGGACCAAACTATGGAAGTTATGGTGCATCATGGCGCAATAGCACACAAAAGCAATATCTGACACATATTAAGAAATGGGAAGACTTTTGCACACAGTCCAAATATTTTCTATGATACTGTAAAAATATTGCAAATGTTTTGGAATTCCTTAGCCAATTTGCATTTTCAGCAACATTTAAAGTTACAGTGCCATTAACACAGCACGCAGTGCCTTGTCGTCCTATTTAGGGCTTATGACTGATCAGAGATCAATTGGGTCGCATCCATTAATATCTAGATTCATGAAAGGAATCTTTAATATTAATCCACCCAAACCAAGATACAGAGATTTGGGATGTGAGCATTGTACTTACCTACTTAGACAATGGACTCCAATTGAAGGGTTGACATTGGAAAGATTGACATTGAAATTAGTCCATGTTAATGTCACTGGTCTCAGCTCAAAGAGTGCAAACTTTACAAATGTTGCGTTTAAACTGTATGCATGTGACTACAGATAATGTTGTGTTCTATGTTTACGAGTTGATCAAACAAAGCAGACCAGGGAGAATCTGGAACAAAGGTAACCTTTCAAGCTTATCATATTGATCGTACTTTGTGTGTGGTTAAACATATAGAACAAATATATTAAAGTTACTGACACCCTTTGAGGAAATGAAAAAGCGTTAATGGTTACGCACAAAAAACCACACACAAAAGCTCAGTTCAAACTATCTCAAAATGGTTGAAACAGGTGTTGGTTTAGCGGGAGTAGACACTGATTGTGTTCAAATCTCACTCCACCAGGCGGCAGCTACGTCCGCGGGCAAAGGGGCGGGACGGCCTCTCGAGCATATTTTTAAAAGTCGCAGGGTGGAGTAGAGAAAGAAACTTTTTCAAAGTTCTACAATAAACCTGTTCACACTATGACAATCTTTGGACACGCGGTGTTGGTGAGCACTATAATCACCTGCTTTGTTTACTATATAATTGCTATAATCAAATGGTGTAGTCACTTCTATCTTTTTATCACTTGTAATCATTTTCCCTCAGATATAAGGAGGGTTATTATATGGTCTTTAAACCATTAAAAAGTTAATTGTGAAATGATCTAACATTAGTCTGGTTTCTCATGTATGTGTTTACTTAGCCGGATTGTCGTACGGATTGATTCTACGACATAAAAAACACAGAAAGCTTTAAAATCTTCACGTAGTCACTCACGTGACTCCGAAGTAAAAATAGTAAGATTAAACAAGAACTTACCAGTTTCGAAGTTTGGATCGTTATTTTATGAGGAGTTTACGATGAGGGATTACGTGCCCTCCGCTCCCACCCTCATAAAAAAATAATGATCCAAATGGTAGTTCTGAGTCTTTTGTGAGCCTTACAATGTTACTCCGGCTTTTTGGTGTTCTGTGTTTTTCATGCCGCTGCTTTTGAAGTATGCCGTTTCCAGCGCCAGGCGGGGTTCTTCACGTAATCCCTCATCGTTACTCCTCATAAAATAACGATCAAACTTCGAACTGGTAAGTTCTCGTTTAATCTTACTATTTTATTTGTTTCCAAATTCGTATTATATTGTGAATAATTGGATTCTTCTTATATATTATATTGTTCAGTTTTATCGGAGAAAGAAGAATCGCTCCTATATTATAGGAGGAGCAATCCTCTTTCTCCATTCTTATCCAATCTACTTGTTGGGCAGAACTGTCCAACCAGTAAATTATATTTTTAATATTCACTGCCCAATAGTAGTACAGCAAGTTGGGGAGTGTCGGTCCCCCAAATTCTTTAGGTTTACATAGATGTTTTCTTTGGATTCTATGTGATCTACAGTCCCATATGAAATTTGTAATATCAGAGTCTAATTAAAAAAACATTTTTTTTGGTAAGTATATTGGTATTGATTGAAATAGGTACAGTATTTGTGGTAAAAAGATCATTTTTATAGCATTTATTCTGCCTATTAAGGACATCAGCAATGTTTTCTATAATTTAATCAACACGTTCAATTTAGTTAATAAAGGCATGTAGTTTGCGTTAAATAATGATTTATATTTTCTAGTAATTTGGATACGCAAATACCCAAATTTTCTCTCTCTTTTTCTCTCTCTCTCTTTTTCTCTCTCTTTTTCTCTCTCTCTCTTTTTCTCTCTCTCTTTTTCTCTCTCGTTCTTTTTCTCTCTCTCTCTTTTTCTCTCTCTTTTTTCTCTCTCTCTCTCTTTTTCTCTCTCTTTCTCTCTTTCTCTCTCTCTCTCTCTCTCTCTCTCTCTCTCTCTCTCTCTCTTCCCCCCCCCCACCTAAGTTGCACTAGCTTCTCATTTTCACCTGCAAACAACTTACAATGGAATATTTCCTTTATCATCATTACTTTTTTGCATATCTTTGTTTCATTGTTCTTCATCTCTCCACATCACCATCTATATCTCTCGTTTCCCTTATCCCTAACCAGTCTAAAGAAGGGTCTCAACCCGAAACATCACCCATTCCTTCGCTCCAGAGGTGCTGCCTGTCCCAAAGTTATGCCAGCTTTTTGTGTCTATATTTGGTTTAAACCAGCATCTGCAGTTCCTTACACACAGCCTAACTTCAGTAACATGCTTTTGAAAGTGTTTGCTCAAATCTTCCATTATTCCCTCAGTAACTTCCTTGGTTCCATTTTTAGATATCAATCAACAGGTTTTACCTGTTCTGGTGGATATTTGTATGTTAATACAGAAGGTAATATTGGTAATGGGACATGTCTGGATGCCATACTGGTATTTCTATAATGAAGTAGTGCGACAGTATTACTCCTACCATTTATACATAACCTTGTTTGAACCCTGAAGGTTCTAATTTCCACAGTACAATTTAAATCTCCTTTTCCTTGAATCCACACAAAGCTTGTTCATTAATGTATGAACAGTATGTACAGACAACAATTCTATCCTATTAGTCAGAGCTGTACCTACCAATCCTTGACTTTTGTACTATAGCACAAGGCAGAACATTGTCATGGCTCATGGTTATATCCTTTGTCTAAAAGTGCCTTTATTATTTACCTGGATTTATTAAAAATGCCTATATTATTTACCTGGGTTTATCCTGAGGGATTATTGACAATCCCAGTATCATTCCCAAAGCTTTATAAGTAACTTTTCCACAATCATCCTTGAACCAGATTCTAATTAATTGGTGGAACTGACACCCTGTAAGCCTAGATGTATTTTTCTCTTGGCTAAATTCTCCTAATGTTTATCGTTAATCCAAGAGAGAACTCTTCCTTGGCTGGGCTGCTGAGGATTTTCCCTCAGATGTTGTGGAATCCAATACTACCACATAGTGTGTCGGTAAAAGGATTCACAATGCTAGAGTTGTTCTATCTCTGATGCACTACACCTCCATATGTGCCATGGATTAGCATATATGGTTATATGCTAATCTTCCTTGAGCAGCTCTGACACCAATCACTGTCCCTTGTGATCAGTGTCAGTACAATCCTCTGAACATCCGGTGGCGCTGTAAGCTGGCTGCCTCCGCCTTCAGTCTGGTATCTTTTTTATTTTTTGTAATGTTTAAAGTATGTTTTTTTCATTGTTTTATGTGGGGGGAAGAGGGTACGGTAAGGGGGAAACCGTCCTCCAGTCGCTTCCTGAAGAGGATGCGACTATTATTCGAGTTGCGTCCTCTTTCCCCCCACCCCCCCCCCCCCCCCCCCCCCCCCCCCCCCCCCCCCCCCCAGTGTTGGACCTGCTGCATCGAATCACGGAGCTGTGGTTCGCGAAGCTCCCAACGCGGGCGGCGCTGACCAACATCGTGGAGTCCTGCGACCCTTTGTTGGGGGTCGCCAGCGTGAATCTCCGCCCGGCTCGGCCTGTGGACTTCGGGAGCCGCGGACTCCGGTGGGAGGTGGCCGATTCAGAGGTCCAGGCAGCAGAGGGTGTTCTCCCGTTTGACGTCGGGGTTCCACCATTCCCGGTGAGAGGGCCTAAACATCGGGCCACCCGTAGCGGCGACTGCGAGGTGCTTGGGAGCCCCGGACCACAGGTGAACATCTGAGAAGAACAGGGAGGAGGTGGACTGGACTTTTGTTCCTTCCCTCACAGTGGGGAACTTCGGTGCTGCTGTGAGGTTGTGTTGTGTCGTGGACCTCTGTGTTTTGTGTTTTTTTAATTATTCGTTTGACTGTAGGAAAGTGGCATTTCGTTGTCTCTTGAGACAATGATAATAAATTGAATCCAATCCAATCCAGGACATCTCTTCCTTGAGAATCTCCACAAATAACTGAACAAATCAGAATAGTTTTGGTCTCCAAATCTGAGGAAAGACATTCTCGCCATAGAGGGAGTACAGAGAAGGTTCACCAGACTGATTCCTGGGATGTCAGGATTTTCATATGAAGAAAGATCAGAGCATTTTGGAATGCATGTCCATGGACTCCTGAAGATGACATGCAGGTGGATATGGGAATACTTGATTGTCTACACAAAATACTGTTTACTGTGAAGACTGGACAGATGTGATTATCACTTTACAGGATCATAAAGTCATAAGTGATAGGAGCAGAATTAGGGCGTTCGGCCCATCAAGTCTATTCCACCATCCAATCATTGCTGATCTATCTCTCCCTCTTAACCCCATTCTCCTGCCTTCTCCCCATAACCCCTTACGCCCGTACTAATCAATGGTCATGATTAGACTAGCAAGTGAACAGAGGATATTTTTGTATTAAAAAGGCACAGCAGATGCTTGTATATATGGAAGATTGACCTAACGTGCTGGAGTAACACAGTGGGTCAGACACCATCTCTGGAGTAAAAAGATGGGTGACGTCTTGGGTCGGGACCTGAACATATTGCCATAATTATAATTATGAGGAGAGACAGCAGACAAGACTAAAGAGTGAGTTAATTGAGCTCTATACAAATATAGAAGTCTGAAGAAGGGTTTCGGCCCGAAACGTTGCCCATTTCCTTCGCTCCATAGATGCTGCTGCACATGCTGAGTTTCTCCAGCACTTTTGTCTACCTTTGATTTTCCAGCATCTGCAGTTCCTTCTTAAACAGGATATAGAAGTGTTATTGATAAGTGAGGTACATTTATCATTTATTTAAATGCAGGAAGAGTTGAAGGGGATGTAGGAAAATGGTTTTACTCAATAAATGGTAAAAATCTGGAGTTCACTTCTAGGAAACAATGATGGAGCCAGACCCCTCATCACATCTGCACCTGAAGACCTGCACGGATCTTGACTGAAAGCTTGGAAGGTGGAATATCCTATATTGCTGCACTTTGCTCAGCATAGACTCTGTGTAGGGCCTCCTTTAGTGCCATAAATGACTAGGATTCCACTGGTGGGACATTTACCATATTTGGTGATCATGGACATGGGACCCTCTGATGGAAAGCAGCTGACTGTGGCCATTACACTTCAGGTCTCCTCTTGTATTGCTATATCTTGAGATAATATATTTGATTGCATCTAAACAAAAGGCATCTGTTACATTATCTCATCAACTTTGAGTTTTTATCTGACATAACAGCCCAGTGATGGAATACAATTAGCCCGAGCCAAACGGGCTTCAGTACGGGGGAAATTGCTAAAATGAAACCTCTCTCAATCATTATGTGAGCCAGTGTTTACAGATAACAGAGCAGCAAACCATATGGTTGATAGAAGTGAACAGTAGTTTCCACAGACAGTTGTCTGCTGATAAGATAGCAATGACGTCAGAATTCCTGACATTTGGAATTTTAATGTGCATTTAGCTGAAATTGCCTGTTGCTATGGTTACAATCTCTGATTAGACAACCCTTACATTCTGAGTTGTTGGCAGAATTATGCAAGAAGCAAAGTTCTGATGTTACCGAGTTCTTCACTTAGATCCATCTGTGTGTCATTCAAACATGAACTCCAATATAGGTCCAATTCTAACTTTTTGTGGTAACATTGTTGAGAGATTATTTAGAAAAATATGACAACATACATATGTTGTTTCTTTGCTCACTGAATGATAATATTCCCTTTATTTAACACTCCAAATCCCTGCTGGCCAATTAATGGAAACAATTACATACTTCAACATTCCATGGATGTTCCTTGATGCTCAGGCTATTACTCAACATTGTTACATTTTCACTTGATGAAATCTGTAAACATTTGTATTGATGCACTTTGGGAGTCAATTGAAAGGAATGTAAGGCCCGAGGTTCCTCTTTAAGAGCAAACTTGAAATCTGTATGGGTTTCACAGTACTTTGCAATAATCTTGCAAAACTTGTGAAAATGTACAGCTTTGAGGCATCTGAGTGCTGACGATGTTCGCGGGTTATACTTTACACTAAATGTGCAATTTTAATAGATTGGTGAAAAATTAAAAGTCTAGGTGAATAAATGAACAATATTTTTGAATTATGGAATTCATTACCACAGACAGCTGTGGAGGCCAAATCATTGGGTATTTTTAAAGTGGAGATTGACACGGCATCAAGGGTTATGGGGAACAGGCAGGAGAATGGGGTTGAGAGGGAAAGATAGATCAGCTATGATTAGATGGAGGAGTAGACTTGATGGACTGAGTGGCCTAATTCTGTTCTAATGATTTATGAACTTAAAAACATTCAAGGGGGTTGAATTAAAAATATATATTCTTTATCACCAGCATTCATTCATTACCTGGGCATTGTAAATCCCAATGCTGATTTTTTTATGACCTAAGGGTAAGAATTATCTATAATGACTTTTAGAGTAGTAGAAACTGAACATACCCTTGAAAGCTTAACAAGATTTTGTCTGAGAAGTACAAAAAAAACACAGTAAATTTTAATCAGGTGCTAGACCAATATAACATTTTATTAATCACTCATTTTGCAGTTTTCAATGTATCTCAGCAACATGTATTTATCGTTGATTAAGTATAGTATATTTCCAAATTTGTGATATAAATCCAACATCAATGGCCGCGGGACTTATTTATCATCGCCCGCCGGGGCTTTGACTTTGACATCGGGAGGTGAATGGGGAGAGCAGGGGAGAGATAATACTTTGCCTTCCATCACAGTGAGGAGGAGATTCGCTGTGATGGATGTTTGTGTAAATTGTGTTGTGTCTTCACTTGTGTTGTAGACTTCAATCTACATATAGATTGGGTGAATCAAATTGGCAGGGGTGCTGAGGAAGAGGATTTCTTGGAATGTATGCGGGATAGTTTTCTAAACCAACATGTAGAGGAACCAACGAGAGAGCAGGCTATTCTAGGCTGGGTATTGAGTAATGAGGAGGGGTTAGTCATCAGTCTAGTTGTGCGTGACCCCTTGGGCAAGAGTGACCATAATATGGTTGAGTTCTTCATTAGGATGAAGAGTGACATTGTTAATTCAGAAACAAGGGTTCTGAACTTAAAGAAAGGTAACTTTGAGGGTATGAGACGTGAATCATCTAACATTGGTTCTGTCTTCACTAAGGAAGACATAAATAATCTGCCGGAAATAGCAGGGGACCAGGGGTCAAATGAGATGGAGGAACTGAGTGAAATCCAGGTTAGCCAGGGAGTGGTGTCAGGTAAATTGAATGGATTAAAGGCCGATAAATCCCCAGGGCCAGATAGGCTGCATCCCAGAGTACTTAAGGAAGTAGCCCCAGAAATAGTGGATGCATTAGTGATCATTTTACAAAACTCTTTAGACTCTGGAGTAGTTCCGGTAGCTAATGTAACCCCACATTTTAAAAAGGGAGGGAGAGAGAAAACGGGGAATTATAGACCAGTTAGTCTAACAACGGTAGTGGGGAAAATGCTAGAGTCAGTTATTAAAGATGGGATAGCAGCACCTTTGGGAAGTGGTGAAATCATTGGACAAAATCAGCATGGATTTATGAAAGGTAAATCATGTCTGACGAATCTTAGAGAATTTTTCGAGGATGTAACTAGTAGAGTGGATAAGGGAGAACCAGTGGATGTGTTATATCTGAACTTTCAGAAGGCTTTCGACAAGGTCCCACATAAGAGATTAGTATGCAAATTTAAAGCACACGGTATTGGGGGTTCAGTATTGATGTGGATAGAGAACTGGCTGGCAGACTGGAAGCAAAGAGTAGGAGTAAACATGTCCTCTTCAGAATGGCAGGCAGTGACTAGTGGGCACCACAAGGCTCAGTGTTGGGACCCCAGCTATTTACAATATATATTAATGATCTGGATGAGGGAATTGAATGCAACATCTCCAAGTTTGCAGATGACACTAAGCTGGGGGGTAGTGTTAGGTGTGAGGAGGATGCTAGGAGGCTGCAGGGTGACTTGGATAGGTTGGGTTAGTGGGCAAATGCATGGCAGATGCAGTATAATGTGGATAAATGTGAGGTTATCCACTTTGGTGGCAAAAACAGGAAAGTAGACTATTAACTGAATGGTGGCCGATTAGGAAAAGGGGAGATGCAACGAGACCTGGGTGTCATGGTACACCAGTCATTGAAAGTAGGCATGCAGGTGCAGCAGGCAGTGAAGAAAGCGAATGGTATGTTGGCATTCATAGCAAAAGGATTTGAGTATAAGAGCAGCGAGGTTCTACTGCAGTTGTACATGGTCTTAGTGAGGCCACACCTGGAGTATTGCGTACAGTTTTGGTCTCCTAATCTGAGGAAAGGCATTCTTGCCATAGAGGGAGTACAGAGAAGGTTCACCAGACTGATTCCTGGGATGGCAAGACTTTTATATGAAGAAAGACTGGATAGACTCGGCTTTTACTCGCTAGAATTTAGAAGATTGAGGGGGGATCTTATAGAAACGTACAAAATTGCTAAGGGGTTGGACAGGCTAGATGCAGGAAGATTGTTCCCGTTGTTGGGGAAGTCCAGAACAAGGGGTCACAGTTTAAGGATAAGAGGGAAGTCTTTTAGGACCGAGATTAGAAAATCATTTTTCACACAGAGAGTGGTGAATCTGTGGAATTCTCTGCCACAGAAGGTAGTTGAGGTCAGTTCATTGGCTATATTTAAGAGGGAGTTAGATGTGGCCCTTGTGGTTAAAGGGATCAGGGGGTATGGAGAGAAGGCAGGTACAGGATACTGAGTTGGATGATCAGCCATGATCATATTGAATGGCGGTGCAGGCTCGAAGGGCCGAATGGCCTGCTCTTGCACCTATTCTCTATGTTTCTATGTTTCTATGTCTTGGTTCTTTTTTCTTGTTTGTATCACTGCAGAAACCAAATTTCATTTGAACTTCAGTGAGGTCTAAATGACAACAAATATATTGTATTGTATTGTATTGTATAGGGTTAGTGTCAATAAATGTTGCTTTTATTTTTATGAAGCTATTTTTAACATTTAAATCATATAATAAGATTCAATGGGGTTATCATTGCCTTTGTCTATTTGTGGCTCTAATAAAACTCAAGATTTTTTATTATCAAGCCTAGATTTAGGACTAACATTGGAATTGTTGGCCATTGCCAAAGGTAAAACAGTGCAGCAGATCTTACAATTATTAACTTCCATTAAAGCCAGTAAACCCTCGAGTCTGTACCAGAACCAATTTATATTTACAAACTTATCATTTTTTTGGAACCAACACAAATCTAAGTCGTATTAAGTCACGTTGAGTTTATTGTCATATGCTGGTATATTGTACAATAAAAATTTTGCTTGTGACAGCAGCACAGCCTTATTGGTTCAGACAGTACACGCATTCATAAATTACACATAAATTGTACAAGATAGTGAAAAGCTGTCCAAAAACGAGACATTATTACAAAAACACATCATTAGAAAATAAATACTGTTCTGTGGTCAAGGTAAGATTAGGATTAGCAAGTTAAGGGTACTGTGTACAGGCATTGGGACATCATGCTACAGCTGTACCAGATGTGGTGAGACCATATATGGATTAGTGTGTTCAGTCTGGTTGCCCTCCTCTAGAAAAGATGTAATTAAGTTGGAAAGGGTGCAGAATAGACTCACCAGGATACTACCAGGACTTTTCTTGAGGTATAAGGAGAGGCTGGATAGCTAGAATGGTTTCTCCCCTGGAGTGCAGGAGCCTGAGAGGTGACATTACAGAGGTACAAAATATAATGAGAGGCATAGATAATGGTCACAATTTTCCCCCCGAACAAAGCAGTACAAGCCTAGAAGGCACAGGTTTAAGGGGGAAGGGAAAAGATTTAAAAGAGACCAGAAGGGCAATTTTTCCCTGATAGGATGATTGGTATATGTAGTGAGGTACCAAAGAAAGCTGTTGAGGCATTGAACAGACTTCTAGATGGGTGCATGGATAGGAACGTTTGAGAGAGAGATATAGGTCTATGCAGTGAAATGAGACTAGCTCAATTAAGGAATCTGGTTGGCATGGACAAGATGGCTGAAGGGTCAATTTCCATGCTGCATGGTTCCTTGATTCCATGACTCAATACTGCAAGTGCTGGACTGATCAATTATCCTAGTCTAAATGTAATAAAAAGGAACTGCAGATTCTGGTTTATACCAAAGAAAGAAACAAAATGTGGAATAACTCATTTTGTAAGGCTGCATCTCTGGAAAAAATGGATTGGTGATCTTTTCAGTCAGAACACTTGTTCAAACTGATTGAAGTAGGGAGAGTGGGTAAAAAAATTGGAAGAAAAAAAACAGGACAAATCAGGATCTGTAATGGATGACCTAGGGCAAGGAGGTTCCCTGATAGGCTGATATGATATGGTGTTTTATTTGTCACTTGTTCCGAGGTACAATGAAATTCCTTTCTGATTACAGTTCAGTACAGGTATCACTATACATAAACGCTTAGACATATCTTAGATAAACATTTCAGATACAGTACAAGTGCATAGCAGTAGTACACTGAGACAGTACACAGAGTCACCAGTTTGGCGCCAATTACAAGTAACAGTTGTTGTAAGTGCAAGATTCTTGGCCTGAACATGAGACCCATTTTCCTGGCAGCTTTGCAGGGCCAGCAAGGTCAAGTGTAGCCATGGTGTCCTCCACAGCTTTAGGCCGCTTCCAGTCTATGCATTTGGCCTCTTGGAATGGTGCCCAGTCCAGCCGATCCCAGGCTGTTGTGAACCGCAGAGTCAGTTAATGGAATTTTAGTGGAGGAGAGGGGGGAGGGAAGTGTTTGTAGAAGTTGCCTAAAGTTGGAGAATTCAATATTCATACCATTGGGTGTAAGCTACCCAAGCAAAATATGAGGTGCTGTTTCTCCAATTTAAGTGTGGCCGCAGGCAACAGAGGAGGCACAAGACCGAATAGGCCTCCTCCATGGAATGGGAAGAGAAGTTAAAATGGTTAGTAGCTGTGAGATCCAGCAGGCCTTGGTGGACTGCGAAAATGTTTAGTGAAACGGTCACCGAGTCTACGCTTGGTATTGCAATATACAGGAACCCACATCGGGAATAACGGATGCAATAGATTAGCTTAAAGGAGGTGCATGTGAACCTCTGCCTCACCTGGAAGGATTACTGGGGTCCCTGGACAGAGTCTCCAGCACAGAACTGATTTAAAAAATAAATCTATGATTAGTGACAGGATATTCATTGATCCATTTTCCGAATTCTCATCATCGAAAACTGAAGTTGTCAGACGTTATCTGCAAGTCACTGAAGTCAGAGTCATGACCTAAAACGCACGAGTGCTCCTAGTTGTTTTCTGTGTGTGGGCAAGAAACATTGTTAGTTTCCGCCAAAACTCTGATTTCTGATGAAAGTGAAAGAAATGTTTGTGGTGCAATTTATGACATAATTAAGAGTGTGACTGATGCTGGGAAAATGTCAGGCATGGCAAAGAGGTCACAAATACCCAGTGGGTGCATTTTCACCCAGAAATGAACCCTAGCGTGATGTAGCACAAATTGGTACAATTTCAAGGCTATGTTATCCTTCACTCTAATTGAGCTATTAAAATTAACAATGCAGCTCTCCTGAGAGCACTGGTCAGACGCTGCCTGTGGCACTCGGCTTAAGCAGGGCAGCCAGTGAGTCTCACAGCTAGCTTTCTGAGGCCAATTTCAGCGCCCATAAAGCAAACCGCCTACCCCCAAGCCTCCATTCACAGCCAACCTGCGCTGAAATGAATTTGTGTCATGTTTACTATTCAGTTCAGAATGTTTCCTTACTAATTCACCCACTTCCTTGAACTAACTTATCTCTGTACATGTAGAAACAAAGAAATGCTGGTTTATATCAAACATATACACAAAGTGCTGGAGTAACTCAGCGGGTCAGACAGCTTCTCTGGAGAGAAAGGATGATTGACGTTGCAGGTCGGGACCCTTCTTCAGACAGTCTGAAGGAGGCTGCAGTCTGATGAAGGGTCCCGACTCAAAACATCACCCATCCTTTTTCTCCAGAGATGATGCCTGATCCATGGCGTTACTCCAGCACTTTGTGGCTATCTTATCTTTGTACATACTTGATGGAGGACTGTGAACTCAAGTAGATGTGTATCTTGTCGATTATATTTTTCTCTTTTGATCGAACAGAATGTGGAGCCCCTTTCTTTTTTTATTTCCATTTTATTCTGGTTGTGTTCTACATCTGTCAAAAATATTTGTCAGAATGTCCAGTTAGTCTCCATGTGAAAAGCTCACGTGACAGAAGTGTGGGGCAAAAGATCCCTGCCTAAATCCCTTACAACCCTGTAAAGCAATATCAAGTTGTTCTATTCAAGTAGCTGATTCTCTGTGGGTAGCCAGAGACTGTGAAATATAGCACTTCCTGGTAAGGCAAGTCAAACAAGTTTCCTGGGCCTCCTCCACGGCCAGAGTGAGCAACACCGCAAGCTGGAGGAACAGCACTCATTCGCTTGGGGAGTCTGCATCCTTTGGGCTTGAATATTGAATTTTCTCAATTCTGTTAACCCTTGCTGTCTCCTCCCCTTTCCACCTCTCCCTCAGCCCTCGGGCCTGACATTCTCTCTATCTCCCCCACCCCAGTCGCACCAGCTTCTCATTTTCACACCACAAACAGCTTACAATGGCTTGTTCACTTTATCACCGATACTTTTTTGCATATCTTTCACTCATTGTTCCTTATCTCTCCACATCACCGTATATATCTCTCGTTTCCTGATCCCTGGACCAGTCTGAAGAAGGGTCTCGACCCGAAACGTCGCCTATCTCCTTCGCTCCTTAGATGTGCTGCACCGCTGAGTTTCTCCAGCTTTTTGTGTACCCTCAAACAAGTATCTCATGCCTCTTTATACAGATCTGAGTTAAGTCAGGTGCAATACAGGCTTAATTAATGGAATTTCTGACAGATCAGCTTATATATTCATTAGCCTGGCATTTCCATCTGCGGCTCATTTTGAAGACAGGTGTATTTTTTCACCTTTCTCCCCTTTTTCTGGAATTACCGCTGTATTTTCGAAGGAATTAAACTCTGGTGCATTTGAGCCCCACCCCAAAACCATAATCTTACTGCTTCCAATCCAAAATATTGCCACAAAAAATACGAGAACATTTGCGGGCTGACATCCCTTTCAAACCTCAGCTGCAGCTGGAGGTCTGAAGCTAAACAGAAAACTCTGTCTTCATGCAACCAAAGGCTTTCAAAATGGAACATTGCGATGGGTCTAATATTAGCCAACAGTGTGAATGGACTGTGTGCTTCAGTCAGTCGTTGTGTGCTTGCCACCTCGTCTGGCAGAAGACAGAGCTGCCTCAGACTACATCCAAAATTCTTCTGATGCTGTCTGAATTCTAAAATTCCATCTGTTTCAAAAATGTTAGCATTCAATCAACCCCCCACCCCTCCTCCTCCTCCTCCGTTCCACACAAGTGAAATGTGGATGTGAGCACAGCTCCTTGTTGCTGGCAGCAGAACATGTACTGGTTGGTAGACTACGCAGACGTTTGTCAAATTAAATTTAACGTGGAGAAATGTGATGTGATACATACCAGGGGAAAGTAAAGACAAGACAGACCTTCTCATTGATACAATTTTAAAACTAGCAGCAAAGCAGAGACTTTGACAAACCTTTAATACCAGGACTAGGAAATGATTGTTAAAAAGGAATATAAATTATACCCTCAATGCGATAGGGAGTGTAAAGATTGGGTGTAAATATAGAGAGTCAAAGATTTAAACAGTGTGGAAACAGGCCCTTTGGCCCAACTTGCCCACGCCAGCCAACATGCCCCATTTAAACTAGTCCTACCTGCTTGTGTTTGGCCCATTTCCCACCAAACATATCCTATGCAAAAAATAAAATCCCACAAGCACCATCAACCTGTCCACATCCAGGGTAAATTTGATCAATTTGATCCCAGAAAGTTGGCTATTGAAGTATTATTGATATGAGTATGGAAGCATCAAATGTATTCCTTTTTGTTTAGTCTTGTTTTGTTCAGTTATCAAGTAGGTGAGAAACATGGAGGTAGGTGAGTAAAGCTACAGGGAAAAGGTTAATGGCCACTCTGTTCTTTGAGCATATCAGAAGCAACTTGCAGCTTAATTATGTGTTGAAAGGAACTGCAAATGTTGGTTACAGCATCTCTGGAGAAAAAGAATAGGTGTTGTTTTGGCTCGGAATTGTTTTTCCAGAAATGCTGCTTGAACCGCTGAGTGTCTATATTTTGTGTCTGCCTTTTGCAGCTAAATTAAGTGCTTTTGAGAAAATTATATATTTAATTTATGCAGTGACTAAGCTTCAATAAATAATAAAAAACAAGTGCTGGAGCAATTCATCGGGTCACACAGCATATGTAGATGGAAATGGACAGGTGACATTTCGAGTTGGGATCCTTCATCAGACTGATTAAGGTTTCTGACCTGAAGCATCAATCATTTATTTCCTTCATCAGATAGATGCAGCCTGACTCACTGAGTTTTCCGAGCAGTTGTTTTTGCTTCAGATTTTAACAACTGCAGTTTCTTGTGTCTCCATTCTATAAAGAGCATTGGGAAAACAGGCAATCTTCATTGTATTTTTTTAGCTTAAAGCATGGATACAGAGTTTTCTGCCTGCCCAATCCATGCCGACCAACATTCACTCATACACTAGTTCTATTATCCCAGTTTCACATCCTATACACTATGTGCAATTTACAGAAGCCAATTAGCCAACAAACCTGCACATTCTTGGAATGTGGGAAGATCCCAGAGCACCTGGAGAAAACACACATGGTCACAGGGAGAACATGCAAACTCCGTACAAACAGCACCGGTTGTCAGGTTGACAGGTCTCTGGTGCTGTAAGGCAGCAACTCTACTGCAGTGCCACTGGGCTACCCTTATTTGATGAGGATAGGTTTTGGCCAGAACACATGAGATACAGTCTCCTGTTCTTCCTATATCATCAGTTCTTTTACATCCAGCCAAGATTGCAACCACAGCCTTGGCTTAAGGTCCGAACTGAAAAATCTTTGCAAGATATTTCTCCCTATTGCTGATCAATTAGAAACATGAGTTCTTTTTGCAGTTTATCACTCCTAGAGACATCTGTAGCGGAACATTGTTCAACAGAACTCGGGTCAGATTTGACCAAGAATATCAATTTATTCCGTGAGCAATTGTCTGGGATTTATGAATTGGATACATTGAGAGTTTGAAAATGAAGACAATGCAGCAGAGATCCCTGTCTTCCTCTGTGTTTGGACTCACTGTAACAGCTGCCTCACAATGTTGGAGAGATGACAACTGATTTGTATCCAACAAACAATTCAATGGAAGATGGACACAAAAAGCTCGAATAACTCAGCGGGTCAGGCAGCATCACTGGAGAAACGTTTCGGGTCGAAACCCTTCTTCAGACTGAGAGTCGGGGGAAAGGGAAATAGACGGTGACTTAGCGAGATACAGAACAAATCAGTGAAAGATATGCTAAAAAAGTAATGATGATCAAGGAAACTGACCATTGTTGGCTGTAGGGTAGGTGATAATGAGTTATACAGACAATAAAACTCACTATGACGGCCTTGAAACTAATAACCCTTGTATCTCCTCTCTCTCCGACCCTCACTCACCCTAGTCATTGTACTATTTTCACTGTCATTCTTGTTGAGTTTCATTGTCTGTATAACTCGTTATCACATAGCCCACATCCAACAATAGATCGTTTCCTGAAAATAGCTCTTCAATTATTCAATTAACCGACCTGATCTCCCGGTGGCTCAGCACTTCAACTCCCCCTCCCATTCCAAATCCGACCTTTCTGTCCTGGGCCTCCTCCATGGCCCACCAGAGTGAGTCCCACTGCAAATTGGAGGAGCAGCACCTCATATTTCGCTTGGGTAGTTTACACCCCAGCGGTATGAAATTGACCTCCAATTTCAAGTAGTCCTTGCTTTTTCCCTCCTTCCCCTCCCCTTCCCAGCTCTCCCACAACCTACTGTCTCCACCTCTTCCTTTCTTCTTCTGTTCCCCCCACCCCCACATCAGTCTGAAGAAGGAAATCAACGCGAAATGTCACCTATTCCTTTGTTTCATAGATGCTGCCTCACCCGCTGATTTTCTCCAGCATTTTTGTCCACCTTCGATTTTTCCAGCATCTGCAGTTCTTTCTTAAACATTTATTTATTTATTCATTTTTTTAAGATAAATGAATTATAAATAAAGAGCAAGTACAATGTTAAAATGAGAAAATTCGTCGAGCAACATAATGTTATAACAGAACAGTCAGATTCTGTAGTCCCTTTCATAACACAAGGATGTCATGAGATACCGAGTCAATAACTCATCTATCAGAGGCAACATCACAAAAACTAATACAGAATTATTTTTTTTTTAATGCAAATGGGATATGGACAAATGGACAAGCAAACAATTATTATCAACTCCCAGCCATGAAGTGTGAGACTAAAATCATATATCGGTTAGACTCGAAGCATAAGAGTCATTGTGATAGACAATAGACAATAGGTGCAGGAGTAGGCCATTCGGCCCTTTGAGCCAGCACCGCCATTCAATGTGATCATGGCTGATCATCCCCAATCAATACCCCATTCCTGCCTTCATGATATACAGCATGGAAACAGGTCCTTTGGCCTAAGTTGCATTTGATCAAGTTTCCTTCCTGAGCTAATCCCATTTTGCCTCCATTTGTCCCTTATGCCTCGAAAACTTTCCTATTCATGCACTTATCGAAATTTTTTAAAATAAATATTGTAATTGTATCCATCTATACCTCTTCGTCAAGCAGTTCATTTCATACATACATCCATCGGCCCACTGAGTCCACACCTACCACGCTAGTTTTTGTCATCCCACTTTTGCATCCAGATGTTTGAGTTTAGCTTATTGGGTTTAGTTCATTATCATGTGGGACAATTTACAAATGCCAATTAACCTACAAAGCCGCATGTCTTTGGGATGCGGGAGGAATCCGGATCACCCAGAGAACGTGCAAACTCCATAGACAAAGCGCCTGAGGTCAGGGTTGAATCCTAGTCTCTGGCACTGAGGCAGTAACTTTAGCAGCTGTGGCATTGTGCTGCCCTTGAGTCAGTGTGCTGCCCTAATTCCTTGAACATAATCCCAGAAAGTTAACATGAAAATCCAATAATCAGATCTGAAAGCCACATGGTACTTTGATGTCAATAAGAAAAGTACTGAAGTATAAGTAAAGAAGTCTTACTAAATGTTATAGTCTTGGTAACCTCACAACTGGAGTATTGTAAAGCTCGATATATTTTCCATTTATCAAAACTTCATCGGATGTAAAGACTAACAAGAATGATTGTCTAGTGAGGAAAGACAGAATATATTAGGGTCTTCATACGTAGCGATTACAAGACTGAAAAATGACTACATTGAAACGTATCAAACTAAAGAAACTTTACATAGTCAAAGAGTAATTGCTGAGAGCACTATTCTGCTGGCTGGAAAGTCTAGCCTATATGCACCTGAGATGAGATCTTTTCTTCCCTCAAATGAATGTAAATCTTTTGAATTTTCTGTATGTCAGGTTTGAGTTTATCCAGGAATCAAAAGATTCTTGGATATGATGAAATCAAGAGCTGTGGGAATGAAGTAGGAAAACAGAATTGAGTGGGAGAACTCTCATATTTAATGATGGGACACATCCAAGGAACTGTATCTGCACCTGCGTCGGCTATGATTTATTCTGTACCTTTTCTACTCTTGTTTCCCTCTCTCCTAATTCTCAGTCTGATGAAGGGTCTCATCACCTGTTCCTCTTCTCAATAGATGCCGCCTAACCTGCTGTGTTACTCCAGCATTTTGTGTCTATCTCCTATTGCTTATGTTTTGTTTCTATCTGCATGTATAATTTTTTTTCCCGCAATTGTGATTCTTCAATTAACAATATTAATCTTTGTTCATCATTAATAGTGGGAAGATGAAATCAGTAAAAAAAAAGATAATCAGCCATCATTTCACATTTGTTTAAGGTGCATTTCAGCTGCAGGTCCATGAGTTGTAAATAATGAATTTAAAAAAAAAAATCAGAAATCAATGTATTTCCGAAGTATTCCAAAATACTATTTGTCGCTATTTGGTCTATAAGATGCATCTGTTAACTTGGCCTTATATTTTGATGGTAATAAATTCTGGATCAGTAAGTTTGGAAAAAAAATTCTTATCCTTTAACTGTTATCACGTATGAGTGTAAAAGAAAAACCATGTTTGAAAAAAAAGTGGCAGAGCATCCTTCGCAATTTGTAGTGCAGATAGTCAAGTATGAACTAATTGTGTATTCACAGTGTTCATTCTTGGCTTTAGTCACAGTATGAAGAATGCTTACTTTGATTCCAGCTGGCAGCATAGGTGAGTGCCTTAGCCACATCTGCTGGATGTGTTTGACATCTGTACCGCTGCAAATTCTAAAGTGCCTGCCAAGCAATTTTTTGAACTATTTCATTTAATGTAGGTCTTTCAGAAGTAAACCATCCACCACGTGGCAACCATTCTTTTTATACCATTCAAGCTCCATTTGTTATGGCTGCCCATGACACCTTGGACTATTTCACAGGTGGAATAATATATAATGCAAACATATAACAGAAGCACAAATACTACTGTTTATGTCATTTTGTTGAATGTGAGTATCTGTTTTTAAGTTTCATTTGATAGCAGCTGAGCCATGCAGACAAGAATGGTCTCAGGCTCACTTACACATCTCTGCCTGATTAAAAGTGACACTCCATTTGGATTTGTTGCCATTAATGGTTCAATTGCACTTCATTGTCACATGTACCGAAGTATAGTGAAACATTTTTGTACACAGGTTAGTACAAGTATAACTGCACATACATACCTAGATGCCTCAGATAAACATCTCAGAGACAATATAGCTGTGGTTCACTGGGGGTATACAGAGTTGGCAGTTTTTGACACAATTTTCAACTCTCATGTTGTAAGTGCAGGGTTCATGGCCTGACCATGATGGCGCATTGTCCTGGCGATGTTGCAGGGTCTGTCTGGCCATGTATAGCCTTTGGCATCATCCACCACTGCTTAACCACTCTGTGCCGCTTTAGGCCGTGTCCAGTTCATGTGCTTGGCCTCTTGGAGCAGCATCCGATCTGACTGAGCCCCAGGCTGTTGCAGGGCCTCCAGCGGCCCACTCCACCATCGAGGCACTGCACTCCCTTTTGCAGCTGGTTTGCTTACCGACCCTCCGTCTGACCCCTGGGGCGGACCAAGCCTGCTGTCGGGTATGGTCACGGGGGGTGACCGGGCTTGTTCTTCTCTACTGCCGCCGCCGATTCCCTCCCCTTCAGCCTTCTGGGTGGATCCTCAGCCCAAAGCACAGGAGCCAAGCCAGCTGGACGTTGCATTAGTGCTATAATTAGGAAATAAATGTATAATTATCCAGGTATATTACAGTGGACATAAAATATAGAGAAAAGAGATTATGTTAAAATTAAAACCGGAGAACTGTATACAGTTCTGGTCACAAAGTTACTCTTTGTCTTCTCAGGAAGATCCTCCGGGATTAAGATAATTTGTTTCCACTCTAGTTCTGTGGATGTTGAGATGACTTATGAGACCAATGTTGGAATTCTAGTTGAATAAATTTGGGGCAGGATGTGGTTGACAAGGGTAGTTTGGGAGTAGATATGCTCCTACCATTATTTTCACTGGGCCTTCTGGCTGCTGTCAATTAATTGGCAAAAGGTTCTTAGTGCCATCCTGAATTATCCTTATTCACTCCGAGCAGTCTTGAGCCAAGGATTCTAGTGAGGTTACACATTTTCAAGATGCTTTTCTGTCCATGTCTTAGATTGGAATAGAGTGTCAGCTTTTAGAGAAAGGTATCAGGCACATAAATTACATTGCCTGCCCTGCCTTCAGCGACAAAACACCTCCTCCCAGTGGCCAAAGAGCTGCTCCCCGAATCGAAGGGTAGGTTCAATCTTATCTGAGGCACAATTGAAATGATATTCATGATACAACACTGGAGGAAGGAGGGAAGGAGCATCAACCAATGTGCATGACCTACTTCAAACTTGCATAAGCCTTTGCCCGAGTCAATCCAGACCTACTGAGGTGCATCCTCCTTAAATGTGACTGCTCACAGAAACCAGTGTGCATCCTATGTCCGTAAGGTGATGGCATACAATCCAAGATCTTAACCAACCATTCCACGTTAGATTCACCACTTTACAGGAAAGATGTGATTGCTCACAGAGTGAGGAGATGATTTATAAAGGTGTTGCCAGGAACTTGCAGCTATGTGGAAAGATTGATAAGTTACCGTTATTTTCTTTGGAACAGAGGAGACTGAGGTGAAAGTTAAGTTTAGGTGAATGAGATACAGAGATGAAGTTAGCAGGAGCGTTCCATTTACCTCAGCAGTGGGAATATATTAGAAGCAACGGGGAACATATTAAAATAATTGGTAGAATGACTAGTGGGGAGATCAAGAAAAATATTTCCATTTAGAGGATGGTTTGGATCTATAACTCACTACTTGATGTGACGGGAGAGGAAGAAGCTCTCATTACATTTGGCCTGCAGAGATGTGGACCTGGTTCTGGAAGGTGGGATTAGGCTACGGAGCTCTTTTTGATCTTCACAGACACAATGGGCTACAAGGTCTCCTTCTGTATCATAAATTTTCTGTGTTTCTCTGATCCTGTGATCCCGATCCAGCAATCATAGCTGAAGAGTGTGTAGATGTTGGTATTGGCCCAATCTGTGATTCACCCCTCTCCCAATCAAAACCAAGTCGCCAGCTAATTTGTGTATGAGTCAAGGTCACTTGGATCATGTCCTGGAAACTAGCTCCTGCATACGGAGCCAAAGCAGCTTCAGCAGTGGAAATAAACTGATCTAGAGTTGATGGGAAATAAAATATGAGTGTGTTATAATTTCCTGGGTTAATTGTTGCTTTGCTCTTTCCCCCACTATCAGTTCCAACTGATTATGATTACCTGCAACATTTTATTCCATCTAAAATTAGCCCAGATTTTCTGAATATTGTTTAAATATGTTTGAATTAGTCACACCTAGGGTGGCGCAGCCTAACTGTTCTTACGGTGCCAGAGACCTGGTTTTGATCCCGATTAGGGTGCTGCCTGTATGGAGTTTGTACGTTCTCCCTGTGACCTCGTGGGTTTTCTCCGAGATCTTTGGTTTCCTCCCACACTCCAAAGACGTACTGGTTTTGTAGGTTAATTGGCTTGGAATAAATGTAAAATTGTCCTGAGAGTGTAGAATAATGTTAATGTGTGGGGATCGCTGGTCGGTACGGGCTCAAGGGTGCCGAAGGGCCTGTTTCTGTGCTCTATCTCTAAACTGAAATAAACTAAACTAAACTACCTGGGCACATATGAGCACAGCCTCAAGTGCCACAATGATGTGCTAACTACATAATGCGTAATGGGCCTGTCCCACTTACGTGACTTTTTAGGCGACTACAGGAGACTATGAGGTCGCCAGAAGGTCGCCACATGTTCACCAGAGGTTGCTGGGGTGTCTCCTGCATGGTGGTGAGTAGTTCCCACATTCTTGTAACTAGTCGCGACTTCATTCTGGTCACCGCTAATTTTTCAACATGGAGTGTAGCGAGCATTCTCGTGACGTAGGTGCAGTGGTAGTGGGTCTCCAGGAGGTCGAAGGTTGTTGTGGGTTCTCGTAGGTTGTCGCCGGTGCTGACTGGTGAATTTAATTGGCTCATTGGGAAAAAACAGTAGTTTTCAGAACCAAGGATAACCGACCAGTAATGTTAATGTCGGCCGAGCTTCACATCCATGTATCTCTGGCTTCTTAAAAGTTGTCTCCGCTCCTTCTCCCCACCCCGTCTCCCCCTTTCTCCCCCTCTCTCCCCCCCTCTTTTAAAGGACTTAAGTGACCCTTCCCGTAAGTGTACTTTTACCGTCTTAATTGCAGCGCCAACCTTCCTGTTCATCGCGGTGCGTGTCTGTATCACATTGGCTTTGCACCGTGTGAATTTCACTCAGACAGTGCTCCCCCTGCTTGCCCTGACCCCCGCCTGCATAACGGGCTGGTGAAGGAAGCGATGTGTGTGTGTGTGTGTGTTCCATTCTGTCAGTCGCTGTTCCAGTCGCCTGTTCCTGTCGCTGGTTTTTCAGCGACCTGCTATGACTTGACAGTCGTCTGAAAATTCGCCAAAGTGGGACAGGCCCATAAGAGTCTCAGAGGGGCCCAGAAGACCTTTATGAGAATAATCCCAGGAATGAGCATTTGACGGCACTGGGCCTGTACTCACTGGAATTTAAAAAGTTGAAGGGGGGACATCATTGATACTTACCAAATAGTGAAAGTACTGGAGAGAGTGAATGTGGAGAGGATGCTTGCACTAGTAGGAGAGTCCAGGACGTACCTTTAAAAAGGAGACAAGGAGAAATTTCTTTAAGCAAAGCGTGGTGAATCTGTGGAATTAATTGCCACAGATGGCTGTGGAGACTTAGTCAATGGATATTTTTGAGGTGGAGATTGGCAGATTCTTGATTAGTATGGGAGTTAATGGGACTATCTCACTGCGGTGACCCAATTCTTGAGATTAGAAGAGTTTAGGAGAGTTTGAAAAAAATGTCATGTTGAAGACCTCCTTCGACTATGTAGAAGACCTCCTTCGACTATGTTGAAGACCAGCTTCGACTAGTTACGGGAAAATTGGACTCCGAATATTGGACAGTGATGACGACCTCCTTTGACTATGTTGAAGACTACCTTCGACTACCTTTGATTACCTTTGACTACCCTCAATTACCTATGAATAACATTCCGACCTACTTTGACTAAAACTGCAGCTGCAGTTCTTTCTTAAACTGTATGTAACCAGACAATATTAATCAATCATGGGCTAAATTTGTTTGTATGTTAGGCTCTGATGCAACAATAGTTTCATCTGCAGGAAAGTACTATTATCTACTTTCTGTTAATTACTATTCTTTTCCTGAGCACAAAGTGGAAAATGGTTTAGACATTTTATTTTCCTTTTCAATGTCTTTACATTGCATTGGAGTACCCAGGTCTTGGAGAGGAGTGGAGATGGGCTTGCACTTGCTGTCATTTAAAACATCTTGGAGATAAAAGAACCTGTGGGCAGGCAGTCCTGGATGCCTGTGTCACATTCCACAAAAGTAGATTGTTGGTGCCCTTTCAAATACAGGTCCACCATCATTTTTTCACCCACTGGTGGTCTGGCACCTCTTATAATCCGGAAAAATGACAAGAACACACTTGAAATGCCCCCCAGATGCCCGCCCGAAAATATGGTGCTTGGATTGGGCGAGGTGACTGATCACAACCTCATTGGGACCTCTGCACCAATCAACAGGTTGAATTTGCCCCCTGCAGCCAAGGCTCTGGAACTCCACCATGGTCGGAACCAGTAGATTCTTTCCCATAGCTGACTTCCAAGGCTGAATTTGCAGACCAGTACCTCGATCCCTCTGCTCCCTAGGCGGACCATTCCGGTACCGTTTGACTCCTCTCAGAAGCTATGACCCCCCCTTGGTTCAACAAAATGGATGATCCAGAAAAGCTCTGGAACTCAGGGTGACAGAAAATTGATGATGGACCCAAAGAATCCAGGGATCAGGGATCAATTTAAGGATTAATGTTCAGGTGGGCAAACTAAAGGAGCCAAGGAAACCCAAGAGAGAAAAGAAAAACATGCTGAACTCTTCCACTTTCAGTCATTTTTAGTCCGTGGGGTGTTTAGTTTAGTTTATAGATACAATGCAGAAACAGGCTCTGGTTTGCGGTCGGATCAGGGATGGGGTCCAGTCTATAGTTCCAATTGCTTCCTCCTACACCATCATAATTTTAGAAAATGGATCAGGTTTTTGTAGACCTCAAATGCAAGCTGTGGGGTGGGATTGTTAAGAAACTCACCCTCCACAGAGTTTGCAATTGAGTTACATTTTGTGCCTAATTCAATGTAATCGGTGAGTCACACCATGTAAATCTCATCTCTAAACTAGCTTCCGCTGGATGCAAAATGCCAGAATCAACCTGGTAGATGGCAGTGACTGTTGCTGGGACTATGTCCTTTCCTCTTTCTCCTCTTACCCATGTCTGCTGTTGGGGGCTCAGCAGGGTGACATTTTGTGTTTGTCTGAAATGAGATGACCAGAAGACCATGGTGGAAGGGATGAATCAAGGGTCAAGTGTTTTATTGTCACACGTCCCAAAATGGAACAATGGAATTCTTACTCGCAGCAGCACATCAATTATGTGAACATAGTTCTCAGACAAGTGAAAGGGAAACAATTCAACTATCTTGATGCAGTAAGATGGAAAAATTACAAGGGTAGCGGGTGGGGGGTGTATGATGTGAGATGGAGAATTACATGTGAACACCCCATGGATGTCTGTGAGTCACCGAGACCCCCAGGCTCTGTGGCAAACAAATGATCAACCCTGCTGTCGTGATGGCACTCGCCTTGTGGCTCACTGATCTGCAACCACAGTCAGCAGTTGAATTCACCCTGAAGTGGGAGTGTCATGTGTGAAATGTGTTTGTGGGTGAGCAAGTAGGGAGGGGGGGACAAATATGGATGTAGTGGGTCCATGTGTTAGGCATTACATTCACTGCGTGCAGTGCTGCATCCACTGACCATGGCAACACCATTGAGACCATTGAACTTGAGAAACAAGAAACTGCAGATGCTGGTTTGCACAAAAGGACACATGGTGTGGGGTAATGTAGTGGGTCAGGTAGGCAGTCTGAAAACGGGTCCCGACCCGTTGTGCTGCCTGACTCGTTGAGTTAATCCAGCACTTTGTGTCCTTTAGATCATTAAATGTTCTCTGGAATATCTGCTTGTGGATTTATTCATCAGATGTCTCTCCCCCACAGATGGTTCATTTTTGCTAAAAGGGAATTCTGATGCTACTGGCATATATGACGAGTTTGTAAATGTCCAGACCTTCCAGCAAGGTTGCCAGGATTGCTTTGCTTGGGGTGTCTGTTCCTCTGCCATACCATATAACAATTACAGCACGGAGACAGGCCCCCTCGGCCCTTCCAGTCCGTGCCGACCATTTGTTTTCCCCAAGTCCCATCTACCTGCACTCAGACCATACCCCTCCATTCCCTTCACGTCCATATACCTATCCACTTTACTTTTAAATGTTAAAATCGATCCTGCCTCCACCACCTCTGCCGGAAGCTCATTCCACACAGCCACCACCCTCTGAGTAAAGTGAACTCTGTCCCTTAATTCTCATGTCATGCCCTCTTGAATCTTCCCTACCCTCAATCAGCTATCCACGTCAACTCTGTCTATCCCTTTCATCATTTTAAAGACCTCAATCAAGTCCCCCCTTAACCTTCTGCGCTCCAAAGAATAAAGACCTAACTTGTTCAACCTTTCTCTGTAACATAGTTGCGAACCCTGGCAACATTCTAGTAAATCTCGTCTGTACTCTCTCTATTTTGTTGACATCCTTCCTATAACTAGGCGACCAAAATTGCTTGGTCTTACCAATGGTACAATTTTAACATTACTTCCCTACTCATTATTCAATGCTCTGATTTATGCTTTCTACCACCAACTACATCGATTCTTCAGGGAACTATGCACACTAGATCCCCTGGCATTCCTCAATTCCCTACCATTTACCATGTACGCTATTTTGATTTGTCCTGCCAAGATGTACACTTCACACTTATCAGCATTAAACTCCATCTGCCATCTTTCAGCCCACTTTCCAAATGCCCAAATCTCTCTGTAGACTTTGAGAATCTACTTCATTATCCACAATACCACCTATCTTAGTATCTTCTGCATACTTACATATCCACCCCATCATCCAGTTTGTACATGACAAACAACATGACCCAACACAGATCCTGAGGCACCCCACTGGTCACCCTTCCACCTGCAGCCATCCACCTATTACTCTCTGACATCTCCCATTCAGGCCACTGTTGAATCCATATTGCTACTCCGCCATTAACACCCAAAGATTGAACCTTCTGAACCAACCTTCCATGGGGAACCTTGTCAAAGGCCTTACTGAAATCCATATAGACAACATCCACTACTTTACCCTCACCAATTTCCCTAGTTACCGCTTCAAAAAATTCAAGAAGGTTTGTCAAACATGACCTTCCAGGCACAAATCCATGTTGCCAATGCAGTCATGAGCATTCCCTTGAATGCACAATGAATGCCAGAGATCACCTCTTTAAAAGGTGGTGGCATGGTTAGTCAAGGAAAAGCAATGAAAACCTGCAGATGCTGCAAATTGCAATTACAACTAAAATCAACACCAATATTTCTGACCTATTGAAGCATGAAAATAGCTAATATTCTATATTTTGTAATGGAAAATGATTGTAGGATCATTTGGGTTTCACTACCTTGAAGGAAGGGTGAACATTTCTGTGGAACTAAAAAACCCAAAATGCATTAGAATTTGCAATAAATGTGATTGTGTTAAATTAAAGGGCTTGAAAGAGCAAATGGATATTTCATGATTCCACGTTTTATTACGTTTTAAACTTTATGAATAAATATATTTTCATTAGACGATGAGTGATGAGATTACGCAATAAAATGCAATAGCCAATACAAACAATACTTTCAGCACATTTGCAATATTGGTGATGAGTTGTGAAGAAATATCAGTGAACTTGGAGGACTAATTTTTATGTAACAGTAAAAAAAAGGAATACTAGTTCCCAAATGTAATTCTACATTATAATATAATAGAAGTATAATTTATCACATGGATGGCATTTATAGATGTTACATCAGATTCTGGAGGACAAACATCATATTACATTTAACATTAATTGGTGCTTCAAATGTGCAAATATGCCATGGAATGTTGCCTATTACTATAGATTGTTCACTTCCATTATATATATCCTGTCATAATTTACAGAGGTAAACAGAAATTATCCAGACTTAACTTAATTCATGAAACTCCTTGAATATTATGTATATTAATGTTCAAGTAAGCCCTTTTTTTTCTTGTTCTTTACATATCATTTTTTTTCTTTCCTTTGGTTACATTCCAATATTTCCCTCATCACTTCTATATATATATATGTGTGTGTGTGTGTGTGTGTGTGTGTGTGTGTGTGTGTGTGTGTGTGTGTGTATACAGTATATACACATATAAATACATACACCCACACATACACACACAAATTTCAGTTAGATATTATCCCATTCCACACTGACCTTCCTGTCCTGGGCCTCCTCCACTCTTCAGAGTGAGACCCAGCACAAATTAGAGGAATGCCACTTCATATTTTGCTTGGGCAGTTTACACCCCAGCGGTATGAACATTGACCTATAACTTCAAGTAACCCTTGCTATCCCTCACTTTCCATTCTTCCACCTTCCTAATTCTCCGACCAGTCTGACTGTTCCCCTGATTAAATTGTATCTCCATATGCTCCGTTGACACCTCCTCCTAGCTAACAATGATCTATTCTTCATTTTCCTTGAACTTCATCCTCCTTAATGCCTCGTTTTCCCATCTTACTCATCCTTATCTCTGTGTCTCCCTCTCCCCTGACTCTCAGCCTGAAGAATGGTCTTGACCCGAAACATCACCCATTTCTTCTATCCAGAGATGCTTGCCTGTCCCGCTGAGTTACTCCAGCATTTTGTGTCTATTTTCATTTGACTTTATGAGTGAAGTGATTAACAAACAAATAAACAAACAATAGTAGTGCCCAGTCAAAAATAATGCATCCAAGTCTAGATAGTTCAGAGCATATTTGGAGGTTGTGGTGTTTAATACCCTGATGGTTACAGTGAAGAAGCTGCTCCTGAACCTGGATGTTCAGGCTCCTATACCACATACCTGATGGCAGGAGTGAAATGACAGTGTGGCCAAGCTGGCGTGGGACTCTGATGACGCTGGCTGCCTTTTTAAAGCAGTGATCCCTGTTGTACTTGTGTTTTTCACCAGTGATAGTAATTAGGAATACTTCACCCTAACCTCAATTTCATGACCAATTGTAATCTTTCAAAAAAAGATCTTTGGCACAACGTAAATTGTGGCTGCATAATTGTGAATTCTGAAGTTAGTATATAAAGTTTTATTATTAAATTAAATGGCCTGTAAGCTGACACCCAAGGAGGAATTGTGAGGTAAAATATATTATTCGAGAAATAGAACATATGTTCTGAAATTTCCGAAATTTTTAACAAGTCACACAGCATCTGTGGAGAGAGAGAGAAGGCTAATGTTTCAGGAAGATGATCTTTCATCAGAACTGAATGACAAGCTGCTGTTTATTTCCAGTAATGAGGACGGCTGGTGCTGTATATAATAAAATGAGAGCTATGTGTCGTCACCAATCAGTCATTAGGCTCATTTAAATCAATGGGAGAAAATATTTTGAAGGAAGAATAATAGCGGGCTGATGTTTTTATGTTGCCAGAACTAGAGGGTCTGAGCTATAGAGAAAGGTTGAATAGGTTGGGACACTCTTCCCTGGAGTGCAGGAGGATGGGGGGTGATCTTATAGATGAATATCTTATGTAAAAATCATGAGAGGAATAGATCGAGTAGTTGCACAAAGTTCCTTGCCCAGAATTAGTGAATCAAGGACCATTTACATAACCATATAACCATATAATATAACAATTACAGCACGGAAACAGGCCCTCTCGGCCCTTCCAGTCCGTGCCGACCATTTGATTTCCCCTAGTCCCATCTACCTGCTCCATTCCCTACATACCCCTCCATTCCCTTCACATCCATATACCTATCCACTTTACTTTTAAATGTTAAAATCGATCCTGCCTCCACCACTTCTGCTGGAAGCTCATTCCACACAGCCACCACCCTCTGAGTAAAGAAGTTCCCCCTCACGTTACCCCTAAACTTCTGTCCCTTAATTCTCATGTCATGCCCTCTTGTTTGAATCTTCCCTACCCTCAATGGGAAAAACGTATCCACGTCAACTCTGTCTATCCCTTTCATCATTTTAAAGACCTCAATCAAGTCCCCCCTTAACCTTCTGCGCTCCAAAGAATAAAGACCTAACTTGTTCAACCTTTCTCTGTAACATAGTTGCTGGAACCCTGGCAACATTCTAGTAAATCTCCTCTGTACTCTCTCTATTTTGTTGACATCCTTCCTATAACTAGGCGACCAAAATTGTACACCATACTCCAGAATTGGTCTTACCAATGCCTTGTACAATTTTAACATTACTTCCCTACTCCTATATTCAATGCTCTGATTTATAAAGGCCAGCACACCAAAGGCTTTCATTACCACCCTATCTACATGCAATTCCACCTTCAGGGAACTATGCACAGTTATTCCTAGATCCCTCTGTTCACAGCATTCCTCAATTCCCTACCATTTACCATGTACGTCCTATTTTGATTTGTCCTGCCAAGATGTAGCACTTCACACTTAACAGCATTAAACTCCATCTGCCATCTTTCAGCCCACTTTTCCAAATGGCCCAAATCTCTCTGTAGACTTTGAAAATCTACTTCATTATCCACAAACACCACCTATCTTAGTATCATCTGCATACTTACTTATCCAATTTTCCACCCCATCATCCAGATCATTGATATACATGACAAACAACAGTGGACCCAACACAGATCCCTGAGGCACCCCACTGGTCACCGGCTTCCAACCTGACAAACAGCCATCCACCATTACTCTCTGACATCTCCCATTCAGCCACTGTTGAATCCATCTTGCTACTCCGCCATTAACACCCAAAGATTGAACCTTCTTAACCAACCTTCCATGGGGAACCTTGTCAAAGGCCTTACTGAAATCCATATAGACAACATCCACTGCTTTACCCTCATCAATTTCCCTAGTTACCGCTTCAAAAAATTCAAGAAGGTTTGTCAAACATGACCTTCCAGGCACAAATCCATGTTGACTGTTCCTGATCAGACCCTGTTTATCCAGATGCTTATATATATTATCTCTAAGTATCCTTTCCATTAATTTGCCCACCACTGACGTCAAACTAATAGGTCTATAATTGCTAGGTTTATTCTTTGAACCCTTTTAAAACAATGGAACAACATGCGCAGTACGCCAATCCTCCGGCACTATTCCTGTTTCTAATGAAAATATTTGAAATATTTCTGTCATAGCTCCTGCTATTTCTACACTAACTTCCCTCAATGTCCTAGGGAATATCCTGTCAGGACCTGGAGACTTATCCACTTTTATATTTTTCAAAAGTGTCAGTACTTCCTCCTCTTTGAATCTCATAGTTTCCATAGCTACTCTACTTTTTCCCCTTAACTCACAGAGTTCAATATCCTTCTCCTTGGTGAATACCGAAGAAAAGAAATTGTTCAATATCTCCCCCATCTCTTTTGGCTCTGCAGATAGCTGTCCATTCTGGTTCTCTAATGGTCCAATTTTATCCCTCGTTATCCTTTTGCTATTAATATAGCTGTAGAAACCCTTTGGGTTTACTTTCACCTTTCTTGCCAAAGCAACCTCATACCTTCTTTTAGCCTTCCTAATTTATTTCTTAAGATTCTTTTTAAATTCTTTATACTCCTCTAGCACCTCATTTACTCCATGCCTCCTATAATTATTGTAGATATCTCTCTTTTTTCGAAACCCGTGTCCAATTTCCCTTGAAAACCATGGCTCTTTCCAATTTTTACTATTTCCTTTCAACCTAACAGGGACATAAAGATTCTGTACTCTTACAATTTCCCCTTTAAAAGTCCTCCATTTCTCTTCTACATTCTTCCCATGAAACAAAGTGTCCCAATTCACTCCTTTAAAATCCTTACGCATTCCCTCAAAGTTAGCCTTTCTCCAATCAAAAATCTCCACCCTAGGTCCAGTTCTGACTCTCTCCATAATTATATTGAAACTAATGGTATTGTGATCACTGGTCCCGAAGTGCTCACCAACGCATACCTCCGTTACCTGACCTGCCTCATTTCCTAACAGGAGGTCCAGCACAGCCCCTTCTCTGGTCGATACCTCTATGTACTGCTGCAAAAAACTATCCTGCACACATTTTACAAACTCCAGCCCATTTACAGAATGTGTTTCCGAGTCTATTTTTGGGAAATTGAAATCTCCCACAATCACTACCTTGTACTTACTACTAATATCTGCTATCACCTTACATATTTGCTCTTCTAATTCTCGCTCCCCATTTGGCGGTCTATAATACACCCCTAAAAGTGTTGCTACACCGTTCCCACTTCTCAGTTCTACCCAAATAGCCTCCCTAGACGAGCCCTCTAATCTATCCTGCCAAAGCACTGCTGTAATATCTTCTCTGGCAAGCAATGCAACACCTCCCCCTCTGGTCCCTCCAATTCTATCACACCTGAAGCAACGAAATCCTGGAATATTTAGTTTCCAATCACAGCCCTCCTGCAACCATGTTTCACTGATTGCCACAACATCATATTTCCAGGTGTCAATCCAGGCTCTAAGTTCATCCACCTTACTTACAATGCTCCTAGCATTAAAATATACACATTTTAGAAACCCACCATCCCTTATTCTCCGTCTATTATCTTTTTAATCTTTCTCGCCTACATTTTGGGTCCGAGTGCTTCCCTTCTCTGCCTCTTGCCCCACACCCTGACCCCTAGCCCCCTCTACCCGAGTCCCTCCCCCCAGCCTTTCTAGTTTAAAGTCTCCCCAGTAGCCTTTGCAAATCTCCCTGCCAGGATATTGGTCCCCCTCGGGTTCAAGTGCAACCCGTCCTTTGTGTACAGATCATGCCTTCCCCAAAAGAGGTCCCAGTGATCAAGAAACTTGAATCCCTGTCCACTGCACCAGTCCCTCAGCCACGCATTTATCCTCCACCTCATTTCATTCCTACTCTCACTGTCACGCAGCACAGGCAGTAATCCTGAAATCGTTACCCTTTTGGTCCTTCTCCTTAACTTTCCCCCCAACTCCCTAAATTCTCCCTTCAGGACCTCGTCACTTTTTCTGCCTATGTCATTGGTACCTATGTGTACCACAACATCAGGCTCCTCTCCCTCCCTTATCAGAATCTTTTGGACACGTTCTGACACATGCGAGACCCTGGCACCAGGGAGGCAAACTACCATCCGGGTCTCCCGACTGCGTCCACAGAATCGCCTATCCGACCCCCTAACTATAGAGTCCCCTATTACAATTGCCCTTCTCTTTTTGCTACCCTTCTGAGCATCAGGGTCGGTCTCTGTGCCGGAGGCCCGGCCGCTGTTGCTGCCCCCAGCTAGGCTGTCCCCTCCAATCGTACTCAAACCCGAGTACCTATTTTCCAGGTGTACGGTCACAGGGGTACTCTCTAGCCCCTACCTCTGCCGCTTGCCCTTTCTAACTGTGACCCACTTGTCTGCCTCCTGTGGTCTGGGAGTGACTACCTCCCTGTAGCTCCTCTCTATGACCTCCTCACTCTCCCTGACCAGACGGAGGTCATCGAACTGCTGCTCCAGGTTCCTAACACAGCCCTTTAGGAGCCCCATCTCAACACACCTGGCGCAGATGTGGACGTCTGGATTTCCTGACCTCCCACATCTGACATCCAGAACAGTACACTGCCCTGGCCTTCATACTCCCCTCTTACACAGGATACAATATCAACACAATACAAAGTACACAACAAACTGATGGAATCTGACTGCCAATCAGCTGCTTTCCCTAGTCCACTTCCCACCAATCAGCGGCTTCCTAAAAAAAAACCCAAATGGAATGTTATGGATTTAGGCAAAAACAAGCCCCGCGCTTGATTTTTAACCTTACCGGTCGGGTGTCGCTCCTCCCCCTCCTCCTCTTCTTCCAACGGCTCCTGTGGGCCTCTGAAAAAACAAGCCCCGCGCTTGATTTTTAACCTTACCGGTCGGGTGTCGCTCCTCCCCCTCCTCCTCTTCTTCCAACGGCTCCTGTGGGCCTCTGAAAAAACAAGCCCCGCGCTTGATTTTTAACCTTACCGGTCGGGTGTCGCTCCTCCCCCTCCTCCTCTTCTTCCAACTTCCTCTTCCTCTTCAAAAAGTTTAGAAACATAGAAACATAGAAATTAGGTGCAGGAGTAGGCCATTCAGCCCTTCGAGCCTGCACCGCCATTCAATATGATCATGGCTGATCATCCAACTCAGTATCCCGTACCTGCCTTCTCTCCATACCCTCTGATCCCCTTAGCCACAAGGCCACATCCAACTCACTCTTAAATATAGCTTAAATAAAAAAAGTTCTTACCTTCCCGGAGATTTGATCAAGTTTCGGATCACATTCTCTGGGACCTGCGGCCTACCATCGCTGGAGCTGGAGGCCTCCTCGGACTGCCGTGAGCCCCACAGCGGGGCGCGGACTTAACATCGGAGCAGATCCCTTGCCTGGGATTGCTCCACCGCGACCACTGTGGACTTACCATCGAGCGCTCGCAGCCTCAGGAGAGGCCGAGTCGGGAGCTCCAACGTCGCGGAAGGCTCGACCAGCCCCGACACGAGGTTCGATCGTCCAGCGCTGGGGGGCTGACATTCCCGATGCAGGAGCTGAACGCCTCCACACGGAGGGCCCCTACGCCGCCGGCTACGGGAGTCAAGATCGTCCTGTCAACGGGGGCTCCAGACCCACGACCGAGGAAGAACAAAAGGAAGGACTTGAACTTTATTTCGCCTTCCATCCCAGTGAGGAATGTGTAGGAGTCACTGTGGTGGACGTCCATGTTAAAATGTGTTTTTGTGTGATCCGTTACTTTTAAGATGGCTACCGGAAGTGAGAGCCAACGCTGGCGTGATTAGCTGCCGCTGCTCTCTCTATATGTTGTTTTTGTTTTATTTTATTTATCTATTTGTAATTTGCTTGTTTTAATTTGTAACGTGTCCTTGAGTGCGCTGAAAGGTGTCCAAAAATAAAATGCATTTTATTATTATTATTATTATTATTATTATTATTATTATTATTATTATTATCAAGACGAATTTCCACTCCAGCCTCAAGAAATGTGACTACATTTAAGAAGGTCTGTCTCAGACTCACACTGCATCCACCCCTGACTAGAATTTACTGTATTTGCTAGTGCTCTCAGATAGTAACATGCTTCAATCCAACAATAGGGAAATTACCAGGATCGTTTTGTGGAACACCGGATGACATGATAAAAGAGCAAATTTGCATTTATTTTAAATATTTTGGAAAGTCAAAATGTCTCAGAATGCTTCTCACCTGATGAGGTTCCTTTGCGATACAGTCACAGTGATAATTTGTGCAGAAACATGATTGTCCAGAGCAGTATCCCACAACCAGAAAATAACTAAATACAGACAGTGCCATGAAATTAGAAGCAACCTCGTGTTTACATGTTATTCTCAATAACAATAGCAGAGATTGTATTCGAATATCCACACCCACATAGTTTTACTGAAGTAAATAATAGATCAGATAATAATCCTGAAGCAGGGTTTCTACTTGAAGTGTCAATCGTTCCTTTGTACCCACAGATGCTGGTCAATTTGCTGAGTTCCTCCAGCAGATAATAGACCAGATAATTTGTGCTACTGGTGTTGCCTAAGGGCGGAATATCAGGCAGGACACTTGAAGTTTGCTCTGCAAATAGTGCCATTTGATCTTTAAACTCCATCTGATAGAATATGTGTAACCTTATTTTAACAATTTATCTCAAATGCACAAGACGGGTCTTGACCCGAAACATTACCAATTCCTTCTCTCCCAAGATGCTGCCTCACCCGCTGAGTTACTCCAGCATTTTGTGTCTACCAATGCATCACATTTAATGTGCCAAAGCCTAGCTTCTGCTCTTGCATATCAGTAGCAGGGTTTGAAGTACCAATCTCACTTCAGAATGTTAAGTGCTAACAGCAATCTAAGGCCAGCAATATTGCCTCAAGGTTAACATCTTCAAAGAGCATCATGAAAGCAGATATAAAAGCAACCAAATGTTTTTCTTTTGTCGTACTCTTATTTATTTTAATTGCAAGCAACAAGAGTGTCTATCAAAAGAGCACAGCAAGAAATAGCAAGCAGCAAGTGTTCTCAGCAGGAACAATATTCTTCTGGGCTCTACATATTTCTATCTCTTACAGACAACAGCTGGCAATTAATCACAAAAGGCCTTAACTTATCCAGACGCATTTATATTCCAGGTGTCCTTCTGTTACTTTGAGCTGCGAATGAGATTATGTCTGCTCTTTTTATATTTCTTGCTGTGTTGGCTTTGCAGCAGAATTCCCCAAGTGCCCTGTTCAAATACAGATTCAAACGCAATTGTTAGTCAGTGATGGTTTCTGATGAATAAAGCTTAAGTTGAGCTAAAGGGTGTATCAGCCATAGGAAATATAAAAATGTGGAAAGGAAGTAGAAGGAATGTTCTTTGAAACAACAGTTTAAGCAGTGAGTGCACAAATATGAGCCGTCGAGTTTTAAAAATTGTTATTTTAACGTAAAATGAAAATATGAAGTATTTAGGCGTGGCATTTAACACCAGCATTTTTGGGGGTTTTCTTCTACTATGCTGAATAGGCTTGAGGGGCTCACTCCATGACAGAAATGCAGTCAGTGTGTCTGGATTATCCTGCCAGTGCTGATTTTAATCTTGTGAAGCCACTGTTTCTTCTCTTAGGAATTTGTCTATGATCCTGAGCCAAGAACTGTGGAAAAAGTCTGCACGCCTTATCATAGCCGGTGTACATTACACAGTACTGTGAATCTGAAAGGATGATGAAGAAGTGAAATTGCCGAATCAATTAACTGTTGTTTTCCTCCGTGTATGTTCATTTCAAGTCATAACACCAGTCGCTAAATGATAATCACATGCTGTGCTCCAGAGCTGACGATATTGCAAATTGAAACATCATGAAGAGAATTTACAAACCTTTTGCCATTGTAAATGGTCGATAAAGAATTACCCCTTATGGCATTTTAACGTTATCTAAATTATGATGTAGGAATGTACTAATGTAACCTGAACTTATATAATCAGCAATTATTACAATAGTGTGCACTATAAGCAATGCTGGCTCAAGAAGAAAAATGAAACAAGTCAAATATGTGGCTTCAGTCTGTCTTGCACGTTAGAGGTCACTTACAGTATGTAACCCAAGAGCAATATTTCAGACATATTGCCAGGACAATGCTGTCAGTATCTGTTTTATTATGCAATTGGGCCTTGGCCATCTTGCTTGCTTTATGGAATAAGGCTAACAACAGTCTGCATTATGAGAACACTGGTTAGTAATTGTTACACGAGTGTGACTCTTGAGGGTAATAATTTCTGAGGCAACTGCTGTGAATATATGTGCAGTTATTGCTGATTATATAAGTTCAGGTTACATTAGTACATTCCTACATCATAATTTAGCCATGACTGCCATTAGCGAACAACTGACCCTCAATCCAGATGCAGCCTTCAGTGTTGCGGGTGACTTCAATCACTCCAACCTGAAGACTGTACTCCCCAAATTCCACCAACATGTCTCCTTCGCCACTAGAGAGGACAAGACGCAGGACAAAGTCTACATCAACATGGCTGAAGCGTACAAAGCCACCCCCCTCCCCCACCTTGGTCAGTCTGATCACTTATCATTGTTCCTGCTCCCTAAGTACTCCCCACTCATCAGACGCGTTAAACCCACAGTGAGGACAGTCAAGGTTTGGTCAGATGCAGCGGACTCCACACTCCAGCAGCGTTTTGGTAACACTGACTGGGATGCATTTGCAGCTCAGGCCACCCTTGACTCCCACACTGACATTGACGCCTATACTTCCTCTGTTCTGGACTTCATCAACTCCTCCATCAACAGTGTCACCACTTTCAAACAAATCACCACATACCTGAATCAGAAGCCATGGATGAACAGCGAGGTCAGGCGACTGCTGAAAGCACGGGACTCGGCTTTCAGGTCAGGCGATGCCCTTGCCTATAGTTCATCGAGGGCCAATCTGAAGGGGGGAATCAAGAACGCCAAACACAGATACAAGCTGCAGATCGAGGAGCATTTCGACAGCAACTCCGACCCCGACGCATGTGGCATGGCATCCAGGCCATCACTGACTACAGAGCCACCAACTCCACCCCCACTTCCAGCGACGCATCCTTCCTCGAGGAACTCAATCACTTTTATGGCCGCTTTGAAAGGGACAACCAAGAGTGGCCCATCAAGGCTGTGCTCCCCGATGAACACCAGCCCCTCACACTCAACCCCTACGACGTGCACGTGGCACTGAGTAGGATCAATGTACGTAAGGCTGCCGGCCCAGGGCGCGTCCTGACAGATGTCTGGACTGACATCTTTAACCTGTCACTTGCCAAGGCAGTTGTCCCCACGTGCCTTAAAACTACCTCCATCGTGCCAGTGCCAAAACACTCCACTGCGGCGAGCCTCAACGACTTCCGCCCAGTTGCACTCACCCCTATCATCGCCAAGTGCTATGAAAAGCTGGTCATGGCACACCTCAAATGCTGCCTACCTCTCACTCTGGACCCCTACCATTTTGCATACCGCAAGAACAGGAGCACGGAGGATGCCATCTCAACGGCACTCCACTCCGCCCTCTCCCACCTCGACAACAGAAACACTTATGTGAGAATGCTGTTCATCGACTACAGCTCAGCATTCAACACCATTATCCCCTCTAAATTGATCGCCAAACTCGATGACCTGGGCATCAACCCCTCCCTCTGCAATTGGTTACTGGACTTTCTAACCAACAGACCACAGTCTGTTAGGTTGGATAACCACTCCTCTTCTACCCTCACCCTGAACACTGGCATATGCCAGGGCTGCTTGCTGAGCCCCCTCCTCTACTCCCTCTTCACCTACGACTGCATACCTGTACATGGTACCAACACCATCATCAAGTATGCAGATGACACGACGGTGATTGGCCTCATCAGCGCCAACGATGAGTCGGCCTACAGGGAGGAGCTTCAGCTCCTAACAGCATGGTGTGCCGACAATAACCTGGCCCTCAACTCCAAGAATACCAAGGAGCTCATTGTGGACTTCAGGAAATCGAGAGGCTGCACGCACAACCCCATCCATATCAACGGGACGGAGGTGGAATGTGTCTCCAGCTTCAGGTTCCTGGGGGTCAACATTTCCGATGACCTCTCCTGGACCCACAACACATCCTCGCTGATCAAGAAGGCTCACCAGCGTCTCTTCTTCCTGAGGAGACTTAAGAAGGTCCACCTGTCTCCCCAGATTCTGGTGAACTTCTACCGCTGCACCATCAAGAGCATCCTTACCAACTGCATCACAGTATGGTATGGTAACTGCTCTGTTGCCGACCGGAAAGCTCTGCAGAGGGTGGTGAAGATCGCCCAACGCATCACAGGCTCCTCACTCCCCTCCATTGTGTCTGTCCATAGTAAACAATGCCTGCGCAGGGCGCACAGCATCGCCAGGGACAGAGACGCTTCAGGTCCCTCCACTGCCGGACCAGCAGGCTCAAGAACAGCTTCTTCCCTGCGGCTGTCACACTTCTCAACGCTGCACCTCAATGACTGCCTGTCTCCACCCCTTCCCCCCCTGGACTATCCAATCACCAGCAAATTGCACAGATACCACTGTAAATGTATAGATGTAGATGTTCATACTACTGCGCAATTACTTGTTTATTCGTAAGTTCGCCCTTCGGAGATACCAACTGCATTTCGTTGTCTCTGTATTGTACACTGCACAATGACAATTAAAGATTGAATTGAATTGAATTTGTTTGTGTTACGTCTGAGATTTCATGTTTAACAGGAGATTATAAAGCAGCACGATCATTAGAGTTAACAGTTCGATCAACTAAAATATCAGTTCAGGATATATTTTATTGCATTGTGATCAAAGATAAGATAAGATGCATTTATTTGTCACATGTGCCAATTGGCACAGCAAAATTAAATCACCATACAGCCATACATTAAAAATAAAGAACACAACATGGAATAGATAGAATTCACCATAAAACATCCCCCCACAGCAGGATCAAAATTTCCCACTGTGAGGGAAGGCACCAAAGTCAGTCCCTTCCCAATGTTCCCCACTGTTCCCCCGTGGTCGGGGCCTGTGCAGTGGCCGCTACGAGCGGCCCGATGTTCAGGCCCGCTCCCCGGGGTGATGTAAGTCCAACGTCGGGGCTGGGGGATGTCCTCAGCGGCCTGGACCCCGAGTCGGCCCCCTCCTACCGGAGTCCGCGGCTCCCAAAGTCCATTGGTCGCGCCGGGTGGAGATGCAATGCTGGAGGCTCTCGGCAAAGGGCCCCAGGACTACAGGGAGTTGTTCAGCGCCGCCCACGTTGGCAGCTCTCTAAACCAGAGCTCCACGATGTTGGTGCAGCCGCCCAACACTCTGGAGCTCCAACGGCGACCCAGGTAGGTATCGCCCGCTCCGCAGTGACTCCAGCGCTGTGCCGCCGCTGTTGCAGCTCTGGTCCGGTTCCCGGTCACCGGCAGGAAAGGCCGCTCCAATCCAGGAGGTAAGCTGCGAGGTGGGGGGCGAGGACCCAACTCGGAGAAATAGTCGCATCCCCGCCAGGAAGCGACTGGGAGTTAGTTTCCCCCTTACCCTTCCCCCCTCCCCCACATAGAAAAGTTAAAGACTCCCCCAAAAACAAACTTTAAACTGACTAAAAATTTAAAAAAAGATGGAAAAACAAACGGGCTGCTGGCAGTCGAGCGCCACCAAAGCTTATTCAGATATACATTAACATGGATCTATTAGGAGACAATCTACAGGCAATATTTATTTTATTGTTCTATTTGTTCCTTCACATGAAGTCAAATCATGAACCACATGAGTGACCGCATCCTAGTCCATTGTTAGAACCAGACACCCAAACCAGTATTTAGTATTTTTTATCCATTAATATTAGTTGGCAAAGTCATTTAAAAAAATGTGCACAAAAATTTCAAATATTCCAAATGAGCAAAACAATGAGGGGAAAAGGTGTGAGCAAAGAGTCTTTAGTTTAGTTTAGCGATGCAGCGTGGAAACATGCCCTTCGGCCCACCAAGTCCGTGTCGACCAGCAACCCCTGCACGCTAACAATATCCTGCACGCACTAGGGACAATTTACAATTTTACCAAGCCAATTAGCCGACAAACTTGTTCATCTTTGTAGTGTGTGAGGAAACCAGAGCTCCCGGAGAAAACCCACGCAGGTCACAGGGAGAACGTACAAACTCTGTACAGACAGCACCACTAGTCAGGATCAAACCTGGGTCTCTGGCACTGTAAGCCACCGCTGCGCCACCTTGCCGCCCCAAGAATTACATGCTATTATTTTGAGAGAAGTCTTGGGGATTTCACTGATAATTCCGAACCTGCACAAGTACGGTTCACCTCCCCATTATGGCATTTCCATAATTTGCTCTTTCAGAATTCAGAAATCGCTGCCAAAAAATTTAATGCTCAGAATAAAAATCCACTCGTAAGGGCCTATCCCACTTGGTCGTCATTTGCGCCTCATTTACGCGTCATATGTGAAATAGGTTGACGCGTCGTTACACGCGGCGTCACGCGCAAATCACGCATCATCATGTAATCTGGTGAGCGTGACGTCATTAGAATACCCTGCGGCGAGCGATGAAGCATAGTTACGCACGGTGACGTAACCATGCGTCACCACGCTATACACGTGAGACGTCGGGACGCAGCGTGCGAAGCCAATGCGTCAGGGTGCGTAACCGATGCGTCAGCGTGCGTATGCGATACCCACATGCTACCCGTGCGTCACAACGCGACAACCACATTTTTAAAGGTTGCGTAAATGGCGCGCAAATGACGGCCAAGTGGAACAGACCCTTAACAGTGTTACTTTGGATAAAATAATAAACAAAAAATGCATCCGGAAAATTGAACTAGTGTATCAAGGACAACAATCAAAGCCTGCCGTAAGCTGAATTTACAAGGATGCTATAATACAAAGTACAAAGTGCTGGAGGAACTCAGTGGGTCAGGCAGCAACTGTGGAGGGAAAAGGACAGGCAAAGTTTTAGGTCAGAACCCTTCTTGAGACTGAAGAAGACTGTCTGAGAAAAGGTCCTGAACCTAAACATCCACCTGTCCATTTCCCTCCACAGATGCTGCCTGACCCACTGAGTTCCTCCAGCAATTTGTGTTTTGATTCGAGGCCGGAGGTTTACTGCAAGTGGTCGCTTAAGGAATTTGCATTGGAAACTGGCAATCTCTTCTATTGATAAGAGAAAACAATGTATTGGAGTAACTCAGCTGGTCAGGCAGCATCTCTGGAGAACATGTGCAGGTGACATTTTGGATCTGGACAACAATACAGTATTAAACAATTTCTTGTTAATTAAAACTATTTCTAGTTAATTATCTTCTGCCGACAATACAATCAAAATATTTGTGTATCCTGTTGTGTGTTATGACTGTTGGTAGACCAATTTCCCTCCGGGATGAATAAAGTTCAATTGTATCATATTATATCGTATCTTATATCTCTGCCTATAAACCATGTACCTTAGAAGAATTAGTGTTTGAAAGAAAAACTTTGCATAAGAATGATCTGCACTTATAACACAGATTCAATGGGCAAAATGTGTTAACCTATGGAACTCATAGCCACAGAGGGCTGTGGAGGCCAAGTAAGTGGATATTTTTAAGGCAGTGATAGACAAATTCTTGATTAGAACGGATGTCAAGGGGTATGGGGAGAAGGCAGACAATGGAATTAGGAGGCAGAGGTCAGCCATGGTTGAATGGCGAAGTAGACTCGATGGGCCGAAGGGCCTAATTCTACTCCTATGACGTAAACTTGTGAAGTGCATGACTTGCAAGCTGCCTTTTCAGTGCTACTCATAAAATCCTATTTATCTCGACCTGCAATTGTTTCTTTTAATTCTTGGCGTTTTCAGTTTGGTTGATTATAATAGCTATTTTACACAGTGCATTTTTTTGTCACTTTATTTCAACTCCAACCATCAATGATATTTTCCTTTCCATCTCCTGGACAGGTAGATGAACCATTTGTCCAAGTATGACTCTTGTTCTAGAGAAACTGGAGGATGAGCAATGGTCAATTGGAATTGTTCTTATGGCTATGGTGTGGTGAATAGATGGATACATGAATCATCCCAACGGGTAAATCCAGAAACACACCATAATGGGGATGTCTTGGTTTTTCTAATTTGGCACTAACACATAAACGGAGAAGCCACTGTGCAGATTATATAAGCACAGTACATAATTACATATTATGTACTATGTACTTATTACATAGTACATAAGCAAGAATAATTCTGAGAGGTTGAAAATTTAGGCGCAAAAGCTGATGTGCACTACCTGCATTCACAGTTCAATGTGGAAAAGTGACTGATTCACAGAGAAGAGTGTTTTACAATCATTTGAGGTCTTACGCTGTTTGGAAATGTAAAGGAAACAAAGCTTATAATTGAATATGTCAGGGGTTATGGGGAGAAGGCAGGAGAATGGCATTTGGAGGGAAAGATAGATCAGCCATTATTGAATGGCTGAGTAAACAATGGGCCGACTGGCCTAATTCTGCTCCTATCACTTGTCAACATGAACATTGCATCGAGGAGATTGGTCTTTCTGAGGTACATCGATGCATAAGATGCAGTAAAGGAATTGTAAGCTTGTGTGGGTGTTTGGAGAAAAGGAGCCAATAACTGTTGAATCTTGGCTGAGCTTTGGTTGGATTTTGGCATGAGTTCAGAGTACAGAACAGTTGGACTGCTGACTTTTGGCTGCCGCTGTGGTGTTTGACTCCACTGGCTGAGGAGGCCCAGCACTGTGCTGCCTGTATTGCTGCATTTCCCCAGGTGTAAGGCCTTTTTGACTACACACCCATGTGCCCAGCATCCTCACAAGCCAACCAGCCACATTTTGTAGCAGGATGATACTCTGCTATTTGAATGTTCAGTTGATGGTTGACCACAAGTATTGAATAAAACACAAAGTGCTGGAGTAACTCAGCAGTCAGGCAGCATCTTTGGAGGAAATGGATAGATTATGATTTTAAATCCTTCGACAAGTCATTTCTCAAATTCCCTCCATGGATGTTGCCTGACTCATTGCGTTACTCCCGCACTTTGTGTTTTGCTCCAAGTTTCCAGCATCTGCAGTTTCTGTGTCTCCCTTTCCTTTAAACATTTTGGCATTTACTCTAATCGGGTATCCATGCAGAAGATCATAAAATGGGGATTTTTCTGATAACTCCTAACGTGTCTAAGTGTACCTCCATGTTCAGGTAACAGATTGGGACCCTCTCAAGAGCAAGTGCGCTCATTCAGCCGATAAAGGTATTTGTGAAAGCAGCAATCTGGCGCAAAAACACATTATGTTCTTGAGCGAGTCTTCAGAATGGAACTCATTTACTACATTTCACACAACCATGCCTTTAAAGGAGCCAACGCATGTGGTAACCTCAAGATGAAATGTACAAGAGTAGGACAAGGAAAAGGAGGGCAAGCTGAAGACCGAGCAGTGTTGCCAAATGCCAGAAGACATTCACCCCTCTCGCCTGCTCCAGTTTTGAATATGGCTACAGCTGATTATATCATTATACCCAGAGGACGTAGGTGAGAGGGAAAAGATTAAATTGGAACGTGCAGGGCAACATTTTCACACAGAGAGTGGTAGATATATGGAATGAGTTGCCAGAGAAGGTAGTTGAGCGAGGTTCTATAACAACATTTGAAAGACATTTGGGCAGGTATAAACATAGAAACATAGAAAATAGGTGCAAGAGTAGGCCATTCGGCCCTTCGAGCCTGCACCGCCATTCAATATGATCATGGCTGATCATCCAACTCAGTATCCCGTACCTGCCTTCTCTCCAAACCCCCTGATCCCTTTAGACACAAGGGCCACATCTAACTCCCTCTTAAATATAGCCAATGAACTGGCCTCAACTACCTTCTGTGGCAGAGAATTCCACAGATTCACCACTCTCTGTGTGAAAAATGATTTTCTCATCTCGGTCCTAAAAGACTTCCCCTTATCCTTAAACTGTGACCCCTTGTTCTGGACTTCCCCAAAATCGGGAACAATCTTCCTGCATCTAGCCTGTCCAACCCCTTAAGAATTTTGTAAGTTTCTATAAGATCCTCCCTCAATCTTCATGGTACATGGATAGAAAATGTTTATAGTGATATGGACCAAATAAAGGCAGGTGGGACTAGTGTAGATGGGGTGTCTTGGTCGACATGGGCAAGTTGGGCCGAAGGGCCTGTTTCCATGCTGTATGTCTCTTTGACTCTTTGATTATAGCTGAGCTGATAGTAACTTCAACTATATATTCCTAAGGCTATAAACATTTCCCCCTTGTTAAGAATTGATCTACATCTATCAAAAAAAAAGATTCAAAGACCTATGTTTTGACAGAGAGAAAACAAAATCCTCTGCTTATATAGGTGAACCCATATTTTTAATCAGTGATCTTCCTTCATTTCTTGATTCACTCAAAAAAAGGAAGCATCCATTTGTCGAGCCCTCTGAAAATCTTTTGTTTCAATCAGGTCCCTCACACTTTTTTAATCTCCAATTCTTGCAAGTTTAGTCTGCCCAATCTGCCATCTTAAGAAAACACATCTGATGTGGGTATGTTGATTAGACCTTCTGTTAAATGCTTCCAAAATATAAATATTTCACCTGGAAATAAGATTTAAATGTATTCAGTTTAGTTTAATGTTACTTCATAACAAGAGGATTTCAGTATAGGAGTAGAGAGGTTCTTCTGCAGTTGTATAGGGCTCTGGTGGGACCACATCTGGAGTATTGTGTGCAGTTTTGGTCTCCTAATTGACGAAAAACATCCGTGTGATTGAGGCAGTGCAGCGTAGGTTCACGAGATTGATCCCTGGGATGGCGGGACTGTCATATGAGGCAAGATTGAAAAGACTAGGCTTGTATTCGCTGGAGTTTAGAAGGATGAGGGGGATCTTATAGAAACATATAAAATTATAAAAGGACTGGACAAGCTAGATGCAGGAAACATGTTCCCAATGTTGGGAGAATCCAGAACCAGGGGCCACAGTCTTAGAATAAAGGGGAGGCCATTTAAGCCTGAGGTGAGAAAAAATGTTTTCGCCCAGAGAATTGTGAATTTGTGGAATTCCCTGCCACAGAGGGCAGTGGAGGCCAAATCACTGGATGGATTTAAGAGAGAGTTAGATAGAGCTCTGGAGGCTAGTGGAATCAAGGGATATGGGGAGAAGGCAGGCACGGGTTATTGATTAGGGATGATCAGCCATGATCGCAATGAATGGCGGTGCTGGCTCGAAGGGCCGAATGGCCTCCTCCTGCACCTATTGTCTATGTTTCTATGTTTCTATGTGTACCGAGGTACTATGAAAAGCTTTTGTTACGTGCTAACCAGTCAGTGGAAAGACAATACATGATTACAATCGAGCCATTTACAGTGTCTAGATACATGATGAGGGAATAACGTTTAGTGCAAGGCAAAGCCAGTAAAGTCAGTCTGAGGTAGTCTACATGAGAAATGATATCACTCTAGCGATATCTTACCAGTCTCCAATGCTTTAATTCACTAGTTCCATTGTTGCTTTAAGGTATTTTCCTTATTGCAAAATCCTGGGAAGGGGAAACTGTTGAACAATCATTGATAAGGAGACCAAAAGGTCTGGTTGAAGGTTGGTGTGCACCCTTCTTTGAGGAGGAGCGGATTCTCCTTTGAAAAGGGAAAGAAGAGACTGAGGTTGTGGGATTAAAGCTCTGGAGAGTGGCAAAATATTACGAGAATGAATTAATTTCAAGAAGAATGAGGTTGTGAGAAGTTCCAAGATGTTGGGATGATTTTAAAATTCCTTTTCAGATTTTTGCCTTCAAACTGCTTCTCTGCTTAGGTTTGCAGGCTTTCTTTGAGGTTTGAGGTTTGCTGTGTAATGTTCTGACCACATAGCATCTGAACAAGTGATGCTCAGTTTAAAGACTTCTAACCACCACAGCATCTGTAGTATCTTCCATTTCTTCTCTGGACACCACTGACTGTATATTCCATGATTTTCTGCATTCTCCTGTCTCCATCTCCTGGAAGAAATTCATCTGTTTCTCCTAATCCCTACGATAGTCTCCAGCTCTCTGTGTCCTCATTCCCAAATGTCTGGGTCTTCTTTTGAGACACATATCCCATGCCCTTTAATTCTGTAATTCCCTGCCTCGCTCAACATCCCACCCTGAATTCCATTTCCATACTATAAGACTTATTTCCTAGCCTTCCCATCTCCCCCACTCTCTACTCTTCAAAAATTGATGTTAAATTTATCCAATTACCTGTACTCATAGCATAATCAAGGACCAGTCTCACCCCGGTCACTCCCTCTTCTTCCCTCTCTCATCAAGCAAGGTGTACAGAGGTTTTAAAAAGCATACTCCAGATTTAGGGACAGTTTCTTCCCAGCTGTTATCAGGCAACTAAACCGTCCTCTCACCAGCTCGAGTGCAATCTTGACCCCCCATCTGCCTCATTGAAGACCTTTGGACTATTTTAAATCAGACTTTATCTTGCACCAAATGTTGGACCTTTTATCCTTTATCTGCACACTGTGGACAGCTTGATTATAACCATTAATAATCTGGAGAAACTCAGCGGGTGCAGCAGCATCTAAGGAGCGAAGGAGATAGGCGACGTTTCGGGCCGAGACCCTTCTTCAGTCTGAAGAAGGGTCTCGGCCCGAAACGTCGCCTATCTCCTTCGCTCCTTAGATGCTGCTGCACCCGCTGAGTTTCTCCACTTTTTGTGTACCCTCGATTCTCCAGCATCTGCAGTTCCTTGATTATAACCATTAATAATCTTTTCTTTGACTGCATAGCACATAACAAAAAGCTTTTCACTGAATTGTGGTACATGTGACAATAATAAATTAAACCAAATTAAACTAAACTGAACAATTTTCATTAAGAAAATGTTTACCCTGGTTTATATCCTGGCAGTGAGGTGCAAAATGGACGTTTCATTTCCAATCATCTTCCACAGTTAGTGACAGTTTTCAAGCTGTTCTATATTAATGGTTTTATTAAATCAAAATTAACACATTTATAATCTCATGAACTGAATTAATTTTAATTTAATTGCAGTTAAAGATTGTTATTATTATCAGATGGAAATGATGAAAAACAGAGGTATTAGCAGTTAAAAAATCCAACAGGGTTTGTCTGCAAGGGAGATGGGCATTGTGATTGACGAAAGCCTTAATCTAACAGCAGGTCTCATTTTGTTATGCTTTGGAATAACTCAGCTGGGGGAATAGTCTGCTACTTCAAATGGCTTCCAGCATATAAGTTTCTGATGAACATGATGATAACCCTGAGGCAATGGCATTCCCACAACATGATTGTTATTATTCCACTCTCCATTTGAAAATGAAATTATTTCAATACTCATGTCAATAGGATTGTACTAGTTAGGGAGGGAATGTGTGAAGGTCAAGAGAAAATCAAGCAGCAAAGCGATTCTGTCTGACTCAGCAAGGCAAATTATAAAATTAAGAGAAGTGAATCCAGTGGATTCAAAGAATGTCACTTCTGTCTGTGCTCTGAGGCAGGTTGAGGCTATTGACTTCACAGGGAACACAAGTTGCTGGTGGCTCCACTGATAAAATATATATAATGTTATTCTATTTTACGTCATTTAGAATACAATTAGAAGACAAGGGGTAAGACTATTGACCTTTTGAGGTTGCACAACTCGTCACTGTGTTTTAATTATTTTCAGTTTTCTGCACTTTCCTAACATCTATTGATTATTTGTGATATTCACAAACCTATTAAATTCTGATTTGAATATATCAATGGCACAAACAACCAAAGCGCAATGGGGCAGAAAGCCCTAAATATTCACAATCCTATCTTAGTTCAAATTGGCTGACCCCTCATTGTGTGCCCCTGCAAACCTATACTGTTCCTGCCTGCTTCAAAGTCTCCACTAATGTCCCAAAAAGGCAAGGATTACTGGTCTTAATGACTACAGGCCTGTCGCACTGACCTATGTGGTCAGGAAGACCTTTGAAAGGCTTGTGCTGGCCAAGCTGAAAAATATCACAAACCCCCTGTTAGACCCTCTGCAGCTTGCATGCTGGGCCAACAGATCTGTGGATGATGCAGTCAACCTGGGCCTGCACTTCATCCTCCAGCACCTAGACCGCCAGGGGACCTATGCAAGGATTTTGTTTGTTGATTTTAGCTCTGCATTCGACACCATTGTGCCAGAGCTACTGAACTCCAAACTTTCCGAGTTGACTGTGCCTGAACCCCTGTGTCGGTGGATCACCAGCTTCCTGACAGACAGGAAGCAGCATGTGAGGCTGGGAAAGCACATCTCGAACCAGCAAACCCCCAGCATAGGAGCACCGCAAGGCTGCGTACTCTCCCCTCTCCTCAAATCTCTCTACACCAATGACTGCACCTCCACAGACTCCTCTGTCAAGCTTCTCAAGTTTGGGGAGGACATAACCTTGATTGAATTGATCCAGGATGGGGAGGAATCTGCCAACAGACAGGAAGTGCTACAGCTGGCATCCTGGTGCCATCACAACAACCTGGAGGTCAATGCTCTTAAGACAGTGGAATTGATTGTAGACTTTAGGAGAGCTCCCCCTCCCCTCACCCCACTCGCCATCAACAACACCACAGTCACATCTGTGGAGTCTTTTAAGTTCCTGGGAACCATAATCTCCAAGGACCTTAACCATCGACTCCACAGTCAAAAAGGCACAACAGAGGATGTACTTCCTACTTCTATACAGCCATCATAGAGTCTGTCCTCACCTTCTCCATCATGGTCTGGTTTGGCTCAGCCACCAAGCACGACACCCGGAAGCTGCAGCGAATCGTCCAATCAGCCGAGAAGGTTATTGGCTGCAACCTTCCCTCCATTGACGAACCGTACACTGCAAGGGCCAGGAAGCGAGCGGGTAAGATCAATTCTGACCCTCTCTCACCCTGGCCACAAGCTATTTGAATCACTTGCCCCTGGAAGGTGACTCCGGACTGTCAAAGCTGCCACAGCCAGGCATAAAAACAGCCTTTTCTCATGAGTAGTAGCTCTACTCAATAGCCAAAAATCTGTTGCCTCCTTTTGCTCTGGTATTTTGTTTGGTTCACATGTTTGATCAATGGTCTTTTATCATTAATGTTTAGTGTTTTATGTGTCATTTGTAACTGTCACTTTATGTCATGTTGTCAATTGTGGGCAGAGCACCAAGGCAAATTCCTTGTATGTGAATACTTGGCCAATAAACGTATTCATATTAATTCATATTCATATTGTGGGACTGCGCAGGTATGATACTTGGTCCCAGAGAGTGCAAACACCCTTTCAGCATCCCCACTGGGAAGCCCCTAAATGATTTTATATTTTTCAATGAATCTTTCAATTTAAGGAATAGGCCATGTCTACTTTCTTGCCAAAGACCAACCATCTATATAATTAAAAGTCTCATCTTGACCACTTCCTGTCTGCGCTGTATATTGATTTTAGAAAAATTACTACCACATATCGCTATGATGTTTGGCCATCTTACTCACAGTCCTCCTCCACTGAGCAGACCCCTAGCATTTTTCCCATCAATGAAAAATAAAAATGGTATGAGTGTTTAAAAAACCTTGAGATCCTTACGCCTGTCAATCACCACAATTAAGGTAACGCCCTTTCTGGGGTGGGGTGGGGGGCGGGGGTGGGGGCAGGACAATAAAACTCCGGATGCTTGGACGTGACTCAGTCACTCTGCAAGATAGCGAGGGAGAGGCCACGATTCTCATTCTAAGCTGTGAATCAACTGAACTGTGAGTCTGGAATGTACTTGCAATAAATGATTTGTTATGCCAATGACAATGCCATGAGTTGTTTGGCCTGCTGCCCTGCCTGTGCTTGAAACTGCAATGCTTTATTAGATCCGACTATGTTTAGAAGGAATAAATGCTTTATTAGGTCCGACTGTGTTTGGTTCAAAAGTCCCCCTCATTTCGTGACTTCCGCTTAGTGGACAGGTCGCGCTGATTGCGTAATTTCCGGTGAGTGCAGAGGTCGCACTGATTGAATAATTTCTGGTAAGTGCAGAGGTCACGCTGATTGCGGAAGTGCCGCTGACTGCGGAAGCCCCAAAGTGGAGAGGCCGCGCTCAGCCATGTGAGTATTCAAGAAAGTTTACTGCCATATATATGGTGTGTGAGTCAGTGAGTGTGTGTGTATCTGTGTGTGTTTGTGAGTGTACGTGTGTGTGTGTGTGTGTGTGTGTGTGTGTGTGTGTGTGTGTGTTTGTGAGTGTGTGTGTGTGTGAGTGGTCTCAGTGACTGAGCTGCCAGCCCATGATTCCATTTGGCCCACATTGTCCATACTAGCCCTCTGCAAATCAATCCCGTCAGCCCACAATACCATGCCAGCGCTCCAGAAATCCCCCCCCCCCCCCCCCCCCCCCCCCCCCCCACTGGCCAGCAATATTGGAATTGGTGGAGAGGTGGAATATTGTATTGGGGGACCAGCCCCCCGTGTGAAGCTGGGACCCAACAGGTCCCACTAATAGCCCTGTCCCACGGTGCGAGTCCACACACGAGTTGTTCCGAGTTAAATAAAAAATCAAACTCATGGTTTTCTACAAGATTCCAAGTTTATGTTCACGAGTTTCAACGAGTTCCCACGTGTAAGTCTAAGTTTGCCGTTTACTTCTCATTTCTGCGATGTACCAAGTTCCTCACCCGAGTTACTCTTGAGCCAACAACGACTACCGACGTGTGGAAAAATCATCACATGATAAAAATGATGTCATGCAGTTTTTTTTTCACTATAAAAAGCCTCCCATGTTTAAATTTCTTAGGGTTACGGAATCAAGGGGTATGGGGATAAAGCAGAAACGGGGTACTGATTTCAGCCATGATCATATTGAATGTCAATGCTGGCTCGAAGGTCCGCGTGGCCTACTCCTGCACCCATTTGCTATGTGTTTATTCCTTTTAAATGTTTTGACATACGTTTCAGGATTCCAGCATCTATCTTTTCCAATATCCCTTTCCCTGTATTTCTCTTGGGCTTTTCCTCTCTTTCCCCAACTCCTATCTCCTCCATTTGCCAGTCCATCTGAGTGTAGATATGAAGTTCTTCTTGGCTGTCTATCTGTATGTGTGGACTTTCCATTAAAGGTCATCTGTGAGGGATAAAGTGATTAAACCCCACTATTGTAAGGGGCTTTAAAGAGGATTCAAACCGATAGGGGCCAGGGAGAGGGTTCTGACACAGCTGTGTATAAAAGTTACCAGACCCATCCTTGAGTAAGAAGTGATAGCATTGTATAGCGGTAGAAGGGAGTGATGTAGATAGATCCCTATCAGTAGAATGGGGTGATAGATGGGACCCTTGTCACTATAGCTTAGCTTTAGTGCTGATACAGGAGGACTGAGAGAGTTCACTTGGAGGTGAGTAAAACTAGGATAGGTCATGAACAACTGAGCATGCTTAATAAAATAAATGAATATTACAACACACCCCTGGTCAAGAAACTGCTCATTACCATGAACATGCGATGTATGATGTGGGAGGTACTGGGGGAAGTACCTACAGGTTGTCCACCTCAGTGTCTGATTGGAGCGGGTCCAAGGAGGGGAGGTTGGATGTAGAATTGTGTGTATAAAGGGGGATGACTCTTCTGACTTTGGTGTGTCTCAACTTGGAGAGGCACCCAATTCTGCAGACTCGAAAATAAAGAATCTCTTGCTTCCAAGATTTAGTCTTTGAGTAGTGATTGTGAGCACATTGCATATCTCACAAACTGGGGGCTCGTCTGGGATCGCCACTCCGGCTGCTCGGTGGAGGCAAAGAAGGAAGGGAAGGTGCACCCTGCTGATTTCAGCAGTCTCTGATCTCCTTGCTTGCCATCAGCGGTTTGAGCGAGTGAAATTTGGGCAAAAGACTCAGGAAGCAAGAGGGAGTGTAAGGTAAATAAATAAGGAACGGTCGAGCGATTCTTGTGCACAAGACCCAGGTAAGAAAACTGACTATTAAGTATTGCCTGGGCGACCGCGGTCTGTCGGACGGGAATAGTCCGATAAGATAAAGATAACCGGAATGGGAAAAGTAAGAGTCCGGGGGGAAACAGGACAAGGCTCACACTGGTGAAGAGCCGCACATTCTGCCTGATAGTCCATTGGGGCGAATGTGGCAATCTTGGGGAGAAGGAAGCCCCGGGGGTAAAAGAAAGGAGAAGCACATGAAAGACCTGGGTCATGGTACACCAGTCATTGAAAGTAGGCATGCAGGTGCAGCAGGCTGTGAAGAAAGGGAATGGTATGTTGGCATTCATAGCAAAAGGATTTGAGTACAAGAGCAGGGAGGTTCTACTGCAGTTGTACAGGGTCTTGGTGAGGCCACACCTGGAGTATTGCGTACAGTTTTGGTCTCCTAATCTGAGGAAAGACATTCTTGCCATAGAGGGAGTACAGAGAAGGTTTCCCAGACTGATTCCTGGGATGGCACGACTTCCATATGAAGAAAGACTGGATAGACTCGGCTTGTACTCGCTGGAATTTAGAAGATTGAGGGGTGATCTCATAGAGACTTACAAAATTCTTAAGGGGTTGGACAGGCTAAATGCAGGAATATTGTTCCCAATGTTGGGGAAATCCAGAACAAGGGGGTCACAGTTTAAGGATAAGGGGGAAGTCTTTTAGGACAGAGATGAGGAAAAATTCACACAGTGGTGAATCTGTGGAATTCTCTGCCACAGAAAGTAGTTGAGGCCAGTTCGTTGGCCATATTTAAGAGGGAGTTGGATGTGGCCCTTGTGGCTGAAGGGATCAGGGGGTATGGAGAGAAGGCAGGTACAGGATACTGAGTTGGATGATCAGCCATGATCATATTGAATGGCGGTGCAGGTTCGAAGGGCCGAATGGCCTGCTCCTGCACCTAATTTATATGTTTCTATGTTTCTATGAAATAAATATTGGGTTGTTTCACACAATCTCATGGAAGTAAGAATGGAACTAATGTGATGTGTGTGTAAAAACCGGTTTTGTATGAATGAGGAAGTTTGTATATGTGATAGGTTTGTTTGCTGTAGGCCACATGCTGTAAGGGTAGGTGTGTGTGTTCCTTTGAGAAATTGTAAGCAATGGGGGAGGTTACGAACAGCTGTAAGGTAACGGACAACGCTTTGTATCATCACAACTTAAAAGGGGAAAGTTGGAAAATGTAGGTTGCTTGGCTTTGTTGATTTCTTTGCAGTAAAGTTAATTTGGAAAATTGTTAGTCATATGTATTTAAACTAGGAATTGGAATTTGGGAATTGTAGGGAAAATGGTTTGAACAAAATTAGAAATAAGTTAATTGCTGAACAACAAGCAGCTTTTATGGTTTGTTTAGATAAATATTCTGGTTGGAGAAGGGTAATAAATTAATGGGGCCCAGGGGAGAACAAAAAAGGAGTTGGCAGACAATGAGTTAAACATGAGTTAAAGAGGTATTCACCTTTGATCGCCCCTGTTCGACAAAAAAAGTGAAGGTTGTATGGTTTGCTTTAATATGTTGTATTTTACCTGTTTTTTAAGATGCAAACAATTGATATAGTGCACAAAGAAAGATAATACAATAAGTAAGATAACTGCAGTTGAATTGCTAAGTAAAAAGTTCCCTGTATCTAAAGAAAGCACTCTGAGAAATGAGGAGAAAGAAAGGAAATTGGTGAGGAAGTGGCCCAAGGAAGATACTGTCAAGATAAATGTGTGATAAGATGGAAGTGTTAATTATGAATTATATGCCACAGATAAGTTGGAAAGGTGGGAAAACAGAAGGGAAAGGCATAAATGATGTTGCAGGCAGTACAGCAAGGGGTAAAGAAGAAGGGAGATGAAGGTGATAGAAGGCCGAGTGCTCATGGAGACCGGGGAAGGGGAAGAGGCAGAGACAGAGGACGAGGAAGAGGTGAATGGAGGGACCGAAGTTCGGGTCCCTGGGAAAACAAGGAACAAGGATCAAGAGGGTGGTACATGGGGCCATCCCGGTGTTACTATTGTAACGAGGAGCGTCATTTTAAGAGGGAATGTCCCAAGCTACGACGGGAGGTGCAGTCATACACACTCATGGAGGAAGAATAGGGAAGTCGGGGGTTCCGCTCCCTGGGATGTATGGGATACACACGGGAACCTCTGGTAAACTTGAAATTAGGACCCCAGGGAGAGGATATGGTATTTATGGTAATTCGGGAGCGGAGAGAACAAGTGGAACTAAGGTACCAGAAGAAATTGGATTGGGTGAAAAACAAGTCAGAATCTCGGGGGTAGGGGGGAAAGTGATGACTGCCCCCGAGGTAGAAGGGTGGTGGTAAAATATGAGGATCGAGAAGTCAGTGGAAGATTTTAAAAGGAAGGTGAATAAATTTGCAAAGGAGGATAAACTATCTGAGAAGTAAGATATTGAGAATAAAGAAGGCAGATCAGAAAGGATTAAAGTGGGAAGCAGAGGGATAAATTGATGAGACTGCTTTAAAAAGAAAGAGCGTGAAAAAAGACAGACAATGTTGTCAGTAACAACAGACCTGGTTGAAAAGTCTGAAATAAGTGATGCACCGACACACAGTGAGTCCTATGACAGAGCCAAACAGGGGCCAGAGATTCCATGCCAATAATAAATGTATTTGGGAGAGTGTTTCCTCAAATGCCCTATCAGGAGTGAAATAAATCTGGATATAAGCCCAGACAAGGCTAGTAAGGAGATAGGTAATGGATAAGGTGTGTTGGGGATGTGAACAGGTACGATAATCAGGAAATAATAATAATAATATTAAGATAATGGTGAACATAGCTATGGTAAGAACATTAAGAAGAGGTATTAAATACACCTAGGCTAGGATGCGGCAGCGTTTTAAATACTAGCGCCGTGTTTTTAATCAGATGTTGTAGGCAGATTTGGAAGGTGTTGATATAGTATGTGGATGATTTGTTGGTTTGTTCCACAAATGAGAAGCAATGTGAGAGAGAGACATTGTAATTATCTTGGAAAAGATGGCACAGGAGGTCATAATGTATCAAGGAAGAAGTTGTTGTTTTGTCAGCAGCAGGAAGAATATTTTGGACGAGTAATATCTAAAGAGGTAAAAGCTATAGCGCAGGATCAAATTGAAGCGATAATTGAAGTTCCCAAACCTCAGACAGTAGAACAGATGATGATGATCTTGGGAATGACAGGATATAGTTCAGACTAGATTGGGAAGTATGTTGAAATTGTGATGCCATTAAGAAAAATAATGAAGGAAGAAGGACACACAAGTCTGAGAAATGTTTTACAATCAGAGCCTTTGAATGAGGGGACAAAAAGGTTTTGCTTGTGGATGTTTCTTGTTAAAGGGATCATAATAGCAAGTATGCAAGGTTTGAAGTGATGCATCAGGATGAATTAGACTTTAAGGTAATCAAATTGGAAGCTTGCCTGCAATCTTGCTTAGCTCAATTGGCAGAAATTAAGGCTTTAAGAGCAGCATATGTATATGGAGTCTGGCACATGTTTGGAGCAGTAGGGAAACAGAAAGGCTTTGAGAAAAGCAACGGAGACCCCATGCCAGTGTTCCCCTATGAAATGTTGTTTGGGTTACCTTATTTGGGAAAGATAGAAGGAATACCCACCATAGAGGGCAGTGATGTATTCTTAAGGAACTATTTACTGGCAGTATCTCGTTCCCTTACAGAATTAAAAGCTAAAGGACTATTGGCTCAAAGCCCACCACTCGACTTTCCAATACATGCTGTAAAGGCCAGCGACTGGGTACTGGTCAAGAATTGGAAGGAGGAGAAACTCCAGCCCAGGTGGACCGGCCCATACCTAGTATTACTGACAACCGAGACAGCAGTACGAACAAAAGAAAAAGGGTGGACCCACGCAATCCGGGTTAAAGGACTCGTTGATCCACCCGCTCCTGATAAGGAGGAACAGTGGATGGTGAAGCCAGGAAATAAGCCCCTAACATTAACTTTAAAAAAAAAATTGAATGCATAACTGACAGTATGAAAGGAGCAGTCGTGGTATTGTTTGCTCTGCATGTAATTATGGTAAAAAGTATTAATAACTGTGATAAATGTTATCATCCTATCAGATACGGAGGGCAGACAACCAGATCATTTACCTATCATTCCCATGTGAACGATGCTTGCTATAACCTGAGGACTAGAATTATTTGTGAGGACGGGGGAAAGAAGTATTATAGGGTAGAGAATAGAGGATATGTAGCGAGGTTTGGGTACGTTACCTGCCCAAAGGGGGAGAGATGGGTTTGTATGACTAGGACAGGGCAGTTAGGTCTCCCTTTCCAGGCCTTAAGATGGACATTAGATAAAATAAAGGAGGAAGTAATAACAAAGTTAACGGAAGTAGTAGTCACCAAGCCTCCCCCTCCCCCACCTACTCAGCCTCAATTGCACCAGACACTGTACGAAGAAATAAAGAAGCAGATTGAGATCCCTGAAGGAGGAAAAAAACCTGTTTGTGGACTTGGCCCTCCGGATAGCTGGAATCCTGAATGTGACTAACTGTTGGGTCTGTGGCGGACCACTGATGAGCTCACGTTGGCCGTGGAGAGGATCCATTGTTGAAGTATGGGACCTGATGGAGTGGAACCTGACAGTTGGACAAGACCGAGATCCCCAGGCTTGGGTCCTGACAGACGCTCCGGTTGGGACTGAGTGTATCGCTAGGCCCTGGGCAAAGGATGCTGTCCTAGTAGGCAGCAGCCCCTGCCAGTGCATCGTCACCCAGTGGCCAAATCAGTCCCGAGTGTGGTAGCCAGAGGAGCCTAAATGATATCCAACTAAGAAAGATGGGAGAAACTGCACTATCTGGATGAAGACCGATGGAATGGAATCGACTGGACTATGGAACTGCACCAGGAACAACCCTTATCAAGGAATCCCGGTGTTGCGAGACATATGGAATAAGGTTACTTCTAGTGGACCGGCCCCTGAAGGACTGTTATGGATATGCGGATACAGGGCATACTCGGTGTTACCGACAAATTTGAGCGGGATTTGCTTTATTGGACTGGTACAACCGGGATTTTTCCTGTTAAACACCGAAGAAGGGCGGTCGCTAGGAACACCTGTATTTGACGACCTATATCGGAAGAAGAGGAAAATAGACATTGGAGAATGGGAAGATGATGAATGGCCACCCGCAAGAATCATCTCATACAATGGACCAGCCACTTGGGCACAGGATGGATCCTGGGGCTACCAAACCCCGGTATACATGTTAAACCGGATCATAAGACTTCAGGCATTATTGGAAGTAATTACAACCAAACTGCGGGGACACTGGAGATGCTGGCAAAGCAGCAGACACAGATGAGAGCAGCAATATACCAGAACCCTAGATTACCTAGGCCCTAGATTACCTCCTGGCAGAAGAAGGAGGGGTATGCGGAAAATTCACCCTCTCTAATTGCTGTTTGAACATCGATGATAATGGACAGGCAGTGATGGACATATCAGAAGGGATCTGTAAGTTGGCACATGTTCCAATACAGAAGTGGAATTCGATTATGGGAACCCGATGGTGGGATCCCATCCTCGGAGGAACATGGTGGAGAACGGTGGGGCTTGTGTTTCTATGTGCAGAGGCTGGACTGATCTTTATCCCCTGTTGCATCCCTTGTTTTAGGGAACTTATTACAAGGAGTATAAGTCAGATGCAGGCTGTAGTCATGCCAATGGGAGAGAAAGGGGAAATACAGAAAATAATGATAATGCGGCCAGGAAAGGTCCATGATCTACAGGAAAAGGAGATTAGGACAATGTTACGTCAATTCGAATTGAGGGAGCTTGAAATTGAGGTTTAATCAATAAATGCGTAGCAAAAGAAAAAGGAAGGATTGTGAGGGATAAAGTGATTAAACCCCACTATTGTAAGGGGCTTTAAAGAGGATTCAAACTGATAGGGGCCAGGGAGAAGGTTCTGACACAGCTGTGTATAAAAGTTACCAGACCCATCCTTGAGTAAGAAGTGATAGCATTGTATAGCGGTAGAAGGGAGTGATGTAGATTGATCCCTATCAGTAGAATGGGTTGAAAGATGGGACCCTTGTCACTATAGCTTAGCTTTAGTGCTGATATAGGAGGACTGAGAGAGTTCACTTGGAGGTGAGTAAAACTAGGATAGGTCATGAACAACTGAGCATGCTTAATAAAATAAATGAATATAACAACACACCCCTGGTCAAGAAACTGCTCATTACCATGAACATGCGATGTATGATGTGGGAGGTACTGGGGGAAGTACCTACAGGTTGTCCACCTCAGTGTCTGATTGGAGCGGGTCCAAGGAGAGGAGGTTGGATGTAGAATTGTGCGTATAAAGGGGGATGACTCTTCTGACTTCGGTGTGTCTCAACTTGGAGAGGCACCCGATTCTGCAGACTCGAAAATAAAGAATCTCTTGCTTCCAAGATTTAGTCTTCGAGTAGTGATTGTGAGCACATTGCATATCTCACACATCCATGATCATTATCTCACAGTCCTTCAGGTGTTTTTGCCACTCATTTCTCATTGAGTCATGGGTTCATACAACACAGAAACAGGCTCCTCCGTCCACCATGTCCATTCCAACCATAGCCTTCCTGACCGTTATTCGTGTTCTGGCCCATATACTTTGTAAACCTGCCTCCGTCGCGTTCTCAGATTACGACTACATTACTTACTGGGTTGAGAAAAAAATCATCAGATGCCCTCTATTCCGCCTGCTGCTCACGTTAAATCTACGCCCTTTAATGAGATCAATTAATCTGATTATTGTCTGTCCTCGTTCATTTCATTATACGTTCACTTGAGCAGCGTGTGTCACTGCCCCAGGGACCCGGGTTCGATTCTAACCTCTGGTAGTATTTTATGGAGTTTCCCCCAAGTGCTCCCTCTCGCTCCCCGCATGCTGCTTTGTTGTATGAATGCTCCCCGCAACACCTGCTGTGTTGTATGAACCCATGACTCGATGAGAAATGAATGGCAAAAAACCTGAAGGACTGTCACCTTCCCCCGATGTGTCGGTGAGTGGTAGCATCGGGCTCAGGTGGGAAATTGTTGTGAATGCGGGCTGAAATGAGATTGAGGTAAATGTGTGTTTGACGGCTGGCTCAGTGGGCCGAAGGGCCTGTTTCCGTCCTTTGGGACATTTTAACCAGGTGTGTGTGCTGCCATACGCAAAGCTTCGCTATTTGTAAAGGTTTCTTGTCTAATGTACTTTTTTAAACTCACTGAACCAGAGTTTTGTGATTTTTCAATATATAGGCTGATGGTTAGTACATTTCTCACCCCTGTTTATTCATCGCTCGGCAGACTGTATTTCGGGGATCTCGCTTCACACCTGTATCATTGGCCACGTTAACATATCCTGCACTGTTTTATCCGTGACTGCGGATGGTAGCAAAGGATATTCCCCTTCGTGTTGGCAAAGTTTTGCAATTGCCTTATTTTTCACATAAAGGCGATTTATTTTTAAGAGTTGGTGTGGATCATTTCATTTTCAAATAATCTTATTCAAACAAGAGATGGACACAAAAAGCTGGAGTACCTCAGCGGGTCACACGGCATCTCCGGAGAAAAGGAATAGGCGACGCTTCGGGTCAAGACTCCTTTTTTCAGCGATGCTGCATGACCCGCTGAGCTACTCCAGCTTTTTGTGCCTGTCTTCGGTGTAAACCACCATCTGCAGTTCCTTCCTACACTTATTCAAACAGGAATGCATTAACTCCCCCCCCCCCCCCCCTCCCTGCCCCACATAATGCATCAAACCTCTGAAGCAGTAATGTGAAAGGCACATAAACAAGGGATGCGACCTGCCCTTGGAGATCTGGAAATATTGGTTGCTCTATTCCAAAGGTCGCTCTATTCCAAAGGCCAAGGTGAGATTCCCACAGGTGTCTCCAGCATCAGGTGGATCATCCTTGACAGGCAGACGGCGAACCTTTTTTCACTCACCTTTTTTTTTGCTGTAAAGCTGCCGAGTTAAGAGTACCCACGAGTTAATACGGTAAACTCAGGAATCACTAAGGTAAACGCACGGGCTACTATGGTATTACAACGAGTTTAAAAGTATCAACATTTTCTTTCAAGAGTATATTTGACTCGTGGTAATCTTTCAATATGTTGAAACATTTTCACGAGTTAACACGTTTCCCGAGTACCTGCTGTTAGCGTTACGAGTCACTGAGTTACTTCCACGAGCTCCGACGTTCCAGCTACGTTCATTCTACATGATTACCATGAGTTTGATTTGTTTTTAACTCGGGATAACTCGTGGGTGGACTCGCACCATGGGACAGGGGTTATAGTCTAGTATTATTCTAGAAATGTCTTGTGAAACATAATTACATTTAATCTGACCTTTCCTTAGATAAGCAAGAGCAAAACTGATTACTTTAAATGGTTCTAATTTGTTATTTCATAGTTGTTTGAAAATCCCAACTTTCAGCTCTTTCCCTCATTCCTTTTAAACGCACTATGGCCCTATTTCTGATGTTCTTCTTGGAATCACCAAACCCCTGCTTCCTGAGCTTAATTTAAACTCCTCAGGGTTTTGAATTTCCTTTAAAATGAGTGGACTATATTTCTCATGCTTCCTTTCAATTAAATGGGATCACTGGAAATGTGTTACACTACAGTTTTTAATCTGACCTATCGGAGATTTATTGTGCGATGCACTGTACTTCATAGTGATCTCACCGAGACACTATATAATAAATGGGGGGAGATGACAAACAGGCAGAGAAAACAATTCACAGTTGTGCTTGAAACCTCCTTGAAGATGTGCAACTTCCTCACAGGAACCTCTGGGCCAAGATTGCTCAACGTGAAGAAACAGAACTCAAGATGGTATTGAGAACCTGGACACCATGCGTAAGTGACAAATGAAGCTCACCGCCTCACAATCGACCCCATCAAATACCTCCTGCCTTTGCGTGGAAGCGTCTGTGGTTCCCACATTGGCCTCATCAGCCACCTCACAACCCGCTGGAGTGGAAGCAAGTTGTTATTGATCCCAAGGGACTCTCTATGACGTAGAGATATAATTGTACTAAGACTTGCAATAAAGTAACAAATATCATTTGCTTTCCTAATTCTTCCAGTACCTGGGTATTAACTTTCAGTGAGTGTTAGAAGGAAATATTGGACCTTGTCATGTCTGAATACTTTATTTCTCCACTCTTCCTTGGTCAACTGTTCCAGTGAGTGACGCATGGACTCGTTTTCACAGCATGAAGTCACAGAGCTTTGAAATCTTCACGTAGTCACTCATGTGACTCCAAAGTAAAATAGTAAGATTAAATGAGAACTTACTAGTTTGCAGTTTGATCTTTATTGTATGAGGAGTTACGATGAGGGATTACATGCCCTCCGCTCCCAACCCCTCCTCATAAAAGTCAGCTGGTAGTTCTAGTTCTCGAATCTTACTATCTTCAGTTCAACAACTGATTATCTGTGACTTCACACCGCTGCTTTGAAGGTTGGCGTGCATGCGGGCTGGCGGGTTCTTCACGTAATCCCTCATCGTAACTTCTCATAAAATAAAGATCAAACTTCAAACTGGTAAGTTCTCATTTAATCTTACTATTCTATTTTACTTCAAGTTTTGTGTGTTAGTGGATACTTCGAAATGCAATAGATAATTATATGGGTGATGCTCAAATCAAATTGTCAATTCTCTATCACCCAGTTTACACTTATGGACAATATCTAAGTGAACCCCCCAGTGAGTTACTGTGAGCCAGCAATGTAATGAGACTGTGGCGTGTAACTGGCCTTTATCAATAGCACAAAACATCCAATAATGAATTGGCAGTCCAATTTTACACCGCACCCGATTTTATTTTCCATTGAGGCTGATGGCATGCTTTCCAGGCAGTACTTGAGAAAACCACATACAGTATGTTGTTGTGAAATCTATGCTAGCCGACATGTGTTGAAAGCTCCTTGGCTCATTCTTGCAATTACTCCACTAGCTTCCAATACTCCATATACTTCCTTCTTTAAACGCAACATAACATGCAACAGGATTCTGTTCTCACCATCTGTGGATAGATGCAAGATAATTCCTGACAAGATGCTCCTGGCTCTTCCTGGACCATCCATGTTAACTCCTGCCCTCTTGTTCTCTATTATTTACTCAATGTTTTACTCTTGAACTCTGTCTCAAAATCTCCCAAGACTGGTATATTGCTACAGTAATATGAGCTTGATGTGCGTAATTAACAGAATCTCCAAAAAAGACATGATCTGCCATGGTTACACCAAGGAAAACAAACAATCCCCGTTTCTATTAATTGTTTATATGTTTCAAACAAGATGCACCTCATTCTTTTAAATTCCAATGAATACGAGGCATCCTTATTCAAAATCTCCTCAGAGGACATTTCAGGGATGTAATGCTGAGGCTGTATAATGCTCTGGTCAGTCCGCATTTGGAGTATTGTGAGCAGTTTTGGGCCCCATAACTGAGGATTGATGTGCTGGCATTTGAGATGGTCCAGAGGTTTATATGAATGATCCCAGGGATGATTGGGAGCACTTGACAGCACCGGGCCTGTATTCGCAAGAGTTTGAAAGGTTCAGAGGGGACCTCATTGAAACTTACAAATAATGAAAGATAAAGTGGATGTGGAAAGGATGTTTCTACTGGTGGGACAATCTCGGACCAGAGGTCATAGCCTCAGAATTAAAGGGCGCTCTTTTAGAAAGGTGGTGAGGAGGAACTTCTTTAGTCAGAGGTTAGTTCATCTGTGGAATACAATGCTACAGAGGTCAGTGGATATTTTGAAGGCAGAGATAGATACATTCTTGATTAGAACAGGTGTCAAGGGTTATGGGGAGAAAACAATAAAATGAGATTAAGAGGTAGAGATCAGCCATAACGGGGTAGACTTGATGGGCTGAATGGCCTAATTCTACTCCAAACACTTGTGAACGTGAACATGATTGGGTTAACATATGAGGATTGTTTGATGGGTCTGGGCCTGTACTCGCTGGGGATGAGGTGGATCTCATTGAAACTCACCAAATCATGATAGGCCTACACAGAGTGGATGCGGAGGGGAGAAGGAATTGTTGATATTTCAGAGCAAAACACTGCAGCAGGATCTCTATGAATCCTGATCAGAGCTTCAATGTGAAAAGTCAACAATTTGATTCCCCTCCACAGATGCTGCTCTGCCCTTGTTCCTCCAGCAGTTTGTTTGTTGCTCCTGATTCCAGCATCAGCAGTCCCCTGTGTCCTGTGTCTCTCGGGTTTCTGGAATAATTTCTAGAATTCTTGATGTCAGGTTAATTGGTCAGTTCTTCTCTAGTTTCTCCATCCCTCCTTTCTTGAATAAGTCTGTCATGTTTGTTAGCATCCCTCAATCTACTGGGATTATTGCAAGGACTGTTGCAGTTATGTGACAGTTAGTCCCAGAGTTTCTCCCAGTTGTTATCATCTGCATCATCCTACCACAATCAAAGAGCAATGCTAAACTATAACCTACCTCATTGGTGACCCTTGGACTATCCTTGATCAGACTTTGCTGGCCTTACCTTGCACTAAAACTTATTCCTTTATCATGTATCTATACACTGTAAATGGCTCGATTGTAATCATGTATTGTCTTTCTGCTGACTGGATAGCATGAACAAAGGCTTTTCACGGAACCTTGGTACACGTGACAATAAACTAAACTGAAACTGATGAAGGAAAGGTGTATGATAGTGTGTGGCCTAGACAAATGACATAATAGTCAGAGGAGGAGTAGTAGAGATACACTCTGGACTGTAAGGGACAAGGAGAGCAATTATGTACCCAGCAGTACATGCAGATTGTGATGATGATGGAGGAGTAGCAGTGTAGGGAACATTACCTTATGAAGAAAAGTGCATTGCTATTTGAAAATGTACATCTATATCATATATATACCAGAATTCTAAGTTCATACATTATCTGGGAGGATCCATTTTTTTCAAACGTCATGGAGAAAATACTCCCCCTCATCAGATAAAAAAACACACCTGGAATTGCCATGGTAGTTGTTTGGGGGAAACAATTCTAATCCTCAGAGAAGTTTCATTGCCAACCAAATAAAACCATTCATGCCATTTCTCCAGGAGTTTGGCCGATATCCTTCTGAATTTGCAGCAGGAGAACTTGGAGAACCCCATGGAAATTCAGGGACATGTTTTTTTTTTAATGGCCTCACCACGCTCGCTTGTGGTGCAGGAAGTATCATTTCTGGTGCTGTTCAGTTATTTTGTGGTCTTTGAGCTTTAAAAGGAGCTTTAAAAAAAAGAACAACCTTTCCAAACACACTATTTTGCAAGGTGAGGTGGTGCCAAAGACCACAAGAAAAGGCAACAACACTTGTTTGGTGGTGAGAAACAGAAATATGAATAAATGACAAAACAGTTGATGGATTAAATAAAGTACACTTCCAAGGCAATAACATCCAGTGAGTCTGCACTTTATTAAAGCACTATATAATGCAAGGCTCCCATCAACAGTACCAAGGAGGCAAACCACTCTTGTTAGCCTGATTACACACCATCTAGTAGCATTAAATCTGAATTATGCTTGGCATGTGAAATTCATGTCTTGCAGAAATGTCAGAATGAGTACATGGCAATATGCCCTGCTTCATAATTGAGTTAATAAGCAAGTTAATAATTGATCTTTTCTCGCAAGAATTTGGAAATTGGAAAACGAATACCCTGGCTGATGTTGGCATGGGTTCATGGATGTTATTTTATGGAGTCAACCAGTACTTTTTTGTGAAAGAATGCATGGTACGGTGAACCAGATACCATTAATAAAATTAAATGTCATAATTTCGTTTTCTGGCCATGTGATATATATTATGTTGTATATATATATATGGCAATAAATTCCAATGTTTGAGTGGCATCACTAATATTGGTACAAGAACTTGGAACATTTTCGGTTCCATCTGTCCCATATTTATATATATACTAGACTAGCCTAAGTGGGACCTGTTGGGTCCCATGTTCACATGGGAGGGCTGGTCCCCAACGCAATATTTCACCTCTCCACCAATTCCAATATTGGTGGCCAGTGGGGTGGGGGGGGGGGGGCTTTCTGGAGTGCTAGTATGGGTGTTGTGGGCTGAAGGGACTGTTTTCCAGAGGGCTAGTATGGACATTATGGGCCTAATGGATTCATGGGCTGGCAGCTCAGTCACTCAGGCCTGTTGGGCTAGCAGCTCAGTCACTCAGGCCTGGTAGACTGGCAGCTCAGTCACTCAGGCCTGGGGGCTGGCAGCTCAGTCACTCAGGCCTAGTGGGCTGGCAGCTCAGTCACTCAGGGCTGGTGGGCTGGCAGCACACTCACTCAGGGCTGGTGGGCTTGCTGTTCAGTCACTCAGGGCTGGTGGGCTGGCAGCGCATTCACTCACGGCTGGTGGGCTGGCAATTGACTGACTCACGGTTGTTGGGCAGGCAGTTGACTCACGGCTGGTGGACTGGCAGTTGATTGACTCACTGCTGGTAGGCTGGCAGTTGAGTGATTCACGGCTTGAATTGAATTGAATTGAATTTATTTGTCATTTAGACCTTTCGGTCTGAACGAAATTTCGTTCCCTTGCAGTCATACATATAATTTTAAAAAATGACAGAAACACACAATAAACACAAATTTAACATCCACCACAGTGAGTTCACCAAACACCTCCTCACTGTGATGGAAGGCAAAGTCTTAAAGTCTCTGTGTCTTCACTCTTTGTTTCCCTCTGCGCCGAGGCGATCCAGGCTTCAGATGTTGTGACCCCACCGGGTGATGGTAAGTAAGTCAGTCCCACGGTTCAACCGAGCTCCGTAAACGGGCCGGTTCAACTCCACGGCCCAGGGTGGTCGAAGCTGCCGAAGCTGCCGCCCTCCAGACCAGCGGACGAAGCTGTTGTTGCGGGAGCTCGTAAAAACAGGTCACCAACCTGTGAGCTGTGAGCTCCCGATTATGTCGCCACTGGGCCCGCAGCCTATTCCACCGGGCCAGTGGTCGCAGTCGGGCCGCTGCCACTGCTGCCGCCACCACTCCGGGACCGAGTCGGGTCACCGCTGCCGGTGGGTGGCTGGTGGGCTGGGAGTTGATTGACTCACGGCTGGAGGGCTGGCAGTTATTTCACGGCTATAACTTGAAATTCCATTTCAAGCAGAGTGCAGGCCACCAAATTAAAATGCAATTTCAAACCATTTCAAGCAGAGTGCAGGCCACCAAATTCAAATGCAATTTCATCGCATTCCAAGCAGAGTGCAGGTCACCAAATTCAAATGCAATTGCATACCATTTCAAGCATAGTACAGGGCACCAAATTCAAATGCCATTTCATACCATTTCAAGCAGCATGCAGGCCACCAAATTCAAATGCAATTTCATACCATTTCAAGCAGAGTGCAGGCCACCAAATTCAAATGCAATTTCTTACCATTTGGGCTTTATACTCCTGGCCCCCACGGAAGGGGCGTTACCTTCATCGTGGTGATTGACAGGCGAGAGGACCAATCAGCTGATCTCGATTTTTTAAACATTCATAACTTTTTTATTTTTCATCGATCGGAAAAATGCTCGGAGCTGCCTCAGTGGAGTAGGACTGTGAGTAAGATGGCCGAAAATCATAGTAATATATGGTAGCGTTCTTTTAAAAATCAATATACAGCGCAGACAGGAAGTGGTCAAGATGAGACTTTTAGTTTTATATATATATATGTTATATATATATTCATTAATCATGTGTACTGGCACCTTTTTGTGTACAGAAGCATTGGAGTAAACCTATTTGAACCGGGCATTTTAATATGATTGGGATATGCTATAGAGTAGTCTCTGCTCGTTCAGGTTTTGTCCCTTCTTGCCTCGTAAAACGTTCCCATTTTTATTGCCAGATGGAACAGAAAATGTTCCAAGTTCTTGTACCAATATTAGTGATGTCACTCAAACATGGGAATTTATTGCTTCTTATGCAGACTTTATTTTTATATTCTCAAAATGTTACACTTTTATAAAGTCTACCATGCACATGAGGTAAATTCATTATACGACCTGTCCAGGGTGAATAGAAGGCATAGGCCAATCAGACTGTGGATTTCGACTGCCTTTACATGTACTTAATTAATTAAATCAAGGTGTTTGGTTGTGTCTGACTTTTAACATTGGCTCTGCTATGTAATGTAATGTAATGGCCTTGCAATGTTTGCAATTGGTAATTATATGAAGAGCACCAGTAGTAATATCAGGACAACTTTTACTTCCAGGTTTATCACTTATGTACCTGTTCTAAAATGCAAAACTTGACCTTTAAACACCTGCATATTTATCAAGGTATTGAGTTGTGCATTTATTGACATAATTAAAGGGGAGGCAAAGGTACGGCATATCATGGACACTAAACCCCACAATATTATAAAGACAAGGCAAAGTCCTATTCAAAATTCTCTGTGAAATATTTGCACATTCTCATCTCATGTATCAATATTACAATGACAAAGTAATTCACAATTTGTCTGATATTGATATTAATCATATGTTGAGATTATCTTAGAATTGTTACAGGAAGATTGGAAATAAAATTACCTAATGAACATGCTGCAAGTGACATTTTTATATATGTGCCATTACGTTATATCATTAAATCAATAATGAAGCTTTGAAGAAGAGTGATTTGACATTGACCAAGACTCAGATCAAATGTAATATCACAGGACTGCAATACTCAAAGTATTGTATAATGTATTACTCAAAGTATTGCATATGCTCTGCTTTTAACATAATTTTTAAAATGTTAATCATAGCTTTTCCTTGGTATCAATGGAAAAAGGGTGGATGTGACCTTTTTTCAAATGTACATCAGCTGTTTTAGTTTGTTCAGTGTTAATCTATACTTTGTTTTGAGATTCAAATTAGATATATCTCTCAAAAATATATCTTCTTCCAAAGCATTCCCTCAAAGTTAATACTTTCCCTGCCATTATGTAATCATATAAATATAATCAATGTCTAAGTGAGAATAATTATTGCTGATATTTCTGAAGCATCCGTGTATGTTGTGCTTGTCACAGTTAACATTATTATGTCCCGACACAGAAGTTTCTAACATGCTAGTCTTGCATAGAAAATAAATGTATAAATCTAATTTCTCACATTCTGTGAAAGTGTCAGGTAGTGTTGTGCTGATGCCACAAGGTAATGAAGTCACCAATTATAAAATAATCTATAAAGATGTCTGAAACGATTTTGGTGATGGATGACTATCCCACCCCCCCCCCCCCCCCCCCCCCCCCCCCCACCCCCCCCCCCCCCCCCCCCCCCCATCTGCACTGGTGATTTAAACAGCTGCACAGACTAAAACAGTTGCATTCAGATAACTGTAAGACATTTTTAATTGCACAATCAAGGTGTGATAATGTTGAAACAAGGAACTACAGATGCAGGTTACAAAAAACTACACAAAGTGCTGGAGTAACTCAGCAGGTCAGGCAGCATCTTTGGAAAACATGGTGAGGTGATGTTTCGGGTTGGGACCCTGCCTCAGACTGATTGTGGGAATAAGTGATGGGGAGAGGGAAGAAATCTGGAGACGACAAGGGGCCTGACAAAGTCTGAAGAAGTCTGAAGAAGGGTCCCGACCTGAAACATCACCTATACATGTTCTCTAGGAATACTGCCTAGCTCACTGAGTTACTCCAGCACTTTGTGTCTTATTTATAGACAGGACAAAGCCAGGCAACTACTAGTAGGAGAAACAAAGAACTGCCGTTGGTGGATGGATGGATATATGTGGAGGTGGGGAGAGGGGGAGGGAGAGAGGAGGGAGGGGGGGGGGGGGGGGGGGACAGATGGTTGGACAAAGGCCAGAGATGAAAAGACTAAAGTGTTGAGACAAATGGATTGAACAGTTGTGAATTGTAAAGCTAGAGGAAGGAATGTAGGTGGAAGGAGAGAGGATGGGATCAATGGTGGGACAATCGTCAGTCACAAAGTTTGTAATCTGCATCAGAATAATTTGGTAAATCAATTCAATAGTGCTATTCCTTCAGTGTGAACCTATTGTCATTTTTTTTAGGTGGACAATTTTTTATGTCGCCACTCCCCCACCTGCAAAATTACTTGAGAAGCTTATCAGCCAATTACAGCATGACAATGGCTGTGCTTTCTTTTATGATTGTAGCTTGTCTAACAATAATTCAACAATCTGATGCCCACCAGTGTATGCAAGAAAGTGACAGGACAGGTTAAGAAAATGGTTGAAAAAAAGACACTGGATCTGAAGCTTTTCATTTAGATGTATAGAATCTAAAGGCAAGGGAGCCATATAACCATATAACCATATAACCATATAACAATTACAGCACGGAAACAGGCCCTCTCGGCCCTTCCAGTCCGTGCCGACCATTTGTTGTCCCCTAGTCCCTAGCCATAATGGATTTCTATAAAATGTTGGTTTGGCCGCAAATGAAACCTTTATAACAAACTCATCAGGAAGGCTGGCTCCATCCTGGGGGCGGAATAGGATTCATGGGAGGTGGGCTTGGAGGGGAGGATGCTCCTCAAACTACGGAGCATCCTGGACAATGCAGTTCACCCCCTCTGTGACGCACTGGTCAACCAGGGGAGTACCTTCAGCAACAAGCTGGTTCCACCAAGATGCAGGACCGAACACCACAGTAGATCCTTCATCCCTGTGGCTATCAAACTGTACAACTCCTCCCCTTCTGTCGTGAGGTAGACTGCATTTTGCTGTTTTTATGACTGTTGGTAAATCAATTTCCCTCCTGGGATAAATAAAGTTCTATCGTATTGTATCGTATCGTATCGTAATTGAATTCTGATAATCAGACCAGGAAAGATAGAAATCTTTGAAGAATGTGCAGAACCGATATTCCACGGCTGATGAAGTTTAATTTTGTGGACAGACTGGAGAGACTAGATTGCTCTTTTTGAAACAGAAAAGGTTCCAATAGATCTGATGGAAATAAAAAAAATAATGTAAGGTATAATCAGTAAATGGAGAGAAACTGTGTAGGAACTGCAGATGCTGGTTTATGTCGAAGATAGTCACAAAAATGCTGGGGAAACTCAATGGGTCAGGCAGCATCTCTGGAGAAAAGCAACAAGTGACGTTTCGAGTTGAGAATCTTCTTCAGGGTGAAACTGTTCCTGTTGATGGAAGCAATAAAAAAATAGTAGGCATGAAACAAGGGGATTGGCAAAAGAATCACAAAAGCTGGAGAGGGCGAGACACAGTGAAGAAATGACAGGCAAGTTGATTCAGTGTGAAGCTTGCAGAATGTGAGAGGTCAGGGACACTGCTGGCTGCTACAACTGTGGAAAGTGTATCCAGGTTCAGCTATTGAAGGACCGTGTTAGGGAACTGGAGAGGCAACTGGATGACCTCAGGATCATCCAGCAAAACGAGAGTTTCCTGGACAGGACCTACAGTGAGATCGTTACACCATAGTTACCGGACGAGAGAAGGTGGGTGACGATGAGGGAGGGAAGGAAGCCTGGAGTACAGGAGACACTGGGGGTTGTACCACTTGAAAACAGGTTAACCCTCTTGTGACGGAAGACACAGTTGGGACAGAAGACACAGCTAGTCTGAGCGGCGGACATGTCTGCGAGTCAAAACGTGGCGCTGAAGCAAACCTGAAGAGACAGACGTCAGGCAGAGCCGTGGTAGCATGCGACGCCATAAAGAGAGGTGCAGATAGGGGTTTCTGCGGCAACAGGCGGGATTCAAGGATTGACGTGTTGCCTCCCTTGTGCCTGGATCCAAGAGGTCACGGACCGATTGCAGGGCATCCTCAAGGGTGAAGGTGAGCAGCCGGAAGTGGTAGTGTATGTCAGCACAAATGACGACGGGAGGAAGCAAAACAGATTCTGCAGAGTGACTAGAGAGCTCGGAGGAAGGTGGAAAAGCAGGACCTCCAGGGTGGCTATCTTCGGTTTGCCAGTTCCTCATGCTGGTGAGGGCAGGAACAGGGAGATAGGGGATGTGAATGTGTGGCTGAGGAGCTGCTGCAGGGGCAGGGATTTACATTCTTAGACCACTGGGATCTGTTTTGGGGTAAGGGTGAATTGTACAAAAGGGACGGGTTGCACCATAACAGGCATTCTGGCAGGCAGGTTTGCCACTGCCACACAGGGGGGGGGAGGCAAATTAGAAATACAAGGATGGAGTTAAAGGGAAAGAAAGTATAGGAAAATTTAAGAAATACACCAAATTAACGGGACAGAAAGCTCACGAAAAGAGAGGAGAGTTTGGCCAAGTGAAATAGGAATCGATGTGAAATGTGAGGTGAGTAATGGATTAAAAGTATTAAATATACATGCGCAAAGTATAAGAAGTAAAGTGGATATGCTTGAGGCTCAGTTAGAGATATGACATTTTGGGGATTACAGAGACATGGCTGCTGGAGGATCGGAGCTGGGAACTGAATATTCAGGGTAATACATCCTATAGAAAGGACAGGCAGGTGCGCAGGGAGGTGGGGTAGCTCTGTTGGTGAGGGGTGAAATTCAGTCCCTTGCAAGGGGTGACATAGGGACTGACGCTGTGTCCATAGAGTCGCTGTGGGGAGAATTGAGGAATTGTAAAGATAAGAAGTCACTAATGATAAGGTCACACATAGGAGACTAGTGGGCAAAATTAGAGCACATGGTAGGGTGCTGACATGGATAGAAAATTGGTTGGCAGACAGGAAACAAAGGGTAGGAATTAACGGGTCCCTTTCAGAATGGCAGGCAGTAACTAGTGGGGTACCGCAGGGCTCGGTGCTGGGACTGCAGCTATTTACAATATATATTAATGATTTGTATGAAGGGATTAAAAGTAACATCAGCAAATTTGCAGGTGACACAAAGCTGGGTGGCAGTGTTTACTGTGAGGAGGATGCTATGTGGATGCAGGGTGACTTGGTCAGGTTGAGTGAGTGGGCAGATGCATGGCAGCTGCCGTATAATGTAGATAAATGTGAGGTTATCCGCTTTGGCGGCAAGAACAAGGAAGCAAATTATTGTCTGAATGGTGTCAGATTAGGAAAATGGGAAGTGCAATGAGACAAGGGAGTCCTTGTACACCAGTCACTGAAGGTAAACACGTAGGTACAGCTGGCAGTGAAGAAAGCTAATGTCATGTTGGCCTTCGTAATGAGAGGATTTGAGTGTAGGAGTAAAGAGGTCCTTCTGCAGTTGTACAGGACTGTCATATGAGGAGAGATTGGAAAGACTGGGCTTGTATTCACTGGAATTTAGGATGGGAGGGGATCTTGTAGAAACGTATAAAATGATAAAAGGACTGGACAAGCTAGATGCAGTAAAAATGTTCCTAATGTTGGGGGAGTCAGGGGCCACAGTCTAAGAATAAAGGGGACACAAATCCTGGTGGGCCGTTGACAAGTGTGCATGACAACAAACAATTTTATCTCCTCCCACTCCCCCTTTACAACAAGAAGCACATTTTATTTATTGTTTAAACACAGTAATACTGCCTGGTTGCCTGCGTAACGCACACAAGCTCCCATGCACAAAACACCAGATAATCTGCAATCTGTTTTAACCGAAGATGGACACAAAGAGCTGGAATAACTCAGCGGAACAGGCACCATCTCTGGAGAGAAGGAATGGGTGACGTTTCGGGTCCAGACCATTCTTCAGACCTGAAGACTGAGTCTGAAGGGTTTCGACCCGAAACGCCACCCATTCCTTCTCTCCGGAAATGCTGCCTGTCCCACTGAGTCACTCCAGCATTTTGTGTCTATCTTTGGTGTGACAGTTGTCTAATTTAATCGGCTTCATGTATTGCACGCATGGAAGAGACGCTTGCATCTTTTCATCCAATTGTGCTCTTAATGAAATCTCACATCTTTGCGAGGTAGGTGTGGAATGGATGTGACCACCGGCTAAAGCAAAGGCATAGTTAGGACAGGGAAATAATCCCACCACTTAATTAACCAGGTTCCTGGATGTAAGAACGATGGAAGTTGGGAAAACTGGCACTGACAGCGGTCCATGTGAAAGATCAGCACCTACCAACAATGAAGGCACAATGAAACCAGCTGCCGCAAGCCCTTCCCACAGGATGGGGTCAGCATTAAAACTCAAAACAAAGTTACATTAATTTAAAAACAAAAATGTTACATGTCCAAATATTTCTTACATTCAGGATCCTGGTTAATTAAGTGGTGGGATTATTTCCCTGTCCTAACTATGCTTTTGATTTAACAGGTGGTTACATCATGGTTAAATCATGGCTGATCTATCTCTCCCTCCTAACCCCATTCTCCTGCCTTCTCCCCATAACCTTTGACACCTGTACTGATCAAAAATCTATTTTTATCTCCCTTAAAAATATCCATTGACTTGGCCTCCACAGCCTTCTGTGGCAAAGAATTCCACAAATTCATCACCCTCTGACTAAAGAAATTTCTCCTAACCTCCTTCCTAAAGTAGTGTTCTTTAATTCTGGGGCCATATCATCTAAACTTTCCCACTAGTGGAAACATCCTCTCCACATCCATTCTATCTAAGCCTTTCATTATTCTGTATATTTCAATGAGGTCCCCCTTCATTCTTCTAAACTCCAGCGAGTGCAGGCCCAGTGCTGACAAACGCTCATCATAGGTTAACCCACTCATTCCTTGAATCATTCTTGTAAAACCTCTTAATGGTTATAAAACTGCAAATTGCCACCCTTGCAGCATGAAATCAACAAAATTTTGTGTGGGCACATTCGTGCACATTAGTGTTTAGCAGGTAGAGCTGCTGCCTCACAGTGGCAGAGACCCAGGTTTGATTTTTACCTCAGGTGCTGTCTGTGTCCAATTTTCACATTCCCTGTGACTATGTGGGTCCCAAAGCCATGGGTTTATAGGTTAATTGGCCTCTGTAAATCGCCCCTAGTGTGCAGGGAGTGGTTGCGAAAGTGGAGTAACATAGAACTAGTGTGAATGGTCCGTGAGGGTAGGCTGTAGGACCTGAATTTTTTGATTGATCCATCTGTCCATTAGTCAATGAATCCATAAATCCATAAGTTGCTCTCAATGATACCCTCCTCATCCACTTAGCAGAATGTTTTGCAACTTTTTTTAGTCTGATCCAATCTGTGCAAAACAAGATATTTGTGAACAATTCCAGCTATAAAATATCCTGAAATTGCTATATTTTATTGCATATGAGGTTTAAGTGAGTTTCTAATGGTGTTATGATCTGCAATTGCTGTTTAGCAAACTATTCAGCTCAAAAGCAGATTGGAGATTATGTGTCTGGATTGTAATCCTCTCAGATAAAGATTATGAACTAAATATACCTTAAAATGAGAAGAGGCTTAATGTTAAAAAGGATGTATGCTTATTTATACTATTTTTATTTCAAACTAGGGAAAGCATAAATTGGGAAAATGATGCTAATGTGCACCAGTTTTGTTCATATGTGCTTTAGTGCATCTGAGTTAATGCCTTAAGCAGGGGAAAATCCTTCGACCTACCTTACCATATAACCATATAACCATATAACAATTACAGCACGGAAACAGGCCCTCTCGGCCCTTCCAGTCCGTGCCGACCATTTGTTTTCCCATAGTCCCATCTACCTGCACTCAGACCATACCCCTCCATTCCCTTCACGTCCATATACCTATCCACTTTACTCTTAAATGTTAAAATCGATCCTGCCTCCACCACTTCTGCTGGAAGCTGATTCCACAACAGCCACCACCCTCTGAGTAAAGAAGTTCCCCCTCATGTTACCCCGAAACCTCTGTCCCTTAATTCTCATGTCATGCCCTCTTGTTTGAAACTTCCCTACCCTCAATGGGAAAAACGTATCCACGTCAACTCTGTCTATCCCTTTCATCATTTTAAAGACCTCAATCAAGTCCCCCCTTAACCTTCTGCGCTCCAAAGAATAAAGACCTAACTTGTTCAACCTTTCTCTGTAACATAGTTGCTGGAACCCTGGCAACATTCTAGTAACTTCCAGTTCATCAGTTTACAAATTCTGGATTGGGCAGGTGGATCTTACAAAATGATCAGGAAACAAAGAAGGTCCCAATTTAAAAGTTTTCAGGGGGTTGACAAATTGTCCTTAAATATTGTAAAGCTTTCATGAAAAGAGGAAGAGGTCTTTTGTCTGCTCGGTAGCTGTGTCATTGAGATGGCTGGAATTTTTGGGTTGGCTCATTGAAATGTTTCGAAACAACCTCGTGAGTAGATCCTCTGTAATTACAGAGTAAATTACGTGGGCAGCTTTTTCAAACCCCCATAGCAATTTAAAGTAACAAGAACCAAGATGGTGAATCACAATTAAAAAAAATACGACTCCTGGAAATCTGAAATAAAAGCAGAACATGCTGGAAACTCTCAACAGGTCAAGCAGAATCTGTGGACAGAGAAACAGGAATCTTGTAAACATTTTACAATGCAGAATAAATATTGCATCCGTTTCCCAATTGATGCTCTCTCCAGTTTTGCAAAGGATTAACTTCAAGGAAAAAGACATAGTGCCATGATTTTCTAAGTGTTTCAATATTTTCAAATATCAGATAGTTTTTACTGGGACTTAGAAAGTTTGGCACTTTTATTTTGGCAACAAAACTATAGTTCGTGTTGTCTTCAGCACTGTAGATGCTGTGTCATCTTGTTCACAAAATAAAAAATTGAAAGTGGATAGTGGCTTGGTTGTAATAGTTTTTAGTTTTGCTCGTAGACGAGGAGAAGTATAGTGTGAACCTGAACATTTCAGCTGAATCCCACATTGTGATAAAGGTGATTGGGGTAAATCTCAGCTTTGCATGGAAGTTCAAATCAGTGGAAGGGGGCAATCAGGCAAGTTCGTCACGGGGAGCAATTAGATATTATCCCATTTGGACTAGCTTGTTGAATTATGTTCAACTATGCTTTCACCTCTGAAGACAATTTGGCATGAGTGAACTGATAGATATCAAAATTGCATCTGTTTAAAATATCGGAAAATTGGTCTCTAATGTAATTTGTTCCCTTGAATCGGACAGCACTGCTGGTCGTAATAGTTGTCAACTTAAAATACTTTAAAAAATGAGGGCTGTGCAACAGCATCTATAGCAGTGGCTCTTAACCTTTTTGGCCCCATGACCCCATCAGACATTCGTGGTCAGTACCCTGACCCCTGAAACAAAAATTTAAAAATAAAAACCCGATTTATTAAACTATTGTCTGCCAATGCTCAGCCAATGGGATGGCTGAAATTGCTTCGCAGCCATCAGGCAATCAAAACGAGGATGAATGCTCGACAGGCAGCACCTCATGTCAGCATTGATCACAAGCTTATTGCGTACCTTTGTTTTTAGAGTTACCATGGTTGAGAATCCAGCCTCACAGCAATAGGTCGAGGGGGACTGGACCAATAGGGTCAGGGCCCTCTTTGAAAGAACAGGACAGTCCTTCACTTTCAGCCAAAACGTGGTGAGCTCTTGTTCCAAGAAGTCACTCTTGAGCTGCGCATCTTCACAAATTCGGTAAAATTCAACCTTCGCAGTCAGGTCAGTATCGCTGATGGCACCGTCTTCAACGGAAAAGGGTCGGATGATCCACTCATTACAAGAGCGATCGTCCAGTCCGGGGAAGTAACGTTCGATGACTTCACTAATTGCCAGAAGGTGGGTTGAGATCTCCTCGTGGAAGTGGCATTCAGCATCTGGCAGAGCATCCAGGAGAGTCGTCATCGCAGGGAAGATAGCCGTGTCACCGCCCTGGACTCTTCTCTGATAAAGGCGTCTCTTCCTCCTGAACGCTGCCACTTTGTCACAAGCCGTGTGTAGCATTGGGAGGTTTCCTTGAAGTGACAAGTTCAAGGAATTCACCTCGGCGGTCAGCCAAGTAAGCAACCTTCATCACGAACAGTTCATCCTGCATCTTTGCATGAAGCAGATTCTCCTTCTCAGTACACCCTCTCTCCAAGAACAGCTCTATTTCTTCTTGAAGTTGAATCACATGATTCAGAACGTTACCACGCGAACGCCAGCGCACCTCTGTGTGGAATATCAGACCCGTAAAATCGGCGCCCGTTTCTTCACACGTCGCTTTGAAGATTCTTGATTTTGTTGCGCTCCCTCGGATGTGGTTCACAATCTTCACCACATCTGAAAGTACTTCTCGAAGACCAGGAGGGAGAGTCTTCATTGCTAAAGCATGGCGATGTATCATGCAGTGGGTGAAGGAGACATGTGAACGACATCCTTCACAAAGGCTTTGAAGCCGGATCTGCAACCGACCATGGAAGGTGCCCCATCTGTACACACCCCGACAAGGCGTTCCCAGCCAAGCTCATGTTTGATGAGGAAGGCTTCCAGCATTCTGAACACATCTTCTCACCGAGTGGTAGTAGCCAATGGCTCCGAGAGCAGGTACTCCTCCTTCACGGCTTCTCCGTCGAGGTAACGAACGTAGACTAGCAGTTGGGAACATGAGGCAACATTGGTTGACTGGTCCAGTTGCAGTGAATACACTGGACTGCTCTTCACAGCACTCACTACTTGCAGCAGAATATTATTACTCATATCCGAGATTCGACTTTTGACTGTGTCATTCGAAAGGGAAATCTGCCTGAACTGCTGTTCTCCCAGCACCAACTTCGAGAAGGCATGGCTTGATAAGCTCTTCACCAATGATGTGAGGTTTCTTGGTCTGTGCGATTCGATAAGCAATCCGGTATGAAGCCTCCAACACTGCTTCATTTTGATGAGCGCAGTAACCCATCGAATCGATGCGGGAGCCCTTGAGTGCGGCTTCTTTTCGTTTGAAATTGTCCAGGCCCTTCCCAGCCAGGTCGCTGTGACAGGACTCCAAATGGATATTCAGTTTACTGGGCTCCATGCTCACGTGGCTCAAAACCGTGGCACAGATATCACATTGCGGCTTGACCACGGATTTTTGAACAATGCTTGTGAAGCCGAACTTGAGAAATGCTTCACTATACGTGTGCGTCTTGGCAGACATGGTTCACAACACACACAGTTTGTGTGTATATACGTACGCGCATATGTGAACAAAATACTGTGCGTGGTGTATACCTTTGTAATGGACCTGTCCCACTTAGGCGATTTTTCAGCGGACCGCCGGCGACTGCCAGTGATTGTTGCCGGCAGTCGCCTGAAAAACCAGGAACTGGAACGGCAACTGGCACACACACACACACACACACACACACACACACACACACACACACACACACACACACACACACACACACACACACACACACACACGCACACGCACACGCACACACACTCACTCTCACTCTCACTCTCACTCTCACTCACACACAGCAAAGGCGGGGGCGGGGGCCAGGGTAAGCGGGGGAGCGCTGTCTAAAAAATTCCCATGGTGTAAAGCCAAGGTGATACAGACACACACCGCGATGAACAGGAAGGTTGGCGCTGTAATTAAGATAGCTAAAGCACAGTGTATGATGTCCTTTAAAAGAGGGGGGCAGAGGGGGGAGAAGGAGTGGAGACAACGTTTAAGAAGCCAGAGATACACGGCTGTGAAATTCGGTGGACATTTAAAATTACCGGTCGGTTCCTTGGTTCTGAAAATTACAGCTTACCTTTTTTTTCCCCCAATGAGCCAACAAAATTCACGGGTCAGCACCAGCTCCAACCTATGAGAACCTCCGAGAACCTTCGACCTCCTGGCAACTCATTAGGACCTCCTTGTGACTCACCTATGGCTCGAGAATTCTCGCTAATCTCCATGGGACTTCATTCTAGTCGCCGTTAATTTTTCAACGTGTTGAAAAATTCTCGGCGACCATAATGAGACCACGACTAGTTCCCAGAATGCGGGAACTCCTCACGACCATGAAGGCGACTCCCCGGCAACCACCCGCGAACATGCCAAAAAAGTTGCCTAATGGACAGGCCCATCAGGTTCCTAAAAATGGGCTCAACAAATTGATATGTTATTTACGACCCTTTCGTGACCCCGGAGAAACCCCAAACAACTCCCATGGGGGTCATGACCCCCAGGTTAAGAACCGCTAATCTACAGGATCACATATTTATCAGTAGAGCCAGGATTTTGCCATAAATGCCATGAGTGCCTCTTCATGCCAATTTTGATGATTTTACCAGGATAATGCCTTTTTTCTTGATCGAGTGCCTAAATCAGCCTTTTTTTGCAGTTTTGCTAAAAGGTCGTGCTATTTTCTCTAGTTGTACCGTGATTACAATGACGTTTTCCATGTTAACACGTTATTATTAATGTTATTAATGTGTTAACATATTATAACTTACAAGAAAACTTCCACCACTGGGGCAAAACCCTGGGTGCCACCATCGGTCGTTCATTCGTTCATGCCGCTGCCCGCTGGTTCAGTTTTCTCCAAGATCTATTTAAGAAAGAACTACAGAAGCTGGAAAAATCAAAGGGAGACAATAAATGCTGGAGAAACTCAGCGGGTGAGGCAGCATCTATGGAGAGAAGGAATAGGCAACGTTTCGGGACAAGACTCTTCTTTGGACTGATGTGGGGGGGGGGGGGGTCGGGAAAAAGAAAGGAAGAGGTGAAGACAGTAGGACGAGAAGGAGAGCTGGGAAGGGGGAGGGGGAGAAGGAAGATGCCAAGGGCTATCTAAAATTAGAGAAATCAATGTAGATACCGCTGGGGTGTAGACTACCCAAGCGAAATACCCAAGCTTATCTCCTCACTACATTTACTGCTGGCTCCTGTCGTAAATCTGAGTTTTCGAGTGATTTGTGCAAGGCATTCATTGATGCTGGAATTCCACTTAGAAATTGGAAAAAAAATCAGAGGTTTTTTAGAGAAATACACAGAGAAACATATACCGAGCGAGTCATCATTAAGGAAAAATTATGTTGACAGCAACTTCAACATTGTTGTGCAGAAAATTAGAGATGAAGTTGCACGCAACAAAATATGGATCTCAATAGATGAGACAACCGATGCTGTGGGGAGATATGTTGCCAATGTGGTTATCGGTACACTGGAGGCAGGTCAACCATCAAAGGAGTATTTGTTGACATCGGAAGTATTGGGGAAGTCAAACAGCTCAACTATTGCTCAGTTGTTTGCATCCTCACTTGCTGTACTTTGGCCAGAAGGTATAAAACACGAGAATGTACTTCTGTTTATGACTTAAAGTTCTATTCCCAAAAATGTTGCATTTAACATGCTTAGCTCAAGGATTTCATAGAATTGCCAAGCACGGACGTAGCTTGTTTCCAAATGTCGATCACCTAGTTTCCAATGTCAAGAAAAAGTTCCTCAAAGTACCGTCACGTGTGCAGTTGTTCAAGGAAATGGCACCCGAGATTCCGCTACCTCCTCAGCCCGTTTTGACTAGGTGGGATACATGGCTCTCTGCTGCACCTAACTATGCTGCAAATTTTGAAAAGATAATATAAATCGTCAACTGTTTTGAAGAAGAATCTGCTGCAGTCAGGATCGTCAGTGAAATCATGCAGAAAAAGTCCCTCCACCGCAATCTTGTGTTTATTGCCTCCAATTTTGCAAACTTCCACAAGCTATCACTTCCCTTGAGAAACATGGCGAAACATTAGTGAATTACTTGCAGGTTTTCAACAAAGTAACTGACGATATTCGTAAAGTTCTTGGCGATGTAGGTAAAGACATACAAGGAAAATGTGAGAGAGTGATTTCAGCTAACAAAGATCTTGAAGAAATACAAAACATAGCTAAAGTTCAGAAAGGTAGTTGTAATGCACAGGATATCGACATGAATATAGAGTCTGTAGCTTGTTTTAGGTATTTACCAGTGACCTCAGTTGGGGTAGAAAGAAGTTTTTCACAATTGAAGCATATTCTGTCTGACAGGCGGCATAGTTTAACACCAGATAATTTGAAAAACGCGCAGCCAGACAACATTGGACATTTAATGAAATATGCCTTTATATTATTATTTTAACCATATTTTGGTGGTGGAAATAAATGCCTTTTAATGCCTTTTTTTGTCAATTGATGCTTTTTTTCGTGCCTTTTTTGTAATTTTATTATACCTTTTTGCCTCCCTATTTCGGTTTTTTAGTGCCTAAACATCCTGGCTCTATTTATTAGCAATGGTGAAAGTAACAAATTTCTGACCTGTTCATTCACATTGTTAATATTGCTGATTTAACCCAATTAAGGTGATTGTGTTAGCCCCACTGGTCTGCACTGATTTAACTCTATTAGATCATTGCAACCTGAAAATGTCTGATGGCTAGAGGAGGAAGATTCTGATCGTGTTTATAGGTAAGAAAGGATGTAAGTGGGAGCCTTGTGAGTTACAAGTTATTAAACGTGATCTGAATTGTATGATTGGTTTTCAGATTACCATTGGTTGGTTTAAAGATTATTAGTAATGTATGTTATGATCACTTGAGAAGAATAACAGCTAAGGTAAGTTCTCATATATTAGTATTTCAGTATAGGAGTAAAGAGGTTCTTCTGCAGTTGTATAGGGCTCTGGTGAGACCACATCTGGAGTATTGTGTACAATTTTGGTCTCCTAATTTGAGGAAGGACATCCTTGTGATTGAGACAGTGCAGCGTAGGTTCACGAGATTGATCCCTGGGATGGTGGGACTGTCATATGAGGAAAGATTGAAAAGACTAGGCTTGTATTCACTGGAGTTTAGAAGGATGAGGGGGAATCTTATAGAAACATATAAAATTATAAAAGGACTGGACAAGCTAGATGCAGGAAAAATGTTCTCAATGTTGGGCAAGTCCAGAACCAGGGGCCACAGTCTTAGAATAAAGGGGAGGTGATTTAAGACTGAGGAGAGAAAAAACTTTTTCACCCAGAGAGTTGTGAATTTATGGAATTCCCTGCCACAGAGGGCAGTGGAGGCCAAATCACTGGATGGATTTAAGAGAGAGTTAGATAGAGCACTAGGAGCTAGTGGAGTCAAGGGATATGGGAAGAAGGCAGGCACAGGTTATTGATAGGGGACGATCAGCCATGATCACAATGAATGGCGGTGCTGGCTCGAAGGGCCGAATGGCCTCCTTCTGCACCTATTTTCGATGTTTCTATGTTTCATGTGTTTTTTTGAAAATTGAGGTCTTGTCAAAGCAGATTTATTGAATTTTTTTGGAGGGTACAAGGCTAGTTAATGATGGCAACCAGATGGAATATTGTATATATGGACGTACAATTTTGTTTTCAATAAAGTTCCACACAAGAGGCTTGAATTCCATTGGATGGATGCTCAGGTATTACACTGAATTATGAATTAGATATATGTGCTTGAGTTGAGAGTGATTAGTAGTGGTGATTGTCCTGTATGATGGTCATTACTGAAGGACCTTGCTTCACTGCATTTATCATTGCTTTTATGAAGACCATGTTAGTGCAACCTTTGGGAGATATTGTTAATTTTGCTGATACTCTGAAGCAGACAATGATGGATCAGCTGCCTACTTTACATCTTTTCTGAATTTCCTTTCATTAATTTAGTTGTTATGGAAAAGTAAGCTGCAAATGGACAGCCAATCTAAGAATGGAATTTTTGGCTAATTGCCAGAAGAATTTAAAATTACCCATATCCCTGTATTTTACCTATTTAATTTTCAGCAGACATTAAGCCAAAAACTAGAGCACTGGTGATTTATGTCTTTTAAGGTTGGTTAATTTATCATGATGCATTTGACTCATCTTAAATCTAAGCATTTGATTCAGAATAAACTCTAAGGGCACTATCCATGATTTGCTAATGTCCATGACCAAAATGAGAGGAGGCACACATGGTATACATATAGTTAGGAAAATAAAATACAAATTGAAATATATAATAGGTAACAATTTTGAGATAGTTGCAGGCCCCCAACTTGAGTATATTCCCAGTTTTTTGTTCCCTCAGATAGTGTGGAATATTGAAATCTTGAAGGCAGTAGGGTTGTTGCTTTGGCATTCTTAGTCATTGGGTAAGCCTAAGGAACTCAACCTTTCTTCACCAAAGAAGTGTGGTGAAGAGGATGAGGGGGAATCTTATAGAAACATATAAAATTATAAAAGGACTGGACAAGCTAGATGCAGGAAAAATGTTCCCAATGTTGGACGAGTCCAGAACCAGGGGCCACAGTCTCAGAATAAAGGGGAGGTGATTTAAGACTGAGGTGAGAAAAAACTTTTTCTCCCAGAGAGTTGTGAATGTATGGAATTCCCTGCCACAGTGGAGGCCAAGTCATTGGATGGATTTAAGCGAGAGTTAGATAGAGCTCTAGGAGCTAGTGGTGTCAAGGGATATGGGGAGAAGGTAGGCACGGGTTATTGATAGGGGACGATCAGCCATCATGAATGGTGGTGCTGGCTCGAAGGGCCAAATAGGCCTCCCCCCTATTTTCTATGTTTCTATGTTTCCATGTACGTTGACTTGGGGAAGATATGATTGAAGACCTCCAAATAATGCATTCTGAATGGATGGTAGATAAGTTAGTCTGTTTCGGAGAGAATTGGAGACATCAATTGTCTGCCATGTATCTTTTCTGAATTACCTTTCTATTGATACCAATACAGTCACAAATATATGACAATATGGACTCTGGGATAGCCAATAAATGCATACCTTATGGCAGAAAGCACTAAAACTACATTGGGAAGCATTTGCTTTTCATAAATTTGATAATCAATGACTCAGATTTCTGGGGAAAATAGATCCTCTTTGAAATGGGAGCTGATGGGCCTGTCCCACTTAGGCGATTTTTCAGCAGACTGCCGGCGACTGCCAAATTGCCGGCAGTCGCCTGAAAAAACGTGGACTGGAATGGCGACTGTCAGAATGGAACACACACGCACACACGTTGAAAAATTTGCGTCGACCATACTGAGGCCGCGACTAGTTCCCAGACTCCTCGCGACCATGAAGGAGACTCACCAGAGACCACCAGAGAACGTGTGGCGACCATGTGGCAAGCTCAGTCTCCTGCACTCGCCTAAAAAGCCACATAAGTGGGCCTATAAGTGTATCACAACAAGTAGAAGACTTTTTAGATATGGAACTAAATTAATTTTATTGGAAGTTACAAAATTGTTACGATCAATTACAGAAGTTTCCTTGAGCTTGATTATTTGCATTCAAGGCATCCTGAGGAATTTCACAGCGTTTTTCTTTAAATTCTTGTCCAGCTTCTATTAATTTGCCATTGTGTCAGGGGCTTGTGTGAGCATATGGCTCATGATACAGATATGGCCGATATGTTGATACAAACCAAGATGCACTACCTTCCCTGATTTATTCTTTTGCCAAATTGAGATGAACAATTGTTGTAGTAAATGCCTTCCATTGCACATCCACCGTCAACCCTTTAAGAATCAATTGCCAGTCTATCTTGGCCAATTGATGTCTCATACCTTCAAAGTTACCTTTCTTTAAGTTCAGAACCCTTGTTTCTGAATTAATTATGTCACTCTCCATCCTAATGAAGAAAACCATATTACGGTCACTCTTGCCCAAAGGGCCACGCACCACAAGGCTGCTAACTAATCCTTCCTCATTACTCAATCCCTAGTCTAGAATAGCCTGCTCTCTCGTTGGTTCCTCTACATGTTGGTTTAGAAAACTATCCCGCATACATTCCAAGAAAATCTCTTCCTCAGCACCCCTGCCCATTTGATTCAATCAATCTAAATGTAGATTGAAGTCATCCATTATAACCGTTTTACCTTTGTTGCACGCATTTCTAATTTTCTGTTTGATGCCATCCCCAACTCCCCTACTACCGTTAGGTGGCCTGTACACAACTCCAACTAGCGTTTTCTGCCCGTTCGTGTTTCGCAGCTCTACCCATATTGATTCCACATCCTCCAAGCTAATGTCCTTCCTTTCTATTGCGTTAATCTCCTCTCTAACCAGCAACACTACCCCACCTCCTTTTCCTTTCTGTCTATCCCTCCTAAATATTGAATATCCCTGGATGTTCAGCTCCCAGCCTTGGTCACCTTGGAGCCATGTCTCCGTGATCCCAACTATATCATATTCATTAATAACTATTTGCACATTCAGCTCATCCACCTTATTACGAATGCTCCTTGCATTGAGACAAAAAGCCTTCAGGCTTGTTTTTACAACACTCTTACCCCTTGCTCAATTATGTTGAAAAGTGGTCCTTTTTGATTTTTGCCCTGGATTTGTCTGCCTGCCACTTTTACTTTTCACCATGCTACCTATTGCTTATACCCTCATTTTACCCCCTCTGTCTCTCTGCTCACACATTTAAGAAACCCACCACCTCTTATTCTCTGTTTATTATATTTTTCTTCTTTCCCCCCTACATGTTGGGTCTGAGTGCTTCCCTTCTCTGTCTCCTGCCTCACACACTGTCTACTAGCCTTCTCTGTTTGAGTCCCTCCCCCCAACTGTTCTAGTTTAAAGTCTTCCCAGTAGCCTTTGCAAATCTCCCCACCAGGATATTGGTCCCCCTCGTCAAGCACAATCTGTCAAGCACAATGAGATAAAGGGTCAAAACCCTACATCAGGACTGAGAATGTAGAGGGAAGATAGCCAGCATACAGAAGTGAAAGGGAGGGATGAGACTGAGACTGAGCCTGGCAGGTGATAGGTGAAGCCAGATAAGAGAGGGATGATGAGCAGATAGAACTAGATGGTGGAAGTTGCTGAGTATAGGTAAGAAAGAAAGGTTGGATGGAAAAGGTGAGCACAGGGAAAGAGACACTGGGTGTACAGGTGGGAGTGGGAAAGCAACATGGGCAATGTGGATCACCTGAAATTGGAATGTTCACTGTTCATACCCATAGCTGTACGCTACCCAAATGGAATATGAGATGTCATTCATCAGGTTTGTACTTGGCTTTACCATGCAGTGGAGGAGGTATGGCAATGCAAAGGGAGTCAAAATAGCATGCAAGTGGAAGGTCATGTTGGCCGTTGCGGAAAGGGTGCAGATGCTCTGCAAAATAGTCACCTCCTCTACACTAGGTTTCATCAGTGCAGGGAAGGCCACATTGTGAATACAAAATGCAGAATATGAGGTTGGAAGAAATTCACGTGCATCTCTGCTTCACCTGGAAGATCTGTTTTGGTCTCTGTATGGTGGTGAGGGAGAACGTGTAGGGACAAGTGCTGGGATTGCGAAGGATGAGTGTGATGGGATGAGTGAAACAGGGAGTCACAGAATACATGGCCCCTGCAGACCCCACTCCACATGTGTCTCTTTTCTTTAGTTCACCTTTTTCATCCCCTCCCCCATCACCAGCCTCCAACTCGTCCCATCTGACTAACATATCTTTGTTGTATAATTCTACCCCATTATATACCAGTTTCCATCTCTACTCTTTCCCCCTCCCCCACCTGGCTCCATCAGCCTTATTTATTTTTTCCTTGCATCACCTATCATCTTCCAGGCTCTGTATCGGCAGTCTACTTGCCCCCAAATAAACCCTCAACTGGTTCCACCGATCACCTATGTCTCACCCTCCCTCCCATACTCCTGTATACTGGCCATCTTTATTATTGGCTCTCTTGATCCTGATGCAAGCTCTTGATCCAAAACCTTGATCATCCCTTTGCCTGCAGAGATGCTATTTGACCTGTTGAGTTCTTTTAGCTGTTTATTTTGTGCTCCAACTTCCAGCACCTGGGCTCTTGCATCTCCAAACCTAACAATTGCTCAGCTTATAAGTCTTGCATGTAATTTGTTGTAAAGAGACCAGTATTTCCTCCACTAGGTGGTGTATTAGCTGTACGTTAGTAAAATCCAGCTTTTGCCATTTCACCCATGCTTTATATCTCTGGACATTGAACTGTTTATGTCTCACTCATTAAATGAGGGTTTATTGCCTCTTGTTTTTATACATTTTGAGTTGTGTTCTATAAAGGGAATATAAATGAAATCACTAATGATTTTGCGATCACCCTCAGTAATCTGCTCACCTCTTTGTGTGCATGGCAGTGATGGATCTGTTGGACATTTCCCATTCAAGAGGTGAAGGTCAACTCTGGTAGAGCCAGGATTTAGACTTCTCCATCATTGCACTGGATTCTCCAGACAAGTTACTGGAGATAAAGATCATGGAGAATTAAAGAAAAATTAAAAGAAAATGCTCTTTGGAGTACAATGTTTTGTTAAGGTGGAAAAGGTGCAGAAAACATTTACGAGGATGTTGCCAGGAAGCGAGGGCCTGAGCCATTGGGGAAAAGGTTGAACAAGCTAGGACTTTATTCCTTCAGGCGCAGGAGGATGAGCGATAGAAACATAGAAAATAGCTGCAGGAGTAGGCCATACATTATGATCATGGCTGATTATCCAAACTCAGTACCCCGTTCCTGCTTTTTCCCCATATGCCTCGATTCCTTTAGCCCTGAGCTAAATCTAACTCTAGAGGTATACAAGATCTTGAGAGGAATAGATAGGGTAAATGCACATAGTAGGGGAATCGAGAACCAGAGGACATTAATTTAAGGTGAGTGGGAAAAGATTTAATAGAAACCGAGGGGCAACTTTTTTACACAAAGGATGGTGGGTGTATAGAACAAGCTGCAGGAGGAGGTGGTTGAGGCAGGTACCATCATAACATTTAAGAAACATTCAAACAGGTGCATGGATAGGACAGGTTTGGAAGGATATAACAAGCAGGCAGGTGGGACTAGAGTAAATTAGGTCTGTTGGTCAGCATGGGCAAGTTGGGACGAATGGCCTGTTTCCACATTGTATGACTCCATGACTCTACTAACTTTACCAGTCTGAAAAATATGCATCATCGAAGTAAGAGCTGGTTGGCCATTAACAATCACCCAACTGGACAATGAACAGTCTTATTGATTTTGAGTTGGTGGGTGAGGCATATCACAACTGGATAGACCAATCACCTGACCATCGGGTTTGGAGTCAAAAGTCACCTGATACTTGCAAGGATATATCCAATCATAGTTTTCAACCTTAGACAGCAACATTAAATTGCCATCTGTGTTGGGGAGGCAATGGAGAGATGGCATTTTAGTTCAGGACCCTACTTCAAACCATTTGCCTCCACAAATGCTACCTGACCTGCTGAGCTCCTCCTGCAGTTTGTATTTTACTCAAGATCTCATCATCTACAGACTCTTGTGGTTGCCATAGGAATGTTTGGTCCCTGTTGTTATTGTATTTTCCCTGTTTAGTGTCGATCAAGACACCTGCAAATTTAGTTCAAACATTCATTAGTTTTGTTTTAGAATTCTCAGATGAGCCACCATCCATTTAAGCTTTTGGTATTTGGAGATACAGCGCAGAAACAGGCCCTTCAGCTCACCAAGTCCGTGCTGACCAGTAATCTGTACACTAGCACTATCCTACATACAAGAGACAAAGTACAATTTTACTGAATCCAATTAACCTACAAACCTGTATAACTTTATGAACGGCCAACCTCTTGTGTTCTGCCTGCAGACATTTCCCATTATAAGGATGGTTCTAGCTATTTCCATCTTGACTTGGTGCCTGCATGCAGACATTTAAAAATTGTTCAACATTGCTGAGTTTTGTTTTGGAAATTGTTGCACTAAACCTGAAAATATATTCCTGTTGTTATCTGTATTGAATTAAAGCCCTGTCCCACTGGGCGAGTTCGCCCAAGAGCTCTCCCGAGTTTAAATAAAATCAAACTCGTGGTAAGCACGTAGAATGAACGTAGCGGGTACGTCGGAGCTCAGGACGTCTCTTAGCGGCTCGTAACGCTAACGGCAGGTACTCAGGAAACGTGGTAACTCGTGAAGATTTTTCAACATGATGAAAAATATCCATGAGTAAAATATACTCCAGATGTAAAAATTTGATACTTTTTAACGAATAGTCATACCGTAGTAGCTCGTGAGTTTACCATAATAGGACCTGGTGTCCTATATCACTATTGTACGTTCATGATGGAAATAAGAATACTCAATATATTCATTACTTTTGAATTGTAGTTTTATGTAATCCTCCCATAATTTTTGAGTTCCATTTCACAATATTTATCAGACATACAGAATGTTGCAAGGTAATATTTTGCCCAAACTCAGTTATATCTTTCTATCTCAATAAATATTACAAAATATGCCATTGTTTCAGCCACATTATGACAAAATATAGAATGTAGGTTAGTAGTAATCAGTCACCCCATCCCAGAAACAACTAATTAAAGCAGAACATTTATTTTACTAATTTACAAGCATGTACCATACATAGTCCGTTGATCCATATCCAGCATAATGTTGTGATAATTACATAAAAGGTATTATTGTCTAAGAAATTTGGTGTGGAATGATAATCCATCTCAGTACTCATTTAGGCAACTCCCAAGCTATAGATACTTTTCCCCCACCCCCAATCCCCCTCGCCCGATCTTCATTGAACCTACCATTTGACCAATCTTTTACTCAGCTGCTGTAACGTTTCCTTCTTATCAAATACTGTTTTATAACTCTCCCACCTGTCCACGTGGAAAGCTTGACTGGTTGGAGATGCTATCTAAATGCAATTGTTTTGTTATTGACTAAGATCATTTCTTTGCTTTTGCAGAATATTTGTTCAAGCTTCTGAGAAAATTTGAAAGCAACATAATAATCAATATACTAATTGCATTAAAAAGGTTGGATCCGGCAAATATAAATTGATAATATCTTGTATTCGACGTGCATTGAAACCATGTTAAATGTCATTTAACCTGTCATATTCTTTAAACAAAGGAGGGATCTTTCACAAGTGATTCAACTGATGTGCAATTAACAACCTGTGTTATTGTGACATGATGGATGTCATTCAAGTCGCTATATAAATGCAAATATATGGTATTTTATCCTGGCATCCCCCCCCCCCCCCCCCCCCACCCACCTTACCAACGCACAAGAAGTGTAACTTGAAGCGTTTGCATTTGGAGAAGTTCGATACGGACCAGGAATGAAAATTAATAGCTATGAATTGATTAACAGCGAGCTACGAGGTTAGATTGAAACACCTGTCAGAGGGCTAAGAAACAATCCTGAGTTGACCGCGTATTGTTTTACGTGAGCATTTTGCAACAACCTCACCTTATATTCTGGTTAAATATTCTTTCCACGGAAATCTCCCATTTCATTTTGAAATTATATTCATTTATAACCATTTGCAACATCAGTTACCACCTTAATGTTCATGCATTTAGTACCGGGTATGCTTGAAACAATTTGTTGTAATGTACTGTATCTTTTAAAAAAAACTACATCAACCAGGTTTGAAAATAACACTGAATCGAACGATGATTGAAAACGCGTGTGAATCGCGATCCTGCTGCAAATTTTTTAAGTCGAAAGTTTTATTTTATTTCAAACTGGTATTTCAATGCTACACAGAGATTTTGATAGGAAGGAAACGTTACAGCAGCTGAGTAAAAGATTGGTCAAATGGGTGGTTCAATGAAGATCGGGCGAGGGGTATTGGGGGTGGGGGAAAAGTATATATAGCTTGGGACTTGCCAAAACGAGTACTGAGATGGATTATCATTCCACACCAAATTTCTTAGACCTTTTATGCAACGATCACAATATTATGCTGGATATGGATCAACGGACTATGTATGGTACATGCTTGTAAATTAGTAAAACAAATGTTCTTCTTTAGGTATCATTGTTTCTGGGATGGGGTGACTGATTACAAATAACCTACATTTGATATTTTGTCATAATGGCTGAAACAATGGCATATTTTATGATATTTATTGAGATAGAAAGATACAACTGAGTTTTGGCAAAATATTACTTTGCAACAGTCTGTATGTCTGATAGACATTGTGAAATTGAACTCAGAAATTATGGGAGGATTACATAAAACTACAATTCAAAGGTAATTAATATACCGAGTATTCTTATTTCCATCATGAACATACAATAGTGATATAGGACACCAGGTCCTACTACAGTAAACTCACAAGCTACTACGGTATAACTACAAGTTAAAAAGTATCACATTTTTCCATCCCGAGTATATTTTACTAATGGACATTTTTCAACATGCTGAAAAAGCTTCACGAGTTACCACATTTCCCGAGTAACTGCCGTTAGCGTTATGAGCCTTTAAGAGACGTCCCGAGCTCCGACGTACCCACTACGTTCATTCTATGTGCTTACCACGAGTTTGATTTTTTTAAAACTCGGGAGTGCTCTTGGGTGAAATCGCACAGTGGGACAGGGCTATTAATTATTCACACGGATCTGGAAACCTTAAGGTATTTGTTTCAATAATTGAATGAACAAGAGTAATCATTAAAAAGTGTAGGAAGGAACTGCGGATGCTGGTTTAAACCAAAAATAGACACAAAAAGCTGGTGTAACAGCAAGATAGGCAGCATCTCTGGAAAGTAGGAATGGTGACGTTTCGTGTCGAGATCCTTCAGACCTCAATCTCGACCCAAAATATCACCCATTCCAGAGATGCTGCCTGTCCCACTGAGTTACTCCAGATTTTTGTGTCTATAATCATTAAAAATGCCTGGTTAAGAATATTTCAATATTCCCTATGTCAACTCATGGTAGCCATTTTCACACCAAGAAAATTACAATTAAAATTCATTGTATGGGTGTAGGTGATCAGATAATGTATTGAACCTTGCCATTTTCGAATTACATTTATACATTTCCTATGACTTTTTGGAGTGCCGTAAGGCTCAGTGTGGGACCCGAGTTGTTTACAATATATATTAATGGTTTAGACGAAGGAATTAAATGTAAGATCTCTGAGTTTGCAGATGACGCAAAGCTGGGTGGAAGTGTGAGCTGCGAGGAGGATGCTATGAGGCTGCAGGGTGACTTTGATATGTTTGGTAAGTGGGCAGATGCATGGCAGATGCATGGCCGATGCAATATAATGTGGATAAGTGTGAAGTTATCCACTTTGGTGGTGAGAATTATCTGAATGGTGTTAGATTAGGAAAAGGGGATGAGCAACGAGACCTAGGTGTCCTTATACATCAGTCACTGAAAATAAGCATGCAGATACAACAGGCAGGGAAGAAAACTAATGGCATGTTGGCCTTCATAGCAAGAGGATTTGAGAATAGGAGAAAAGAGGTCTTACTGCAGTTGTGCAGGGCCCTGGTGAGACCACCTGGAGTATTGTGTAGTAGTTTTGGTCACCTAATTTGAGGAAGGACATTCTTGCTATTGAGGGAGTGCAGAGGAGGTTCACCAGGTTAATTCCTGGGATGGCGGGACTGACATATGATGAAAGAATGGATCGACTGTGCTTATATTCACTGGAATTTAGAAGGGTGAGAGGGAATCTTATAGAAACATACAAAATTATTAAGGGATTGAACAGGCTAGATGTAGGAAAATGTTCCCCATGTTGGGGGAGTCTGGAGCCAGGTGTCACAATTTAAGAAGGAGGGTTAGGCCATTTAGGACTGAGATGAGGAAACACCTTTTCAGCCAGAGAGATGTGAATCTGTGGAATTCTCTGCCCAGAAGGCAGTGGAGGCCAATTCACTGGGTGTATTCAAGAGAGAGATAGATATAGCTCTTAGGGTTAATGGAATCAAGGGATATGGGTTGAAAGCAGGAACAGATTCTAGATGATCAGCATTGAATGGCAGTGTTGGCTTGAAAGGTCGAATGGCTTACTCCTGCACCTATTTTCCACGTTTCAATGTTTCTATGACTTTTGGGCTTTCTAAATATTTATTTAAAAAAGCAAATGTTCTGTTTATTTGAGATTGCAGTGAAAATATATGGGAACATTTAGTGGTAAAGTAACTATGAACGAGTTTAAACTTGAGTTTGTAAAGAATGTTCCTTGATATGGGTTGTTGAAAAAAAAAATCCAAAATGAGGTTTGGCTTTAATAAAATAATTAACAGGAGAATTTAAGGTTTTGTAATCTGATTCAATTCTTACATTTTATAGGAATACTGACAGTAAAAGGCCTACACCTACCTCTAGCAAATAGTGGCACCTTCTCAACTTCCTTATTTCAATTTGTTAATCACCTGATGCATAATTCTCTTGCAAGTAACTGATTATGTATGAAATCATAATACTTCTTGGATGTTGACATTCACACTCAGATGAAGTATTTAGTTCGGTAGATTTCGTCTGCTTGAAGATTATTTTTTATGTCACTTTAATAATTCAACTTTGTACATATCTAAAGTGAAATGTGATGCATTGAAAGCCACTCTTTGATATATTGGCTTATCCTTCCTCCAACTGCAGAGGAGAAGAGAAATAATGAATTGACTGCTAGATTGCAAATCTGTTTCTAATTTAGCGAAAAAGCTTGTCTCTACTCTTCAGTTACAAAATTGCAAATTTCCAGAGGCAAGTTGCTCTTGTTTCTATTGCTCCCTTGCGCTGTGTTGCATTCTATTGGTGCACATTTCAGATAAAGATCTGCCTGAAACAGGCAGTAAAACTAAATTTGGTTTGCCAGAGGGTTTGCTTCTAATGATAAACATCTCCCTGACCTGAAACCAGTACAACAAAGGTTTCATATCCCTGCCTTTGTTATTTAAGGATAGAATTTCAAAAGAGCTAGTATTGAAAAACAATGGCACAATTTAGGGATGTCCAAGCAATAGCCTATGGGCCACAAGCATCACTGAGTCTAGCAACAAAAAACAGAGAGCTCAGGAAACTCGGATATATTGACATTTATATTCATAATTTATAGGTTTCTTGTGTTTGAATTTTCATGGTCTGGAGGTTTGAGAATTTGTGTTGTCATTTGGGTAGTGAAATCCTAAATCAGCAAACAGATCCTTCAGTAACCATTGCTTTAAAAATATTGCCAATTTAACAAGTGTATCAGTTTAATCTGCCAGCTTCCATAATGCAACCCACATAATCAAATATCTTTGGATAATCATATAACTGACAGATCTTGTACACAGCTTTAGTAATGATTGACAAGAAAACACAGTAGCACAGCTGGTAGAGCGGCTGCCTCACAGCACCAGAGACCCAGGTTGAATCCTGACCTCGGGTGCTGTCTGTGTGGAGTTTGTATGTTCTCCCTATGATCCTGTGTGTTTCCTTTAGGTGCTCCAGTTTCCTTCCACATTCCAAGGACGTGCAGGTTTGTACGTTAACCAGCCTCTGTAAATGCCCCTAGTGTGTAATCGTGGGATAGCATAAAACTAGCGTGAAAACGTATTAATGGCCACTGTGGACTCGCTGGGTTGAAAGGCTTGTTTCCATGCTGTAACTTTAAATTCTAAAAAATAATCTATTTATTTGCATATGCTCTGGATTTTCTGGATTTTCTGCATTAGGTAAAATTCTTGTGATGAATAGATATCTTATATGAATATCTTTCTGAGTTATTAAACTTTTCAATAGACTAAACAGCAATGTTTAAAAATGTTTACCATCAATTTACCATAAGCGAGTTTGGTATTCCGGAAAACACAAGGAATCATGGGATTTGTCAAAGGTCACTGGCTATAAAGAAAAAGCGAACAAAGCGCTGGCTGCATAAACTGTATGTAAATTCTTACCTTTATTCACGATTTATGTGTAAAAATATGTGTAAAATGTATTTATGTGTAAAAATATATTTAATCTGAGGAACGGGGGTGCCAGGTAGTGGGAGAGTGGGGCCAGGTGTGTGGGAGACAGGGGGAGAGACTGGATCAGTGGCGGCCCACAGCCAGCGCGGAGAAGAAGAGCCGCCCCGCCGGGCCAACCGACAACCCCGGTCCGACAGGACTGCGGAACTCTCCTGCAGACACCCGCCCAATAAAAGCCCCTCTCCCATTCCCCAGTCCCTGCCTCCTCTCCCCTGCCATATATACCTTCGACCTCTGCTCCTTTGTGGGAACTGCTGCTCAGACATTCCTGTTGCTGCACCAACTAAGGCTGGAACTCCAGGTCTGTGGAGAATCGTAAGTGCCTTCCCCCACAGTGAATGGGACCATAATCCCTCGGCAACGTCACAGGTCACAGAGCGACTTCGGCGGGCTGGTGACCGTCAGCTGCACCTCTCGCCTTTTCCAGTGGCTGTCGGTTAGATCTCTCGGCACCGGAGTAGAGGCGAGGGAGGGCAGGTGCGATTCTCCCCAGACTCTGAGCTCGGGCCTCAGTCGGTGCAGCGAAGGGAATGTCTGAGCAGCGGGTCCCGCAAAGGAGTGGCCGTCAAAGGGATAGATGGCAGGAGAGAGGAGGCAGGAACTGGGGAACGGGAGAGGGGCTTTCTCCCCCCGTGCCAGTTGCAAGTCCAGGGCCGCCACCGGACAGGGACGGGCACGTCCGGCCGCCCCCGGACAGGGATGGGCCACTCGGGAGGGGACGGGGACAGTAGTGAGACTCCGCTCACAAATCTGCCTCCTGTGTTATGCAGGAGAGGGGTGCGTGGTTCGCCCCTATATAATAACCCTGTAAAAACCGGGAGGGCAGCCCAAGTGAGAATGGAACCCATACACCCAGGCTGAGGGACACCGGACTGTGATTCATTCGATTGTCACTGATGAGATTTCTGCATGGACCGGTGGAGAAGGAAGAACTAGTGTCGCTAAACAGTGCTTGCAGTGCGGGAGACCCGGTTCATTCCAATGCATATCTCCAGTGACCTATGACCTGGGCATGCGCAGTCGGAATACCGAACTTGCTTATTCTACAGTTGTAATCGGACAGTTGTGTTCATTAACAAATGATAGCAGTAGCATTACATGGATCACCAGTTTGAAAATGCTCGCTGAAAGTCATATGGCAAGTGTTAAACTGAACCTTAGTGCCGCATTGTACCACCTTGAGCTGGCATAAATTGTTAGTAAATTTCAATTAGTTAGGTATCTTCTTTACATAATTTATTCTTACACTAATAATACATATTTTATCGCTGTCTTGTGTAATGCAGAGATGTCTGTTATGGATTTGCACCAATATTAATTCATATATCCAACTCCCCGTGGCTCTGCTGATCCTTCTGAACCCAACCCAACTGTCAAACTTTTCCCATTTCTCCCAGCCTCCAAATAGCCATTTGTCTTCCACCTCACAATTTAGTTGACCACTGCTCTTATACCAGAACCCAATCTTCACTATGATCCTTAGATTTCTATCCTCACCCCTATCAGATTCCCCTGGTATCACAAGCCTTACCCACAATACAACCCTTTGATCTTTCCAAACCCTTCCCCAACCCAATTGCAAGCCTGGATGCATCCAGACTCCCACCTTATTATTAAATTTCCACTACCTCATAACCACCACAGATTCCCATCCATCCTGACACCCAATACCACGCCCCCCATCCCAACTCAAGGATCCAATAGGTTCAAAGACACATTTACTGTGAAAGGAACTCTGTCATTAGTTTCCATGGGATATCCAGAAGTAGACCAAGCAAAATATAGGCACTGAGAATCTGTGAAGATTTATTGCACAGTTTTTTTTTTTGTATGTATTTTTATTCTGAATTAAGTTTATTTTTTGGAAAAAACAACAAATACATTCATCTTACCTTAATTGTACTTTGTCCCATTTCTTACTGCAGGCACGCTGTCATCTTACACAATGCCAATCAAAGCCAATATCATAAAGGCAACAAAATATGGTTGACTAATACCTCTTTTAGTTTAGTTTAGTTACAGCATTGAAACAGGCCCTTCGGCCCACCGAGTCCATGCCAACCAGCAATCCCCGTACATTCGCACTATCCTACACACATTCGGGATAAGTTACAATTTTACTAAGCCAATTAACCTACACACCTGTATGTCTTTGGAGTGTGGGAGGAAACCGGAGCACCCGGAGAAAACTCATGTGTTCACAGGGAGATTGTACAAACTCCATACAGACAGCACCTGTAGTCAGGATTGAACCTGGGTCTCTGGTGCTGAAAGGCAGCAACTCTACCACTGTGCCACCGTGCCGCCCACCGTCACTGGGTCTGAAACTCCTTTGGTTTTGTCTGCTGAAATTTGCCATTGAACCTATTAATGATTCAAATCCCCACTTCTTACTTCAAAGCACCAACCTCAAAAAAATGATCCCAGGCTCAAGAGGTCACAGTTTAAATATTCCAAGTTATAGGGCTTTGGGCCTGAGGCAGGAGGCAGAGAAGGGAAGCACTCAGATCCAACATGTAGGGTGCAAAGAACAAAAAAATAATAAACAGAGAATAAGAGGTGGTGGGTTTCCAGGGCAAAAATCAAAAGGGGCCACTTGTCAACATAATTGTATAAGGAGTAAGAGTGTTGTAAAAACAAGCCTGAAGCCTTTGTGTCTCACTGCGAGGAGCATTCGTAATAACGTGGACGAGTTGAATGTGCAGATAGCTATTAATGACTATGCTATAGTTGGGATCACGGAGACATGGCTCCAGGGGAACCAAGGCTGGGAGCTGAACATCCAGGGATATTCAATATTCAGGAGGGATAGACAGAAAGGAAAGGGAGGTGGGGTAGCGTTGCTGGTGAGAGAGGAGATTAATGCAATAGAAAGGAAGGACATTAGCTTGGAGGATGTGGATTTGATATGGGTAGAGCTGCAAAACTCCAAAGGGCAGAAAACGCTAGTGGGAGTTGTGTACAGGCCACCTAACTGTAGTAGTGGAGTTGAGGATGGCATCAAACAGGAAATTAGAAATGCGTGCAACACGGGTAAAACAGTTATAATGGGTGACTTCAATCTACATATAGATTGGGTGAATCAAATGGGCAGAGGTGCTGAGGAAGAGGATTTCTTGGAATGTATGCGGGATAGTTTTATAAACCAACATGTAGAGGAACCAACGGGAGAGCAGGCTATTCTAGACTGGGTATTGAGTAATGAGGAAGGGTTAGTTAGCAGTCTTGTTGTGCGTGGCCCCTTGAGCAAGAGTGACCATAATATGGTTGAGTTCTTCATTAGGATGGAGAGTGACATAATTAAGGCAGAAACAAGGGTTCTGAACTTAAACAAAGGTAACTTTGAGGGTATGAGATGTGAATCGGCCAACATACACTAGCAAGTGATTCTTAAAGGGTTGACAGTGGAGGTGCAATGGAAGGTATTTAAAGACTGCATGGATGAACTACAACAATTGCTCATCCCTGTTTGGCAAAAGAATAAATCAGGGAAGGTAGTGCATCCATGGATAACAAGGGAAATCAGGGATAGTATCAAAACAAAAGATGAAGCATACAAATTAGCCAGAAAAAGCAGCCTACCAGAGCACGGGGAGAAATTCAGAGTCCAGCAGAGGAGGACAAAGGGCTTAATTAGTAAAGGGAAAATAGATTATGAAAGAAAACTGGCAGGGAACATAAAAACTGACTGCAAAAGTTTTTATAGATATGTGAAGAGAAAGAGATTAGTTAAAACAAATGTAGGTCCCTTGCAGTCAGAAACAGGTGAATTGATCATGGGGAACAAGGACATGGCAGACCAATTGAATAACTACTTTGGTTCTGCCTTCACTAAGGAAGATAAATAATCTGCCGGAAATAGCAGGGGACCGGGGGTCAAATAAGGTGGAGGAACTGAGTGAAATCCAGGTTAGCTGGGAAGTGGTGTTGGGTAATTTGAATGGATTGAAGGCCGATAAATCCCCAGGGCCAGATAGTCTGCATCCCAGAGTACTCAAGGAAGTAGCCACAGAAATAGTGGATGCATTAGTGATAATTTTTCAAAACTCCTTAGATTCTGGAGTAGTTCCTGAGGATTGGAGGGTAGTTAATGTAACCCCACTTTTAAAAAAAGAAAGGAGAGAGAAAACGGGGAATTACAGACCAGTTAGTTTAACATCGGTAGTGGGAAAACTGCTAGAGTAAGTTATTAAAGATGGGATAGCAGCACATTTGGAAAGTGGTGAAATCATTGGACAAAGTCAGCATGGATTTATGAAAGGTAAATCATGTCTGAAGAATCTTATAGAATTTTTCGAGGATGTAACTAGTAGAGTGGATAAGGGAGAACCAGTGGATGTGTTATATCTAGATTTTCAGAAGGCTTTCGACAATGTCCCACATTAGAGATTAGTTTGCAAACTTAAAGCACATGGTATTGGGGGTTCAGCATTGATGCGAATAGAGAACTGGCTTGCAGACAGGAAGCAAAGGGCAGGAGTAAACGGGTTATTTTCAGAATGCAGGCAATGACTAGTGGGGTACCGCAAGGCTCAGTACTGGGACCCCAGCTATTTACAATATATATTAATGATTTGGACGAGGGAATTGAATGCACCATCTCCAAGTTTGCAGATGACACTAAGCTGGGGGATAGTGTTAGGTGTGAGGAGGATGCTAGGAGGCTGCAAGGTGACTTGGATAGGCTGGGTGAGTGGGCAAATGCATGGCAGATGCAGTATAATGTGGATAAATGTGAGGTTATCCATTTTGGTGGCAAAAACAGGAGTGTAGACTATTATCTGAATGGTGACAAATTAGGAAAAGGGGAGATGCAACAAGACCTGGGTGTCATGGTACACCAATCATTGAAAGTAGGCATGCAGGTGCAGCAGGCAGTGAAGAAAGCAAATGGTATGTTTGCATTCATAGCGAAAGGATTTGAGTATAGGAGCAGGGAGGTTCTACTGCAGTTGTACAGGGTTTTGGTGAGACCACACCTGGAGCATTGCATACAGTTTTGGTCTCCAAATCTGAGGAAAGACATTCTTGCCATAGAGGGGGTACAGCGGTTCACCAGACTGATTCCTGGGGTGTCAGACTTTCATATGAGGAAAGACTGGATAGACTTGGCTTGTACTCGCTAGATTTAGAAGACTGAGGGGGGATCTTAAAGAAACTTACAAAATTCTTAAGGGGTTGGATAGGCTAGATGCAGGAAGATTGTTCCCGATGTTGGGGTGGTCCAGAACAAGGGGTCACAGTCTAAGGATAAGGGGGAATTCCTTTAGGACCGAGATGAGGAAAACATTGTTCACACAGAGAGTGGTGAGTTTCTGGAATTCTCTGCCACAGAAGGTAGTTGAGGCCAGTTCATTGGCTATATTTAAGAGGGAGTTAGATGTGGCCCGTGTGGCAAAGGGGATCAGGGGATATGGAGAGAAGGCAGGTACAGGATACTGAGTGGGATGATCAGCCATGATCATACTGAATGGCAGTGCAGGCTCGAAGGGCCGAATGGCCTACTCCTGCACCTATTTTCTTTGTTTCTTTGTTTCTATTTGGGGCATTGTGTGCAGTCTTGGATTATTATTTAAAAAATGTTCTCCACTGGCGACATTCAGCTGACTGTTTTATTGCCTTCACTTTTATCAGAGTTTTTTATTTGTACAACTCTTCACTCATCTTACACCATTTCTATATCTAGAAGACAGGGAGGTGGTAATTGGAGACTGCTATTTCCTCCTTCATTTCCCTCAACAATCTCTGCTACTTCCATTTGTTTTGGTCATCCGTTCTACTCTGAGCAGTCAACCTGTTAAATATCAATTCTTCAACTTTTATTTTATTTTCACTGCGCTTTACTGTGACAATGGCAAAATTCTTGTCATTTTAATACTGCAGGCACGCTGTCAAATTTAACATTTCAACAATCCTGTACAAAAAGATAGTCACAGTTGCAAAGTGAAATGTGCTGATCTAAGATGTACAGTACATGAGCCCCATGAAAAGTGTTGGCTTTACTGATTTCAATAGAAACCGTTGTATGTACAAATTTATATATCATGTCTTTTTCCATGGTCCCTTTTTCCACATTTATCTACTAATTAGTTACTCAACTATCATGTAGCCATTTAATCCTTGTTGCGCTTCAGTTCCATAAATTTCAATTCCTTCTAATGTCTCAGGCAATTGCCTTGGCGTTGATATATGATTACGTTTAGGCAGGATATTCAACTGCAAGAAGAGCGACTATTGAGCTTAATGCTATTCCCACACAATGTTCAAGCACTTCAATTAGATGTTACTGGATAAAAGGGGAGAAATTATTCTTAATGTTCTTATCCGGAATTCATGTTCAAAGAAGCCAATTGTAGCATCAATAATACTGTCTGAGAAGCCAGCTGACTTTGCGCAGTGTAAAGATCAAGCTACAGGCAATTCCTGTTAGCAATTGAACAGACAATTTCTGGTGGAGATTGACTGAGAGACAATTCAAAGGCCATTGACATGAAACATTACGTTTGTTTTTTGCTACACAGACAATAATGAGTATTTCCAGAAATCTCTTTTTTTTTATTTAAGATTTTCAATATCCACAGTATTTTGTTTATGTAGTGATAATTCTTGGTGGCTCAGCTGCTCACTGGAAAATCTCACAGATCCATTGGGGGAGCTGTATTGATCTTTATTTATTTTAAGTAAAAAAAGTGATTTTTCATCCAGTTTCTGGGCAGGAGTCGAGAAATATCAGGCCAAACGTTTTAGCGTCTGCTGGCCTGCTTTGCTAACCTCCAGAAAGTTCAACTCTTGAGACGACCTGGGAAATAGCAGAGTGGCAAACAAGATAGAAAGCCACTTGCAGCAAGCAAATCTTGTCCCACATTGTAAGTCAAGGCAGTTTTAAATTCCATCATGCTCTGCTCATATCCAGCATGCACCAAGAAAATGAATAGGTGACGCTTTGGGTCGAGACCCTTCTTCAGACTGAGAGTCAGGGGAGAGGGAAACTAGAGGAAAGCAAAGGTAATTTTTCCATACCTCAAGTACAAGGAGGGGATGGGATTGAGGTGAGTTAGCAACATAGACATAGAAAATAGGTGCAGGAGTAGGCCATTCGACCCTTCGAGCCTGCACCACCATTCAATATGATCATGGCTGATCATCCAACTCAATATCCCGTACCTGCCTTCTCTCCGTACCCCCTGATCCCCTTAGCCACAAGGGCCACATCTAACTCCCTCTTAAATATAGCCAATGAACTGGCCTCAACTACCTTCTGTGGCAGAGAATTCCAGAAACTCACCACTCTCTGTGTGAACAATGTTTTTCTCATCTCGGTCCTACAAGACTTCCCCCTTATCCTTAAACTGTGACCCCTTGTTCTGCACTTCCCCAACATCGGGAACAATCATCTAGCCAGTCCAACCCTTAAAGAATGTTGTAAGTTTCTATAAGATCCCCCCTCAATCATCTAAATTCTAGCGATTACATGCCGAGTCTATCCAACCTTTCTTCATATGAAAGTCCTGACATCCCAGGAATCAGTCTGGTGAACCTTCTCTGTACTCCCTCTATGGCAAGAATGTATTTCCTCAGATTAGGAGACCAAAACTGTATGCAATTCTCCAGGTGTGGTCTCACCAAGAACCTGTACAACTGCAGTAGAACCTCCCTGCTCCTATACTCAAATCCTTTTGCTATGAATGCTAGCATACCATTCGCTTTCTTCACTGCCTGCTGCACCTGCATGCCTACTTTCAATGACTGGTGTTCCATGACACCCAGGTCTTGTTGCATCTCCCCTTTTCTTAATTGGCCACCATACAAATAATAGTCTACTTTCCTGTTTTTGCCACCAATGTGGATAACCTCACATTTATCCACATTATACTGCATCTGCCATGCATTTGCCTACTCACCCAACCTATCCAAGTCACCTTGCAGCCTTCTAGCATCCTCCTCACAGCTAACACTGCCCCCCAGCTTCATGTCATCCGCAAACTTGGAGATATTGCATTCAATTCCGTCGTCCAAATCAGTAATATATATTGTAAATAGCTGGGGTCCCAGCACCGAGACTTGCGGTACCCCACTAGTCACTGCCTGCCATTCTGGAGAGGACCTGTATATTCCTACTGTTTGCTTCCTGTCTGCCAGCCAGTTCTCCATCCACATCAATACTGAACCCCCAATACCTTGTGCTTTAAGTTTGCATACTAATCTCTTATGTGGGATCTTGTCGAAAGCCTTCTGAAAGTCCAGATATAACACATCCACTGGTTCTCCCTTATCCACTCTACTAGTTACATCCTCGAAAAATTCAATAAGATTCGTCAGACATGATTTACCTTTCATACATCCATGCTGACTTTGTCCAATGATTTCACAACTTTCCAAATGTGCTGCTATTCCATCTTTAATAACTGACTCTAGCAGTTTCCCACTACCGATGTTAGACTAACTGGTCTATAATTCCCCGTTTTCTCTCTCCCTCCCTTTTTAAAAAGTGGGGTTACATTGGCTACCCTCCAATCCTCAGGAACTACTCCAGAATCCAAAGAGTTTTGAAAAATTATCACTAATGCATCAACTATTTCTGGGGCTACTTCCTTAAGTACTCTGGGATACAGCCTATTTGGCCGTGAGGATATATCGTCCTTTAATCCATTCAATTCACCTAATACCACTTCCCGGCGAACCTGGATTTCACAGTTCCATCTCATTTGACCCCGTCCATTGCTATTTCCGGCAGATTATTCATGTCTTCCTTATTGACGACAGAACCAAAGTAGTTATTCAATTGGTCTGCCATGTCCTTGTTCCCCATTATCAATTCACCCGTTTCTGACTGCAAGGGACCTACATTTGTTTTAACTAATCTTTTTCTCTTCACATATCTATAAAAACTTTTGCAGTCAGTTTTTATGTTCCCTGCCAGTTTTCTTTCATAATCTATTTTCCCTTTCCTAATTAATCCCTTTGTCCTCCTCTGCTGGACTCTGAATTTATCCCAGTCCTCTGGTAGGCTACTTTTTCTGGCTAATTTGTATGCTTCATTTTGGTTTTGATACTATCCCTGATTTCCCTTGTTATCCATGGATGTACAACCTTCCCTGATTTATTCTTTTGCCAAACTGGGATGAACACGTTTTGTAGTTCATCCATGCAGCCTTTAAATGCCCTCCATTGCCTATCCACCGTCAACCCTTTAAGAATCAATTGCCAGTCCATCTTGGCCAATTCACGTCTCATACCCTCAAAGTTACCTTTCTTAAATTCAGAACCCTTGTTTCTGAATTAACAATGTCACTCTCCATCCTACTGAAGAACGCAACCATATTATGGTCACTCTTGCCCAAGGGGCCAACAATACAGTTAACTAACCCTTCCTCATTACTCAATACCCAGTCTAGAATAGCCTGCACTCTCGTTGGTTCCTCTACATGTTGGTTTAGAAAATTATCCCGCATACATTCCAAGAAATCCTCTTCCTCAGCACCCCTGCTAATTTGATTCACCCAATCTTTTTTTTAGATTGAAGTCACCCATTGTAACTGCTACAATAGAGTTAACACACTATTAGATTGTAAGCTACCCAAATGGAACATGACATGTTGTTCCTCCAGTTTGTGTGTGGCCTCACTTTGGAAATGGTGGAGGTCCAGGACAGAAAGGTCAGTATGGGAATGGGAAGGAGAGTTAAAATGGTTAGTAACTGGGAGATCCAGCAGACCTTGGTGGACCGAGCCCAGGTGTTCAGCAAAATGGTCCCAGAGACAACGCTTTGTCTTGCCCATGACTGATATGTGGGTGGGAATAACATGATCCAAGGTGCAGAAAATGTTGGCCTTGCATAGGGCAACATGGTCCGTGAAAGCAAATGATACGATTAAAATTAAATATCTTATTATTGTCTACCTTCCTCACAACTATGCCATTCTTATTCAGATGAATGTGCTCTCGAACCCCGGGGACCTCAAAATGAAATAGTGAGAGGGTAAAGATGTCTATGAATACCTCTGCCAGCTGATGCATATCCATCTGGGGTTATTTTCTTCAGGTTTACTAGGCCTTACAACCAAACTGTTCCCAGATATTCCAATTCTATGCAAAACTAGTTTTCTTTGAATCACCATTGCAGACCATGCCTTCCACAGTGTAAGTCAGACATTGTAAATATAATTTTTTTGATCACCTGTCCTAACATCTCTTTATTTGGTTTGATGCCAATTTTTGTCTGAATAGCAAGACCCTTAACAGCTTTGATGTAGTGGGGGTGATTCCAAGGCCATAGCTCCTTGAATACAAGTAGCTGTAGTGGTAAAGAAGGCATAATATGTAGCCTTGCCTTAATCGATCAGTGCATTGAGGATAAGTGTTAGGAAGTAATGTTGCAGCTTTATAGGTCTTTGATTAGGATGCATTTTAAGTACATCATGTGCGGTTCTGGTTACAAGAAGGATGTGGAAGCTGTGGATATGGTGCAGATGAGGTTTACAAGAATGCTGCCCAGATTAAGATGTATTAGTTACAATGAGAGGTTGGACAGACTTGGACTGTTTTCTCTGGAATGCCAGAGATTGAAGGGAGACCTGATAGAAATATATAAAATTGTGAGAGGTATAAAAAGGACAGACAATCAAAATCTTTTTTCCAGGGTGGAGATGTCAAAGTTTGGAGGATATAGATTTAAGGTAAGAAGGGGGAAATTTAAAGGAGATATACAGGGCAAGGTTTTTATACAGCGATTGGTTGGTGTCTGGAATGCAATGCCAGGGATGGTGATGAAGGCAAACATGATATTGGTGTATAAAATGCTTTTAGCTAGACATGAATATGCAGGGAATGGGGGGTTATGAATCACATGCAGGCTGAGGAGATTAGTTTAACTTGGCATCATGTTTGGTCATTTTGGATCAAATGTCTAGTCCAGTGCTGGTCCGACATTCTAAGATCCTGTGAATTCCCTAGCAAATATCACTACCTTTATGGTGCTAAATAAATGTGAGTTGTTTTTGTTTAAAATAGTGAGTGAACAAGGATTTTATGTGTTGACCTAATTTGCCACCAGTGACTTTAATCGGGCTCAACTCCCTGAGTGTATATGTGGATGTGTAACGTGTGTAATACTTTAATGAAACAAATGTTTCTGAACCCCAAGAGAATAAACCTTTGCGTTTTAATTCTGGTTTCCAGGTCTGGGATCAGGATGCTTAGCAACAATGTGTCTGTTATTTTACAGTGTGCTAAACAATAATAAAAATACCACTAACAATTCCTTGCTCTGACTTGGCAGAAGTACTATTTATAAGATGGTATAAAGTTTTGGCTTGGACTAACTTTTGATATTTGCTGGCTATTTTGGTGTTCTATAAAAACACTGGGGCAGCTTCCAAAGAACAGCATGGTTCAATAGTATGGCTGTAAATCATTAGCAAAAATCTAATGGAAGTAGCTTGTGCTCTTGTGTCTGGAGAATGTTCCAGACAATTGGAACTTCAGGCATTTGAAATGTGTGTTCAAATTTCTAAGCACTCCTATTATGAGTGTGAATATTGTGAGTGTGAAAAAAGTTCATCTACGCAATGCATTGTTTACTTATAAATCTAATTTAACATTTTCAAGCTTCTGCAGATATTTCTGCCATGGTCAATGCTTTCTTCTTGAAAGTAAATATGTGGATCAATTTCTTTCTGTTAAATGAAGCTACCTGATTTAAAAAATGTACTAAATTTTTCTGTTTTGAAGGCAGGAATCAATTTGATGTGTCATAATTTAGTACAATTTTCTCAAAGTTCTGAAACGTTGGAGAACAGCTCCAGAGAAGTGTTTTTGTTTTATTGTGTTGGAGAGAGGGAAACAATTTAGTTTAGAAGATTGGATGAAAGAAGTATTGTTAGGGCTACACAAAGGCAGCACATCGTAGCAATAGAGAGAAGCAGAAAGCCAATGCATTCCAGAGATTGTTCCATATGGATAATTGTGTATAACATTTAGAATTGAACAGCAGAATTATTTACCAAAAAAAAAATCCATTTTATTAACAGATTTTTAAAAAGTTAGTGATTTATGCAGAAAAGAGATGTTGAAAATGCCACCAGTTGTATTTGTAAAACAGCTTTATCATAGTAAAGTATCTGTAGTTGCTTCATAGGAGGATTGCCAAACCAAAGTGTACACACAGTTAGCGTGTACATGCAGGTACATATAAGTATACATACCTGTAACATGCAAGGAAGAAGGGTTTACTTTAGTTTATTGTCACATGTACGGAGATAATAGACAATAGACAATAGGTGCAGGAGTAGGCCATTCGGCCCTTCAAGCCAGCACCGCCATTCAATGTGATCACGGCTGATCATCCCCAATCAGTACCCCTTTCCTGCCTTCTCCCCATATCCCCCGACTCTGCTATCTTTAAGACCCCTATCTAGCTCTCTCTTAAAAGTATCCAGAGAACCGGCCTCCACCGCCCTCTGAGGCAGAGAATTCCACACTCACAATTCTCTGTGAGAAATGGTGTTTCCTCGTCTCCATTCTAAATGGCTTACCCCTTATTCTTAAACTGTGGCCCCTGGTTCTGGACTCCCCCAACATCGGGAACATGTTTCCTGCCTCTAGCGTGCCCAAACCCTTAACAATCTTATATGTTTCAATAAGATCCCCTCTCATCCTTCTAAACTCCAGAGTGTGCAAGCCCAGCCGCTCCATTCTCTCAGTATATAACAGTCCCGCCATCCCGGGAATTAACCTTGTAAACCCACGCTGCACTCCCTCAATAGCAAGAATGTCCTTTCTCAAATTAGGGGACCAAAACTGCACACAATACTCCAGGTGTGGTCTCACTAGGGCTCTCTACAACTGCAGAAAGACCTCATGATATAAAGGCTAACATGCCATTCGCTTTCTTCACTGCTTTCTGTACCTGCATGCTTGCTTTCATAGACTGATGAACAAGGACCCCCATAGGGATTCCGTTGTACTTCCCCTTTCCCCAACTTGATGCCATTTAGACAGTAATCTGCCTTCCTGTTTTTGATACCAAAGTGGATAACCTCACATTTATCCGCATTAAACTTCATCTGCCAAGCATCTGCCCACTCCCCCAACCTATACAAGTCACCCTGCATTCTCATGGCATCCTCCTTCAGTTCACACTGCCACCCAGCATTGTGTCATCTGCAAATTTGCTAATGTTACTTTGAATCCCTTCATCCAAATCATTGATGTATATTGTAAATAGCTGCGATCCCAGCACCGAGCCTTGCGGTACCCCATTAGTCATTGCCTGCCATTCTGAAAGGGACCTGTTAATCCCTACTCTTTGTTTCCTGTCTGCCAACCAATTTTCAATCCATGTCAGCACTCTACCCCCAATACCATGTGCCCTAATTTTATCCACTAATCTCCTATGTGGAACCTTAAATGCTTTCTTAAAGTCCAAGTACACTACATCCATGGACTCTCCTTTGTTCATTTTCCTAGTTACATCCTCAAAAAATTCCAGAAGATTAGTCAAGCATGATTTCCCCTTCGTAAATTCATGCTGACTCGGACCGATCCTGTTACTGTTATCCAAATGTGCGGCTATTTCATCTTTTATAATTGACTCCAGCATCTTCCCCACCACCGATGTCAGGCTAACTGGTCTATAATTCCATGTTTTCTCTCTCCCACATTTCTTAAAAAGTGGGATAACATTAGCTACCCTCCAATCCACAGGAACTGATCCTGAGTCTAAAGAACATTGGAAAATTATCACCAATGCATCCACGATTTCTAGAGCCACTTCCTTAAGTACCCTGGGATGCAGACCATCAGGCCCTGGGGATTTATCAGCCTTCAGTCCCATCAGTCTACCCAACACCATTTCCTGCCTAATGTGGATTTACTTCAGATCCTCCGTCACCCCAGATCCTCTGGCCACTACTATATCAGGAAGATTGTTGATACAGTGAAAAGCTTTTTGTTGCATGCTATCCAGTCAGTAGAAAGACTATAAATGATTAGAATCAAGCCATCAACAGTGTAAGGATACAGGATAAAAGGAATAACATAGCACACAATAAAAGTCCAATTAAAGATAATCTGAGGATCTCCAAGGAAGTAAATGGTAGGTCAGGATCAAGTTGGTGATAGGATGGTTCGGCTACTGGATGACAGCTGGGAAGAAACAGTTCCTGAATCTGGAGATGTGTGCTTTCACACTTCTGTACGTCTTGCCTGATGGGAGAGGGGAGAAGACTGGGGTGAGGCTCATCCTTTGATTATGCTGCTGGCCTTGGCACTGTCATCAAAATTGGAGCGACTAAATCTTGGGATGTAGAATATCTCATAATTGAAGAACAGGTATTTTGGAACATTATGAAGGAGGCTTGTTCTATGTTTATTACAAAATGTTTACTTTATTTACTATAAATTACACAGGCTGTATCCTGAGAATGAGCTGATGTCAGGAGGTTTCAGATATGTATACAATTGAAATATGATGGGTGCATATAGTGGTACCCAAATATGGTGGATGACAGGGTCTTCTCCTGGAAATAGATTCTCATCAATTGATGTATAAGCTACACTTATGCTTAGGCTTGGAATTTCTAAAAAAATATTGATATTTATAGGAGAAGGGGATGTTCCTGCCTCCCTCTTTGGTTATAGCTCTGTTTATACATCGATGAACACCATGAATAGAGCTCAATGTCAACCAGAATAAGGTCAGAATATAAGGAGTTTGCAATAACTCATAAAGATATGGATGAAGACATGATATTTTTCAGTTTAATTTAGAGATACAGCGCAGAAACGGGCCCTTCAGCTCACTGTGTTCATGCCGACCAGTGATAAGACTATCCTACACACACTAGCACTATCCTACACACCTACTGACACTAGCAACAATTTACAATTTTACCGAAGCCAATTAACCTGCAAACCTATATACCTTTGGAGTTATAATTTCAGCAAATGTTCTTGTTTAAACAACACTGGAGAGTTAATAGGGTAAAGCAAGTACCATCATTCAGCTTTCTTATGGCATGATTTTGCATTATGTTCAAGGCAGTAATCATCAACGGTTGACACAAAATGCTGAAGTAACTTAGCTGGACAGGCAGCATCTCTGGATAGAAGCAAAGGATGATGTTTCGGGTCGAGATCCTTCTCCAAGATTAAAGGAAACAAAAGTTAGATATTTGGTCATTTGCAAAAGTACATGATATGGAAAGGACAGTGCATCGTATTCTGCTTCTGCAATTTGTTTCTTTTGACCTTCAAAAACAGAGTTTACCAACGCCACACTATTTTATTGTGCAAAAACCACGCATAATGTAAAATTGACTTTACTGTTATCTACATCAAAATAACAACAACATTAATACTCACACCATCTAAAAACAAGAATACACTTGCATTCTTATAGCAATGTTAATATTGTGAGTTCATCCAATGTACCTTGTAACTAGTGATGTTAAAAAACGTAGTCAATGTTGTTATGGAGGCAAATATTGTGGCCACTTTATGCACAATAGCACTTTGGTGTTTTACTGTAGATATATTTCTCAAATCACTAATGTAAGTAGTCTGAATAACTTTAAAATATAATTAATATCACATTTTGTTGAGCCACAGCTTTTTTTTTGCCAAATATAAAAATGGATAAGTCTCCAGGTCCTGACAGGATATTCCCTAGGACATTGAGGGAAGTTAGTGTAGAAATAGCAGGAGCTATGACAGAAATATTTCAAATGTCATTAGAAACGGGAATAGTGCCGGAGGGTTGGCGTACTGCGCATGTTGTTCCATTGTTTAAAAAGGGTTCAAAGAATAAACCTAGCAATTATAGACCTATTAGTTTGACGTCAGTGGTGGGCAAATTAATGGAAAGGATACTTAGAGATAATATATATAAGCATCTGGATAAACAGGGTCTGATCAGGAAGTCAACATGGATTTGTGCCTGGAAGGTCATGTTTGACAAACCTTCTTGAATTTTTTGAAGCGGTAACTAGGGAAATTGATGAGGGTAAAGCAGTGGATGTTGTCTATATGGATTTCAGTAAGGCCTTTGACAAGGTTCCCCATGGAAGGTTGGTTAAGAAGGTTCAATCTTTGGGTGTTAATGGCGGAGTAGCAAGATGGATTCAACAGTGGCTGAATGGGAGATGTCAGAGAGTAATGGTGGATGGCTGTTTGTCAGGTTGGAAGCCGGTGACCAGTGGGGTGCCTCAGGGATCTGTGTTGGGTCCACTGTTGTTTGTCATGTACATCAATGATCTGGATGATGGGGTGGAAAATTGGATAAAGTAAGTATGCAGATGATACTAAGATAGGTGGTGTTGTGGATAATGAAGTAGATTTTCAAAGTCTACAGGGAGATTTGGGCCATTTGGAAAAGTGGGCTGAAAGATGGCAGATGGAGTTTAATGCTGATAAGTGTGAAGTGCTACATCTTGGCAGGACAAATCAAAATAGGACGTACATGGTAAATGGTAGGGAATTGAGGAATGCTGTGGAACAGAGGGATCTGGAATAACTGTGCATAGTTCCCTGAAGGTGGAATCGCATGTAGATAGGGTGGTAAAGAAAGCTTTTGGTGTGCTGGCCTTTATAAATCAGAGCATTGAATATAGGAGTAGGGAAGTAATGTTAAAATTGTACAAGGCATTGGTAAGACCAATTCTGGAGTATGGTGTACAATTTTGGTCGCCCTAGTTATAGGAAGGATGTCAACAAAATAGAGAGAGTACAGAGGAGATTTACTAGAATGTTGCCAGGGTTCCAGCAACTATGTTACAGAGAAAGGTTGAACAAGTTAGGTCTTTATTCTTTGGAGCGCAGAAGGTTAAGGGGGGACTTAATTGAGGTCTTTAAAATGATGAAAGGGATAGACAGAGTTGACGTGGATACATTTTTCCCATTGAGGGTAGGGAAGATTCAAACAAGAGGGCATGACATGAGAATTAAGGGACAGAGGTTTCGGGGTAATGTGAGGGGGAACTTCTTTACTCAGAGGGTGGTGGCTGTGTGGAATGAGCTTCCAGCAGAAGTGGTGGAGGCAGGATCGATTTTAACATTTAAGAGTAAAGTGGATAAGTATATGGACGTGAAGGGAATGGAGGGGTATGGTCTGAGTGCAGGTAGATGGGACTAGGGGAAAACAAATGGTCGGCACGGACTGGAAGGGCCGAGAGGGCCTGTTTCCGTGCTCTAATTGTTATATGGTTTTATATGGTTAATCAATACCCTAGGATAACTGAGAAATATAATAATAACTGTTATTAACAAAACCCTGAAAAGAGAACAAACAACACACAAACTTTTCATAAACTAACAATAACATACATAAATAAACTTTTGATAAACTAACAAAAATAAACATATACAAATTTTTAAAATTCATATAACATACCTAAATGAAGGGTAAAAATGATTAAATAACGTGGGTGAACGAGGGACTGTATCTGCACGCCAGGAAGCACAGACAGGACTGATGGAGACCGTGAATGCGTCTGTACTGGAGTGAGTCACTTGATGATACACAAATCTATCTCATATAGCTCCTGTCCACTGACCACCAAAGGCCGTTTCACACTGGTGCCATATAGTCGTCGCTAAATAGACGTCGCTAAATATGACTTGCGTGTATAATAAAATTACGAATATGAAATTAAACACAAAAATGAATTTACATATGATTAGCCTAATTATCACTATTTCTCTCTGAACCTCTAGCGACCTCTCGCGGAACCCTAGCGTTCCGGGGAACCCTGGTTGAGAAACGCTGTTCCCGACCAATATGTCTTCATTTGGTGTGCACAACGTGACCTTTAACTGTTCTCAGATATCTCCGCATTAGGAATTCAAAATAATTTTTAATGTTACTTTGATTTTAGATTAGTTTTACAATCGTGATGAGGATACACAGTGAGGTTCATCTTCTACCAGCAAATGGTTACTTTGCTCAGCAGCCGGAATCATCACTGGTGTCAATAAATTAAAACATCAACACAGTCCATTATTAGTATAATATTCTGAGATTACTCTACTACTAATAACTGGGTAAAATTTGACTCTCAATGGACTGAATCTGTTGATTTTTGAACAGGACACACATGAGACCTGCAAGAGAGAGTAACATGTATTAAACTCCCAATACAGCCTCTTTTAATCCTCAAAATATTTCAGATTATTCCGTAAATTGATAAATGATGTACCATAGGCTCCTTGACCATTCAAGAGGGCATTGTGAGTAAACAGCTAATGCTATTCCAAGCATGTGGAAGCAGCTTTCTTAAGATTTTAATGTAACTTCTCTCTGTGGTTAATTAAACTGGTACCCAAATAAATAGTTACACGTTATTCTGGAGAAATGTAAACTCCCCAGAAGGATATGGAATAATGGCAGTGTAATGCTAACAGGTACCTTGAAGATACTTTCTTAATGTAAACATCTCACGTGGATGGACACGTAATTAATTTGAAACAAATGAAAATACAGTACCCTGTAAATCACAAGGAAACTGGTATAATAGTAAGATTAAACAAGAACTTACCAGTTCGAAGTTTGATCGTTATTTTATGAGGAGTTACGATGAGGGATTACGTGAAGAACCCGCCTCACGCTGGCAACGGCATACTTCAAAGCAGCGGCATGAAAAACACAGAACACCAAAAGCCGGAGTAACATAGTAAGGCTCATAAAAGACTCAGAACTACCATTTGATCATTTATTTTATGAGGGTGGGAGCGGAGGGCACGTAATCCCTCATCGTAACTCCTCATAAAATAACGATCAAACTTCGAACTGGTAAGTTCTTGTTTAATCTTACTATTTTACTTCGGAGTCACGTGAGTGACTACGTGAAGATTTTAAAGCTTTCTGTGTTTTTTATGTCGTAGAATCAATCCGTACGACAGTCCGGCTAAGTAAACACATACATGAGAAACCAGACTAATGTTAGATCATTTCACAATTAACTTTTTAATGGTTTAAAGACCATATAATAACCCTCCTTATATCTGAGGGAAAATGATTACAAGTGATAAAAGATAGAAGTGACTACACCATTGATTATAGCAATTAATAGTAAACAAAGCAGGTGATTATAGTGCTCCCAACACCGCGTGTCCAAAGCTTGTCATAGTGTGAACAGGTTTATTGTAGAACTTTGAAAAAGTTTCTTCTTTACTCCACCCTGCGACTTTTAAAATATGCTCGAGAGGTACGTCCCGCCCCTTTGCCACGGACGTAGCTGCCGCCCTGGTGGAGTGAGATTTGAACACATCAGTGTCTACTCCCGCTAAAACCAACACCTGTTTCAACCATTTTGAGATAGTTTGAACTGAAGCTTTTGTGTGTGGTTTTTTGTGCGTAACCATTAACGCTTTTTCATTTCCTCGAAGGGTGTCAGTAACTTTAATATATTCGTTCAAATGTTTAACCACACACAAAGTAGGATCAATATGATAAGCTTGAAAGGTTACCTTTGTTCCAGATCTCCCTGGTCTGCTTTGTTTGATCAACTCGTAAACATAGAACACAACATTATCTGTAGTCACATGCATACAGTCTAAACGCAACATTTGTAAGGTTTGCACTCTTTGAGCTGAGACCAGTGACATTAACATGACTAATTTCAATGTCAATCTTTCCAATGTCAACCCTTCAATTGGAGTCCATTGTCTAAGTAGCGTAAGTACAATGCTCACATCCCAAATCTCTGTGTATCTTGGTTTGGGTGGATTAATATTAAAGATTCCTTTCATGAATCTAGATATTAATGGATGCAACCCAATTGATCTCTGATCAGTCATAAGCCCTAAATAGGACGACAAGGCACTGCGTGCAGTGTTAATGGCACTGTAACTTAAATGTTGCTGAAAATGCAAATTGGCAAGGAATTCCAAAACATTTGCAATATTTACAGTATCATAAGAAATATTTGACTGTGTGCAAAAGTCTTCCCATTTCTTAATATGTGTCATATATTGCTTTTGTGTGCTATTGCGCCATGATGCAACCATAACTTCCATAGTTTGGTCCGACAATCCCAGCTCCTGTAGTGGTCTGGTCAAAACCTGCAGATTAACAAATTCATATATGCATACAATGGGTAAATCTCTTTAGTTACCGGATTAGTCAAGATATCACTACAGTTAGGAATCGACATATATGGTTCTTTAATCATATTCAGCATTACTGGGAACCAAGGTTGAGTTGGCCAATTTGGAACTACCAACAATCCAGAAGCAGAATCTTGTTCTATCTTCTTCAGGCATCTCTGAATCAAAGCAAATGGTGGAAAAGCATAAAAGAACATCTTTCCCCAGTGTAATGAAAAAGCATCTACTGCTACTGCATCTGGATCGTGTTCCCAAGACACATAAGTAGGCAACTGATGATTAAGCCTAGATGCAAACAAATCTATTTCTGGCAACCCAAATTGGTTTACAATATTCTTAAATATTGCTGGCTTAAGCATCCATTCCGTATTATCTTTAAAAATCCTGGACCTTTCATCTGCTACCACATTGTCCTTACCCGGAATGTAGCTTGCTGAAATCCATATTTGGCGACCAATACACCACTGCCATATCTCATTGGCCAGACAATCACATGATACTGACCTAACTCCCCCCATGTGATTAATGTATGCAACCGCCGTTTTATTGTCTAACTGTATTAACACATGTAGACCTTGTTTAGCACAACAATATGCTTTGTCCATAAAAAGCACCCAATAACTCCAAATAGTTAATACCATAAACTTGAAGAAACGCTTCTTCTTGAGCTTTCCATCTACCTCCACAACTGGAGGACGAATCTGTAGCCCCCCATCCGAGAGCACTAGCATCCGTTTGTAAAACCATTTCAGGTTGTTTAATCATGATATTCTTAGCAGCTTGTGGGACATTTTCAACCCACCATTGTAATTCCAACACGGCTTCTTTTGTTAATTGCATAGGCCTGTCAAAGTGACCTGCCTTCTCTTTAAGAGCCCTTGTTTTGTCCCTTTGAAGATTTTGATAATGTAATGGACCAAATTCCACTGCCGGAAATGCTGCTACCAGTTTCCCAATGGTTTTCGCCACTTCTCGGATGGAGGGATAAGGTTTGTGAATGAGGTAATTACAAGTCATCAAGATGTCATTGGCCTTCTCTATTGGCAAAGTAACTAACATAGTCACTGAGTTAATTACAAACCCCAAAAAGTTAATTGATTGTGCTGGCTGCAGCTGGGACTTAATTGGATGAATCAAAAACCCTAGCTTTTCAAACAAAGCTTTAGTAACTGAAACTGAGTGCTCAGCTGACTCTTGAGTATCACTAATGATCAGAATATCATCCAGATAAGCCATAACAATGTGTTTCTGTGCTCTTAATTGGGCTAAAACTGGTTTCAACAGTTTTGTAAAGAGTCTAGGAGCCGAACTCAATCCATTTGGTAAAGCTTTAAACTGCCATAATTGTCCCAGCCAATTCAATTTTAAATACCTCCTGAAGCATTGATGAATTGCTACAGAATAATAGGCATCCTTCAAATCAATCTTAGCCATATAACACCCTGCTGAGATAAGATATTTTGCAGTACTGAATGTCTCCATCTTAAAATGTTTGTATTCTACAAACTTATTCAGATCTGTAAGGTCCAGAATAATTCTGCAACCACCATCTTTTTTATCTCTTCGAAATATATTAGAGACAAATTGATGCTTATGTTCATAAGTCTTTTCAATTACGCCTTTTCCAGATAATTTGTCAATTTCCACATTAATCTCCATTCTTTCCTCTGCAGAAAAACACATAAGCATAAGCAGGTCTATTCTGTACAGGAGGATTAACCCCTTCTTTAAAAATAATAATGGCTCCCGAAACTGCTTGTAATACATATCGATCAGAAGTAATGTTAAGCCAGGCATTATAAAATTTTTGCAATCTCCCTCCAACTGGAGAGTCATCCACAGTTTCTTTAAGTACATAAGTCTTTAATACCTCTGCGTAATGAGCGTGGTGGTCTCCTTCTTCCCGAATACAGGGAAGCACTTGCCTGCACAGCACGATAGTATTTTCGTGACAAACTTCTGCTTCTATAACGGAAATCGAAACCCCTTCGGGTCGAAAAAACCCTTCTTTGTCCAAAAACAAAAGGTTTAACATTGCTAAAAATATTTAGCTTCTTCATCCAACTCTTTCAGCTGTTTCGGCAGATTTTCTCCAAACAAATACCCAGGAGCTTGAACTCCACTTTCTTGACACAGGCTTGCAAATCTAGGGTGAAATATGGGCCGAATCGCCATTTTCCTCATGCAATTAATTTCATAGAATGAATTACATAATAAGCCCAAAGTATCCTTTTGAATCTTTTCCATTTCCAGATTCTCCATTTGCCTGCCATAGGCCGTAATGGCGGCAGAAATTAATTTGAGCACCTTTTGAAACTTCACTTCTAGGGCTCTCATACTTGGAGTCATAGACGTCCATATCATCGGATTCACCGTAGGCACTTCCAATGAGGCACAATTTCTTGGAGCTTTATATAATTCTGATGTTTCATTCATCACAGAATTGTGAAGTTGGTGAGATACCATATAATTTATGTTTGCAGCTAGGATTTCTTCCATAGCCTCACCACTTCCTTCAGGTATAGCAAAATCTTGTGCTATCCCAGGCACATTAGGCCTTTTCTTTTTACTTGTGGTGTGCTTTCAAAAGCCATATAGCCACCAGCAGGGTCTGCCTTCTGCAGCCCCTAAATCAATTGGGATATCATCCCATGAGACTTCTTCCAGCCCAAATCCTGGGTCCGGAGTATCATATTCCAACTTGGCCCACAGCCATATTCATCATATTCAAACCCCTCAGGGATTTTTTGGGATTCATCTGGGTACTCTGACCCTTGTCTCATTATTGTTTGGAGAACTTTTCTCCATATGCTCCATTTTTAGCCACATAGTTTTATTGTCTGGAGGTCTTTCAATATCAGAGTCATCAGAAACCACGGGCCTCTCAGATTTCTTTTTGCATTTTTTAGGAACATTTTCCTCCGTGGTTACTATTTCTGGAGAATCTGGAAACTCACTATCGGGTACATCAGCGGCCAACGGTATCGGAACCGGGTCCGCACTAACTTCGCGTCCCATATTTTTACTTTCACCCCGGGAACATCTTTTTACCCGCGAAAACTTCTTTCCCGATTTCTCCATTTTTCTTTAATAATCAGTGCTCAATCAGCACGTTAACGTGGCTCTAAATTTTTCTTTTGGTTTCGTTTTGCTGGAGCCAGGCTCCTGACTCTCTGGAGACTGGCAGTTAGAGAGTCAGGAGCCTGGAAACCTTTAGTGAGCAACCAGGGATATTGTGAATTATCTTCAGGGAAGAGTCAGAATGAGCATCAGTAACTGGACAATTAAGGGGTACAATAGTAATTTATGTCTGGAAGAGTCCATTCATATTACTGAATTTGACACAAGATAACAATATAGTTATTGCATTTCACTCTGGGGAAAAATTTGGATTATGCAATTGAATATATCTTTTTTTTGGTAACTATTGAAGTTTTTCACAAAGGAAATATTTTCATGGAAAAGTATGTACATATATAGTTCATATTAACATGAGCAACATTTTATAGAATTTTTGTTGGACAATTCATCCATTATAGACTTGGGTTATAGAATCAAAGAGTCACACAGAATGGAAACAGGCCTTTTGATTTAATCTGTCAACAAATGATTGCAATGTATTCCTCAATGTAATAAATCTGCTCAATATGGGAATCAATAAAACTTCTTAATTCCAAAGACCCAATCCAATGTCCCTTTCCCAAGTTGAGTATAGTCTCTCACATTTTGGTATCATATATAATGCAAATGCAGTTGGATTTTCTCAACCATCATTTATAGCATGAGTTATTATGGATTCTCTTCCATAATATGAAGCATTATATACAAGTTTCAACCTATTTGTTTGGTCAAAGTGAACTAACACAAACTCACTCCCTGGATTCTCCCTATGTATGTCTTGTGTCTTTTGCTGCTCTTTGTCCCAATTCCATTTCTTGTGTTTCTTCAATAGTACTGTTGCAAGACTTGGCAGAAATGTCAAAGAATGACCTAAGTTCTGGAATGCTTTCAGGTTTCCTTTCCTTTCCAATTGCTTTTTCTTTCTTTGACTGGTGCATTCCATTCTCATTCACCCTTAACCCAAGATAAACCGCTTCTTTCTGTAAGAAACACTTGTTTCTTTTGAGTTTAACATTGTGTACATGTATCCTTCTTTGTTAATTATGGCTATCGGTACAATATCCTGATTGTGTAGACAGGGATCCAAACCTTCCAATATCTTGTCTGTGGGAGCTTGAAAATTTTTCAGTGATGCTTTGAAAATCTGCTGTAATTTTCTGTGGGAGTAAAGATTTAGGAGTATAGAATATCAAATATTGTTGATTCTCCTGGTCCATGTTCAACTTAACTTGACAGATCCAGTTTGGTGAAGACTTGGCAAGAACAGGTTGCTGTCGATTCTACATATACAGCTTGTGAAATGCACAATGTACAGAGGTCATCATTGCCTGTTTCAGTGTCACATCGTGAAACTGTGTAGTTAAACAGATTTTAACGCAAAGTGCTGTGGTAAGTCAACAGGTCAGGTAATATTTCTGGAGAACATAGGTGACTTTTCAGGTTGGGAAAAGTCACCTGTGGGCCATGTTGGCTCACAACAGCCAACATGTTCCAGCTACACTAGTCCCACCTGCCTGCGCTTATCCGTCCAAGCCCGTCCAATCCATGTACCTGTCTAACTATTTCTAAAACAATGGGATAGTCCCAGCTTCAACTACCTCCTCTGGCAGTTTGTTCCATACACCCACCACCCTTTGTGTGAAAAAGTTACCCCTCGGATTCCTATTAAATGTTTTCCCTTAAACCTTGAACCTATGTCCTCTTGTCCTCGCTTCCTCTGCTCTGGGCAAGAGACTCTGTGCATCTACCCAATCTATTCCTCTGATTATTTTGTACACCTCTATAAGATCACCTCTTATCCGACTGTGCTCCAAGGCATAGATACCCAGGCTACTCAACCTCTCACTGTAGCTCACACCCTCAAGTCCTGGCAATATCCTCATATATCTTTCCTGAACCCTTTCAAGCTTGACAATATCTTTCCTATAACATGGTGCAAAGCGGATACACAATCTGTGGTGGTATGTCTGTACCTCTTTGTTTTAATTTATTTCATTTTTTTCCTTCCTGTTAACAAAATGTTGTTTTTCAAAGTAAATATTTCCTTGACAACTTTAGTCTGAACTTTATCACAGAGATTCCCTCAGTACTCTCTATCCTGCCTTTTTGCATATGAAAGCTCACTTGTCTCACTTTTCTATTTCTGATGAAAAGTCTTTGACCTAAAATGTTGATGCTATTTCTTTTGCAATTGGTGCTGCCAGACCTGCTGAAGTCAAGTAAGCTTTGTTTCACATAAACTTGAATATCTCTTTATACTTTCTCAAATATACATCTAAGCTGTAATTTGTGTAATATCCAAGATGAACACATCTTTCCAACCAAGCTTCAATTTTCTGAGCTGGTCTTTGTCCATCAACATTGGTTAACTTGTGTCATTGACAACAAACATTGGTAGCTCCAAGTGCTTACTGTTTTCACTCACCAAACAACACATCAGGCCTTAGCTCGTCAACATTACTCCTGAATATGTATTCAGGTTCACTGTAGTTTTTGTTAGTGGTACATAGGTGAAGTGATTTCGATTCTCTCATGGAATGAGCAATATGCTGCATTATCAATATTATGTCCATGCACCTAATATTTACCCATAATTTTATCTTAAGATGTTCTGCTTTCTAACTTTGACACCGACGTGTAAATGCTATATAAGCAGAATTCTAAACTGGCTTCAGTGCTGTGCAGACCTCTTCTCTATGACTTCTTGCTGTGAAAACCTCTGTATATACCAAGTGTTCCAACAATACCTAACTTGTTACTGAACAGGCCTTTTAGTTAGTCATAGAGTCATAGAGTGGTGCAGTGTGGAAACAGGCCCTCGGCCCAACTTGCCCACACCGGCCAACATGTCCCAGCTGCCCGTGTTTGGTTCATATCCCTCCAAACCTGTCCTATCCATGTACCTGTCTAACTGTTTCTTAAATGTTGGTATAGTCCCTGCCTCAATTGCCTCCTCGGGCAGCTTGTTCCATAGCTGGCAGCTTGTTCATGTGCAAAAGTTACCTCACTGAATCCAATTAAATCTTTTCTCCTTAAACCTATGTCCTCTATTCATCTACTCTGGGCAAGAGACCCTGTGCATCTAAGGGGTTCTATGTTATTCCATTTTTGCATCTTATATACAAGGGACAATTTACAGAAGCCAATTAACCAGCCAACCTGCATGTCTTTGGGATGTTAGAGGAAACCGGAGATCGTGGAAATAAACTACACATGGTCACAGGGAGAAGTACTAACTCAACATAGACAGTTCTCGTAGTCAGGATTGAACCTAGGTCTCTGGCATGTGAGGCAACAGTTCTAACGTTGCTCCACTGTTGTCATCATCTTCTGATCTGGTCTCTGCCAAGACTGATTTCATAATAATTGAACAAGCAAAATCTTCTGCCTCTGTAGTGCCATTTTAATGACTACAACCTCAACCTGACTTAACTACGACACTGTCTTGTTAGCAGAAGTTCCACACTGCTGACACCTTCAGGGGCTTCTATATCCAGGAACATACACATACCTGAAGTCCTACTGATCACATCAGATTTGCCTCTCTTCTCTGTGCTGGTCTTTATGTAAGGTATGCTAGTAGGTGCCTCCTCAGCTTTAGTTTTCTCTCCCATGTAGAATTTGACACAGGGTGAGCTAGTACCTTGCTCACCAACACTGCTGGAATGGTCTCACCAGGGATGATTGCCACCTCCATTGTATTACCTGGGCCTTAAATCTGGTATTGACCTTCCTCTTGACATGAATTAAGTCTTTGAAGATTTTCTTTGCTCTCAAACATTCATCCTTGTGACAGATTTATAACTTATGTCCACTTTCCTTACGTTAGCTTTGGGCAATCCGGGGAAATTGAAAAAACATGGAGAGAGCTGCTGAAACATGTGCAGTTGGTTTATTCAACTCTCTAATTACACTCTGCATATTTCATACATAGAGCCAATGATGAAAGTGAAGTAAATGAGGTTAGCATGTGCCAGATGTATCCATCCTGCCTCGGTCTTGCTTCTGCCCAGCTAGTCTGGTCTGAACAAGCTTCCTCGGAGTTAGAGTTGGGGCAGTTAGAACTTCAATTCACAGTTACGCTTTATGCTTGAATACTTGGACACTTATAGACCAGTTAGCCTGACATCGGTGGTGGGGAAGATGCTGTAGTCAATCACAAAAAATGAAATAGCGGCACATTTGGATAGCAGTAACAGGATCGGTCCGAGTCAGCATGGATTTACGAGGAGGAAATCATGCTTGACTAATCTTCTGGAATTTTTTGAGGATGTCACTACGAAAATGGACAAGGGAGAACCAGTGGATGTAGTGTACCTGGACTTTCAGAAAGCATTTGATAAGGTCCCACATAGGAGATTAGTGGGCAAAATTAGGGCACATGGTATTGGGGGTAGAGTGCTGACATGGATAGAAAATTGGTTGGCAGACAGGAAACAAAGCGTAGGGATTAACAGGTCTCTTTCAGAATGGCAGGCAGTGACTTGTGGGGTACCGCAAGGCTCGGTGCTGGGACCGTAGCTATTTACAATATACATCAATGATTTAGATGAAGGGATTCAAAGTAAATTAGCAAATTTGCAGATGACAAAGCTGGGTGGCAGTGTGAACTGTGAGGAGGATGCTATGAGAATGCAGGGTGACTTAGACAGGTTGGGTGAGTGGGCAGATGCATGGCAGATGCAGTTTAATGTGGATAAGTGTGAGGTTATCCACTTTTGTAGCAAAAACAGGAAGGAAGATTATTATCTAAATGGTATCAAGTTGGGAAAAGGGGATGTACATCGAGATCTGGGGGTCCTTGTTCATCAGTCAATGAAAGTAAGCATGCAGGTACAGCAGGTAGTGAAGAAAGTGAATGGCATGTTGGCCTTCATAACTAGAGGAGTTGAGTATAGGAGCAAAGAGGTCCTTCTGCAGTTGTACAGGGCCCTGGTGAGACCACACCTGGAGTATTGTGTGCAATTTTGCTATTGAGGGAGTGCAGCGTAGGTTCACAAGGTTAATTCCCGGGATAGCGGGACTGCCATATGCTGAGTGAATGGAGCGGCTGGACTTGTATACTCTGGAATTTAGAAGGACGAGAGGGGATCTTATTGAAACATATAATATTATTAGATGTTTGGACACGCTAGAGGCAGGATACATGTTCCCGATGTTGGGGGAGTCCAGAACCAGGGGCCACAGTTTAGGAATACGGGGTAAGCAATTTAGAACAGAGTAGAGGAAACACGTTTTCACAGAGAGAATTGTGAGTCAGTGGAATTCTCTGCCTCAGAGGGTGGTGGAGGCCGGTTCTCTGGATACCTTCAAGAGAGAGCTCATAGGGCTCTTGAAGATAGCGGAGTCAGGGAATTTGGGGGGAAGGCAGGAACGGGGTACTGATTGTGGATGATCAGCCATGATCACATGAATGGCGGTGCTGGCTTGAAGGGCCGAATGACCTATTCCTGCATCTATTGTCTGTAAACACTAAGCAGCTGCACACAGAGGAGCTGGAGTGGAGTTGGGAACATTCCTCCTCCTTTGTCCGGGGCCTTGAATGTTAATATTGCAGATATGCCCTATCGTTGACCTCCATACAAAGAGGAAGGTAGCTTGGATGAATGTGGCAGTTGTGCTGAAAGGAACTGGCTAAACCAGGCTACATAGATCAATGCTACCAGCATCTCATACCTTATTACTCATATCCCACCTGTTTTTGAGAGGAAGCAGGGACCCTGGAACCCATTTAACCTGCTTCTGTTTGGCATTGGTGACTTATTTCTCCCAGTCTTTGCTGCACGATGCATCTAACAGCAAAACTGAAAATGGACTTCGAGTGAAAGTAGTGTGCTGGAGTCAGACAGCTTCGCCGCAAACCACTTTACACTGGTTGAGAACCAAGCCCTGCAGTGCTTAAACAAGCAATCCATTAGTTTTATTCTATAAATGTCCTCCATCCATCAGACACCGGAATTGTTGTTTCCAAAATAAAGTGGTTCAATATAAATAAAGGTACCAGAATTCCTACCATCATTTCACCCCACGTTGGGCCTTGAGTGAAATAAAAATATTTGCATAAACATATTTTCAGCAGCCATAAATTTCAATTATACTGCAAATGGTAGTATATAGTGCCCAAAATAAACTACTGTAATTACTCATCCAAAATCTCTAACCTGTGGAATGGAAATTGAAATTTATTTCACCAGTACTCCGCCATTGCGAAAGATGGCCTTATTTCAGCTCTCTACCATTTTCGAAAGCAGTCACCTGCATGACTATTTGTGCTATAAGCAAACAAACATGAGCACATTTTACATTGAAAAAAAAAATCCTATTTGTGCCATAAAGGTGCAAGTAGTTACCATTGGTTAAATATTTTCCAACTGTGAGCACACTTCCATCCAAGTCCAGATAGCAGGAAGCCAAGAATCTTTCACAGCAGACTAGCACCTAAAATCATGTAAATGCATAGAAGAAAAATCTATCCTTATGAATACGAAATGTTCATTATATTTTTTTAATCAATTTTCTACATTCTGCTTAAAATATGAGCCCATAACTTGAAGTATTGAGCAAACCAAATAGTGCTAGAATAACTCAATGGGTCAGGCGTAATCTGTGGAGAGACTGGTCAGACGCGTTTTTGGTCAGGACCCTTCTTCAGATTGATTGTAGCAGGGAGGAGAAAGCTGGAAAAGAGGTCGGGGGGGAAAGATAAAGCCTGTCAAGTAATAGGTAGATACAGTTAAGGGCGGCACAGTGTCACAGCAGTAGATTGTTGCCTTATAGCGTCAGAGACGTGGGTTCGATCTTGACCAAGGGTGCTGTCTGTAGATTTTGTACTTTCTTTCTGTGACCGCGTGGATTTTTCCCGGGTGCACCGGTTTCCTCCCACATTCCAAAGACGTACAGGTTTGTAGGCTAATTGGTTTTGGTCTGTATGTCCAAAGTCTAAAGATGAGGCGTGTTTGATTGGCAGGGTGAACACAGTAAAAGGATGATAAAGAGACTAAAGGATACCAGGCAAGGAGAGAAGAGCAAATAAATTCCCTGTTATAACCTGTTTCAAACACTACTTTCACTCGAAGTATTGTTTGAAACAGGTTATCTCCACGTGTATTTGAACCAAAGTGAAAGATGATCTTCAGAGATGGGCTAAAAGTATTTTCAGCTTCATTTAAAGTGAGACTTGAACCAGTGAATTACTAAATGACTTGATCAGGGTTGGTATGCCCCATAGTCAATGCTTTTACCTCATTTGAGGCAACTCACTTCTTAAACTTACTTCATATTTTGAGGTAGAGCTGGTTCGAATTATGAGAGAGGCATTTAATTAATTGGATAATTAAATGAATGGTTGCATAATGGCTGCAAATTTCAGGTAAAATTGGTCAAAGCTTTGCGGTCCCTGTGAATGCATTGCTTGCTGGCATAATCCGGAAGACGCAGGATAATTTCATTTCAAAAAGGAAGAAAGATTCTAAGGGGAGTAGGAGGCAACCAAGAGAAGTTAGGAATAGAATAAAACTAAAAGAAAAGATGAATAACACAACAAAGAGTAGCCGAAAGCCAGATGATTGGGAAACTTTCATAGGACAACAGAAGAAAACAAAACGGGCATTACGGGCTGAAAAGATGAAGTACGAAGGGAAGCTGGCCAGGAATATAATGAAGGACAGTAAAAACGTCTTTCGATATGTTAAGGGAAAAAGAGTAGCAAAGTCAAATGTGGGTCCCTTGAAGGTTGACACAGGTGAAATTATTATGGGCAACAAGGAAATGGAAGAAGAGTTGAATAGGTATTTCGGATCTGTCTTCACTAAGGAGAACACAAACAATCTCCCAGATGTACTGGAGGACAGAGGATCTAAGGGGGTAGAGGAACTGAAATAAATTTTAATTAGGCGATAAATAGTATTAGGTAGGCTAATGGGACTGAAGGATGATAAATCCCCTGGGCCTGATGGTCTACATACCAGGATCCTCAGGGAGGTGGCTCTAGAAATAGTGGATGCATTGGTGATCATTTTCCAATGTTCAATAGATTCAGGATCAGTTCCTGTGGATTGGAGGTTAGCTAATGTTATCCCACTTTTCAAGAAAGGAGCGAGAGAGAAAATGGGAATTACAGACCAGTTAGCCTGACCGGTGGTGGGAAAGATGCTGGAGTCAATTATTAAAGAGGTAATAATGGGGCATTTGGATAGCAGTAAAATAATTAGTCCAAGTCAACATGGATTTATGAAAGGGAAATCAAGCTTGACTAATCTGGAATTTCGTGAGGATGTGACAAGTAAAATGGATGAAGGGGTGCGAGTCGATGTAGTGTATCTAGACTTTCAGAAAGCCTTTGATGAGGTCCCGCAAGGGAGACTGGTGACTAAAATTAGAGCACATGGTATTGGGGGTAGGTTGTTGACATGGATAGAAAATTGATTGGCAGACCGGAAGCAAAGAGTAGGAGTGAACGGGTCCTTTTCAGAGTTGCATGCAGTGGCTAATGGAGTGCCGCAAGGCTCGGTGTTGGGGCCGTAACTGTTTACCATATATATTAATGATTTGGAAGAGGGAATTAGGAGCAACACTAGCAAGTTTGCGGATGACACAAAGTTGGGTGGCAGTATGAAATGTGAAGAGGATGTTAGGAGGTTGTAGGGTGACCTGGAGAGGTTGAGTGAGTGGGCAGATGCAGTATAATATAGATAAATGTGAGGTTATCCACTTTGGTGGCAAAAACAAGGGGGCAGATTATTATCTCAATGGGGTTAGATTAGGTAAGGGGGAGGTGCAGCGAGATCTGGGCGTCCTTGTTCACCAGTCACTGAAAGTTGGCTTACAGGTACAGCAGGCAGTGAAGAAAGCTAATGGAATGTTGGCCTTCATATCAAGAGGATTTCAGTATAGGAGTAAAGAGGTTCTTCTGCAGTTGTATAGGGCTCTGGTGAGACCACATCAGGAGTATTGTGTACAGTTTTGGTCTCCTAATTTGAGGAAGAACATCCTTGTGATTGAGGCAGTGCAGCGTAGGTTCACGAGATTGATCCCTGGGATGGCGGGACTTTCATATGAGGAAAGATTGAAAAGACTAGGCTAGTATTCACTGGAGTTTAGAAGGATGAGGGGGGATCTTATAGAAACATATAACATTATAAAAGGACTGGGCAAGCTAGTTGCAGGAAAAATGTTCCCAATGTTGGGTGAGTCCAGAATCAGGTGCCACAGTCTTTGGTTAAAGGGGAGGTCATTTAAGACTGAGGTGAGAAAAAACTTTTTCACCCAGAGAGTTGTGAATTTATGGAATTCCCTGCCACAGAGGGCAGTGGAGGCCAAGTCACTGGATGGATTTAAGAGAGAGTTAGATAGAGCTCTTGGGGCTAGTGGAGTCAAGAGATATGCGGAGAAGGCAGGCACGGGTTATTGATGGGGGACGATCAGCCATGATCATAATGAATGGCTTGAAGGGCCGAATGGCCTCCTCCTGCACCTATTTTCTATGTTTCTGTGATTCATAGCTGGCTCACATGGTTATTCACAGCTTTGATTCACTTGCATAAGTCTGCTCAAGCTGCTTGTGGAACTGCCAGAAAGAGTCACCTATCCTCACTGATTACAGAAGAGGATGCTTATTCTTGGTTCCCAGAGTTTGGAAATGAGTTTGGATGTGATTATGGTGCTGCAGACAGAGTTAGAGTCATTAACAGGAGTTTAATGTAGGAGTTGTTGTTGCCTAGGCATTGCAAAGATGAGTTTGGGGCCAGGGAAATGGTGTCTCCTGTGGACCTGTTGCGACGATCGGCAAACTGGAGTGGATTAAGGCTGGCTAGAAGGCTGGAGTTAATGTGCGCCATCACCAGCCACTCAAAGCACTTCACAGTGGTGGATGTCAGAACCACTGGACTGTTGTCACTAAAGCATTTTTCTTTGGCAACAAGTGGTCTTTTTTAAGCAGGTGGGGACCTCAAAATGGAATAGAGGGAGTAAGGACATCTGTGAATACCTCTGCCAGCTGATCTGCTCAGGTACTGAGGATGTAGTCAGGTCGGTTTCATTCCACGGTTTCACTCTCAGGATGGTCGATCTTGCGTCTGCCATAATAACCATTGGCAAGCACATCCAAGACTGGCGGGGTGGGTAAATTTTCAACACCGACCTTCTGTTCAAACTGAGTAAAGAATGCATTGAGTTCATCAGGGAGGGATCCATTATTGGCAGCGATTCCGCCCCGTCTTTTGCTTTGTAGCCCGTTATAGTGTGCAAGCCTTGCCACAATCTATGGATATCCATGTCCACCAACACAACTATAGGAAGCACATACAAATGGAATGTTTCTCTTCCAAAAATAAATTGTACTAATAAATATGATTTGCATTATTTGATGACTCGTGTGCAGCCATGCGGAAATGATATGTGCAGACATGCCTGTACACATTTTGAAGGTTGGCACATGAAAAAGGAAATAAGAGACCCTGCATACAATTAGTTAACATACAAATAATTAATATAATATAATAGCTCCTGCCATTTACTCGAATAGTTAAAAGTATGCAATTACAAATTTTCAGAGCGATCATTGCCAAAGCACTTCACAAGTGTTCCTCAAGTACTGTCTGATGCAAGGCTGTTGTCTAAGATATACATTGAGTGGAAAAAATAGGCCGGCAGGAAATATGTACAAGTGTTTTTTTTTTTTTTAAAAGTCCAATAGAAAATGTGAAAATGGAAATAGTTCAGTAATTTTCTTGCACTGGACTTCCAAAGATAACTTTTTTTTGACAGACTGGCATATTTACTGTTTCATTACTAAACGTCATCCTTGTAATTTTACATCAGTGATTATTTACTGTTTCATTACTAAACGTCATCCTTGTAATTTTACATCAGTGATCCAATTAATTAACGCAATCGTCTCATTTGAACCATTCAAGTCTCATTTGCAGACTATTTGAAAATCAACTATTTGCTCATTAAATAGATTTGTAAGCTGGAAATGTAGTTAATACTTAACAGAATTTCATAATGCATTTGTCCCTCAACAGAAGAGATTAATTAACTATAAACTGGTTCAAGTAACAGCATCTACACCGACAATGGAGCAGAAATTCCAGGAAAATATAGTTCAGCTTACACGATAGTAATAGTGATCCTTGCACAACTGAATTGAGATGTCTGGTGTAAATATTGAAGAACGCCATTACCAATGGCAACCATTAATATGCTAGTTAGGTTTATCTTCAAAAGTGCCTAGCATTTATACAAAAAATTGATGTTTTTATGGAGACCTGGGACCACATGACTGATCCTGATTCACCACCGCTTTTCCAGCAACTGTTGGTCCAACACCTCCTTGAATTTGAACATATTTATGAGAGCGAACTTGAAATCCCCACTCAGAAGTCCCCCCCGAAAATGTGGCGCCTAGGCCGGGTGAGGCGATTGATCTTGACCCCTTTTGGACTTCAACGGCTGATCAGCGGGTCAAATTTTCCCCCTGGGGCTCTGGTACTTCGGCCTGGCAGGAGCTGGCCTATCCCTTCTCATAGCCGACTACCGTGGCTGATCAGCGGGTTGAATTTGTCCCCTGCTGCCGGAGCTCTGGAACTCAGGCCCGGCCAGAGCCAGCAGATCTATTCCCAGAGCTGTCTTCAGAGGCTTAAGGGGCTGTCCCACTGCGGCCACCTAATCTGCGAGTTTAGAAGAGTTTGCCATCGGCTCAATCTTGCAGCATGGTCAACACGTGGTCCTAGGAGGTCCTATGATGTCACTGGAACTCTCCTTCATGCTCGAGGGAATTTCCTGCATACTCGCGGCCTCAGTTCGGCCGAGGAAAAAAATTTTCAGCATGTTGAAAAATTTTCTGCGAGTAAAAATTGGTCGGCATTGTTCTTTTGAACTCGTAGTACAGTGGAGTGGGGTCGCTATGTAGTTATAGGCAGTCAAGAGCAGCCAAAGGCAATCTTCTTCGCTGACCGGGCATTTTAATTGGCGCATTGGACTTTACAGGACAAAGGAAAACCGCCAGTAATTTAAATGCCCGCTAAACTTTATTATCAGTTGTCTGGCTTCTTAAAAGTGTCCCCATGAGGGATGGAATTCAGTCCCTGGCGAGGGAAGACATACGGACTGACTAGGTAGAGTCACTGTCGATTGAGTTGAGGAATTGTAAAGGCAAGAAGACATTAATTGGTGTTATTTACAGACCCCCAAATAGTAGCCCGGATGTAGGGTGGAAGTTGCAGCAGGAGTTAAAACTGGCATGTAACAAAGGTAATGCCACTGTGGTGATGGGGGATTTCAATATGCAGGTAGACTGGGAAAATCAGGTTGGTTCAGGACCCCAAGAAAGAGAGTTTGTAGAATGCCTCCGAGATGGATTCTTAGAGCAGCTTTTAATGGAGCCGACCAGAGAAAAGGCAATTCTGGATTTAGTGTTGTCCAATGAACCAGATATGATAAGAGAACTCGAGGTAAAAGAACCGCTTGGAGGTAGTGATCATAATATGATTAGTTTTAATCTGCAATTTGAGAAGGAGAACGTTAAATCGGAAGTGGCAGTGATGCAGTTGAACAAAGGGGACTATGAAGGCATGAGAGTGGAGCTGGCCAAAGTAGACTGGAAAGGGATCCTAGCAGGAATGATGGTGAAACAGTAATGGCAAGAATTTCTGGGCATAATTCGGAAGACACAGGATCATTTCATTCCAAAAAGGAAGAAAGATTCTAAGGGGAGTAGGAGGCAACCGTGACTGACAAGAGAACTTAGGGATAGAATAAAACTAAAAGAAAAGATGTATAGCACAGCAAAGAGTAGCCGGAAGCCAGAGGATTGGGAAACTTTCATAGGACAACAGAAGGAAACAAAACGGGCAATACGGGCCGAAAAGATGACGTACGAGTGGAAGCTGGCCAGGAATATAAAGAAGGACAGTAAAAGCTTCTTTAGATCAGTTAAGGGAAAAAGAGTAGCAAAGTCAAATGTGGGTCCCTTGAAGGCAGACACGGGTGAAATTATTATGGGCAACAAGGAAATGGCAGAAGAGTTGAATAGGTACTTCGGATCTGTCTTCACTAAGGAGGACACAAACAATCTCCCAGATGTACTGGAGGACAGAGGATCTAAAGGGGTAGAGGAACTGAAAGAAATTTTCATTAGGCGAGAAACAGTATTGGGTAGGCTAATGGGACTGAAGGATGATAAATCCCCTGGGCCTGATGGTCTGCATCCCAGGGTCCTCAGGGAGGTGGCTCTAGAAATAGTGGATGCATTGGTGATCATTTTCCAATGTTCAATAGATTCAGGATCAATTCCTGTGGATTGGAGGATAGCTAATGTTATCCCACTTTTCAAGAAAGGAGCGAGAGAGAAAATGGGGAATTATAGACCTGTTAGCATGACTTTGGTGGTAGGAAGATGCTGGTCAATTATTAAAGAGGTAATAATGGAGCATTTGGACAGCAACAAAAGGATTAGTCCAAGTCAACATGGATTTATGAAAGGAAAATCATGCTTGACTAATCTTCTGGAATTTTTGAGGATGTGACAAGTAAAATGGATGAACGGGTGCCAGTGGATGTAGTGTATCTAGACTTTCAGAAAGCCTTTGATAAGGTCCTGCACGGGAGACTCGTGACTAAAATTAGAGCACATGGTATTGGGGTAGGGTGTTGACATGGATAGAAAATTGGTTGGCAGACCGGAAGCAAAGAGTAGGAGTGAACGGGTCCTTTTCAGAATGGCAGGCAGTGGCGAGTGGAGTGCCGCAAGGCTCGGTGTTGGGGCCGCAACTGTTTACCTTATATATTAATGATTTGGAAGAGGGAATTAAGAGCAACACTAGCAAGTTTGCAGATGACACAAAGCTGGGTGGCAGTGTGAACTGTGAAGAGGATGTTAGGAGGTTGCAGGGGGACCTGGATAGGTTGAGTGAGTGGGCAGATGCGTGGCAGATGCAGTATAATATAGATAAATGTGAGGTTATCCACTTTGGCGGCAAAAACAAGGGGGCAGATTATTATCTCAATGGGGTTAGGTTAGGTAAGGGGGAGGTACAGCGAGACCTGGGCGTCCTTGTACACCGGTCACTGAAAGTTGGCGTGCAGGTACAACAGGCGGTGAACAAAGCTAATGGAATGTTGGCCTTCATAACAAGAGGATTTCAGTATAGGAGTAAAGAGGTTCTTCTGCAGTTGTATAGGGCTCTGGTGAGACCATATCTGGAGTATTGCATACAATTTTGGTCTCCTAATTTGAGGCAGTGCAGCGTAGGTTCACAAGATTGATCCCTGGGATGGCGGGACTGTCATATGAGGAAAGATTGAAAAGATTAGGCTTGTATTCACTGGAGTTTAGAAGGATGAGAGGGGATATTATAGAAACATATAAAATTATAAAAGGACTGGACAAGCTAGATGCAGGAAAAATGTTCCCAATGTTACCACATTGCAGTAAATGAAGATAGCATGTATTACTTTAAACAAAGCATCCAAACCAGTTGGGAACAGATGTTGGCTGCATTCACTTTACTGGTGTGTACAGTATATCCTTCATTGGGGAGGAAGTCTTGATCTGTACACAATATTTTAGCTGTAGATCCACAATATACCATATTATTTTAGTAAGATGTTTTTCTGTCTGTACTCAAATTCTCTTATAAAGTCATTTGTTTTCTAATTGTTTTCTGCATTTGCACATGGACTCCAATCCCATTGAACGGACATGGACCACCTTTCCTCTTGGCCTTGCCACGTGTACAGGAACTGACTTTGCACCAAAGCTATGCTCTATAGTATGTTAATTTCCCATACCTGAGCTGGTGGCTCTGGAGAGCAGATAGAACAATGAGCTGTCTTTCTCACCCTCTTGTTCAATGGCTAATCCTTAAGCAGATGCAAGGTCTTTGGTGATCTGGATGGAGATAGGCAAAGTGATAGTTCATGGTGAGGGGAGGAGCAGGAAAAAGTTGAATGCATGACCAAGCTCCGTGATGTAAACCAGAGGAGGTTGTGGAGTGATGCCAAGGGGGATGAATATAAGAATTAAAGTTGAATATGAATGCATTATCATTTTCAGTGACCTCTGTATTGCCAATGGCCACAGATTCAATGTCAGTAGCCAATAATATTTTGTACTCTTGTTCCAGGCCAGCAATCTGGAATATCAAGGACATTGGTCCTCGGTCACAGATGTCCATGAAACCGAGTCTCTGTTATATGCTCCCCTGCCACAATCTGCTCATGTGCAGCTGTCAGGAACAGACTCTCGTTGTTCCCTGACAGTCCTTTTGTTGTCCAGTCTACTCCTCCTGAGTGCCATGGCATGGCTGCATGAGTCAAACCTTCAGTCTAGTTTAGAGATATAGCATGGAAACAGGCCCTTTGACTGAGTGAGTCCATGCTGACCAACAATACACTATTTCTGTCCTGCACAGTAGAGACATTTTACAGAAGCATACAGACAGCACCTGTAGTCAGGATCAAACCCGGGTCTCTGGCACAGTAAGGCAGCAACTATACCGCTGCGACACCTTGGCGCCCCTAACCTTTTGTGAAGAACTCTATCTATCTATCTCTCTATCTATGTATCTATCTATCTATCTTTCTAATCTTGTGCTCGTCCGGTTTTCGATTTGCGCAAAAACGGTATGTGATAGTGCTATGATTTTTGCCAGGTTACTCACCGTTTTCCTGGGCTGCGTTCGTTCCAATCTGTGGTATATTGTAAAAGTTATCGAGGTTTAAAAATCTTTAAAAGTGTTCGTGCGTAGATTCCTTCAGTCAGCGCCACGCAGATTGGTCTCTTCTCCTGTCAGTCAATGCCACCGCCGGGATGGCGACGCTCCTTCCCGCCCCAACGGCAGCAGCCTGTCCCACCTCACTCACAAACTCCCCTCTCCCCTCCTCACAGTCATTTGTGTCTCGTCTCCTCCACCACCTGTGGCGGCCACGGGCGGGGGTTCATGGCCTGTGGGGGAAGGAACTGCAGATGCTGCTTTTTATGCATGGAGGGAGGGAGTTTCTGAGGGTAGGGGAAAGGAGAGGTGAGGGAGGGATTGTGAGAGGGGTGGGGAGAGTGGGGGGATTGAGGGAGGAAGAGGGGGAGGTGAGGATAGTGCAAGAGGAGGGGGGGATAAAGGGAGAGGAAGAGGGGAGTGGGGATAGAGGAAGGGAGAGGGAGGGTGAGGGAGGCATTGGGGAGGGGAGGAGGAGAGGGGAAAGAAGAGAGGGTGAAGAGGAGGGGAGGGAGTGCTGGGGGATGAGGGTTAATAAACCGTGCCTGCTCAGTTTGGGGCTATGCGTGAGTGGTGCAATCTTGCGTTGGGGGGACGGGTTGCATTGGGGGAACGGGTGACTGGTGGAAGATTGCATTGGGAAACGGGTTGTGGTGGGGAACCAGTCCTCCCGTGTGACAGGGACGCAACGGGTCCCACTTCATCTAGTTCTGTCATAAATCTTAATCAATTAAATTCACCAGGCGAACACAGGTTCCCTTGGAACTACCTCCAGACTTTCCTGAGGATATAACCAGCACACCTACTGTGAAGAAAATCTTTCACAGTCACCCAAGAAGGCACCATGGAAACTACAGAACTTACTGTCGGATCATATTGCCAACCCCTCACCTTACCATCAGTGCTGCCGCACTCTCACTGGAGTTTGCATGTGACTGTCAGGAATGTGATCCCAAGTGCAACTCATGAGCTGCTTTTAAACACACTCTTATTGGGGGGGTTAATGTCTTTAAGTCATCAATAATAAGTCTGTCATATTTAGGATACATTTGGCCTGCCAACTTTGTTTATGCAATTTTAAGTCCTATCTTCAAACAATTCTCCCAATAATTCACCGGTCCGCCTATTCTCAGGGAGTTCCAATTCCCAGTAATACGTCAATTAAAAAAAATATATTAGCGGCAGTCATAGTGTGATGTAAAGTTTGGCTCCGACCAGTTTGTTCATTATGAAATGAATTTCCACTTATTTATTTCAGAAAAGATTTTAATTAAATAAATGTGCTTATTGTATCTTGACTAACTGTGAGAGAGCAGTTCCTTTATGAAGGATCTGTCTTGATGCCATAAATCGATCTGCATATCATTTGAATTAAAAATGTAAACAAATATGCAGAGTGACAGGGCAGTTAATGGATGACCACACTGTGCTATTAATCATTTATACCATTAAAAATTGTAAGCCTATTTCTGATTTTTAAGATGTCCACAAAAGATGCATTGTAATTGTTCCAATTCCAGATAAAGTCCTTGAAATTGAATTCCTGGAATTGGTTATCCTGGGAACGTTGGGAACTTGGAAACTCCTCAAAAGACACAGTTCCTCTTTGATCTGCTACATTGAAGGTGGTGATTATTATATAATTACATTTAAGTAGTTACAAACTAAGTGACCTAAACTTCCATGAATAAGTTCTTTCTTTAACATTTCTATACTTTCCTCAAAAATCCAGTCAAATCTTTTGTGTTGTTGATCCGAATTGAAACTAATAATATTTTTACTGATCAATAAATTAAGGGGTTTAATTTAAATTTATGAATTTGTTGATATGTTGATGAAATATTTCTGAAGTGTTTCTGTTTGTTCGTGCCATTACACAGTACTGTATGGCATATATTTTTGCTCATAATTGTATTGGTAAAGAAATAAATAACCATAATGGTGAACCATGGTTGGCATGGTAGCACATCCAGTGAAGCTACTGCCTCATACTTCTATTGACCCAGGTTCAATACCAACCTCTGGTGCTGTCTGTTTGGAATTTGTACATTCTCCTTATGAAGAATCCTTTGGATGCTCTGATTTCCTCCCACACCCCAAAGACATGTAGATTTTAGGTTAATTAGCCATGGTAAATTGTCATTGTCTGAGAAGCAACAACAAAATGTTGAGGAGTTCATGTGAGTTTGGAGAATAAAATGAGATTTGTGTAAATGGGTGTTTGATGGTTGGCATGCATTTAGTGGATTAAAGGACTTGCTTGTTTCATTCAAGGACTCTCCACAAACAAATCAACAGAGGTCAGCCCTTGAGGAAAAACTATACTGTTTGTGCAAAAAACTAGACTCAATTGTGCAGGGTTGTACATAAAATTTGATAATAATCTGTCCATAGATGTGGACTATAAATAAAGTTCTATAATATTGTATCGTAGACAAGGAATGGCAGATGCTGCTTTACAAACAACAACACAAAATTCTGGATAACTCAGTGGGTCAGGTAACATCTCAGGAAGACATGGATAAGTGATGTTTTGAGTTGGGATCCTTCCTCAGATCAATTATATTAAGGGGACAATGTTGGAAAAGAGTTGGGGCGGGCAAAGACTTGGCAACTGATAAGTGGATATAGGTAAGGGGGAGGGTTTATTGACAGATGGGTGAACAATGGCTAGAGATGAAAATAAAATAAATTCCGTAAGATAATGAGAGAACAAATGTGAAATGAGGAAGGGAAACAGGTGGAAGGGGAAAAGGGGGAATTGTGATGGTGGGAGAAATGGGTGCATATCTGGATGGGACACAGGGAGGAGATGGGGGGGGGGGGGAGGAAGGAGAACGGTAGGGGTTGGGGTTGGGTTGTTACCTAAAATTTGTGAATTTAATGTTCATATTGTTGAGTTGAGGCTTCCCAAGCAGAACATGAGGTGCTGTCCTCCAGTGTGTTTCACTCTGGCAATGGAGGAGGCCCAGGACAGAATGGTCGATATGGGAAAGGGAAGCTGAGTTTAAATGGTTAGCAACCCTGAGATTCAGCACAACGATGTGGACCGAACGCAAATATTCAAACAAAATGGTCGCCTAGTCTATGCTTGCTCTCGTTGATGTGAAGAAGCTAACATCGGGAGCACTGAATGCAGAAGATGAGATTAGAGGAAGTGAATGTGAACCTCTATATTACCTGGAAAGGCTACTGGGGTCACTGAATGGATGCGAGGGAGGTGGTGTAGGGACAGTTGTTACACCTTCTGCAGTTGCTGGGGGAGGTACCTGGGGGGGGGGGGATGGTTTGGTTGGGAAGGGATGAGTTAACCAGGGAATTGCGGAGGGAGCGGTCTCTGCAGGAAGCAAAAGTGGTGGGGATGGGAAGATGTCAGATTGATGTGCCGGAAATGTCGGCTGATGGGGTGAAACGTAAGTACCATGAGAACTCTATCCTTGTTCTGTCTGGTGGGGGAGGAGGCAGGGAGAGAGCAAGAGCAGAACACTGAGACACAGACAAGACATACTGTAGGTGACAGATCAATCTACTACGACAGGTCGAAAACACATTTACCGAAGAAGGAGGACATCTTGGATGTCCTAGAGTGGAATAATGGAATATTTCATCTTGGGGGACAGAGAAACTGAGAGTAGTACTATAGATGCTTTGGATATACCGAAATTCAATTGAGTAATGAACTGCCTTTATGCAATGCACTGATGCCATTTCACCTAAACATCATTTGTTAACTGAGTTACAATTTCATTTCTGCACATGTGCTTTTGGAAATTTAATTTCAGACATACATGTGTTTATGCAAGGAAGTCACAGGATCTTCACTAGTAATTTCAATCAGCTTTGGACCCATGATTGATGTCACTAATATTATAGAAAATATACATTTAATTCACATATCTTTGGCCTTGAATGTATGAGCAGATGCAAGCAGGAAGATGAAGGCATACTCTGGTATCAGTTAAAGACGTCATCTCAAATTGGGCTGACATCAAGGTCTGAAAAGGCAACGATTCATCTTGCATAGTCTAAAGGTTGTCCCACCAAAGGCCAAGTCCTGTCTTTTCCACAATGGGAAAGTGTAATTTGCAAGCTCACCCTAGCCAGAACCCTCCTCTCATTTACCTGCTGCTCTCCATGAGGCTTGATATTAACTTCATCGAATGTTTGTTTCTTGTGAAATGTGACAAGTGCCAATAACTAACCCAACCGTCCAACAATTTGTGGAGAAATTGAATGAATACAACTAAAATTGGATATTTGGCAAGCTAACAATGGCAGGTGCTATCAATTTGCCATAATATTTCCAGCAGGTTCTGTGCCATATGTTTTAGAACCATTGTTTGCCTTCCTTTAACCATAATGACATGTCCTTTCCATTCATTTTAATGTGACACTTCTCACTTTCAGCAACCTTAGATTACACATCTCTTTCAATAAACTTTCCTACGTCTTATTTTTCATCAGAGCTTTCAGTTGATAATCCTCTCCACCAACCATTCCCAAAGCACTTTTAACAATTCATGTCATAGGAGCAGAATTAGGCGATTCGGCCCATCAAGTCTACACTGTCATTCAATCATGGCTAATCTATCTTTCCCTCTCAATCCATTTCTCCTGCCATCTCCCCATAATCGTTGACATTCTTACAAATCAAGAAACATCCTTTCTAATTAAGAAATTCAGATTTACAGGGATACTTGTAAAATACTTGTAAAATGACTTTACACTAGTATATTACCAATTAGGGATAGTCAACCAAGAGAATTGATGATGGCAGGGCAGTGGACGTTGTCTAATTGAACTTTAGTAAGACCTTTGACAAGGTCCCACATTGTAGGCAAGTCTGGCAGGATATATAGTTTGGAATCCAAGGTGAGCTGGCCACGGATTTAAAATTAGCTTGGAGGATACAGACAAAGGGTAGTTGTTTTACTCTTTCGAGGCCTGTGACGAGTAGAGTTTCTCAGTCCACAGGTGCTGAGTCCTCAGCTATTTATTATCTACGTGAATTATTTAGATGGCGTAGCAGTTAACTCTGTTAGTACATTTGCAGATGACATGACACCAAAATTGATGGTAGAGTGGATGGTGAAGAAGGATATCTAAGTTTACAAAGGTTCCTGGGATGTCAGGACTGTCTTATGAAGAAAGACTGGATAGACTCGGTTTATACTCTCTGGAATTTAGGAGATTGAGAGGGGATCTTATAGAAACCTACAAAATTCTTAAGGGGTTGGACAGGCTAGATGCAGGAAGATTGTTCCCGATGTTGGGGAAGTCCAGGACAAGGGGTCACAGCTTAAGGATAAGGGGGAAATCCTTTAAGACCGAGATATAACCATATAACCATATAACAATTACAGCACGGAGACAGGCCCTCTCGGCCCTTCCAGTCCGTGCCGACCATTTGTTTTCCCCTAGTCCCATCTACCTGCACTCAGACCATACCCCTCCATTCCCTTCACGTCCATATACCTATCCACTTTACTTTTAAATGTTAAAATCGATCCTGCCTCCACCACCTCTGCTGGAAGCTCATTCCACACAGCCACCACCCTCTGAGTAAAGAAGTTCCCCCTCACGTTACCCCTAAACTTCTGTCCCTTAATTCTCATGTCATGCCCTCTTGTTTGAATCTTCCCTACCCTCAATGGGAAAAGCTTATCCACATCAACTCTGTCTATCCCTTTCATCATTTTAAAGACCTCAATCAAGTCCCCCCTTAACCTTCTGCGCTCCAAAGAATAAAGACCTAACTTGTTCAACCTTTCTCTGTAACATAGTTGCTGGAACCCTGGCAACATTCTAGTAAATCTCCTCTGTACTCTCTCTATTTTGTTGACATCCTTCCTATAACTAGGCGACCAAAATTGTACACCATACTCCAGAATTGGTCTTACCAATGCCTTGTACAATTTTAACATTACTTCCCTACTCCTATAGGGAGTAGAGAAAGACTTTTTTCACACAGAGAGTGGTGAGTCTCTGGAACTCTCTGCCACAGAGGGTAGTTGAGGCCAGTTCATTGGCTATATTTAAGAGTGAGTTGGATGTGGCCCTTGTGGCTAAGGGGATCAGAGGGTATGGAGAGAAGGCAGGTACGGGATACTGAGTTGGATGATCAGCCATGATCATATTGAATGGCGGTGCAGGCTCGAAGGGCTGAATGGCCTACTCCTGCACCTAATTTCTATGATGTAAGCAGTCTATGTAAAGGGATCTAGATCAGTTAGGAAGATGGACCAAGGAATGGCAAATGGAATTTAATTCTGACAAGTGTGAAGCCCAGCACTTTGTCATGTCAAACCAGGGCAGGACTTGCACAGTGAATGGTACAGCCCTGGAGAGTATTGGAGGACAGAGATCTGGGAGCACAGGTGCATGGTTCCCTGAAAGTGGTAGGTTAGGTGGACAGCGTGGTCAAGGTGTTTGACACGCTTTCCTTCATTTGTAACCCAATAGGGACAATTTGGGACATCGTAGTACATCTGTACATATGGTTGGTGAGACCACACTTGGAAACATGTGTGTAGTTCTGGTCATCCAGCTATAGGAAGGATCCATTAAGTTGGAAAGAATGCAGAAGAGATTCAACAGGATGTTACCTGGGCTTGTGGGTTTGAGTTATAGGGAGAGATTGGGTAGGCTGGGACTTTGGATCTTATGAGGCTGAATGGTGACTTTATTTATTTTTATTTTATTCTTTATTTCGAACAGAATAAAACAATAAAAAGCAAGTGTGAAACACCATACAAAAAACAAAAGAAGAATATTTATAAAGTGTCATAAACAATATCTATAAATAAATGAAATCGTATGTGTCCGAAAAGGAGCAGGAAGAAGCCAAAGCTTATTAATTCCCACCCCTTATTCAACTGCTTATAATTACCTTATACAAATTTAGCAGCTATATGTACACCATATGTACACCAGCAGCTATATGTACACCAAATTATTTACATTTATACACTAATCAAATATTTACAAAGCCATACAAAAAAAAGAGAGAAAAAAAGAAAAAAGAAAAGAAAAAACCCTCATATACTATACGGTATCAGCCATGATCATATTGAATGGCGGTGCAGGCTCGAAGGGCTGAATGGCCTACTCCTGCACCTAATTTCTATGTTTCTATGTAAAGGGATCTAGATCAGTTAGGAAGATGGACCAAGGAATGGCAAATGGAATTTAACTCTGACAAGTGTGAAGCCCAGCACTTTGGTATGTCAAACCAGGGCAGGATTTTGCACAGTGAATGGTACAGCCCTGGAGAGTATTGGAGGACAGAGATCTGGGAGCACAGGTGCATGGTTCCCTGAAAGTGGTAGGTTAGGTGGACAGCGTGGTCAAGGTGTTTGACACGCTTTCCTTCATTTGTAACCCAATAGGGACAATTTGGGACATCGTAGTACATCTGTACATATGGTTGGTGAGACCACACTTGGAAACATGTGTGTAGTTCTGGTCATCCAGCTATAGGAAGGATCCATTAAGTTGGAAAGAATGCAGAAGAGATTCAACAGGATGTTACCTGGGCTTGTGGGTTTGAGTTATAGGGAGAGATTGGGTAGGCTGGGACTTTGGATCTTATGAGGCTGAATGGTGACTTTATTTATTTTTATTTTATTCTTTATTTCGAACAGAATAAAACAATAAAAAGCAAGTGTGAAACACCATACAAAAAACAAAAGAAGAATATTTATAAAGTGTCATAAACGATATCTATAAATAAATGAAATCGTATGTGTCCGAAAAGGAGCAGGAAGAAGCCAAAGCTTATTAATTCCCACCCCTTATTCAACTGCTTATAATTACCTTATACAAATTTAGCAGCTATATGTACACCATATGTACACCAGCAGCTATATGTACACCAAATTATTTACATTTATACACTAATCAAATATTTACAAAGCCATCCAAAAAAAGAGAGGAAAAAAAAGAAAAGAAAAAACCCTCATATACTATACAGTATCTCTTATTGAGGTGTACAAGAGGTCAACTCTATTGACCTTATTGAGGTGTACAAGATCACGAGGGCCATGGATAAATGAACACGCACAGTCTTTTTTCCAAATCTAGGGGCAGAAGCCTAAGTTGAGATGGGTTAGATTTAAGAGGATTTCAATGGCAAGTTTTTCTCTAAGAAGGTAGACCAATTCTGGAATGAGCTGCCAGAGGAATCTATAGGAGTGGTTACAATGACAACTTCCAAAAGATATTTGGACAGAAATATGTTTGGCAATGACTTAGAGGATATAGGCCAAATGCAGGCAGATCGGACTAGCCCAATATGTCAACTTAGTTGACATGGACAAGGTCATAGAGTTCTACAGCATGGAAACAAGCCCTTTGGCTCAACTTGCCCTTGCAACCAAAATGACCCATCTACACCAATCCCACCTGCCCACATAGAACTCATATCCTTCTATACCTTTCCTATCCTACCTAAAGGCTAAAGATGAGCTGAAGGGCCTGTTTCTACACTAGTATAGATTTATGATTTTATGACACTATCTTTTAAATTCTTTATTATAATTTGTTCCCATTTTCGCAGATACTTGTTTCCTCATATCCTTTTATTCCTCTGCAACTTCAGCTAGTTTTTTTAACCTAATTTTTTTCCTTCTTTAATGGAATATACTTATCCTATTCATGTCCTTTTAAAACTTATATGGATTTAGTTTAGTTCAAACAATGCAGCTATTTGCAGTCTCCAAAAGTTAAATCAAAGTTTTAGCTGATGGGAAAGGGCCTGGGCACATACATGTTTATATGTGCAGCGGGGATTTTCTTTGGGTATTGTAAGTTGCATCTTGAATTGAAGCATGCTTCCGCTATTGATGTGAAGTTGGCCATTACACCATGGATGCACCGACATTCACACCTGGTTGTTCTGCAGAATAGACCATTCAGATGTTATCAATCACATTCCTCCCCATCACGTGCTCTGGGTGAGTAGTTAGAAGATTAAGGCTCGTCTCCATTTAGTCGCTTTAGCTCTATATCCTTGAGATTCTTGGCTAGGAGCAATCTATTGATCTCAGTCTTGCAAGTTCCAATTATTCCAGCATTCGCAAGTGTTTGAACCCTAGCTTTCCACTACTTTGTGCTGGCAAAAACAAACTCTGTTCCTTTACAGCCTAGGTCTATTTTCAAGGTTATAACCTTGAAATTCTTGAGAGCTTCAAGGGTAGAAGAGGTAGGAGATCACTCGGGGGGGGGGCTGTATTTTACAGTGCAGGACGAGCAGTCCGCAGGTCACAAAAGGCTTCTGAGAACCACTCGTAACCAGAATTTTTCATGTTGAAAATGAGTTTGTGGGAGAGGATTACAGAAATTGCTGTGATGAGAGAGTAAGCAATTGCGAGAAGAGTGACTGCCAGCCAGCATCACTGATTCAGTGAGTGAGTTTGCTCAGTGCTCCGAGCTCTGCTCAGCTCGACCTAGCCACGATTGTTTGAATGAATGAATGAATGATAATTTAATATCGCATGTGACATGTCACAGTGAAATTTTCTGTTTTACATACCGTACACAAAGTGTGCAAAGAGTTGCCTCGTCTACGGTCAAAGTGTTCAATGTATTCTCAATGGTCCCTCTTTGTTCTCAATGGGTCCCCCCTGTGCAATAAGAGCACTGACGACAATGGTTGAGACATTATGTTACATCTGTACAAGATATTGGTGTGACTGTACTATTCAACATTCTATGTTCTAATCTGGTCCATAGGCATTAAAAGGAAAACATTCCAGTGGTTGGGGTTATATCTTGCATAAAGTATTTTTTTTATTTTCACCAACCAAGCATTCCAGCACCAAGACATCGTTGCTTAAGTTCCTCCGGTCAGTTCCAAAGGTCCAACCATCTTAGTTTAGTTTAGTTCCGTTTAGAGCTAGCATCTGTAGCTTATGAATGTTCCTCCATTGTAAGGTTAGAAAAGGGAAGAGTCATTGATGATTGCTCCATATTTGACTCCTCAGCAAATGAAGCGGCCCATGGCCCAAAACCCAGGGATAGACTGAAAAGTGAGAAGTAACATCCCCACAATATCCGTGACAAGCAATGATCATCTCCAACACAAGACAGTCTATGCACCTATCCTTGATAATCAATGGGATTTCCATCATCAAGACCCAGTCATCTGAACTCAGGGGATTATCATTGAGCAGAAGAAACTGGTTGGAGCGTGGAGAAGAGCTAGTTAGAGACTGGACATCCTGGAAAGGTTGACTCAAAATGTCCCCACCTTATACATGGCATGCATCAGGAACTTTATGGAATATTCCCCACCTGCCTTGATGGGTGCAACACCAAAAATAGTCATGAAGTTCAACAACATCAAGGACAATCCAGCGGTATCAATAACACCTCACCAATCACTCTAAACATGTGCCCCATGTTGTGCAATGATTACCATTTGGAGTATTGTATGAAGTCCTTCCCATTACAGTAAGGATGTGGTGACAGCTAGGATTCAAACACTTGCAGATGGTGGAATAATTGGAACTTGCAAAATGTCTTAAAAGACTCTATTGTTTTTGAATTCTGTACATACATCAATTGTTCAGCAAGTTCAGGGGACTAATGACAAAGATACTTAGAACCACAGAAACAATGGCGCTACAAGTGAAAGTACTGATTTATTGGATGGAATTTGGAAGATAGAATTCCTAAAGTATTAGGACTGAATTATTTATCAAATATTAAAAAACTAATATCAGTTATGAAGAAGATTACAACCTTTTAAATAGAAACAATATTAAAAATTCTGTGATTATTTATTGGCAATACTTCATTTTTGCATTTGTATCCCATAAAAGTTCTCCTAACGCAAACATCTGAAAACACTGAAAAGTAAGAATGAGACAGCTGTAACTATTGGTAAGGCGCCATGCATACTCATTGCACATTACCTCCGTGAGATGTGACAGATACCTAAGAAGTGATGTGATGTCTCCTCTTTAAACTATGCTTAGCCAGAAACTCATAAGGCCTGGCATGAAAGGGAATTTGGGCAGCTGTTTATACTGTCCAGAGTTATACCAGCAAATAAACTCACCTCTCCAGCTGTGCATGCCCTGGCAAAGTTGCAGAGATGTTTTCCCATTACGTTGAGCACAAAGTACATTTGCTGCAGGATAATACCTTAATAAATGATAAGGTTAAAATTTCATTCCAACAAAATTTTCAATTAAAACATAAATACCAAAAATGCATTGAGAGACTGACATCTGTTGTAGATAATTGCAACAACGAAAGAGTTCTCAAAACCAAGTACAGAATGAATTGAGGAAATGGTACTGTGATTCCCGGTCGACAAGTCTCAGAATTTCCATAGAGTAATGCATGCTCGATGAATCCAGGTAAAACAAACAGTGCTGAAGTCTTCAATTAAGCACTTGCATGTACAAACAGAAATTTGAACAATGATACTGTTTATGAGAAAATTTGATAATCAGATGTGATGTGTGAACCTTTGCTGATGATGATTTGGACTTGGTACAGAACCATGATATACAGTACATCTCAGTATTTTTTAGGTTTCAGGTTTCGGTGCAAATAACAGTGACAAGTTGGAATTTAAAAAAAAACACAGGCATGTCCCCTTGATATAGCACAAGAAACTGCAGATGTTGCTTTACAAAAAAAAACACATGTTGGAGTAACTCAACGGCCAGGCAGCATCTCTGGAGAACATGGATCAGTGATGTTTTGAGTCAGTTCCTTTGTTCAGGCTGATTGTGGTGGGATAGTGGGAGTGAGGGGGGGGGGGGGGGGGGGGGGGGGGGGGGTGAAGAAAGCTGGAAGAGAAGTGGGGCAAGATAAAGTCTTGCAAGTGATAAGTGGATATGTGCGGTGGGGGGGCTTTGATAGGCAGCTGGTTGGACTAAGGACAGAAATGAATAGACAATGTGTGAGATAAGGATAGAAGAGGCTTGAATTGTGCAACCCTAGGAAGGAATATAGGTAGAAGAGGATAGGAGAAAGGGAGGAAAGGGTGTGCATCCAGGTGGGGCACAGGGAAGAGAAGGGTAAAAGGAAGGTAGAGAGAACAAGGAAAAGGGGGGGTTATTGTAGTTGAGTTGCCTAAAATTAGAGAATACAATGTTCACGCCATTAGTTTGTAAGCTACCTAAACAGAATATGAGGCACTATTTCCCCCAGTCTGTACGTGGCCTCATTCTGGCAATGGACGAGGCCAAGGACAGAAAGGTCAGAATGGGAAGATGTTAAAATGGTTAGCACCCGAGAGATCCAGCAGGCCTAGGTGGACTGAGTGCAAGTGTTCTCGGCGATGTAAAGGAGGCCATATCAGAAAGATTGAATGCATTAGATGTGGTTAGAGGAGGTGCATGTGAACCTCTGTCTCACCTGGAAGGACTGCTAGGGTTCCTGGATGAATACAAAGGAGGAGGTATAGGGACAGGTGCTACATCTCCTGTGGTTGCAGGGGAAAGGAGTGGTTTGAGGGGAAAAGGATAAGTGAACTTAGGAGTTGTGGAGGGAGCAGCCTCTGCAGAAGGCAGAAAGGAGTGACTGGAGGTGGGATCACGTTGGAGGTGGCAGAACTGTCGGAGAATGATGTGTCAGAGTAGGTGGGATTGGAGTCTGTCCCGTGTGATGGAGACAGATATCAAGAAAGGGGAGTGGTGTCAGAGATGATCCAAGCCCCCTTGATGTTTTACCTGTGTGCATAATAGATACAACTGAATTGGAGGTCCCAACACCAAAACAGGTGCAATTATTCCACATTTATTTGATGCAGTGCAAGTTCCACAATAGCATTGTCTCCTTGCTCATGATTTTTGACTACAGATTTGGTGCTGTTCATAGATGCATGCAGCCAATAAGACTACGAGATGTTAGCAATATTCCTCCACAACTCTCAAAAGAAGGATAGTTTGTAATTGCAGTTGATGATTGGAGATTTTTGTGAGCCGAGTCTGACCTGCAAAGAATAGAAGAATGACTGAAATTAATAGGGTGCAGTTACCCAGGTTTCTGGATGGTGCATCAAATAGCTCAGGGGTGGAGATGGAAGAGGAGGATGCCCCATAACTGCAGGAGGGACAAGGGCTCTGCAAAAAGAACGTGGGAGCAAACAACCTCAGAGGGTTTAGCTCAAGATCATGAAGTAGTCTTGCAAAATAAAATGATCTCCAACAAGGTTGAGAAATGCATTTTTAAATACTACATCAGCCGAGCCAGCCAGTGAATAGTATGCAACAACTCCATGATTTACCTACCAGCCATCTTGATCAACCAAAGCTCACACCTAGCATTTGTATGCTCCAAATGACTCTCACGTATATTTCTCGGCCTGTATGCAGTCAGACGTGGAGTTCAATTGATTAGGTTACAGAAGGGAGTTGATGGGTATCTATAATGAGGTATCTAAAGGCTGCAATGCAATCAGAAGCCAATGCCAATTGCATGTAGCTCAGCTGTCTGACAGCCCCTGCAAACCAGGTTTGATGCTGACCTCGGCCTGTCTACGTGGAGTCTGCACATTCTCCCTGTAACTCCACGAGTTTGCGCCAGGTGATCCAGTTTTTCTGCACATCCCAAAGATGTGTTGATTGGTTTCTTGATTAGTACAGGTGTCAGGAGTTATGGGGAGAGGGCAGGAGAATGGGTTTAGAAGAGAGAGATAGATCAGCCATGATTGAATGGCGGAGTAGACTTGACGGGCCAAATGGCCTAATTCTGCTCCTATCACTAGACCTTATATATTGTTTGGTATATTAATTGCGTATTCTGAATTACCCATGTTGTTGGTAGTAGGTCAGAGACTCGGGGTGGGGAGGGGGTGTAAAGGGTTACTTAGAATTAAGTGGGGATTGATGGAATTGTTTTGATAGCTGGCGGAGATTTAATGAGCTGAAGGCACAGCATTATAGAAAAGGAAAACAGGCCCTTCAGCCCAACTCACTCATGCCGAACGAGGTGTGTTGCTGAGCTAATCCCATTTGCCTGCATTTGGCCAATATACCATTAAACTTTCCTTATCTTATCTATAAATCTGTTCAACTATCTTTTAAACATTGTAATTGTACTTCTACCACTTCCCATGACATTGTTCTATACACGCACCACCTTCACTGTGAAAAAACCTGCCTCTCAGATCCCATTTTAAGAGTTTTTCCACATCTTAAATCTAGGTTTAGACTCCCTTGCCCTGAGGTACAGACTGTGACAATCCATCCTTTCTACGCCCCTCGACATTTTATAAAACTCCATAAGGTCACCCCTCAGCCTCCTCCTCTCCAGAAAATACAGTCCCAGCCTATCTTATCTCTCCCTATAAATCAAGCTCTCCAATCCACAAAAATATTCTTTTTCGGCAATTTTCTGCACTGCTGAATGGCCTCCTTCACTATCAATAAGATATATAATATGAAAGTATCTTATAATATATTGGTTCAAGGCTTTGTTCAGGTTGAAGATGGCCCAGCAAAGACAGGGACGGCAGGATGGAGGCAGCAACAGCAATGGGCCTTTACAGCCAGCTGCAGTTGGGAGTGTGAAATGGCACCAAGACCTGGCGATTATTGTATGTAGGCTCAGTGAGTTGTTTCTATGTAATATGTCCTTTTTGTACTTGTGTATGACAATGATTTTCTGAACTGTGTGCAAAAAAAATAATTTCACTGTACCTTGGTACATGGTGATAATAAAGGAACCATTGAACCATTTTCAAGGCTTAGATCCCAACCATTACAGCATACACCAGCTGGCCAGCTCCATTTGCACATTGAGCACGATGTAGCATTTGATGCTAATACCTTGGCTTTCATTGCAGCCCAAACACCTTCCATCAATGTCTGTGTACTGCATTGGGTTCTTAGTGCTGCTTGCCAGCTTAGTATATAGCCACCACGTCTCAGTCAAAGGAACAGAACTGTGCAAGTGAAGGACGATGGATTGCACTACTGCGTGTTTAGGTCAGGTTTCTATCGCTAGACGTCCAGGCCCAGAGCCATGAGGTCATCCTTCGAAGCAATCAGCAGCCTTCCGGAGGGAATACAGCATAGGTTCACTTAACTGGGATGACAGTACTGGTGGAAGAAGAGTGATTGAGTTTATATTCACTAGTGGGTTAAAGAATGAGGGGGGATTTCTTTAAATTCTGTTGGGACTGGACAGATCAGATACAGTACAGAAAAAAATATATTCTTGATCATGGGAAAGTCCAGAAGCAGGTGTCACAGCTTCTAGAGACAAGGTAGGACTGAGAAGAGAATACATTCCTTCATGATTTGTGAATTTCTGAAATTAGAGTCATGCAGACATAGAGATGGGCCCCATCAGCTGAACTCTTCCAAAGCGACCGTAAGGCCTCGCACAGAATTCTTTGCAATAGAACGCATCTTAAGTTGCATCATTCAATATATATGAAGGGGTTAGATATGGTTGTAAAGGCTAAATAAATCAAGGATAATTACTTTGCATGCTTCACTGTCATTAGGTGCATGAATCCAAATGCTTTTACCATGTTGGCACCTTGCATGGACATGCATCATAGCTGTAATTCCGAATGAAAGCAGGAACACAGTGCTAGATTTGGATGAGTGGTGAAGCAGTCTCTAAGAGCTGACTGGCCGACTTCTTCTCCTGTTTTCTATGCTTCCGTATTTCGGTATTCTTATGCCCTTCACGCTGCATGCAGCAGGAAAGCAGCTTGAGGTCGAGATCGGTCACGTCACCTGGCCTAAGCGCCCCATTTTCGGGGGGACATCCAGGGGGGGCTTTCACGTGTCCTCTTGTAATTTTGTCTGGATTAAAGGAGGTGCCAGACCACCAGTGGTTGGAAAATCAGTGGAGCACCAGGAAGGCAGCAGGCAATAGTCACTGGAGCACATTATTGAATTTAGAACATTATACTGTATTTGAATTTGGATTTTCTGCTAGTTCTTGTTTCTGTGTTGTCAGAATGAAGGTTATGTGATGATCATCAATGAAGACAAGATGGATTGCATAATGGAAGCCAATGTTGGAATGTTCTGATCATGCATGCTCTGGCAGGAAGGGGCTGTCTTCACTGAAATTTTAATTACACATGTTCTCCCTCCATGTTATCGTGTGTCACCTTCTCTTCTTCCTCATTTCAGACCAGTTCATTATCAACTCTCTTTATACTCCCTGTTCCATTCAGCTCCCATAGAATCAACCATCAATGTATACTGCATGCAACTTCTTTTAGCACAGTATTTTTCACGGAAAAACGTTCTGCAAGACCAGTCAGGGCACCCTGCAGAGTACTTAAACATCGGCCAAGCAGAGCAAATCTCCAAGAATGTGTACACTTGCACCAGAGCCAGAATAAATAACCCAGCCACTAACCTCATGATCCTGTAAATGGTGCTACTGGTGGGCCCTTCATTCCATTTCATATTGTGTTCAGTTGTACAAGGTTAAGACAGGTTGATAGGCAAAGACAGTTGGAAATTGGTTGCAACAACTTGAGATCAGTGTTAACCTTTATTTGACATGCACCTTGTTATCTTGCAAGCTTCACAGTCATTAGGTGCCTGCATTCAAATGTGTTTGACCATATTAGCACCTTGCATGTACATGCATCATAGCTCTAATTCTGATTTGTTAGTATGAATTAGAGCCCATTTAAGTTGGTTCCATGCCATTCACTAGTTATTTACCACTGGAAGTAGCTGTACAGTTTAATGACTATAAAAATCCTTCAGATTTGTGTTCATGTTCTGTATTATAGAATTATAGTCATGCAGCATGGAACAGGCCCTTTGGCCCAACTCATCCATGCCAACAAATATAAATTCTAATCCTTATATAAAGAATTCTACGGCTGAATATTCTTGCCCTGAAATATTTAAGGGGAACTAATTGGAAGTGCAAACATACAGAACCAAAACTTTAGAACCAATTTGTTCCTTTGGGGCAAATATATAAACTACACACATTCCTTTTGAGCCTACGTTACAGAGTATTGGCTTTAGAACTTGGGAAGAGAGCTTGGGATGTGAAGAATATACATATGAAGGACTAAATGTATGCTTTCAAAGTTGGAGTGCAGTCATTCAAAATTTTTTCTGCAGTATATGTAGCTAAGGCTTCTGCAAATATTTGTGATTGTTGATTCTATTTTTAATTTATGGAAAAGATTGTGAATTACATTTTGCTTATTGGTTTTGTTTTAAAGCAAAATAATGTTATGCTTTGCAAAAGGAAATTCATTAAATTAATCTGACTTATGGAAATCATAATTGATGCACAATGTGTGTTATCATTATCTCCCTCCACAGCTAGATTGGTTCCCCTTCACCACAATAATCTAATTATAAACGGCAAAGTGAGGTTGCTATTGAAAGGACCACAGGGAAACACTGAATAGAGGTACATGGTGATCTGGCCTCTCTATAAGAGTGAAGACAATGGTTTATGAACATTTCCAAAGATACTTCTGAGAGTAACCTGAAATAAGTAAAGTGTCAAAATTAATAGTTAACATGTCAATTGCAAAAGGTTGTGATGATACTAGTATCCAAATTGATTGCATCCTGGCCAATTCCAATGCACAGAAATATAAGAGGCTGTAGAGAGTTTAGAATATTACTGTCATGTGTACTGAGGTACAATGAAAAGCTTTTGTTTGCGTGCTAACCAGTCAAAGAAAAGATTATACATGTACATGATCAAGCAGTCCACAGTGTACAGATAAAGGATAAAGGATACAACATTTACTGCAAAGATACAAGATTGGAGTCCGATAAAGTCTGATTAGAGATAGAAGATAGACACAAGAAGCAGGAGTAACTCAGTGGGTCAGACAGCATCTCTGGAGAAAAGGAATAAGTGATGTTTCGGGTCGAGACCATTTTTCAGTCTGAGTCTCTCCAGAGATGCTGTCTGACCCGCTGAGTTACTCCAGCTTTTTGTGTCTATCTTCGGTTTAAATCAGCATCTACGGTTCCTTCCTACACACCTGTGATTAAGGATTGTTCCAAGGGTCTCCAGTGAGGTAGATGGGACGTCGGGACTGCACCCCAGCTGTTTAGACAACCATCAGATAACAGTTGGGAAGAATCCCAGCATCCCCACCATGAAAAGTATCAACATGAGACACTGTCTCGAGAAGGTGGCATCTATCATCAGAGATCCTCACCCAGGCCATGCCCTCTACTGACTGCTACCATCAGGCAGGAGGTACAGTATTCTGAAGTCCTGCACCACCAGGTCCAGGAAGAGTTACTTTCCTGCAGCCATCAGGTAATTGAACCAACCTGTGCAACCATAATTCTACATCAGCAATGGAAAACTACAGACTACTTACACCTCCATGGACTAGTATTCTAATTGTGTTTTGCACTAATGTCTTGTTCTTTCACTTTCTCTTTCTTTTCATTGCTTTGTACAATTTATGCATAATATATGAATACTTTATGTGTAATTTATGTTTTAGTGTTGTCTATGTGCCTGTAATGCTGCTGCAAGCAAGTTTTATTGTTCCTTTTGCTCATCATACTTGTTCATAAGACAAATTCAACTTGACTTGACTTGGAATCTATCCCAATAAGTTAGCAAACAAATCATCAATCAGTTGTAAGCGGTATCTATCTTTACTTTTCTGTTGAAGGTTGTCTTACAAATCTACAGTGATCCTGGAATTAGCATCTATCTTCTCTACAGGAACTATTAGTGTAGCCCTTTGGAAACAACTATTATTGTTTCTCAAACATTTTCCACTATACTACGAGGTACAAGAACTGCTTTAAGGAGGTAAAGTATACCACTCTTAAGGGACTGTCCCACTGCGGCGACCTAATCTGCGAGTTTAGAAGAGTTTGCCCTCGACTCAAACTCACAGCATGGTCGACACGTGGTCCTAGGCGGTCCTATAGGAATTTTAGATATTGTCTTTTATTCTTTAATACCATTGTAAAGCAACAGCAACACATGAAACAGTAGAAAGGATGTAGGGGCATTTCAATCTTAACCCCTCAGAAATCGTGGAGAGCTATAGATTTGGAACTTAGAATCAGAAATCAGATAAGACTGTCAGAAATTACAGAGGGATCTGCTTTGGCATTCTTTTGATTATGTGTTGCATGAGAAGCTTGAAGTTTAACTGAAGAACAGATTTAATTGACGTTTTGAAATAAGAAAGTAAGTAAGTTTATTGGCCAAGTATTTACATACAAGGAATTTGCCTTGATGCTCTGCCCACAAGTAACAACATGACATGCAGTGACAGTTACGAATGACTCCGGAAACACTAAACATTAATGATAGAACACCATTGATCAAGCATGTGAACCAACAAAATACCAGATCAAAGGGGCACTACAGATTTTTGGCTGTTGAGTAGAGTTACTACTCGTGGATAAAAACTGTATTTATGTCTGGCTGTGGCAGCTTTGACAGTCTGGAGTCGCCTTCCAGAGGGAAGTGATTCAAAGAGTTTGTGGCCAGGGTGAGAGGGGTAGGAGATGATCTTGCCCGCTTGCTTCCTGGCCCTTGCAGTGTACAGTTCATCAATGGAGGGAAGGTTGCAGCCAATAATCTTCTCTGCTGATTGGACAATTCGCTGCAGCCTCCAGGTGTCGTGCTTGGTGGCTGAGCCAAACCAGACCATGATGGAGAAGGTGAGAACAGACTCCATGTGTCATTCTACGATGGCCGTGTAGAATTGGACCATCATTGCCTGTGGCAGATTGTGCTTCCTCAGCTGCCGCAGGAAGTACATCCTTTGTTGTGCCTTTTTGACTGTGGAGTGGATGGTAGCCCCCCACGTAAGGTCCTTGGAGATTATGGTTCCCAGGAACTTAAAAGACTCCACAGATGTGACTGTGGTGTTGTTGATGGTGAGTGGGGTGAGGGGAGGGGGAGCTCTCCTAAAGTCTGCAATCAATTCCACTGTCTTAAGAGCATTGAGCTCTAGGTTGTTGCTACGGCACCAGGACACCAGCTGTGACACTTCCTGTCTGTAGGCAGATTCCTCCCCATCCTGGATCAGTCCAATCAGGGTTGTGTCGTCCGCAAACTTGAGAAGCTTGACAGAGGTGTCTGTGGAGGTGCAGTCTTTGGTGTAGAGAGAGTAGAGGAGAGGAGAGAGTACGCAGCCTTGGGTGCTCCTATGCTGAATGTTTGCGGGTCCGAGATGTACTTTCCCAACCTCACATGCTGCTTCCTGTCTGTCAGGAAGTTGGTGATCCACTGACAGAGGGGTTCAGGCACAGTCAACTCGGAAAGTTTGGAGTGTAGTAGCTCTGGCACAATGGTGTTGAATGCAGAGCTAAAATCAACAAACAGGATCCTTGCATAGTTCTCCTGGCGGTCTAAGTGCTGTAGGATGAAATGCAGGCCCAGGTTGATTGCATCATCCACAGATCTATTGGCCCGATATGCAAACTGCAGAAGGTGGTGATATTTCTCAGCTTGGCCAGCACAAGCATACAAATGCATACAATCTCACATTTGATCTTACATGCAAAATTGTGAGATCTATGGATATGCCACTGAGAAATGATGCAGATGCAAACATAAATGTAGTATTGCAGTCTTAAAGAAGTAACAATGGCTAGAATTTAAAGTCAGAATCCTTGATGTTTCCCTTGATTGCGGATCCTTGATGTATTAATTTAGGAGAAGGGATCAGCTATAACATGGATATAGACAAAAATGCTGGAGAAACTCAGCGGGTGAGGCAGCATCTATGGATCGAAGGAAGTAGGCAATGTTTCGGGACCAGACCCTTCTTCAGAAATGAGAAAGGATTTCAATCAGTTCTGAATCATTGCCATTCTCCACCCATGAGAGCTGAAACACTAATTACATTCAAGGCTGAGGTAGATAGATTTTAAGACTACTGGGAAATCAAGGTTTATTGGAATCAGGCAGAACAACTATGAGTGGTGGTGCAGAATCAACAGGCCAGCTGGCTTGTGCATGATCCAATTTTTTATGTTCTTCTGAGTAATAATCAGGACTATTATATAGCTCTTTCAACAACATGGGAAAGTCATGCTCATCTAAATAACTTCCTTCTGTGCCACATAATCCTAATGATTCAATGTTAAAATGGATTTGACTTATTTCCAAAAGGAATAGATAACATTCTAGTAGGCTAGAAACATCAGTCGGTTTAGCAAAGAGTATCAAATTATCACGACCAATGTCACCCTATTTACAATTTTTGGAAAAAATAAACGTCTGAATTGATCAGTAATTACAGTCAATCTGCTTCACAGAAATAGTAATTAGAATAACTAAGATAAGCTCAACCATAAAGTGTATATATTTCAATATATAGAAGGGCTACAAAACAATAACAAAGTAATGCTCATGTGGCAAACTCAAGATTGGAAGCATCCAAACAAATGCCACAAAAAATGATGCCGAAATCCCATTAAGGTCAAGAGTCTTTTATTGTCATGTGTCCCAGAGAGAACAATGAAATTCTTAAACTGCTGTCCCACAGTGCAAGTCCACCCACGAGTGAATGCATTCCTGTTTGAATAAGTGTCGGAAGGAACTGCAGATGGTGGTTTACACCGAAGACAGGCACAAAAAGCAGGAGTAGCTCAGCGGGTCAAGCAGCATCGCTGAAAAAAAGAGTCTCGACCCGAAGCGTCGCCTATTCCTTTTCTCTGGAGATGCCGTGTGACCCGCTGAGTTACTCCAGCTTTTTGTGTCCATCTCTTGTTTGAATAAGATTATTTGAAAATGAAATGATCCACATCAACTCTTAAAAATAAAGCCCCTTTATGTGAAAAATAAGGCAATTGCAAAACTTTACCAACACGATAGGAAATATCCTTTGCTACCATCTGCAGTCACGGATAAAACAGTGCAGGATATGATAACGTGGCCAATGATACAGGTGTGAGGCGAGATCCCCGAAATACAGTCTGCCGAGCGATGAATAAACAGGGGTGAGAAATGTACTAACCATCAGCCTATATATTGAAAAATCACAAAACTCTGTGTCAGTGAGTTTAAAAAAGTACATTAGACAAGAAACCTTTACAAATAGCGAAGCTTCGCGTATGGCAGCGCACACACCTGGTTAAAATGTCCCAAAGGACGGAAACAGGCCCTTCGGCCCACTGAGCCAGCCGTCAAACACACAATAACCTCAATCTCATTTCAGCCCGCATTCACATCAATTTCCCACCTGAGCCCCATTCGATCACTCACCGACACATCGGGGGAAGGTGACAGTCCTTCAGGTGTTTTTGCCATTCATTTCTCATCGAGTCATGGGTTCATACAACACAGCATGTGTTGCGGGGAGCATTCATACAACAAAGCAGCATGCGGGGAGCGAGAGGGAGCGCTTGGGGGAAACTCCATAAAATAGTACCGGAGGTTAGAATCGAACCCGAGTCCCTGGGGCAGTGACACACGCTGCTCAAGTGAACGTATAATGAAATGAACGAGGACAGACAATAATCAGATTAATTGAACTCATTAAAAGGCGTAGATTTAACGTGAGCAGCAGGCGGAATAGAGGGCATCTGATGATTTTTTTTCTCATCCCATTAAGTAATGTAGTCGTAATCTGAGAACGCGACAGAGGCAGGTTTACAAAGTATATGGGCCAGAACTCGAATAATGGTCAGGAAGGCTATGGTTGGAATGGACATGGTGGACGGAGGAGCCTGTTTCTGTGTTGTATGAACCCATGACTCGATGAGAAATGAGTGGCAAAAACACCTGAAGGACTGTGAGATAATGATCATGGATGACTTTTAATGGAAAGTGCACACATACAGATAGACAGTCAAGAAGAACTTCATATCTACACTCAGATGGACTGGCAGATGGAGGAGATGGGGAAAGAAAGGAAAAGCCCAAGAGAAATACAGGGAAAAGGATATTGGAAAGGACAGATGCTGGAATCCTGAAACGCATGTCAAAACATTTGAAAGGTATAAACACATAACAAATAGGTGCAGGAGTAGGCCACTCGGCCCTTCGAGCCAGCATTGCCATTCAATATGATCATGGTTGATCATCCAAAATCAGTACCCCGTTTCTGCTTTATCCCCATACCCCTTGATTCCGTAACCCTAAGAAATTTAAACATGGGAGGCTTTTTATAGTGAAAAAAAAACTGCATGACATCATTTTTATCATGTGATGAATTGTCCACACGTCAGTAGTCGTTGTTGGCTCAAGGGTAACTCAGGAGAGGAACTTGGTACATCGCAGAAATGAGAAGTAAACGGCAAACTTAGACGTACACGTGGGAACTCTTTTAACTCATGAACATAAACTTGAAATCTCGCAGAAAACCACGATTTTTATTTTTTCTTTAACTCGGGATAACTCGTGGGTGGACTCGCACCGTGGGACAGAGCTATTACTTGCTGCAGCACAACAGAATATGTAAACATAGTACACTGTATGATAAACAAGAGAGAAAAAAAAGTTCAGTGTGTATGTACACACATATTCACAAGTGCACATGCATGTTGTGTGTGTGTGTGTGATATATATATATATATATATATATATATATACATACATACATACATACGCACACATACATACACACACATACAAAATAAACAATAGTAGTGCAATAATAATTTAATTTAATTGAATAAGTTTATTGGCCAAGTATTCACATACTAGGAATTTGCCTTGGTGCGCCGCCGCAAGTGACAACGTGACATACAGTGTCAGTTAAGAATGATACTTAAAACATTAAACATTAATAATAAAAGATTATCGATTAAACGTGAATTAAATAGAATACCAGAGCAAAAGGAGGCTACAGATGTTTGGTTATTGAGTAGAGCTACTACTCGTGGGGAAAAAAGCTGTTTTTATATCTGGCTGTGGCAGCTTTGACAGTCCAGAGTTGCCTTCCGGAGGGACGTGATTCAAAGAGTTTGTGGCCAGGTGAGAGGGGTCAGAGATGATCTTGCCCGCTCACTTCCTGACTCTTGCAGTGTACAGTTCATCAATGGAGGGAAGGTTGCTGGCAATAACCTTCTCAGCTGATCGGACGTTTCGCTGCAGCCTCTGGGTGTCGTGCTTGGTGGCTGAGCCAAACCAGACCATGATGGAGAAGGTGAGGACAGACTCTACAATGGCCGTATAGAATTGGACCATCATTGCCTGTGGCAGATTGTGCTTCCTCAGCTGCCGCAGGAAGTACATCCTCTGTCGTGCTTTTTGACTTTGGAGTCGATGGTAGCCCCCCACTTAAGGTCCTTGGAGATTATGGTTCCCAGGAACTTAAAAGACTCCACAGATGTGACTGTGGTGTTGTTGATGGTGAGTGGGGTGAGGGAAGGGGGAGCTCTCCAAAAGTCTACAATTAATTCCACTGTCTTAAGAGCATTGAGCTCCAGGTTATTGTGATGGCACCAGTACGCCAGCTGTGACACTTCCTGTCTGTAATAATAATAATAATAATAATAATAACAATACTACTCATCATCATCATCATCATCATCATCATCATCATCATCATCATCATCATCATCATCATCATCATCATCATCATCATCATCATCATCATCATCATCATCATCATAATAGTATTGTAGTTCAAAGCTTATTTGAGGTTGTAGTGTTTAATAGCCTGATGGCTGCTGGGAAGAAGTTGTTCCTGAACCTGGATGTTACAGTTTTCAGTCTCCTGTACCTTCTTCCTGGTGGCAGGGGTGAAATAAGTGTGTGGCCAGGATGTTGTAGGTCTCTGATGATGCGGGCTGCCTTTTTGAGGCAGCAACTCAGATAAATCGCTTTGATGGTGGGGAGGTCAGAGCCGATGATAGATTGGGCAGTGTTCACAACTTTTTGTAGTCTTTTCTGCTCCTGGGCTTTTAATTTGCCGAACCAGGCCATGGACTGGGGAGTGTTCACAACTTTTTGCAGTCTTTTCCACTCCTGGATGTTCAAGTTGCCAAACCAGGCCATGGTGCAACCAGTCAAGGAGAGTTTATGACATATCTACTCACATAGATTTAGTCAATGAGATTTGGTTTAAGAGAGATTTTCCAGTAAGTAAGGGAATTAGAAAGGCAATGAGATCAATGAGGAATTGCAGAATATGGGGATTGAAAGTCAAATGATCGGCAACAGGTACTGCAGCGATTAAAATGCTTCAGCAACCAGAACAGGGATTAGTGCCAATATTTTGGAGTATTTTGGAGGATTTTGGGGTTGTAGGGATTTGAGGATTTTTAATACAGAAAGAGTCAAACGTGTTTTATCGTCATAAATCCTGAAACAGAACAATTAAATTCTTACTTGCAGCAGCACAACAGATATGTAAACATAGTAGTCTGTAAAAACCATAGTAAATGGTTTTTCGGATGGTGGAATTCATTGTCACAGAAGGTTGTGGAGGCCCTCAATGGATATATTTAAGAGAGAGAGAGAGAGAGAGAGAGAGAGATAGAGAGAGAGAGAGAGAGAGAGATAGAGAGAGATAGAGAGATAGATAGAGAGATAGATAGAGAGATAGATAGAGAGATAGATAGAGAGATAGATAGAGAGATAGATAGATAGATAGAGAGATAGAGAGAGATAGAGAGATAGATAGAGAGATAGAGATAGATAGAGATAGAGATAGATAGATAGAGATAGATAGATAGATAGATAGATAGATAGATAGATAGATAGATAGATAGATAGATAGATAGATAGATAGATAGATAGATAGATAGATAGATAGATAGATAGATAAGTACCAGTGTCATGGGGTTATGGAGAGATGGTAGGAGAATGGATTGAGGATGGAGAGCTAGATCAGCCATGACTGAATGGCACAGTAGAATTGATAGGCTGAATGGCCTCATTCTAGTCCAATCACTAATGAACTTACGAACATAAAGATAAAAAAAAGTTCAATATAACTATATAGACTGGGGGGGCATTATTTTTGAACCCTTATTGTCAATTTATTTGGAGGGGATTTTCTAGATAGATAGTGCACTATTAATAGTGCATTATACACACAATACTAGTCTGTATATATTATATATATATACATATATATATACACAGATGTATAGTGTCATAGTGTATATAATGCATTATTACATTATATACACTATTACATTATAGAGCCTATTTGGAGGTTATAGTGTTTAACAGCCTGATGGTTGTAGGGAAGAAGCTGCTCCTGAACCTGAATGTTACAGCTTTTAAGCTCCACTACCTTCTTCCAAATGGCAGGAATGAAATGAGAACATGGACAGGGTGGTGTGGGTTTCTGATGATGTTGGCTGCCTTTTTGAGACAAGGTGCGAGACCAAAGATGAAATGTAAACAAAAATATGAATGCTAAGATTAGAACAGAGGTTTCGGGGTAACGTGAGGGGGAACTTCTTTACTCAGAGGGTGGTGGCTGTGTGGAATGAGCTTCCAGCAGAAGTGGTGGAGGCAGGATCGTTTTTAACATTTAAGAGTAAAGTGGATAGGTATATGGACGTGAAGGGAATGGAGGGGTATGGTCTGAGTGCAGGTAGATGGGACTAGGGGAAAACAAATGGTCGGCACGGACTGGAAGGGCCGAGAGGGCCTGTTTCCGTGCTGTAATTGTTATATGGTTATATGGTTATAACATTGCTTAACTGAGAGCTCTAACTTTCTGCGCAAATATACTTTAGCCAGTTTCCTATCCAAATGATACTGCTTGGAAAATTCAATGCTGCATATCCTCTGATGTCTGGTTAATGACACCATTTCTATTTTCGCCATGATAAAAAAAATTTGGTTTATATCTCTTCCACTAAGTCATAAAGTTTCATCAACTTGCATCAATCACCTTAAAACCGATCGTGTAAAGTAATAAAGATTATGCAAATCCTTGTCAGCTGTTTCTGCTCAAATAAGAATCAACAAAATTCACCAGTTGTCAGAAAGAATATAAATAAATTGGCAGTGCATTGTGGCTTTCTACAATTATACTTTCTTCAACTTTGGTGTCAACCTACTTACAGTTTAGTTTTGCAGTTCCAAGAAGTATGAAGGCTATTTCTCCTAAAACCTGCAGCCTGGTGACATCTTGCAATGCTTTGCTCCCTCCACCACCATTAAACTATCAGTCTGCATGTTGTTTGTCTAACATACAGAACTGGTGGAGTTATATTGCCCCATTTCTTGTAAAAAAAAAGGACTGAAGTCATCTTGTCAAAGGAATATACATATATTTTAAAATCCTATTTAAGGCAGATTTACTTGCCTCTGCAGAGGCAGCTGCAGTGGAAGAGGTTGTTCAGTGAGACCTGGATGTCTTGCACCTACAAACATCAGGATGGAAGTAACAGGAAGCGAGTTCCTCACTGCACGGTTTTGGAATGTCAGCCAAGTATTCAGAAAGTCACACATGGTGATCGTAAATTCACATTTCAGGCATTCTGCTGCATTGGCCTTTTCCAAATACTCTTTCATTATTTGTGAACTCTGAAATGTTCCAGAAGGTTGGTCCAGATGTGAGTTCTCCTGCTCAATCCCATTCCTTAGTTTCTCGTCCACACATCAAATAGCGCCTCCTACCTGTGCCGGCCTATTACCTGTCAGGTTTTGTCCCACCCCTCCTATCTTACAACTTTCCACCCATCCCCACAATCAGTCTGAAGAAGAGTCCCAGCCCAAAATGCCACTCATCAATGTTCTCCTGAGATGCTGCCTGACCCACTGAGCTACTCTAGCACTCTTCCTATTCCTTAGTTTCTCAATTGATTGAGTAATCATTGTATAAAAGATAACCCTGAACGTTGAAGTGCAATTCTATCCCTGCGTATTATTGTAACTTGTAATAATGCAGCCCTTGTGTTATCCTGCGCATGAAAGAACCGCAGATGCTGGTTTAAATAGAAATAGACTGAATAGACTGAAAATGCTGAAGTAACTCAGCGGGGCAGGCAGCATCTCTGGAGAGAAGAAATGGGTGACGTTTTGGGTAGAGACCCTCCTTAGATGGGGTAGCTTGATTGGCATGAACAAGTTAGGCCAAAGGGCCTGTTTCTTTGCTGTATGACTCCAGGTCTGTTTGAATCACCCAAATTACAGTGTTTACTTTCTGAAATTATTCATTTAAAGAATCCCTATAATTAGATGAATATATTTTCTGATCATTTGGTCATTTTATTAAGTTTCAGATATAATAGATTTGAATGCTTAGATTCCCCCTTTCCACAACAATTCTCCCATACTGTCAGAGATCAGGCAGATTTACACTTTTCTGCATTTAACAAATAATTCTCTGAAATTTAAAAAATGATCACATATAGCCTTTTCTAACATTACATTTTTGGTCATGCATTGTTGAAATCACAAGTATTTGAGGCAGAGGCATAGTTTACCCATGCATGATAAGAGAGGAAATAACAGGCAGCAAAGTCCATTTATGCTTTGTCTTTAATGTAAATCAGCATCCTGCTGTGCTTGTGCCAGAAATTGTGCAAAATCATGCAGGGAGATATATGGGTAAAGATCGGTCAAAGTGGTAGGTTTAAAATCCCACATTTTAAATGTTTGTCAGATGTTGCCACTGACAAAATTATCAAGCCTCTAAACATTGCATACTTTTACTTTTTTTTTAAATCCTTTTCAAATAGGCCAGTGTTGATTGAGTCTAATGTCGTGTACACCAGCTTCCATGTCAACACTATCAAATTCTCCTTCTACAATTCCTCACCGATAAAGAATTAAAGAATGTAAAATAGAGTCACTCCTCTTCTGACAAATTGGTTTTACAATCCCAGCAACTTCTGTTCAGTCATTTGCAAGTATAAATTCGAAATGGCATTATAAATTCTAATATAATTAAGGTGTAAATTATAATATTATAAATGCCAGAGGTAGGTTTGGCTGGCTGACATCACTTTATTTGATAATTTTTGCTAACTTATTTTGTTCAAGATTTTGAAAACATTACACAGATGATCAACATTTACAAATTAAGTAATCCCTGCTCAACTTTAAAATCTGCATGTTGGTAATTTCCTTTGTTGCCTATTTCCTTCGCTCCATAGATGCTGCCTCACCCGCTTTTCTCCAGCATTTTTGTCTACCTTTGATTTTCCAGCATCTGCAATTCCTTCTTAAACAAAATGTTGGTAATGATGATCAGTTGCTACATTTCATTTCACCTCTTAAATTGGCATCAAGATTCTGATCAATCATAATCAGATAAATCATCATAATAAATGCAAGAGAGCAAAGTAATGGCCTTACACTGAAATAATGGCGATTGACCTCAAATCAAAATTTAAGGACTTCATCACAATGAACATATTCCTACTGCAGGCACATGCTTTCGAATGCAGTGGTTCTTAGATACATTTACAGTATCTGTCAGTGAATGTGATGGAAGTCGAGAAGACTTTCAAGATGTTGGTTAGCATAAGGTTAACTACATTTTGTGGACTAAGGTTATAGCTTTTGAGATAAAGAATTGATATGTAAACATCTAAAGTAAGGGCCTTCACCTTTCATGCATCCGGCACACAGAGCAAAATGTATGCAAATTCTACGCAGACGTGAGAACGGAATGAACTTTTGATGAAAATATTTTGAAGATCAGATTGCCAGGATGTGCAAACAAATACAGCAAACTTTCCGCAGTCACACCATCAAGACCTCACATTAATTCCATACAATAATAAACCAAAAATTACACATCAGTCATATATATATATATAAAGTTAACATTTCTTGAGACAAAGTATCTTTAAAACTCCTCCAATTGATGTTATTTTTAATCCCTTTTGTCCCTTCACTTTGCAGTCAGAAATGTTGTGCAAACTCTTTTGAAGACCAATGAGTACAATTGGAAAAAAAAGCTTGCCATGAATAGATATCCTTCATAATTTTTCCCCAAAACATGAGAGCATTATCAAACATTATATATTCTTTATGCTCCTCTACCCACTCCGCCCAGAACAAATCTTCTACTGCCAAATTGTAGAGGTCAAGAATCATTGTGTTCCAATGTTCTGTAAACTTGTTATTCTCATCTTTATTTTGTTGTGGGGGTGGGTGAGGATGGGGGAGGGGGGTGGGATTGCAGGAATTGTTGACTTAAATGCACAGAAAAACTGACAGAAGGTCTTGAAGAGGAATCGAAGATGTTTACATTATTTACCATTATCCAGGCAACCTGCCTGGAAAATTAGCTGCAAGCAAGGAACTTTAAAGATTCCTACTTTCTTCCCTATGAGAGAGAAACACAAGCTGTTCCCTCTTGACAGGCTCCTATTGAACTTGGAGGAATTGAGATTGGAATTCTCCCAACACATAACTTACACAGGAGCCAAATTCCAGACTGTCTTAGATCTAGTATTCCTGTCAGAGGAATGTTTCCTGGACATAAAGAAACAGCTGGTATCTTTTAGGCTGGGCCACAGAGTTGTAGCCAAAGCCTACGTTACTTTGGAATTGATGGTAGCGGCCATCATAGGTGAACCAGACACTGCCTTTAATGAGGCCATTACAACTGGTCATTAGTAGCATTAGTCATATTATGATCTTCATACATTTATTTCCCCATCAGAGGGTGGTTGAGCAACAATGCCATTTTTTTTTTAAGTTGGTGTCTCACAAAACAATCGTCACCATCCTATGTGCAATTCACACCTCCTTTCCTGCTTTGGGAGTACATCTGGAGAACAGATGGCTGCAGAACACATGGGTCTTTAGCAGTCTCAGTGACACAAATATTAGAATTAAGAACAATTTTGCTCACCTTGCCACATTTTTAACTTTAGTCAAACAGGCAACCTGATTGTCTGTCATTTGTATTGAGCATTTGAGAAACTAGCTCTTCTATTGCCGATGAAACACTTCAGCATTAAAAAACTTAGTCCAGACTTTCAGAATGTGACCTGGATACATAGTTACATAGACAATAGGTGCAGGAGTAGGCCATTCAGCCCTTCGGGCCAGCGCCATTCAATGTGATCATGGCTGATCATCCACAATCAGTATCCCGTTCCTGCCTTCTCCCCATACCCCTTGATTCCGCTATCCCTAAGAGCTCTATCTAACTCTCTTTTGAATGCATCCAGTGAATTGGCCTCCACTGCCTTCTGAGGCAGAGAATTCCACAAATTCACAACTCTCTGTGTGAAAAAGTTTTTCCTCACCTATGTTCTAAATGGGCTACTCCTTATTCTTAAACTGCGGCTCCTGGTTCTTGACTCCCCCAACATCATGAACATGTTTCCTGCATTTAGCATGTCCAATTCCTTAATAATTTTATATGTTTCTTTTAGATCTCCTCTCATCCTTCTAAATTCCAGTGATTGCAAGCCCATTGCTTTCCATTCTTTCATCATATATTTGAGTGTTGTCTTTCTCAGCACAGTCTCTTTGGCCAGAGCAGATCACCACAATGACCACTTCCAATTCCTTTCACGTCAGTCCCAAAATGTGACCTGATACATCCTTGCATGAATCAGTTTTACGCTTTTGGCTAGTTTTACCACATTAGACTCATATCAATGGTCACTCCTAGAACAACCTTATTTCCATGGTGTGGCATCATACTTAATTTCCACATAAACTCTTTATATTCTTCCATTTTTCCCTCTCTATTAAACATTTTCCCCAAAGTTATTGGTCTGAATCTCAAAACGCAATAAGCCCATATACATAGGCCCAACCCTACCAAGCCATCTTCGACCAACCCATCCTACACTAAAGCACTAATGTTGCCAATTCTTCAATCTACCTAACCGCTAAATTTCAAGCCTCGATGGGGCCGTAGTCTTCTCCCTTCACATCTCTCACTCTAATAACTACTCTTTCCACACCTCAACTAGTACTCTGCACACTAGTACTATTCTACACACAAGGGACAATTTACAATTTGCAGGAGTCAATTAACCTACAAACCTGCATGCCTTTGGAATGCAGGAGGATATCAGATTTCTTGAGAAAACCTAAGTTGTCACAGGGAGAACGTACGAACTCCATACAAGACAGCACCTGTAGTCAGGGTTGAACCCGGGCTCCTGGTGCTGTAAGGCAGCAACTCCACAACTCCGCCACTGTACGGCTCTCAACCACTATCCTGATCGCCATCTTGACCCAGTTCTTCACTCAATCAAGCACATTTTCCTTTTTTCCTTCAAAATATAAGATGCATCACTAGTTCAAGTACTTCGGGTTTAGGACTGGGGCATCACTGACACTGACAATAGTGAGATCACCATTAAAACATTTACAGATCTCTGTTCTCAAAACTTTTGGTGCAACTTTAATTTCAAGGAAGCTGAAGGTATAAAATAAGTTATTAAATGCCGGTTTTCCAAATGGAAAATGGAGCAAGATTTATTAATGATGTCGAGCCACATTCTGCACCCTCAGAACAGCTGCAAATTATCCAGTGCTGATTGTCAGCTTTTTAAGGTAGCAATCTACATCATGAATTATGTCCTTGTCTATGTTAATTAGGGTCCTGCTGGGGAAATTGGTCTTTCCTGAGGTGTCTTAATACTGGGTTTTCTACATTCATATTTTACTGGCATGGATACAATCTTGCAAACAACACTCTTCAAACTGGTATCAAACGTTGAGTTTTTAAGCTGAGTCCCCAGTATTCACAACAGATAAGAGGCCGCGCTCTCACTCAACTCCCAAGACCAGTTGAAATCTTCGTCTGTGACACAAGAGGCTCATATTCAACCTTCTTCAAAGGTCAGTTGTTCTTTGTGAAGTAACAGTTTTGACTGCTTAACCATGTCTATTGACCTCTCCTTTAATCTGTGCACTGCACAATCAACATCGAGTCTGAACCCTAAAACAGGCAGAGATAAAGTTTTGTCCCATTGCGCTCAAACTTCTCTCAGCCTCTTGAAAGCAAGGATCTAGTTTGTTAAGAAGGTGATAGACACAAAATGTTGGAGCAACTTAGCAGGTCAGGCAGCAAAATGTTGGAGTAACCAACAGGTCAGGACCTGGCTAAGTGTCACTTGTATTGCCACAGTGAAGCAAACAACTAGGGCCAATTTATTAGTAGGATACCAAGGGTCCTAGGTTTGGTCATTCTATTGCAGGCACTATTGAGCTTCTATTCCAGAGTGTTGGAAAAGGTTGAATTGGTGACAATTCTGAGGATTGGAAGTAAACGAAAATACAAAAGGGAGAGAGATTATTTGCATCTTGACATGGAATCAGTGGTCGGATCCAAGACTAACAGAAACATTTTTCTAAAAATCTTGCTATTTGTCAGCTTCCACATTTCCCACCCACCATGATATTTTGCTGTGAGAAAAGTCACCTGATGTAAACATGGTTCCTTCTGTTAGAGAAGATAATTTGATTTTAGCACTGAAAATTGTGCATTAAATGAAGCAGATTGAACTGCTTCCACGGGTGAATAATAATCCCTATAATTGCACAAACTTTAACCTCTTTTACCACATACTTGATCAAGTCTTTACCCACCATGACTTTTACATCAAGGCAAATTACTTAACCCAATTCAGCAATCGTTTGCTGTTCCATTAACTTTTCTGTGCATTTCAAACAGTGCTAATCATATGTGGCTGTGCATGCAGCTTTTGCCTAAGATGGAGCATGAGGCCCAGGAGTTCAATCATGCCTGAAAATCTTTGCACAGGAGGAGACTCTGCTGCACAAGCCTCTTCACGAGGTCACCAGGTTTAATTGATGTCAGTGCGTCATTAGCATGAGCCAGCTGTGCAACCACTACTATTTATTGACTGTTTTTTTTTGGGTGGGGGGGTGTGGGGATGGAGGTTAGACAATGTGAAATTGGCTTCGTCCAAAATGCTCTTAAGTATCTCTTATGTGGGAGGTACACACCAGCTGTAATATTTGTAAGTAGAGAACCATGTGCTAGAGGTCTAAGGGAGGAAAGCTGGCAGGTGCATCATTGGGTCATTCTATGGTCTTTGGCACAAAACCTGAGATCCAGTTTCTATCAGGGGACAAAAACATCAGTTTTGATGGTGCAAGACTTAATCAAGAGCATATAGCCCCAATCAGTGGCACCACCACAATGTAAGATTTGCACATTTTGATTTAAGTCCATTTCCTTTGCTACTGAAGCACAGCCATCTTATCACTCGACATTACTCTTGCCCTTACAATCAAATCTGTCCCAAATTTAAACTAAGAGGCCAATCTAGCCACTAATCTGCAAGCAATGGGTAAGCTTGGAAACATGGAAATCTTGTGCCACAAGTGGATGAGCAATTGTATCAAATCTTGAATGCCACTGTGGAGTATTTTTTTCTAAAATGGCTCTGCATCAAACAAAAGATTCTTGATTAAATTTAATATTTTGAATGAGTCCAGCCAACATCTTAAACAGTTAAAGAGACCAATTGTATCAGGACATCACAGTGTCGCAGCAGTAGAGTTGCTGCTTACAGCGCTGGAGATCTGGATTCAATCCTGACTACAGTTGTTTGGCTGTACAGAGTTTATAAGTTCTCCCTGTGACCTGTGCAGGTTTTCTCTGGGATCTCCTGTTTCCTCCCACACTCCAAAGATGTACAGGTTTGTAGGCTAATTGGCTTGGTATAATTGTAAATTATCCCTAGTGTGTGTGTTGGATAGTGTTAGTGCACAGGGATCACTGGTCAGCGTGGACTCAGTGTGCCGAAGGGCTTGTTTCCGCACTGTATCTCGAAATAAAAAAAACTAAACAATGTGATTTACTGACTGCACACATCTGGCATATTGGATACTCAAGTTGGATGCACTGGGAGCTCAATGATTCTTAATATGCTGTTCAACTCAGTTTAAATGCAGATGTGAGGAACAGCAGATGCTGGAGTTTTAGTAGAACACAAAGTGCTGGCTTAACTCGGCGGACCAGGCAGCATCTCTGGAGGACATAATGGGCAATGTTTCGGGTTGGGACCCTTCTTCAGTTTCCCTTCTATCATTTTGCTGAGTCAGGCAACATTATATCGATTTATGTTACATGGGACAGATGAATAATGGAAGTAGGTGGAATTGCATGTGCAGAGGAAAGTAAACCCTCAGTCTCTACCTTTCCCATACATTTGGTGTAAGTGACTAAAAATTTATTCTTCCTCCAACATTGTCATCAATGTGTGCAGATTTCCTTTCATCTTATTGCTGAGACAACATTGTATTACACACTGCTTTGGTCTTTCTGAGCAGGCTGGACCGATTCTTACTGAAGGATCAAGAGTGTCATGTGCACAGGGAATGGAACATTGAGAGTCTTACTTGCTGCAACTTCACTGGCACATCAATGCAACAACAAATAAACATACAGTAATATAATAAATTATCAGTTATGCCAGGTAACCAGACCATAATAGTGCAACCCATAATACATAGTGCAACCTATGCAAAATCCATGGTAGTTGGGCTCTAAGGTGGGATGTAGTTCGGGTTGTGTAGTGTGGTTCTTGATGGGAAGAAGTTATTTCTTGAAGCTGGAGGTAGCGGTTCTTAGGTTCCTGTCGCTTCTTCTTGATGGTAGTAGTAACATGAGAGTGTGGCTAGGATGTTGTGGGTCTCTGAAGACGTAAACTGCTTTCTTGAAGTAGCTCTCCAATAGATGGTGGCGAGGCCAATACTCTTGGTGGAGCTGGCAAAGTTCACCACCACCTTCGTTCTTGGCATTCAAGTTACCTAACCAGGGCATGATGCAACCATCAAAATGCTCTCTACTCTACACCTGTAGAAGTTTGATAGTGTGTTTGATGATATGCTGAATTTCCTCAAACTTTTGAAAAAGTTTTTAAAATATTGCATTTAATAATGCAAATATTAAATAATAACTTCAAAATAATACTCTACCTTTGGAAATGGACAATGTGTTTACAGTCCAAAATAAACCGTTCGTCAAGGACTTGAGAATTGATCCTGCCCCACTGCCATAACTTAACTATGGGAACTGGATCAGCTTGTTTACCACAAGCAAGTTTAGATTTAGGTTTATTGGTGTCAAGTGTACCATCATGAAAAGCTTTGTTTATAGTGGAGGCGATAGTGTTGAGATAGAAGGATCTCTAGCCATTGCTCAAAAATGGCTGCAAAAACTAAATGCATTGCTTTGGCATGAATCGTGAAAGTTAGATTCAACGTCCGAAAGGTATTTCTGAATAAAGGCATCATAGCACAAAGGTTATGGGGAGAAGGCAGGAGAATGGGGTTAGGAGAAAGAGATAGATCAGAAGATAGACACAAAAAGCTGGAGTAACTCAACGGGACAGGCAGCATTTCTGGAGGGAAGGAATGGGTAACATTTTGGGTTGAGACCCTTCTTCAGACTCGTCAGTCAATAGTCTTTCTTGTGATGGAGACTGTGAGATCAAGAAAGGGGAGGGAGGTATTGGAGATGGTCCAAGTAAATTTGAGGATGAAAATTGGTGGTGAAGTGGATGAAGTCCATGAGTCAGCCATGATTGAATGGCGGAGTAGACTTGATGGACTGAATGACCTAATTCTACTCCTATTTCTTCTGACCTTGTGACCTTATGATTGTATCTATCAATACTATATATGTTGCCTTCCAAAGAACCCATGCTCTCAAATGCCACACAGGCTCAATTTACACTTTAGCGGCCACGTAAAACATCAAAAATGAACAAAAGCATTCACTAATACACCCATTCAAAACCACTATTCATCCTTACCAGTACAAAACCATGCTTTATAGCTATGTGCGGAAATCCCCTAACTGGAGGGGATGCACAATACATGAGATCAGTTGCATTGAAGAAAGTCATGATGGCAAAATGAGTGCCAGACAACATTGCCAGAGGCAGAGCTTGGGTTACATCACTCAAATGACCTGTGGCCAGTCCAGCCTGATTCCTTGTCTCCACAGCTATTCATGTTCCCTCATCTACTAACCCTGTCCTTGCCCAACACTATATAACTCATCACATACTTCATACTTTGTAGACTATTGGGACTTTCACTACCATTACAGGTTTAACAGGGGAAACGTCATGGAGGAAGTTGCACCTTAATCAATGGAAGATCTGGAAGAAGAGGAAACAACGTTTCACCCCAAAAACAAAAGATATAGGAATAAAAACCAACACTCTCTCAAACACTTTGCTGTCATAGGTGCCAGTTCAGACCTTGGCACCCAAAATAAATTGGAACTTGGAGCAGATCAAGAATTGTCACAGGGACACACAGGGAGCACCAGAGAGCAGCGAGCTAGTGCGTATTAGCAAGCCACAGAAGACTAAACTTCAGAATAAGACTCTTGGGCTGACAAACAAATTGCTTTGTATTATAGAAAGCCTATCTTAAAATTTACAGGTCACTGCTGGGGTCAGAGGAGGATTAAGACTTTGACTTGGGCTGAGGCTTTGTGAAAAGCCCATGACTCATCATCTGCGTTCAATTACTTTGAACATTGTGAAGGCCCTATTCTTATTTATGTAATTATCTCACTGAAAGCCCAATGGAATTGTTCTTTCTCTTTCAAAAATCATTTTGAAGGCATGGTAAGCATTAAATATTTAATTACATCTGGCACAGAAAGCTAACTTTTACGAATGAAGACCCCCATTCCATCCATGTTTTATTATTCCTACAGATTTCACTCTTTTTTTTTGTTTTTTAGTTTCTTTTATTTTTCTCCTAATCCAAATTTTCTTTTCCACTTGCTATTTTATTTTCTGTGCCTGATTTGTCATTGAATTCACATTCATTTGGTACGCCATATACCGTAATGCAGAAAAGAGACTGGTTGCCTCTAAGTGTCCCTAACTGTGTTGCTGCCTCTTCCTTGTACTCCGTGATCAAACAGGGCAGCACAGTGGCGCAGCGGTGGAGTTGCTGCATCAAAGTGCTAGAAACATAGGTTCAATCCTGACAATGGGTGCTGTCTGTATGGAGTTTGTACGTTCTCCCTGTGACCCAGTGGGTTTTCTCTGGGTGCTCCGGTTTCCTCCCACATTCCACAGAAGTGCAGGTTTTATAGGTTAATTGGCTTCTGTAAATTGTCCCTAGTGTGCAGGATATAACTAGTGTATGGGTGATTGCTGACTTGGTGGACCGAAGGACCAGTTTCCACGTTGTATCCCAAAACTAAGCCTGAGATGATACAGAATTGCTTGCTTCCTGTATAATGGTTCAGAATCTGGATATTTGCTTGGCAGGAACTTGCTAAGTAAGCTAATGGCAATAACAATGTGCAGAATTACTGATACCATGTGTTTGTGGCTGTAGAACAAAAATCTAGTCTAAGGCAATGAAAAGTACCCCAAATGTCTCAGTGGTCTGAGTAGCTGGAGATCTAGGGATTCTAGGGATCAGTTCTTGCTGCTCAATTATTTACTATTTATATGAATTACCTGGAATAGAGGGCAGAATGTATGATATCCAAGTTTTCCAATACAATTGAAATAGGTGGAAGGGTAAATTAAGATAAGGATATTGTGGCTCTGCTATGGGATAAATGTAGACTGAGTAACTTGGCAAATTGGATTTTATGTGGGAAAGAGTGTTGTCAAATAAAGGGAATGCAGATAAATGACATACCGTGGGATCTGGGTTCCCTTGTGCATGAATCACAAATAAATTAGCAGGTTGGTGAGAAGGCAAATGCCATATTGGCCTTGATGGCAAAGTGGTCGGCGTTTAGAAATAGAGAATGTTGTTGCAATTGGATAACATGGAGGCATGCAATTGCACTCTCCTTACCTAAGAATGGATGTTATAGATTTGGAGGCAGTCAAAAGAAGGAGGTCATTTCCTGTGGTAGACACAAAATGCCGGAGTAACTCAGTGGGACAGGCAGCATCTCTGGAGAGAAGGAATGGGTGACGTTTCGGGTCGAGACCCTTCTTCAGAATGATTTGGGTCAAGACCCTTCTTCAGGCTGGTAATTTCCTGTGATGGTTGGACTTTCCCATCAAGGGTGGGTAAATAGGTTTCATCCATATTCTTTGGGAGAATACAGGGTGAAATTAATGAAACATAGAAGATCCTAAGGGAACACAACAGGATAGTTGTCAAAATGTTTTCACTAATAGGAAAGTCTTGAATGAGGGGACATAGTTTCAGAATACGGGGTCAGTTCCCTTCTACATCCCAAAGATATTAGCAACTGAAAATTGCCCTCAGTGTAGGTGGGTAGAAAGAGAACTGAAAGATTGTTAATGGGCAGGTAGTCACAAAATGCTGGAATAACTCAGCGGGACAGGCAGTATCTCTGGAAAGAAAGAATGGGTGACGTTTCAGGGGAGTGGTGTCAGGAGAGTGGGTGGGACAGTGATAGAATGTAGTCGGAGACAGTAAGACTGGTGGGAGAACTGAGAAGCGGGAGGGGATGGAGAGAGAGGGAAAGCAAGGGCTATTTGAAGTTAGAGAAGTCAATGTTCATACCTTTGGGGTGTAAGCTACCCAAGCGAAATATGAGGTGCTGTTCCTCCAATTTGTGCGGGGCTCACTCTGACAATGGAGGAGGCCCAGGACAGAAAGGGCAGATTGGGAATGGGAGTTAGTGCTGAACAACCGGCAGATCAGGTAGGTGAAGGTGGACTGAGCGGAGGTGTTCAGCGAAACGATCGCCGAGCCTGCACTTGGTCTCACCGATATACAGGAGTTGACACTAGGAATAATGGATACAGTAGATGAGGTTAGAGGAGGTGCAAGTGAACCTCAGCCTCACCTGAAAAGACTGTCGGGATTCTTGGATGGAGTCGAGGTGGGAGTTGGTGTTGCATCTCCAGTGGTTGTAGGGGAAAGTACCTGGGGTGGGAAGGGACGAGTTGTTAATGGGCATCTATGAGCGAAAAGATTACAGAGATATTAGCGAGGGAACGAGTTGTGATGCCGATCCCCTGACACTTGGCATGGACACAATAGGCAAATGACCTCTTACATCATAAGGAAACCTAAGAAATAGTTGGGCTAAATTATCTAAAGTATTATCAGTCCATTCTCCAGGGTGAATTTGCACCAGAACAGTTCCTTTGAAAAAAGGTGTAAATGAGTGCAACAATGCAGGAAACCAGTCTGAAGAAGGGTCTCGACCCGAAACGTCGCCTATCTCCTTCGCTCCTTAGATGCTGCTGCACCCGCTGAGTTTCTCCAGTATTTTGTGTAACCCATGTTTCAGAGCCAGTGTGTTGTGGCCTGCAACATTCTCACCTCCAACCTCTGTGGCAGTTCTAGTGTTTTATGCTCAATTATTTAAAATGAATAGATTTTGCTCTGTAGGGCAAACCTATTTTTGAACAGGAGTTTTCATTGGTAATAATTTCATCAATCCCACACTGGAATTATATTATCAGATAATATTAGTTAAAAATAATATTGAAATCTGGCAATCTATATGTTATGTGTATTATTTTCTTTCTTTCAACGGGAATTTAGGATCAAGTCACTCAATGCGAAATTAATTTGATTGAAGCCACCTTTTACAAAGTTCCACTTCATTGTGGCGAAGAGAAAGCATTTGTGGAGGGAAGGAGAAGTGAGAATCTCTATCTCAGGTGACCACGCATTTGCTACATTTTATCCTAATAATATTGAAAATTTAGCAACGAGCAGACATTTAGTTGTTCACACCATTTTGCTGTGGCAAGTGTGGATAGTTATCAGCACACATGGAAAAGCCCATTTGCTGTGTTTTTAATTGTCACATTAACTGATACTGAAAGGAAAACTCACTGGCAATGGTGATCTTGATAGTTGGTGGAATTCCAATCACACAGGTTGACCAGAGGAGGTTACACAAAAGGCTGGAGAAACTCAGCGGGTGCAGCAGCGTCTAAGGAGCGAAGGAGATAGGTGACGTTTCAGGTCGAGACCCTTCTTCAGACTGGTCAGGGATCAAGGAAACTAGAGATATAGACGGTGATGTGGAGATAAAGAACAATGAATGAAAGATATGCAAAAAAGTATCGATGATAAAGGGAACACGCCATTGTAAGCTGTTTGTAGTGTGAAAATGAGAAGCTAGTGCGACTAGGGTGGGGGAGAGAGATAGAGAGAGAGGGAATGCCAGGGCCCGAGGGCTGAGGGAGAGGTGGGAAGGGGAGGAGACAGCAAGGGTTAACAGAATTGAGAAAATTCAATGTTCAAGCCCAGAGGATGCAGACTCCCCAAGCGGAATATGAGGTGCTGTTCCTCCAACTTGCGGTGTTGCTCACTCTGGCCGTGGAGGAGGCCCAGGACCGAGAGGTCGGATATGGAATGGGAGGGGGAGTTGAAGTGCTGAGCCACCGGGAGGTCAGCTTGGTTATTGCGGACCGAGCGGAGGTTCAGCGAAACGATCGCCAAGCCTCCGCTTGGTGTCACCGATATAGATCATCTGGCATCTGGAGCAGCGGATGCAGTAGATGAGGTTGGAGGAGGTGCAGGTGAACCTCTGTCGGACCTGGAAGGACTGCTTGGGTCCCTGAAAGGAATGGAGGGGGAAAGTGAAGGGACCAGTGTAGCATTTTTTGCGGTTGCAAGGGAAAGTGCCCGGGGAAGGGATAGAGCGGGAGGGAAGGGAAGAATTGACAAGGGAGTTGCGGAGGGAGCGGTCTTCGCGGAAGGCAGACAGGGGGGGAGATGGGAAGATGTGACGAGTGGAGGGGTCACGTTGGAGGTGGCGAAACTGGCGGAGGACTATGTGTTGTATTTGCCGGCTGGTGGGGTGAAAAGTGAGGACCAGGGGTCTCTGCCCTGTTTGCGAGTGGGGGAATGGGGAGAGAGGGCAGTGTTGCGGGGTATGGAGGAGACCTTGGTGCGAGCCTCAAGGTTGACCAGAGGATGTGCTTGGAGCAAGTGGCACACTCTGCACTTGGCACAATGTTTGCCAAGATATTCTTGAACAGTGCAAATAGATATGTCAATGTCTGCAAATAATTTATTGAGGCATTGAAAATCCCTGAGCATTCTGGTTTTCACATTTGATTACCTTGGTGTTGTCTTCGTGGCTATCGCTCGAGGTCGAGGATGATGGTCTATGTTCTGTTGTTTTTACGGACTTTTTTTCACTTTTAAAAAAAATTTATTAGAAGCAAGTGTACACAAATCGAACCAGTGGCATATAAAATTATGCAGTTATTGTACAGCTTCATCTTTACCTTTGTAGCTATAGTTGGAAGAAAAGAAAGGAGAAAAAGCAAGAAAGAGAACAAGTGAGATGTGCAAAAATGGAACACCTAGACTAGCAAAGTGATGTAGCCAAAGAGTGAATAAATGGAAGAAAGAAAAGAGGAATAGAAAATAAATAAATTAATACATAAACAGGACAAAAAGAGAAAGAAAGAAAGAAGTGGTGATATACCTGCCTCACATCTCTCCCCACCCACCTCACCCAACCCGTAATTAGATTTAAATCCAAAGTTGTGTTGTACCATACTATCCTTGTAATAAATCAATGAATGGTGTCCATGTCTTCGAAAAATGATCTGGTTTTTCTGCCGACAAGTCTGATATTTTCAGGATGTTGCGTCTCAGACATGTTTATAAACCACATCTTCAGAGTAGGGACTACTGTATGTTTCCAAAATTTGAGTATTCATTTTTTTGCCATTATCAGGCCATAATTAAGGAAATAATGATAGCTCAGAGCAGGCTTCTGACGTCCCTAGAATGATCAATTCCGTGTCGGGATCCAATTGTATTTTTAGTGTTTTTGAAACATTTTCAAAAATTCCTCTCCTGAAAGCATGTGACTTTATGCAAGAGACAAAGGAATGGGTTATAGTTGCTTCCTGAAGAAGACATTTATGGCAAATAGGAGATACATTTGGAAAGATCTAATTCTGTTTAGACTTTGAATAATCGAGTCTGTGCAATATTTTTAATTGGATTAACAAATGGCTAACGTTAATCGAACAATTGTGTATATATAGGTTTTCCTCCCATCTTTCTTTTACAATTTTTAGGCCGTTCATCTTCCCAAGCTCTTCTAATTACTTCTGACGATGGGATTTCTATATTTAAAAGGGTATTATACAGATATGAAATTAATTTGTTTGACTCCGAGCTTCTATTCATACATTCGTCTAGTAAGTCTGGCAACAGAGATAAATAGTCTTGGGTATATGATTTCAGATAGTCTCGAATTTGAAGATATCTAAAATACTGACTACCTTTCAGGTGATATTTCGACTGCAATTCCTCCGTTCTTTTATTCCTACGGACTCTCAGCTGGCTTATGAGTCCAATCCTGGAGCGATTGAATCAAGTATTCACCGCTTCTGTGCCGGTTCTTGACTAGGAGCTGTCAGCCATCACATGGCCTTGCTCCGTCGCCCTTCCCGATCGCTGAAATTGAGAAGTTTTGTGCTGCTCACAGAACAAAGACACCTGTGCGTTGTGTGTTTAACATGTACTTGATGTTGCACTTCAAGAAGCACATGGTCCTTCACAAATCAATCACCTAATTCCAATCAATTGGAGCTGATAGATCTGTTGCAGCCTTCATCCGCTTTCACATGAGTTCAAGATAGGTTGGATCAGGTAGTACAGGTAGTCCTGCTGTAATGAATTGGATGTAACACAATTTATGAATTAGGGAACACTATATACATTATGTGGGCTGATTTGGTTATATATGATTTCAATTGGGAACCAGACAACCACTTAAAAGTTACTTTGGACATTTTCAAGCTGAAAAATAGTAATCTTGGAAACAAACAAACAGTCGAGTGGGGGAAAATTGTTTCTATGTAACCTTCCCACAGTAATCAGACACCATTGTCTCTTGGGAACAAACTCCATAAGTGGTCATTGAAACTGACATGCAGTTGCTTCTAAGGACACTTATGCAATAATACTGTATTAATTAATGTCACATACAACCTTCATTCTTTTTTAGCTTGCAGTTACATTCATTTTATTGTTATTATTATAAAGTCCTATATATTTGAAAATCCTGTGAGGGGAAAAAATAACTTTGTTATTGGTCGTCTGCAACTCTAGCCTCTAACTCATTGAAACAATTGTTTTATAATGTGATTTTCTTTAACACAAGGGTTCTGAAGTCTTTAATGTTTTCCATTTAAAATATTGCATAGGATCTTTCAAATCAACCTCTCACACTAATATGAATCCTTTACAACAGCAAGAGTGTTTAATTGTCATATGTGCTAGCAACAGAACAATGAAATTCACACTTGTTTACAGTTTTACAGGCCCATTAACACAATAATACACAATAAATATAAAATAATTAAAAACAACTATAAATTAATAATCAGTAATATTAGTGAAAAACAAAGGTCCGTAGCACATCCAAAACAAATTTCACAGTAGATCATGGTTGCTGATGTAGGGTTGTGGTCAGTGTTGAGTAATGTTCAAGAGCCTGATGGTTGTTGGGAAGAAGCTGGAGGTCACAGTTTTCAAACTCCATCCTGTACTTTGACTCATCGTTACCTGCTACTCGTCCAACAACAGTGGTATTGTCAGCAAATTTAAAGATGATGCGGGAGCTGGAGCTGGCTGCACAGGCTTGGGTCTTGAGAGAGTAGAACAGGGGACTGAGCACAAGTACATTTATAAAATATATTCATTATGTATCAACCTCAATGTCAAAAAATGTAACCGACCTAATTAAAAACATGTAATGCCAGAAGTTCTCAGAAGATCAGCCAATATATTTGGAGGAAGAAATAGACAACGTTGGCGTCAATGACCTATCAAAAAGAAAGAACTAAAACATTAGTTTTGTTTTCCTCTTTGGAAATTTGCCTCACCTGTTAAATATTCCCAGCACTTTCTGTTTTTACCTCAATATTTCAGGATCTGCAGGGTTTTTTTTGCTTGTTGATTATTATTTAGTTGTCATTATTGATTGTCATATTGAAGGGACTAGAGACCACCATAGGCCTTGTGGAGAAGCTACTCTAGATTGTTTTTAATTGGGGACTTGATCATTTTGACCCATTAACAATGAACAAGCGTGAGTGTGTTATGCCTTGCAATTCTTGGGTCATGTACCTGGACATATTGTCATTCTCTAAGCTCCAGTAAAAGTTTTTATTGATGTATTTTCCCGTTTGCTGCCTTGGGCTATTGGATCATCTTGATAGAATGAAGACAGGAAAATGAGCACAGGAATGTACAAAGGAAGCTTGTCCAAGTTTCCATTCATTTGAGTTAAGGAATGGAAAATCAAATGGATTCTCTTGGGGGAAGAATTAACCATTTAAAAATAATTAGTTTACAGCTATACCAATATAACAGAGAAACTAATTATAGACAAACATGTTTGATGATGGTACTAAGGTTACACTTAGAACAAGTCATTTAAGCACTCATGCTGTTCAACAAACAAAAAATCTTTATGTACCAGTTCATTGGATTTACCTACGAAAAATGGTAGGTTAATAGTAAGATTAAATGACAAGTTACCAGTTTGAAGTTTGATCTTTATTTTATGAAAAGTTATGATGAGCGATTACGTGAAGAAGTGCCGTCAGCCCACATGCGCGTCAACCTTCAAAGCAGCGGTGTGAAATCACGGAACACAGTTGTTGAACTGACTACATAGTAAGATATGAGTGACTAGAAATACCAGCTGATCTTTTATGAGGGTTGGGAGCGGTGGGCACGTAATCGCTCATCGTAACTCCTCATAAAATAAAGATCAAACTTCAAACTGGTAAGTTCTCATTTAATCCTACTATTTTACTGTGACTACATGAAGACTTTGAAGCTCTGTGATTTCATGCCGTAGACGCAAGTATTGGTTGACCAAGGATGAGAGATAAATGCAATCAGACATGACAATTTTTTAAAAACATGCTGATGCTTTTAATGGACAAATTATAATAACAGTAGATCCTCTTATCCAGGGAAACTACATAACAGAACTTAAAACTGTGTTGGCAAAAGCCTCTGGTCTGGCGACAGGTTTATGATAGAACGACTGAAATGTGCGTTCTCTAGACCATCCTGCAGTCACTGGGATCTGGTCTAGCAGGACGTCCATAGTCCTCGCTGCTGACATGGATGCAGCCCTGGTGGAGTGAGATTTAAAATAATCAGTGCTTTAAATCTCACTGACATATACAGTCCTGTATATGTCAGTACCTGTTTTAGCCACCTCGAAATGGTCTGAATATTTTTGTGAGGTTTCTTAAAATTAACAAATACTGCTAGTTCCGAGCCCCTGAGGCTCTTAGTGACCTTTATATACAGCTGGAGGTGTGATACCACACATAGCCGGAGGTCCAAGGGGTAAGCCACAAAATTAACCTTTATGCCGGATGTACCTGGTCTGCTTTGCTTGACTAGGTCATACACGTATCTGGGCCTGGGAGGGTTCATGTTGAAGATGCCCTTCATGCGCCTGGACACTAGAGGGTGAGACCCAACAGGGTGGTGTCCAGATCCTTGCCACAAATATGCAGGGAGTGCACTTCTGGCACAATTGATAGCACTATAACTCAGCTTCTCATCAAGGAATAGACTTGAGAGCAACTAACCCATGGGTTATCTGTGCTGAGTCATATGATATATTGGCTTGTGAACAGTACACTTCCCACTTCTTAATGTAGGAGATGTAGTGTTTCTTCGTACTGTCTCTCCAGCCTGCAGCGAGTACATCCATCATGCGATCAGACAATCTGAGCCCCAGGAAAGGTCTTCTCAGACTCTGAACCAATAAATTAACTTGATCATGGAGAGGATGTTTTCCTCCCCCTCCTTTGATCAGGGCGGACTGCAGATGCTGTCTTGGGAATGGCCATCCCCAGTGAGGTATGTAAATCACAGTTATGTAGGCCAAACTGGTATAACCAGGAGCTTGCGGCAGAGTCTAGCTTGATCTTCAGCAAACATAGACTTACTTATGAGGCAGAGTGGGGGAAATGCATAAAACACATTCTTCCCCACTGTACCGGGAATACATCCACCGCCATTGCCTATTGGCCTCGTTCTTATGCAAGACACTTTGGTGACTGGTGATTTGTCTGCATGCAGACAAATTGATATCCGGTGTCCCATATCGGTCTATAAATTCATAAAACATGATATGATTACATCCGTTCTGTGTCCGCCACCAAGTGCAAACTGTTAGCCATTTATCACAGGATACAGGCTTGATTCCACCCATGTGATTAACGTATGCCACCACTGTGGTGTTGTGATTTTAAAGTTGAATATGTAGATGATGCATATTCCCTCAATAAGCCTTAACCCATAGAGTGCACACATCAACCCCGAGTGATTAGTACTTTGACCATAGACGAACTGATGACTCATGCGTATTTCATCTGTCACCACAACAGTCGTGATACCCCTGGGGAATGCCAAATGAGGAACGTCCACCATGTAACTCAAAATGGCTTCTGTTGGTAAATGCAAAGGTCTATGACAGGACCTGTAATGGGTATTTCGGTGTCTGCTCTATAGGTAATTTCGCAGAGTAGCCTATGTGGACAGTCAATACTGCACAACAGTTTAGGTTGTCAAGAATGGTTTGATTATTTATTACTGAATTTGACTTGAATACCGAAACTCTCGATGCATAAATGGACCGGGTGTATGCCGTGAGGGTGGAAACTGAGCCAGACTAGAATTTTAATTTGGAATTGACGTAGTTGTGCAGTATAAACGAATCTGATGTTAATTCACAAACCAATGTAAATTCTCCCCAACCAGTGAGTGATGCACACCCTGCATGTTCTAAAAAGAACCAGATCCACCTACCTTCATGGTTACTGGTGGCTTCGTGGCATGTATCTCCGCCCCCAAGGTTTGGGGGGTAGAGATACATGTGCGAGGTGCGCATTTTGGAGGAGGGCCAGCCTTGGCCATGCCCTAAAAAAGACTGTTGTCCATAATGTTCGGCCTTCATACTGGTAACAGCTTCGAGAAACCGATTGCTGCTGGTAGAGGCGTAGGGGTGTGGCCGCCGGAAGGCCGATGCTCTGCTTGTTGACGGAGCCTGGAGTAACCCCACGGCTTTTGCCTCGTAATCCAGATCTTTGACCTGTTTGGGTAGATCTTCTCCAAACAGGTAGTTTGGTGGCTGCACATTGGCTTTACACAACCCTGCAAACTTTGGATTCAGGGTGGGGCGGATGGCATTCTTGCGATAACAATTGATCACAAAGTGCGCGTTGCATAACAATGCCAGCGTATTTTGTTGGCCATGCGACAAAAGGACTCCATCCACTGATCTGGCGAAGGCTGTGATGCCTGAAGCCAGCAGGCTCAGAATTTTCTGGGGTTTTACCTCCTGGTTCCTGATGCCTCCCCTGATGTGGTTCCATATTGAACTGTTTACAGCCGACACACTTAACGACGCACAGTTGCTAGGCGTGTGGTGCCTCATGGTTGTATTCACCATCACTTGCTCTTGGAGCTGATGTGAAGCCAAGTAGTTTATGTTGGCTGCCAATTCTGCCTCGAGTGGCTCCCCAATTTGCGATGACATCGCAAATTTTGATGTTATGGCTGGTATGTCTGCTTCTCGCAGCCCGTGCATCATAATATGTTCCTCAGACATACTGCCGAACTCTGAACAAGCCCAAAACTGTTTTGTTTTGAACAGAGAGGGAGACATCATGCAGCCCTGAATGAGGTGCTGCCGCGGGCTCTCTCGGAGGCTCGCGCTGGTATGACTCCGAACCGAGGAGTTTCTCATCCTTTATATGAGTTGCTCCATGCAGGACAGGCGTCCAGCGACGCTATCCGTAGTGGGAGGTGCACCCTCCTGGCCTGACTCATCCGAGTCTGTAGGCCTCACAGACCTTTGCTTGGCTTTTCCCATTTTTGGGGTAGCCACGGTGCTGTACAGAGTCACCAAGTCTGGAGTCGCTGGAATTATCATCATTGGTGGTGAAGTTGACAGCCGCCCGCTACCCGCGGTCTCGCTGTCTTCTGTAGTGGGTCACCCCGCGGCCCGTCTCGCCTTCACTTTCTTGTCCATTTCCCCGTTCAAAGCTTGAAGCGATTCTGCAAACAAGGTTTGAACAAACATACGACCTCAGATTAAGTCCAAAAACTTACCTGCGGGTCTTTTAAACTTACCGCTGGAGGAGCGAAGTGCCTACCAGCCAGTCGCGCCATGCAGTCGATGCACATGCGGGCTGACGACTTTCTTCACATAGTCATTCACGTGACTCCGAAGTAAAATATAATATCGCAATGATCTGGTTTGTTTTCATAATGCAACAGTTTCCCTATGACAAAGAAGGTTTTATATGATTATATTAGTGTTCCAAAATAGTAAGATTAAAAGAGAACCATTGCAACTCGGCAATAGCTTCAGCTGGCAACTGCATTGGTCTATCGAAATGACCCGCATGTTCTGTTAGTGCTTGTTCTTTAGCTCGTTGCACATTCTGATAGTGCAGAGGTCCGAACTGCACTCCAGGGAAAGCTGCCACTAATTTACCAATAACACTGGCTACTCGTCGGATGGAGGGTTGTTGTTCGTCTACCAGATTGCTACAGGCCTCCACAATTTCTACAGTTTTGGCTGTAGGCAAAGTCACTGACATGTTAGTTGAATCAATGATGAACCCCAAATAGTCAATAATTCTAGATGGTACTAATTTGGATTTAGTTGGATGGATGAGGAAACCTAACCTCTCAAACAGGTGTTTGGTAACTGATACAGATTCCTCAGCTGTTTCCTGAGTTGTGCCTATGATCAGAACATCATCCAAGTATGCCATTACAATGTGAGTCTGAGCGCGGAGTAGCCCTAATACTGGTTTCAACAATTTTGTAAATAACCTAGGGGCTGAGGTTAACTCATTGGGCAAAGCTTTAAATTGCCACAGCTGTCTCATCCAACTAAATTTCAAGTATCTACGGCATTGGTGATGAATTGGTACTGAATAATATGCATCTTTCAGATCTATGGTTGCCATATAACACCCTTTTGATACCAGTTGCTTAGCAGTACTGAAAGTTTCCATTTTAAAATGTTTATACTGGACATAAGAGTTAAGTCGGGTTAGGTCCAGAATGACTCGACACCCACCATCCTTCTTTTGCCTGGGGAATATATTGGACACACATTGTTGAGGCTGATATGCCGTCCTTTCAATAACCCCTTTTTGGAATAAAATTCCAATTTCATCATTCACCCGTAGAGTTTCTGGTCTTGAAAAAACCAATACCCGACTAGGTGTATTTTGTATGTGTGGATGTATTTCTGAGATAAACTCGATTCGAGATCCCTGGATACTGTCCAGTATGAATAGATCTGATGTTATGCAGCACCATTCATCATAGAACAATTGCAACCTACCCCCGACCGGTGAGGATATATCCTGGTCTAGTCCAGTTACTCGTACCTCCATGGGTGCTGGATTCCTTGGTCTCCTGGCCCTGTTGGGGGGGGGGGGGGGGGGGGGGGGTGCATTGGTGTGTGCCAGTGGCGTGTAGCTGGAATCCCCTGGCTTGGTCCTTGACCTGCTCCAGCGTCTGTAGCCCGTCTGAAAGGGTATGGTTTGCGAGGCGGCATCCTGTCCCCGGGATGAGTTTTGATAAGGCCAATTGTTTTAGCCTCCTCATCCAGGTCTTTCACCAGGTCTCCCCAAATAGCAAGTTTGGTGTCTGGACAATAGAGGATCTGCACAAGGCCGCGAAGCATGGGTTGAGCGTCAGCTTGATGGCTACCTTCCGTAAGCAATTAATCTCAAAATGGGCATTACACAGCAGGGCCAGCATATCCTGCTGTGTATTTGATAGTGGTGCCCCTTGTACCATTCGCCCAAACACCGTTATTCCTGCTCCAACCAGTTTGAGGACTTTTTGTAGTCTCAACTCTTGCGTCCGCATGGATGCGCTCATTTGCCCCCAGATGGCCCGGTTCACTGTGGGCACTTGGAGCGATGCACAGTTAACAGGTGTCTGATATCTCTGCAAAGTTTCCTCCATTATGGAGTCCTGGAGCTGGTGAGAGGCCATATAATTAACATTGCTGGCCAGGTTTACATCCATCTTTTCACCAGTTCCAGCCAGTTTGGCAAATTTGCTCGCCACATCCAGCACACCTGGAGCATAGCTCATTTGCTTTGGTGCATGCTCTTCTGCAGTACCACCAACTTCAGGGTCAGAGTCAGACTGCCCTGGCTCTCCCGGCTCATGCTGAAGGGAGGTATCATGCAGCCCTTGAAAAGGCGCTGCTGTAATGGGTCCCCATGCAGACTCGTAGGCATATTGTTCTTCCTGCCTGTACAGCTCTTCATTATACGGACGTCTGCCAGAGGTTGCTGCTGAGAGCTGCTGGGGAACCTTGGGCGTATGAAACCCCGGCTGGAACATCTCATGGTTAAGCATTTTTCTATGAGGTGTTCCATCTTGTCCAGACGTCCCCAAAACTTTTTATTGGAAGGAGGGGTGTCTTCCTGGCCTGACTCATCAAAGTCGACAGGCCTGAACGTTTTCCTCTTGGCCTTCCTCCTGACAGGAGTGGCCACAGTGCTCTGAAGCACTGGAGTTGCTGCCGCTGGCTGAACTGCCGGCAGCTCTGAAGTCGGCGTCTCTGGAGCCGGCGTCTCTGAAGCCTGCGTATGCTCGCTGACAGCGGTCCCGCAGGTAAGTTTTTTACTTCTAACAACGGCATCCCTCGCCTTACTTTTTGTTACTTTTTCCATTTGAATCGTTGCTGTTGGTTGCTGCAACCAGCCTTAGAGAACCTAACTAAACCGCAGTAAAGTTTTAAAGCACTTACCTGCGGGTTTATAACTTACCGCTGGTGGAGCTGCGCTCTCCAGCCCATCGGCGCGTCATGCGTCTGACATAATGACGCGCATATGCACTGGCGGGGCTTGTTCACGGAATCACTCACGTGACTCCGAAGTAAAATGAACATGGCTTGTGACACTTTTAAACCAAGCAACATTTCCATCAACATTGTAAATTGCTCTTTTGTTCCAGTTAGTTCCAAGCAAGATGTTTCCTGCCATCTACTATCTAATATAACAATATAACACACTCCAATAACATTTTAATCCATTACTGGTTCCATTATTACTAAGCCCATGTACTCAAAATGTGAACACATTTATGAACCTGCTGTGCATAATAACATTTAATCGTAAGATTAAATGAGAACTTACCAGTTTGAAGTTTGATCCTTATTTTATGAGGCGTTACGATGAGGGATTACATGAAGAAGCCCCGAAAGGTGCATGCGCGTCATACTTCAAAGCAGCGGCATGAAAACACAGAAACCAATAGCCAAATAGTAAGGCTTTGAGAAGACTAGAACTACCGGATGATCCTTTTGATTATGAGGGCCGGGAGCGGAGGGCACGTAATCCCTCATCGTAACTCCTCATAAAATAAGGATCAAACTTCGAACTGGTAAGTTCTCGTCAAATCTTACTATTTTGTTTCGGAGTCACGTGAGTGACTACGTGAAGATTTCAAAGCTCTGTGATATCATGCCGTAGATGCACTCCATACGACACACTGCTTCAGTTGACACAGTAGTGAATAAATAATGTATTGAACATTGCTTCGAATTATCCAATTATCATTTTTTAAATAACAATACAGTAATAACCCCTCTATCCCAGGGGAAATCACAAATGAAACTTTACAAGACAAAGCAAATCAAATCAAACAGACATCAAAACAGCATGCCCAAACCCTGGCACTGTCAGGACAGGTTTAACATAATTTTAGAAAGTTGATTCCTTAGACCATCCTGCGGCCCTGCCGCGGATGTTGATGCCGCCCTGGTGGTGAGATTTAAACACATGAGTGTCTGCTCCAGCAGAATCCAAAACCTGTTTTACCATCTAGAAATAGTTTATACTGACACGTTTTATGAAGTTTTTTTTTTTTTTGTTACTGATGAGCATTGCTGTCTAAGAGCCTCTGAGACTCTAAGTTACATTGATAAATTGACTCAGGTGCTTAACTATACATAGCCTTTGGTCAACGGTATGCTTTAAACCCTGTACAGGACCAAACACAGCATGCCCAAACCTTGGTACTGTAAGAACAAGTTTATCATAAAACGTAGAAACGTCGATTCCTTAGACCATCTTGCGGTCCCGAGGATTTGGTCTAGCGGCACGTCCTGCGCCTTCGCTGCGGATGTTGATGCTGCCTTCAACAATCTGCCTGGAAAGTCTCCTCCTCCCAATATTGGATTGTTGTTGGGCTGCACTGGTGGGTAATATTTATGTCCCATCGGCCTTCCTCTGCTTGGCCCTGCCCCGTGATCCGACCCCCTGCGCATCAAACCTAACTGGTTAGATGACATCCTGGGAGCAGGGATGAATGGATGAGCAGGCAGAAGCCCAATTGTCTTTGCCTCATCGTCGATGTCCCTAATTTGCTTGATGAGGTCGCCGCCGAACAAGTAATTCGGTGCTTGAATGTTGCTTGCCCTACACAGTCCTGCAAATTTTGGGTGCAATGTTGGCCGAATGGCAATTTTCCTCATACAATTAAGTTTGAAATAGGCATTGCAGAACAACGCAAGCATGTCCTTTTGAGTTTTGGACATTGTCGACCCTTGTATGTGTTTCCCAAATACAGTGATGCCTGCTGATATCAGCTTGAGGACATGCTGGAAACGCATTTCCTGCCCTCGCATCGTTGCACTCATGGGTGCCCAAATTGTAGATTTTACTGTTGGCACCCTGTGCGAGACACAATTGACGTGTTTTTTATATATATTTCAGCTGTTTCAGGCATAACAGTTTCTTGGAGCTGGTGAGAAACCAATTAATGTTGGCCACCAGGTTCTCCTCCATAGCCTCACCAGTCCATTCCGGTATAACAAAACTTGTTGCTACATCAAGAACACCCGGAGCGTGGCTCTTGTGCTCTGGTGTATACACATAAGTAGGGACACCAGCTTCAGGGTCAGTCCCCTCCTGCCCTGGTACTCCCGAGTCTTGCTCTAGGGAGACCTCTTCCAAACCTAAAGAAGGCACTGGAGAGTGATATTCCCATTCTTGATAGACACCATACTCAGTGTATGGAACTCCTTCGGAGGCTGCCTGGCAAATCTCTGGGTCTTTGGACCCTTGACTGATTAAAGTTTGGAGCATTTTAGTCCTTCTCTAGGGAGACCTCATTCAGACCTAAACAAGGCACTGGAGAGTCAGATTCCCATTCTTGATAGGCACCATACTCAATGTATGGAACTCCTTCAGAGGCTGCCTGGGAAATATTTGGGTCTTTGGACCCTTGACTGATTAAAGGTTGGAGCATTTTCTCCATTTGTTCCAGTCTCCCCTACATTCTTTTCCGGTCTGGAGGAGAGTCTTCTTCTTCCTCAGACCCGTCAGATAAAACTGGTCTGACTGACTTTCGTTTTTTTTTTTGTTTTTTTTACTTGTTGCCGTGGCCTCAGTGCCCTGCGACACTGGAGCAGCTGGAGGCTGTTCAATCACCGTGGCAACAGCCATTGGTATCAGAGCCGGGGTTACCGCACTTAGCTCCCGACTCGATTGCTGGGATGGAACTGCATCATTGCGCGCCCCACGCTTCCTGCGAACAGACTCTCTCCCAGCACTTTCCATAACCTCTAGCTTGCACTCCAACTGCACTACAGGGAAAACTGCCACCAATTTACTAATAACAGTAGCTACTTCCTGGATGGAGGGATATTGTTTTCCAGTAAGACTGGTACAGACCTCCCTGATCTCCACAGCCTTGGCTGTAGGCAAAGTCACTGACATATCCCAAATAAACAATTTTTTAGGATGGCTCTAACTTGGATTTGGTTGGATGGACCAGGAACCCAAATCTTTCTAATATGTATTTGGTTGATGAAACCGATTCCTCAGCTGTCTCTTGAGTGTTCCTTGTGATTAAAATATCATCTAGATAAGCCTTTACCAATTCTGGGCCCAATGCAGCGCTAGCACAGGTTCGCACAATTTCCTGACTAGTCTAGAACTGAGGTTAACTCATTGGTAATGCTTTAAATTGCTGCAGCTGTCCCATCCAACTAAATTTCAAGTATCTCCGATACTGATGATGAATTGGTACAGAATAATATGCATCTTTCAAACCTATAGTTGCTATATAACAGCCTTGTGATAACAGCCGTTTCACAGTATTGAAGGTGTCTATTTAAAAATGCATATACTGAACATAGGAATTTAACTGATTTAGGTCCAGAATGCCTCTACATCCCCCATGTTTTCTCTGTCTGGGGAAAATATTGGACACAATTGTTGAGGATGGTTTATCGTCCTCTCAATTCCCCTTTTTTGGGACAACCCGTAATTTATTCTTTTACCTGCTGAGTTTGTGCAGAAACCCCCAATACTCTATTAGACATATTGTGTACAGGCGGATCAATTGTTGACATAAACTGTATTTGAGCTTGAGACAGTGTGTAGTATAAACTTATGAGATGTTATGCAGCACCCTTCATCATACCCAATTGCAACCTACCCCCAACCGGAGGTCCCAGAACTTATCCTGGACAAAATGAATCACCTGTACCTCTACAGTCAGCCTTTACTACTTCTGCCCATATTGGGGTTGGGATACACAGGTGAGTAATATCTCCGTCCCACTAGCCCCACCTGCTTGGCCTGCACCTGGATCCGTCACCTTTCGCGCTGAAACGACCTGCAAGAAGGCATCCTGGCAGAAGGAACGTATGTCTTGCTGAGACGGATTGTTTTGGCATGTTCCTCAGGTCCTTGGCTTGGTGGAGGAGGTCCACCCCAAATAAATAATCTGGCTTGGATATTGGTGGACCTACATAGAGCTGCAACTTCGGGTACAAAATAGGCGTTGCAGACAGGCCAGCATAGCTTGTTGAATAGCAACAACTTGGGGATGCGTTGAAATCTCACTTTTTGTCTCCGCATCATTGCACTCATTTGTGCCTTTGCCGAGTTCACGATGAACATTTTGAGTGAAGCACAGTTTACAGGTTTTTTATAACCTATGGCAGTCTCCATGAACGTGTTCTGGAACTGGTTAGAAACCATGTAATTTACATTTGGCTGCTAGAGTTTTCTCGATAGCCTCACCAGTCCCTACCGGGTTTAGTGAAGTTTAATGCTACGTCCGGGACACATGGAGCATGGCTCGTGTGCGCTGGTGTGTGCACATAAGCAGTGACACCAGCTACAGGGTCAGATTCCTCTTGCCCTGTTTCTTCCGAGTTATGCTCTAGGGAGGTCTCATTCAGACCTAAACAAGGTTCTGGGGAGGATGATTCCCACTTATGTTATACATTGCTATGTATAACAATGTTTTCTTCTTTGCTATATGGACCTCTGCGAGAGGCTGTATGGGAATCCTAGGGCATTTGACACCAATTTAATTCCCCCACCCCCCCCATGGCTCTTTAAATTTGGAGTATTTTCCCCCCATTGGTTGAGCCATCCCCATACCTTTAATTAAAAAGGAGGTAATCTTCCATATCATCAGACTCATGGCAAATGAGCCTGAGAGTACTTTAGTGTGGTATTTCTAAGTGCCTTGAAGCACTGGAATTGATGAAGGCAGTTGGGAAATAAAGTTAGCATTTCATTTTATTTAATTTTATTTTATTTTATTTCATTTCAGCTGCCTATATAACCATATAACCATATAACCATATAACAATTACAGCACGGAAACAGGCCCTCTCGGCCCTTCCAGTCCGTGCCGACCATTTGTTTTCCCCTAGTCCCATCTACCTGCACTCAGACCATACCCCTCAATTCCCTTCACGTCCATATACCTATCCACTTTACTTTTAAATGTTAAAATCGATCCTGCCTCCACCACTTCTGCTGGAAGCTCATTCCACACAGCCACCACCCTCTGAGTAAAGAAGTTCCCCCTCACATTACCCCTAAACTTCTGTCCCTTAATTCTCATGTCATGCCCTCTTGTTTGAATCTTCCCTACCCTCAATGGGAAAAACGTATCCACGTCAACTCTGTCTATCCCTTTCATAATTTTAAAGACTTCAATCAAGTCACCCCTTAACCTTCTGCGCTCCAAAGAATAAAGACCTAACTTGTTCAACCTTTCTCTGTAACATAGTTGCTGGAACCCTGGCAACATTCTAGTAAATCTCCTCTGTACTCTCTCTATTTTGTTGACATCCTTATAGCCTAGTATAACAGTAGCGGGTATTGGAGCCGGCATTTAGCGCAGCCGTTATCTCCAAACCCGATCTAAATAGTGGTAATAGCGGGAGCCGGCTTTAGAGCAGCCCTTATCTCCCGACCCGATCTAAAAGCGGTAACCGCGGTCCCCGCTCGTTCCACTCCATAGCCGCAGTTTAAAAATATATTTTTCCAACTCTAGCTGGCTCTGCGAGCCAGAATTAGAGTTTAATTTTTTTTTAAATTTTATTTATTAGAGGTAAATACATCAACGTACTTCACATATATATATTGTTACAATCATTGTACCCCATAATTTTATGGCTCTTAAAGAAAAAGAATAGAAAGAAAGAGAATGAAATAGGTGAAAAGAGTTGTGATAGTGAAAGAGGGTGCCAAAGGGGAGAAGAAACCCTTGGTCAAAGAATTAGAGAAAGGGGGTTAAGAGATAGACCCTAAAAAAAAAAATTAAAAAAGGAAAAGGAAAAAAAAAGCCAGTTACTATGTTATATATATCACGCAAAAGGAATCCACCAACTCGATAGTTTTTCATCCCCCCCTACCAAGGCCTGAGGTACTCCTGTACCCTATCTTTGTAGTAATTCTATAAATGCAGACCACGTCTGAAAGAAGCGTTCTGATTTTCCTGCCAGGCGGAGTCTCATATCTTCCAGATGTAGTGTTTCAAACATAGTTGAAATCCACATATTTAATGTTGGTATAGGAGCATTTTTCCAGAATTTTAAGATTAGTTTTTCTTCCTATTATTAAGCCGTAATCAAATAAATTATATTGATACGCGTTTAATTCCGAAATAACTTCTGTCAATCCGAAAATAATCCATTCTGGCTTTGGTGTCATTTTTATTTTAAAACTTTTGTGAAAATTTCAAAGATTTCAATCCAAAACCTTTGAATTTTTGTACAAAAGATGAATGAGTGCGCTATAGTAGCTTCTTGACAGTGGCATTTATCACAAATTGGTAAAACGTTAGGGAAAAATGTATTTAATTTAGTTTTTGAGTAGTATAATCTATGTATAATTTTAAATTGTATAAAAATGTGTCTTACGTTAATTGAGCATTTGTGCACATTTAATAAGTATTCTTTCCACCTTTCATTGGAAATTTTTATGCTTAGTTCGTTTTCCCACTCACCTCTAATACCTTCCGTTGTTGGTATTACTGCATTTAGTATAATGTTATATATATGTGAAATTAAATTAGGTGATTCCGCCTTTGTATTCATTACTTCATCTAGTAAATCTAATGGCATTTTGTGAAATTCATGTGCATGTTTTTTCAAATAATCACATATTTGGAAATATTTAAAATACTGATTGTTACCCAGATTGTATTTTAGTTGTAATTGTTTAAATGATAATAGTTTTCCCGTATCATACAAATCTCCCAAAGTTTTAATTCCTGCACTTTCCCATTGTATGAATGCTTTGTCTATAATCGAGGGTTTAAACAGATGGTTTTTAGCAATAGGAGATAGGAGAGATAAGTTTCTTAATTTTAAATTGTATTTTATTTGTTTCCAAATTCTGATTGTACTATGTATAATTGGGTTTTTGTTGTAGTTTGTATTATTCACTGTCATTGGTGAAAGAAGGATCGCGCCAATATTAAAGGGGGAGCAGTCCTCTTCATAATGATCTATTCCGGTTGATGAAGAGCATTATCCACCAATTGAATCATATTTCTAATATCTACCGACAAATAATAATACATAAAATTAGGGAGTGCTAATCCCCCTATTACTTTGGGTTTATTCAGGTGTGGTCTTTGTATTCTATGGATCTTATAATCCCAAATAAAATTTGTAACATCTGAGTCCAATTTTTTAAAAAACTTTTTGGGTAAATATAGTGGGATTGATTGGAACAAGTATAGAATTTGTGGTAGAAAAATCATTTTTATGGCGTTTATTCGACCTATTAAGGACATCGGGAGCAGTTTCCAGAATTTAATTAAATTATGTAATTTCTTAAGTACAGGGTTATAGTTTGCTTTAAACATGTCTTGATATCTTCTAGTAATTTCAATGCCCAAGTATTTAAATTTTTCCCCAGCTATTTTAAAAGGAAATTGTACGAGATGTATAGAATCTTTCGGTTTTATTGACATGATTTCACTTTTATTCCAGTTTATTCTGTAACCTGAAAATGAACCGAAATCCTCAATTAAATTTAAAATATTGGGTATAGTGATATGAGGCTTTGTGATGTACAAAAGTACATCATCAGCATATAATGATATTTTATTGTTTGAATATTTTGTCTTATATCCGTGCATATTCGGATGAGTTCTAATTATTTCCGCTAGTGATTCAATTATGAGGGCAAATAACAATGGTGATAATGAACTTTAAAAATTTAACAATATATATGAGCAACTCTAGCTGGCTCTGCGAGCCAGACTTACAGAGTTTAAAAACACTCGCAGGAAGGTTTAACATTAACTTACCTGCGGGTTACTACTTACCGCTGGTGGAGCTGAGCTCTCCAGCCTGTCGGTGCGACATGCGACGACGTAATGACGCGCATGCACCTGGCGGGGCTTCTTCACGTAGTCACTCACGTGATTCCGAAGTAAAATCTTTGCATCTTTCATTCTGTGATCACTTTCTCTGGCTCTCCAAGTTTCACTTTGATTTAGCAATGGTTGAGGCATTCCTTTGGCTATTGTATCCCCAATTTTTGCCTCAATGGTTCTTAATAAGTTATTTCTGTCACAATAAGAAGGAATTCTGCACCTCCAATTGTTTTGACCAGTGAAAACGTATTTTCCTTTGCAAGGCATTTATTTAACATTTGCATAATCATTTCTTCTGACAAATTAATATCTGAATGTTGTCATTTTATGAATGTTGTCATGGCATCAGCAACTTAATCAGAGGTTGCAGTTACACCATCTAGCTAGTTCTTTCCTTCCCTCAAATTGTTCATTTACATTATTGTATAGAAACAAGGGATTGCAGATGCTGGTTCATCAAGGAAAGATGCCTGAGTAACTCAGCGGGCCAGGCAGCATCCCTGGAGTACATGGATAGGTGAAGCTTTGGAACCCTTCTTCAAACTGATTAATCTGAAGAAGGGTCCCGACCCAAAACGTCACCTATCGATGTTCTCCAGCGATGCTGCTTGACCGGTGGAGCGACTCTAGCATGTTCATTTACATCAGTTGACGCAAGACAAACTTCCTAAGCTTTATTTGACCTTGCTGTGCTGGAACTTTGATCATGCTTTTTTTCACATCAGTAAAAGAAGGCTTCAATAGGCTGATGCAAAAACCTCAAAGTGTCAAAAAGCAGCTCATTGTGGGGACGTCCCAGACAGAGTGAAGGTGTTTGTACAGACCAACTTAAGAAAAATGGTTACCACTGTTTTTAGGATATATTTGTTTTCCTCTAGACGGGCTGGAAATAGTATTTATTTAAATAATTCTTATGTAAACATTTGCACAGAATTGTTTGCGATTTCATTTGGGGTGGGTTGTAGTAAGGTTAGAAAGTACATAGAGCATTCAGTTTCACAAGCACATAATTCAGCAGAAATGAATTGTGTTTTCACATTTTCTTCTGATACATTGGTATTGGAAGGAAATTTATTCTACTCCTGTCCAAATGGTTTTAAAACATTATAGTTATACCAGCATCAACTATTTCTACTGGCAGCTCGTTCCACATACCCATCATCCTCTGTGTGAAAAAGGTGCTATTAAGCCATATTAAATCATTCCCCACTCAACTTAAACCAATGACCTCAACTTCTTGAAACCCCATACCCTCAGAAAAATACACTGCATTCATGTCATAGGAGCAGATTTAAGCCATTTGGCCCATCGAGTATTCTGCTGTTCAATCATGGCTGATTTCTCTTTCTCTCTCAACCCCATTCTGCTGCCTTCTCCCCAACCTTTGACACCTTAATGCCCCTGTCCCACTTAGGAAACCTAAACGGTAACCTCTGGAGACCTTGTGCCCCACCCAAGGTTTCCGTGAGGTTCCCGGAGGTTAAGGTCACTCTCCCGTAAGGTGGAGAGTGGTTTCCGCGTAGTCGAGGCTTCTTCTATGTTCCTGAGATTATTTTTTAAAAAAACTAAATCGGCCTCGACTAAAAATAGGTTGCCGTTTGGTCGAAGCCAGTGGAGTGGGGTTGCTATTTACTTACAGGCAGTTGAAGGCAATCTCCTTCGCTGACCGGCCATTTTGATTGGCTCATTGGAGTTTTCAGCAATGATCCTGTCGGATCTTTTGTTTTCAGGATCTAGAAGATCCGCCGGAAGGTAAAATGCCAGATAACTTTATTAAACTTCTTAAAACTGTCTCCGCTCCTTCTCCCCCATTCTCCCCCATTCTCTCCCCTCTCTCTCCCCTTCCCCTTCTCTCCCCTTTCCTCTCCCTTCCCTTCTTCTCTCCCCTTCTCTCCCCTTCTCTCTCCCCTTCTCCCCACTTCTCTCTCCTCTTCCTCTTATCTCTCCCTTTCTCTGTCCTTCTCTACCCTTCTTTCCCCTTCTCTCCCTCCCAGTCTAAAGGACTTACCATGCTCTGTGGCAGCCGTTTACATTCCTCTTCATCGCGCAAACAGCGTTCCTCCGCTGTCCCTGCCCCCACCTTCGCAATGTGTGTGTGTGTGTGTGCGGTCGGTGGCAAATAAACTGTAGGATCTTTGATCAGTAGATGCAGCTCATGCTTCGGTCGAGGCTTTCCAGGCAAGTGACCAAAACCTCTGGTGACTCATGGAGAGTGACCGGAACCTCCGGGAACCTCACGGAAACCTTGGGTGGGGTGCAAGGTCTCCAGAGGTTTCCGTTCAGGTTTCCTAATCTTGGCTTTAAAAATATCCATTGACATGGCCTCCAAAGCTGTCTGTGGCAATGAATTGCATGGATTCACCATCCTTTGATTAAATAAATTCCTCCTCATCTCCTTTCTAAAGTTATGTCTTTTTATTCTGTGGCTGTGCCCTCTGGTCCTTGATTCTCCCACTAGTGGAAACATCCTCCCTATCTATCTCCATCCTCCCCATAGCATTCACCTTGTCTATTCCCCTCATTGCATGAAGTTGGACAGCCATAGCCGTGCACCATTTGTTTTTCCTGTGGATGTTCGCTTCGATAGTGTTATGGGAATAGCGCTGTCTGTAGTGCAGTACTGATAATGTAATACCCATGAGGCAGTAGTCAAGATGGATCCTGAATAAAGATGGCTGAACCCAAGGCACGAGTGTAAAGCCTCTGTTAATTAGTTGTGAAGCTGTAATGGAGCAGTTTACAGTGAGGAAACACAATATTAAAACATGGTGTCAGATCGGGGCCTGTTTCAGGATTCGTCGAGAGTTTTGATCGTTTGTACGGCGACGGCGGACGACGTTTGTGAGTGAGTGCACTACCAAGAGACATCCATCGGAGAGTGAGTATGTTCAACTTGCAGGTGCCGAATTTTGATGTCTATTGACTTTGTGACGGCCTGAAGGAGATTTTCATGAATGACGGCGCAGAATTGGGTGCTGATACACCAGACGATTGTGCGGCCTACATTGTTTCCATCGATAAAGGGGCGGATTTGTCAGGAAAATGGTGCAGCTAAAGCCCCCTAGGCAAATGCATTTTGAGGCAAGGGACCTGCCAATGGAGTGGAGACAATGGAGGGAGGAGTTTGAGCTCTATGTTGATTTGAGCATGGCCGGGAAGGATGGCAAGACAATGAGGAAAATGTTCATGTACCTGGTTGGATCGCAAGTGAGAGAGCGTTACCAAACGATAAAACCACTAGAGACACGGACGGCGGATGGCAACGTACAACAAGTTACAGTGGAACAGGCTCTCGATGCTTTCGAACAATATTGTCAACCCGTGAGGAACGAGACCATCGACAGGTATAGATTCTTTACGAGGAGCCAAGAAAGAGGGGAGACTTTGATTAGTTTTTAATAGTAAGATTAAATGAGAACTTACCAGTTTGAAGTATGATCTTTATTTAATGAGGAGTTGCGATGAGGGATTTCGTGAAGACCCCGCCAGCACGCATGTGCGACATTCTTTAAAGCAGCAGTGTGGAATCACAGATAACAACAATGAAGATAGTAAGATTAAAGAGACTCTAATATACCAGTTGACCTTATGATAGAGGGTTGGGAGCGGAGGGCACAAAATCCCTCATCGCAACTCCACATAAAATAAAGATCAAACTTCAAACTGGTAAGTTCTCGTTTAATCTTACTATTTTACTTCGGAGTCACGTGAGTGACTTCGTGAAGATTTCAAAGCTCTGTAATTCCATGCCCTGGACCACGTCCATGCTCACACACTGCCGTAATACTGATGGAGGAAGTATGTTAACGTATTTCAGACTTGAATAAGCTGAAAAATAATAACATATTTGTTAATACAAACAATAAACCCCTGAACTCGGGGACAAATGTTTGGGGAACAGCACTTAAAACTGACTATTGCGAGGACATGATCCATGAGTACCTCCATGGTCCTCGCCGCTGATGTGGATGCAGCCCAGGTAGAATGAGATTTTAAAATGTTAGTGTCTTACCTGCTGCACCGAATACCACCCTGAGCCACCTGGAGATAGTCTGCACCGTTACCCTGTGATGTGGGTTTTCATGGCTGATAACAGACCCGTCTCCACATACCTGATGCCCATTTTCAGATCTGTAGACCCAGGCCTGTGTTGTTTAAGCAACTCATCTATAAAGAAAGTCACATTATTGGGGGTCGAGACCATTCTATCCAGTTTTAGTTCCTGTAAGGTCTGGACCCGTTGTGCTGTGGTCAGTGCCATTAACATCACCACTTTGAAGGTGTGATCGTCCAGTGGTAAATCCGTCATAGGCGACCAGCTCCTGAGTAGGGTCAACACCACCCCTATATCCCAGGTAATATAATATCGTGGTCGGGGAGGGTTGGATAGAATATACCCCTCATTGTTTGGATACCAGCTGGTGAGATCTCACCCCTGCTCCCATGGTGACCAGACTCTCATGCGGGAATATATACTGCCGCTAATGGCAAGTCTCCCACCTATATTGTGAGTCGGGGCCCCGGCTCTGTCTTCGTTACCTCTACCGGGTAGCGTTGCCATCAGTCCGCGGTATTCCTGCGCCGTTGAGTCGGGGTTCCTGCTCTGCCTTTGCTACCCGTGAATGTTAGTCTCCGAGCCCGGACTCTCCTGGGTTACGGGTTTGCCCGACTTCCGGGTAGCATTGATCCCGCGGGCTGTGGTGTTGAGTCGGGCTGCCGCTCTGCCGTCACTACCTACGAACGGCGAGTCTGTGAGCCCCACTTCCCGGCGAATTCATGCCGTCAGTCCTGCGGGCTGCAGTGTTGAGTCAGGCTGCCGCTCTGCCGTCGCTACGAACGGCGAGTCTGTGAGCCTGGACCCTCCTGGGTCAACGGCCTTGCCCGACTCCGGTCTGTTGCTGCCGCCGCTGACTGCCCACATCCCGCAGTCCGCAATCAGTCTCGAAGCCGTTGGTGGAGTACCCTGTTGCACAGAGTCCTTGGGTGAAGAAAAACTGAACACAGGTTAGTTTATCTTACCTGCAGGTCCGTTGCAGTAGAGGAGCGACCCTCCTCCCTGCCTGTCACTTCACATGCGGTCGACGATATGTCGCGCATGCGTGCTGGTGGGGTCTTGACGAAGTCACTCACGTGACTCCGAAGTAAAATAGAATTGAAGCTCTTGGCAGCTCATTGCAGTTTCAGAGAGTTGAAGGATTCACTGATACGTGATAGAATAATATGCGGCATAAGAGATGACATGCTGCGGGAGAGACTCCTCCGAGAAACCTCACTTAGAAAAGTGTGTGAAGGCATGCCAGGTTTTGGTGCTTGCCTAGGCCAGAGTTGATATCCTGTAAGGTGACCAACAACAAGATGTCTGTGCAGTGAGACAAGCGGGGAAAAGATGCCAGCCAACCGCACAGTGCAAATACTGCAGATAAAAACATGAGAGGAAGAAGGAGAAATGTCCGGCATGTGGCCGGGAGTGTTTGAAATGCCATAAGAAAGATCATTTTGCATCACAATGCACAGAAAAGCAGGTGCAACAGAAGAACCAGAAAAGGAAAAGAAAGGGAAAAAAACCTGTGCATGCTGTGGGGGAAGTGGAGAGTTCCAGTTATGAGTATGATGACAGTCAAGAGGATGATGAAATTCACACAATCGAACTGCAACCACAAGCAGTAAAAGCAGAGAGTGTGCACAGTGTTGAGGAGACTCAATTCCCAAAGAAAATCTTTGCGACCGAATTGCTGAAAGGGAAGGAAGTAAAATTCCAGGTGGACAGTGGAGCCACGTAACATAATTCCCAAGATACTTTCAAAGGATGTGGAGGAAACCAAGCAAGTATTGTCGATGTACAACAAGACGACAGTTGGGAAAAGCAAGGTGAAATTAGTGAACCCAAAGAATGGAAGGAAATACAAAGTAGAGTTTGTAGTCTTGGAGGAAGATTGCATTCCAATCCTGGGAAGCAGGACAGCCCAGCAGATGGGGCTCATCTCAGTGTGTAAAGAGAGCATAATGTCATTGAATGGCAGTGAAAGTGATGGCTGAGTATGCTGGTGTGTTTGAAGGGACAGATAAATTTGAGGGCAAGTACCATCTGCAGGTACATGACAGCCTAACGCCGGTGATCCATCCACCATGAAGAGTCCCTGTAGCCTTACGGAGTAAGCTGAAAGGGGAGTTAGGCAGACTAACAGAAGCTGAAATAATTGCCCCAGTAGAGACCCACACTCCATGGGTATCCAGCCTTGTGTGTGTGTAGAAAAGCCCAATGGAAAGTTGAGAGTGTGTTCAACTCCAAGGGTTCTGACAAGGGGCTTAAAATAAGTAATTACCCAATGACGACGATCAAAGATTTCCTCACAGACCCGAATGACGCCAAGGTCTTTAGCATGTTTGACGCCAAGAATTGGTTTTGGCATGTGGAACTAGATGATGAGAGTTCGCAGCTTACGACATTTAACACACCATATGGCAGATATAGATGGAGACGCATGACATTTGGTCTGTCCACAGCCTCTGAAGAGTTCCAGAGATGACAGAACCAAGTGCTGGAGCGCCTGGAAGGAGTGAGGTCTGTTGCTGACGACATCCTAGTGTTTGGGAAAGGAAAAACTGCAGAGGAAGCAGAAAGAGACCATGACAGGAAGGTCAGAGCTCTCTTGGAGAGATGTCATGACAGAAATCTGAAGCTGAACATAGAGAAGGCAAAGCTGAAGGTGACGGAAGTCACTTTCATAGGACATAGATTCTCTGCTGCAGGACTGAAACCAGATCCAGGGAAGGAAGAAGCGGTGCTACAGATGCTTAACCCAGCAGATATCCAAGGAGTTCAGCGATTTATTGGGTTTGTTAACTACTTGAGCAAATTCCTTCCTGGACTAAGCGACCTATGTGAACCGCTACGCAAGCTGACACAGAAGGATGTAGTTTGGTGGTGGGTAGAGGTGCATTACAGGGCAGTGATGGAAATAAAGAAGCTAGTAACTGTACAGCCAGTACTCGGATACCATGATCCAGCCAAGGAGCTGACAGTACAGGCCGATACGTCAGAAACTGGACTTAGTGCAGCGCTGATGCAGGAGGGCCATCCAGTTGCCTATGCCAGCAGGGCCCTGATGGATGCGGAGACCAGATATGCACAAATAGAAAAGGAATTGCTGGCAGTGGTGTTTTGGTCTTGAGAAGTTCCATGTGTACACATATGGAAGGCCAGTGAATGTGCAGTCAGAGCATAAGCCACTGGAGATAATCGGCACAAAACTACTTCATCGTGCACCAAAGAGATTGCAGAGGATGCTGGCGAGGACGCAGACCTATGATGTGACAATAAGGTACAGACCAGGGAAGGAGATGCAGCTTGCGGACGCTGAGCAGAGCATATATTCAGATTGGCAAGATGGACAAGACCATGAGAGACCGGGAGACTGTAAACTTGGCAAGGCACATCCCAATATCGCAGCCTCTGCTAAATGGCATAAGGGATGCAACGAAAAAAGATGAGACTATGCAGAGACTGCAAGAGGTGATCAAACGAGGTTGGCCAGAGAACAAGAAGGATGTTGACCCAGAACTTATCTCCTATTTCCATGTGAAGGACGAGCTGAGTGTTGGAGATGACCTCATATTTCGAGGAGAAAGAGTAATCATCCCTAAAGCCAGGAGACGAGACGTGATCACACGAGTACAGGATTCCCACATTGGTGTGAATGGCTGTCTAAGAAAGGCAAGAGAATGTCTGCACTGGCCTGAAATGAGTGCAGAAATCAAGGACTTCATACAGAAATGTGAGACATGTCAAGCTCAAGGGAAAGAGCAACCAAAAGAAACACTGCATTCCCATGAAATTCCAGAGAGGCCATGGGCGAAGGTGGGTGTAGATTTGTTCCACTTGGATGGAAGGAACTATTTGATTACTGTGGACAACTTCTCAGGATATGGGGAAATAGACTATCTAGAGAAAACACTGGCAGTTAATGTCGTCCATAAAATCAAAGGCCAGTTCGCAAGATATGGAATACCTGATCAGCTCATCACAGATAATGGGCCACAGTTCACAGCTGAGGACTTCAAGACATTTGCCAAGAAGTGGCAGTTTGAACATACAACTGCTTCACCCCATAATCCACAGAGTAATGGAAAGGCGGAGAGCGGTGTAAAAGCGGCAAAGTCATTACTGAGGAAGGCTAAAGTTGCAGGAGCTGACCCTTACCTGAGCATACAAGCTTTTCGCAACACACCAACACCTGGCATGAGTAGCAATCCAGTACAAAGACTGATGAACAGACATACTAGGACCATACTACCAATTACTCAGAGGCTGCTCAAACCTGAAATTCAGTAAAAGGTAGGAGCTGAGTTGAGAGCAGCTAGAGACAGACAAGCAGACTACTACAACAGAGGATCCCAAGGTTTGATCCCCCTGAAAGCTGGTGATCCCGTTTGAGTGAAGCCGACTGGTGACCGACATCAGCCCTGGAGGAAGGCTGTGGATGAAGGCCGTGTTGCGCAACCCAGATCTTATGAAGTCAGAACCGAGGACGGCGTCATCTATCGTGAGAATCGGTGCCATCTGAGGAAGGCCAAAGAGCCATTTCATTGCGCTGAAGTTGACCCGGATGACCTGGTGATGTCGCCTGAACTGAAGCGAGACAATCGACCTATGAGCCGACCATCAGTCCCCAGGGAGCTTCAAACCCTGACAACAACATCTGGTAGATTTGCTGCTGGCTCCGACGATGGCGGTGTACTGCTCCTTGCTGTTTTGTACGTGTTTGTTCGTTTGTGTCGTCTGTGAAAACCCTACAAAGATTACTTTCACGAGAGAGGTACTCATAAACATCGGACATACGGTATCTCCAAACATCATTCCGGATTTCTCTCACTCGCTGGATTATATGGACATACTTGTCGGCGGGGCTGTGGCTGCGTTCAAGATCTGGAGACGGAGGAGGACCCATGGGAAGCGCTCTGGAGCACTCACCCAACTCCGGCGATGAGGGTCACGCACGCCACTCCCGAGCATATTCCTGGCAAACGCACATTCTCTCACGAACAAAGTGGACGAACTGCAACTCCTGCATCGGACAAACAAGGATTTCTCTCGAGCTGCTGCCCTGTGTTTCACCGAGACCTGGCTTTGTGAGTCGACCCCGGACAGCGCCCTGCAACTGGCTGGCTTCTATACCAACCAGGGCCGGTGCAGCGACATCACGGTACTGTCAAACTTCTGCTCCCCCAACCTGGAATCCCTCTTTATAAACTGCAAACCGTTCTACTCTCCGAGGGAATTTAATTCCTTTATTCTTGCTGGAGTTTACATTCCCCCCAAGCCTGCATACGTAAGGTGCAAACGCAACTTGCTGACCAGGTAATGAGGGTAGAGAGTGACTTCCCGGACTCCATGGTCATTGTTTTGGGGGATTTTAACAAAGCTAACCTCAGCCGTGACCTTCCAAAATACAGACTTCATGTTACCTGCCTCACCAGAGGGGAGAGTACACTTGATCACTGTTATACGGCAATCGAGAACGCATATCGCCCTATTCTCCGGGCGGGTCTGGGTCTCTCTGATCATTGTCTAGTTCATCTTATTCCGACCTACAGGCAGAAACTAAAAGCTGCTAAGCCTATCAGTACAACTAAAAGGTGGACAAGTGAGGGCATTGAGAACCTACAATCCTGCTTTGACTGCACGGATTGGAAAGTGCTTAGGGAAGCAACCACAAGCCTCGATGAGTATATGTACACTGTATCATCATATGTCTTCTTTTGCAAGGACAGTTGCATTCCAACTAAAACCCGGACATGGTCCAACAACTCCAAGCCCTGGTTCACTGCAGAACTCAAACAGCTCCGATGGTCTAAAGAAGAGGCCTACAGGAGTGGGGATGCAGACCTCTACAGGCAGACCAAGTTCAAGCTGAGAAGAGGAATCAGAGCTGCCAAGGAAAGGTACTCTGAGAAGTTCAAGAGCAAGTTATCAGCTAGTGACTCTTCTTCAGTTTGGAAGGGCTTGCAAGAAATTACCAGCTACAAGAGGAAAACCCCCTGCTCATTGGACAATCGTCAGCTGACCAACGACCTGAATGAGTTTTACTGCAGGTTTGAAAATCAGAAATGTAACCCTGGAACCCCCTCCTCAACCAAGACAGCCAGACCCCGGTCTGCAAAGAATGGACCCTCCACCCTCTCCTTCCCACTCACAACTTCACACCTACATAACGCAAGACTCCAGTATGAAAGACTGGACCATTTCCCACCCCAACCAACACTTCACACCCACTCACAGCCTGACCTCAGTCTGCAAAGACTGGCCCCTTCTACACCCACCTCCCTCCAATCACCACTTCACACCCAATCACCACTTCACACCCACACCCTCCTTGCTGAACAACATCACTTCATCATCAATAAAAATAGAGGTGGAGAGGTTTTTCAGAAGACAGAAAAGCCGGCAATCTCCAGGACCTGACAATGTTTCCCCCTCTACTCTCAAGCTCTGTGCCAATCAACTGACACCGATTTATACAGACATTTTTAACCAGTCCCTGCAAACATGTACTGTCTGCTTCAAAGTCTCCACTATTGTCCCTGTACTCAAAAAGGCAATGATTACTTGTCTTAATGACTACAGGCCTGCCGCACTGATCTCTGTAGTCATGATGACACTTGAAAGACTTGTGCTGGCCAAGCTGAAAAATATCACAATCCCCCTGCTGGACCCTCTGCAGTTTGCATATTGGGCCAATAGATCTGTGGATGACACAGTCAACCTGGGCCTGCACTTCATCCTCCAGCACCTAGACCGCCAGGGGACCTATGCGAGGATCCTATTTGTTGACTTTAGCTCTGCATTCAACACCATTGTGCAGAGCTACTACACTCCAAACTTTCCGAGTTGACTGTGCCTGAACCCCTATGTCGGTGGATCACCAGCTTCCTGACAGACAGGAAGCAGCATGTGAGACTGGGAAAGCACATCTCGGACCCGCAAACGCTCAGCATAGGAGCACCACAAGGCTGTGTACTCTCTCCTCTCCTCTACTCTCTCTACACCAACGACTGCACCTCCACAGACACCTCTGTCAAGCTTCTCATGTTTGCGGACGACTCAACCCTGATTGGACTGATCCAGCATGGGGAGGAATCTGCCTTCAGACAAGAAGTGTCACAGCTGGTGTCCTGGTGCCATTGCAACAACCTAGAGCTCAATGCTCTTAAGACAGTGGAATTGATTGTAGACTTTAGGAGAGCTCCCCCTCCCCTCACCCCACTCACCATCAACAACACCATAGTCACATTTGTGGAGTCTTTTAAGTTCCTGGGAACCATAATCTCCAAGGACCTTACGTGGGGGCTACCATCCACTCCACAGTCAAAAAGGCACAACAAAGGATGTACTTCCTGCGATTGTGTGAAGAAGAACCCCGCCAGTCCGCATGTGCGTCAATCTTCAAAGCAGTGGTGTGAAATCACAGAAGCATAACAATTGAAGTAATATAGTAAGACTACAACCTAGAACTACCAGATGAGCTACATGATATGAAGGTTGGGAGCGGTGGGCACATAATCGCTCATTGTAACTCCTCATAAAATAAAGATCAAACTTCATACTGGTAAGTTCTCGTTTAATCTTACTATTTTACTTCGGAATCACATGAATGATTCCGTGAAGATTTCAAAGATCTGTGATTTCACGCTGATTCAAATCCAGGCGTCTCACACTGCAATCAGTTGACTCAGGAGGAGTGAATAATGAGCAATAAATTGAAACATGGTACTGATTAACATGTTAATGTTTTAATTCACAAAATAAACAAAAGAAAACAATAGCGACTCCTCTCTCCCAGGGAGAAGCTATGAAACAGAACTTAAAACAGAATGGGCGAACACCCAGATTCAATAAGTGGTTTGTTGTAAAACCTCTGAAAAGTCAATTAAGTTGACCATCCTGCGGCCGTGAGAATGTGGTCTAGTGGGACGTCCATTGCCCTTGCTGCTGACGTTGATGCCACCCTGCTGGAGTGAGAAGTGAAATTGTCAGTATTAACTCCTGCACAACCCAGACTAGTTTCAGCCATCGTGAAATGGTCTGAACTGACACTTTCATATGTGGCTTTTTGTGGCTAATAAACAATGCTACCTCAGAGCCTCTAAGGCTCTTCGTGACCTCGATATATCGCCTCAAGTGCGCCACTAACACACAGCCGTAAATCAGTGGGATAAGCTGCATTCCCCTGATGAGCCATCTCCCTCAACAGTATCCAAAATGATATACCTGTTTAGGAGGGAGATGACCGCAGGGGACTCCTGCACTACCTGCCTACTGCTTTGCTGGCTATTGGCCACCCGTTCCCTTCTTGTCCTCCTACCTTTTGCCTGCGGTGTGACCAACTCACTGTACGTGCTATCCACGACTTTCTCCGCATCGTGGATGCTCCAGTATGAATCCAGCCGCAGTTCCAATCGTTCAATGCGGTCTGCCAGGAGCTGCAGCTGGACACACTTCCTGCAAACGTAGTCACCAGGGACACCGACCATCTCCCTGATCTCCCACATGTTGCAGGCTGAACAAACCACGGGGCCAATCTCTACTGCCATACCTTACTCCCAAATTACTCTGTATTAAATATTAAAAAAACACAAAAACTTATCCTTTAAACTTTACTACTTTACTACTAATTTCCCTAACTCCCAGAATCCCTCACTCCCAGAAGGCAGAATGTAAAATGTAAACCCGGGGTTGCACCCAATCAGCTGCTTCCTCGGGTCCTCTTCCACCAATCAGCGGCTTCCTCAAAAAAAAAACCCACTTCTCCAAATGGAACGTTATGGATTTGGGTAAGCCTCTGGAAACACAAGCCCCGCGCTCGATTTTAAACCTACCGGTCGGGTGTCGCTCCTCCCCCTCCTTCACTTCCTCCAACGGCTCCTGTGGGCCTCTGGAAACACAAGCCCCGCGCTCGATTTTAAACCTACCGGTCGGGTGTCGCTCCTCCCCCTCCTTCACTTCCTCCAACGGCTCCTGTGGGCCTCTGGAAAAACAAGCCCCGCGCTCGATTTTTAACCTTACCGGTCGGGTGTCGCTCCTCCCCCTCCTTCACTTCCTCCAACGGCTCCTGTGGGCCTCTGGAAACACAAGCCCCACGCTCGATTTTAAACCTACCGGTCGGGTGTCGCTCCTCCCCCTCCTTCACTTCCTCCAACGGCTCCTGTGGGCCTCTGGAAACACAAGCCCCGCGCTCGATTTTAAACCTACCGGTCGGGTGTCGCTCCTCCCCCTCCTTCACTTCCTCCAACGGCTCCTGTGGGCCTCTGGAAACACAAGCCCCGCGCTCGATTTTAAACCTACCGGTCGGGTGTCGCTCCTCCCCCTCCTTCACTTCCTCCAACGGCTCCTGTGGGCCTCTGGAAAAACAAGCCCCGCGCTCGATTTTAAACCTACCGGTCGGGTGTCGCTCCTCCCCCTCCTTCACTTCCTCCAACGGCTCCTGTGGGCCTCTGGAAAAACAAGCCCCGCGCTCGATTTTAAACCTACCGGTCGGGTGTCACTCCTCCCCCTCCTTCACTTCCTCCAACGGCTCCTGTGGGCCTCTGGAAAACACAAGCCCCGCGCTAGATTTTAAACCTACCGGTCGGGTGTCGCTCCTCCCCCTCCTTCACTTCCTCCAACGGCTCCTGTGGGCCTCTCTCTATTTCAGCTAGAATCTCTATTTCAGCTAGAATCTCCAAGTTCTCTTTTTGTGAGAAAGTGAGTGCACGCTCGGGCTTGTGCTGGGTGGGTGGACACAAATTGGGAGTAATTCAATTTTAAATCCTTGTATACTCTGCAGTATATACCCGTTTGATGTTATTTTATACCATTCTTCCAGTAATGTGTAACCTTGGTAGGTAATTCTCACTCAATATGTTTCGACAAGAACGAGACCCACCTACCTCCATGGGTTACCCGTGGTGTTCTTTGTCCCCTGGTTCTGGAAAGAACCGGCATGTTTGCCCGTGCTCCTGCTGAAGTGTGCCAGCTGCACACATTGAATGGCCGGCTTGGTTCTTGCCCGGACCCGGTTTCAGCAAACCGCTTGTAGGGGTTGCTCCGAATGGTTCTGCTGGTCACTGGCACCTTAATGAGCTCGATGGTTTTTGCAAAGTGCACATTGCACATGAGAGCCAGGGCATCCTGCTGAACTTCAGTCAGGTGCCCCCCATCATATGTGGCTTTTTGTGGCTAATAAACAATGCTACCTCAGAGCCTCTAAGGCTCTTCGTGACCTCGATATATCGCCTCAAGTGCGCCACTAACACACAGCCGTAAATCAGTGGGATAAGCTGACAATACAATCTTGAATCCGGATACCCCTGGTCTCCTTTGTTTAATTAGGTTATAGATGTAAAATTTAACGTCATTCCCTGATGACACCATCCTGTCCAGCCGTAGTTTGTGCAAGGTCTGAACCCTTTGCGCTTATACGAGCGCCATGAGCATACCCAACTTTAGGGTAATCTTTGGAAAAGACAAGGATGCGGCTGTGCCCCATTGACGAAGCAGCGTCAGTACCATACTCACATCCCAGATTTCGGATTACCTAGGCCTGGGGGGATTAGAATTAAAAATGCCCTTCATAAATCTGGATATTAACGGATGAGATCCTACAGACTGAAGTTCTGACCCCCAGCATAGGTACGATGACAGGGCACTCCTGGCACTGTTGATGGCACTATAGCTCAACCCTTCATCGAAATGTAATTTGGACAGAAATTCAAGGACATCTGGGATGGAGGATGTGTGATATGTAATGTTCCCAAGTCAACAAAATTCCTCCCACATCCTGACATGAGAGATGTACTGCTTTTTCGTACCATCCCTCCAGGATGATGTGATGACATCCACAGTCCGATTGGATAGTCCCAGACCGAGGTATGGCCTTCTTAAAATCTGCAAATTAACAAATTAACACGATCATACAACGGGTGTTGACCTCCAGTCACAGGATGCACCAACACATTATGACGTTTTGGAACCACCATAATAGGTTGTGTAATAATGTCCGAAATAAGAGGGAACCATGGCTGTATAGGCCAGTCGGGTACCACCAAAATTCCTGAAGCAGAGTCCTGCTTGATCTTAGTCAAGCACCGACTGATGAGGTAGAAGGGGGGAAATGCATATAAAAACATTCCACCCCAGTGTAGTGAGAACGCATCCACCGCGACTGCCCCTGGATCTGGTTCCCATGAAACATACTTTGGTACCTGGTGATTGAGTCTGGATGCAAACGAGTTGATATCTGGCATCCCATACCGAAGAACGATTTCATTAAATACATCATGATTCAACATCCACTGTGTGTTGTCATTGAATTTGCGTGACCTGGTGTCTGCCACCATATTGAATCTGCCTGGCAAGTAGACAGCTGAAATCCAAATGTTCTTTTTAATGCACCAGTGCCAAATAAGGTTAGCCAATCCGTCACAAGATTTCGACTTGATCCACCCATGTGATTAACATACGCCACTGCCGTGGTGTTGTCAATCTGAAGCTGAACATGTAAGTGATGCATCGTGGTTCAGTGAGCCTTGAGCCCATAAAATGCTCCTAAAAGCTCTAAATAATGAATTCCATGTGATTGGAGAATAAATGCCTCATGCATATTCCATATGCCTCCACAGTTAGACCTGGTGTCTGAAGCACCCCAACCCAGGGCACTAATATCAGTCTGCAAAACAACTGAAGGTGTTTCCACCAGGATTTTGCTAGAACAATTTGAAATGTGTCTAATCCACCACTGTACTTCGGCAATGGCTTCAGATGGTAATTGCATGGGTCGGTTGAAATGACCTGCATGTATTCTGAGTGCCTGTACCTTTGCCCTCTGTAAATGTTGGTAATGCAAAGGTCCATATTGGACAGCTGGAAAGGCAGCTACCAATTTGCCAATTAAGCTTGCCACCTGTTTAAATGAAGGTGATTGCTCCCCCAAGAGCTTGATACAGCCTTCAATTAAATCTAATCTCTTGCCCTTGGATAGAGTCACAGACATGTGAGTTGAATTAACTGTGAATTCCAAATAGTCAATTATGTTAACCGGCACCAATTTTGATTTAGCTGGGTGGATAATGAACCCCAACCTCTCAAATGAGTTATCAGCTGAAACTGATAACTTGGCTGCCACAATGGTTTTTCCAGTTATTAAGATATCGTCCAAATAGGCCATTACAATATGGCCCTGTGCCCAGAGTAATTCGAGTACAGGTTTTTAGCAGCTTTGTAAATAATCTAGGGGCTGAGGTTAACCCATTAGGCAATGTTCTAAATTGCCATAATTGTCCCGTCCAGCTAAATTTCAAATATCTCTGATACTCTTTATGAATAGGCACCGAGTAATGTACATCCTGAAGATCTATACATGTCATATAACACCCTCTGGAAATCAATTGATTGGCAGTAGCAAATGTTTCCATTTTTAAATGATTTATAATGCACAAACTGATTAAGTCCTGTCAGGTCCAAAATAATCCGATACCCACCATCTTTCTTTGGTCTAGGAAAAATATTAGATACGGATTGATGAGTTTGATACACCGTCTTCTCAATTACACCTTTAACATATAAACTTGCTATGTAACATAGAAACATAGAAACATAGAAATTAGGTGCAGGAGTAGGCCATTCAGCCCTTCGAGCCTGCACCGCCATTCAATATGATCATGGCTGATCATCCAACTCAGTATCCCGTACCTGCCTTCTCTCCATACCCTCTGATCCCCTTAGCCACAAGGGCCACATCCAAACTCACTCTTAAATATAGCCAATGAACTGGCCTCAACTACCCTCTGTGGCAGAGAGTTCCAGAGACTCACCACTCTCTGTGTGAAGAAAGTCTTTCTCATCTCGGTCTTAAAGGATTTCCCCCTTATCCTTAAGCTGTGACCCCTTGTCCTGGACTTCCCCAACATCGGGAACAATCTTCCTGCATCTAGCCTGTCCAACCCCTTAAGAATTTTGTAAGTTTCTATAAGATCCCCTCTTAATCTCCTAAATTCCAGAGAGTATAAACCGAGTCTATCCAGTCTTTCTTCATAAGACAGTCCTGACATCCCAGGAATCAGTCTGGTGAACCTTCTCTGCACTCCCTCTATGGCAATAATGTCCTTCCTCAGATTTGGAGACCAAAACTGCACGCAATACTCCAGGTGTGGTCTCACCAAGGCCCTGTACAACTGAAGTAGAACCTCCCTGCTCCTGTACTCAAATCCTTTTGCTATGAAAGCTAACATACCATTCGCTTTTTTCACTGCCTGCTGCACCTGCATGCCTACTTTCAATGACTGGTGTACCATGACACCCAGGTCTCGCTGCATCTCCCCTTTTCCCAATCGGCCACCATTTAAATAATAGTCCGCTTTCCTGTTTTTGCCACCAAAGTGGATAACCTCACATTTATCCACATTATACTGCATCTGCCAAACATTTGCCCACTCACCCAGCCTATCCAAGTCACCCTGCAGTCTCCTAGCATCCTCCTCACAGTGAACACTGCCCCCCAGCTTAGTGTCATCCGCAAACTTGGAGATATTGCCTTCAATTCCCTCATCCAGATCATTAATATATATTGTAAATAGCTGGGGTCCCAGCACTGAGCCCTGCGGTACCCCACTAGTTACTGCCTGCCATTGTGAAAAGGACCCGTTTACTCCTACTCTTTGCTTCCTGTTTGCCAGCCAGTTCTCTATCCACATCAATACTGAACCCCTAATACCGTATGCTTTAAGTTTGTATACTAATCTCTTATGTGGGACCTTGTCGAAAGCCTTCTGGAAGTCCAGATATACCACATCCACTGGTTCTCCCTTATCCACGCTACTAGTTACATCCTCGAAAAATTCCACAAGATTCGTCAGACATGATTTACCTTTTGTAAATCCATGCTGACTTTGTCCAATGATTTCACCACTTTCCAAATGTGCTGCTATCCCATCTTTAATAACTGACTCTAGCAGTTTCCCCACTACCGATGTTAGACTAACTGGTCTGTAATTCCCCGTTTTCTCTCTCCCTCCCTTCTTAAAAAGAGGGGTTACATTTGCTACCCGCCAATCCTCAGGAACTACTCCAGAATCTAAAGAGTTTTGAAAGATTATCACTAATGCATCCACTATTTCCTGAGCTACTTCCTTAAGTACTCTGGGATGCAGCCTATCTGGCCCTGGGGATTTATCGGCCTTTAATCTATTCAATTTACCCAACACCACTTCCCGACTGACCTGGATTTCACTCAATTCCTCCTTTGACCCACAGTCCCCTGCTATTTCAGGCAGATTATTTATGTCTTCCTTAGTGAAGACGGAACCAAAGTAGTTATTCAATTGGTCCGCCATATCCTTGTTCCCCATGATCAACTCACCTGTTTCTGACTGCAAGGGACCTACATTTGTTTTAACTAACCTCTTTCTCTTCACATATCTATAAAAACTTTTGCAGTCAGTTTTTATGTTCCCTGCCAGTTTTCTTTCATAATCTATTTTTCCTTTCCTAATTAAGCCCTTTGTCCTCCTCTGCTGGTCTCTGAATTTCTCCCAGTCCTCTGGTATGCTGCTTTTTCTGGCTACTTTGTACGCATCATCCTTTGCTTTGATACTATCCCTGATTTCCCTTGTTATCCACGGATGCACTACCTTCCCCGATTTATTCTTTTGCCAAACTGGGATGAACAATTTTTGTAGTTCATCCATGCAGTCTTTAAATGTCTTCCATTGTATATCCACCGTCAACCCTTTTAGAATTAATTGCCAGTCAATCTTGGCCAATTCACGTCTCATACCCTCAAAGTTACCTTTCTTTAAGTTCAGAACCATTGTTTCTGAATTAACAATGTCACTCTCCATCCTAATGAAGAACTCAACCATATTATGGTCACTCTTGCCCAAGGGGGCACGTACAACAAGACGGCTAATTACCCCTTCCTCATTACTCAAAACCCAGTCTAAAATAGCCTGCTCTCTCGTTGGTTCCTCTACATGTTGATTTAGATAACTATCCCGCATACATTCCAAAAAATCCTCTTCCTCAGCACCCCTGCCAATTTGATTAACCCAATCTATATGTAGATTGAAGTCACCCATTATAACTGTTTTGCCTTTGTCGCACGCATTTCTAATTTCCCGTTTGATACCATCCCCAACTTCTCTGCTACTGTTAGGTGGCCTGTACACAACACCCACCAGCGTTTTCTGCCCCTTAGTGTTTTGTAGCTCTACCCATACCGATTCCACATCCTCCAAGCTAATGTCCTTCCTTTCCATTGCTTTAATCTCCTCTCTAACCAGCAATGCTACCCCACCTCCTTTTCCTTTCTCTCTATCCCTCCTGAATATTGAATATCCCTGGATGTTCAGCTCCCAGCCTACGTCACCCTGGAGCCATGTCTCCGTGATCCCAACTATATCATATTGCATTGAGACACAAAGCCTTCAGGCTTGTCTTTACAACGCATTTACCCCTTATACAATTTTGCTGAAAAGTGGCCCTTTTTGATTTTTGCCCTGGTTTTGTCTGCCTGCCACTTTTTACCTTTCACCTTGCTACCTAATGCTTCTACCCTCATTTTACACCCTCCAGCCTCTCTGCTCTTGTACCCATCCCCCTGCCACATTAGTTTTAAATCCTCCCCGACAGCACTAGCAAACACTCCCCCAAGAACATTGGTTCCATTCCATTCCAGGTGCAAACCGTCCTGTTTGTACCGGTCCCACCTCCCCCAGAACTGGTCCCAGTGCCCTAAAAATTTGAATCCCTCCCCCTTGCACCACTTTTCAAGCCACGTATTCATTTGCATTATCCTCCTATTTCTACTCTGACTGGCCCGTGGTACTGGTAGTAATCCGGAGATTACTACCTTTGAGGTCCTACTTTTAAGTTTATCTCCTAGCTCCCTAAATTCACCTTGTAGGACCTCATCCCTTTTTTTACCTATATCGTTGGTGCCAACATGCACCACGACAACTGGCTGTTCACCCTCCCCCTCCAGAATGTTCTGCAGCCGTTCAGTGACATCCCTGACCTTTGCACCAGGGAGGCAACATACCATCCTGGAGTCTCGTTTGCGGCCGCAGAAACGCCTATCTATTCCCCTGACAATTGAATCCCCTATTACTATTGCCCTTCCCCTCTTTTTTCCCCCCTCATGTGCTGCAGAGCCACCCATGGTGTCATGAACCTGGCTGCTGCTGCATTCCCCTGATGAGCCATCTCCCTCAACAGTATCCAAAATGGTATACCTGTTTAGGAGGGAGATGACCGCAGGGGACTCCTGCACTACCTGCCTACTGCTTTGCTGGCTATTGGCCACCCGTTCCCTTCTTGTCCTCCTACCTTTTGCCTGCGGTGTGACCAACTCACTGTACGTGCTATCCACGACTTTCTCCGCATCGTGGATGCTCCAGTATGAATCCAGCCGCAGTTCCAATCGTTCAATGCGGTCTGCCAGGAGCTGCAGCTGGACACACTTCCTGCAAACGTAGTCACCAGGGACACCGACCATCTCCCTGATCTCCCACATGTTGCAGGCTGAACAAACCACGGGGCCAATCTCTACTGCCATACCTTACTCCCAAATTACTCTGTATTAAATATTAAAAAAACACAAAAACTTATCCTTTAAACTTTACTACTTTACTACTAATTTCCCTAACTCCCAGAATCCCTCACTCCCAGAAGGCAGAATGTAAAATGTAAACCCGGGGTTGCACCCAATCAGCTGCTTCCTCGGGTCCTCTTCCACCAATCAGCGGCTTCCTCAAAAAAAAACCCACTTCTCCAAATGGAACGTTATGGATTTGGGTAAGCCTCTGGAAACACAAGCCCCGCGCTCGATTTTAAACCTACCGGTCGGGTGTCGCTCCTCCCCCTCCTTCACTTCCTCCAACGGCTCCTGTGGGCCTCTGGAAACACAAGCCCCGCGCTCGATTTTAAACCTACCGGTCGGGTGTCGCTCCTCCCCCTCCTTCACTTCCTCCAACGGCTCCTGTGGGCCTCTGGAAAAACAAGCCCCGCGCTCGATTTTAAACCTACCGGTCGGGTGTCGCTCCTCCCCCTCCTTCACTTCCTCCAACGGCTCCTGTGGGCCTCTGGAAACACAAGCCCCGCGCTCGATTTTAAACCTACCGGTCGGGTGTCGCTCCTCCCCCTCCTTCACTTCCTCCAACGGCTCCTGTGGGCCTCTGGAAACACAAGCCCCCGCGCTCGATTTTAAACCTACCGGTCGGGTGTCGCTCCTCCCCCTCCTTCACTTCCTCCAACGGCTCCTGTGGGCCTCTGGAAACACAAGCCCCGCGCTCGATTTTAAACCTACCGGTCGGGTGTCGCTCCTCCCCCTCCTTCACTTCCTCCAACGGCTCCTGTGGGCCTCTGGAAAAAACAAGCCCCGCGCTCGATTTTAAACCTACCGGTCGGGTGTCGCTCCTCCCCCTCCTTCACTTCCTCCAACGGCTCCTGTGGGCCTCTGGAAAAAACAAGCCCCGCGCTCGATTTTAAACCTACCGGTCGGGTGTCCGCTCCTCCCCCTCCTTCACTTCCTCCAACGGCTCCTGTGGGCCTCTGGAAAACACAAGCCCCGCGCTAGATTTTAAACCTACCGGTCGGGTGTCGCTCCCCCCCCTCCTTCACTTCCTCCAACGGCTCCTGTGGGCCTCTCTCTATTTCAGCTAGAATCTCTATTTCAGCTAGAATCTCCAAGTTCTCTTTTTGTGAGAAAGTGAGTGCACGCTCGGGCTTGTGCTGGGTGGGTGGACACAGATTGGGAGTAATTCAATTTTAAACACTTGTATACTCTGCAGTATATACCTGTTTGATGTTATTTTATACCATTCTTCCAGTAACTTGTGTAACCTTGGTAGGTAATTCTCACTCAATATGTTTCGACAAGAACGAGACCCACCTACCTCCATGGGTTACCCGGTGGTGTTCTTTGTCCCCTGGTTCTGGAAAGAACTGGCATGTTTGCCCGTGCTCCTGCTGAAGTGTGCCAGCTGCACACATTGAATGGCCGGCTTGGTTCTTGCCCGGACCCGGTTTCAGCAAACCGCTTGTAGGGGTTGCTCCGAATGGTTCTGCTGGTCACTGGCGCCTTAATGAGCTCGATGGTTTTTGCAAAGTGCACATTGCACATGAGAGCCAGGGCATCCTGCTGAACTTCAGTCAGGTGCCCCCCATCATATGTGGCTTTTTGTGGCTAATAAACAATGCTACCTCAGAGCCTCTAAGGCTCTTCGTGACCTCGATATATCGTCTCAAGTGCGCCACTAACACACAGCCGTAAATCAGTGGGATAAGCTGACAATACAATCTTGAATCCGGATACCCCTGGTCTCCTTTGTTTAATTAGGTTATAGATGTAAAATTTAACGTCATTCCCTGATGACACCATCCTGTCCAGCCGTAGTTTTGTGCAAGGTCTGAACCCTTTGCGCTTATACGAGCGCCATGAGCATACCCAACTTTAGGGTAATCTTTGGAAAAGACAAGGATGCGGCTGTGCCCCATTGACGAAGCAGCGTCAGTACCATACTCACATCCCAGATTACGGATTACCTAGGCCTGGGGGGATTAGAATTAAAAATGCCCTTCATAAATCTGGATATTAACGGATGAGATCCTACAGACTGAAGTTCTGACCCCCAGCATAGGTACGATGACAGGTCACTCTTGGCACTGTTTGATGGCACTATAGCTCAGCCCTTCATCGAAATGTAATTTGGACAGAAATTCAAGGACATCTGGGATGGAGGATGTGTGATATGTAATGTTCCCAAGTCAACAAAATTCCTCCCACATCCTGACATGAGAGATGTACTGCTTTTTCGTACCATCCCTCCAGGATGATGTGATGACATCCACAGTCCGATTGGATAGTCCCAGACCGAGGTATGGCCTTCTTAAAATCTGCAAATTAACAAATTAACACGATCATACAACGGGTGTTGACCTCCAGTCACAGGATGCACCAACACATTATGACGTTTTGGAACCACCATAATAGGTTGTGTAATAATGTCCGAAATAAGAGGGAACCATGGCTGTATAGGCCAGTCGGGTACCACCAAAATTCCTGAAGCAGAGTCCTGCTTGATCTTAGTCAAGCACCGACTGATGAGGTAGAAGGGGGGAAATGCATATAAAAACATTCCACCCCAGTGTAGTGAGAACGCATCCACCGCGACTGCCCCTGGATCTGGTTCCCATGAAACATACTTTGGTACCTGGTGATTGAGTCTGGATGCAAACGAGTTGATATCTGGCATCCCATACCGAAGAACGATTTCATTAAATACATCATGATTCAACATCCACTGTGTGTTGTCATTGAATTTGCGTGACCTGGTGTCTGCCACCATATTGAATCTGCCTGGCAAGTAGACAGCTGAAATCCAAATGTTCTTTTTAATGCACCAGTGCCAAATAAGGTTAGCCAATCCGTCACAAGATTTCGACTTGATCCACCCATGTGATTAACATACGCCACTGCCGTGGTGTTGTCAATCTGAAGCTGAACATGTAAGTGATGCTTCGTGGAACAGTGAGCCTTGAGCCCATAAAATGCTCCTAAAAGCTCTAAATAATGAATTCCATGTGATTGGAGAATAAATGCCTCATGCATATTCCATATGCCTCCACAGTTAGACCTGGTGTCTGAAGCACCCCAACCCAGGGCACTAATATCAGTCTGCAAAACAACTGAAGGTGTTTCCACCAGGATTTTGCTAGAACAATTTGAAATGTGTCTAATCCACCACTGTACTTCGGCAATGGCTTCAGATGGTAATTGCATGGGTCGGTTGAAATGACCTGCATGTATTCTGAGTGCCTGTACCTTTGCCCTCTGTAAATGTTGGTAATGCAAAGGTCCATATTGGACAGCTGGAAAGGCAGCTACCAATTTGCCAATTAAGCTTGCCACCTGTTTAAATGAAGGTGATTGCTCCCCCAAGAGCTTGATACAGCCTTCAATTAAATCTAATATCTTGCCCTTGGGCAGAGTCACAGATATGTGAGTTGAATTAACTGTGAATTCCAAATAGTCAATTATGTTAACCGGCACCAATTTTGATTTAGCTGGGTGGATAATGAACCCCAACCTCTCAAATGAGTTATCAGCTGAAACTGATAACTTGGCTGCCACAATGGTTTTTCCAGTTATTAAGATATCGTCCAAATAGGCCATTACAATATGGCCCTGTGCCCAGAGTAATTCGAGTACAGGTTTTAGCAGCTTTGTAAATAATCTAGGGGCTGAGGTTAACCCATTAGGCAATGTTCTAAATTGCCATAATTGTCCCGTCCAGCTAAATTTCAAATATCTCTGATACTCTTTATGAATAGGCACCGAGTAATGTACATCCTGAAGATCTATACATGTCATATAACACCCTCTGGAAATCAATTGATTGGCAGTAGCAAATGTTTCCATTTTTAAATGATTATACTGCACAAACTGATTAAGTCCTGTCAGGTCCAAAATAATCCGATACCCACCATCTTTCTTTGGTCTAGGAAAAATATTAGATACGGATTGATGAGTTTGATACACCGTCTTCTCAATTACACCTTTAACATATAATTTTGCTATTTTAGCTAGAATCTCCAAGTTCTCTTTTTGTGAGAAAGTGAGTGCACGCTCGGGCTTGTGCTGGGTGGGTGGACACAGATTGGGAGTAATTCAATTTTAAACACTTGTATACTCTGCAGTATATACCTGTTTGATGTTATTTTATACCATTCTTCCAGTAACTTGTGTAACCTTGGTAGGTAATTCTCACTCAATATGTTTCGACAAGAACGAGACCCACCTACCTCCATGGGTTACCCGGTGGTGTTCTTTGTCCCCTGGTTCTGGAAAGAACTGGCATGTTTGCCCGTGCTCCTGCTGAAGTGTGCCAGCTGCACACATTGAATGGCCGGCTTGGTTCTTGCCCGGACCCGGTTTCAGCAAACCGCTTGTAGGGGTTGCTCCGAATGGTTCTGCTGGTCACTGGCGCCTTAATGAGCTCGACGGTTTTTGCAAAGTGCACATTGCACATGAGAGCCAGGGCATCCTGCTGAACTTCAGTCAGGTGCCCCCCATCCACCGACCTCCCAAAAGCCGTGATGCAGGATGCGAGCAGCTTCAACACCCTTTGCAGCTTTATCTCCTGCGCCCGGATGCCTACTCATATATAGCCCCAAATGGCATGGTTTACGGCCGGTACTTTAAGCAGGATACAATTCGCTGAGGTGTCATATTTTTTGGCCGTTGTATCCATGGCCAGCTCCTGAAGCTGGTGCGAGGCCAAGTAATTAATACTGGCAGCCAGCTCTTCCCCCAGCGGCTCTCCAGAGCCTATTGGGACGGCAAACCTCGCTGCCAGGAATGGGACCTCTGGCCTGTGCCCTTCGACCCGTGGGGCAGCCTCCAATGCTAAGCCCACAGATTCGGCGTCAGAATCGTACTGACCCGGTATGCTCTCCTCCTCCAAGAGGGAGACAGTAGGCAGCCCTTTCAGTGCTGCTGGCGCAGGCTCTTGGAGAGGCCGGCGCTCTTGATGGAGCACCCTCTCCAATAGGAGCTCCATTCTGGATATCCGTTCTACGGTATCCATTCTTGAAGGAGCACCCTCCTGACCGGACTCCTCCGAGTCTATCGGCCGGACAGACTTTCTTGGTGTCTGGCGCAGCCACGGTGCACTCAGACACCAAGTCTGTAGTCACTGGTCCCAATACTAGCGACTCAGTACATGAGCTAGGCGGCCACCCGCTACCCGTACTCTTAAGATACTTTTGCAACGGCTCGCCTTGCTGTTAACGATTTCTTCATGCTTGAACTTGCCCTCCTGTAACAAGATTTAACAAGCGCAGAAACGACCTCCAACGAGTTTGACACTTACCTGAGGCTTTTTAAAACTTACCGCTGTAGGAGCGCTGCTCCTCCCAGCCGGTCTCTGCGCCATGCGTCAGACGTAATGACGCGCATGCGGGCTGGCGGGGTTCTTCTTCACGGAATCACTGACGTGACACCGAAGTAAAATTATTGTTGTTGATAGAGTTGCCCAGGAATCTGTTGCCCGCTAGTCCCTGTTTAAGCCCCAAACCCTGTCCTGTCCAGGAATATTGGTGCATACAGTGCTGGCGGATTGCCTTTGAGTATGTCATTGTCATGTCGTCGGCAAAGAGCAAATCTTTCTGGGGACTATATGCACTTTTGTTTTTGCCCTGAGATCATAGGGATTGAATATCTTTCTTGTGTGGAGATATATTCTTTCGATAACTGCTATAACTCTCCTTAACATGTGTTAGTGGGGAATCACAAAGAAAACCACAAAACAAATTTGGTGCAAAGGTGAAACCTTGCTGGCTTTGCTCTGCTTGTTGGAAGGTTCAAATGTTGGGCATTGTATTGACCAGAACCCATCATATCGTGTTTGTCATCCCATCTGCTTCACAACAGGATGATTTATTTCATCTCCTTCAAAATGCTAGCGAAGCAGAAATAATTTCAGATGAATTGCCTTAGTGCAGCTCATTGCCCTACTCTTCATGAGAAGAGAACGGTAGCTCTGTATACAGATATTGCTGCATTTGGGTGACAATGCATAACCACAAGGGTGCCTGTGGAACTATTTTATTCAAAATATGACAGCAAGAACTTTCTTCTTAATATCTGCATATTTTGGTTTGCTACAGCTTAATATGCAGGAAGCAAAAGTTTTCCTCTCTTTCCACTTCCCAACATGAGAAACATCAAAGGCCAATACAAATTATTTCCTTATGTGTAATAGAATAAATTAAATGTTCCTTAACTTTTTTTGTTGTTGTGCCCACATTGGAAAGATTTGGTTTATTTTTGCTCCCCTCCATTATTTCACAATTTCCTAATCTATTCATTTACATTGAAAATAAGTATTTGTTTTTATAACTGTGCTCCCCATCAAACTTTACCACATAATGTGCACCCACCCCCCACCTTTGTTCACGACTGCACACTTTTAAACCTGACTCTTCTTACCGAGGGGCCCATCTCCAGTTTGAAACACCTAGGCACTAAATCTTTACTCAACATAACTAAAGGAAGTAGCTAATTTAGCTTCATGGCCTTAAATTTGCCGTGGAGAGTGGCATCAAATTGTGAACAGCATGAGTTAAATATTATCCCTCACCTTCCAGCTCTAATTAATTTTCACCTGCTTATTTCTGGAAGTACAAGGTCAATGAGGCATCTCGAACTTTGTTGAAGCATTGCTAATCATTTTTCTCAGCAAATTAAAGTAAAGGATAGAACAAAGTGAAGTAGGGGGAAGAAAATTACAATTAGTTTGGGATTCAAATGAGGGATAGAGAGGGAAAGAAAGATTAGATTAAGAGAGGGGAGAATTAGATAAAAAAGAACAGAATGATTTCAAAGTTTAAAAAAACTATAGAACAGAAAGTGCTGGAGTAACTCAGCTGATGAGGAGCATTGATGGTGGACATGGATAGACAACGTTTCAGGTCAGGATCACGCGATAGTACCTGCTGCCCCTTTTTTTTAAAAAACATCTTGGAAATATTTACTATCTTTTGTGTGAAACCACATATTTTAATTTGTTCCCTTTCTCGGCTTCTGTGGTTGAATGTCATTGCAGAAGCATTGTTCTCCTCTCTTAATCAGTCCCCATATCTCATCAACCACAATGCAATGTGGCAAGTAGCTGGGCAAGGACATTACTGGCACACCCAACATGTATTACTTGTCCCTTATTGTCCAAGAGGTAGGGTGTGTGTTCTCAACAAGTTGCCAGAAGAAGCAGTTAAGGCAGGACAGTAACGTAATTTAAAAGACATTTAGACAGGTACATGCATCAAAAAGGTTTGGAGAAATCTGGGTCAAACATGGGCAAATGGGTTAGTTGGTCATCTTGATCAGCAGTTGGGCTGAAGGGCCTGGTTTCATATGGTTGATTCTATAACTAGTTGTGACGCTTTTTTGAATTTTACAACTTTCTGGTGAAGATGCACAATCCTTTTTGAGGAGAAATCTCTAAGATTTAAACATACTGATGATAAAGGGAATGTGCTCTATGTTCAAGTTAATGTGGTGAGTGACTTGAATGGGAATCTATACATAGAGGTACTTCCATATGTCTGCTGCCCTTCTTGTCTTTGTGGCAGAGATCAGTTGTTTGGAAATACAGGTATAGTAGCCCTGATGCACCATGTTCAGAATTTGCCTGATTGATGTCAATAAATTTTTCCTCGTCTTGTCCTAAATTTCGAGCACTATAACCTGAGACTGTGGGTCTGGCTAAAGGAAACATTCTGGTCCGTCATACCCTGTCAGAATTTTTAATGTTTCAATTAAATCTTGACCACCAGGTGGCGGCCACAATGGCCGCCTCGCCAACAGTCTGTCTTGTCCCTTCCTTCTTTGTTCTTTTTTTAAGTGTTGAATGTATGTTTCGATATTCTTCAGCTTGTTTTATGTGGGGGGTGCAGTTGGGGGAAACTTTTTTAAAATCTCTTACCTCGACGGAGATGTGATTTTTTTCCGTATCATATCTCCGTCCGCACTGCGGCCTAACATCGAGGAGTTGGCGGCCTCTGCTGGAGACCGACTTCGGGAGCCTGCGGACTTAACATCACGCAGCTGGTGATCCCTGTCGGGGATCAACCTTGGAGCTCCAATCACGGGATCCTGTGGACTTGAACATCGTGGAGCTCGTGGTCTCAGGTTAGGGACTGGCCTTGCGAGCTCCAAGCCACAGGAGCTTCGACCGTCCCGACGCGGGAGCTTCAACTGCCCTGACGCGGGAGCTTGGATCGCCTCGACTGCAGTTGGTTCGACTTCCCCGACCATAGGAGAAGATTAGACTTTATTACCTTCCATCACAGTGAGGAATGTGGGGAATCTGCTGTGGTGGATGTTTATGTTAACCTTTATGTAGTTGTGTGTCTTGTTGCTTTTTTTTTAGTATGGCTGTATGGTAATTCGAGTTTCACTGTACCTTAATTGGTACATGTGACAGTAAACAGATATTTGAACCTTTGAAATCTCCTCTCATTCTTCTTAACTCAGGTAAATACGAACTGAGTTAAGCAAAACCTTTCCTCATACGACAGTTGTACCATTCCAGGAAGCAGCATGGCAAAATGTCATTGGTTCACCTAATATCCTTTCTTAGGTAAAGAGACCAAAACTATACACAATACTGCAAGTGGCATCACACCAAAAGCTTCACATAATGTGGCAAAACATCCGAACGCCTGTGCTCAAGAAGAACAGCGTACCTTTTGGTACCTTAACTGCTTGAATGGTTGCCTTCAGTTTCTAGTGTGCATGGACCCTCAAGTCTCCTTGTGCGTCAATGCTTCCCAATCTAACACCATTTAAATTATATGCCTTTCTGTTTCTTTTATCACGTAGATAGCTTCACAAGAATGTACATTATACTGAGTCTAACATGAATTTACCCACACACTTAATCAGTCACCTTGAAGTCACTGATTTCAGTCACCTTAATCTCTTTTAGACCTCCTTCCAATTCACAATGCCTCCCTGTCCAATGTCAGCAACAAATTTTGAAATATTGCTTCCAACATCAAAATCGTTGATGTATTATAGTTAAGGCCTAAGCACTCTCTGTATGCTGATTCTGTGTTGAGCAGATATTTGGAAACGCAGCAAAGATCTGTTGCGGCCACGTAAAAAAAACCTGTGTTAAATAATTTGAGTCACATGAGCATATCTTCACAATAAGAATAGTTCAAGCAATAGAGCATGGCCACAGAACCACAACGACTTGGAAAATCTGAGCTTGTACATGGATTGTTCATCAGTCATTTCTGGATAGGATATTGTTTTTCTAGACACTGAGAGAAAGGTGAGTGGTGAGCATGCCTTTGTTCTTTGTCCCTGACCCAAAACAGAGATGTCACACAGTTTGAAAATCAGTTGTGGATATTCTGACCTCATAATGTTTTTTTTTGCGACTGTTCTGTTTCCCTTTGGTGCAAAATTGGCAGTAATGGGTCTATGAGCCATTTTACAATCCACCCTATTGTCTTTGAACAAAAAGGAAAGGAAAAACAGGTGGGATGTGCAGACTGGTGTCTGTTTTCTCTTGTTTGGTAGGAATAATTATAATCAACACCTCCTGTGCAGGGAGATACCTTGTGACCACAGCGATCATACCATCTGAACCAAAAATTATTCATGGCAGTCAATTTAATTTTCCGAATGACTGCTCACAAATTGAGACACAAAGTGCATAATTAGCAACATGTTGCCACAGAAACTGGCTGAGAAGGTTGGTGACAAATACTTTTAAATACATATAGTATGATGAAGGGTACACAAAAGGCTGGAGAAACTCAGCGGGTGCAGCAGCATCTAAGGAGCGAAGGAGATAGGCAACGTTTCGGGTCGAGACCCTTCTTCAGACCCTCTGTGTACCTTTTGTGTACCCTCGATTCTCCAGCATCTGCAGTTCCTTCTTTAATACAGTATGATGAAATCTACTTTCCAATGAAAACATAAAGATTGCCTAACCTGCCACCTGTTCAATATATTTGGTCCCATTTTCACTGTATGAGATTGTGAGGCTAGAGTTTAATAAAATGAGGAATGTTGTTGGCCTGCACTACCTGCAGAATGTTTTGTCTGCATGTTCTGACGTACGTAAGCTAAATCCTACTGTGTCTAATGCTGCCAAGGGTTGCTGAAATGGAGTCTCTCACGGAGAGATACAGATGTTTTTTTCTGATAGAAGCAGGGTATTAACCATCTGGCCACAAAAATAAATGATAATTGCTGAAGGCTTAATTACCAATAATGAAGTAAATAAAGCATTGTGTGGAAACTATTGGAAAAGATGTATGTTTTTTGGATTTTTATAGTCTCCACTGAGTCGATCAAATACAAATGCAATACCAGAGATCCCCTTTGGGAATTAATCAGATATGTTACATTATCCCTGATTGAAGATTTTCATCCTAATCTTTGGCAGTCATGCACAACTATTGTCCAACAGCAGTCCCCTGATTTGTTAAATCACTGGAAGCATTCACTTAGCATGTAGCTTTTGTTTTGCTTTTGTGCCTAGTATAGGATTTTGTTTCTTTTGTATTCTTGCTACTGAATGATATTCAGATAGATCCTAACTGTGTCAGAAGATGGTAATCCTTTTGAGAGCTCCATCATTCAAGGTGGAGAGCAACAATGGCAACAAATAGGAGAACCATGGACCAGTGGCCAGATGCAAAGAATCCACAATGCAGAAGGGGTGGAATGATCTCATGGATCTGTTTAATCTCCAAGGTCCCCGTTCAGTTTCACCTCTCTTGGTAGTAATCAATAAGCTTCCCCAAGATACTCGCCTTACTATCCTGTGTCAGCTCTCTGAGGAGGACCTGCAAACGGTTGTCACTATTCTCAATGCATTGTTTCTGCATCTAAGGTTAACACATGACGAATCTCTCACATAATGTAGAGATAGTCATTATGCTACACAGCATGGAAACAAATCATCCATGCTGATCAAGGTGCCCTCCTGAGCTGGTTCATTTGCCCGCATTTATCCCATATCCATCTAAACCTTTCCCATCATGAAGTTGTCCAAATTGTGTAGTTCCTCTGACAGCTTGTTCCATATATCCACCACCTTCTGTGTGGCAAAACCTACCTCTCAGCTTCCCTTTAAATCTTTCCCCTCTCACCTTAAACCTATGCCTCTAATTTTAGACTCGAAAAAATAGTTGTTGTGACCTTATCTATGTCCCTCAAGTTTTTTGAGGCACTGTAAGGTTACCCTCCATCTCCATTGCTTCTTTGAAGATAGTCCCAGCCTATCTAGTGTCTCCTGATAACTCAAGCCCTTTAGGCTAGATCGTTGTGAATCTTTTCTGCACCTCTCCAGTTTAGTCACATCCTCCCATAGAATGGCAGCCAGAATCTCACACAATATACCAGGTGTAGTCTCACCAACATTGTTGCAGCTTGAGTATAAGTCCCAACTCTTATACTCAAAGTCCCATCTGATGACTGCTTTCCCTATTAGTGTTGCCCCATTCCAGGAGCTCTGGACTTGTACCCTTATGGACCTGTCCCACTTAGGTGATTTTTTAGGCGAATGCAGGAGACTATGCAGTCGCCACATGTTCGCGGGTGGTTCCCGGGGAGTCAACTTCATGGTCATGAGGAGTTCCCGCATTCTGGGAACAAGTTGCGGCCTCATTAAGGTCGCTGCGAATTTTTCAACATGTTGAAAAATTAGCGGCGACCAGAATGAAGCCGCCATGGAGAGTAGCGAGAATTCTCAAGCCATAGGTGGATCGCTAGGAGGTCCTAATGGGTTGCCAGGAGGTCGAAGGTTCTCGGAGGTTCTTATAGGTTGTAGCCGGTGCTGACCGGTGAATTTCATTGGCTCGTTGGGAAAAAAAAATTTAAGCAGTAGTTTTCAGAACCAAGGATAACCGACCGGTAATGTTAAATGTCCGCCGAGCTTCACAGCCGTGTATCTCTGGCTTCTTTAAAATTGTCTCCACTCCTTCTCCCCCCTCCCACCACCTCTTTTAAAGGACATACCGTACACTGTGCTTCAGCTGTCTTTTTACAGTGCCAACCTTCCTGTTCATCGCGGTGTGTGTCTGTTTCACCTTGGCTTTGCACCATGTGAATTTTATAGACAGCTGTCCCCCGCCTGCAAAGCGGGCTGGTGAAGGAAGCGATGTGTTTGTGTGTGTGTTCCACTCTGACAGTCGGCGTTCCAGTTGCCGGTTTTTCAGGCGACTGCCGGCAACTTGTCAGTCGCTGGCAGTCTGCTGAAAAATCGCCTAAGTGGGTACAGGCCCATTAAGGTCTCTCTGTTCTACAGAACTGCCATATGTTTTGGTCTTAAAAATTGTGTCTACATCCCATGAGTGAATAAAAATATATCAAACTTTTTATTTTCCCTTGCAATATCAACAAATGTTGCAGTTCTATAGAGTCGATGATATCCCCACTGTCCCTATTTGCTCAGATTAAAATGTTACTATGTTTCAATTTGCAAGATTGTTAATATCAAAATGTGGAGTTGAACATGGAAGTATTACAGGCAATTACCTAAGTTACCTAGATATAGCACTGGGAAAACCATGAATGCATAGGACGATGCATAGGACCTGCCTAGAAATTCCATGGAAAATATAATCGATAATCTTATCTAATCTTCTGCTCGTGTCTCATTCTATGAAAATGCCTTTTCATTTGGAGGATGAGGCGCTACTGACTAATAGCATCTCTGAAGCATTAGCTGTTTTTGTTCTTGCACATTGTTCATTGTTCATGATAATAAATAATTGTTCATGATAATAACATTGTTCATGATAATAAATAATTACTGAATAATATTTGATCTTCCTGGCATTACTCGTCCCTGCTCTACACTTATCTTATCCTTCGAAAATGAAGCGTGTTAACCTCTATAGTTGAATAAATAAATAATTGAATAATTCACCATAGAAATACCGAACTCTATCAGTGTAGGAAAGAACTGCAGAATGCTGGTTTATGGAAACTTTATTGTCATTCAGACCTTTTGGTCTGAACGAAATTTTGTTGCCTTGCAGTCATACATATAGTAAATAACAAATCACACAATAAACACAAATTTAGCATCCACCACAGTGAGTTCACCAGACACCTCCTCACTGTGATGGAAGGCAAAATCTTAAGTCTTTGTCTCTTCCCTTCTTGTTCTTCCTCTTCCTCTGCGCTGAGGCGACCCAGGCCTCCGATGTTGTGACCGCACCGGGTGATGTAAATAAGTCCCACGGCTGAACCGCACTCCGGGAACGGGCCGGTTCAAACTCTGCGGCCTGGGGCGTTCGAAGCTGCCGCCCTCCAGTCCAGTGGACGCAGCTGTTGCCGCGGGAGCTCCAGAAAAACAGGTCACCAATCTGTGACCTGCGAGCTCCCGACGATGTCGTCCACTGGGTCCGCGGCTGAACCTCCGAAGTCGCTGCCGCCGCCACCGGAAAGCCGCCACAGCTCCGAGTCGGGCCGCCGGAACGCCGGAATGCCTGAACCCGCCACAGCCCCGAGGTCGGCCAGCCTCGCGCTGGTAAGTCCTGGCTGGCTCTGTCTCCGGAGTCTCGGGTCGGTCACAGTTGGAGGCCGCCAGCTCCGCCATTAGGCCTCAGCGCAGGCGGAGACGGAGACGGGGGATACGACAAGAAAAGTCGCGTCCTCCCCAAAGGAAGAGACTAAAACGTTTCTCCCACCCCTCCCACACCCATACACTACATAATAACTCAAATTAACATGCTAAAACAAGACAAGAAGATAGACACCGAAGATAGACACAGTCATAGACATAGTGCTATAGGAACTCAGTGGGTTAGGCAGCCTCTCTGGTGACATTTCGGGTCGGAACCCTTCTTCAGATTGAAAGTAGAGGGGGGTGGAACCGGAGGTCGGAAAAGGCCAGACAAATCAGGGCCGGCAACTGATGACCAAGGAAGGGCAGAACCCATAATGGCCCATTCCGACCAAAACATCAACCATTCATTTTCTGACCCCTGAGTTACTCCAGCACTTTGTGTCCAACCTCTATCAGGCTGGACGGATAAAGAGTGTGTTATTATTGAGGAGGGGGTGAATCATCAAAATCTCCACACAGTGTTGTTGGAAATTAACATTAGGCAGTGAGGTATTTTAATACCACTTCAAATGACATTGCCTGCAGCCTTGAGGATCTCTTTTAAATTATATCGGTGCAATTAGTTTTGTAGAGCTCTGTGCCACGCAGCTGGAGCTTCATAAAAATACCCTCTATGCATATATAGTTCTGTAAATGGAGTTGCTTTAGCGAATGGGCTCAGTTCAGCTGGTTCTCGGAAACAATTTGTTGTTGCTTTTTATGTTTATTTTACTCCACATTTACAGAATAGCAGACTGCAATTTATATATTATAAGCCTTGGATCATAGACATTACAGGGCCATGAGCATAAGTGGTGCCACAGTACCAGTTAGGTAAGTGCTTATATAATTTTTCTCTCATACTGTAATGTGTTCTTCATATAGAACCACAGAGTAAGAGAGCTGGACATCACGGAAACTAGTCCCTTTTGACCACATTACTCTATACCTCCAAACCTTTCCTATCCATGTATCTGTCCAAGTGTATTTTAAATGCTGTTATAGAAGCTGCCTCAACTATCTTCTCTGACAGCTGGTTTCATATATCAGCACCCTCAGAGTGATAAAATTTTCCCTCAGGTTTATTTAGTTTAGTTTAGTTTAGTTTAGAGACACAGCATGGAAACAGGCCCTTCATCCAACCGAGTCTGTGCCAACCAGCGTTCACACTAGTTCTATCCTACACACTGGGGACAATTTACAGAAGCCAATTAACCGACAAACCTGCACATCTTTGGTGTATGGGAGGAAACCGGAGCACCTGGAAAAAAACCCATGCAGTCACAGGGAGAATGTACAAACTCCATACAGACAGCACCCATAGTCATGATCAAACCCTGGTCCGGCGCTGTAATGCAGCAACTCTACTGCTGTGCTAGTGTACCTCCCCCCCCCCCAGGCTAGATTCCTATTAAATATTTCACCTCTCACATTAAATGTTCCTTCTCACCTTATGCTGTGCTACATTGTACTAGTGCATCACACAGTAATATTTCTGCTGATAATTGAGTCAATTGTTTAACTGATCAGCCATCTAACCAGGTTGTAAGCAGTATCAATTTTAGAGAGCCACATCGTAATGTAGCATATCATGGTGCCACAAAACCCTCAGCAGGGAACCATAGCACCCAATGCCATCTGAAGTGCTGTGCACAGGGCTTTGTAGCTACTCAATGCTAACACTGAGCTGTCACTAACTCGGTATCATACTGTTCAATTTCAAGGCCTGAGGAAACTGCTTGTTAGTGACGGTACTTACATTTCATTAAACCTCATCCTTTCAACTAGAGATGGAATCCATTTTAATTGGAGTAGAAGTACTTTGTTGGTTTGCATAAAAGTTTTTTTTAAGGATTTAATATAGATGGATTACCCTCATTATTTTAATTGGGTTAATGCATCAGTTAAAGTAGCAAGAAAATTCCTTTCATGTATTTATTTAGATGCTAATTTCAAGAGCGATGAGAAATACTTGTTCCCAATGGTATTTACATAGCTTAAACCATTGTGAGATTCTTGTTTTTTATATAGATAAGAGGACTACGTTCAAAAGTGTAGTTGTAATGCCAAATCTATGCAATTATATAACCATATAACCATATAACAATTACAGCACGGAAACAGGCCCTCTCTGCCTTTCCAGTCCGTGCCGACCATTTGTTTTCCCCTAGTCCCATCTACCTGCACTCAGACCATACCCCTCCATTCCCTTCACGTCCATATACCTATCCACTTTACCTTTAAATGTTAAAATCGATCCAGCCTCCACCACTTCTGCTGGAAGCTCATTGCAAACAGCCACCACCCTCTGCGTAAAGAAGTTCACCCTCACGTTATCCCTAAACTTCCATCCCTTAATTGGCATGTCATGCCCTCTTGTTTGAATCTTCCCTACCCTTAATGGGAAAAGCTTATCCACGTCAACTCTGTCTATCCCTTTCATCATTTTAAAGACCTCAATCAAGTCCCCCCTTAACCTTCTGCGCTCCAAAGAATAAAAACCTAACTTGTTCAACCTTTCTCTGTAACATAGTTGCTGGATCCCAGGCAACATTCTAGTAAATCTCCTCTGTACTCTCTCTATTTTGTTGACATCCTTCCTATAATTAGGCGACCAAAATTGTACACCATACTCCAGAATTGGTCTTACCAATGCCTTGTACAATTTTAACATTACTTCCCTGCTCCTATATTCAATGCTCTGATTTATAAAGGCCAGCACACCAAAGGCTTTCTTTACCACCCCATCTACATGCAATTCCACCTTCAGGGAGCTATACACAGTTATTCCTAGATCTCTCTGTTCCACAACATTCCTCAATTCCCTACCATTTACCGTGTACGTCCTATTTTGATTTGTCCTGCCAAGATGTAGCACTTCACACTTATCAGCATTAAACTCCATCTGCCATCTTTCAGCCCACTTTTCCAAATGGCCCAAATCTCTCTGTAGACTTTGAAAATCTACTTCATTATCCACAACACCACCTATCTTAGTGTCATCTGCATACTTACTTATCCAATTTCCCACCCCATCATCCAGATCATTGATGTACATGACAAACAACAGTGGACCCAACACAGATCCTTGAGGCACCCCACTGGTCACCGGTTATAGTTGGGGCATTAGTAAAATTATGGCCCAGAGATTTGTTTACATGGGCGGCACAGCGGCGCAGCAAAGTAGCTGCCCTACAGTACCAGAGACTCTTGTTCAATCTTGACTATGGGTGCTGCCTGTATGGAGTTTGTACATTCTCCCTGTCAGTGCATGAGTTTTCTCCGGGTGCTCCGATTTCCTCCCACATTCCAAAACACATGCAGGTTTGCAGACTTTTGTAAATTGTCCCTAGTCTGTAGGATAAAGCAGCCCTGTTTCCATGCTGTACCTCTAAACTAAACTAAAGTAAAGGCGTGTATGCATTGTGGTGGAGGGAATAATCATTGAAGTGCACAGGCAGGCCCAAAGTGCATTTGATATTGGGTCACTATTAAAAGAGATCCAATGACCTGCACATGCCTGGTGGCTATCCTTCGGTGTGACGCTCTGAAGATGCTTTGAATATCAGGCCAACTTTGTTTGTCTTGATTCTCACCGGGCAAGGGAGAGCATTTGTGATGGTGCGGGGGGGGGAGAGCATTTGTGATGATGCGGGATGGGTGGTATCATAAGGAGGTCGATTGAATAGCTGGGTGAAGACAGCAAACTTACTACGGGGCAGTAGTTCAAGATCAGGATAGAAGAGAGAATGTAGCTGCTTATTTCCTCTGCTGGGAATCCAGAACAAATGAACACCATGTTAAAATTCTACCCAGACATTTTTGAAGTGAAATCAGAAAGTTCCTGTCACAAACAGTGTAAAAGATACCTGCAATTGTCTCCTCGAAAAGGATATGGCTAAGGCATTAAGCAATAATAAAACATTCATTGCACAGCTTTGACAATGATTTCCTGGGTCAGGAATATGGCCTGCAGCATGCCCAATGATATTGGCTGTTAAGATCAGCTAACCTTTCTTGCTGAAGGACATTAAGAAAAGCCCCGACCCCTAATGTCCCCTGTCCATTCCCCCTACAGACGCTGCCTGACCCGTTCATTTCCTCCAACACTATGTGTTTTACTCATGGTTTCAGCATCTGTTGTTTCTTGGAACTCTATTTTTTTCTTACTGTCACTTCCAAAATAGGACAACTTCCTACTAAATCCCCAGGGATTTAAAATTAATTTGTTAAAATGATGCTGCAGCTTGCTTTGTTTGAAATCATCTTTCCCCTCACCCACTGGATACGATCACTTGCCAGGAGAACTTCTATTTGACCCAGAAGGTTATGATCTCAATATCTAATCCCAAGACATGAGTACTTACTCTAAATTGACATACCATTTCATTGAGTTATATACAGAGTGCGTACTAATCTTTGGATGAGATGATAAATTACTTTGGGTGAACATAACAATATTCCATTGCATTTAGTTTACGTTCGAGATACAGCATGGAAACAGGTCCTTCAGCCCACAGAGTCTACATTTACAATTTTACTAAGCCAATTAACCTACAAAACTGTACATCTTTGGAGTGTGGGAGGAAACTGGAGATCCTAGAGAAACCCCACCAACGTTTTGTTTAGTTTAGTTTAATTTAGCGATACAGCATGGAAAGAGGCCCTTCGGCTCACTGAGTTCACACCGACCTGCAATCCCTGCGCATTAGCACAAGCCTACACACGCTAGGGACAATTTACACTTATACCAAGTATACAAACCCAAGCTAATTAATCTACAAACCTGTGCAGTGTGGGAGGAAACCAAAGATCTCGGAGACAACCCACGCGGTCACGGGGAGAACGTACAAACTCCGTACAGACAGCTCCTGTGGTCGGGATCGAACCCGGGACCACAGCACTGCAAGCGCTGTAAGGCAGCAGCTCTACCACTGTGCCACAGTGCCGTCCATTATTCAAATACTAGTTAGGGAATTGTTCTCAATGTCCTGAGTAATACTTGCTTCATCTGCTCTCTCACCCACTGCCTTTGTGAAAACAGATTAACGTATCATCTCTGTTTTGCTCCGTTTTGTGTATAAAAGTGCCTCCCACTGACTATACTTAAAAGCACAACATTGGATTTACAGCCTCTCAGGATGTTGCAAGATTCCAGTTCATTGCGAGAGCATGAAACAAATTAAAGTTTTCATTCTCTCTCTCTAATAATAAACTGACCTTGACAATAATACAAAAGGGTTTAGTTGAAATTATTTTTCCCACCATTCAGAATCAAAAATTGGTTAGTGATTGGCAATGGCAGTACAATAGGAAAAAGTAGCTGTAACTAAATGGTCACATAATATGTTTATTTTATTCCCCTGATTTATAATTCTTTTTATTTCACAATGTATATACAACGATCCTCAGATCAACAGAAACTTTGCATGAATCTGACACTGGGTCTGAACGGATTAGTTTATCACTGTATAGGTCTCTCAGCATTTTGAATTGTAAAGAAAGGCTATTGTAGCCAAAGGAAGGTTTTAATTAAGATTTCCTTCCCTCTAACTAAAAGTTTGAAAGATCTCTTTCTCTCTCCAAGCTTCTTCTCATGTAACATAGAACCAAAGCCTTTCCTTAATCCTGTTTACACAAGCATCTGGATTAACGCTGGAAAGGTTTGCTTGGGAGACTGCAAATAATTCTTTGACCTTTATTTACATTATTACTAGAGAAAAGTAGCTCATAGAAGGACAAAAGGTGTTGATGTGCGCAGTGCTAGCAGGCTAAGAACATTAAATAAGTTTGCGTCACGATGAACATCTTTGCCATAGCCTTTCATTATGATTCTTCATATAATGATGTGTAATCAATTACTGCCAGTAACACGAAATAGACAGTGCTGGAGAAATTGATGCAAGATGTGCAGAACTTCATTATAAAGGCCAGGATCAAAACAATTCTTATCCTCACAGAACGTAGTGTGCATTTAGAGTTCCCAGCGCCTTTCTATGTGACATACTGTATCTAAACACCGGTAACTATTAGTTTTCCACCACCAACTTTGTTGGAGGAACTATAGATTTTGGAAAGTTTTTGTGTGGATGGAAAAGAACAAGTTAGTGGCACCAATCGGGTAAATTTTCAATGTGTTGCCCTGGGAATTAAGTGCCAATAGCCTCCTGCACTGTATGACATGATTCTGTAACTGTGGATGTTTAAGGTAGCTCATCTCTGTATTCTAGTTACGCTGGTGTCTTGCTTGACAAATGGAATCTAATCCACATTCCCTGTTCTATGTTCTATGTGTAAGAAGGAAGTGCAGATGGTGGCTTAAACTGAAGATAGACACAGAAAAGGAATGGGTGACGTTTTGGGTCGAGACCTTTCTTCAGAAGGGTCTCAGCCCGAAATGTAACCCATTCCTTCTCGCCAGAGATGCTGTCTGTCCCGCTGAGTTACTCCAGCTTTTTGTGTCTATCCGTGTCCTATCTTTATTTGAGCATCTTCCTGGAGACTGGTTCTTGTTCGGTGAATTTCCAAACAAGAATAACTATGAAAGGTTTTCTCTCCAAAGGGGATTGCAAATTTATTTGTTGTGCAAAGCATAGTAAACAGCCTCTTCAGGCAGGTTTGCAACTGTTATCACAGTGAATTGTGACCCTCCATTTTCAAACATCATCCACCAAATGTCTGTTGGAGACACAATGAACTGTAGATGCTGGAATCTTGAACAAAAAATGTTGGAGTAATTCAGTCTGAATAAAGGTCCCCACCCAAAATGTAGCCTATCCATTTCCTCCACTCATGTTGCCTGACCGGAGTTATTCCAGCACTATTTAATTTACCTAATGTCTAATGTTATGGAGATTACGGAGAGTCGGTCTCCCAAACTTCTACAGCTGCACAGTAGAGAGCATGCTGACCGGTTGCATCGTGGCTTGGTACGGGAACCTGAGCGTCCAGGAGCGGAAAAGGCTGCAAAAAGTTGTAAACACTGCCCAGTCCATCATCGGCTCTGACCTCGCTACCATCGAGGGGATCTATCGCAGTCGCTGCCTCAAAAAGGCTGCCAACATCATCAAGGACCCACTCCAGAATCTAAGGAGTTTGAAAAATTATCACTAATGCATCCACTATTTCTGTGGCTACTCCCTTGAGTACTGTGGGATGCAGACTATCTGGCCCTGGGGATTTATCGGCCTTTAATCCATTCAATTTACCCAACACCACTTCTCAGCTAACCTGGATTTCACTCAGTTCCTCCACCTTATTTGACCCCTGATCCCCTGCTATTTCCGGCAGATTATTTATCTTCCTTAGTGAAAACAGAACCAAAGTAGTTATTCAATTGGTCTGCCATGTTCTTGTTCCCCATGATCAATTCACCTGTTTCTGACTGCAAGGGACCTACATTTGTTTTAACTAATCTCTTTCTCTTCACATATCTATAAAAACTTTTGCAGTCAGTTTTTATGTTCCCTGCCAGTTTTCTTTCATAATCTATTTTCCCTTTCCAAATTAAGCCCTTTGTCCTCCTCTGCTGGACTCTGAATTTCTCCCAGTCCTCTGGTTGGCTGCTTTTTCTGGCTAATTTGTACGCTTCAACTTTTGTTTTGATACTATCCCTGATTTCCCTTGTTATCCATGGATGCACTACCTTCCCTGATTTATTATTTTGCTAAACTGGGATGAACAATTGTTGTAGTTCATCCATGCAGTCCTTAAATGCCTTCCATTGCATATCCACCGTCAACCCTTTAAGAATCAATTTCCTGTCTATTTTGGCCAATTCACTTCTCATACCCTCAAAGTTACCTTTCTTTAAGTTCAGGACCCGTGTTCCTGAATTAACAATGTCACTCTCCATCCTAATGAAGAACTCAACCATGTTATGGTCACTCTTGCCCAAGGGGCCACGCACAACAAGACTGCTAACTAACCCTTCCTCATTACTCAATACCCAGTCTAGAACAGCCTGCTCTCTCGTTGGTTCCTCTACATGTTGGTTTAGAAAACTATCCCACATACATTCCAAGAAATCCTCTTCCTCAGCACCCCTGTCAATTTGATTCACCCAATCTATATGTAGATTGAAGTCACCCATCATAACTGTTTTACCTTTGTTGCACACATTTCTAATTTCTTGTTTGACGCCATCCCCAACTCCACTACTACTGTTAGTTGGCCTGTACACAACACCCACTAGTGTTTTCTGCCCCTTAGTGTTTCGCAGCTCTACCCATATCAATTCCACATCCTCCAAGGTAATGCCCTTCCTTTCTATTGCGTTAATCTCCTCTCTAACCAGCAACGCTACCCCACCTCCTTTTACTTTCTGTCTATCCCTCCTGAATATTGAATATCCCTGAATGTTCAGCTCCCAGCCTTGGACACCCTGGAGCCATGTCTCCATGATCCCAACTATATCATAATCATTAATAGCTATCTGCACATTCAACTCATCCACCTTATTACGAATGCTCCTTGCATTGAGCCACAGAGCCTTCAGGCTTGTTTTTACAACGCTCATACCCCTTATACTATTATGTTGAAAAGTCACCCTTTTTGATTTTTGCCCTGAATTTATCTGCCTGCCACTTTTACTTTTCACCTTGCTACCTATTGCTTCTACCCTCATTTTACACCCCTCTCTCTCTCTGCTCACACATTTAAGAAACCCACCATCTCTTATTCTCTGTTTATTATTTTTTTCTTTTTCCCCCCCTACATGTTGGGTCTGAGTGCTTCCCTTCTCTGCCTAGCCTCACACACTGTCTACTAGCCTACTCAGGACACATTGATCTGATCTGTATTTATGCCTACATTATTTTGTCATGCAGCAGCAAGCAAGAATTTCATTGTCCTATCTGGGACACATGACAATAAACTCTCTTGACTCTTGACTTGACTATGTGTCAACTACTTCCTGTGATGTGGAGAATGTGATTCTTAGAGCAGCAATCCAACAAGGAATAAACTGAACATGGAAAGATTATTTCATAATCTGTATGTTGTCATTCTTGTTGCTAAACAGACCATCTCTAGTCTCTGATAACTTCCACAGCATCAAAATGTAATCATTGTCATTAAATCCACCTATTGAAGTGTGAAGAAGGGAAGGGTGGGCTTTTACAAACATATGTCACAGTCAAAATATAATAAAAAAAAAGTAACTGCAGATGTTGGTTTATATCAGTAGTCTGAAGAAGGGTCATGACCTGAAACATCGCTTGTCCATTTTCTCCAGAGATGCTGCCTGACCCACTTTACTCCAGCATTCAGTATCCGTGTGCTGCAGTTAATTTTCTGGGTTGGTAGATTGCAACCTTCACATGGCCCACCCTGTTTTGACGAATGCAATCAACCTGGAGTGCACAAACAGAAGATCACACAGAACAAGTTGTCTTACAACTTTAGGCTGCGCACGCCATACGCAAGAAGAAGTTAGTTTTCTACAACAATGAAGAGCACTGAACAGAGACTGAGTTATTTGTGGAGGAAAATCATATCCAGAGCTAATCTTTGAATCATTTGCCTCCGGCTGATGGTTCTTTTTGAATACAGAGCTTTCAAATCATGAAGAAGTCCCTTATTTACCTGCATGCATTGTAAATTTGGAAATTCCTGGCAGATTTTGGACTAAGTTGGGGAAGTTGTGCTGAAGCTACCTTTATAATCTGTCACTGAATCTTCCACCCTCCTCCCCTGTCCACCATCTCACACAGAACTCCCCTCCTAGGAATACAAATCCCAATCAAATCCTCTCAAATCCCAATCAGGGTTGGCATAGGATCTGAAACCCTGTTCATTTGGCCTCGAAACCTTGTCAACATTCAGTGTTTCAAAGTGGATAATATTGGAGTGCAGAAAAAGAAGGCAATGGGTAAAGTGATGCTAGATTATTTTGCTCAGGTCGAATAGTTATTTCTTAGGATTCAGTGTTTTTTCAGTGAACTTTATCAAAAACTTTTTTTTATTATTTACTCCAATTTTTTTAATTATATTGAATGTTTGAGTATATAATGGAGGTTTTGACAGGATATGGAGCTTCAGCCACCCACCCTCCAGCCCCACTAACCCTGCTTTTCTCTCTGTCAGCAGCAATCCAGGGAAAAAATGCAGTGTACTACCTATGACAATGCTATTGCTCAGACTCACTGTCTGTTTCAAGAATGTGGAGCTGTAATGAGACAGGCCCTTCATTTCCAGGCCAGTAACGGTTGGTGTGCTGTGACCTCTTGCAGCATTTCTGGATAGCAGGTATGGGTTAGCATGATCTGGTCAATTGCTTCAAGCTTTAGCCATGCACTCAAGCTGAGCCTTAGTTTTCAACATGAGAGAAGGGCCTTCCAAAGAAACATTGGCTAAGTATTGCATCCCACATGCAATCTAATGAGAAAATAGTCATCCTTCATTCCTTACCTACTATAACTGATTCACTCCTTCTCTGGCTTTAGACTTTAAACTTTAGAGATGTGTGCCTGTGAGGTTTTATATCAATATGTAAATATTTATCTCACATAAATATTTATCTTTGGGAAAATGTTAAATGGTAGTTGAAACTAACCGCCCTTCATATTCCACCTGGGAATAGTATGATAGTACCCAATAGTATGAACCTGGAATTCAATTTTAAGAAATAAAATTGAATTTTATTTTATTACAGGCGGTCACGGTGGTGCAGCGGTCGAATTGCTGCCACTGCAAATGCAGCACCGGAGACCTGGGTTCGATCCCGACTACGGGTGCTGTTTGTACACAGTTTGTACATTCTCCCCGTGACCTGCGTGGGTTTTCCGTGAGATCTTTCGGTTTCCTCCCACACTCCAAAGACAGGTTTGTAGGTTAATTGGCTTGGCAAAAATGTTTTTAAAAACTTGTCCCTAGTGGGTGTAGGATAGTGTTAATGTGCGGGGATCGCTGGTCGGCGCGAACCCGATGGGCCTGTTTCCACGCTGTATCTCTAAACTAAACTAAAGCACCCTACCCACGCTCCATCTCCTGTGCCCTCCCCAGCCCAGCAGCACTAACTTCTCCCATTAGCACACTCCTCTTCCCCACCTACAACCCTGCCCACCCCATCCCTTTCCCCTGCCCCCTGTCTCTACATTTCACTCCTCTTTTCCCCTTATCTGAATATTTTTGTTTCCTTTTCATTTCCAGCATTTGTCACTGACTCCATCTTGCTGCCAGTCAAACTCCCCTCAGCTGTACCTACCCATCATTAGACAGGCTTTGCCCCACCACCATAGATAGACACAAAATGCTGGAATAACTCAGCGGGTCAGGTAGCATCCCTGGAGACAAAGGATAGGTGATGTGTTGCCCCACCACCAACTCTCTTTACCAGCTTCCCCCCACCCCCCTTCTACAGTCAGTCTGAAGAAGAATTCCTTCCAAAATGTTGCCTATCCATTTGCTCCCCAGATGCTGCCTGACCCACTGAATTACTCTGGCACTGAGTTTTTCTCAAGATTCTAGCATTTCCGGTTCCTTGTTTCCCCACCCTCCATCATAAATTCCACCCTTCACAAATGTTAGTTACTAATTTTTTTTCTTGCTTTCTTTTTATGCCTAGTCTATACTAAACTGAAGAGTTTTTATTTCATTGATGTCCCATTAATGATATATTCATCTGCAATTCAGGCAGAGAAAATGTTGCCCTACAATTGTATCATACCCTTAGAATGAACGCAATGAAATATAGCAACCTGAAGTTAGATTTTTTTTAGATGTTAGTGACTTGCTAAAATCTAACTTTTTTATATATATACATAAGTAAATGGATTACTTATTTTGTTTGAAGGTTTTTGACTAGAAACTCGTGGCACTCTTTTATTCTACCTTTGTTTTTATTTGCCCAGTTATTCTAAAATATACAGCGTAAAGCAGGAAAATCTTTTTGTTTTAATGAAATAAAAATCTTTTCAAGTTTCATTCAATTTATTTACAAACATTTCAAGTTTTATTCTTGTCAGCAAACTACTGATGCAGATTTAAATTGATTCTAAATGCTTCATGTTGTATTTTCATATATTATTCTAATATATGGTTTAATTGTCATTAATTTTGCAAAGACATCTTTGCACGCTAAGAGCATCGGGAGATATAGGATTTATGCAGGAAAGTACGCGGAAAGTAAGCATCTTATCGAGCCTTTATATCAGCAAGAGAATTATACATGAAATGTACATTCAGCTGATGTAGTGCCATTGCAGTTTAATCAACCAGATTGTTTCAAGTCTAGTTTCTCAAACTCGTAAAAACAAATATTAATTATTTATTAATTAACAAAAATGTCTGTGTTGGTTGTGCTTGTAATTAGCCTGTTTGGAAGAAAATGACAGGCTTTGCTTTTGAAGTATGCACCATTTCCAGCTGCACCATTTTGGAACGTGTCAGACCTGTGTGCCAGATGCATGCAAGTTTTAGCATCACTGAAAGAAGTTGAGGCAGGAGTTGGCCATTCTTTTTTTTTAATTTATATTTTAATAATTTTATTTATTAGAGGCAAATACATCAATGTACATCACATATATATTGTTACAATCATTGCACCCCATAATTTTATGGCTTTTAAAGAAAAAGAATAGAAAGAAAGAGAGTGAAGTAAGTGAAAAGAGTTGTGAAAGTGAAAGAGCGTGCCGAAGGGGAGAAGAAACTCTTGGTCAAAGAATTAGAGAAAGGGGGTTAAGAGATAGACCCTAGAAAAGAAAAGGAAAAAAAGAAAGAGAGACAAAGAGAGAGAAAAGAAAACAAAAAAGAAGCCAGTTACTTTATTATATATATCACGCAAAAGGAATTCACAAACTCAATAGTTTTTCATCCCCCCTACCAAGGCCCGAGGTACTCCGGAGTTGGCCATTCTGCTCCATGCTCCTGCTTGGCCATCTGACAGGGTTGTGGCTATTCTTTTACCTTAGCGTCACTTTCCTATTCCAGCCCAATATCGCTGATTGATTTCCTTGCTATCCTAAAATCTATTGATCGCCAGCATGATGTAATCTGACACTTTATTTAATAGTGAGAATTGCAATTAACTGAAACAACTCGGTATGGATGAGACCTATAAACCTCTTAATAGAATCATAATATTGTGTAAATGTTGGCTACATTTGCACTGATTCAGTCAATTTTTAAAATTACATTCTAAATAAAAGGGGCAAATAAAAATAACTAACACAAGTAATTGTCCTTCATTCTTCCATGATCATATTGAATGGCGGTGCAGGCTCGAAGGGCCGAATGGTCTACGCCTGCACCTATTTTCTAAGTTTTCTATGTTTCCAGTTCAGTTAATATTTTTTCATGCCTCAATACCCATTTCCACTGCCATGGCCTCCAATCTTGTTACTTATTGGTTTTAAAATACTTATCACCCTCTAATAAATTACCTCGTGAAAGATTTATTACTAAACTCCCCAGCCCAGCAGTACTAGCATATGTTCAAAGGCCTTGATAGGCAATAACTGGATACTCGTGAACAAAGGAACACTGTGGATCACCTCTTGCTGTACAAGAAAATAGTAAGATTAAATGAGAACTTACCAGTTTGAAGTTTGATCTTTATTTTATGAGGAGTTACGATGAGCGATTAAGTGAAGAACCCCGCCAGTCCGCATGCGCGTCAATCTTCAAAGCAGCGGTGTGAAATCACAGAATAACAGTAATTGAAGTAACATAGTAAGATTACAAACCTAGAACTACCAGATGACCTTTGCGATATGAGGGTTGGGAGCGGTGGGCACATAATCGCTCACCGTAACTCATTATAAAATAAAGATCAAACTTCGAACTGGTAAGTTCTCATTAAATCTTTTACTTCGGAGACACGTGAGTGATTCCATGAAGATTTCAAAGCTCTGTGATTTCATGCCGTAGATACGAATCCAGGTATCTCACTGCAGCAATTGACTCAGGATGAGTGAATAAATAATGCATTGAATCATGACATTGATTTGAAACGTTAACGGTTTATTTAACAATTAAACAATATCAACCCCTCTCTCCCAGGGGGAACTATTAAACAAAACTTAAAATGGATTGGGCAAATACCCCCGGTTCGGTAAGCGGCTTGTTATAGAACCTTTGAAAAGTCAGTTCATTTGACCATCCTGCGGCCGCGAGGATATGGTCAAGAGGGACGTCCATTGCCCTCGCTGCTGACGTTGATGCCGCCCTGGTGGAGTGAGATTTAAAATGGTCAGTGTCCACTCCTGCATTCACGAGAACCTGTTTCAGCCACCTTGAGATGGTCTGAACCAACACTTTCATATGCGTTTTTTTGTGGCCAATGAGTAATGCTGATTCCGAACCTCTAAGGCTATTGGTGTCCTTAATATAATATAACAAGTGCGACACTACGCACTGTCTTAAATCCGTGTGGTATGCCGAAAATATAACCTTGAACCCCGACACCCCTGGTCTGCTCTGTTTAATTAAATCATAGATGTAAAATGTAATGTTATTACCAGATGATACCATCCTGTCCAGTTGCAGCTTCTGGACCCGTTATGCTGAAACCAACGCCATGAGCATGACCACCTTAAGGGTGGTTTTGGGCAAAGACAGTGATGTGGCTGGACCCCACTAGTGAAGCAGTGTAAACACCACACTCACATCACAGATTTCTGAGTACCTGGGTCTGGGGCGATTGAAATAAAAAATACCCCTCACAAACCGGGATATTATAGGGTGAGATCCAACTGAATGTTGTTCCGACCCCAGCCATAAGTATGATGACAGGGCCCTCCTGGCACTATTGATGGCACTATAGCTCAAACCTTCATCAAAATATAGCATTGACAGAAATACTAGCACATCTGAGATGCATGCCGTGTGATATGCAATGTTCCCCTGTGAACAGAACGTCTCCCATTTCCTGATATGAGAGGTATACTGTTTTTTGGTACTATCACTCCAGGCCGCATCAATCACATACACGGTACGATCAGATAGTCCAAGCCCCAGGTATGGCCTCCTCAGAATCTGCAAATTAACAGATCAATACGATCATGTAATGGATGTAAATCTCCAGTTACAGGGTGCACCAGTAGGTCTCTGCATTTCAGAACACCCATAATTGGCTGTGTTGTTATGTCCAAAACGAGAGGGAACCATGGCTGAGTAGGCCAGTCGGGTACCACCAATACTCCTGAAGCGGAGTCCTGCTTGATCTTGAGCAAGCACCGATGAGGGAAAATGGAGGAAATGCATATAAAAACATTCCACCCCAATGTAGCGAGAATGCATCTGTCACTACTGCCCTAGGGTCTGGTTCCCATGAAACATATTTAGGTAACTGGTGATAAGTCTGGATGCAAACAAATCGATATCTGGCATCCCATATCGAACAACGATATCATTAAATACTTCATGATTCAATATCCATTCTGTGTTGTCATTGAATTTGCGTGACCTGGTGTCTGCCACCATATTGATTCTACCATATTGATTGTAGGTAGATAGCTGAAACCCAAATATTTCTTGTTATGCACCAGTGCCAAATAAGATTAGCCAATCTATCACAAGATTCTGACGATTCCACGCATGTGATTAACATACGCTACTGCCGTAGTGTTGTCAATCTGAAGTTGGACATGTAGGTGACTCATGGTTGTACAATAAGCTTTAAGCCCATAAAATGCTCCCAATAGCTTTAAATAATTAATTCCATGTGATTGAAGAATCAATGCCTCATGCATATTCCATTTGCCTCCACAGCTAGAGATTGTATCTGTAGCACCCCAACCTAAGGCACTAACATCAGGCTGTAAAACAACTGAGGGTTCCACAACCAGAATTTTGCTGGAGCAATTTGAGACATTCATAATCCACCAGTGCAATTCAGCAATGGCTTCAGCTGATAATTGCATGAACCTGTCGAAATGACTTGCATGTATTCTGAGTGCCTGTTCCTTTGCACGTTGTAAATTTTGGTAATGCAAAGGTCCATTAAAATGTTTAAACTGCACGTAAGGGTTAAGACTTGTCAAGTCAAGTATGATTCGACACCCCCCCATCCTTTTTTGGCCTAGGAAAAATATTCCACACAAATTGACGAGATTGATAATGTGTCTCCTCAATGACCCTTTTTTTATATGATTTTTTAATTTCAGCTCCAAATTCTCTTTTTGTGAAAAAATTAGTGTCCGACTTGGTGTATGCTGTATGGGAGGACACAAATCAGGAAGGAATTCAATCCAGAACCCTTGTACACTATGCAGTATAAACAAATCTGATGTTATCCCATACCATTCCTTGAGAAACAAGTGTCATCTTCCTCCAACTTGCAAGTGATTCCCACTAAATATGTTTCTACAAGAACCAGACCAACCTACCTCCATGGTTACCTGTGGGATTCTCTGCCCTCTGTTTCTGGGAAAAGGCATGTTCACCTGTGCCCGTGTCGGCGTGCGTCAGTTGCATACATTGGTGAATGGCCCACCTGGTCCTGAACCTGTCCCGGTTTCAGCTAGCCGTTTAAAGGGATATTGCCGCCACAGCGCTCTGGCACTCAACGGTACTTTAAAAAGTCTGACTGTCTTTGCCTCGTCGTCCAGTTCTTTGATTCTTTTTGTGAGGTCTTCACCAAACAGCAGATTTGGTGGCTGAATATTACTCGGTTTGCACAGAGCGGCGAACTTCGGGTTGATTGTGGGGCGGATGGCACTTTTCCTCAGACAGTTGATCACGAAGTGCGTATTACACATGAAGGCCGGGGCATCTTGCTGAACATCAGACAGGTGCCCTCCATCCACCGACCTGGCGAATGCTGTAATGCTCGAGGCGAGGAGCTTCAGCACTCTCTGAAGCCTCATTCCCTGAGCCCTCATGTGACCCCATATGGTGTGGTTCACAGCCGGCACTTTGAGTAGGAGACAATTCGACGGTGTCCCATAGTTTCTGGCTGTTTCATCGATAATGAGCTCTTGAAGCTGGTGTGAAGTCAAGTAGTTAATACTTGCAGCCAACTCTTCACCCAGTGGCTTTCCTGAGCCTGTTGGGATGGCAAATCTTGCTGCCAGGGATGGTACCTCTGACTTGTGCCCTTCATCCCTTGGGGGGATGCCCCATGGCTATACACTCAGACTCGGCTTCAGAATAACACTGACACACTCTCTCATATAGCCATATAAACGTATAACAATTACAGCATGGAAACAGGCCCTCTCGGCCCTTCCAGTCCGTGCCGACCATTTGTTTTTCCCTAGTCCCATCTACCTGCATTCGGACCATACCCCTCCATTCCCTTCACGTCCATATACCTATCCACTTTACTTTTAAATGTTAAAAATGATCCTGCCTCCAGCACTTCTGCTGGAAGCTCATTCCACACAGCCACCACCCTCTGAGTAAAGAAGTTCCCCCTCACGTTACCCCTAAACTTCTGTCCCTTAATTCTCATGTCATGCCCTCTTGTTTGAATCTTCCCTACCCTCAATGGGAAAAGCTTAACCACGTCAACTCTGTCTATCCCTTTCATCATTTTAAAGACCTCAATCAAGTCCCCCCTTAACCTTCTGCGCTCCAAAGAATAAAGACTTAACTTGTTCAACCTTTCTCTGTAACATAGTTGCTGGAACCCTGGCAACATTCTAGTAAATCTCCTCTGTACTCTCTCTATTTTGTTGACATCCTTCCTATAATTAGGCGACCAAAATTGTACACCATACTCCAGAATTGGTCTTACCAATGCCTTGTACAATTTTAACATTACTTCCCTACTCCTATATTCAATGCTCTGATTTATAAAGGCCAGCACACCAAAGGTTTTCTTTACCACCCTATCTACATGCGATCCCACCTTCAGGGAACTATGCACAGTTATTCCTGGATCCCTCTGTTCCACAGCATTCCTCAATTCCCTACCATTTACCATGTACGTCCTATTTTGATTTGTCCTGCCAAGATGTAGCAACTCACACTTAACAGCATTAAACTCCATCTGCCATCTTTCAGCCCACTTTTCCAAATGGCCCAAATCTCTCTGTAGACTTTGAAAATCTACTTCATTATCCACAACACCACCTATCTTAGGATCATCTGCATACTTACTTATCCAATTTTCCACCCAATCATCCAGATCATTGATGTACATGACAAACAACAGTGGACCCAACACAGATCCCTGAGGCACCCCACTGGTCACCGGCTTCCAACCTGACAAACAGCCATCCACCATTACTCTCTGACATCTGCCATTCAGCCACTGTTGAATCCATCTTGCTACTCCGCCATTAACACCCAAAGATTGAACCTTCTTAACCAACCTTCCATGGGGAACCTTGTCAAAGGCCTTACTGAAATCCATATAGACAACATCCACTGCTTTACCCTCATCAATTTCCCTAGTTACCACTTCAAAAAATTCAAGAAGGTTTGTCAAACATGACCTTCCAGGCACAAATCCATGTTGACTGTTCCTGATCAGACCCTGTTTATCCAGATGCTTATATATATTATCTCTCAGTATCCTTTCCATTAATTTGCCCACCACTGATGTCAAACTAATAGGTCTATAATTGCTAGGTTTATTCTTTGAACCCTTTTTAAACAATGGAACAACATGCGCAGTACGCCAATCCTCCGGCACTATTCCCGTTTCTAATGACATTTGAAATATTTCTGTCATAGCTCCTGCTATTTCTACACTAACTTCCCTCAATATCCTGTCAGGACCTGGAGACTTATCCACTTTTATATTATTCAAAAGTGTCTCCTCCTCCAAGAGGGAGACATTAAGCAGCCCTATTCCAGGCGCTCTTGCATAGGGAGACATTAAGCTGACACAACTCCTCCTGTTGCAGTGTGTCTAGATGGAGCATCCTCTCCATTAGGATCTCCATTCTGGATAACCGTCCCAAGACGTTATCCCTTCCCGGTGGGGAACCCTCCCGACCCGACTTGTCAGAGTCCACGGGCCGTGCAGACTTTTTGGTGGCTTTGCGCCCCTATGGAGCAGACACGATACTTTCAGGCACCAAGTCTGCAGTCGCTGGTCGTACCGCTAGCGACTCTGTAGGTGAGCTAGGCGGCCGCCCGCTACCCGCACTTCCGCGGGCTTCCATGAGTACTTACCCGGCGGCTCGCCTCGACTTCACCCGTGACGTTTTCTCCATACTTGGATTTGCTCCTGAAACAAGAAATTATCAAACGCAGAAAATGACCTCCGACTAAGTTTTACACTTACCTGAGGCTTTTTAAAACTTACCACTGGAAGAGCGATGCTCCTCCCAACTGGTCGCTGCACCATACATAAGACGTAATGAGGCGCATGCGAACTGATGGGGTTCTTCACGGAATCACTCACATGACTCCGAAGTAAAATTATTTTCTAATCGCACTATTTCCATGTTTTTTGCAAACTTTTTATTTTCACTGTCTTGTAGAATTTATATGTAATTTATATTGAATTTATGTATTTTGTGTGAAGATAGACACAAAAAGCTGAGTAACATTTGGACTAAATGTAAACTGGGCAATTGTTTCGCTGAACACCTTTGCTCAGTCCGCCTGGGCCTACCTGATCTCCCAGTTGCCTAACACTTTAATTCCACTTCCCATTCCCACACTGATCTTTCTGTCCTTGTCCTCCTCCATTGTCAGAGTGAGGCCCAACGCAAATTGGCAGAACTGCTCCTCATATTTTGTTGGGGCAGCTTACAACCCAGCAGTATGAATACAACTTTCTCTAACTTCAAGTAACCATTGCATCCCCTCTCACTCCATCCCTCCCCCACCCAAGGCATTGTTCCAGCTTCAAAGTCATCTTAGTTTTTAGTTTAATTTAGAGATATAGCGCGGAAACAGGCCCTTCGGCTCACCGAGTCCAGCGATCTCCGCACATTGACACTATCCTTCAAACACAAGGGGCAATTTACACACACACCACGCCAATTAACCTACATACCTGTACGTCTTTGGTGTGTGGGAGGAAACCGAAGATCTCGGAGAAAACCCACGCGGTCACGGGGAGAACATACAAACTCCATACAGACAACACACGTAGTCGGGATTGAACCCGGGTCTCCAGCGCTGCAAGTGCTGTAAGGCAGCAACTCTACCACTGCGCCACCGTGCCACCATGCCATCTTGCATAGGAAGTAACTGTAGAAACCGAAGGTCGAAATAAAACGCTGAACTAATTCAGCTGGACAGGCAGCATCTCTGGAGAGAAGGAATGGGTGACGTTTCAGGTTGAAACCCCCCTTAAATGGGGCAGCCTGATTGGCATGGACGAGTTAGGTCAAAGGGCCTGTTTCCTTGCGGTATGACCACAAGTCTGTTTGAATCACCCAAATTACAGTGTTTTGGGTCAAGTCCGAAAATGGGTCTTGACCCAAAAGGTCACACCTTCCTTCTCTCTAGAGATGCTGCCTGTCCCGCTGAGTTACTTCAGCTTTTTGTGTCTATCCCGTTTAACAGTATCTGCAGTTCCTTCCAGCACTTTATGTTTTTGTGTGTAGTCTGAGTCCAGTGTTGTTGCAGCGAGCATATTTTTCATTGTACCTATACCCCAGCGTACTGGTGCATGTGGCAAAAAATTCAATTAGACTTAAATGAAGTGACATTCGATAAAGTATTCCTAAAATCATCTGTGCAATACAATTTTTTCCAATTTTATCTTTCTTTCACATCAAATAGTGAATAATGAGGCATTACAACATATAAGCTATATTAATCCAAATGCAGGAGAATTTCATTGGAAATGTTTAACATGGTCAAAGAATAGTGCAAGCATGATTGTACTTCATGTCACTTCTCTGAACAAGGCAACCAACTTATGATATTTTATATTCAGCTCTTTACTTCCCTCTGGTGGATAAGCTAATTTCCATATTTACCCTGACCCACTGACCAAGACATTGTAATTCAAATAGAATCACTGTAACATTTTGCTAATTGCTTCAGAAATACATGGTGATCGGTGGGGAAATGTTATAGCTGAATCAGTTAAATTACTCATAGGAAAGAAATGCCTTTATTACCAGTGTGGACAGGTGATCGAAGGTTGGCATAGGCTAGGTGAACCGAAGGGCCTGTTTCCATGCAGTTCTTTCAATCAATCGAAACAGTGAGATACTCAACAGATTTCCAGACGTCCGGCCCAATATAAGCTGTCTGGAGTCAATATTAATAGATAAACATGCTGCATTGTTTGTAGTTGTACTGACAACATAGAATTAAAATTATTTTGTAGCGCAGTAGTACAGAAGCAGTCCATCCAGCCCAAATGCACCATGTCAGTGTTTGTGTTCCCCAAAGGCCTCCTCCAGACTTCTATCATCATAGTGGCCTAATGGAAGGCGGGAGAGAAATGTCTCTGCATCATAGGCTTTGGTTTAATCTTCAGCCTCCACAAATTCTGTGCTCAGAGCGCTTCTTCAGAGTCTGAGGAAAGGTACTGACCCAAAAGGTCACCTATTCGTGTTCTCCAGAGATGTTGTCTGACCCGCTGAGTTACTCCAACAGTTTATGTCCTTTTCTTTGTAAACCAGCATCTGAAGTTCCTTGTTTCCACAGATTCTCTGTTTCTTTTGTTACAAGGGTATGCACAGTTTGTTCATTTTTTAAAATTATGAATTTGAGTTTAATTATCCCAGTCTCATCTACTTGATCATTTATTTGGTCATTTATGTTCTGTAGTTTATTAAAGCATTCCCATCTTTACATGACCACTAGATAACAAATCTCACAGATTTAAAGGTGAAAATTAGGTCCATTTCTATCTGTGAAAATAATTACTCCGACAACCAAAACAAAACTAATGATTACTGATTATAATATTGAACTAATGACAGACTATTGCAATCATAGTTCACTCTGACCACTTATAATGGCCAGAGAATAATGTATATATCATGGAAAATATATAAATAAAATGGTGCTACGATTGGTTATTGCCTGAATGACTGGGTCTGGACTGGATAATAACCAATTAAAATTCTGGAGAATACCTCTCCCATCTTGGCTCAAACTCAAACAAAGCATATGTCCATAGTGTGGTAAAGTTAAATATATGTCTTTCCCATTCATTGTCAATTCAATATGGTCCTGAAAGGGCCACATTTCACAGCACTGTTTCAGTCACTGCAATTATACCCGTCACCATGGTATCTTGAACAGTGAATTGCCATGCTGACATTTCTTTTCTTGATTAATCAACAAATAATTTTTCGTTTTCATATGAAGGAATCTTCAAATGAAGGAATCATGAATAGCGCAGAAAGGAAGAGACTATCTTGACCTTGCCTCTTTCAAACGATAACCTAGATTATCTAACTTTTTGCCCTACTCCCAGTTCCCTGTAATTGTTGTTCTTCCAAGTTTTTTTAATCTATTTCCCTTTTGATAGCTATTGTTGACCACTTCCCTCTGCTGTATCAAGCATTGTGTTCCAAGTTGTAACTATGGTACCAACAACATTCTCGCTGTATCTCTGGATCTTCTGATAATCACAGACCCTTCAGTTTTGGATACCTTTTTCCCTTTATTGAAACTTATCATGATTTAAAATTCCTCTCATCAAATGTTCTTTTAGCTTTGAAATGAATAATCTGAATCGCAGAATATTTGATTCTTGAACAGTAATAGTACAGCAAAAGTAAATGAAAGAGTGGTGCAGAGTAGATCGGAACGCATAGGAAGGAAAGGAAGAAAGAGAGAGGGAATTAAATACATATACAAACCTTATGCATAAAGTTGATTAAGTCTATGAGTATAAAGGTTGTATGTCAAATGTCGATCACCCTGTACAAATCATCTATATGTGTTCCATTCAGTCGAAATAGGCGTTGATTAACATAAATGGGATTCAGAAAGACTAATCTGAAAACGAAAACGAATGCTGCTATCTCATAGCTCCTGCGAAATGGCTTTGATCCTGAAGCTGGATACTGTTCATGTGCAGTATGCCAGTTCTCCCAATGGCCGTGTGGGTTTTCCCTGGGTGGTCTGGTTTCCTCCAACATCACCAAAGAAATACTGATGTTAATCATCTATATAGAATTGCCCTTGTGCATGTAAGGAGCAAAAGTAGCAAAGGGTTATTGATGGATACATGAGGGGTAAAAATAAGAAGAGGGATAATGGGATTACTCTGCAGGGCACAGGCATGGATGTGATGGGCTGGATGGACTCTTTCTATTTTGTAATGACTAGGTCAGCTGACGGCTATCTGGTCATCAATAACTAAAGAGACGTAAGTTGGGGTCTGAGCTCAGATTGTCGTCTGTGATTGGGCAGGGAGAGCAATTGTTTTGCCAGCCTCTCACACATTTTAAATTACCTTTCTTAGCCATGGTCTTTCAAAGAAGATCTAAAACCACTGGTAGACACAAAATGCTGGAGTAATTCAGTGAGACAGGCAGCATCTCTGGAGAGAAAGAATGGGTGACGTTTCAGGTCTAAAAGCACTGTATTGATTCCATATCAGATATTGTGCTATATCCTGAAAATGAAATCATGCAAAATTTGAACAAATGTTACCGTTACGAAGTAGAAAAATCTTGGACAAATATATTGTTATTCTTGCATCAGACATTCCAATTACATTTGAATTATAGACAAAATTGTAATTGTGGCTAATGTTTGTACAGATCAAACATTTGTGAGGTGGGTGATCAATGAATCTGCTTCTTAATGCTATGAGTTGAGCGATAAAATCAACAGAAGGTACACATTGATAAAATTTGCTCTGAGTTGTTTTTCACCTCCAATTTACATGAATAAAAGACTTTGACTTGAAATACGGCACTTCCAATAATGTAGCAGTAAAAACTTGATTGCTACAAGATGGCACCGGAATAGTGGCGACTCATTGTGTAGTGACTCAGAAGAAATCTACTCAATTGTTACACTCTTTTACTTACGTATGATTACGTTTATGTATAGTATAATTTTACTGGATTGTATGCAAATCAAAGGATTTCATATATCTATGAAGATGTGACAATAAAATAATTACTATTATTATTTCGCAGTAATACATGGAGGTGACAATCTAGGCACGAGTTCAAGTCCTGCAGTGGGCTGCTACCTTTCTAACTGAGCAAAATGACGGGTTAGAAATGACGCTCTGCACAGTAAATGAGGCTGATGGCTTTATATGGCTGTTAACTTTTATTTCAACATAGGTACATCAATCCCACCATTTAACTTCAGTGCTTCTGTTGCTTCCAGCGTACAAAATTCTATTAAAACAATGATTTGTGCATTCATAAAAAAGGTTGAAGGAAGACTGATTTATTTTATTACTGACATGTGGTACAGAAATATTTCTATAATACATATCTCTCTGTCGTTACACCTGGGTCAGATTTGAAACACCAAAGGGGCTTCCATTGCATGCCGCAACCACTACTTTTTGCACTGAGATAGTCAAATATCTAATTTCATTTCTACATTGGCTTTCTGTTTCATATGTTATTATTATTACACTGTTTTGCTTGGCTTTTTTTACAAGCAGTGCTGATTGTCCCTACCAATTTACTTGATACCTTGAGGGCCATTCAGGATAGCAAACCTATCCAAAGGTACAGCTTTTGAAGACCTTGATGTTTGAAGTACCTGGAAACAAATGTGCGTAACGCTGTAACTTTAGTTTCAAACATCTGTTAATTCTATTGTAAACACTACTGTAAACACTATTGTTATCAATGTTCCTAATTACATCAAGAAGTACATTTTACAACAGCATTCTGTAATTAATTATATCACATTCTGAACCCAGTCTTCTTTAAAAAAATTAAATATTTCCCACACTACATTTGTGGGCTCTGATATAGATGTCCCAATGCCCAATGTATTCCCTCTGACAACTAATGGAAAGCATTTGGGATATTCGATGATAGACATTAAGTGCTGGAGTAATTCAGTGGGTCAGGCAGCATCTCTGGAGAATGTTCATTCTCAACACGATAAGTTTTATCCTGGCAGGGTCAGACAGATTCTGAACTTCCAAGTTTGTTGATGATGACAATTAATGATGCTCAAGTGAGCTAGATATTGTGTTGATGGTATTCTCAAAAATCTAAAATAAGTGTTTGTCAAAATCCTACATCCTCAGTTATCAAACCTTTACATTGCTATCAGAATCCATGAAAAACGAAATAGTATCAGATTGTATCTCTAAACGAAACTAAACTAAAGAACATGTTATAACCAACATAATACTGTCACAGCCGTAAACTCATAATACTTCAGGAAGAAACTCAATTCAAGAAGTTCAAGAAGTTCAATTAAAAAGTACCAACAATAAGAGTTATCAAAACATTTTTAATTATTATCTATTATTAAAATAAACATTAAGATTAGTCTGTTTAAATACCAAATGCTCAAGATTCATTGAGGTAGCGGTTGAATATCAGCAGTCTTCCTCCTGAGATACTGCAAAAAAATCACTGTGAAACCATGGGGAATGGAACATATTATCATGGAGTTCATGAATAGAATGGCATGCTAAGATAACAAACTTGTGTCACTGTTTTACACCACCTTGATATGAACCAAATCATTTTCACAAACTTTATAATCCTGAGCCAATTTCAGAAACCGCAGGAGATGGCAACGTTTTCTGTGTGGAACCAACTTGTCCACTGGCTGTAGGATTTTGTTTTAAATATAGAATGTTTTTTTGTATCTTTTCTATTCCAGGCATAATGGACATTCCTTCAAATTTATTTTTATTGTTCTTATGTATTCCTAATCTATTTGCACAGCTTTGTTTATGTTTTTCTCGTTGCAATTAATGTTTCCCGGAGCTAAGAATGTAATATGAGAAGCAATATATCATTGCAGCTGCACTAACTATTTATCCAATATGGTGACCTGGCAATTAATTTTCAGTAGAGCATGATTTTGACTGGACAATTGTAAATATGTTTGATACAGGTATTTAATTACATTAAAGTTTTCCTATTAATGCCATTTTTGTGCAAAATGAATTTTTAAATTTAATGCTGAGGAAACTGATCAAGTTGAGGTTGGTTTCTTTAGGAAAAAGGAGGCTAAGATGAGATTTATTTAAGGTGTATTCAGTTTATAAGAGGACTACAGGCTGCCCTCTTATACAAAGATTTTCCAACAGAGAGACAGTTAAATTGAGGGGTTAGGTTAACAGATAAATAAAAGAGTGGCAGAGCGGAAGCCATCATCATTCACCCTTCTTCCAACTGTTCCCTCTTTTACTGCATATTAAGTACACAGGTTTTCATAGACACTGCAAATTGACTGGTGGCAAACCCTTCCAATAGTTCCCAAGAAGACTTGAACAATGAGAAATAAATCATTCCCCAATTCATGCACTCCACGGACCTAAGCTTTAATTTGATAGTTTTAGTGAGAATGGGGATATTTTTCCTTTTTAGTATAATTCTAATTTATGTCATACATTCATGGTGTCATAGGAGCAGAAGTATGCCATTTGGTCATTCAAGTATACTCCACCATTCAATCATGGTTTATCCGTCTTTCCCTCTCAACTCCATTCTCCTGCCTTCTTCCCATAAGCCTTGAAACCCTTAACAATCAAGTGTCAATCTCCGCCTTAAAAATACCCAATAACTTGGCTTCCACATCTGTCTGTGGCAATGAATTCTGCAGATTCACAACCCTCTGATTAAATACATTCCTCCTCATCTCCTTTCTAAAGGTACATACTTTTATTCTGAGGTAATGCCCTCTGGTTCTAGACTCTCCGACAAGTGTAAACATCCACTCTCAGGTTTGAGTCTGGTATTCACCAAAGTCACCAGGTTTGCACATGAACCTCTCCTTGTACTTCTAACAAATTTAACTAAACTCCTCTCATTATGTTATGTTAGTCAATTAAATAAAACACACATGTATCAAAGCATCCACCTTTAATTAAAACTACTGTATAGCAACTGACATATCCATGTATATATTTGTCACTAAAAAGTAAATAAGAATAAAGAAAATAGACAGTCATTCTGATAGAATTACTACATTGCTGAATATGTGATGTTAAATACTTTTTCTGCCAATCTCTCTCAGCATGAACCATATATCAAATTTTTGGGGAAAGGTGATAAGTATAAAATAAGTGGTATTCATTCCATTTATGGTGTTCCTTGGTAATTGTCCGATGGTTTGGAAAAGGTTGTGAATGTTAATGTACCTTCAACAAGTGGGAAGAGGAAGTGTGATCAAAGTATCAAAGACAAAGACAATTTACTGTTAAAGAAGGAACTGCAGATGCTGGAGAATCGAGGGTACACAAAAGGCTGGAGAAACTCAGCGGGTGCAGCAGCAGCTAAGGAGCGAAGGAGATAGGCGACGTTTCGGGTCGAGACCCTTCTTCAGACAATTTACTGTTTTGCTACTTGGTGTTCACTTAGAGCTCTCAGGCTCTAAATACATCGCAAAAGAGTAACTTTTATTATGCTGTGTTCTGGATAAAATGGCATTCAGTTGTGAGCATTATCTGTACAGAACCTCCTCTCACCACCCAAATTTTCAGTGGAACCTCTTGGACTATTATTTCCTTCTCTTTCTAGATCCAATGTGAAATTCCAGTGATGAAGATTGAATGGTCTGAAAAAGCAGCCAATCTTTATCATTTTTGATGAATAATGTTGATGTAAGAATTTTGATGTAAGAATGTCGGGGGTTATGGGGAGAAGGCAGGAGGTTGCAGTTGAGAAGGACATAGATCAGCCATGATTGAATGGCAGATGACACTTGATGGGCCAAATGGCCTAATTCTGCTCCTATGAGTTTATGAATTTATCACTGGAATTCCACATTGGATCCAGAAAGAGATGGAAACGATTGAAATGGACACTAAGAGAAGTTCCACTTAAAATTACTCCCCTTTTAGACTGCATGATTACTGGTTCAAGATAGGATATTGATAAGAAGAATAGGTCCAAAGAGGAGGGGCAAGAGGCTGCAGTTGCTGGGATCTAAAGGAGTGTTTTTGGCATTAACTTATAATTCTGTATGATAATCACATCAGTTATGAGGAACCATTAATCAACACATTTTAGCCTCTTGATCTTTCAGTTTTAATATCACAAACCATCATAGCCTGCATTTATCTTCTTTTTTTAAATTTTGTTCATCCATTTGTTTTCTTGAGACTTCTACTTTCGACTTTAGAGATTCAGCACAGAGACAGGCCCTTTGGCCCACCGAGCCCATGCCAACCAGCTATCACCCCATACACTAATCTACACGCACTAGGGACAACTTTACCACTTACTGAAGCCAATTAACCTACAAACCTGTACGCCTTTGGAGTGTGGGAGGAAACTGGAGCACCCGGAGAAAACCCATGTGGTCACAGGGATAACCTACAAACTCCGTACAGATAACACCCACGAACCCGGGTCTCTGGTGCTGTAAGGCAGCAACTCTACCGCTGTGCTACTGTGCTGCCCTAATTTTATTTTGTTAATACAATTAGTAAATACTCACTTTACTAACTCTCAGGTATAACAGGAAATCTTAGAATTGGCAGATTGTATTATTCTCGGGCTGAAGCATGCCAGATGGCATGGAAGCTGGCAAGATATTTATACAGTGGGCAGCATTCCACATGTTTTAATGGTATGTGGGCAAACATATATTTTAGTCCACATACAGTTTTGTGGAAGAAAAGTCCATTCAGACATTCATTCATGTATTTATGCAGACTGAAGTGACTGCCTGTGTGATTCTGATTGCTGTGCACTGACTATAAGTTCACAGACCCACTAACAGATGGATTTCAGTGAAGTTATAATCACATCATTACGGATCTTTTAGTAGTCATAATTTGGCAGGGTTAGGGTGCTGTTTTGTGCAATCATCTTCTGGCCTCCTGCAATAGGTTTTGCACAGTGCCAGTACTTGTGTGTTTAGATTCTGGGTACAGTCTGATAAATACAATGGGAGTACTGTTTCCATTCTGCATACTATGGACACTTGTACTGCTTATGTACTTCTTTTCCACTTAGCACAAATGAAATGCTACATATGTATGATGTTAAATTATATCAGCACATGAACTGAACTGACATTTATCCCATCTTTTGTACTTTGCAGTTGTGTGGGGTTGGAGACACATCCAAAAGCTTCAGTGACATCCTCTGAGAAAGAAATATTCCGGTTCTAAGATGAAATGTTTGACAGCATCTTATTTGAAATAAAGAGCTGTGGACTGATCTCTGTGAGGTGTTTAAAATAATGAAGAAGATTGCTGTCATAAATGGGAGGTAAGCTTTCAACTAAAAGGAGGCATTGCAGAAAAAAGTGATAATGTTACACTTTGAATTAAGGCAGATGTCGTTCATTCTGGTTCAGGGAAAGGAGCGGAAGAGGAAAATAAAAGTCCCGGAAATTGAAGTAGATTGCATAATATATATCTTAGAATTCAAACGCACTTTCTGACCCACAAAGCATGTATTGTTTTCACCAGTACAGTTAGACTGGTTCTGCAAACATCAGTGGGGTTGTTACCAAGCCTACTATAGAGTCATAGAGTTATACAGCAAAGAAATGGGCCCTTCGTCCCAACTCATCTACGCTAACCAACGTTTATTCCTGAGCTTGTATCACTTGCCGATATCACTGTAAACCCTTCCTACCCATGTACCCGTCCAAGTGTCTTTTGAATTTTGAAATGTACCCACCTCTGCAACTCTTTCCATATACTCATCAGTCTCTGTGTGAAACGCTTGCTTCACAGTTCTACTTTAAATATTTGCCCTCTCAACTTAAACTGATGTCCTCTGGATTTGTACTTCCCTACACTGGAAAAAACTGTGACAATCCATCATTTCAATTCCCCTCATGATTTTATTAACCTCTGAAGTCCCCACTCAGGCTCCTTTGCTCCATTGAACAGTGCTTCCTGTACACTTTCTCCATATAACTGACGATGAAGCCAGCAACATATTTCCATGATTTTCGAGCTTACGCTTTTCATGCTGAAATCTTCCCATAATTACTTTGTATGCTCCCTCTATCAGTTTGTCTTCAGAGCTCCGATAGACTCTTTCAACCAAGTATCAGCCTTTCAAGGTGTCCCTGGACCGATGATACGAAAATAGGTGGAGGGGCAGGTAGTGCAGAGCAAGCAGGGTCTCGGCCAGATTGGGAGAGTGGGCAGAGACGTGGCAGAAGGAATATACTGTAGCAAAGTGTGGAGTCATGCATTTTGGTCGTAGGACTAAAGGCATAGACTATTTCCTTAATGAGGAGGAAATAAAGAAATTGGAGGTGCAAAGGGATTTGGGAGTGTTGGTGCAGGATTCCCAAAGGGTTAATCTGCAAGTCGAATCGATAGAAAAGAAGGCAAACTCAATCCTAGCATTTATTTCAAGAGGGCTAGAATGCAAAAACAGGGATGTAATGCTGAGGCTCTATAAGGTGATGGTCAAGCCGCATTTGGAATATTGTGAGCACTTTTGTGCACCATATCTGAGGAAGGGTGTGCTGGCCCTGGAGAGGGTCCAGAGGAGGTTGAAAAGAATGATCCCAGGAATGAGTGGGTTAAGTAATGGCGAGCATTTGACGGCGCTGGGCATGTACTCACTGGAGTTTAGAAGAATGAGAGGGGACCTCATTGAAACATACAGAATAGTGAAAGGCTCGGGTAGAGTGGATGTTGAGAGGATGTTTCCACTAGTGGGAGAGTCTAGAACGAGAGGTCATAGCCTCAGAGTTAAAGGACGTTCCTTCAAGAAGGAGATGAGAAGGAATTTCTTTAGTCAGAGGGTGGTGAATCTGTTGAATTCTTTGCCAGAGAAGGCTGTGGAGGCCAATTCAATGGATATTTTTAAAGCAGAGATGGTTTCTTGATTAGTATGGGTGTCAGGGGTTATGGGGAGAAGGCAGGAAAATGGGGTTAGATGGGAGAGATAGATCAGCCATGATTGAATGGCGGAGTAGACCTGATGGGCCGAATGGCCTAATTCTGCTCCCATCACTTATGACCTCCAAATCTGAGGAAAGACATTCTTGCGATAGAGGGAGTACAGAGAAGGTTCACCAGACTGATTCCTGGGATGTCAGGACTTTCATATGAAGAAAGACTGGATAAACTCGGCTTGTACCCGCTAGAAATTAGAAGATTGAGGGGGGATCTTATAGAAACTTACAAAATCCTTAAGGGGTTGGACAGGCTAGATGCAGGAAGATTGTTCTCGATGTTGGGGAAGTCCAGGACAAGGGGTCACAGTTTAAGGATAAGGGGGAAATCTTTTAGGACCGAGATGAGAAAAACATTTTTCACACAGAGAGTGGTGAGTCTCTGGAATTCTCTGCCATAGAAGGTAGTTGAGGCCAGTTTGTTGGCTATATTTAAGAGGGGGTTAGATGTGGTCCTTGTGGCTATAGGGATCAGGGGGTATGGAGAGAAGGCAGATAAGGGATACTGAGTTGGATGATCAGCCTGATCATATTGAATGGCGGTGCAGGCTCGAAGGGCTGAATGGCCTACTCCTGCACCTATTTTCTATGTTTATATGTTTCTATGACCTTATGATCTTATGACTTCCTCAACATTTAATGCAATGGGATGTGATACTTTCTGAATTAGCTTGAAGGAAACTTTGAGGAAAAATATAGTATGAAGAAGCTTTACAACAGCTTCAATACACTCTACAACAGCTATTTCAAAATACAAATTATGTTTTATGTTGGCTCTACGATTTATTTTACCCTCCCCCACTGCCCGATAGTTGTCTCTTCCAACCCCAAGTGATTTGCACCAAAATCTAGTCTTCATTTAGCAGTATCTTTCCAGGTTCGGCTCAAGACTATTACAGGTTGGTGGATGCTATTAATGTCCAAAAGGGTCATTCTCATGCAAACAGGTCACCTGCACAACATAGACAACTGGAAGATCTGCGGGATGAAGCAATGACTGTCTCCAGGAATTTACATACTTTGAAAGTGGTTTGGTGAGATGTGTCATCATAGCCAAAATATACTCTTCCGAAATGTTTTTATATAGCATTTACTTTCTTGAGGGAAATGTGTATACAATAATATAAATTTACATTTTACGCCCTTTTTAGATCAGTGAATGTACTGGTATGGTCATTTGTGCTAAACATGAATGAAATACTGGGGTCAAAAATTACTTAAGGACTAAAGAATAAGCCTTCTTTATTTTGCATCATAATTTTTTGGAGTAAAAGCTTTATTAAATCTGCAAGAGAACAACTTCATTGGAAAGGAAACTGCATTTATATATCTCATTAATCCTGCTCTGTCAAATAAACTTCCTCGGACTGATTTTCTATATCTGGCCATTCATTTATGAGAGCAGATACTACTGGAGTGCAGAGAGTTAGATGATGTTCAGCCACCGCAGATCGGACTGATACGCTTCCTGCAGCTGGTAAGAAGTTACTAGGATTAATGTTGGGTCTGGATCTTGTGAATGATCCTTCAAATGTAAGTAACTAAGAGAAAACATACAAAAATGCTTCTTCCCGGAATATTTGACAGGACATAGAGGGTAACTGCTCATCTGTCTTGACTCCTGGAACAAAATTTTACCAGCTGCTTGTTCTGAAGAGTTCCCTGGAGTCCATCTCCAGGTTAATTCCATCTGTTGCAAACCATCTGGATCATCTCAAAATGGAAGATTTGCCCTTTGATGGCTACTTAAAGCATCTGGTCTTATGTCTTAAACTCAAGCAACGTTTTGAGCAAGAAGTAAGGTTCTGGTGGAAGTGACAACAAATCTACATCATGTTCAGTTATATTAATTGAAAGATCTCTTCACTGCATACCAAAACATCTTGTTTTACTACATAGCATCATTGGATCAGACTGGGCTATAACTTGATTAGATATTTAAAAATAACAATTAAAAAACAATTTAAATCCCCAGTATCCTCTTGAGAATATATTGCTCCTTTTGAAGTAACTGGAAGTCTACATGTGTTCAAAACACATGTTGAAGTCTACATGTGTTCAAAACACATGTATTATCAGGCAGGGATGCTGTTACAGATGTAAAACATTCATGTCTATTAAACCTTTTTTGTAATGCATTGATACATTTTGGCCACCTTTCCTGATGCAGTGGACTCTCCACATCACAGCACCTTCCATGGGGTGGAAATTGCAACCTTCACGTGGTCCGCCCTGTTTCGACTAATGCAATCATCTCGACGTGCATAAACGGAAGATCAAACAGAACAAGTTGTCGAACAACTTTAGGCTGTGCACGCCACACGAAAGAAGAAGAAGCACCTTCCATTATTGAAATAAGTGGGACTTTGTATTATTCGGCACATCAGAAGTGTGATCAAGCTGTAGGATTATTATTCCTACTTTCTCAAGGTTCAAGCAATACATTTCTTAAATCACCCAGCAAAGGTTCCTACCGGTGACTTTTTTCTATTTCGCTGAGATTTTACATTATTTCATTGTTGATCCGTGTTATTTTGCAGTCAGAGTGAAATGCTGTGAGGTACACTGTAGGTCTAAGTAAGATACAGTACATAATCAACACTTAAGATAGACACAAAGTGCTGGAGTAACTCAACGGGAAAGGCAGCATCTCTGGAGTGAAGGAATGGGTGACGTTTTGAGTAGACCCTTCTTCAGTCTGAGAGTCAGGGGAGAGGGAGACAGAGATATGGTAGGGTAAGGTGTAACAGATCAAAGGGGACGATGATCAAGGAAATGTAGAATGGTACATTGTTAGCTAAGGGGAAGGTGACAACGAGGCATACTATCAGTAATATTGAATAATCAAACATATTTGACATCATTTGTAGTGCACATGCACTGCAATGTTGAGGCAGGTTTACGAGATGCTCATGGGTTGAACCCATCCACACTTTACTTAAATGTTTCAGCTGGGGAAAAGTCTCTGTTGCTGCAGTTTAAGGTAGCCACTCCTCAAACCAGTGAAATGTCTTTGGTCCAGGATGTGGTGAATATTCTGTAACAAAGGAGAGCTCTTATCTTACATTACATGGGAAGATTTTTAATACTTTTTGTAAAAGACCGAGATAGGACATACATGAATTAAAAGTTGATCTGTGATGCCTCAAGCTAGAATGTTTTCTTGCTTTATTGATGGGAAACTTCCCTATCAAAGAGGTATAAAATAGATGGATTTGATAAAGAGCAAGTTATTTGTCTGAAGAAGGATCTGACCCAAAACATCACCCATCCTTTTTCTCCAGGGATGCTGCCTTACCCACTGAGTTACTCCAGAACTTTTTGTTTATCTTCAGTATATACCAGCAATTGCAGTTCCTTTCTACACAAGTTATTTGCTCTGTCAGATGATCAGCCATGATCATATTGAATGGCGGTGCAGGCTCGAAGGGCCGAATGGCCTGCTCCTGCACCTAATTTCTATGTTTCTATGTTTCTATTACCCCAACTACAGCGACAATGAAAATGTTTCCTCTTGTCTCTCATTGAAATTATTAGTATAAATCAAGTTGCTGATATAAGGCAGGCAGAGTGATCAATATCAGTTAGTGGGGAAGCAGAGGTTTTGGTTTAAAATATTCCAATGGTTGCCAACTGAATATTTGAAATAGGTTTTATTGGAGGAGAGTGAAAAATGATTGAATTTTCATCCAGGGTACGACAGAATTCAGAGGTCTCTTCAACATCACATTACTTCCAGTTACAGTCTTTTGACCAGAAATGTGAATGATTACTCTCCCCCCCCCCCCCCCCCCCCCCCCCCCCCCCCGCCTCCCACAGAAGCTGCCCAACTCTTGAATTCCTGCAGTACATTAAAGACAGAGGGGTAGAGTAACTCAGTGGGTCAGGCAGCAGCAGGGATGGATCGGCACCTTCTTCAGACTGCTAAATTCCTTGTGCTCTGTAATTCCTTAAATAGGTTGTTTGCTGCACCAGATTCCAGCAATCCCCACTTCAAAAATCTACTTCTAAACCAATGAAAGTTTCTACTTATTTAGAGTGGACGTTTGAAACTGTTATCTTCAGCCATCCTCTACATTGCTTGCAAAAGGATCAAAATAGTCATTATCACTTGAGCCTATTGGTATTTAGGAAGCTGCACAAGTTACAGCTGAGTAGATAATTCTTAGACCTATTAAATTGTTAATATAATCCCTACCTGCATACTCCTATTGACAGCTAATACTGCCAAGACACAAATTTGGAGTAGAACTCATGGTCAACATGTTTTAACATCTTTTTGATCTTGTTAAAACTCCTTGATTTTATGGGTTTCCACAAATGGGTGTAATTGCATAACATTTCTCTTATTCAGCATTATTAAAAAGAAAATTATAATAATTGTCACAATTACATTTGTGCTGTGCACAGGCTGGCTATTGTGTTTCCAACATGACATCCTGAAGGCTACAGTGGCCTTAAGGATGAAGAAAACTTCCTAAAGTTTATCTTCTTCTGAGGACAATCACTCAGGATTGACAATGAGTTATCAGTGGGAGTGCATTTACCACAAACATAACTTCATACCTCAATACCAATTAGGGATGGACAATAAGTATTGGGTTTACCAATGTTGCCCATGTGCTTTGATTGGAAAAAAAAACCACAACTTTAAATTAGACAAAAATGCTGGAGAAACTCAGTGGGTGAAACAGTGGAGCTCCATAGATGCTGCCACACCCGTTGAGTTTCTCCAGCACTTTTGACTACCTTCGATTTTCCAGCATCTGCAGTTCCTTCTTAAACAACTTTAAAGTACATTGTGGGTAGTAAAGCACTTTGAAAGGCATTAATCTGCCTTTTATCATTTAAATTAATGTTTCTCAGATCTATGGAAGGTGGGGTCAGAAGGGGAAGGAGTTTAAAAACTCAAGGGCCAATTTCAAGAAACCAACTGTTTCTTTGACATTGGCAAAACAAGCTAAGGAACATAAAAGGATGCGTTCAACATTTGTGTCCTTGTTCCTAGAGCACTCTGCAGCTGGCATATGAAATTCCCTCCCACTAGGATAGGCACTACCAGATGTACTTCAAATGGAACAGGCGATGATCAGTTTATTTAAAATAGTTAAAGATATCAAAAGTAGGCATAGGGAAAGTTTCAATAGACAATAGACAATAGGTGCAGGAGTAGGCCATTCGGCCCTTCAAGCCAGCACTGCCATTCAATGTGATCATGGCAGATCATCCCCAATCAGTACCCCATTCCTGCTTTCTCCCCATATCCCATGACTCTGCTATTTTTAAGGGCCCTATCTAGCTCTCTCTTGAAAGCATCCAGAGAACCTGCCCCCACCACCCTCTGAGGCAGAGAATTCCACACTCACAACTATCTGCGAGAAAAAGTGTTTCCTCGTCTCCGTTCTAAATGGCTTACTCCTAATTCTTAAACTGTGGCCCCTGGTTCTGGACTCCCCCAACATCGGGAACATGTTTCCTGCCTCTAGCGTGTCCAAACCCTTAACAATCTTATATGTTTCAATGAGATCCCCTCTCATCCTTCTAAACTCCAGATTGTACAAGCCCAGCTGCTCCATTCTCTCAGCATATGACAGTCCCGCCATCCCGGGAATTAACCTTGTAAACCTACCCTGCACTCCCTCAATAGCAAGAATGTCCTTCCTCAAATTAGGGGACCAAAACTGCACACAATACTCCAGGTGTGATCTCACTAGGGTTCTGTACAACTGCAGAAGAACCTCTTTGCTCCTATGCTCAACTCCTCTTGTTATGAAGGCCAACATGCCAGTCGCTTTCTTCACTGCCTGTTGTACCTGCATGCTTACTTTCATAGACTGATGAACAAGGACCCCCAGATCCCGTTGTACTTCCCCTTTTCCCAACTTGACGCCATTTAGATAGTAATCTGCCTTCCTGTTTTTGCTACCAAAGTGGATAACCTCACATTTATCCACATTAAACTTAATCTGCCATGCATCTGCCCACTCCCCCAACCTGTCCAAGTCACCCTGCATTCTCATAGCTCATATCCTTATATCTCATGTTCTGTCCCCGGTCATTGAATATCTGTGCTAATGCACGTGAATAGAATAATAATAGTTTTAGAGGATTATGTTTGTAAGATGTTCAGTGCTATCCTCTGCGAAACTAATTCTCAGGACTTGATTCAATGAGCTGAATGGCCTAATTCTGCTCTTGTTTCTTATGAACTGAAATGGAAAATTCCTCATATGTATTCCAAGCTATAGGTCTCTGCATTAAGAACATAATTTCCTCCAAATATATTATCATAGCGTACAACAGCCATATTTTTTTAATTTAAGTTAGTCTTTACACTTCGGAAAACCAAAATGAACCTACAAAGGATCTGAGACCAGATGCTGTGTACTGGCAAAAAGATCAATATAGATTTTTAAAAAATCTAATTATTTTATTATTGTCAAAAATCTTAGAAATTCAGGGAAAAGACTGAACGTAAAATATGTTGGAGAATTTTGATTAAGTGCGTTAAATAAGATAATTAATAGGCTGCCCATTGTGAGCTCAACATAACACTCTCTTCAATTGACTTTGGGTGTTGTCTGAAAATGGCTGGCTAAGTCAATATCACCTCTTTTACACCACTGCTCAAAGTTAGACACCCTCATTCAGCCCCTATTTGGGTAATTTTAACCTGATTCACAAGCAGTGTTGAGCCAGCATATTTTTATACACCCATCAAGTTAAATCACATTGGAAGACAGAACTGTGTGGGATATAAAATGAATGGCTAACCCAAACATGCCAGTTACTTACCAAGGGGTTATGTTAAAATTGCAGCCCATAAATCAGTAGCCTTAATTATAGGATTTGGCACATACATCTTGCTTCTATGGCAAAACAGCAATCTCAAAAATGCATGGGCTTCCATAGTGTGTGTGCTCAGCACAGTAGAGCACTTTCTAGATTTATTTTCTTTACTATACCTATAAAATGAAAACAAAACCTGACATGCCTCTTAATCGGTTGCAGTTTCTGCATCTATCCACATTTCACTTCAACACACAGCCATCCAATGCATTTTCCCTTGTGTTTCTTTTTAATCTTGTTTTTGCATGTTGTGATAACATCAAAAAATAGCCTAAAGTTGAAATTCAACCTCATTTTTGATCGACTGTGATCAAACTTATGCCTTTGGCTATGGCGCACTGCATTTCATTGTTTAACAGTGTACCAAAAAAACAACCCCTGTGCCTTGACAGTGTTTTATATTTTTCCAACATAAGTTTAAATGTTACATTTTGTATAAATCATAAGCTTTGTTTGTCCACACGCATATACGGAGCTCTGTGGGTTACTGCGACCAATCAGGGCTGGATTGCAGTTCGGTGGAAGCCCTCGGTGTGTGTGGTGAGGGCTCAGCTCCGCGGGACTCGAATTCATTCATTCGGAAACTCAAACCATGTGAGACCGAGCGAGCGAGTGAGTGAGTGACTGAGAGTGAGAGAGAGAGAGAGAGAGAGAGACAGGCAGGCAGGCACAGAGAGCAGCCGCAGCTCTCTGACTAGTACATTATACTACTATAAGCGCAGCCTTCCTCACGCTTTAAAAATACAGGGAACCTAGAAACAGCCAACGCCTCACCCTTCTCATTCTCAACCCAAAGAGGGGTCCTGCTTTGCTTTGCCGATTATTACAAGAATTAACTTTTATATTAAATACAGGGTTCTGTGGGAATACAACAATGCTGCAGAGTCTCATTTCCTCTATTTTGTATCTACTGTATTTCACGGATGCAATAGTTTCAGGTACGGTAACTTTTTATTGAAGCATGCTTTGCATTAAGGCACGATTTTTTCTTAATTAAACACCAATTTCAGCGTTTTATCCTGCACATTTTGGGGGATAAAATGCGTTTCTAACCCAGGTATATTTGACAATAAAACACAGTAGAATGTCCACACGGCTCAAAATGTTAACAGTAGTCTTTCGAAATGAAATTTCAAGAGCCTTAAAATAGTATTTTTGCACTAATTGTGATTTTTTCCCCCCTCCTTCCCTCTGCACAGGTCTCGAGAATTTCCGAGAGGAATCTGAGATCGTGTTCCCGTCCGTGCTGCAGGATGGAAGAGCGTACCCCGTGCGGGGCAAGTCGGCAGCCGGCCCCACGTCCCGGGAAGTGCGCTCCATCTCCAACGGGGACGAGTACGAGTCGCAGGAGTTTTACCCGCGGGAGCTGCGGGCTCCTGCCCCGCCCGGCCACCGCGGCGGCGCCGCCGCCACCTCCTCCTCCTCCTCCTCCTCCTCGCCCGCTTCCTCATCGTCTCCCCGGGGGCTGCAGCTGAAGATCCCGGCGTTCGGCAGAGAGCTCTACCTGAGCCTGACCAGGGACAGCCGCTTCCTATCCGGTAGCTTCGCCGTGCACAGTCGCCGGAGCCGGCACCACACGTCGGTGCGCTCCTACCGCGCCGAGCACGCCTGCTACTACAGCGGATTCGTGCACAACTCCAGGGGCTCGCTCGCCTCTTTCAGCACCTGCGGGGGACTGGTAAGTGCACAGCTGTCAAATACCACTGACACTCACTCGCCCGCTGCCGTTTCCACCTGCAATTCCGACGTATTTGGCGCAATATTTCAGTTCAGAAATAATGCAATCTTAATAATTCCCAGCAACACGTCTGCTTCGCCTTGGCGAGGATGCAATCCAGGTCAATCTTTTTATATCCTGGGATAAGTTTATTTAGTACCCCCCACCCCCCATCCATCCATCCATCCAATGCCATCCAACCTTTGAATTTCGCAGATACGTTTTTATTTTATCAAATAATTGTCCTTCATCAATTGTTATCAAAATAAAAAGTGACAGTCGTCCTGATTCTGACATATAAAACCATGTCCGTTTTAAAATTCCTTGCAAGACTCCTATTTATTAGAACTGTGCGGGAATGCAGCCTTCCTGAATAACTTCAATCTGGTTTGAGCCTGGCAATTTCACACCCCTCCGCTTGGCGCTTCGGTGCAAAATTGGACCGGCAGGAGGCGCATCTGCACAGGGCTCAAGTGGACCAATTGTTGGTGCTTTAGAGTCGGGGCGTGATGCTCCCGTTGTGCAGCCGTGGGGTTCTGCCGTTCATCTCCAATGTTGCTTCAAGAATTCTATTGTTCAACGCTCAACCTCACACAGAAAGGTACCGGAATGACCGTTAAACGCGTGAGATCTGGATGCATTGCCCACAGCCATACATTCGGAATCAGCGTGTCTCATATCGGACAGAATATTACACTTGAATTAGGGCGCTGTGGCGTGAAAACATTTTGGCGTTTCGATAACGTTCATCAGAAAAATGTTACACTACTTCGAAGCAGCATAGTACGCCGTACACTGTTGTATGCATAGAGGTGTGGAGGATGTTTAATTTTGTGAATACTCCTTCAGCATTGCTGAAGTGGACATTTGGACAGAGGCATATGTTTTAGAGACTTTAAAAAACAAAACAGTGCAGAAACATTTAATTATCTTACACATTATATCTGTATTTTCTTTTCCCTGGGGATTCTGTATCTTCCCTTAAAAAATCTTTGAAATGTTTGTAACTTCCAAAAATTCTTGCTCTTCTTTGACCTTTTACTAGTCAGGTTTGGTCACATTTACAATCACAGTGGTAGGGACCATAATGCACTTTGTCACCTTGCCCTCTCTGCATCCGTTGAGGTGGTTTGGGTTGTCTTCCAATTCGGTTTCACATTTGGCAATATAATGTGCCACACTTTATTGCATTTTTTTAGATCTGAGTGTTTCAGAGTATTTTTGATCACTGCATTACGGGTTCTGGTCACCTCTTTACAGGAAGGATGTGGAGACTAGAGAGGGAGCAGAAGAGCTTCACCTGAATGCTGCCTCGATTAGAAGGTATTAGCTATAAGGGGAGAGATAGAAAACAAGCTAGAAGGAGAGGTTGGACACATTTGTTTTCTCGGTGGTGTTGGAGGCTGAGGGAGACCAAGTAGAAGTGTATACAATTATGAGAGGCATCGGTAGGGTAAACAGTCAAACCGTTTTCCCAGGGTGGAGATGCCAAAGACTAGAGGGCATAGCTTTAAGATGAGAGGAGCAAAGGTTAAAGAAATGTGTGGGACGTTTCCTTTCACAGAGAGTGGTGGGTGCCTGGAACGTACTGCCAGAGGTGGTGGTGGAGGCAGATATGATAGTAGCATTTCAGAGGCTTTTGGATAGGCGCGTGGATATGCAGCGAATGGAGGGATATGGATCACAAGCAGGCAGAGATTAGTTTAATTTGACATCATGTTCAGCGCAGACATAGTGGGCCAAAGGGCATGTTCCTGCGCTGCTCTGTTCCAGATTCTATGATTCCAATATTTTCTGGGTTTTGAACCAAAAGTTTGTAAACATTGCTGTAGAGACTTCTCCGAGTGATGTGAGTGAGTGATGTGAACACGCGTGTCAAATTCTTGAGGCATAACTTTGTGGTGAGAGGGGGAAAGTTTAAAGGAGATGTGTGGGTCAAGTTGTTTTTTTTTTACACGGAGAGTAGTAGTTGCCTGGAGCTTGCAATCAGGGGGGGTGGTGGCAGCAGATATTATAGTGTTGTTTTAAGCTTTTAGATAGGCACATAGATATGCAGAGAATGGAAGGATATGGCCCATGGCATCATGTTTGACACAAACATTATGGGCTGACGGGCTTGTTCCTGCACTACACTGTTCTATGTACTTGTCTAAATGTCTTTTAAACATTGTGATTATACCTGCTACTACTGCTTCCTCTGGCGGCTACATATAGGAATCTTCATTATACAGCAGTGATCTGCTGTCTACAACTCTTACCACATCGTGTTGTCAGCCCACATCTTCTTATCTCTCTGTACCCAGAGGTGAACTCTTCATGTTTTCGAAATGGAAACCTGTGTTAAAACAAACAAGCTTCAGGACAGGCTGAAGAATGAACGCTTTGAAGACACTTTTCAATGCCATTTCAGTTTTGATGATTGTGCAAATATTTAATGCACAATCATAACATTATTTGCCATTCTCTACATGAAGAGGATGCCTCTCAGGACAATTTGAAATATTTCTCCTCTCTCTTTAAAGTCTGTAGTTTTAGACTCTCTTTTAACCTGAGAAAATACTGTGACTTAGTTTTGCCCCTCATGATTATATATAACTCCCCATGGTCATCATTCAAACTTCTATGCTCCAGAGAACAAAACCACGGCTCTTTATATCTCAATTCCACTCCTGGTAGCATCCTCGTGAATCTTTCCAGCTTAATGACTTAATTACTGCTGTACTGTTCCCTCAGCATTTTTTTTAGAGAGCAAACTGCAGCAGACTTGTCGAAGCTAACCCCATCAGACCTAATTGAAGTTAGCCCCATCAGACTTTACTTGACTTTATCTTGCACTAAAGATTATATCCACAATCCTGTATCTGTACACTGTGGACGGCTCGTTTGTAATCATGTATAGTCTTTCCACTGACTGCTCAGCTTGCAACAAAAAGGTTTTACGGTACCTCAGTAGCTGTGTCAATGAATTAGACTAAACTATTCATGAAGTCTGTCCATTCTGGGGAGTTTTGCTTGCTTGAGGAGATGGTGGAGGTCAAGCCCTCTTGCCACATCTTGACCTGTGTTTGACGCAGCCATTGCTGCTGTCAAACATGGCCTTGCATTACAGACTCCAGTGCATTTTCCACACACATCATGAGAATTGTAGCTCATTGTACTTGCTGGAAGGCTTGAAGCACAACTATTTGTTGGTGCACTTCCAGGACTTTTCTTTGCAAAGGCTGAATTTCTGAAGATAGACGCCAAATGCTGGAATAATTCAGAGGGTCAGCATCTCTGGAGAAAAGGAATATGCGACCATCAGACCGTCTGAAGAAGGATTCTGGTCCAAAACATCACCTGTTCCTCTTCTCCAGAGATGCTGACCCTCTTTCCTTAAATTACCATCTGTCCCTCTGTGCCGGCACTGTTTGAAAATGAAGCAGGTGAGGGATGGGATGGTCGGGCTGGGCTGGCTTGGCTTGTGCTTCACGGGTGCTGATGCTGCAGTGTGATCTACAGATGTAAACAAGGAACATGAATATGGTAAACCCTCGTTATAATGGACCATGGCGGGGGGGGGGGGGGGGGGGTTGGTGACCGTTATTGCCTATGTCCACTATAGCCGAGTAAGGAATTACCGATTAATCCAATATAATTGTATAAGTAGTCGAAACAAAGAACTGCAGATGCTGATTAATACACAAAAGGTCACCATGTGCTGGAGTAACTCATTGGGTCAGGCGGCATCCCCGGAAAACATGAATAGGTGACGTTTAGGGTCGAGGGCCTTGTTCAGACTCTAGGTCTGGAACTGCGCCTGGAATCCAGGTGAGTTGAGGGGAGGATCAACGGAATTATTGGTCATGGCAGAGGAAGCTTGGATTAGGCCACATTTAGAATATTTTGTGCAATTCTGGTTGCCGCATTACAGGATGTAGAGGGTTTGGAGAGGGTGCCGAGGAGGTTCACCAGTATGTTGCCTGCGTTCTAATGTTTAAGCTTAAAGGAGAGAACTGTGGTTGCTGTTTTTTTCTATTACAAATCTCAAATTGTGGAGTACAGAGGCAAATAAATAAATAATGGGTCTTTGTCCCAAACATTATGGAGGGCACTGTATATAGCAATGTTACAAAATTTTGAGATTTAAAAAAGCAAATTTGCAATTTATCCCATCAGATAAAGCATAAAAAGTTTAATTTGACACCCAATTCACTTTCATATCTTCAGTATTAAAAAAGTTATGGCCATTTTCATACTCGGGAAATTAGCATCTTGTTCTCCATTGCCTTTCCATTGACTTAACTCAAAAGCTGTGATCTAGAACAGTCAAAAGCCCATAACTTTCTTAAACATTAAGATAACTCAATGAAATGTTCAGTTATTATAGATTGAGACATTCTGAAACAAATATGAAACAATCTTACTTGGATGACCTGAAATTAAAGCATATAATTAGTTAGTTATCTAGTTGTAGCTAATTACAAAATTAAATTACTAGATCTAAACATCTATCCATTTCTTAAGAAAAGATAAACTTTTTTAAATTGCCTAAGTGTCCAAATAACATTCACACAATAATCTACAATATAACATGATTTTTAAATCTCATTTTCATGAATTTATAGGCCAAATGGAAGGAATTTAGTGTTTAATGCCTGTCAATTAATGGCCATTTAAATCAACTAGCGAGTGGGTTTTAGTGGAATGTGGTGGATTGGAACGTTGCGGTTTGCGGTGAATTTAACCCACAGTCGGTATGAAAAGTACAGCCGGTTCATTTTTTTTTTGTCCCCTTTTCGCAACATGAAAATTTGATTAAATGCTTCCTAAGAACCACGTTTTTATGTAAAAATAAACTCTGTACCTTCTTTTATCGCCTACGTTAGGTCTGTTCTGCTGTCGGCGTTCAGAGCTTTAGAAGATGATTTTTAAACTACTCTAGTTAATAAATAATCTAGCGTAGTTTAAAAATAGCTTCATGAATGAAATGTCGGAGCGATTCCTCTTTAGCGACGAAATCGCCCGACATGGATCGATTTTGACTGTCTGGGGAAAAACGGCATTTTAAACCTGCCCCCCCTCTGAAAGGTGCCAAAGTCACGCACACGGGGAGCGGCAGAACTTCAGCGCCGCTAAAGGTAGGTATTGTAACATACCTACTGTATACAGCTTCAACATAGCTTCCTGACTTTTATAATCAATGCCCCAACCTATGAAGGCATGGATGCTATATGCCACCATTATTACTCTATCTACTTATGCTGACACTTTGAAGGAGCTATGGACTTCACAACAAGACCAACAACAGTGGTCTTAAAGGTCCTGTTGTATACTTTGTCCTGATTTCTTTCCTCTTATAGTTGACCTACCGAAATGCAACACCAAGCAGGTGTCTGGAACTCCATCTTCTATTTTCTATCCCCATTACCAACTGGTCTCTAACCTGCTTATTCTTTTGACAACCTTCTTCAGTAGCCACAACTCTGCCAATTTTTGCACTGTCTTCAAACCTACTAATCAGCCCACCTACATTTTTGTCCAAACCATTTGTATATATCACAAACAACAGAGGTCACAATGCTGATCCTTATAAAACACCACTGATCACAAGCCTCCAGCCAGAATAACTACCCTCCACCACTATACGCTGCCTTGTGTGACAAGAACAATTTTGACTCCAATCTGCCATCTTGATGGATCCCTGGGTGCTTTAAACATCAGGATTAGACTACCTTGTGGGACCTTTTCAAAAGCTTTACTGAAACCCATTGTTGGCGATTATCCTTAAATTTCCTTTTGAACTACATCAGTTCTTCAGCCAAATTGCCATCTTGCCTCTTCCAGGAACGCCTTTGCATTTGACTGCTTGGTTCTACTTTCAGCCCAAGGTTTACACTCGGACAGACTGTTGTGAAATTCCATTTGCAATAGTGTTAGTACCTAGGTCGCACATCGCTGATGTGCTCACAGCCAACTCTATTCACTAAATCCTTCTTGTATTTCCTCTCATTATTCAAGGTAGTTATGTAGTAAGCAATGAAACAGAGTGTTCCACAATAAATTATTTGGAGCTACAGCCTGTAACCCTGATTTGCCACTGCTTGCCTGCTGGAGGCTGCTTGGTGCCTTGCAAACCCATCTCTTTGGTGTTCTGATGGGATATTGTTAGTTCACCCCTATAAACCAGAAGGTCGCTAGAGCACATATACCCAACACGTATCTAATCTGCTTTATTGAAACATGCTTGAGATATTTCAGATCGATATTCTGGGCTATGACGGATTTGGTGGTACAGTGGAGCAGATGGTTGATCTGCTGCCTCACAGTGCCAGAGCCCTGGGTTGGATCCTGTCCTTGGGTGCTGTCTGTGTGGAATTTGTACGTTCTCCCTGTTCGTTTGCTCATGTGTCAGATGACGTATAGCTCGCTGTTGGCTTCTGTCATTGTCCAACATGTCGACAGAATTGGTCGCCCGTCGCGTCACAGAGTGCATCGTGTCGTCGTTTCTGGGGATCGCCATGAGGAGGCTTCTGTCATGATCCCCTGTGACCATGTGGGTTTCTTCCATGTGCCCCGGTTTCGTCCCATATTCTAAAGATGTGCTGGTTTGTAGATTGATTGGCCTCTTTAAAATTGTTGCTCTTGTGTACGGAGTGGATGCGTAAGTGAGAAAACATAGAACTAGTGTGAACAGATGATCAATGATCGGCATTGACTTGGTTGGCCAAAGAGCTCGTTTCCATACTGTACCTCTAAACTCAACTAAACACTCTGCATTTTCATTTTTATAGTTGCTTCCTATACAATAAAAGGGCTTCAAATGTACTGTTCATATTGTACTCCATGGGTTGACAATAAATATAATTCAGCATTTTGTTTTTGCCTCATCTTTGCCTAATTCTCCTGTGCGTATGGTACCTCAGCAGGACTGTTCAATATCTTATCACTCATTTCTGATGTAAATAGAAACTGTCATCTTTACAGGTAGTCACCATCAAGGATTTTCCCCATCAAGGCAGGTGAGGCACTGTTGAATGAGCATTTTGAGGGTGGGTAATGGGATAATATATTTTTGTAAGAACACTTATCTCTTTCATCACACAATAATTATTTTGTAGCCTTCCTGTAATTTTAACTCGTATGGTTGCCTGCTGAACTGTCTAAGGACTGCTAAAGTATCTGCATGACCTGGTCGTGTAGAAGACAGGCTGCCCTTACCATCTCTGTGGGCTTATTCCCTGGTTGCACCTTGGATCTGAGCCCTGAGGAAAAACGTCCTCATGTTTTTTACACACCATCCCCATGATAAGTTATTCAATATATAAATGTTAAATCCCCCACGTTAAATAGTTTTACTTGAGTTGTCTCATTTTCCAGTGCCTGCCTTAGCAATCCTGCAATGCCCAAACCTGTGCCTTTCTCCTGATTAGGTATGCTCCAGTCTTTCCTTCTGGTCCCTGGTTTTGCATGACACTTGATAATCACTGATAGTGCCAAATTAAAACATTTCAAGGTCTCCATGATCTCATCCTGTGCAACCTCACTACTAGTTCATGGTCTTGGTAAACTCACCAATCTTTTGTATTCTTCCGTGCTTACCACCGGCAACCATCATTCTCTTCTTCAATATCTGTTTTTGCACTTTCCCAGAACTCGGGGATATCTGTTCAAACAAACATATCCACTTTTTTAATAATCTGGGTAAAGGCTGAAAACTCAATTCCATATCTGCCACGTCCACTATCCACCATCTCTACTGTTCATCATGGGAAGTCTCCCACTCTCTTTTCTTGCACTGGATCATTCTCCATCAGCTCCCTCGATTAGTATATCTCGAACTTGATACCCATGTGGTGTTTGTAGGCTGTTTGCTAAGGCAAGTTGCAGAGGTAAATCTAACAGCAGAACATTATTTAAGACAGTAACTGCCAACCGACAGCAGTCTCTGGTATAACAATGTGTCAAGAGTCACTTCACTTGGTACACACATATCTTGAAGGCATGCTTCACACTTTTATACACTGCAGTGATGATTAAGAATGGTCTCCTACACAGGTCCTTTCATAAATTGTTCTGCCATTCAGTACAACACGCGTTACTATTTCATGTTACAGTTTGATAGACTGACCACTAGTTAGCCCGACACCTGTTATAATTTAATGTGTCAAATTTAGAAATGTAGAACGTTGAGCCACTTCCTTTAATCCAATGTCGAAAGTAATTTCAATATTTTGCTTTACGTTTCCAATGCAATATATCCTGAAATTCAGTATTACTAAAATTAATGGCTAAATAGCATCTCAACTGCAATAGAAATAATCTATAGTTGTAGAGAAAATCTAATCTTCAATGTTCCTCAATGAATTTAAACATTCTACTCTTAAACAAGTTTTACTTGTTAACTGGATTGTAATTCACGGAATGAAGATTATGATTTTTTTACTAAAGCTTTGAATTTGAGATTGGGACTTGTTTGATGTTGTAAAACTGACAGAATTAAGCTATACCATCAGTTCTGTATAAGTTTTGAACGGAGCCAAACAAGCTCTGAGAATATGTTGGTCCATAAAGTCCTGTTTTATTTACCTTACAGTGATAATGAAATAATGTAATATCAACACATTGTTCTTTAAAAATAATCATTTTTTGATATCCTGTATTTTCAGCCTTTGTTTATGAAATAGTAACTGTTGCAATAAGCAAATGATTATGGGCAAGGCAGTGGGCTGATACTGATCTAATTAAGATGGATGGGTTTATTGTGCCTGTGTTCCATTCGAGTCATGAGGCTAACTATTGGATCAGCCATGATTAATAATGGAAGGCAACTTGTTATATAGTTGAACTCGTATTATCACCTTTGGGAACTTCCCCAGCGTCTTCACCGTTCATAAGTGTGATCCTTTATTCCCACACCCAAACCCCTCGGGCTAAAACTAACCCTGTTGATTGCTGAAACAGCCCAGTCTTGTGCCTCTATCCAGGAAACTGCACTGGGATGCCTGTGGTAAGATTGAATGTGCAGTGAGAAAGGCAAGTGGTTTGTTGGTCTCCATTGCAAATGGATTTAAGTATTGAAGCAAAGATGTCACACTATTGTTGGAGTTTAGTGTGCATTTTTAGTTGCCTTAACTAAAGGCAGTTTTTCTTGCCAAAGTGGGAACGCAACACAAATTTACTGGAGTGAATTGTGGAACAGCAAGTCTGATGTACAGGGAGAAATTGGGTCAGTAGGTCCTTCATTCAAAGGCACATTGAAAAGAAGAGAGGGCCTGATAGAATGCAATGGAATTCTAACTGGCCAGACAGGTGAGATACAGAGAGCATACACCAGATTATTGGGGAGCGCAGCCTTAAGAATTGGGCCATGACTTTTAGAACTGACTGACATCAGGTGAAGTTTTTTCACAGAGTGGGTAGTGTACCTGCAGAATTCTCTTCCTCTACGCCTGGTCTCACCAATGTACAGGAGGCTATGTCGGAAATACCGGATGCAGTAGATCAGATGAGTAGGTGCCTGTGAACCTCTGTTTCACCTGAAAACCCTGGATCAGGTCCCTGGATAGAGGTGTAGGGACAGGTGTTATATCTCCTGCGTTTGTGGGAGAAAGTACCTGTTGGGGGGGGGTGGGTGGAAAGGGATGTGAACCAAGAAGTTGTGGAGGGGGCAGTCTCTGCGGAAGATGGAAAGGGATGGAGATGGGACTTTGCGGACGGCAGAATGGAAAGGGGATGTGTCTCTGCACAAGGTGGAAAGGAGTGGGAATGGGTCTCTGTGGAACGCAGAAATGGATGAAGAACTGCTAAGTAGATTGCTTGGGGTTGGGGGAGGGGATGGGTGTGGGGAGGTGGGTAGAAGTCTGGGCAATGCATCTATTCCTTTTCTTTCTCTGATCTTTTGACTTTGGGATGGAGAACCAGTTGTGGTCCGACCTCTCACTCTGGGGGTCTCTGCTGCCTTGAAACCATGATCTTTTGATTCTGCTGGGTAAATGAGCATTGTTAAACAGGTGTGTGCGAGTGGTTTATTGGATTCATTACCCCAGCACTGGACTGCCGCTACAAATAACATGGTTAGTTTTATCCTGAGGGGTTGGGGGTTGGAATTGAAGGTCAGGATCGTGGTCAGAAGTGAGGGTGCCGTCAACAGTGCCCAGATTAATTCCGGCCACCAGCATAGCAACAAAAATTTAACCAAGATGGACTTCTTTGTTTTCTTTGCTGTTCATCCCTCTTCCTGAGATCCGGGTTTGATCCTGATTATGCGCGCTGTCTGCTTGGACTTTGTATGTTCTCCACGTGACCTGCATGTGTTTTTTGCAGGTGTTCCGGTTTTGTCCCACTTTCCAAAGACATGCAGGTTTGTAGGCTAATTGGCTCGATAACATTCTAAATTGTCCCTAGTGTGTGCAAGATAGTGTTAGTGTGAGGTGAGCACCGGTCGGCATGGGCTCGATGAGCCGAAAGGACTGTTTCCACACTGTATCTCTAAAGTGAACTAAATTAAACTCTGACCTAAGATAGCAATAGACATCTTGTTCAAGTCATAGGGTGCTGATGTCCATTCTAATAGTAAGCTTTTGTCAGAGGCAGGCATCCTTGCTATTTTTGCTATTAGGTTCTTTTTAAAATGGGGATCCTTGCAACATCAAAGGTAATGCAACTTTAAAGCTATCAAATAGTGAGGTAATAATGCTCCAGCCCACTCCACTCTTGCCGAATTTGGCCCTTGATATAAGCAACTCTCTGTGTAAGAATCCGACAGAGGTTCACCTGCACCTCCTCCAACCTCATCTACTGCATCCGCTGCTCCAGATGCCAGATGATCCATATCGGTGAGACCAAGCGGAGGCTTGGCGATCGTTTCGCCGAACACCTCCGCTCGGTCCGCATTAACCAACCCGACCTCCCGGTGGCTCAGCACTTCAACTCCCCCTCCCATTCCGTATCCGACCTCTCGGTCCTGGGCCTCCTCCACGGCCAGAGTGAGCAACACCGCAAGCTGGAGGAACAGCACCTCATATTCCCCTTGGGGAGTCTGCATCCTTTGGGCTTGAACATTGAATTTTCTCAATTCTGTTAACCCTTGCTGTCTCCTCCCCTTCCCACCTCTCCCTCAGTCCTCGGGCCCTGGCATTCCCTCTCTCTCTCTATCTCCCTCCCCCACCCTAGTCGCACCAGCTTCTCATTTTCACACCACAAACAGCTTACAATGGCTTGTTCCCTTTATCATCGATACTTTTTTGCATATCTTTCATTCATTGTTCTTTATCTCTCCACATCACCGTCTATATCTCTCGTTTCCCTGATCCCTGACCAGTCTGAAGAAGGGTCTCAACCCGAAACGTCGCCTATCTCTTCGGTCCTTAGATGCTGCTGCACCCGCTGAGTTTCTCCAGCCTTTTGTGTACCCTCGATTCTCCAGCATCTGCAGTTCCTTCTTTAAAACTCTGTGTAAGAATGATGGTTTTCTTTTTATGCCTTATGTACATTTCTGCTCGTTGTCCTTTCATTTGGAGAAGTGGCAGACAGGAGAGAGGGGTGATTAATTCATTTATTCTACCAAGAGGGAGGGACAATTTTAAGGCGCCAAAAAAAACTTAAAGGGGGCTGTAGATCAGCGTCACACATGTTATGAGTCATACTTTGTAGCTACGCCCACTAGTTTAACAACAAGCTTCTCAGAGGCGTACCCTAATGGGTTGATCACTGCAATGCTTCATTTTAATGCCTTTATCGCTGTTAATTAGAATGATAGGATATGTACTTTTGAGGAGGCAATCAAAATTGCTCTAAATTCAATATATTTTGCCGTTTAGTGCAAAAAGGAAAAATGCCATTGATTGTGCTTTTCCCAATTTAGTGGAGGGAAAGAAGTTTTGATCCACTTTTGCCAATAGAAGGCACCAGCCAGTGGTTAACATTGGTATCTGTTCTTAAGTCATATTGCTCCAAGGACCGTCGTGTTCTGTAGCTTTTTCCAAATAATGCATCACAGTAATTTTACTTCACGAGGGAGCAAATTCGTCATGCATTGTAATCTTTAGATATAACCAACCCTGCCCTCATTTGTTGTATTTTACTAGTATAGCCCATGGAAGCAGAAAATAATTCCATCTAAGCAGTTTTCACAGTGGTTCATTGGGTGGAAGGAGTGCTGATTTGAGTTTTTAACTATTTCTAAGAGGTAAATTTCAACAATTGTTGGTTATGCCACCGGAGGGAGATGAGGCTTTATAAATTGTCTTTTGTTGCTTGCGTTAAACTTGGATTTGTGTTGACTATGGGTTGCATTAGCGCCATTGATTCAAATTCCATTGACATCAGTAGGACTGAATAGATGGGACGAGATTACAACCAGTAGGCAGTGGTCTTGCTTATACATAATGCTAGTGGACAAAGATTATTTTTTCCTCTGAATTGCATATTTGGAAGGTTTAATGAAAGGAGAAGGGCATCAGGGAAAAAGCAGATCTCCAGCAACTCATAAAGGGATACCACTGTTAAATGTCATATGAAGTAAAACACTCATAACTAGAGAGGGATAGCAAGGAGTTAAAAAGTAGAAATAGAACTTAATTAGAATATATATTAACAATAATTAAGTTTTTGATCTTTAAAATAAGGGTATCGATTAGTTTTTTTTCCAAACTGATAAATAAATCTATTCCCATTGTGTTATAGTAAACTTCAAAGACATCTATAGGTTTGATCTGAAGCTGGAGAAGCTCAGCGGGGCAGGCAGCATCTGTGTCAGGAAATTAATTGATGATGGTTTGGTCTGGGATCCTTCTTCAGAATGATGGAGGGGAGAAAGCTGGAAAAGAGATGTAAGGGTGCCCCAAAGCCTTCAAGTGATAGGTGGATACAGGTGAGTTGGGGGGGGGGGGGGGGGGGGGTGATTCACAGATGGGTAGAGGCCAGAGGCGAAATGGAGACAAAAGGGCGTCTGATAATAGAAAGAAGATGAGGAATAAAATGCAAAGCCGGAGGGAGGGATATGGGTGGGAATGGACGGGGGAGGTGAAAGAAAGTAGGTGAAAAGGGGACTTGGCATTGGGAAGGGTGGGAGGTGAATGGAAGTAGGTGAAAAGTAAAAGGCGATGGGGTCAGTGGGAGAAAGGTATGCATGTTGCCGGGTGCCATGTGGAAACTCTCACTCCTCCCGCACCACCCCAGGGGTGCACGCCTTTCTCCAACCACCCCTGTCAACTTGTTCTTTTCCCCTCCCATTCATCTCCCCATTTCTTTTTAATGCCTCTTTTTCCTCTTCCCCTGTCCACTTGCACATATATCCATCTCTCCAACTTTACATTTTTTCCCCCATTGTCTTCTTTCCTTATCTGACAGCCTTGTGTCTCCATTTCACCTTCAGCCTTTGACTCTCCACGCCCTTCTGCTAACACCCTCCCTTCACGTGTATTTGCCTATCTCATGCCAGGCTTTGGCCCACCCCTCCCTTTGTTTGCTAACTTTGTACCCTCTGCACTGCCAGTCTGAAGAAGGATGGTCACTGAAAACATCACCTGTCCATTTCCTTCCGCGGATGCTATCTGACCTGCAGATGTTCTTCCAACACTTTGCTTTGCTCAAGATTCCAGCATCTGCAGCCTCTGGTGTCTCCATCCATCTTTGAATGTCTTGCCAGTAGAAGTGTGATCAGTATATCAGTGACTTGCTTTAATTTGCTTATCTGGTATTTGGATCTGAAACAAGTTTTTTTATAGTATTGTATCTTTTTATTGATTACAATGGATTTGTAGGTCAGTTAGCGAAAGGAGATACTGTAATTGGCTGGGTTTTTATTCAGTGTTTTTTGATATTGCCCTGCTGCTGCATCAACGCTTTGGTGTGTTCTCAGACCCAGGGCGACATTCCGAAGGGTTGCTGTGTGGGAGGTTTGAAATTTGTGATCAGTCTGGGAAATGAAGTGGAGAATGTGAGTTCATCCATCAAAGTGAGGAATTAACAACTGAAGAATGCAAGAGTTTTCCGCCTGTCACTCCCTGACAAAATCAAGGAGATGTATGTCAGGTGTAACATAGGGCAAATGCAAGGAAGGATTCCCTTTCTTATGGCTAAACTCCAGAGCATCTCCCGCTGTTCCAGCGCGACCTTTCCATTTCAATTTTGTGCCATGGCCTTGGTTTGCTTTGAGAAGCAAATTTAGACCATGCAAACATATTTAACTTTTGATCTTATCAGCTGCCAAGAGAAGAAGGAGACCTTTATCCTGTTAGACTGTGCTGGATCCAAGCCTAAGTCTTAGTGTTGAAATGACAGAAATCTAATACACTTTGCCATCAAGTCACACAGTGATGCTGTGTGTCTAAAATGAGCACATAGAGTAGATTCACCAATATCTAAACGACAGACTTCTTATATGTTCTTTCCTACTTTTTTCTAGATGGGATTTATTCAGATTAATGAAGAGTTTATATTTATTGAACCGCTGAATCACACCATGGCTGTAACGGGATATGCGCATCGCGTATACAGAAGGAAACGATCGATGGATGAAAAATCTGCTGAAAAGCAGGCATCGCAAACTTTATGTGGAATTTCTGCAGGTACACTTCCAACATAATCTTTGGGCTCTACTTGAATGCTGTGCAGATGTCTGAAGGTTAACTAACTTTTCTGTATGTCTTGCTAATTTATAGCCAAGAAAGCAGAGTTTGCAATATGATACTTAAAGTGTTTAACTGACATACTATTTTCTTGCTCTTTTAATACAGGTGCCAAATGTGTTTTTTTTAAAGAATGAACACATAAAACAATAGGTAGAAGACTGTCATTTGTATGTGCTAAGAGTTCATTTACTAGTATTGCCAAAGATTATTTCTTGTTATGCAAGTATGGGATTTTCACCTTTTCTCTTTTTTCCACTGAGTGATGTTCTATTTTTGTTTTCAATATTAACTTAGGTCAAGTGCCAAATAGCATAGATATAAAAATAATGCTTGGTCTCTGGATTAAACAAAATTAGCAGTAGCTGTGAAAATAGACACAAAGTGCTGGAGTAATGCAGCGGGTCAGTCAACATCCTTAGTTTTAGTTTATTATTGTTGTGTGTACCGAGATACTGTGGAGAGGTTTTGGTTGCGTCCAGTTCAGTCAAAGAAAAGACTATACATGAATGCAATCAATCTGTCCACAGTGCACCGCTAACGCATAAAGGGTGCATTTAGTGCAGGATATAACATTGACGTTTGATTAAAGATAGTTCAAAATGTCTCCTATGAGGTAAATGGGAGGCCAGGACCTTGCTCCAGCAGATGAGAGGACAGTTCAGTTGTCTGATAATATGGATAGGTTATCCAATGATGCTGCATGACCTGCTGAATTACTCCAGCACTTTTTTAAAAATAAATTCACATTTGCAGATCCTTGTGTCGCTAAGTAGTCATAATTTTATCAAGCTGTATCTAATAAATTACCATTGCATGGCATACAAAACTGTGTGGATCCCCATGCACGGCTGAAATTGCTTCTGTGACCTTTCCTGAGGTGTAGTGGGCTACGAGAGTCATGCAGGGTATGTACACTGGAAAACTTTGTCTTGAATGTAACCCTCATGATGTTAGCGATTTATGGTGAGGAAGCATTACAGTAGGGTAGGGTGGCAAATGTGCCTCCCTAAAAAAGCATTAACCACCAAATACACATTAGCTCCCATTACCACTGCTAGTTTTATTAATTTCAGATTAATTTAAATAGTGGGATTTAATTTGGCGGCGATGAGTCTGAAGAAGGGTTCCGACCCAAAATGTCACCTATCCATTTTCTTCACTGAGATGTTACTAACCCATTGCGTTACTCCAGCATTTTTTTTGTCTATCTGTGGTATTCAATTCCCCAGCTGCCCACCCATCCCTTTCTTTTTCTTCTAGCCCCTATCTCCCCTGTGCCCTACCTGGACCCGCACCTATTTCTCCCCTCCCCTCCCCTTCCACCTACTTTCCTTTCTCTGGCAAAACAAATTGGATTAGATTGCACAGCTTTTGCTTCCTGGTATGTAGTGGTCGATTCCCTGCTTACTCACTTCTGCAGTGGACCTGCACCGGCATTGTAACAAGACTGTTGCTATACCGTGGAACATATTGTGCTGCCTGCAGTTTATGTTTAGTTTATTGTCATGTGTACTGGGGTACAGTGAAAAGCTTTTGTTGCATGCGATCCAGTCATCGGAATGACAATACATGATTACAATGAAGCTATTTACAGTGGATGAGGGAATACTGTTTAGTGCAAGGTAAATCCAGCAAAGTCCAATCAAGGACGGTCCGAGGGTCACCAATGAGGTAGATAGCAGTTCTATCAATACTAAATCAGATGCTATGCTGAGTTCTTGCCAACTGTGTGGATCCCCATGCATGGCTGACATTGCTTCTGTTACCTTTCCTGAGGTGCAGTGGGCTACGAGAGTCATGCAGAGTATGTACACTGAAAAACTTCATAGAGTTAACCTTGGCTGGTTGGAAAATTGGCATAGTCAGATTGCCTGACAACTTTTAATTTGGCGGGAACTTCAGTGGAAAACAAAACTGGGTCAGATGCCCAAAAACTTTTTTTTAAGGCAGAGGTAGATAGATTCTTGATTAATACAGGTGTCAGAGGTTATGGGGAGAAGGCAGGAGAACGGATTTAGGAGGAGAGACAGAGCCATGATTGAATTGTGGAAGACTTAATGGGCCGGAATGGCCTAATTCTACTCCTATCACATGATCTTATGAAAAGTGGTGTTCTGATTATAATTTATTTTAAATAGAATCAAGGAAATGCAGATACAGATTTACAAAAAAGGCACAAAGTGCTGGAGTACCCAAACTGGTCAGACAGCATCTCTGGGGAACATGGACAGCTGATATTTTAGATCGGGACCCTTCTTTAGACTGATAGTGGATGGCAAGGGGAGGGGGATGAAAGTTGGAAGAGAGGAGGGGCAGCACAATGCCTGGCATGTAATAAGTAAATACAGGTGAGGGATGCATCGCATCGAGTCATGATCCGTTTCCCCTTTCTGCAGAGACTGCTCCCTCGACAACTCCTTGGTCCACTCATCCTTTCCCACTCAAACCACACCCTCCTCAGGTAATTTCCACAGGATATGTAACACCTGTCCCTATACCGCCTCCATCCAGGGACCCCAGCAGTCCTTCCAGGTGAGACAGATGTTCACCTCCTCTAACCTTATTTACTGCATCCTGTGTTCCTGATATGGCCGACTGTACGTTGGTGAGTCAAGACTCAAGGTGAAGCGTTTAGACTCAACGACTGTTTCGCCAAACACTGGCTATCCATCCATGAATGTCTACAATGTTGCAATCAGAGAATACTTAATCCCGGCAAAGTGAGGTTGGAGGGGGAGGGGGGGGGGGCAGAGTGAGGCTGAACAAGAAGGGGGGGGGGGGCATGCTGGGGCAGGCAGGGGAAATGGAATTGGATTTTTTTTAAAGTCCCGGCAGCAAGTGCTTGCTATATATATATATATATATATGGACATTGTGGACCAAATGGATTCTTGGGGTGGCAGCTCAGTCACTCAAGCCTGATGTGCTGGCAGCTCACTCGCGGCTGGTGGGCTGGCAGTTGACTCACGGCTATTCCTTGAAATTCCATTCCAAGCAGAGTGCAAGGCCACCAAATTCAAATCAATGTTCCTACCATTTCAAGCAGGGTGCAAGGCCATCAAATTCAAATCAATTTTCTTACCATTTCAAGCAGGGTGCAAGGCCACCAAATTCAGGTTCAGTTTCCTACCACTTCAAGCAGGGTGCAAGGTCACCAAATTCAAATGCAGTTTCATACTATTTCAAGCAGGGTGAAACCACCATAAAAACCACCATAAAACCACACAAAACACCACACTCACAGTTCAGTAGACATTCAGTGATTCACAGCTCAGAGTCAGACACCTCTCCCTGCCCCATCATGCAGAGACTGAGCCACACCCACACTTCCGGGTTTTATAATCCCTCCCCCTCCCACCGGAAAAGGTGTGGCCTTCATGGCGTGATTGACAGGAGAGAGATTCCCAACATTTTTTAAAGATTAATAACACTTTTGTATTTCATTGATGGGAAGAATCCTCTGCACCTGATGAGTAGATGGGGACAGAGTAAGATGGCCAAAAATCACAGCCGTACGTGCTAGCATTTTATCTACGCAAGTGCAAACTTAAGTGCAAACAGGAAGTTGTCAAGTTTAGACAAATAACCATTTGCATGCAGTGCCATTTCACTTCAACCCAAACCCCCCAAACAACCATTTGCATGCAGTGCCTTTTTACTTCAACCCAAACCCCCCAAACAACATTTGCATGCAGTGCCTGTTTACTTCAAACCAACCATATTTTCATTTTCAAACCACATTAAGGGCACTCACAGTTGAGTAGACATGTGTTCAGTGTTATTCAGAGTTCAGGGACACGTGACCCTCTGGCTTCCTCCATCTTGCAGAGACTGAGTGAGGCACACCACTTCCGGGTTTTATAGTCCCTCCCCCTTCCCACCAGCAGGGCAGCAGAGAGAATGGCAATAAAAAAATAATAATATTATCTCTCTGATATTTCATCGATGGGAAAAGTCCTCTGGTCCAGGAAGGCAGAGGGGGGCTCTGAGTGAGGTGGCCAAAAATGACGGCCGTAGGTGGCGGCGTTCTCTCAGAAATCACAGCACAGTGAGCCAAAAGCGGTCAAGATCAGACTTTTAGTAATATGTGTATTACTAGACTTTTAGTAATATATGTGTGTATATATATACGCACACACACACACACACAATAGACCAAGTGATATCAGATGGGAGGCCTGGCCTCCCAACGCAACCCGTTCCCCCAACGCAATATTCCACTCACCTATAGCCCCTCATCCTCCCTCTTTTAAAACTTAAAAAAAATGAAAGCACTTGCTGCAGGGACTTAAAAAAATAAAAAATAAATTCCATTTCCCCTGTCTTTCCCAGCACCCCTCCCCCTCCTGTTCAGCCTCGCTCTGTCCCCTTCCCCTCCTGTTCAGCCTCACTCTGCCGGGAATATGTGTTCTCTGATTGCAACATTGTTGCAAATGAGATCCCATTGTGACATAGCTGGCACTGAAGTGTTGAAGTGATTCTTTCTCAAACTGGATTTTGTAAACTTAAAAATGTGATGACTTGAAAAACATAACATCAATGTGAACAAAACATATTGAAAACATACCACAGGACAATTGTGATTGCAAAGGACAAAGGTGGTGCAAAGATTTTAGTGCTATCGTGTATAGTTTTGGCATAATTTCAGTATCTCGCACGCACGCAAACAACCAAACAAGATGAGAGTTTTAGTAATATATAGATAGATAGATATAGATAATTTAGATGTTATTATAAATGATATTTAAAAAAACCTTATTATTTTATGCTCCTATTTTTATCATGCTTTGAAATGCTTTACCACTATTGTTCTCAATGTTATTTCAGTTAATTTACAACCTTGCAATTTTCAAAGCAAGCAACAATGATGACAAAAAAAAGGTTGCACATGACTATTTACTTATTGGTTCTTGCTAGCTGGAGGACCAGCGAATGATGGTAAAAGATCAGAACAAAAACCCTTTGTTGTGCTCATCAATCACTAGATTTATTCAAATCTCAGTGATTTTTTTCAGAGGTGCTCATCAGTGCATAATAACATAATTTTAAATGATGATGAGACCAGTTATTGACCCATTAATGTCTTATCTAACTATCTTAGATGTCATTATCTAACATCTTTAATCTAACTAGTTTGTTATCTAACTCTTCCATCCAAAGATTACAATACTATCTAAAAGGAAATCCATTAAATAAAGATGAATTATCCTATTAGTTTAGGTTAGACAGAAAGTATGAAACGGGCCATGCAGCCCATCGAGTCCATGCTGACCATTGATCACCTGTTAACACTAGATCTATGTTATCCTATTTTAACATCCATTCTTCACACAAGGATCAATATGCAGAGGCCAATTAACCACATGTCTTTGGGATGTGGGGGGAAACCAGAGCAAAGCTGTGTAGTCACATGAAGAACATCCAAACTCCACACAGTCATCACCTGAAGTTAAGATTGATACTGCGTCTTTGGTGCAGTGAGGCAGGAGCTCCATCAGCTGTGCCACTGTGTAGCCCCTTTGATCCAAACCATTTCAGTCCTGCACAATAATCCTTTGCACATTCTGCAATGAGTATGTTACGGAGAGAAATGCATTTAACCCATTTGTTACGACATTACTGCAGGCATGTCTTGAACTAGATTTTTTTAGAAACTAGCCACCTTTTTGGCACGCATCAAAGAGGTGAAGCTAGTCATACTTTATAGGAGCATTTTGCCCATCAAGTCTACTCTGCCATTCAATCATGGCTCATCTATCTTTCCCTCTCAACCTCATTCTCCTGCTTTTCTCCATAAGAGAATGCTTGTCACTATTGCCTAATTCAATCTCTGTAACGGAATCAGTTTTAGATCTCTGGTCCTTAAAAATGCAGGATCCATTGACTTGTCCTGCACAGCCCATCTGGTGATCATCCAACTCAGCCACAGATTCTCTCATACCCTCTGTCAAAATCAAAGGAGAGCGTTTAATATCAAAGGATTCATAAATTTTAATAAACATATTTAAAAACTGAAAACTGGTGGTGAAGTCAATGAATTGGTGAAAAAAAATCTCATCCTCTTAAAGGATTTCCCGGCTTATCACAAGCTGTGACCACAATTTATCCTGTAGCATTCCCAACTGAACAATCTTCCTGCATCTGAGGCTAAGGTCCAACCCTTGAAGAAAAGCATTTTTTTTCTATAAACCTTCAACTAAATTAGAGTATAACGAGTTCCCTTCACCAGACATCTTTGTCATTCGTTTATAGTGTAGACAGTCCGGCCCACCGAGTCTGGTGAACCTTCTCTGCACCAGGAATCCCTCTATGGCAATAGCATGTCCTTACTCAGAGGAGACAAAACTTACAATACTTGTGGTTACCAAGACCCTGTACAACTGAAGTAGAACCTACCCAGTACTCAAATCCTTTGGAGTGCTATGGTAGGAAAATGGAGTTTCTGGCTGCAATATCCAAGTGGTCACTGGAGAGAACGTACATGACAACTCTGCATCTCCCTTTTCTAGGATCGAACATGCGTCTCCGGCACTGTATGGCAACATCTCCACTGCTGTGCCACTGTGCCTCCCTTTATTCATATATTCCACAAGGCACCTCTTCAGCCTTTCCCGGAGAGATCTACGTGAAGAAGTTAATTCCTGCATTTCCATAAGAGAACTGCTTGCATTTCTATTGCATAGGTGGCTAGACTGATTCAATCTGCTGTAACGGCATGTTTTAGATTCACTGGTCATGAAGTGATGAGACAACCACTAATTTATATTCCTCAGTAATTTTTACTGTTTTCATGGACCTGGCACTAATCTCTCTGATATCTCTCTGATATCCCATCAAGTGCTGTTTTTATCTTCTCTAACAGGTTCTGAAGGTAGAAATAATTGAAGCTAATTGCAAGTGCTCTTTCAACGAGGGTATGTTCTGGGTTACATTCATTGGAGCAATTTAAGGGCAAAAATCTAGGCAGGTAGGGCATTGTTCTCAGGGTGCTGCACTCTCAGAACAGCTGCCTTTCAGATGAGACATTAAGCTGAGGTGAGGCTCTCAGTGCTCTTTTAAGTTGACATAAAAGATGGCCTATCACTATTTTCAAAGATACATGTGTTCAACTTTACTTTCAGCTCCAGGGTAAATCAATCATTTCTTTTTAACCTCCAGGAAGGATAGCACACGTAGGCCACAAATTATCTCACTGCAGCTGTTAACATTCATTTGTTATCAGCTGGTTTCATACAAAGGTAGTATTTTAGCTGCCAACTGTGGCAATGCGTACTGGAAATCCTGCTGGGATGGTGAATGAGCTGCAGCCTTCTGGTGTAAGGTGGCGTGCTAATGCTCATCAAATTGTTTTGTTTAGAGATACAGCGGGGGCACCGCCCCTTCAGCCCACCGAGTCCGTGCCGACCAGCGATCCCCGCACACTAACACTATCCAACACATACTAGGAAATATTACGAATTTTACCAAGCTAATTAGCCTACAAACCTATACGTCTTGGGAGTGTGGGAGGAAACCGGAGCTTCCAGGAGAAAACCCATGCAGGTTATGAGGAGAATAGAATGTACAAACTCCATACAGGCAGCATCAAAAGTCAGGATCAAACCTGGGTCTCTGCCCCTATAAGACGGTGATTACCGCTTCGCCATTCTGCTGCCCTAATTGCTTCAGAATTTAATCTCGAGGTCAAAGAAATAAGACATTGCTTTTTCTGCTTGTTATGACCTTTGACATCTCACCAAGAACTTTTCTTTATAGATAAGAGGAGACCCAAAAGCAAAAGACAATTGGATAGAGGAAGAGGCCGGAGATACACATATAAATTATCTCCTGACTATAACGTGGAAACTCTCGTTGTTGCTGACACAGCAATGGTCAACTATCATGGAGCTGATGCTGTCAGGAGATTTATCCTGACTGTGATGAATATGGTGAGAATGAATTACAGCTAATTTTAGAATTTTATTATGCATGGCATTGTTTTTTTTTAAAAAAAGACCTTCAAAGCTAACTGCAAAATTAAGTGCTTATAATAGTGGTGGATGGTGAAACCATAATCACATTTAAAAATGTACCTAGATAAATACCACATGGCAGTGGACTGAGATCTGTTAAATAGAGTTTAGCAAAAAACCTGTTTTAGTTGCTACGGGTGAAGTGGTTTCCTGTTGTGTTGTAAACCTCTATCTTTTTTATTACTCTGCGACTCAGTTCAGTTGCCTCCAAGTTTTCCCCATCAATTTGTCAAGGAGCAGGTTTGAAGTAGACATTCAGTCGAGCAGGATAGTTGTGGACGAGCACAAAAATTTCTGACATTTTATGTCAGAACACTTATGTTCAGGGAGAGGAGTTTCCAGGCCAGGGTTTTTTTCACAACTGAGCAGATTTGTGCGGGGCGACCTTTTTATGCAGAGGGTAGTAAGTGCCTGGAATGTGCTGCCAGGGTTGGTGGCTGAGACAGGTACGATAATGGCATCTAAGATGCTTTTGGATACACAGGGATTGGAGGGATAAGGATTATGCGCAGGTAGATAAGAGATTATCTTGGCATCATGTTCAGAACAGACATTGTGGGCCGAAGAGCCTCTTCTTGTGCTGCATTGCTCTATGTTCTATGACGCAGGAACACTTCATAAATGCAGTTTGGAAAAGCTTTCAGAGGTTAATTAGGGAAAAGCATCAATTATGGTTCTTGTCAGTCATGACTAAGTCTCACAAAGGATTTAAAAATAAGCATGAAGGAGCACTACTGTGTTCTTTATGTGCATATGTGGTTATTTCTGGCATGCTTGTTGTAATTCTGTTCAAAATCAGTACTTAACAGCATTTAATTATACACAGACCTATTCACTCTTCTTGAAATCCAAACTATTCACACTGTCCATTTGTACGAAAGATACCGAACTCTTTGTCCTTGATTACCTGGGAGTATGGTGACTTTCCCAACCTGCCTCCCCATCATTTTTGTGTTGATTGATTCATGTTCTTTTAAATCTTAAACTCCTTATTCCTCAGCCAACATTATATTTCCATTGTGAAGAAAAGAAAGTATCCAACAAACCATTAGCTTCTGGTGGAACGAAAGGTTAACATTATTATTGTGAACTTCCATTAAGAAAGAATTTGAACTTTTCAAAGAACTGCTCAAATGCTTAAGGATGAATACAGACCAGAAACACTCAAGCTATCAAGCTTGAAAGGGTTCAGAAAAGATTTGTTGCCAGGTCTAGAGGGGGTGAGCTATAGGGAGAGGTTGAGTAGGCTGGGTCTCTATTCCTTGGAGCGCAGGAGGATGAGGGGTGATTATAGAGGGGTCTTATAGAGGTATATAAAATCATGAGAGGAATCGATTGGGTAGATGCACAGTGTCTCTTGCCCAGAGTAGGAGAATCGAGGACCAGAGGACATGGGTTCAAGGTGAAGGGGAAAAGATTTAATAGGAATCTGAGGAGCAACTTTTTCACACATAAGGTGGTGGTTGTATGGAACAAGCTGCCAGATGAGGTAGTTGAGGCTGTGACTATCCCGACATTTAAGAAACAGTTAGACTGGTACATGGATAGGACAGGTTTGGAGGGATATGGGCCAAGCGCAGGCAGGTGGGACTAGTGTAGCTGAGACATGTTGGCCGGTGTGGGCAAGTTGGGTCGTAGGGCCTGTTTCCGCACTGTATCACTCTATGACACTATGTATGGAAGGTAATATGTCTGAATAAATTTAAAATATTGAAATTCCTTGTCACTTTGGTATTGTTATTGCTACCAGGACATTTTCACTAACATTCTATTTGTTCATTGTAAATTTGACCTGTAATAGTGATTAATGTTTTTAAAGATCTATGCATCAGCTTTAAGTGCAAATTCCTTTTTTAGGTTTTCAATCTTTTCCAGCATAAGAGTCTTGGCATTCAAATGAATCTTCGAGTGACAAAACTTGTTCTGCTTCACGAGAGTCCGGTAAGAAAAATACTGATTAATACTGGAGTTAAAGAAACAAAGTGTCAGTTTGTGTAGGATCATATTTTATAGTGAAATATGGATGAGTGCAGTGCAGCTGCCTTATTATTTAAACCTGCTGTTATCCTTGCGTGTCTCTTAAACTGCTTGTCCATGATTGTCTGTTTATGTAGTGTTAAAGATGGAACTGCAGATGCTGGAAAATCAAGGGTACACAAAAGGCTGGAGAAACTCAGCGGGTGTTTAAAGCCATAGAATTAAAGCCAACTCTTTCCAAATGTTAAGTAGTTCCCCCACCAAAGAAAATTAATTTATTGCTAGCGTAGATCAGGAGGAAAATCATACTTTGTGAGAATATTAGAACCAGCGTTCCTCTCCAGAGTTCCTGCCTGACCCGCTGAGTTACCCCAGCATTTTGTGTCTATCTTTTCTTTTGAAATCATTTGAAGTCACTTATTTCCCTGCTGATTAATGAAGAGATCAACACGTTAAAAATAAAACAGCTGAATTTAGTGTTAATCCATTTAAATTTTTAAGGATCGTTATTGCCCTTTGCTGATACAATAGTGGGATGTGCTTTTGAGGTTGAAATGGGGGCATACATGTTGTGGAGCTGAATGTAATTTGATCTTAGCTTTAAATATCACCAGTTGCACATGTTTCAATTATCTACCTCGGGGTCTCATTTCTAAACATAGACTAGAGGAAGAAAAATGTGTTTAAGTTAAATTAACAACTGTTCTTTCTTTACAGGAAGACCTTTATATCGGTCACCATGGGGAGAAGATGTTGGAAAGTTTCTGCAAATGGCAGCATGAAGAATTTGGCAAGAAAAATTATTTTAATAGCGATATGTCCAGTAGTTGGAGAGAAGATTTACCTGCCATTGATTCAGCCATCCTGATAACAAGGTAACACTGGCAAACAGCAGTTACTTTGACCACCGCATTAACAATCATATGGACAAGTGTAGATTGATTAAAGAAAGCCAGCCAGGATTAGTTGAAGGACGTCGCCTATCTCCTTCGCTCCTTAGATGCTGCTGCACCCGCTGAGTTTCTCCAGCTTTTTGTGTACCCTCAGTTGAAGGACAATTGTGTTTAATGTTTTAGAATTTTTGCAATAGAGCAGAAAGGGTATACTTTGGACATTTACTTTTGACTTTAGCAGTTGTTGAGTTAAATAATGTTGATCTGGTGTTTTCAAAATATTTTGCTTAGAGTGTTGCATACTAGACTTATCATAAAGTTTGAATTAAAGAGCACAACTCGAAGTGCTGGAGTAACTCAGCAGGTCAGGCAATCTCTTTGGAGGACAGGGATAGGTGACATTTCGGGTCGGGGCCCTTCTTCAGTTAGGGAGCCAATCAGTTCACCTGTAACAACACTCTCCTCCGCCTTGTGGAACGTCAAAAATACTCAAGCGCTCGGGATTCCAGCATCCGCAGTTCCTTGTGTCTGTCTTGAATAAAAGAACAGTAGCAGCATAAAGTGAAAGTTGACTGCCTGACAGGAAATGGAGAGGAGTAGGAGTTGGTTGTTTTCAGACCACAGAATGTTCCTCCGGAGTCATTTTTGGCAATACTCAATGTAAATTAATAACTTGTACATGGGCATGCAAGACATAGTTTTCAAATTTGTTCACGGCATAACATTTGGCGTGTATTTTGCTGAGAGGAGAAATTAATAAACCAAGAGGATTTGGACATTAGTGCAAAGGGAATATTAAGTTTAACGCAGAAACTTGGCAAGCATTACATTTTACTGCGAAGAACAAGTAGAGGCAATGTGAACTAGAGGGCACAATTGTGGAAAGATTATAGGAACTTATAGGAACTGAGATCTGGGTGTATGAATAAGAATAAATTGTTGAAAGTGGTGGGGTAGAATTGAATGATGTGAAGGCCTTAGAAGGAGTAAAGAGATTGAAGTAATGATCCCATGGTTGAGAGACCTAGTTAGACTGAAGAAGTAGAGATTAATCTTGTTGGAATAGATGAATGTTGACAAAAACCCTGTGGTGAATGTTAAATTCACGAAGGAGCCACACAGAGTACAATAGTGAGAAGCTGTTCTGTTTGGCAGAATAGTTAAGAATCAAAGGACATGAAAACATCTCAAAAGCATGTGGAGATAGAAATTGAAATTTATCATGCTCATTTTATGGACTTTGGACAGGTGTAAAATTTCACTGTTTAGCTGCCCAAGGCTTTCTTTCAATTTAGAGGTTGCAGCCAGCAGTGATGTTAAGATAAAATTCCAAGTTTCAAGAAAACGATGTTATGGAACTATTAAGTAATGGTATTCAGTTTTGATTGGCTTGTTATAGGTGGTGCACCTATAAACTATAGAATGATACTGTGCTACATGAAAATAGCTCTGGACTTTGGTGCAATAGAAGTGATTTGATAAACTATCGGGAGGAATATAAGGAACCGGGAAGATATAATAGACAAGCTAAATTGATGGCAGGTGAGAGATGCAATTTGCACATGGAAATAGATTGCATTTGAAGAATAAATAAAAATGGGCGGCACGGTGGCGCAGCAGTAGAGTTGCTGCCTTACAGCGCTTGTAGCACCGGAGACCCAGGTTCCATCCCGACTATGGGTGCTGTCTGTACGGAGTTTGTACGTTCTCCCTGTGACCGCATAGGTTTTCTCCGAGATCTTCTGTTTCCTTCTATGCTTCAAAGACATATAGGTATGTAGGTAAATTGGCTTCTTAAATGTAAAAATGATCCCTATTGTGTAGGATAGTGTTAATATGCGGGGATCGCTGGTCGGCGCGGACTCGGTGGGCCGAAGGGCTTGTTTCCGCGCTGTTTCTCTAAACTAAAACTAAATAAATAAAGAATATGCATTAAGAGTTTTAATGCTTTTTTGTTTGGGACCAGCTACCCTAAGGCTTGATTAGAGAGATTGAGAGGTTAAAATAGAAATATTTGGAAGTTTTAATGTGGATGTCTAGAAACTGGCTAGGACCTGCAAGTTTGCATTAACCATTCGTAGTGTAGCTGGTAAACAAGTGTATAGTTTGCGGGACACTACAAACAAATGGAGTAATGCTTCTGAGTTAGTCTTGTTCAAGGAAAGGGAACCAGGTCAGTCTGAGTTAATGTTATGTCCAGGGGAGGTTGCAAAGGAGATTGGCCCGAGGATGAAAATTGGAAAGGTGCCGATCAATGTTGATCAATAATCAGGATGGATGAAAGTGTGGTTCACTGGTAGTTTGGCTGGGTTGGAAATGGGGGTAATAGTCAGAAGTGTGCTCGTAGTTGAGGAGTGGATTGGTTACACATGGTTATGGGTTGGGGTTCAATAGTTAGGTGGATGTGATCAGCAGTTAGAGATTCTATATTCTATTATTATATTATTACTTTCATTTTCATTTTTATTTTCAGAAAGGATTTCTGTGTACAAAAGGATGAGCCTTGTGACACTGTTGGTAAGTGTAAATATGTCAACGCATAAAAATTTAAGACATCTAGAAATTAGTTTTTGATTCATGTGGTGGATGCCTATGTTCATTGTAACCTACTGCTAAAAAAATGACTCCATTGACGTGAATGGAACCGAATTTCGGAAGTTATATGTGAGATTACTACTAGGCTATGGATTTATTGCATGTAGTTTGACAAATGTCCATGGTCCAGTTTAGGCTTTGAACTTTGTGTTTATAAAATTCCTGTTAATATTGCAATGGACAGGTACACAGGAAGATGAATTCTGCTGTATGTGAGGGATAGCCAAATTGTACCTCTGTTTAAAAAGCACAAGTCAGCCACATCTGGTGCATAGAGGAAATATTTTCCCATAATTGCTTGGCACTTTGCCATATGTAACATTATTCAGATTTAGAAATATTGTTGGAAAAATACGCACGTCCTAAAGTTGCATGTAAGCATTTGACAGGTAACAGGACATTTATTATGCCCTTGAACAAATAAAATCGACTTGGACAGAATTATCTATAAAAGCTGGGTGATTTAATTGGCAATGTCATTTTAATTGATTCAATGGACATCTTATACATATTATCCATGTGCTTTACATGTGTGCATCCTCAATTCATTTTGATGAACAATGCTGTTCTAATTTGTACAACGCAGAGAAATACACAGAGATCTTTCAACAAAGCTGCCATGTGCTTGGTTGAAAGGTCAACTTACACTTCAACGGTACAGGAGGTCTAAAACGCAAAGAGAATTGAACTTACAAAGAACAAAGGATCTTTGAAGAGAGTCCAATTTGCATTTGGTTGCAATATAGAGAAGGCCACGTTGTTGGGAGCATATATCATAGTCTGCACTGTAGATTTGTTTTCAAATTAGTAATATGAATTGCTTGGAGGAAAGAATGTCTATTTTGCCCCACAAATTGGGAATATTTCAGCTATTATAAGTTTCTTAACATCACATTTTGTTGGCTCTTATCTCAATTGTTAATTTGTGAAATAACCATCCATGTGTATTTGACTTGCATTGCTTTGTGGAACAGGTGTAATAAATGATATATACATATTGGTCGTCCTTTATGTAGCTTTGAATGCAGTTTAGAAGATGCATTGGGTAGCATATTAAGCGCTTTATAAATAGAATTGTGGCTTGCTGCTTTAATTTATAGTGCAGTGAAAAAAAATTGGATTACTGTGATAGATTTTGGCTTTACATGATGGTGTTAAGCAGATGTTGACATTTTGCAGGCCACTATATCAACTGATTTTTATTTCCTTTGACTTCATAATGGGGAACGGTGTAAAATGGGCTGCAAATGTGCATTCACCCATTTGACGTGAGGCTACATCTAATGATTAGGTAAATTGAAGATGATAGGTTAATTCTCCCTGCAATAAACTCGTGTTTGATATAAAAACAGAAAATGCTGGGAATATGCAGCCGGTCAGGGAGCATCTGTGGGTAGAGAAACAGTTAATGTTTCATGTAAACGTCCTTTCATCGGAACTGGGAAAAGATAGAAAACTTGTGTGTTTTCAGTTGCAGAGAAAAAGGAGGGGTGGAGATAACATAAAATGCAATGTGTGTGATAGGATAGAGAAGAATCCAACTACTCTGCAACTTTTTTGATCATATCCCTTGATTAATATTTAAAAATCTGCCAATCTACTTGTGTTCCCAGAGCAGAGAATTGTGGTGAATGTACTCAAATGTGGAAGTTGCCAAAGGAGGAGATGTTTTCTTTATACATTCAAGATACATTAGTAGTTTCTCAATATTAGCTCATAGCTTATAAGGTCATGGATTGTTCAAATGGTTTTATGCCCTTCACTGCCAATTCCAGTGGGGTTGACGGTCAGAACCCAATTTTCCTGAGGGTGGAGATGAGCTCCAATGGAACGTCTCCAGCACTCAAATGTTGCATGGTGGCTGAAAATGTTCCTAACCTCCTGTCCAAATGGCTTTAAACTCTGTAATTCTACCTGCTTGTACCACTTCCTTTGACTGCTCGTGTGATGTAATCAACACACATGTTCTTTAGCCGGGGTATCTAAATCGATTATCCAGTTAAACAAAACTCCTTCTATTACTGAGCAAGTTTTCAAGACAATTGTCTTATATCTGCTTTCTGATAGCATTGAACTACAAAATCTGATACCCTCACGCAGTAGTTATCGTGAAACAAAGCTCTGCTGATGTCATCCAATTCAAAGTAAATCGGGTAGTTCATATTTTAAAATGTGACATTTGGTGAGAGAAATGTGTGCTGTCTGCTGACTACATGTTGAACTTCTCGGAGGTGCTTGAGGAAGCTTGAATCTTTCCCTAAGTACTCTTAAACATTGAAACTTTAAAATCTTGTTTTAAGCTGCTGACAGGCTTGTTAAAGACTATCATTTTCAGATTCCACCAGACTGAATAGACTTCACCAAATTACAACACTTTCACCACGTCATTTTGTTATTTAATCAGAAGTTTGCAACATTTGGCATTGCTGTTGGCACAAAATACTTGGATTTGGAGAATACCTGCAGAGAACAATGAGGTGCGGAGTTACTTACTTTGAACCCTTCAGTATTTTGGCACCGGGCTGCCTTTCATTAAATGGATTGTGATGGTTTATAATGAGCCTTTGGCAGTCTTCTTTACGAATGATGTAATTTTCCATCACATTAGACTGTATTGAGGAAGCAAGTAAGTTTGCTCATAGGTGTAGCTCGTGTTTTTGGCACAGCAGAGGATGATGACCACAATCGCATGATAGCATTATGTTTGTGTGCTCTTAAATCATCTGTTCATGTGCTGCTGCAATTGGCGGGACACCACCTGCCCCTTGTCAGACCGGCATCAGTTGAAATAGTGTGTAATGTATGTCCAGAATCACAGGTCAGCCACTTAGAACCTGGAGTCAGCTATCATCATTTTACAACTTCATTCATAGCGCAGCTAGTAGAGCCATTGACTTGCAGGATTATTGATGTGGGCTCAATTCTACCCTTGGGTTCTGCCTGCATGGAGCTTGCGTGTTCTTCCTGTAGCCACGTGGACTTCCTCGAGTACTCCAGTGTTCCTCCACATCGTAGGTTAGTTGGCCATGTGATGTGTGGCAAGGGTTGGTGGGGAATGTGAGGACACTAAAATGGGGTTAGTGTAGGACTAGTTTAAAAGTGCTCGTTTGACAGCACAGACTCTGGGTGGATGCGCCTGGTTCCATGCTGAATAACGACTGTAACTGAATAACTCTATGACTATAAATAGGTATAAAATTAAAGCAAGTTTTCATAATACTTTCAAGTGCTCAAAGGGAAAAAAGAAACATTATCATGGGGGAGAAAATATTTTCAGGCACTGAGCAACCTCTGAATGCTGAAGGGCGACACAGTGGCGTAGTGGTAGAGTTGCTGCCTTAAAGTGCCAGAGAGCTGGGTTTGATCCTGACCACGGGTGCACCCTATAATGAGTGTGCATGCTCTCCCTGTGACCGTGAGGGTTTTCTCCAGGTTCTCTGGTTACTTCCCCTATTCCAAAGACGTGCTGGTTATTAACAAAGTTAAATGGCTTTGTAAAAATTGTCCTTATAGTCTTATGATAGAACTAGTGTCTGGGTGATTGTGGTCCACGCATACACGGTGGGCCGAAGGGCCTGTTTCCATGCTGTATCTCTGAAGTCTAAAGGAAATGGATGCATGTGGGTTCATCTCCTCGAAAATTGGGTGTGCATCTATAGACTCTGGCAAGTCCAGTGGAATTGGCAATGAAGAACACAAAATTATTGCAATCTTGATGTAACAGGTGTTAGTTTAATTATGGTGTTCATATGCATTAAGGTTTAAGGGTACTTTGTTGATTTAACAGTGGAATAAAATAACTTTTTTTTTTCTCCTTACAATGTTTAAAGAATATGACTGGAAGGTTGTAAAGTGTAAGAGAGTATGCTCGGGTATGGAGAGTTACGGTAGTATTTTTACGCCTTTTTACTGACCCAGGGAACTTGGTTGTTGTGGAGGCTTGACAGCAGAATTTCAGTGTACTTTTTTTTGTAATTTTTAATAGCTGGCTCTGCATTAACTATCCCCAACTTCAGATCAATTTCAAAGTCATAAAGGAGAGGTATTAAAATAAGCAAATATTTCCCAAGTTATTACAGTTTCAAGAGTTTCTGACTTGTAGTCTGTGATCGTGTAGCATGTATGCCCATAAAATATTTGATCTTTTAACCATGTAGTAAAATAATTTCAATGGAAGAAAATGATTTCTAAATTACGTTTGCAGAGGACACATTTGATTTTTGAGTGATACTGAGGCAGTGACTCCAACTCTCCCGCTTTCAGCGGGAGATCTCCCGCCGAAAGGCCATTTTCGCAAAATCTCCCGCTCTCCCGCTTGAGATTTAATTTCTCCCGCCCTGGCTTTGTGTCTCAAAAATAAGCCTAAAATAGCACCAGAGAGCATCTAGAACCCTAGAGCTTCCGGGGCCCTTAAGCGGGCCCTGGACCCCGGCCGCAAGGGACTTTGCGCTTCGCGCTCGTGATGTGCGCTTCGCGCACATGAGTTTGCAGTCTCCAGTTTCCTAGGGGATCCAGGCGGGAGAATCTCCAGATCAGAAGGTGCTTGGGGTTGGAGTCTCTGTTGAGGAAAGAATAACTTTGCATTTCTTTAGTTTTAGTTTACAGATATAGCATAGAAACAGGCCCTTTGGCCGACTGAGGCCATGACAACCAATGATCCCCCCAGACACTGGTTCTATTCTACAAACTAGAGACAATTTCCTGAAATCAATTAGCTTACCAACCTGCATATCTTTGGAATGTGGGAGGAAACCAGAGCATCCGGAGAAAACCCATGAGGTCACAGGGTGAACGTACAAACTCTGTACAGGCAGCACCCATAGTTAGGATTGAACCCAGGTCTCTGGCGGTGTAAGGTATCAACTCTACCACTGTGACATCCTTCTAAAGCATCTTGATTTATAAATTATGTTCCAAAGCTCTTCAAAGACGCCTGGATACTTCTGAAACACTTAGGACATGAACGTTCATAAGTTCCAGGAGCAGAATTAGGCCATTCGGCCCATTGAATATTTCTCCGCTAGACAATCTTGGCTAATTTCCCTCTCAACCACAATCTCCTGCCTTCACCCTATAACCCCTGGCACTCTTTCATCTTGGCTGAAGAAAAAGCCCAGTCAGTTATCACTTAGCAAGATTCCACAATGAGATACATGACAAATTCTTCTTCTTAATTATATTGGTCAAAGGATGAAGATTTGGGAGGCCATAAAGAGAACACCATAATTTAAAACCCACATATTATTTTTATTGATGTCAATGTTTTGAAATTGTTAACTGAAACATAACAAAAGATATCATACTGTCATATCATTCCTTGTAAAGATTGTAGGAAATATAATGTACAGCTGACATTATTTAAATTTTAAATTTTGAGTTTTTCTTTTAATTACAGACATAAAATGAGGGAGAATTTATGATTTAGAAAATTATGACACTAAATTTATGCTTGTCCTGACGTGTCGCAGGGGTGACGTGCAGTTTTCATGCGGGATTATACTCAGTTAATTGCTTTCAGAGGCTTAATTTAGAGGGGCTGAAGCATTGATCCAGTAGCCTTTCTTTAAAAATAACAGCTAAAAGCAGTATTAATACAAGGCCTGTATCATAAGCCTGCCTCCTTTTTAGTTTTAGAGATATAGCGTGGAAACATGCCCACTGAGTCTGCACCGACCAGCAATCACAAAACTCAAAAACCAGTACATTAATTCTAACCTACACACCAGGGACAATTTACAATAGCCTAGAAACCTGCATGTCTTTGGAATATGGGATGAAACCGAACACCCCATGCGGTCACAAGTAGATTGTGCAAACTTTGTACAGACATTGTTGGTATCGAACCAGGGTCTCCGGCACTATAAGGCAGCAACTACCACTGCCCACTGAGCCGCCTTGCTCAATGAAGCTGAAGAATAAATGAAATAAAAGATAATTTTAAATGTAAGGGGAGGGAGCAAGAAGAAGGGTCTTGACCCAAAACATCGCCAATTCCTTCGCTCCATAGATGCTGCCTCACCCGCTGAGTTTCTCCAGCATTTTTGTCTACCAATGAAAAGTCAAAAAAAAATGTTTTCATTAACAAATAATCCAATTATACCACATTTTTTTTCCTGCACTAACTAACTCAAGTGCTTATCTCACTAATTCAAAACATGCTGATTTATTCAGGCCAGTGTTCTAGATGCAAAGTAAGTAGATATTGTGTGGATGTGGGCCTTGAATGCCAGTAAGCTTGGATAGTGAGAGAGCATTTATGGTTTTACCTCTCTTTTCTCCATTGCTCATTCCTTCCTTTCTCTACCTCTTGCAACTTGTTGCATCTCGAATTGTCTTCAGTTCTGACAAATGGTCACTGATCTGAAACCTGGCACCTTCCCCCAAAGATGCCCGTCTGATGTGATGAGCAATTACAGCAATTTCTGGTTTTATTCAATAATGGTTTTCTTGAGATAGTATTTGGTGTTTGAATATGGAGGGATCAAGGGCCTCCTTATTTCCTCCTGTGCTTGCGCAGGACTTGTATTGCTATACTCATTGCCAAGTGAAAAATGTTCTGGCTTATACCTTCCCCTGAGACCAATTTTCTTTGTGATTAATATTATTCTCCCCATTGTTCTGAGAAGCATATTAACTGATATCATGAGGCCATTCAAAAATCGCCCCATTACCCAGGACGGAAATGTCAAAGATTATAGCCGAAAAGATTTATGAGAGGGGCAAAGTTCATATGAGATGTGCGGGCAAGTTTTTTTACGCAATGCGTAGTGAGTGCCTGAAATGTGCTGCAATGTGTGGTAGTGGAGGAAGATACAAGCTTTTTGTTTCAGAAACTTTTAGATAGACTAGTTTAGCTTGGCGTCATGTTTGACACATACATTGGGGATTAAAGGACGTGTTCCTGTGCAGTACTGTTCTATTTAAAAAAAATACACAAAGTGAAATTCAACAGGTCAAGCAGCATCAAGCAACATCTGACACTTTGGATCAGTACCTCCTTCCGACTGATTGTAGTAGGGGAGAGAAAGCTGGAAGATAGGTGCCACCTCTCTTCAGGTTTCTCCCCCCCCCCCCCCCCCCCCCCCCCCCCCCCCACTACAATCACTATGAAGAAGGTCCCCAACCCGAAATGTCGCCTATTCATATTCTCCAGAGTTGCAATTTGACCTGCTGAATAACTCCAGCACTTTGTGTCTTTATTTGCAAACCAGCATCTGCAGTTCATTGTGACTACACTGTGCTGTTCTATGTTCTATAATCCCTAAAGCCCTTGTCCCATTTGCGTGTCCTTGGCACGCTAATTACGCGACCTCGTGGTCGCATTGAGGCGTGATGGTCCCGCGAAGGTCGCTCTCGATTTCATGCGCCTGCACAGCCGTCTGGAGCGTGTGACGTCATTTGAAGATGGACACAAAATGCAGGAGTAACTCAGCGGGACTGGCAGCATCTCTGGAGAGAAGGAATGGGTGATGTTTCGGGTCGAGACTCTTCAGTCTGAGAGAAGGGTCTTATCCGGACTGCAGCGGCCGTGAGCCCCAGGCCGAGCTCGGCGATCGTTTGCCTGCTTTTGTTGCTGTTGGAGGCGATACATTGCGTCACGCCAGGGTCTTGGGCCTGTCCCACTTTAGCCGTCAGTTACGCGACAGGCCATTGGCGCACAAAGATTTAGTTCGCTACAAAATTTCAGAGCGCCGCGTGATACCGCGCACAACAATATACCCCTCCGCGCTTCTCAGTGGGACTGACCCCGCGCGGCCACACGATGCCCGTGTGCCTCAACGCGACGACAACGTCACGTAATTTGCGTGCCAAGGACACGTAAGTGGGACAGGCCCTTAACTGTTGAATATTTTAAGTGGACACCACAAAACTCTGTTATTCAACTTCTGCAATGAAGGCAGAAAGTTTACATTTTGCAACATTTTACTTACATTTATCTATGAAGATGGCCCCTATTGCGTAAACTTGATTTGGAATCAAGATTAATGATACCAATAGAAGATAACATCTCACCACAGACTTTGACGCCAAGTTTCCTCTGGACATTATACGTTAATAAGGAATTGAGAGGATGTCTTAAATGCTGTGTTTCTTGTGAAAATTAATTTAGAAGTCAAGTTTATAATGTATTTATAAATTGGAAAATAAGTTGATCCACGATGATGCTCAAAAACGGTAATTGAAATAGAGTTCCAATGTTTCATCTGCACTGAGTGTCCACTGTGAAATGTTGGAGTAAATGGACAAGATTCAATCAACAGAGCATCAATATTGGCATAGAGGTTGATGAGACAAATTATTTATCTGGATATTCAAGACCAAGTCATGCATTTGCGCCGAATGCTTTGCTTCCAGGATGGAAGTGTGGGGAATTGGACCTGGATTAGCAAATGCAGGCACTCCAGCCAAATCATGGAATAACGGAATCACGGAATTTGATTGAAATTATTGTACTACAGAGTCAGCCAATGGGAACTAAGAAGTACAGTTGTTCACTGAGGGGATAATTCATTTGGTGTAGTATTAGAGTCTGTGGACTATTTAATGCAGGCAACAGTAACATAATGGTTAATTCAGCAATCAATAATTCAACAAGCAAGCTGCCATGCTGTGAGACAAATGGACCAGGGATCTGCCCCATATGTTCTATTTAATCACGATCCTGTAGTATTGGTTTGTAAAGCTTCTTCACTGGGAGTGCAGTTAAATTTATCTGGTACTATTTATTGTATTGGTGTTGGTGCAATCAGGATGCAGATAAAAAGCTAGCAATCGGGGCAATTTCAGGAACTAATGGACAATATTCACTCAGCATTTTGGGTGTCCCTGCAGGCCACACAATGCATACATTCTAAGCTTTACATATTCAAGCATGAGGGTAGGGTTAGGTGTGACACCAGTTTTAGGACACCCTTACCATACTGAAGAAGTGTCACAGGATAATTGTGGAGCAGAGTTGGGGCTGGACCTACCAGCTGAAAGGCAAGTTGCCTCAAAATCTGCAACAAGAGTCAAGAGTGCTTTATTGTTGTGTCCCAGATTGAACAATGAAATTCTTACTTGCTGCAGCACAACAGAATATGATAAACATAGTACACTGTAAACAATATGATAAACGAGAGAGAACAGAAAAAGTTCAGTGTGTGCGTATATAACACACACACACACACACACACACACACACACACACACACACACACACACACACACACACACACACACACACACACACACACACACACACACCAAAAAACAAACAATAGTAGTGTAATAATAATGGTCTATTGCAGTGCAGAGCTTATTTGAGGTTGTTTTGTGAGTAACTCCATGAGGACGTGGAAATGGCGCTAAGGGATCAATTTCCGTTTGGGTTCTTGTTCCTATTGGGCCCAGAAAACGGCCCGGAAATAATTGTTACTCAATGTTTCTCAAGATCAGAAAGTGAAATTATATTTATTCTTCGTTCTGTTTGAAGTCTCAGATTTTTTCAAACCGGTACAAACATATGCATTTACAGAAATAAAAATGTTGTAAATCAGAAAAGAAAATTGAAAATGTGACTTGAAGACAATCTGTGAAATAAGCATTTAATAATTCAGATTAGTTTTTAGTTGTAGAGAAACAGCGTGGAAAATGGTCCTTCGGCCCACCAAGTCCACGCTGACCACCTGTACACTAGTTCTAACCTACACATTGGGGACAATTTACAGAGGCCGATTACTCACATCTTCGGAATGTGGGTGGAAACCGGAGCACCCAGGGAAAATCCATGCAGTTATAGGGGAATGTGCAAACTCCATACTGACAGCACCCATAGTCAGGAGCGAAACTGATTCTCTAGCACAGTAAGGCAACATTATTTCATTAGTTCAGACCTAAATTTGTTATGTTTAATTTTCTTTCATTTCAAACAGACACCAATGAGTCTTTCACTCCCATTTCTAACAAAGTGTGCTATGGAGATTGGTAGAAATTTTGATTTTTGAGTGTGTTACAATAATACCCAATCCATCGGATGAAAGAAATAAACAATTAATTTTGCTATGAAAGTATTTATATTGTGAGATAAGGTTTGGTGTGAGCAGTCAGCAGAATGAGACAGCGCAACATGCCAAGCTTTGTCCTATAGGCATCCAGACACTAATTACAGAACCAGATGATTGAATTGGACATGATGGAGATTTTATTGCAATATTACAGATATAGTCCTCTCAGAACCGGTTTTAAGGACAGTATAATGATGTCTAAAAGGCAATTTGTACATCCACACAGTGGCAACAAGACAACTGATGTTGTTAAGACGCTGTCCCACTGTACGAGCTAATTCAAGAGTTCTCCCGAGTTTGCCCTGATTCAAACTCGGAGAATTACGGTAATAGCCGCTCGTAGGTACTCTGGGCTCTCGTGGACATTTTTTTAACATGTTGAAAAATCTTCACGCATCTTCCCGAGCTTACCACGTTTCCCGAGTACCTGCTGTTAGCGTTACAAGCCACTAAGAGACGTCCCGAGCTCCGACGTACCAGCTACGTATATTCTACGTGCTTGCCACAAATTTGATTTTTTTTCAACTCGGGAGATCTCTTAAATTAGTTGGTACAGTGGGACATGTCCTTCCGTTGTGAAACTATCTGACAATCTTTTTCTGTCTTATGTTCTTAACAATCCTTGATATAAATCTATTGGCAGAATTAAAAATCTTTTAGATCTGAATTAGTTTATTGTGATATACACCAGGGTGCAATGAAGTTCCTTGTTCGCATGAAGTTCATAGCATTACCAATATACATGGTAATGACAGATGTAACAATAAATCGAATGACAAAAACAAAACTGCAGAATAGTGTAAAGATTGTTGTGCATTTAAAGATACTAAAGAACAATAACACAATAACTAAATGAGGTAAAGTTAAAAGTAATAGTATGTGGAGCACTTCCGGGAATGTGGTTTGGTTTTAGTTTTTTAGTGTTAGAGTTACAGCGTGGAAACAGGCCCTTTGGCCCACCGAGTCGGTGACAACCAATGATAACCCCTACACTAATTCTATCCAACACACTAGGGACAATTTACAGAAGCCAATTAACCTATAAGCCTACACGTCTTTGGGATGTGGGAGGACACTGGAGGACTGGTTGGAAAGCCACGTGGTCACAGAGGGCACCGTACAGAGGGCACCCATAGTCAGGGTCGAGCCTGGGACTTTGGCACTGTAAGGCAGCAACCCTACTGCTGCGCCACTGTGCCGCCCTAAGTGCAAGAGGTGATTTGATTCAGGACCTCATGGCAATTGCGAAGAAACTGTTCTTACATTTGGACATCTGGAGTTTCAAGCTTCTGTATCTTCTCCTGGAAGGTAGAAGAGAGAAGATGTAGTGTCCAGGGTGGCAGGCATCCTTTACAATATTTTGTGCGTTCCTGATGCAATGCACCGTGGAGGTGGTCTGGATGGAAGGTAGTTACGAGCCTATGCTGGACTGGACTGTGTTGACAACTCTTTGCAGGTTCAGGCAGAGCAGTTGCCACAGTAGGCTGAGAACATCTCATCAGAATACCTTTATAATGAATCTGGAGTAGTTTAAGGAAACGGGGTGCCAATGTTGAAATTTCTCCAACACCAAAGAAAGAAAATATGCTGATACACTTTTTTGATCACCGCATTAGTCTGAAAGGATCCATGTCAGTTTGATGCCAAGGAACTTGAAGCCTTCGACCATCTCTGCAGCAGCTCTATTGATGAGGATAGGAGTGAGCTTATATCCCCCCCCCCCCCCCCCCCCCCCCCCCCCCCCCCCCCCCCCCCCCGATCAACAACAAACTCTTTCATCTTCCTGTCCACCCATGCCCAGGGTTAAGGTCCACCCATCACATCAACCTGGTCATTACTAACAGTATCACTTTACCCTATTGTTGCACAATTCTAAATGCAGTCTCAAAACAAGCTGAAAGGACAAAGTAAAAGAGCAGAACTGGACCTTTTCCCAAGTAGAATCAGCATGGACATTCTGTGAACCCATCAAGTGGCAGCACTGTGAACCCATCATCTTCAACATTTGTTATGTTTTCTGTAATGATGTAGCTGTTTTATGTCAGTTTCAGGAAGCTGCTTCATGGTTTTGAACTTTCAGTGTAGAAGTTGCATATGAAAGTCCTCAGAAAATCCATTAGGACCTTCACAGAGAACCAACTCCCCACATCTGTTCAGCAGTTGCGGAATGCAGGTTTGACAAATGCAAGCAAAACAAAAGCACTCCAGTCAATGTGAAGGCGAGTAATTTGTCACACGTAGATTGAGGGAATGGACCGTACTCTCCTGACAAACAGATCAGAGGCGAGGAAGAAAGGGAATGCATCTAGAAGGCTTTGTCTCTGTCCTTTTCATGTTTACCTGTTATCCTCCGACCTGCAGAGAGACGATCCAGGTGCGCCTGAAAAACAGCCATGATAAAAAGGAGTGAATAATAGACTGCTGGAGGAACTTAGTGGGTCAAGAGGCATTTGTGGTGGGAGAAAGGAATTGTTGATTTTTCAGATTGCAACCGTGCATCTGCAATTGCAATCTCTTGTGTCTCCACAATAAAGATGGAGGGCCACAGCCTCTTTCATCTTTTCCAGACATACCAGACAACGTACAAAGGCCTCTCTGAAAGAGCTGGCACCAATGGTTCAATGGTGCTATTATTGTCACATACAAAATGCAACCTGAGAGTAAAATTCATTTACAAATGGTCCAGCACCGCATTGCCACATTGAGAAACATCCCTAATTTGCAAACTGTACAGAAATAGTCTACTGATCCCGAATGCAAGAGGTGCCATGTTTTGGTATCATTTTCAAAGATGATTGAAAGTTGATCTAGTTCTGAGTGGCGAGCCATTCCAGGCATGCCCCAGGCTTTTGCGGGCCTCCAGCCATTACATTTCCTTGGATGTGTGGACTAACCAGCGAACCGATGTCCTCGCCTTGCCCATCCACATTTGTTCCCTGGGGGCGTTTACCGCAGCTGACCTGGAGGGTGCGTTATGTCAGACCCCGGTTCCCTCTCCTCTCCTACTGGCCGTGTCTGTCATTGTCACCAGCTCCATCCTCCTGGCCTCTTGTCTTCGGGGGGACAGGCAGGGGCAGGCTCGGCGGGCTTCCCCTTCCATGCCTCGGTCTGCTGAGTCTGATTGGCTCTGCGACCTACCCCTGCAGGCTGCGGCCCGCTGGGTCTTGCGCTCGGCTGTGTAGGACCGACCCGGCAGATTCCCCTGCAGCTCGTGACCCTCTGCAAGCTTCTGCTCGTCACATTAACAATAAGAGCACAGAGTGAAGAGGGAAGAGTTTTGCTTACAGCCTCTAAACAGCAGTTAGGAAGATGTGCGATTTCCATTGACACCAACCTAAGTCTCTCAAACTTATCTGTGGTAGTATTTTCACCTCCAGTTTAGGTTGCAGATCAGCACCAAAGTATAGAACTTCATTTTGTGGCTAATAATGCACTGATTTTTTAGAACATTTGTACAGCACACTCAAGGTGTACTCTGTCTGACCTGTACCAGATTGGGAGGGATGAATGGAAATTGGCATCAGTCCATGAATATTCGCAGTATTCAGTCTGGATTTTGTAGTCAGAAAAGCAGAAGTATTGTTTTATATTAAGTGAGCGTTCCTTAAATTGCAACCTTGGATTAAACTTGGAAAAACCAATTGGCTCCCATGTAATGGTGGTGTGTACTGCCAGACTTGTTGGCAAGAATCCCTCATCAAATAAGAAACTAACAACACACACACACACAGAAGTATTTTTTAAGATATTTAATTTTCTTCCGTAATTTTAATCATTGTAATCATTTTGAGACATTGTTGATTGTTTTATTGTTTTAACAGTTGTTGTATGCTTTTAAATCTCAGGGGGCTTTGCCATTTGTCAAAGGTTCTGCAGCTATTTAGTGTTCTGGACCTACTCATCTGGCAGCAGTAAGCCCTTGTCACCAAAGAATGACCTGTTATTCATCATTCAGAATTACCTTGCAGTAAGTTTAGCTTTGAAGATACAATGAATCCAGGCTGTCAACCAATGTACACCTCACTGCTGAGTACAAGTGACGAGTCACACTTAGCAAAATGTAGGTCTGTGGAAGTAATGCTGGTGCATGGTTGAGTGCAACACTTTTTTCTTGTGAACTTTGTAAGTAGACCGCATCATCTAAACCATAAGATTTTGATTACAAATAGAAGTACATAATAAAAATGCACAGTCAGACATCCTACCAACAACTAGAGAGCATCCTGAACTACTATCTACAGCATTGGAGACCCCTTGGAATATCTTTGATTGGACTTTATTTTGCACTCAACTTTATTCATGTTAGACTTCCGGTGGCGCTATGGAGGGCTAAAGAGCAACGCCGGCCAGCTCCTTGAAAAATACGTTGAAAAATCGGGGAGAAAACAACCCACCTGCTGCCTGCTGCTTCTGTACCGATTGCCGTGAGTGATGTCATCAGGCGCGTGACCTACTGTATCTATGCAGCGCAGCCCCCTCTCGGATAAACCGAAAAGTCGTGTTATTAGGCAGAAAACGGTGGAACAAGAAAAAGGCCCGACTGAAGCCTCGGGCTCAGGTAGGACGCTATCCCTAGAAGATGTGTCGAAAAAAATGATGAAAAAATCGGAAGGTGAAGATCTTAAAACTTTTATTGCAAGTGAATATTGCTGGCTTAAAGGAGGAAATAAAGCTGGAACTAAAGAGTGCACTTGCAAAAACGAACGAAGAATTAAAGAAGATGAATTTTAGGGAAGAAATAAAAAAAATCAAGGAGGAAATGATGGAGTTAGAGCTTGAAATTAATACCACGGCTACGAATACATCGGATAAACTGAAGAAAGAAATTGCAGAAATACTGATTGAATAAGCTGCAAGTATGACAAACGAGACAAATGTTAAAATCAGAAAAGTGACAACTGATCTTGAAGAATGGCTGAATCCCGTGGAGGAAGCACTGAATCAACAGACGTCAGCCATAAAGGACCTTGAAGAACTAGCCGAAACAAGTGCTCAGACTACGGCAAAACCTATCAGAGAAAACCAACGTCTAACTGAACTACTGGGCAAAATAACTGAGAAATGTACTGAATTGGAAGGTCGCCAGAGAAGACAGAACCTAAGAATTGCGGGTATTCCAGAAGGGAAAGAGGCGGATCAAGATCCCCGAGAATTCACTGCAAATCTACTGCAAAAAGTTTTATCTCTGGATCAAAAGCCTCTACTTGCTCGAGCACACAGAGTGATGAGACGCCAGACAAGACAAGGTGCTCCCCCAAGACAAATGATAATAAAAGTCCAGTACGACTATGTCCTGGAGGAGATAATGCAAAAAACTGCAAGAAACAGAAATCTTACATTTGAAGGATACGGGATCAGTATCTATCGTGACTATCCAGCAGAGGTCTCCAGGAAACGAAAAGCGTTTAATGAGACCAAAAAAATCTTGAGGGAAGTGAAGAATTTGAAATATGGTCTGAGGTATCCAGCTACCCTAAGAGTCACCTACAATCAGAATGAACACTTTTTCACCAACCCTGTGGAGGCACTGGACTGCCCAGAAGACTAAGGTTCGAGAAGAAGCTTGAATAATATTTTTAAAACTGAACTTCATCATTGAATAAACTGACTTTGCAGGACTGGATGGAACTAAAGACGTGTCAAAGGAAGCTGGAGAAAGATGTGGATCAGAAACTCTCCCATGGATACTAATAATTAGTATAACTGCACTACTAATACAAATAATTAATAAATACTAAAACTATAGCGTGGTATCATTACTAATCAGAGTTAATAATTATCACTAATGACTAATACTTATTTATATTTGAATATTTAGAGTCAAATATAGAGTTTGATTTCATTTGCCCTCCTTGGAAACTTTTTAAATTTTTTTTTAATATTAATTTTTACTTTAATTTTCTTTCTTTCCTTTTTTTCATTTTTTATTATATTCTTAAATAAGTTTTAAATATATGTATCCACATATTCCCGACTATTGGAACCCAAATATTTTAAAATCCAATATCCCTGGTAAAATACTGCTATGGAATAAAAATTCCAAGAAACAAAGGTGCTGGTTAAGTTGGTAACATCAACTACGGAAGTCGGTAGATGGTTAGCCATGCTAGTATGGCTAGCACTAACTACACTCATACTAGATGTAGTTTTTTCCTTCTTTGTGCACATTACTAATTTCTTAATCTATCCTCTTTTCTCTTATATTATAATCTATTATTATTATTTTCAGTTTGAATGGAGTTACAAATTGGATCAAAGGAGATATACACGTGAGAGACATTCAAGGGTCTTGAAATTCGTCTATTCGGAGTTCGGGTGTAAGGTCGAACTGAACCATTGGCTCTATTATAGACCTCCATAGACAAAAGATGCAAGATTTAAAAATGAATGCGGGGAATGAAGGAATAACGTGTTGTAGCTGGAACGTTAAAGGTATTAATGAACCAATTAAGAGAGGTAAAGTACTAGCACATTTAAAAGCAATTAAAGCTGATGTAATTTTTATCCAAGAAACACACTAAAAAAAAAGATGCCGAGCATAGGCTGAAAGCTAAATGGATAGATAAAACGTATCATTCTTCTTTTACACACAAATCCAGAGGCGTAGCAATATTACTTCGTAAAGGCACTTTATGTAAACATACATCAACTATAACTGACAGTGATGGTAGATACATTATTGTAATAGGAGAATTAAATGCACAAAAAATGATTTTTGTTAATGTTTATGGACCAAACTTTGATAGTCCACTGTTTTTTAAGAAAATATTTAATAACATCCCGGAAATAGCACAACATAACTTAATAATTGGGGGAGATTTAAATTGTACATTAGACTCTTATTTAGATAGATCCACAAGACAAAGAAAAATTAAATCCCATTCCAGTGACTTATGAAATGCATACATGGATACTAGCAATATTAAAGATGTTTGGAGAGTAGAAAATCCAACTGGACGAGAATATTCATTTTATTCACCTGTACATAAAACATATTCAAGAATAGATTATTTTTTGGTTGACGCTAAACTTATCTCACTTACTTACAATTCAAAATACCATAATATTACAATCTCAGATCGCGCACCTTTAACATTTATGATTAAAATAAATAGTAAAACAGGGACAATGGAGATTTAACCCACAAATGTTAAAAGACAAAGTAACTCGGGAATATATTATAGAACAGATTAAGATTTTCTTTGAAATAAATGATAAACCGGAAATATCTTCTTCCCTATTATGGGAAACTTTTAAAGTATATGCCCGTGGAATTATGATTTCTTCTCAAGCATTTTATAATAAAGAGAACCGGAGGGAACAACAGGAATTGGAAAAGGAGATTAAACAATTAGACACAGAGAATGCTGCTAATCCATCCATGACAAAACATAACAAAATCGCTGCACTGAAATATAAATTAAATAAAATATACTCGGATCAAGTTGTAAAACTCTATCAATACACTAAACAATTACAATTTGAATTTGGGGATAAACCCCAAAAATTATTGGCTCGTCAATTACGGAAAATGGAGGGAGAAAAGATAATCCATAGGATTAAATCAGACAATGGTGAACCATTAGAACAACCCAAAGATATTAATGAGAGATTTTTGCAATATTATAAAAATTTATATTCAGCTAAAACGACAGAAAACCGGATAGGAATAGAAGCATTTAAAAAAAATGTAAATCTAAATGGGTTGGATTCAGAAAATAGAGAATCACTAAATGCTGAAATATCAGTAAAAGAAATCGAAGAATCTATCAGATCATCAAAAAATGGTAAAAAACCGGGACCAGATGGTATTGGTTCGGAATTTTATAAAACATTTTATGATTTGATTGCACCACGTTTGAAGATACTCTATGAATACATCTATACCCACCAGAAACTACCAGAAACGTTAAATGAATCTATTATAACACTTATACTTAAAATAGACAAAGATCTGGATGACCCAAGATCATATAGAGCTATAGCTCTTTTAAACACTGATCAAAAGATACTAACCAAAATATTAGCACAAAGACTAAGCACAGTTATCAATAAATTAATTCACCCGGATCAAACAGGATTTATACCAAAACAATATTCCTCATATAGCCTTAGACGATTATTCAATATTATATATTCGAAGAGAGGTATTAATAAAGACCTAGTAATTATATTGTTAGATGCGGAGAAAGCCTTTGACCAGGTGGAATGGTCTTACTTGTTTTCGGTTATGGAAACTTTTAAGTTGGGAGAGAAGTTTATTACATGGGTTAAATTATTATACACTTATCCAACAGCCAGAATACTAACAAATCAAATGCTATCAACTAAATTTAATTTATTCCGAGGCTGCAGACAAGGTTGTCCTTTATCCCCGCTTTTGTTTGCACTTGCAATTGAACCATTAGCTCAACGCATGAGATTACATCCTGAAATATATGGGTATGAAACCAAAGATACTGAAAATAAAATCTCCTTATGTGCGGATGACGTATTACTTTATATTACAAAGCCGGAAATTAGCATTCCAAATTTATTAAATTTAATAACTGAATTTGGCTTATTTTCAGGATATAGTATTAATTGGAATAAAAGTGAACTTATGTCAATAATGGTAAATACATATATTACAATTTCCTTTTAAGTTAGCAAACGAAAAAATCAAATCTCTTGGAATTTATGTAACAAAAAGATTTGATTCTTTATTTAAATCCAATTTTTCACTTTTACTGAATAAATTAAATAAGAATATTTTATATTGGAAAACATTACCTATTTCAATGCTAGGTAGAATTAATGCAATAAAAATGATTTTTCTCCCACAATTACTATATCTCTTCCAATTGATTCCGATATATCTTACAAAAATTTTTTTAAGAAGGTTGATTCCATAGTCACCAACTTTATCTGGGATTATTAGAGCCATAGAATAAATAAAAAACATTTATGTAAATCAAAAATAAATGGAGGTCTAGCACTGCCAAACTTTATGTTTTATTACTGGACAGTTAATATTAAAAATATGAATTTTTGGTTAGTAGAGACAGATAAACAACCAATGTGGTTAAAAATGGAAAAAGAAGATTGTTCGCCTTTTGAAATTAGCTCGATTTTATTCGCCAATATTAAACTACGTAAGAAAACCTATAGTGAAAACCCTATAATAGAAAGTGGGATACGTATCTGGAAACAAATAAAGAAAACATTAAAATCGGAATGTATACCACTAGCCCTTACCATTGTAAATAACGTTACATTTAAACTCTCAATGATGGACAAAGGTTTTTTACAATGGAAAAACTATGGAATTAATAAGATGGGCGATCTCGACAGGGAAAACTCCTTTCTTTCATTTCAAGAATTACAACAAATTTATGGATTACATTCAAAAGATTACTTTCTTTTGAATGTAATCATGGGAAAACGAATTAGGTCAAATAATTAGACCTGAAGTATGGGATGAAAGTTTACAACATATACACACACCACTGCTCGTTAAATGCTAGACACTCTCTTATACAATTTAAAATATTACATAGATTACATTATTCCAAAATCCAAATTACATAGTATTTTTTCAAACAAAAATGCCATATGTGATAAATGTCAGCACTTAGAAGCTAACTTAACACACTTATTTACAAATTGTATAAAAATTCCTAAATTTTGGACAGAATTATTTAAGATAATTTCGAAAGTTGTTAAGCTCTGATTCCTGACTCAAAATTAATAATATTGGGAATATTAGAAACAGATCAATTAATAACAACGAATCAAATAATTTTTATTGATTACAGTTTAATAATTGGGAAAAAATTAATATTGAAATTCTGGAAAGGTCCTACATCCCCCACAACCAAAATGTGGATTACAGGAATATTGGAGACACTTCATCTGGAAAGATTAAGGCTTGTCCTACTGGATAAGTTGGATCTTTTCAGAGGGATATGGTCTCAATTTATTGAATATTTAAAGGGTCAAAATGGCTCGGTGCGAGAGCCTGACTGAAGCCTGAATAAAGGAATAAATGAAGAATCACGTATAACAAATCATGGATATATCTCCAATGATGGATAACCTGTTTAACACTCCACTCATCTTTTTGATTTTCTATTTTTACTTTATTTATCTCTATTTTTTCCTGTCTGCGTTAAAAACTAAAAAATGTATAGAAGTACAATCAAGACATAATTGTTAATATTAAGAATGTATGTGACAAGTATATTCTTCTTTTAATATGTACTTGCGTATAATAATAATATTTAACAAACTTTATTCATGTTATTGCCTTTATCATGTATCTGTACACTGTGGATGGCTCGATTGTAATCATGTATTGTCTTTCCGCTGACTGCAACTAAGCTTTTCATTGTACCTCGATACACGTGACAATAAACTAAACTCAAACTTGTATATGGAAGGAATGGGCAGGAAACATTTCAGGTCGGGACCCTACTTCACGTTGAAGACCGAAATGTCACCTGTCCATTCCCTCCACAGATGCTGCCTGACCCACTGAGTTCCTCCAGCAGTTTTGTATTTTGCACAATATTCCAGCATTTGCAGTTGATTGTGTCCCCAGAGTACATGAGAGTTAACTTGATTTCAATTCATGGAAGATGGTGGAAGGTGGGAGATGTTGACAACTGCAGGGGAGGAGGGGGAGTGGTGGAGTGGACAAAGCGACGGGAAGAAGCGGTGGAAGGGGGAGTGGACAATGTGATGGCCAGCAGGAAGAAGCAGCATCCGGTGAGAGGGATAAGAGCCCCACAGTGACTGAGTGCGTCCTGTCGGAGGTGGCGGCCTGCCGAAAGCTCTGTCAGCTAGAGGCTATAGCATGAGCCGCACCAACAGCCATGTCAACCTGATAAAGGGCTCACTGGTGCAGATTAGCACCAAGTTTGATTTCGACGAGTAAAATCTGACTTGCATAAAGGATTACAGAACGTAACCCTTACATAAGTCGGGGAGTGTCTGTATACTGTACAACTCAAACCTTCCCAAATGATGCTGAACTTTAATTGCACTTAAACAGATTGTTGACAATATATAGGTTTGTCAGATAAAGATCAAAGAGGCAAAAGGCCTGGGCTTCAGGGCAGTTAATTATAATTGTTGAATTATAATTAGTGAATGAGTGCATTTTTGAGTTGGAGGAAAACTGCCTGCAAGTCTGTGGTTTGTGGTTTCCTACATGATGGTCTCTTAGGATTTTTTTTTGTAATGTGCCTTAGTAATACATTTGAAAACCCTATAATTTAAATCTCTAAATCTTATTAAGGAAGCTTGTAACCTGTCATGAATCATCATCAAAATGTCAGATGAATGTGCACCAACATTTGTCAAATCAGGCTCTGGAACGATTATAAATGCCTTAACCTGCTTTGCGTTCAAGTCTGGATTAACTCAACTACTGGTTTCCTTATTCTATGAGACTAATTAGCAGAAAATATTGGAAATATATAACCAGTCAGTCAGGGCTAGAAAAAGATTAATAGAGTCATAGTGTCATACAGCATGGAAACGGGCCCTTTGGCTCGCCTCGTCCATGCTCACCAAGATGCCCCATTAAGCCAGACCCATTTGCCCAAGTTTGGCCCATATACCTCAAAACCTTTCCTATCCATGTACTTGCTCAAATATCTTTTAAATGCTGTTATGGCATGTGTCAACTACCCATCTGGCAGCTCCTTTCATATACCCTCCATCCGCTGAGTGTAAAATTGGCCCCTCATGTTCCAATTGAACCTTGCCCCTCTCACCTTAAATATATGCCCTCGTGTTTTTGATTTCCCTACCATGCGTAAAGGACGCAAAGTTAAAGTGTTTTCCTATTTAGAATCATTAACTATACTTGAGGCTGAGATATTTTGACTGCAGAGGAATCAAGGGTGAAGGGGATCACCAAGAAAGTGAATTGAAACCAATAATCAGAGCAGGCAAGATCTTATTTAACGGCAGATCATGCTTGATGGACCGCAAGGCCTATTCTCATTACTTTGTTTTATTTAAAAGTTTTATTATCTTTAAAAAAATAAGTGAAAATAAACCTCTAATATAAATAAAACAACATTTGGAATTATTCTCAAAATGTGATATGACCAAGAGGTTTATTTTCACTTATTTTCATATGAAATTTAAAGCATTTATTATGCTTTACACCTATCTGAGATGCCCCGTAGAAAAGCAGATATCAAAGAGAAAATATTGTCTTAATTCAGTATAAATATTAAAGTACAAATACAAAATACGCATGCATGTGTGATTTAATACACGCTGAGTGAGCCCAGTCAGAGCACCAAATAGCATTAACACAATGAAAGGGAGAAGCTAATTTTACAGGGAGCTGCAAATTCTAATCTGAATCGCTTAATTCGCCCATTGGACTGAATCTTCCTGTGACAAATGATGAGCTGAAACCAATATTAAATTGGAGCAAAAGTCATCCTACAACAGGTTCCCATTTGATCTTAGGATAAGAATCTTTTTCCTGCTGATCCCATTCTGGGATACTGAGTGATTCAGAAGGAAGTTTGGAGGTGGTGATGTCCTCAAGCTACTGTTTTTGTCATGGGTATGGGAGGTAAAAGTGACCTGCTGCGGTGCATTCACAAAGCATGAAAGGGATTGAATGTGTAAGCAGGTTGATAGTGTGACTGTCCTGTAGTTGACTGCATTGATTCTTGAGTGTTATAGTACCCACATATATCCTGGCAAGAGGCGATTGTCCCATTATATTTTTCAAGAATACCTTGTCGGTAATAGAGAGACTTTGGGAAATGGGAGATTTTTGTAATGGCACAACTCCCCCCTTCTGTCATGGGGTAGACTGAAACTGACTCCCCAATCTTTGCACATCCCCAAACCTTTCCACTCGTCACTTTTATTTCATGTTTCATGTATCCTCAGAAGCCTAATGAAATTTGGCATGACTCTTGACAATTTCTACAGATTCACCGTAGAAAGCATCCTGTTACGATGCGTCACTGTTTGGTACAGCAAATGCTGTGCCGAAGACCCTTTCAGGGAGTTGTGAATGCAGCCCAGTCCATCACGCAAACCAGCCTCCCACCGTTGACTGCATGTACACTTCCTGCTGCCTTGAAAAGCAGCCAATGTAATCAAAGGCTAGTTGTCCTCTGGCCATTCCCTCTGCTCCTCTCTCCCTTCGGCAGCAGATACAAATGATCAAAGCCACATACACCAGATTCAAGGACAGCTTCTTCTGCATTGCTATCAAACTCTTGAAAGAATCACCCATATGCTTAGGATGTATCCCGTGCTTCCTGGTTTTAAGGCACACCCCTCCACCCCGCAGCGATTCAATCTAAATGTCACTCTGCCTCAGGAAAGCAGTCAACATAATCAAGGACCGCTCACACCGTGGTAAATATCTCCTGCCTTCTGCAGTCAGGCTGAAGATGCAAAAGCTTGAAAGCATGTACCACCACCAGATGCAAGGGCAGCTTCTCAGCTGTTATCAGGCTCATGAATGGACTGCTCATATGTTTAGGATGAATTCTGATCTTCCAATTTTCTCTCGCTGTAGCACTATATTCTGCACTCTGTTCATTTTCTGTTTTGCTCTACCTGATATACATTCATTACATGATTTGCCTGGATAGTATGCAAACAATGTTTTAAATAATAAACCAATATACAATATACAAATATGAGTAGTAAAATATCCTGGCTTTGGTCAAAGGCTAGCAGCATGTGGCTTGGAATTACTTGAATCTCTGGGGAATTACAAATGCATTCTAGGAAGCAGTCAGTGATAATTATCATACTATTACAATTTGACTTTGTATTCAATTGCTCCCCAGAAATTATGTTGTGCTCAAACTGTTATTGGATATTTTTATGTGCAAGCAGAAAGCAGAGCGGTGAAAATTAAGAAGGATTTTGCATTCAACATAATCTTCTAGGAAGTACAATTGGTTTCTAAGGGAGCTGCAAATACAATAGGAGTTAATACTAACTTTAAAATGAAATCCAGATGTCAACTTTAAAAGAATCTAGGTCTAGCCTTGTAGCCAACATTGGTCCAACATCAAAAATAGAAACTCCTGGCATTTTTCACTCCATAGTTTAGTATTAGCCACTTTAACTTCATTTGTTTGTTTACCAGCAAAGCATTAAAAAAAAATGAAAGCAGTATTTTATCTGTTGTTGAAATGAGCAGTGGGCCTTTGCGGGGCCATTACCTGTGAAATGTGCCAAACTCTGAAGTTGCATGCTTCGCCGACGCAGATTCTGATGGAACTTGGCACACAAAAAGGTCAGAACTATGATGTAAAAATGCAAATCCCTTTCTATTCTGCAACTGATTTGTGAACTAAGTTCAGCTGCTTTGTGTGCAAAAGAATGATAATTCGATCTTGTCATAATTACTCGATCTTTGATTACTTGTGGATTGGAATGTATTCATAAAGCGGCTGCAAGTATTTTTGATTTGCGAACAAACCCAAGGAAACTAATACGGCACTTATAATATCAGAGGGGATTCCACTATCCATTACTGCAACAGGGCGGAGTGCTTCCAGGAAAACATCTTAGGAAATTACAGAGCCACGGCTCACGATTTTCTCTGTATTCAATTTCATAGAATCATAGGAACGTGTGGCAAGGAGCTCAGATGCACAACCCTGTCTGTGTCAGCCAGGAAAGAACTGTCCACTCTCCAGCTCTAAGTTTATGTCTCACAGGCGATGATGCTTCAAGGTCTTGATGAGTATTTTTGTAAATGCAATATTGACCTCCACTGCTCTCTCGGGCAATGGATTGCATTAGAAATGAAATAATTTTCCTTAACTTCCATTTTTTATCTTAATTAAAGCTTTACTCCATCGTTATTGATTTCTTTGCAAAGTGAAACATGCAATCCTACTTTATTTTACTTCGGAGTCACGTGAGTGCATTGGTGCAGGCGTCCAGTTGGAGCAGCAGAGCTCCTCCAACGGTAAGTTTAGACTACAGGTAAGTGGTATTTCTTACCTGTTTTAGGACTCCTGCAGGAACCTCGGTTTCAGAGGTTTGCCGGAGACTTCGCGACGGCCGACGAGGAAACCAGCTAAAGGCTGTGGGGAAACCCTGGTCCGACCGCCGAAGCGGGGAGCTGGTGAATGTCGGGTCTCGAGATCAGAGTCACTGATAAGAACGGTCAGTGACTCTAGACGTTGGGTTCCCGGGGAGGGGAAATCCAATAGTATGCGGTTCCCAGACCACAGTACCTGACCTGAACGGTCCCACATGGATATGGGGTTCCCAGGATATGGGGACAGCCGACAAAAATGGTCGGCTCGGATGTCGGGAGGCCCCTCTGGGAATGTGAAACGTTTTGGAGGTTGGCCAGGATGAAGCTCCTAATAGAGATGAGGCTCCATCTAGATACACTCCTACAGCAGGAGTTGTGCCAGCGCGGGTCAATGTGAGAGCCCGCGCCAGCAGCACCTTTGCACAGGGCTGCTTCACCGGCCTATGGGAGAGGCCGCGCCAGCAGCACCTTAGACAGGGCTGCTTAGTGGGGATGGGGGTATGGCAGTGTGGCCAATGGGAAAGGCCGCGCCAGCAGTGCCTTGTAACAGGGCTGCTTAAGGTTGGGGGTATTGCAGAGCAGCATACCTCAAGGCATGTACGCCGCTGGGTCAGTATTAGTCTAACACTGAGTCATGGCAAAGTCGCGCCAACAGCGCCTTGTAACAGGGCTGCTTAATGTCTCCCTCATGTAAGAGGAGAGCATGCCGGGTCAGCATTAGTCTGACGTCGAGTCCATGGCAAAGTCGGCGTATTGCTGAGGCCGCTCCAGCAGCGCCTTGTAACAGGGCTGATTAATGTCTCCCTCATGTAAGAGGAGAGCATGCTGGGTCAATATAATCTAACGTCGAGTCTGAGGGCATAGGGAGCATGCCCAAGGGATGAAGGGCACGTACCAGAGGTACCATGCCTAGCAGCAAGGTTGCCATCCCAACACATATGCAGTGAACACCGCTATCAAGGGGACATTAGAGCCGGCCTCCGAATTTTCCATTCAGGTAAGACCTATTCATAGGCGAAACCTGGAGAACAAAGCACAAGTTATTGGACCAAGTAAGGCCACAATGAGTAAGGCTTCATAGTTTCGGCAACAACACACCCCACGTCATCATCTACAGTAAGCAGTTCACTGAAACTGGTGGCAGCATGAAAGCTGGCCAGAGGTTCCACGCACACTACCTGTGGTACTCTACAACTAAGGGACCACTTACAAATTGGCAAGATGCACACTTGGTTGTACAATACAAATTATGAGATTATCATCTACTTCGAGGGGTCTAACCATGTAAAACTGGACAATACTAGCATTCCAAGCAGGTTGGAATTAGGCAGGCTCAGTATAATGGCCAGGATTGACTTGCAAGACTGGCTCGGAAATCGGGCCAGAGTTGCCGTTCACGGAAGACACGAAATGATGACAGGCGTGGCCTGTTCATTATGAAAGATGGCTGATTAACAATTGATTTTATAGTGTATCCCATTTACAGTGATCATGGGGGATATTTGGAAGAGGCATTGCTATGATAAGGCAATATAACAGAATGATGACAAGAAAGCATTCAAAGAGGACTACTCAGAGTTCAAAAACACTGGTTATGTATTGTCTCAATTATATTTTTAACGCTTTATTTTGCTAAAATCCACTATTTAAATCTCAAACTATATTTGAGAAATTGGGCTCCTCTATCCAGTTAAGATTAAGTTGTTATTAAATAGACTTGTTGGACATTGGGATTTACCTTTAGCTATTCTATTGGCCATTGACGCCGGCCTGGGCAACAGATTGCAGTCAACATACTCCTGTAACAGCCTTGTTGTTATAAAGCAGCCTTCTGTTCATTAAGACTAATTGGCAATATAATAGATGTGATTCAGCTGTGCAAGTGGGAGAACTGTCATCCTGCTAAATGGTAAACTGTAAAGCGCCATGTAGGTCATTGTTAACATAACTTTATTATTACCAGCTGAAGCTACCAAAGCCATAATGATGGACAAACGGTATTCAGTATTGCTCCAGTAGTTGTTCAGTAAATATTTAATTATGTTGCAAAATGATGCTAATGGCCCTAAGATGGGAAATTGCGAATATCATCTCTAGTTTGGAGGTGGAGCAGATTTGCATGACTTACCAATTCTTCACATTGGTATCAACTATCTATAGATCCTACGGGCATTGTATGGGTTAAAGAGTGATTGAGCGAATATGCATATCTGCAGGCTCAACTTCATGTTGATACATTATGATGGTGGCATATGTTAGTCACATGCGTTCAATCAATTAAAGACTCATGTAATGGTTACATAATCTCGTTTGCCACAGGAGAATCATCAAGTATAGGTCAATGACAACACAGAATTGTGTTGAATCACACCATATTTATGATACTCTGGTTCAGTGGAACACCAAATATAGATGTTTGTTTTCATGCTTATTCACTGGTTGCAAAATATGTGGCATAACAGTGGCGAAAGATACATTCTCGCTACAAGGAGAAGGAAGGTCTTTATGTCTTGCTCAATTTTGCTTCATCATTCGGGGCTTCAAATAAATTCATTAATAGTCTGCTTTAGGTTCCCATTATGTGATTGGCTTATGCAACTTTGATTCCAGATTTGTCGTGAATAATAATACAACCTTATATAGTTATTTTAAATGTAACTTTACTGATTCAGCTTGAGGCTTGGGAAATCAGCCATTGCATGATAAAAATCAAATTATGTTCTGCAGATTCAACAGGCTGCCCTACGGCTTGGGTTGTTACATCTATCCTTCTATGTTCAGAGTGCTTGGATAGCACCAAAAAGCAGGACTTTTCTTTTCCAGAAGATGAAAAGAGTTTGTTACATGCTCATGCTCATGTTACATTGAAAATGGTATAGATTACTGATGTTTGGAGTTCATGTTAATGATCTTTTGCCAATAGTTGAGTTGTACGGCCATTAACTGTGCCAACGTGCCTTCTTCATTACATTGGCTGCAGCAAACGAGACCCGCTCTGTCGGGTTCACCCCGGATATCAAGTTTGTAAAGATATCTTTAACACAAGGTCTACCTCGACCAGTACAATGCCGTATGAGATGTTGACATTTTGTGAACACTATTCACCAGGGGGCTCCAGCTACATCCTTAACTTTGGCCAGAGCTCATAAGGTAGCTATCCTTCTGGCGCTGGTTTAGCGCTGCGGGTTCAGTCGCTGCATAATTGCGATGGTACAGGATGATTACATATATTTTATGTTTATAATTACTTAAGCAGAGCAGAAGGGGTGTCAAGTTTCAAAATAGTTAAAGGCATGCCAGGGGACCTTTGGTAATGTGAGCACACAGAAAATACAACAAAATGTCAAGGTCACCAAGAGCCTTCGAGGCTCTGAACTAGCAATGTTTGTTAGTCACAAAAACTTAGAAGAACGTACCTGTTCAGGCCACTCCAGATGATAAAATGGAGTTGGTTTATGCAGGAGTAGATACTGATTCCAGATCTCATTCCACCAGGGCTGCTATAGCATCAGCAGCAAGGGTATTTACAAGCTGGACCACGTTACTTATGGCTGCAGCATGGTCCATCTGCAGCAATCTCCAAACATTTTATACTAACCTATTGCTAGACCAGGGGTATTTAACAACTCTAGTTGACATTCTAGTTATAGTTTCCATCCGGGTGAGAGATGTGAATATTATTATTACTTCATTTAAACAGCATCAGCATGTTTTAAATCTATGTCATGACTGTATGCATTATGAATGTTTTTCCCTCATTTGTCAATGAAGCAGTTGTGGTTGTGTAGGCTCGTTTCTCACGGCAAGAAATCACAGAGCTTTAAAGTCTTCACATAGTCACTCACGTGACTCCGAAGTAAAATAGTAAGATTAAATGAGAACTTACCAGTTTGAAGTTTGTTCTTTATTTTATGAGGAGTTACGATGAGGGACTACGTGCCCTCCGCTCCAAACCCACATAAATGTCATCTGGTAGTTCTAGTCTTCTGTTATCTTACTATTATACTTCCATCACTATTACCTGTGATTTCACACCGCTGCTTTGAAGATTGATGCACGTGCGGCTGGACGGGGTTCTTCACGTAGTCCCTCATCGTAACTCCTCATAAAATAAAGATCAAACTTCAAACTGGTAAGTTCTCATTTAATCTTGCTATTTAGTTTAGTTTGGTTTAGTTTAGAGATACAGCGTGCAAACAGGCCCTTCAGCCCACCAAGTCTGTGCTGACCAATGATCACCCATACACTAGGTCTATCTTGCACACTAGGGATAATTTACAGAAGCCAATTAACCTACAAACCTGCACGTCTTTGGAATGTTGGAAGAAACCGGAGCATCGGGAGAACTATATAAACTCCATAGAGACAGCACCTGTAGTCAGAATAAAACCTGGTTCTCCAGCGTTGTAGGTGGCAACACTACCGCTGCACCACTGTGTCGCCCACAATGATTACTCAGAATTTTATACACTCATTTAATCTATCTTCGGACTTTGTAGAAATCAATCCAATCTTTCCTCGCATCCAAGACTTCATAGCCCTGGCAACATCTTTGTTTTATCTGGTGTTATCATGTGCCTCATCTGGTGGTGACCAAAATGACTCACTTTACTCTAGCTGTGGACGAGGAAGTGTTTTATAGTTTCAGCACAATAGTTCTGCTCCTGTGTACCATACCATGACTTCCTTATCTATCTGACCTGCTATCTTCAGGGATCCGCTGACAACCATCTGAATATCCCTCTGTTTATTTGTTTCCTGCATTTAATTTGTTGGTTGTTTGTTGTCCCAACATTTGTTGCCTCATGTATTTTTCAGATTGAGTTCCATTTGCCTGTCCCCACCAAAACACAGAGCGCTGGAGTAACTCTGAGTCAGGCAGTATCTATGGAAAGAGACACAAATTATGGAGTAACTCAGCAGGTCAGGCAGTATCTCTGGAGAAAAGGAATAGGTGCATTTTGTACCTGTCACCAGATACTGCAGCATTACCCCAGCATTTTGTGTCTATCTTCGGTATTGAGTCTGAAGAAGGGTCTCAACCCGAAATGTCACCCTTTTCTCCAGAGATGCAGCATGACCCACTGAGTTACTCCAGCATTTTGTGTCTATCTTCAGTCTAAACCAGCATCTGCAGTTCCTTCCTTACATAGTACCTGTGGAATGACGTTTTGGGTCGGGACCCTTATCCAATTATATTAGTATGAATAATCAATTTGTGATGGCTTGCTTTGCCAATGTATTTATAGCAGTGATTCCATTAAAGGCAGATGGAGTTGTATTTTAGATGTAGTGTCGAGTGCAGCTGCACTCTTCAGGTGCAGAGCACAAGCACCGAAGGATGAACAAGGGTTCCGAACCTAAACATCACCTATTCCTTTTCTCCAGAGATGCTGCCTGACCCGTTAAGTTACCCCAGCATTTTGTTTCTATCTGCTATAAACCAGCACCTGCAGTTTCTTCCTATTCAAGGATGAATGTCTACCCTCAGCCATGGCTCATTTGCAGTGTGGCCTAAGATAAAAACTCTTTCTTCAAGTTCCAATCCAGAAATGTAGCTGACGCTGCAACTTAGTACTGAGGAAATATGGCAGATTTGAAAGATGCAGATTTTTGAATGAGATGGATGTGATAAAACTTGGATCTCTGCTTCAAACAGTCATCCCTGGCACCCTGGTCATTACTTGTATTTCATTCAGCATTTCTAAAAGCATATTTTTGGTAGCGTTCACACTGTTGCTTTGGGGAGTTTGCAGGATGCAAATTGGCTTCAGTGATTCTGATAACGGCCGTGCTTCAAACGTGCATCGCTGGCAGGTACATGCCTTGGGATTTATGACATAAATGAAAGTTTTTTTTATGTATGGCTGTTCATATCCTACCCATGTATCAGCAAGGGAGTTTCTGCTCCTGCATGAGGTTTTCCTAGGAGAACGAATACAAGAGAGAGAGAGAGAGAGAGTGTTACTGAAATGTTCTCTCTAACTTCCCATTATCTGAAGCAGGAACAGCACATGAGCAGTTTTCTTGATCTGCTACCTACAGTTAGTAGGGAACATGGCAAAGGCGAGGCACTAGACAGAACATTTACCATTTGACAAGCAAGCTTTTGTTGAGGTTGAAAGGATTCATAATTATTGAAGAATTGTAAACTGAGTTTTCATTTTTTATCAATTTACATTTTTATCCTTAGCTTGACTTGCATTTATTTCATTCGGTCACAGATAGAGATCATTCAGCTCACAGTCTGCATCCAACTCTTTGGCAGAGGAATGTCGATAGACCTATTTCCTACTCTATTATCAGGCAGTTTTCTATTCTCAAAGTGTTTATCCACTTCACTTTTGTAAGTTGAAGGTTTTGTACCAGAAGAAGGGTCCCGACCTGAAATGCTGCCTATCCATGTTCTCCAGAAATGCCCACTGAACCGCTGAGTTATTCAAGCACTTTGTGTTTATGGCTCACGTCTTAAAGTTACTGTTGAGTTTCTTCAGGTCATCTGGACACCATTACTGATCATACCTCATTGTGTAAATTAATTCTACTCCTGTCAGCTCTGTGTCTTTTTACCAATGGCTTTAAATCTAGATCCGCTGGTTAATGACTCTGTTCTGCTGTAGGCAATCTTCCCAGGAGAGTCCCTCAGGTGGAGCATTACTGGCTTATGTTTTGGTACTAAGTTCTTCGAGGTGGTTGAGGAATCCTGGGTGGGATCCACTGGCTCTCCCACATGAGGCAGCTGTTGCGACAAGAAGGTAGTTTGTATTGTGCAGGAAGGAGCTGCAAATGCTGATTTACACCGAAGATTGACACAAAGTGCTGGAGTAACTTAGCAGCAACTCCATGTGTTCCTGTAAAAGACCTGAGGCACAAGTGACATTCCTGGGTGTTACCTTTTCACATTAAGTAATAATCAGTAATGGATTCCCATGAATCAGTGAGGATATTACAATTTTCACCGAGAATTTCCTTAGACCCATCATTTATTTATTTGCCTCTGTATTCCGCAATTTGAGATTTGTAATAGAAAAAAATCACATGTGGTTAAAGTGCACATTGTCAGATTTTATTAAAGGGTATTTTTATACATTTTGTTAAAGGGTATTTTTATACATTTTGGTTTCACCATGTAGAAATTGCAGCTGTGTTCATACATAGATCCCCCCATTTCAGGACACCATAATGTTTGGGACACATGGCTTCACAGGCATTTGTAATTGCTCAGGTGTGTTTAATTGCCTCCTTAACGCAGCTATAAGAGAGCTCAGCAGCTAGTATTTCCTCCAGTCTTTCCATCACCTTTGGAAACTTTTATTGCTGCTTATCGACATGAGGACCAAAGTTGTGCCAATAAAAGTCAAAGAAGCCATTATGAGATTGAGAAACAAGAATAAAACTGTTAGAGACATCAGCCAAACCTCAGGCTTACCAAAATCAACTGTTTGGAACATCATTAAGAAGAAAGAGAGCACTGGTGAGATTACTAATCACAAAGGGACTGGCAGGCCAAGGAAGACCCCCACAGCTGATGGCAGAAGAATTCTCTCTATAATAAATATATGGGAAGGATGTAGAAGAGAAATGGAGGACATTTAAAGGGGAAATTGTAAGAGTACAGAATCTTTATGTCCCTGTTAGGTTGAAAGGAAATAGTAAAAATTGGAAAGAGCCATGGTCTTCAAGGGAAATTTGACACTTGTTTCGAAAAAAGAGAGATATCTACAATAATTATAGGAGGCATGGAGTAAATGAGGTACTAGAGGAGTATAAAGAATGTAAAAAGAATCTTAAGAAAGAAATTAGGAAGGCTAAAAGAAGATATGAGGTTGCTTTGGCAAGAAAGGTGAAAGTAAATCCAAAGGGTTTCTACAGCTATATTAATAGCAAAAGGATAACGAGGGATAAAATTGGACCAGCTATCTGCAGAGCCAAAAGTGATGGGGTAAATATTGAACAATTTCTTTTCTTCGGTATTCATCAAGGAGAAGGATATTGAACTCTGTGAGGTATGGGAACAAAGTAGAGTAGCTATGGAAACTATGAGATTTAAAGAGGAGGAAGTACTGACACTTTTGAAAAATTTAAAAGTGGATAAGTCTCCAGGTCCTGACAGGATATTCCCTAGGACATTGAGGGAAGTTAGTGTAGAAATGGCAGGAGCTATGACAGAAATATTTCAAATGTCATTGGAAACGGGAATAGTGCCGGAGGATTGGCGTACTGCGCATGTTGTTCCATTGTTTAAAAAGGGTTCAAAGAATAAACCTAGCAATTATGGACCTGTTAGTTTGACGTCAGTGGTGGGCAAATTAATGGAAAGGATACTTAGAGATAATATATATAAGCATCTGGATAAACAGGGTCTGATCAGGAACAGTCAACATGGATTTGTGCCTGGAAGGTCATGTTTGACAAACCTTCTTGAATTTTTTGAAGCGATTACTAGGGAAATTGATGAGGGTAAAGCAGTGGATGTTGTCTATATGGATTTCAGTAAGGCCTTTGACAAGGTTCCCCATGGAAGGTTGGTTAACAAGGTTCAATCTTTGGGTGTTAATGGCGGAGTAGCAAGATGGATTCAACAGTGGCTGAATGGGAGATGTCAGAGAGTAATGGTGGATGGCTATTTGTCAGGTTGGAAGCCGGTGACCAGTGGGTGCCTCAGGGATCTGTGTTGGGTCCACTGTTGTTTGTCATGTACATCAATGATCTGGATGATGGGGTGGAAAATTGGATAAGTAAGTATGCAGATGATACTAAGATAGGTGGTGTTGTGGATAATGAAGCCGATTTTCAAAGTCTACAGAGAGATTTGGGCCATTTGGAAAAGTGGGCTGAAAGATGGCAGATGAAGTTTAATGCTGATAAGTGTGAAGTGCTACATCTTGGCAGGACAAATCAAAATAGGACATACATGGTAAATGGTAGGGGATTGAGGAATGCTGTGGAACAGAGAGATCTAGGAATAACTGTGCACAGTTCCCTGAAGGTGGAATCGCATGTAGATAGGGTGGTAAAGAAAGCCTTTGGTGTGCTGGCCTTTATAAATCAGAGCACTGAATATAGGAGTAAGGAAGTCATGTTAAAATTGTACAAGGCATTGGTAAGACCAATTCTGGAGTATGGTGTACAATTTTGGTCACCTAATTATAGGAAGGATGTTAATAAAATAGAGAGAGTACAGAGGAGATTTACTAGAATGTTGCCTGGGTTCCAGCAACTATGTTACAGAGAAAGGTTGAACAAGTTAGGTCTTTATTCTTTGGAGCGCAGAAGGTTAAGGGGGGACTTGATTGAGGTATTTAAAATGATGAAAGGGATAGACAGAGTTGACGTGGATAAGCTTTTCCCACTGAGGGTAGGGAAGATTCAAACAAGAGGGCATGACATGAGAATTAAGGGACAGAAGTTTAGGGGTAACGTGAGGTGGAACTTCTTTACTCAGAGGGTGGTGGCTGTGTGGAATGAGCTTCCAGCAGAAGTGGTGGAGGCAGGATCGATTTTAACATTTAAAAGTAAAGTGGATAGGTATATGGACGGGAAGGGAATGGAGGGGTATGGTCTGAGTGCAGGTAGATGGGACTAGGGGAAAACAAATGGTCAGCACGGACTGGAAGTGCCGAGAGGGCCTGTTGCCGTGCTGTAATTATTATATGGTTATATGGTTATAAATAAAAATCCCCAAACAACTGTCCGACAGATCAGAAACACTCTTCAGGAGTCAGGTGTGGATTTGTCAATGACCACTGTCCGCAGAAGACTTCATGAACAGAAATACAGAGGCTACACTGCAAGATGCAAACCACTGGTTAGCCACAAAAATAGGATGGCCAGTTTGCCAAGAGGCACTTAAATGAGCAACCACAGTTCTTGAAAAAGGTCTTGTGGACAGATGAGAACAAGATTAACTTGTATCAGAGTGATAGCAAGATCAATGTTTGGAGGAGAGAAGGAACTGCCAAGATCCAAAGCATACCACTTGATTTGTGAAACATAATGGTGGGGGTGTTATGGCCTGGGCATGTATGGCTGCTGAAAGCCCCTGTCCCACGTACGTGTCCTTGGCACGCTAATTACGCAATGATCTTGCGCGTCATCATGCGCCTGCACAGCCGTCTGGAGCGCATGATGTCATTTGAAGATGGACACAAAATGCAGGAGTAATTCAGTGGGACCAGCAGCATCTCTGGAGAGAAGCAATGGATGATGTTTCGGGTCGACACTCTTCTTCAGTCTGAAAGAAGGGTCTTGACCCAAAATGTCACCCATTGCTTCTCTCCAGAGATGCTGCCGGTCCCGTTGAGTTACTCCTGCATTTTGTGTCTATCTTCAATTTTCTTGGCCCTGCTCTGGGAGTAGAAGTGGGGGCGGATCCGGACCGCAACGGCCGTATGCCCCAAGCCGAGCACGGCGATCGTTTGCCTACTTCTGCTGCTTTGGAGGTGAGACGTTGCGTTGCGCCAGGGTCTTGGGCCTGGCCCACCTTGGCTGTCAGTTACGTGACAATCCTGTGGCGCGTGAAGATTTTTTCGCTACAGATTTTTGGTGCGCCACGCGATACTGCACACAACTCCATACCCCTCTGTGCTTCTCAATGGGACTGGCCCCACGCGGCCACACGATGCTCGTGCACCTCAACGCGATGACGAGGTCTTGTAATTTTCGCGCCAAGGACGTAAGTGGGACAGGGCCTGAAGGTACTGGCTTACTTTTCATTGATAATACAACTGCTAATGGTAGTAGCATAAGAAATTCTGAAGGGTATAGACACAACCTATCTGCTCATGCTCAAACAAATGCCTCAAAACTTATTGGCCGGCGGGTCATTCTACAGCAGAACAAAGATCCCAATCTTACTGCTAAAGCAACAAAGGAATTTTTCAAAGCTAAAAAATGGGCAATTCTTGAGTGGCCAAGTCAATCACCTTTTCTGAACCCAATTGAGCATGCCTTGAGCAACAGGCCCTTCAGAACACAATGTCTGTGCCAAACATAATACCAAAATAATGCTGAAGAGAAAACTGAAGTGGACTAGCCCCTAAAGAAACATAAGCTGCAATACAGCCCTGGCAGAGCATCACCAGAGAAGACACCCAGCAACTGGTGATGTCCATGAATCGCAGACTTCAAGCAGTCATTGCATGCAAAGGATATGCAATGAAATACAAAACATGACTACTTTCATTTACATTTCATTGCTGTGTCCCAAACATTATGGTGCCCTGAAATGGGGGCACTATGTATAAACACTGCTACATGATGAAACCAAAATGTATAAAAATTGCCTTTATTTGAATCTGACAATGTGCACTTTAACCACAATTGTGAGTACAGAGGCAAATAAATAAGTGATCGGTCTTTGTCCCAAACATTATGGAGGGCTCTGTACGTCTCATCCATGATTTCACAGCTGGCCGTGGTGAATTCTGTGAAATGATTATCAGTAATCTGTCTTTCTTCAGTTGCACAGATAAGGCATGAAATGGTATTTACTTATTGTGGCATTTGGTTTATTATTGTCATGTACTGAAATACAGTGAAAAAGAAATGTTTTGTGCGTTATCCAGGCAAATCGTTACCATAAATGAGTATATCAGGTAGTGTAAAAGAGAAAATAAACCAGATAACAGAATATAGCATGACAGCTATAGACTTTTAAAAAGTGATTGGAAATTCATCCTTAGCTGGCATATGAGAGATTCTTTCAATGGTCTAATAACAGTAGGGAAGAATCCTCCCCTGACTCTCAGTCTGAAGAAGGGTCTCAACCTTCAACGTCACCCATTCCTTTTCCAATTTGTCCAAAGGAGATGTGCAGGACAAGTGCTTTTACACAGTGGGTGGCGGGTTCCTGGAATAAGCTGCCAGGAGAGTGGCTACAGGAAAATACACTAGTGGCATTTCAGATGCATTTAGATAGGTTAATGGATATGATGGGAATGAAGAGGAGTATGGATCATGTGAAGGCACATGAGATTAGTTTATTTTAGTATTATGTTTGGCACAGACATTGTGTTCTGAAGGGCCTGTTGCTGTGTTGTACCTTTCTTTGTTTGAAATCATTATTTGAGATCTACCTCACTACGGTGGTATCATCTGTAAACCTTCTTGGAATTCGGAGAGAACCTGGCTGCACAATCATGACAGTACAGAGAGTATAGTAAAGATTTGAGAATGCAGCCTTTCAGGGCACTGGTGTTGAACTGTGGAGGTTGTTTTGTTGCCTATCCTTTACTGCTAATGGTGTATGGAAGTCAATGATCCAGTTGTAGAAGGATTTGCATCTTGTCTAGAATTAATGCTTTTGTGCTGAAAATACTTGTATGATGCATGTTTTTCAGTTTATGCTAAAAATAATGACTGTACATTTTAGAACATAATGCAAGCCTCATAGATATAATAATTCAAATAAATTCAGCGTTTCTCAATAGACCCATTCCTGTCAGCTGAGTCAATAAGCTCAGTCTAGCATGGTATTTATTGTTCTTCTTTCAGCCGCATGATGTTGAGTCAAAGAGCAAAACTACAATAATAATGTTATTAAATGCTGCCGATTCTACTGAGCAATGAGCCTGCAGTAAAGTGAACCAAAGCTGCATGCTTTATGAAAACAATCCATGTTAGCTCAAAGCTCTTGAGATTCAGTTGATGTGTATACCATTCAATATTAGAATTCACAACATTTCATTCTTACGACTGACGTGCTGTTTAAAATCAAAATTGCCCTGATGTAATATTATTTACTACTTCAAAAAAGTGAGCATTTTAAAGTTTCGGGGCAAAAGCCGTCACTACCCTTCTAACACTTGGAATAAACTGTGTACAAAGAGTCCATTAAATTTTGTGTTTATTGTGTGTTTTGTTATTTTATTATATGTATAACTGCAATGCAACGAACTTTTGTTCAGACCGAAAGGTCTGAATGACAATAAAGGATACATTGAATTTGACTTGACCATCAGACTAGAAATTGCAAGATTGATTGAGTATTGGTTGGAAATTAAGCCAAATTCTTTTGACTGTTGTTTAACATCCCAGTTCACCCGTATTAGATATGTAACACAAGAAAAAGATCAAACTATGTTAGTGTTGCTTTAATTTCAAAATGCAGCATAGAAACAGGTCCTTTGCCCCACCGAGTCTGCGCCAACCACGATCCCCACGCCCTAATGCTATCCTACACACACAAGGGACAATTTACAATTTTTACCAAAGCCAATCAACCAACAACCAACAAAATCCCAAAGAAAATCCATGCAGATCACTGGGAGAACGTACAAAGTCCATACAGACAGCACACGTAGTCAGGAACGATCCTGGGTCCCTGGCACTGTAAGGCAGCAACTCTAGGTTGGAAAAAGTTGACTTAATTTCCTGGTATTAAATTGTTGTTCTGAATAGTCCTAATGTAAGTAGGTAAAATAATATGACAGGGAACATTTCATTCATGTTGCAATGATTGTAGAGAGACTGGACAATGTGGTTTGTAAATGCAGCACCGTAGGGGAAAAGATTCCCAGGCCTCGGGTCCAGGTTTTGCTGTGAAAACAGGAGAGCGTCGCCTATTCCTTCGCTCCATAGATGCTGCCCCGCCTGCTGAGTTTCTCCAAATTAAAATAAAAACCAAACCAATACACAAAGGAAAAAATGGCTTTTAGATTCATGCATGTTATTGCTTTCGACTGTTGTTTTAACTGCCTAATTTAAAAAGAAAAAGAACTACAAAGCAGTGCTTCGACATGAACTGCAGGGCATGATGTCTACAGTTTTGAGATGTTTTGTTTTCTGTGGACCTGATCACTTTTGTTCTGGTGATAGGGTAGCCCAGTGCTTGAAGCATTGGGGCATGGTTTGCAGGGTGGTACCATTTTATAGTTTCATGAGAAATAATGGGCAATGAAAATCACGGCTTGTCCATGAAAAGGAACCCCGTAATTATCCAATCCCTCAATCTCTATTGAAAGGGCTGCCCTGTCTGCTCATTCAGGTCCCATTTGCCTGTTTCTTTGTGCATATTTAGTTCCTAATCATTTCAAGAACCTTGTGGGCAAAGTATTTTTGCATTTTTGCACTATTTTTTCATTGAATGGACTGTAACAGCATCATTTTGCTCCAATTTTGTGATTTGTAGTGTACTTATTTGAAGCAAAATGAAAATGATGCTGAAAATCAACTTGTGAGACAAATAAGTTAAATGTTTCAAGATTATCCTACTTTTCATTTGGAAACCTTGTTTTTTTTAGCTGAGCAGGAAATAACTATAAATGACATTTATTTATTTATGTTAAATCATCAAAAATCTGGCCTCTGCTTTGATCAAACTGATTATAAAAAAAGTTCAATTCAGATGTCAATTTTTTAAAATAATGACAAGAAACAATGGTGACACCTTTAAATTAGTTCCTCTTTGCTCCAAACTCCCCCCCCCCCCCAAAAAAAAAATCAGTACTTTGAACTCGGGGGCAGGGGTACTAATTCAACAAATTTGAATTCTGATTGTTGATTTTCTAGTGGGATTGAAATTGGAATAATTATCTGTGCAAGTTGTCTTCATGAATTTTAGTAAGACATTTGATAAAGTCTTTCATGGTAGGCCGATCCGAAGATTAATGGGCCTGTCCCGCCTGGGCGTCATTTGCGCGTCATTTACGCGAGAGGCCGATAGTGACTGACGAATGACTGTTGTGCGAAAATCGTCTAACAGTATGACAGTTGCGCGCCAAGTGCTCTTGAGGGCCTGGCTTCTTTTGGGAGCCATTTGCAATGTCGTTCGCACTTAGTCCGATCTCCGTGTCATGGATTTGCCCAGTGAAAATCAAAGATACTATGGTGAAAAATGTTCAAAACTATGCGCGCTTTATTCCTGAGTGGTCATGTGGTGCAGCGGTCAAATGACGCGCAAATGGTGTGCCGACGGCGTATGGGCGGCGCATGGTTACGGACGTTGACGCATGGTGATGCATAATAAATTAGCATCGGCAACGTTCGTGCGTCACCGTGCGTAAGCATGCATCAGCACATGCTACTTGTTCGCCGTCAGTACGTCAGCGTACGCCAACCGTACGTCAGCGTGCACAAGGGATATGTTGCACAGGTGGCGCGCAAGGATTTTGAGCCTCGCAAAATCCTGCGGCGCTGCGCGTTACCGCGTGTCACTGCATACGCCCACGCCTCACCATCTGCATGTCACGACGCGCCAACCAAATTTGTTGGATGTTGCGTAAATGAGGCGCAAATGACGCTCAAGTGGGACAGGCCCTTTAGATACATGGGATTCACGGAGTCTTGTTTTTTTGGATTCACAATGGCTGGCTCACAGAGACAGGATAGCTCCAGGCATACACTGGCCCTATCCCACGACTGCCTTTTTGCTGGGTACGTTGAACAGTCCTTGTTTAAGGTGGATACTGGTGCTTACCCCAACTCTATCCCTGCAGAGAAATGGGCAGAGAAATGTTCATAAGTTCTAAGAGCAGAATATGGCCATTTGGCCCATCAGGTCTACTCCATCATTCTATCATGGTTGATCTATCTTTCCCTCTCAACTCCATTCTCCTGCCTTCGCCCCATAACCTCTGACAACCTTACTAATTAAGAATCTCTTAAGCTCTGCCTTAAATGGAGAAACAAAGAATTGCAGATGCTGTTTAATACACAAAATGACACAAAGTGCTGGAGCAACTCAGCAGGTTAGGCAGCATCTCTGGAGAAATACACAAAAGGACATAATGTGCTGGAGTAATTCAACAGGTCAGGCAGCATCCCTGGAGAAATAGATGGAGTTTAATGCGAGTAAGTGTGAGCTGTTGCAGTTTGGGAGGTTGAATGCAAGGGGAAAGTATACAATTAATGGCATGACCCTTAACACCACTTGGTGAGGATGCATAAGATTTTAGTTAGGCCGTATTTGGAATATTGCATGCATTTCTGAGGCTAGTGCAGGAAAGTGGCTCTGAGGTTGAAGATAAGCATATGTCATTGAATGATGGAGCAGGCACATGGGGGCTGAATACCTTACTCCTGCCTTTGTTTCTTATACATGAAAGCTGAGGGTCAAATGCATCAAACTTTTTCCTATACAAGTAATATCTACAGATGTGTTTTTTTTTTGTTGTCTCTTTTCGATTATTGCTTCCATAACATGTATTCAAATTACAGATGTGCGGACAGGGAGGCAATTGTAATCTCTGCTATTGCACACGTGTAAGAAGTTTGCTAAAATTGCTTATACAATTTTAGGAAATTTGAAATAAGAGCAGAAGATTGTGGAACTGCCAGTGAGCACTTGTAATGAGAGAAAAAAACTCTTTGCCAGAACTTGTTCAGCTGTGGAAAAGGATAGAGCTTGAAACATTAACCTGTCTTTTCCCTTTACAGCTACTGACTACACAGTGTAAAATACATTCTTCTTGTGCAAATCAGCTATCACTTTATCTTTCAGATCCAGAAAAAACAAATTCCACTCACTGAGTTAGCTTTGAAACTTTCCTCATGTGCAGATCAACCTGATCACATGTTTCCATTTTATTCACCTTTATTTCATTTTATTCCATTTTATTCACTTTTTGAATCTTTAGCAAAATTAATTTGTGGGATGTGGGTGTCACTGACAATGCTGCCGCATTTGTCGATCACTTCCCCCTCCCGATTACCCCTGACCTGAATGTCTTGCAATGGCGTAACAAATAAAAAACTGAGAGTTAAGCAGATCAGTGGAACTGGTGTCGCAAAGGAACCAGAACCATGATGCTGGAATTCCTTCCCTCCTGGGCATTATTGAATCAAATGGATTTTTAACGGCAATTCTCTAAATTTGTGGTCAGTATTACTGATTCTGTTTTTTTTTTAAAGCATAAATTGATGCAATTACCTGAATATTTCCCTCTGCTGTGGTGGGGTTTGTGCACCTGGCTAAATTGTCCCATTCTCAGCAATACTAGTCTAATAACAAACTTTGGTCTTTAGCAGACTTTAGGGCGACACAGTGGCGTAGCCATGGAGTAGCTGCCCAAGAGCGCCAGAGATCTGGGTTCGATGCTGACTACGGGTGCAGTCTGTACGGAGATAGTACGTTCTCCCTGTGACGTGTGTGGGTTTTCACCAGGAGCTCTGGTTTCCTCCCACATTGCAAAGACGTAGGTTAATTGGCATAGTATCATTGTAAATTAGCCTTAGTGTGTGTAAGACAGGCATGTGCCATTAGGGTAGGCAAGGTAAGCAGTGCCTGCCTTGACTAAAATTATAAAAAGGTAATTATTAAATATAAATAGTAAAGATTTCCAATCCATTTACTAAACTCAGTGCTTATTATTATATGGTTATTATTTTAATAATCGATCTTAGGTAGGCATAATACTCCCGTGCCTTTCATTCGCAGAACGCGTAATAAGCGTAATTATGTTCAACTCTCGTGCCTTGGACGCTGCTTCAAGCCTTCACTTACAATGGACAATAAAGGCAGCAGAAATTCTGCCTTTGCACCGTGGACTGCACGCAAGGTGCTGCGCATGCCCACTGAGAGTGGTGAGTCTGTGGAATTCTCTGTCACAGACGGTAGTTGAGGCCAGTTCGTTGGCCATATTTAAGAGGGAGTTGGATGTGGCCCTTGTGGCTGAAGGGATCAGGGGGTATGGAGAGAAGGCAGGTACAGGATATTGAGTTGGATGATCAGCCATGATCATATTGAATGGCAGTGCAGGCTCGAAGGGCCGAATGGCCTGCTCCTGCACCTAATTTCTATGTTTCTATGTCTATGAGAGGAGACCAATCTGCGCTTGCGCGGTTTTTACGATTTTCTGCGCATGCGCGGGTTTTTACCTTTTTTCAAATTCGACTGACTGGCTAGTGCCTACCCTGAGTAATTACTCACGGCACGTGACTGGTGTAGGATAGTATTAGTGTGCGGGGATCGTTGGTCTGCACGCACCCAGTGGGCTGTAGGGCCTGTTTCTGCACTGTTTCCCTAATCTTAACACCAAACCGAAACACAAAGGAAAAATTGGCTTTTAGTTTCATGCATGTTATGTTACTACTTCTGACGGTTGTTTTAACCACCAAACTTAAAAATAAATATAACTATGCAGCAGTGCTTAGAAATGAACCACAGGGCACGAGGCATAATGTTGTGGGATATGTCATTTTCAATAGACTTGATCACTTTTTTGGTGGTAGGGTGGCACAGTGCTTAAAGCATTAGGGCAGAGTTTGCAGGGTGGTACCATTTTAGAATTGTGTTTACAGTTTCATGGGAAATAATGGGCAAAGGAAATCACGGCTTGTCCATGAAAAAGAACCCCTGGGCAGAGGCCAGGTGCTTCCCAACGGAGAAGAAAGAAAAAAGGGTAGATCAAAGCTCGCTCCCTGCACCCTGTTTCAGATAGCCATCAGTAAACATCAAGGTGCAGGCTGACCGCACAATATCAACCAGCAAATTACACACAGCAAATGGAAACAAGAAAATGAAAGACTAGGGGAAAAGATTGAATATCAATCATGTTGGCAGTACAGTAACAGGTCAATCTGCTGACACGCCACACCACAAAGGAGCGGGAGTCAGACAGACATTTCCAAAACAGCGAGTGCAAGTGATTCTTGGGGAGACAACAGGAGGGGGTGGAGGGAGAAAAAGAATCAGAAGAGGAAGCAAATCCTCATCAGTCATTTCCACAGCTCACTGAGCAATTACAGAACAGCATTGCTGGCCTCTGCACCAGGCTATTTGGGCAGGTTTGATGAATGAGGAGAGTTCCCCGAATGAGGAAAAAGTTCCTGGGAAAAGTTCTTGCACAAAAAAAAAGGAAAATTAGAAGAGAAAATGCAAATAACAGAATGTTAAAAGAAAATTAATGAGGTGAGCAATGGCAGAACACTACAGACGCTGAGGTCTCATGCAGAGAACTGAAGCATATTTTGTGCTTAGTGAACACAGTGCAAGTGTTGGGGGAAGGACCAAGTGGACCAGCACACCAGACTGCTCAAAGTACAGAGGCCCAACGCGTTTCTCCTCACTGCGTGGACAATCACCTGAGTCAAGAAATTAGTTCTGATGTGATGATTGAAGTTTTTTTTCCCCCAGGTAACTCTTTTCCTGAAGCAGGGTCACAGAGGGTTTATGTCCCTTTGGTGGCTTGGCTCAAGTAGAACATAATTGTTCAAAGGTGTAAAAATAAACACTTTAAAGGCAACAGCCAATCTTTTTATTGCTGCTCACACCCACTGCTCTGGCTATTAATCCATGCTGGCAGCACTACAAACATATCCAAACGAGCTGACCTCCCAGTGTGAGAAGGGGCCTACTGAAGGGGCCACTGCCCTGATAACTGCATGACCCAGGTCGATACTGGAATGGGAGGATGTGGAATTCAAAGTGAAATTATTCACGTTCATCCATTCACTAAAAAGATTCTCCCGTGTTGCTGCTATGATAAACATTTGGGATCGGGGGAAGGATGATGTTGGGAGGTTAGGGGAGGTGGTCGACCCTGGCACTTTCATCATGGATCCAGCATGGAAACAAGCTCTCTGGCCCCGAGTCCACACTTACCATCGTACACATCCCCTTATCTAACCCGTTTCTTCTCCCCACATTCTCATCAACTCTTGGGCGGCAGAGCGGCCCAGCGGTAGAGTTGCTGTCTTACAGTGCCAGAGATCCGGGTTTGATTGGTGATGATCAGCCATGACCACATTGAATGGCGGTGCTGGCTCGAAGGGCCGAATGGCCTACTCCTGCACCTATCGTCTATTGTCTACTGATCCCGACTACGGGTGTTGTCTGTTTGGAGTTTGTACGTTCTCCTTGTGATTGCATGGCTTTCTCCAGGTGACCGGTTTCCTCCCACACACCAAAGACGTACAGCTTTGTAGGTTAGTTATCTTCAGTAAAATTGTAAATTGTCCCTCGTGTGTAGGATAGTGCCAGTGTATGGGGATCGCTGGTCAGTGTGGACTCGGTGGGCGGAAGGGCTTGTTTCTGCGCTGTATTGCTAAAATAAAATCCAAAGGCCCTCCAGATTCTGCCACTCTCTCCCACACTGAGAAAGCGTTATCAATTGATCTTTGACCGACATCTGGGATTACTACACAAAATTTATGACCATCTCTCGATTCTATAATTAAGAGGACAGTGTGTGTATGGCTTGTCATTAATGTGATTGTGGAGTTATTCAATGGCTCCTATTAGCTCTCAGTTGCATTTTAAAGGGGGGAGCTATGTGATCCAACTGCATGATGTGTGTGAGCATTGGATAAAGATAAGCAAGGTAGATGTCGAACCCTTCATTCCCTCCTGCCTCCATGGAAATAACAGACCCAAAATGTCATCTCTGCCTCAAAGCTGTGTTCATATGCCATGTCACAGTCATTGAAGCAGATGTTAGAAGATCCTTCATGAGGGTGAACCCTTGGAAAGCATCCAGCCCTGATGGTGTACCTGACCGCACTCTTAACAGCAGCATGGACCGACTAGTTGGAGTATCACCACTGGCTCCCAGTGAGGTTCAGAATCAATTTCAAGCTCCTCCTTTATGTATACAAAGCCCTTAGTATGCTAACCAACCATACTACCTCCAGGTCCCTCAGGTCGGCCATTGGGATAACTGACCATCCCGCGGTCCAGGCATAAACTCAGGGGCGACCGCGCTTTTGACATTGCAGCACTTAGACTTTGGAACAGCATCCCTCTTCCCATTAGAACTGCCCCCTACATCAACATTTTGAAGTCTAGACTTAAAACTTATTTTTACTCACAAGCGTTTCTTGAGGTCCTCTGAGGGAGCGCTGTATGTATGTATTTATGTATGTATTGTTAGATCTATGTACCACTGTTTGTAGAATGTTAGTACCTGCACTGATGTAAAGCATTTAGGTCAACAAAAGTTGTTTTTAAATGTACTAAAATTCACTTGACGACTTGACATTCTCAATCTCTCACTGCTAGTCTAAGGTCTCCACATCTTTTGAAAGAACTTCCATTAGACCAGTGCCCAAGAAGAACAAGGCGACATGCATCAATGACGGGCACCAGTGGCAATGACGTCCATAGTGATTAAGTCTATTGAGAGAATGGTTATAATGCACATCAACTCTTATCATAGCAAGGTTGTGGACCTATTACAAACCAGACAGTGATTAAGTCTATAGTAGATCATAGTACACTGCACCACATACTTTGGTTTTGCATTTTTATGGTCTAATTACTTTGTAATACTGACTATTAATTTATTGTTTCATAATTATTATATTTATTTGTGTGTCATTGTATTAATGGGCACGTATTGCCCCAATCCCACTTAGGCAATTTTTTTAGGCGACTACAGGCAACTAGGCTGTCTCCACATGGTCGCAGGATGACACCTGTATGGTCGTGAGTAGTCTCCTCAAGTCGCCTAAAGAATCTTGGCATTTTTCTGGTCACCGTTGGATATTGAAATGTTCAAAACTTTTCGGCAACCGTCAGCGACAGTGGGCTTGATGCCAATGATCGTAGCTTGTCTTCTCCTGAAGTAGGTGCTGTCATAAGTTGTCGCCAGGATGACGTAGGTTGTCGCCAGGTGACGTAGGTTGTCGCCGGTGCTGACTTCGGTGAAGTCCATTGACGTTTAGCTACATCAACCGACATTAACCGGAGATGGGTACTACTGGCGACTGAATTGTCTTACTTTGTCGTAGCATGCAGCGGGTGGACGTAGGTTGTCATAGGTGTGGGCGACCTAATGGGTCGCCGGTTGTCAGTAGCTTGCCATAGCTTGATATCGACTAGGTGGTGGGTTGTTGCAGATATTGTCATAGTTATGTAGGGGGGTCCAGTTGCCGATTTTTCGAGGACCTGCTACAACTATGACAGTCTCCGGCAGTCGCTGTCAAAATCTCCAAAGTGGGACAGACCCATAAAGCTGCAGCAAGGAAGAACTTAATTGTTCCATTGCCGACACGTATGACAATTAAATATTCTTGATTCGTGACTTCATGTTCCTTGAACTTGCATCGCACATGAATGACACCATGTAGTAATCTCTCTGCAGGTTGACTTCACACAAGTCTGGTTTGTAGTAACACTTACAACAGAGTTTAATTTTGCAGCCCTGTTCTCTGCCTAATGTATTCCACCTGGAAGTACTTTTGCTGGAAAACATGTCCACAATAAAGTCTGCCTTGAAGCCTTGAAGCAGAAAGAAAGCAAATGTCACTGCATGTATTGAGAAAAAGATTGCAGGCTTTCAGCTGGATTTCCAAATCTGAGTCGCACATTTCAAACTGCTGGGCAGGGGATTCTGTTCACGGGGAAGCTGCAGAGTACACAGCCTGCAAATAGCAGGAACAATGTGGCAGCAAAAAGATTGCTCAGAAAAGTGATATGTGCTGCGTTTCATGGGCAAGTTCGTCAGCTCTGTGGAGCACTACTGATTGCATGTAGCCCAGATCAGCTTAGTCCAACTTGGATATCAGCAATAAGCTGGCGGTCAGATGAGCCAGCTGATGCCCAAAGATACTAGAATCTTTGCTGATGCCCCCCTCTCCTCAAGTTCAAGTTTATTGTCACATGCACGAGAATGACGAGGCACATGTAAAAAAAATGAAAAGTCTTGCTTGCAGCATCATCACAGACTCAGACAAACACACACCAAAATAAACAAATTATACATAAATGACACTTAATTACACATTTGTAAAGAGAGGCGGTGCTGAACTACTATCTACCTCTTTGGTGATCCCCAGACTATCCTTGATCGGATTTAGCTGCCTTTACCTTGCACTAAACTTTATTCCCTTAGAATGTATCTATACATTGTAAATCGATCGATTGTAATTATGTCTTTCTGCTGACTAGTTAACACGCAACAAAAGCTTTTCACTGTACCTCGTTACATGTGACAATAAACTAAACTGAACTGAGGGACAGAGGCCTGGGTCGGAGCCTGGTGATGAGTTTGGAAGGGATAAATGTGTTGAATGCTGTGTTGTGGGAAACTGAACAATAGCCTGTCATATGCTTCTGTTATCCAGATGCTACACAGCACAGTGAAGCACCTGCTGGACTCAACACTGTGAAAGGGCTGAGATCAGGCATGTTGTGCTGAAGAGCCAGATGCACTTCACATATGGCCCCTCAGCTATTTGTCATAGATGGCTGACATGAGTAGCACACCCTAATTCATTGAATGAGTTGCGAACCTGGATCAAACATTTTTACTGCTTTTAATTGATTCTATCACTTCAGTATTTTTAAGTAAATTTTAGTTTTTTATGTCCCATTTTAAACATTATACAAACAGTTTTTTAATGTCATTATGTATTTAAAAGCAGTTTAAAGGCCTTCGACAGCAGTGAGCTGAGAGAAGGTCTCTGGGGCTGGGCCTCACAAGCTGAAGTAAAAACACAATGCAATTCAACAGCTTCCCAAAGCTGCCATGAGCTTTACTCACTGGAAATAATGCCTTGGCAGTGTTGGAAGTGTGCTGGAAACCGGTGCAGTTGTTGTGACTCACGAGGTGATTTAGATTACACCATTTCTTTGGTGCTGTTTATATAATTGCAGGATGATTGGCACAGTGATTCAGAGGTTATTATCAAACTTAATGCTGCCAGCACAATGGGCCGGATAGATTTCTTTCCAGGTAGCAAGGATAAAAACTTAACTTTCACTACTCACTCTCTCAAATCATTCATGATGTTGAAAAATAAATATGCACATTGGAATTTTTCTTCTCCAACAAAGAAGATGGTACTTTGTCTATTCCAACAAATCTCTGCATTCTAATATCATTTAAGTGAAACTTTTATCATTCTGTCATTGCTCTCACCCTGTTAAAATGAGCCATGCAGATCAGCACAAATTCCACACCGTATCAAAGAGTCATATAGCACGGAACCAGGCTCTTCAGTCTATTGAATCCATGCCAACTATGAAGCTTATCATGTTATCTATTTACGTTCATCCTATTTTGTTTAAATTATTCTTCCCACATTCCCATCAACCCTACAACAGTTCTACCACTGATCTCTATAATAGGGGTAACTTACAATGGCCACATTCTGCCAATCCACAGGTCTTTGGGATGTGGGAGGAAAACCGGAACCCCTCTGGTGGAAACCCATGCAATCTCAGAGAGGATTATGGGATAAGACCGGGATCACTCGTGTCGTGAGGCAGCGGTTCTATTACTTTCACCACTGTGGCCTCGCCACTGTGCAAAATCAGGATCACTTTATTTTGTATTGATTGGGCCTGCATATTAGGTCGAGCATCTAATTTAACCATTTGTGGCTTTTGTTTGATTTATTCTTAAAAATCTATTGTCAGGTTAATTGAGCTCAGGATTTGTGATTAATCTATGCCGTTTGACCATGTATGTGCAACATGGGGGCTTCTTGCAGTTGCTCAGCTAACACACCAGCTCCCCAAATAATAAGATTGCACAAGAACTCTGCTGCAGAAGAATTACTTGAGGACTTTGGGACTGGCTGTAGAAGGTGGCATACACATTTAGCATTAGCTGGTCAAATTATAGTTCCTAGAACGCCAGGATAGACAAACAGAATGCAGGAGATGGGCATTGAACGATGCACAAAGGTGACCAGTTGGCATTGGCATTGGATCGATGCAACATTGGATTGGAATGTTTCTTCTCTTGAGCATTTTTTAATTCTGATCAGCCAAGAACAGCGATGGTCATTAGTGAAGAAATCTTGGGGATTGTTGGAGGAGGACGTGAGGTTAGTGGCCCAGGTGGATCGGTCAGTTGCAAACAGGATGAAATCAGTATCCTCCTCCACCTTCTCATCTAGTTCTGCAGCTGCATAGATCTAACCCCCCCCCCCCATTTCTTTCAATATTGTTCCATTTAAAATTACAAATTGACCTGGTATTAGTGCCATTTGCAGAAGAGACTTCCAATCCTTTTTCAGGCAGAAATGTTTCCCAGCTTTACTCCCAAAGGTGCTGGTTCTAATGTTTTATTTTACTTTGTTTCCCCATGCAGATCACTATTCTCATTGAACTCCCTGTGAGTCTCCAACTGTACACTGGTCAGTAGACCTGGTCAGTACCTGGTTGCTGACCTGCTGGGAATGCTGAACATGTTGGGCTTGCTATTTGGGGAAGTTAATAGGCTGAATTCAACAAGGACTCCAAATCTAATTACACCTATTAAACTAACAGACCTTGACTCTTGAATCAGTCATAGAGTGATACAGCGTGGAAACAAGCCTTTCGGCCCAACTTCCCCCACCCCGGCCAACATGTCCCCACTACACTAGTCACACCTGCCCGCATTTGGTTCATATCCCACCAAATTATGTCCACAACATGTATCTGTCTAACTGTTTCTTAAACATTGGGATAGTCTGAGCTGCAACTGCCTCCTCTGGCAGGTTGTATCATATATTCACCACTTGATATTTATCTGATCAGTTCCTTATAATATCTGAAAAACAGAATTCAAATCACAGCTTTCCAAATTTGAGAGATTGGAAATGTGCAAACTCTTAATGTAGTTTCAGCTTTGAAGACCAGTATCATTTTTGTGCCTCAGCTGGTGAATAGGACAAATCTATATGTTGTAGAGCACATAGATGTGCTTGTGCTATGATGTGCCTTGAGACCCTCTCTTGTGAATACAGCAGTGCTGCTCTAGTTGGATCTAGGCAGCAGAAAGAGAGAGCCTGTGCTTTGTCCTGTGACATACCGTTTGGTAGCTGTGGCTTTTGTTGTGAACATGCTGCTAATTTGTGTAATTTGTACACTATGCAGTTAAATGAAAGCTCTTGACTCCCAGAATCTTTCTTTGGGTTGCCAGGGAAGCTCAAATATCGATGGAACAGCAGACAAAATAAATATGTTGTAATTGTGTCCAAGATCCAGTGCTTCAGCCAACATTGTGCATTGCTTGTCACACTTTAACAAGATGTACAAGGAGTGGAATTCCTTCTGATTGTATGTAGTATGTCCAAGATTTGATACGCAGAGCCTTTTGCAAAACCTGCAATTCTTCCAAAGCTGTCTGTTTGCGCTGCGACCTTCTTTGAAAGGTTTAGATACTGAATTCAGTGCTCAGAATGGAGCGTACCCTTACGCAGAGATAGATGACAAACTGAGAGATTTTTACAAATACGTTTACCTCTATCCCCGAGGGGACCTTAACAACAATTGACAAAACTGTTCTGACAAGGCTTTGCAGCTGTGGTGCTGTTAGGAGCATGAGGCATGTCTCAATAAGGACCTTAAAGAACCACCGGCACCTCCTCTATTGTTTCTCGCTGAAGTGATGGCAGAATCATTTCTCCCAGAATACCTTTGCTGGATAGAGTCTCGTACTGAAAGCTTTTCGTCTCCAACCCTCCTCCTCCAAGTAGTTTGTCTTGCTATGCGCTCTCTCTGATTATTTTCCCTGTTATCCTGAACTCCAAGAGGAATGGTCATGAAAGCAGCTAAATCTGGGAGCAACCACAGAAGCCTTAAAGTTGGTGCAAACTCCAAAGTCTTGGCACGCCACTCCCTGTCAACATAACCATTTCCAAAAGGCTCTGGAAGTGTCAAGCACTAATTTATTTAGACCAACTCTCAGTAGAAATCAATCAACGGCTCATTTGTAAGTAATTGACAATCTCCTTAAATAGCACTGGGGAGGGAGGGGGGAGGGGGGGAGAGAGAGAGAGAGGGGAGAGAGAGAGAGAGAGAGAGAGAGGGGGAGAGAGAGAGAGAGAGGGGGAGAGAGAGAGGGGGAGAGAGAGAGGGAGATCCAGCTGTGGAATGTCTGCTCAGCTGTGTGAGGTTAAGAATGGATGTCAGCTGCACTGTTGAGATCCAATTTGGCAACACTGGCATAAAATCAGTGTTGCTGAAAGATCGACATAACAGTCTGCCTACTCTTGATACTTGGCATTCATTAGCTTTGCGCACACTAGCGCACCATCCAATAATTGTCCAATTTATGCTGGCAATATACGTTATAGGAATGGACTGGGAAAATCGGATATGCTGCTTTTATACTTGCACCATCGCACCTGGTTACGTTTCGTCCCTTTCAGTGCATATGGCACTGAACCTTAAAAATAAAATTTACTCTGTCATATTTATTTGCTTCAGCCCTTCTGTCAACTTGTCTGTGATTTGGAGCAACATGCAATCTACTGGAGGAACTCGGCAGTTCGAGCATCATCTGTGGAGGGAAATGGATCGACACCTCGGGTCAACCCTTGTTCTGCGCTGAGAGAGTAGATGTGAAATAGCTGGCATAGAGAGGTGAGGGGAAGGGGTGTGGCGAAAGATGGTCAGTGATGGGTGCATCTTGGTGAAGGGGTTGACTGGCAGATGGAATTGGGTAGGAGAAATAAGGATGGAACTAACAACAGAGGATGGGGGATGATGGGTGGAAGCTACAAAGGCTGCAGGTGATGGATTCTGATGGGAAAATAAAGTGAAACGTGGAACCAAATCAGGGAGGTGGGGTGGGCAGATGGGAAGGGATGGGAGTGAAGACCCAATGGGAGGAGTTGGTGGATGAATGATGTATCTGGCGACGGGGAAACTGGATAATTGCGGGATGGGGTTGAAAAAGAAAGGTGTGCGTGAGAGAGGACCTGAGTAGATCAGAGGGTGAGAGAAAGGGACAATTGGAGAATTCAATGTACATGCCATTGTGGATTATCCAGAAGGAATATGAGCTGCTGTTCCTCTGGTTTGAGTTTGGTTATGGAGGATGCCTATGACATACAGGATGATGTGAAAATAGGGAGAAGAATGGAAGAGGCTTGCAACTAGGAGCAGCAGATAATTTTGGCAAACAGAGTGCAGGTGCTCAGCCAAGTGGACACCTAGTTTACACACTGTGTCTCGCCGATGTAGAGGAGGCTACATCGAAGCATTAATTATAATAGACTTTGTTTTGGGGCAATTTATTTCATAGTTTCTCTCTGTTTACTGTGTCCGTATTACACATTTCAACGTGGCTCCTCTGGGTGATGGTGTAAATCATTTGTACATACTCTCTGGTGCTAAATATTTGGCCTGGCAACATGCGCACCCTCTCAGGATGGTTCAAAGTTCTGTTACAGCATAGGAAGCAGAGAGGAGAAACTGCAGTTTGAATGTGCTTGTGGCTTTCTACGTGAAGTCCTCATGCTGCGCCCACTTGAAATTGCATTCCTTGAAATTTATAGCCCAAAGCACAAATTTATTTTTCTATCAGCTTGCAAAATCAGCACCTGTTGCTGGTGATCAAGGATAGCACTGTGACAAAGGATGCTTTGTGTGTCTTGCAGCTGACACCTCGCTGTGGTGAAACCAGTGGCACCGGAGTTAATTCTGGATTTGCACATCTTTCAGCATCTTTAAGTAGAATAGATAGGCTGATGAGGTGATGAAATATAAGCTCAACACTTACCGGAGTCATTTTCCATTCCACTTATTCCCTCTTATGAGCACCAATTCTGGGGGCAAAATGGATAAAGTTAAAGGCAGAAATTCAACTCTGAGCCAGTTTTATTTGATGAAGATATCCACTGGGTTTTGGTTGGTGTGTTTAGGCAGGGTATTGTCTAGCCTTGCTGGTGAATACAGCCAGGTTGCCTTCCACTGGTTGGCTGGCTGAAATTGCAAAGTGCCTCTGCCTCTAACTGTGCTTGTGTGTAGAGGTTTGCCCTTTTAAATTATTCTCCTTTCCACCTGTTTTCTGCCTGTGAACGTATGATGCAAGCTCCAATTTCACCCCCGTTGTGTGCATAATGTTAAAATCTGTCATAGTGTAATTAATACTTGAAATAGTCTCCGGGGCAAGGTTGTTCAAACAAATACTCACAGACATGCACTGGATTTGCTGTTCCCATTTCAGATTTATATCATTTGTAATCTTTTTATCTTTATCTTTTATATCTTGAGACAATAACATTCATGGTTATTCTCAAGTCTTCCAGTTAATTCCAGTTAATGTGCTGGACATATGTTTTACGAAGGGTTCAAATATCAGGGGAAACAAGTTAAAAATGAGGAAGTTACATTGCAAGGAGAGTCAAGCCAACATTTTTCACATAAAGGGTAAGAGACCTGTGGAATAAATTGTCAGGGAAAGTCATTGAAGCGGGCAATGGCTCAAGAAGCAATAATAAATGTTTCTGGAGAGAAATGGTATTGAAGAGCAAATGCAGAAGTACCCAGTTGGGCAAGATATAATTGGAAAAGGATAAAACTGTTTAACATTCATGGATATTTCCTGCTCTCAAAAAAAATACAATGCACTTGCTTTTTCTTTCACTTCTGATAAAGGTTGGATATCCTCCTTTGTCATGTCACCAGGAAAAATTCTCTTTCTCATGTATTTTAGAGTTGGATCACTGACCCTCCATTTCACTGCAGTCAATTGAAAATGAGGGAGTGCTGGCTTTCTTTCACTGCATTACCTAAACTGAGGAGCAATCTGGAAGAGATCATGTCCAAAACTGGGAATGTGGCCCATTTGTGACAAGGAAATGATGTGTTGTACTAGAATCCAAAGAAACTGAAAATATGATATAGGGAAACCAAAATGGGAATACTGAAAATTGGAGTACCCGAACAGTGCGGATGGTTATCTCATTTTAAGTTCTATATTTAGCCCAAGAACAAATACTATCTTAAAAAATATTTTTTTCTATCTTCATCCACCATCAACACTTTTCTATTTCTTCTGTTTTTTGGAACTGTTGGAATGACTTTAATTTTAAAACGTGTAATCTGCAGATTGTGAGGTGGAGATATGGAAAAATTGAAATGCCTTGAGGGCAGCAGGATAAACTATTAAGCTACATTCATTCTTTCTTAAAAAAAACAATGAATGCAGAACCTCTTTGCACTGTGTTACATCTCCTGAAAAAAACTGCAATTCATAATTAGATTTTGGGTTGCTGTACTTGTATTTGGTGTCTTTAACATAGAAAAATGTCTCAAAACACTTTAGAGATTGCAATTAGCCAAAACAAAATCAATAATGAATGAGAGCAAGGAATATTGGATTGGCAAATAAAACATTAGTGAAAGGGCTAGGTATTAAACAGTTTAGAAACTTTTGAGAGATACAGCGTGGAAACAGGCCCTTCAGCCCATTGAGTCCACGCTGACCAGTGACCAGTACACAATAACTATCCCACACTAGGGACAGTTTACAGAAGAAAAATTAACCTACCAACCTTTATGTCTTTGAAGTGTGGGAGGATACTGGTGCACCCAGAGAAAACCCACGTGGTCACATGGAGAACGTACAAACTCCGTAAAGACAGCACCCGTAGTCAGGATCGAACGCAATTTACATTAATCCTAATTTAAACACATGTTTTATTCTTCCTACATTCCCAATAACGTCTTTCTCCAAGCACCCCCTGCATCCCCCCACTCCCCCCTTCAGATTTAACCACTGACATACACCTATAGACAATTTGCAGTGGGCAACTAATCTATTAACCTCCGCGGCATTGGTATCTTGGAGGAAATGGAGCGCCAAAAGGAAACCCATGCAGTCAAAGGGGGAGCATGCAAATTCCACACTGACAGCATTGGAGGGCAGCATTGAACCCAGATCTCTGGGGCTGTGAGGCAGCAGCTTAACCAACTGCGGCACTCTACGAGAGGTTGGATAATTGCACAATTAAAATATGATCGGCAGTTGTGATGAGAGGAAGTGGATGAGGAAATATACACAAAAGGATTGATGGGTTTGGGTGCTTTTTAGAAATTGAATGATTTGAACGCAAGATGAAATACTTCAAATCAGTGGATCACAACCAATGAAGGTTAGCCAGCATATGGGTCTTGTTACAAATAAGGTTGAGACAAATAAGGCAGCAGAATTTTCAATTTTGTGAAGAATATATATAATCTTACATCTGTATTCAAAACAACTTTAATTTAAATGTTTATCTTCATATGGAAAAAATATTTGAAGGGCCACCAAAAAGTATAGAAAGATGAAAGTCAGAAGTCTTTTGCACTAATATCATGTCTCTTAATTTTCATTGTCTTGTAGAATTCATGTGTAATTTTTCTTTAGTATAAATGTTTTTGCATATTGTTTGAGTCTGTGCCTGTGATGTTGCTGCATCCAAGATTTTCATTGTGCCTGCACCTCATTTACTTGCAGATATGACAATAAACTTAACTCAACATGACTTGACTTGAATGGAAGAATTGTTATAGGAATGTGGCATGAGGCTGCAAAAGCTAGAATTTTAAGCAATTAACAATCTGCTGGAAGAACTCAGCATCTGTGGAGGGAAATGGATAGACGATGTTTCCAGGATCCTGATCCAAAATGTTGATCCACAAATGCAGGATTGTCTGACCATTTGGTTTGGCTAGCAGTGATATTGGAAGAGATCTCCAAACAATTGGAGGTTTGCTTTAGAGGGTCTTAAAAAAGGGAGACCTTAGAGAGTTGGGCAGAGAGAATGTGTTCAGCAGATCAAGCAACATTTCAAGTTCAAGTTCAAGTGAGTTTATTGTCATGTGTCCCTGATAGGACAATGACATTCTTGCTTTGCTTTGGCACAACAGAACATAGTAGGAAACAGATCAGTGTGTCCATATCCCATTATATAAATATATACACACATGAATAATTAAACTGATCAAGTGCAAATAACAGATAATGGGTTATTAATGTTCAGAGTTTTGTCTAATAGCCTGATGGTTGTGGGGAAGTAGCTATTCCTAAACCTGGTCGTTGCAGTCTTCAGGCTCATATACCTTCTACCTGTAGGTAGCAGGGAAATGAGTGTGTGGCCAGGATGTGTGGGCCTTTGATGATACTGCCAGCCTTTTTGAGGCAGCGACTGCGATAAATCCCCTCGATGGAAGGAAGGTCAGAGCCGATGATGGACTGGGCAGTGTTTACTACTTTTTGTAGTCTTTTGCTCTCCAGGGTGCTCAAGTTGCCGAACCGAGCCACGATGCAACTGGTCAGCAAGATCTCCACTGCGCACCTGTAGAAGTAACAGATAGTCCTCCTTCACAAACCGACTCTCCGTAATCTTCTCAGGAAGTAGAGGCGCTGATGTGCTTTCTTGATAATTGCATCAGTGTTCTTGGACCAGGAAAGATCTTCAGAGATGTGCACGCCCAGGAATTTGAAGCCCTTGACCCTTTCAACCATCGACCCGTTTGATATAAACGGGACTGTGGGTCTCCATCCTACTCCTTCCAAAGTCCACAATCAGTTCCTTGGTTTTGCTGGTGTTGAGGGCCAGGTTATTGTGCTGGCATCCATATGGACAGTTGCTCAATCTCTCTTCTGTACTCCGACTCATCCCCATCAGTGATACGTCCCACAACAGTAGTGTCGTCAGCGAACTTAATGATGGAGTTCGCACTATGACCGGCTACGCTGTCATGGGTATAGAGTGAGTACAGCAGGGGGCTGAGCACGCAGCCTTGAAGTGTTCCCGTGCTGATTGTTATTGAGTCTGACACATTTCCACCAATACGAACAGACCAGGTATGTGCCGTGAGTAATTACTCAGGGTAGGCACTCAGTCGGCTTTAATAAAAAAATTAAACCGTGCATGCACAGATTGTTCACTCCGTAAAAATAAAAAATAAAAATAAAACCAGTAGCAATTCAATTTGCCTAAGGCTTCGTAGTCTCCTTTATTCTTAATTACTGAATGGGTGGGTGGTGAAGGGTGATGGCAGGTGGAGAGATGGTGGGAAAAACGGGAGCACAGGGAAAAGGTGAATCAGTTGTCATCTTATTGAATGACAACACTTGCTCAAGGGACCAATTGGGGGGAGAGTTCCTTTCACAGCATATGGGGAGTCTGTGCCAGGGGTAAAGTTGCAGAGAGGGCATGAGTATTGAGAAGGAGGGGGTCGGGGATAATGGCGGTAACTCACTCACTCACCGCTGCCGCAGCTCTCCGGGCGCGAAGCCACGCATTGTAGCCGGGGATAGAAGCAGCTCGGGTAGCTGCGAGCGGCCGCCGGGAGCCGACAGCAGAACTAGCCGCCATTTCAGCGCCTTCTGCCGGCCCGCTCACCTCTGGCTCTCCGCCTGAACACCTCTCACCTGCCACTCGCTGGCTTCGCTCATTTCAGCCTCTTCCCGCAAATCCTTAAATTCACACAGCCGAGTGACCTCAATCGCGCTGTTGGAATTTAAGGATTTGCGGGACATGAGTGAGGCCGGCGAGCGGCAGGAGAGAGGTTTTTAGACGGAGTGCTGCCAGGGGTGAGCGGGGGCCGGCAGAAGGCGCTGAGATGGCGGCCGGTCCCGCTATCCGGCCCGACTGCCGCTCAAGCCACCCGAGCTGCTTCTTCCCATCCTCAGTGCAATGGTTCCGTGCAAGGAGCGTCGCAAGTGTCATTATCCCGATCCCCTTCTTCACAACTCCTCCTTCGTGCCCTCCCCGCAACTTTACCCCAGGCCAGACCCCCAAAACGCGGTGAAAGGAACTCTCCCCCCACCCCCACACCCCAGGAAATATGTTTTTTTTTAAAAAGCACCAAGAAATGTACTTACCACGTTATTGGTACACAAATTCTATTCTTCTTTCTCTGTTTCCAAGATACACTTAAAATAATGACAATCCATATTTGAAAACCCCGCCAAGAAACTAGCGCTGCGCATGCGCAGTAGGATGCTGTGGCAGAATTTCAGCTGCCTTCAACTCCACTTGAAACTGACGGCTTCAGGCAGCATTGACGGCACGTGGGCTGCACAGACCTTCTCGTGTTACAAGCGCTGCGGATGAAAGGCACGGAGAATTATGCCTACCTAAGAGATCGACCTCTTACATAAGCATAATTCTCCCATGCCTTTACTATTTATATTGAGACATTACTATGTTATAATTTTTGTCAGGGTAGGCAGTGCCTACCTTGCCTACCCTGACGGCACGTGCCTGGAACAGACTGTAGTCTGTGAATGAGGAAGTCGAGGATCCAATTGCAGAGGGATGCGCAGAGACCCAGTTCTGTGAGTTTGGTAACCAGCTTGGAGGGGATGATAGTATTAAATGCTGAGCTGTAATCGATGAATAACAGCCTGACATATGAGTTTTTGTTGTCCAAGTGGTCCAGAGCGGAGTGGAGAGCCAGCGAGATTGCATCCACCATTGATCTGTTGTGGCGGTAAGCGAACTGCAGTGGGTCCAGGTTGAGGCAAAAGATGAGGAGCAAAATCAGGGAAGGAGATGGGAATAAATGAGAAGAACTGCAGGGCAGAGGAGGAAATCAATGGGGTTTTGGGGAATATGATCGTTGGACCATTTGGGTGAGTCCAGAGGCAGGTGATTCTGGGACAGGAGGAAACTGATGCGACAATGTGGCTTACTTGTGGCTGACTTCACAGCTTGAAACCTACTTTCTAGTAATTTTTAAGTTGTGATGGAACGGAAGGTCTGCCTCTGTATCATTGATCTGTATTAATCATGGGATGACTGAACTGTGGAAGCAGAGTTGAACTAAACAATTCATTTCAAGTCCCTCGTTTTCATGATGGAAAAGACACGTAGTTGGAAGCTTCTTGGGTCCGGTAACACACAACAGTCTGATTTAGGCAATGTATGGTTAAGTTGGGAGACTTCATATTTTCAATTAAACATATGGTGTTCACTGCTCTCATTGGTGCATCTAACACCATCTATAGATTACCAGTCAGGGGCAGTTGAGGAGCAATGGAGTCTACAAGAATTAATGGGAGGAGCAAAGACAGAAAGATGGTTAAATTTCATCCTCAGCAAATTCAATGTCCACACCTTTAGCATAAATGTTTCCCATTATAGATAGTAGCATCTTCTCTGTGGGGTTTTAAAACATTCACAAATGCCTGAGCTCCTCCCATTAATTCTTGTAGACTCCATCTTATATTGCCACTTCTTCATGTGAGGATAGGATTTGAAATGAAATCCTATGCAAGCATCATGTAGAACATTTGGTTCACATGACTATTATCATTGAGTAGATGCTATTGTTGTTAGGTAAGTGCATGGTATTGAAAAGTATTCGAGGTCAGTGGTGCAGTTGACAGGTATGACATTTATTAGTATAACATCTTGTTAAGATGAGCAGGAAGCAAGAGGATTGGGTAATGTTTAAAGAGCAACAGAGGGTAACCAAAAAGGCAATACGAGTAGAAAAGATGAGGTAAGAAGGTAAGTTAGCCAAGAATATAAAGGATGATAGTAAAAGCTTCTTTAGGTATGTGAAGAGGAAAAAAATAGTTAAGACCAAAGTTGGACCCTTGAAGACTGAAAAAGGTGAATTTATTATGGGGAACAAGGAAATGGCAGATGAGTTGAACAGGTACTTTGGATCCGTCTACACTAAGGAGCTCACAAACAATCTTCCTGATGTACTAGTGGCCAGAGGATCTGGGGTGATGGAGGAACTGAAGGAAATCCACATTAGGCAGGAAATGGTGTTGGGTAGACTGATGGGACTGAAGGCTGATAAATCCCCAGGGCCTGATGGTCTGTATCCCAGGGTACTTAAGGAAGTGGCTCTAGAAATCAAGATAATTTTCCAATGTTCTATAGATTCAGGGTCAGTTCCTGTGGATTGGAGCTAATGTTATCCCACTTTTTCAAAAAGGTAGGAGAGAGAAAACAGGGAATTATAAACCAGTTCGCCTGACATCGGTGGTGGGGATGATGGTGGAGTCTATCATAAAGAGTAGGGATTAACAGGTCCCTTTCAGAATGGCAGACAGTGACTAGTGGGGTACCGCAAGGCTCGGTGCTGGGACCGCAGCTATTTACAATATACATCAAATTTAGATGAAGCGATTCAAAGTAACATTAGTAAAGTTGCAGATGACACAAAGCTGGTTGGCAGTGTGAACTGTGAGGAGGATGCCATGAGAATGCAGCGTGACTTGGACAGGTTGGGTGTGTTTGAAGATGCTTGGCAGATGCAGTTCAATGTGGATAAATGTGAGGTTACCCACTTTGGTAGAAAAAACAGGAAGGCAGATTATTATCTAAATGGTGTAATGTTGGGAAAAGGGGAAGTACAGTGGGATCTGGGGGTCCTTGTTCATCAGTCAATGAAAGTAAGCATGCAGGTACAGCAGGCAGTGAAGAAATTAAATGGCATGTTGGCCTTCATAACAAGAGGAGTTGAGTATAGGAGCAAAGAGGTCCTTCTGCAGTTGTACAGGGCCCTGGTGAGACCACACCTGGAGTATTATGTGCAGTTTTGTTCCCCTAATTTCAGGAAGAACATTCTTGCTATTGAGGGAGTGCAGCGTAGATTTACTAGGTTAATTCCCGGGATGGTGGGACTGTCGTATGCTGAGAGAATGGAGTGGCTGGGCTTGTATACTCTGGAATTTAGAAGGATGAGAGGGGAGCTTATTGAAACACATCAGATTATTAGGTTCCAGCAGCGGCAGTGGTCCCGGCTTCAGTTGGGGGTGTGGCGTTCCGGCAGTGGGCCCGGCTTCAGAGCTGTGGCGTTCCAGCGGCGACCCGGCTTCAGAGCTGTGGGTGTGGCGTTCTAGCAGCGGACCCGGCTTCAGAGCTGTGGCGGGGTTCCAGCGTTTCGGCGACAGCGGTGGCGGCAGCCCGGCTTCAGAGGCTTGGAGGCTCGGCCGCGGGCCTAGTGGATGACAACATCGGAGGCCTGGACCGCCTCAGCGCAGAGGGAGAACAAGAAGGGAGAAGACAAACACTTTAAGACTTTTGCCTTCCATCACAGCGAGGAGGTGCCTGGTGAACTCACTGTGGTGGATGTTAAATATGTGTTTATTGTGTGTTTTGTTTTTTATTCTATGTATGACTGCAAGGCAACAAAATTTCGTTCAGACCGAAAGGTCTGAATGACAATAAAGGATACTTTGACTTTTACTTTTGACTATTAAGGGTTTGGACACGCTAGAGGCAGGAAACATGTTCCCGATGTTGGGGGAGTCCAGAACAAGGAGCCACAGTTTAAGAATAAGGGGGAAGCCATTTAAAACAGAGATGAGGAAACTTTTTCACAGAGAGTTGAGAGTCTGTGGAATTTTCTGCCTCTGAGAATGGTGGCCGGTTCTCTGGATACTTTCAAGAGAGTGCTCGATAGGGCTCTTAAAGATTGCGGAGTCAGGGGATGTGGGGACAAGGCAGGAACGGGGTGCTGATTGGGGATGATCAGCCATGATCACATTGAATGGCGGTGCTGTCTCGAAGGGCCGAATGGCCTACTCCTGCACCCATTGTCTATTGTCTATCTTTAAACCATGTCCTGCACTGTATCCAGGTTTCTTAGCTTATATATTTGCTCCTATGTCTTGCACTTGCATTCAGGACATGTCTCCAGAGGGCACCTGGTCTGCGGGATATGCACAACATCTCCACTAATGAGACCTTCAGTACCATGCATTAACACCGATCCTTTCCACGGTCAGCCGCTGTTGATATTTCTGCAGTACAATGTTCAGAACAATCTTAGCACAGCAATAACCAATTTCCACCTTAGCTTCTAGAGGTGTAGGCTGCCTTTAAGTAATGCCAGGCATTAATGATATTTGGGGTCCTTGCGAATGTGTACAATGTGGAGAACCAGAAGTTAACGTAATGTATCCTGATCCATGCATCCATTGTAGCATCCTTTGGCTTCACTCCAGAGTGTTAAAATTAAGGATAATTTTTGAAAAGTATGGAAAAAGAACAGCAGGAGATGAAGAATAAGTGTCAGAGACCAACACCTCTGATGTTTTTGGTATTCCTTGGTAGGAATAATGATGGTGCTCCACAACATACTTCACTTACTGTTTTGAAGGAAGGAAGTTGTTAATCTTGTGTTCCACTGAGGTAGATCCATTTCATGACTGCTTCCCTTATTTTGCGATTGATGTGCAAATTAAATAGTTTTCTTTACTTTGATCAGTCTTTCAGAAATGTGGATACGGATAAGGACGTGTGTTCCAGGTTGAGACCCGTCTGGGGAAAGGGGCCCAAAATGTTGTATGTCCGTTTCACTGTACAGATGCTCCTGACCGGCGGAGTTCCTCCAGCACTTTGTTTTTTGCTCACTGTTGCACATTTCTTTACTCATGATGTAAACCACAAGTGGAAAATCTAACAAGTGAAAAAAAATATGACCAGTTCAGAGATATGGAACATGTGGTTGAGTGAAGCTGCAACAACACCCTCTCCCTCAATTAATTAAACAAAACTAATCATTGACTTCAGCAAGGAGAGGTTGGAAGTACGCATCAGTTTTCATTGGTGTTTCAGTGGCGGAGAGTGTTAGTAGCCTCAGATTCCTGGATATTAACCTCTTGGATGACCTATCCTAGGCCCAGTGTTTCAATATAATCCTGTGAAAGATGCAGAAGTGCCTCTACTTAGAAGGTTAAAGAGATTAGATGTGTCTCCGAATGATCTAGAGATATAACCATATAACAACCATATAACCATATAACAATTACAGCACGGAAACAGGCCCTCTCGGCCCTTCCAGTCCGTGCCGACCATTTGTTTTCCCCTAGTCCCATCTACCTGCACTCAGACCATACCCCTCCATTCCCTTCACGTCCATATACCTATCCACTTTACTTTTAAATGTTAAAATTGATCCTGCCTCCACCACTTCTGCTGGAAGCTCATTCCACACAGCCACCACCCTCTGAGTAAAGAAGTTCCCCCTCACGTTACCCCTAAACTTCTGTCCCTTATATCTTGACTGGTTGGTGTGTCATGGCCTGGTACACAATTCCAATACATGGACTGCAAGAGGCTGAAGAGAGTGATGAACGCAGCCCAAAACATCATGGGCATGGCCATCTCCTTTATTGAAAGCAACTACATGAGGTACTGCCTCTAGAAGCTGGCATCTATCATATACTCCCCACCATCCAGACCATGTCTTCTCACTGCTACCATCAGGTCGGAGCTACAGAAGCTTGAAGCCACACATCATCATATTCAGGAAATTTCCAACAACTATCAGGTTCTTGGATCGACCTGCACAACCCTAATTCTACTTTGATGATAGTCCAATTCTGGCACTACCATGGAGTTTTTTTTTAAATTGGTCAAGTCATAGGAGCAGAATTTAGTTCATTTGGCCCATCAAGTCTACTCTGTCATTCAATCATGGCTGATCAATTTCCTAATCTCATTCTCCTGCCTTCTCCTAATAACCTCTGACACCCATATTAATCAATAATCTATCTATCTATGCCTTGAACATCCATTGACGGCCTCCACAGCCTTCTGTGGCAAATAATTCTACAGATTCACCCACTAAAGAAATTCCTCCTCATCTCCTTCCTAAAGGAACGTCCTTTAATTCTGAGGCTATGACCTCTAGTCCTAGACTCTCCCACTAGTGGAAACATCCTCTCCACATCCACTCTATCCAGGCCTTTCACTATTCGGTACGTTTCAATGAGGCCCCCCCCTCATTCTTCTAAACTCCAGCGAGTTCAGGCTCAGTGCCGACAAATGTTCGATTTTACATGATTGTCTTGTTTATTTGCACATTTTTAGACATATTTGTAATTTAAGCAGAATTTATGTTTCTGTGTGTTTGTCTGAGTCAATGTGCCTATGATGCACCCAGATGAAACCCACGCAGTTTCAGGTAGAATGTACAAACTCCGTTCAGACAGTATTCGTAGTCAGGAAGTTTCGTGAAATTTTGACAAACCAGATCATTATTTTTCATTCTTTGGGAACAAAGATTTTCATAAAATAAGTCCTGAGGCTGAGTGAACCCGTCTCTTGCTTTATTAAGCTTTGGAAGAATTTGACCAATTAATGACATTTGTCATCATTTAATGGCTACTTCTTGGGCTAACATTGACAACCTCAATAAAGTAAGAGCTGAGACCAGCATGCATGCTTTCAATAAAGTAATACCACTGTGAGCTAAAAGCAAAGGGCAACAAACCTTGGTGGGTGGGTGGTCGGTTCTTAACAACCCACCACCATCCAGCATTTTCCATCGTCATTCAGGTTTGTCACATGTATAGGTTGAATCATGACTTTATTTATTTATTTAATTCTTTATTTCGAACAGAATAAAACAATAAAAAGCAAGTGTGAAACACCATACAAAAAACAAAACAAGAATATTTATAAAGTGTCATAAACAGTATCTATAAATAAATGAAATCGTATGTGTCTGAAAAGGAGCAGGATGAAGCCAAAGCTTATTAATTCCCACCCCTTATTCGACTGCTTATAATTATCTTATACAAATCTAGCAGCTATATGAACACCATATGTACACCAGCAGCTATATGTACATCAAATTATTTACATTTATACACTAATCAAATATTTACAAAGCCATACAAAAAAATAGAGAAAAAAAGAAAAAAGAAAAGAAAAAACCCTCATATACTATACAGTATCTCTTAGTCATATATACAACCCATCACCCTATAATCACCCTTCTCCATACAATCAGTATAACAAATATCCCATTCACAATCACCTATCCTCATCCCAATATCCTTAAAAAAAAGTGTTTTTGTGCATTTTTTTAAACTGAATTATGTTTGTGCTAAGTTTTATCTCCTGTTCCAGACCAATCCGCAAATTCACCCCACAGATTTGATCACTTAAAAAAAACAAAAATCATGAACCACATTAAACCACATAAAGTACATTTGTCACTTTAAAATTGAAAATTAAAAAAAACTTACAAATAACTGAAATCTGATATTTAAAAAACCCCAAAATATGCTGGCAAGTTTCAAGCCAAAGATTTTAGATCTCTTCACAGGTGCAGCCTGATCAGCTGAATGTCTTGGTTTTATTTCTTAACCCTGGTTTTCTAAATAGATACCGAATAGTGAAAGGCCTGGATAAGTGGATGTGGAGAGGATGTTTCCACTACTGGGAGAGTCTAGGACTAGAGGTCATAGCCTCAGAATTAAAGGACGTTCCTTTAGGAAGGAGATGAGGAGGAATTTATTTCGTGGGTGAATCGTTAATATGTAATTTCCAATACATAAATGTACCTACTAGAGAAGGGGCAGTGCTGGACCTCCTGTTAGGAAATGAGACAGATCAGGTGGCGGAGGTATGTGTTGGGGAGTACTTCGCGTCCAGTGATCACAATACCATTAGTTTCAATATAATTATGGAGAAGGTCAGAACTGGACAAAAGGTTGAGATTTTTGATTGGAGAAAGGCTAACTTTGAGGAGATGCGAAAGGATTAAAAGGAGTGAATTGGGACATTTTGTTTTATGGGAAGGATGTAGTGGAGAAATGGAGGACATTTAAAGGGGAAATTGTAAGAGTACAGAATCTTTATGTCCCTGTTCGGTTGAAAGGAAAGAGTAATAATTGGTTTTCAAGGGAAATTGGACACTTGGTTCGGAAAAAGGGAGAGATCTACAATAATTATAGGCAGCATGGAGTAAATGAGGTGCTTGAGGAGTATAAAGAATGTAAAAAGATCCCTTAAGAAAGAAATTAGAAAAGCTAAAATAAGATACGAGGTTGCTTTGGCAAGTAAGGTGAAAGTAAATCCAAAGGGTTTCTACAGCTATATTAATAGCAAAAGGATAACGAGGGATAACATTGGTCCATTAAAGAGTCAGAGTGGACAGGTATCTGCAGAGCCAAAAGAGATGGGGGAGATATTGAACAATTTATTTTCTTCGGTATTCATCAAGGAGAAGGATATTGAATTATGTGAGGTAAGGGAAACAAAACAGAGTAGAAACTATGAGGATCAAAGAAGAGGAAGTATTGACACTTGAAAAATATAAAAGTGGATAAGTCTCCAGGTCCCAACAAGATATTTCCAAGGGAAGTTAGTGTAGAAATAGCAGGGGCTATGACAGAAATATTTCAAATGTCATTAGAAATGGGAATGGTAAATGTGGATTTCAAATATGTCCGAAATGTTACACCTCGAAGACATGAGATTTGTCCTAGCAGGCAAATCAGACCAATTCTTAAAGATTTACTCTCCATTTATCGACTTATTACAAGCATAAGGTGCAACATAACTCTGGAAATAAACTGTTTCAGGACCTGGTGAGGGGTGTGTAAAGATATGAAGTAGGTACATCCCTTTTATCTTATCTTATTTTCTTATATTTTCCTTTTTTTTCTTTTTATTTTTTTTATTTTATTCTTCCTCGCGCCATCTTTTCCTCGGGCTCTTTCTTTTCACTTTCTCACGTACTCACTATCTTATCTAACTTTCTCTATTTCTCTTGTTCTTCCTTCTGTTGCTTTCCTATTATTAAAGTTTAAAACAAGAAATGGTACATGAAATGTATTATGTTATTCTTGGCTTATACTACTGTATTGTACTTTACTTCTAATAAAAAGGAAAAAAAAAAGAAATGGGAATGATGCCGGGGGATTGGCGTACTGCGCATGTTGTTCCATTGTTTAAAAAGGGTTCTAAGAGTAAACCTAGCAATTATAGACCTGTTAGTTTGACGTCAGTGGTGGGCAAATTAATGGAAAGGATACTTAGAGATAATATATATAATCATCTGGATAAACAGGGTCTGATTAGCAACAGTCAACATGGATTTGTGCCTGGAAGGTCATGTTTGACTAATCTTCTTGAATTTTCTGAAGAGGTTACTAGGGAAATTGATGAGGGTAAAGTGGTGGATGTTGTCTATATGGACTTCAGTAAGGCCTTCCACATGGAAGGTTGATTAAGAAGGTTCAATTGTTGGGTGTTTATAGTGGAGTAGCAAGATGGATTCAACAGTGGCTGAATGGGAGATACCAGAGAGTAATGGTGGATGGCTGTTTGTCAGGTTGGAGGCCGATGACTAGTGGGGTGCCTCAGGGATCAGTGTAGGGTTCACTGTTGTTTGTCATGTACATCAATGAACTGGATGATGGTGTGGTAAATTGGGTTAGTAAGTATGCAGATGATACTAAGATAGGTGGTGTTGTGGTTAATGAAGTAGTTTTTCAAAGTCTACAGAGAGATTTAGGCCATTTGGAAGAGTGGGCTGAAAGATGGCAGATGGGGTTTAATGCTGATAAGTGTGAGGTGCTACATCTTGGCAGGACAAATCAAAATAGGACATACATGGCGAATTGAGGAATGCTGTGGAACAGAGGGATCTAGGAATAACTGTGCATAGTTCCCTGAAGGTGGAATCTCATGAGGTGGATGAGGAGGTGGTGCGGCCTCAGAGCATTGAATATAGGAGTAGGGGGCCCCGTAATGTTACCAGCCCGCAGTAAGACCACTCGTTTCTGGAGTATGGTGTACAATGTTTGCCGCTCGCCCCCTCGGCAACTTATAGGAAGGATGTCACCGCCGCGACAAAATAGAGAGAGTACAGAGGAGATTTACTAGAATGTTGCCAGGGTTCCAGCAACTAACAGAGCAGTGAAGAAGTTAGGTCTTTATTCTTTGGAGCGCAGAAAAGCTGTTAAGGGGGGAGCCTTGATTGAGGTCTTTATGGAAAACGAAAGGCATCGCCATAAAACCGTTTTTACCAAACGGGACAGAGAAGATTCAGAACAAGGGGCATGACACCTACCGGGGTAGTGAAGCCATCCGGCAGTACGCGGGCTTCAGCACGGTGGAGGAGAGCAACAGGTTTTACCGGAATAACATCAAAGCTGGTCAACAAGGACTTTCTGTGGCTTTTGACCTTCCCACTCACAGAGGATATGACTCAGACAACCCACGTGTTCGTGGAGATGTTGGATTGGCAGGGGTTGCAATAGACAGTGTGGCAGATATGAAGTTACTGTTTGATGGAATTCCCTTGGAAAAGATGTCTGTCTCCATGACAATGAATGGTGCAGTGCTATATTCATTGTAACAGGACAAGAGCAAGGTGTACCTGAAGAAAAGTTAACTGGCACCATTCAGAATGATGTACTGAAAGAATTCATGGTCAGGAATACTTTCATTTTTCCACCTGAACCTTCCATGAAGATTATGGCTGATAGATTCCAGTATACTGCAAAACATATGCCCCAATTTAACTTCATTTATATCAGTGGATATCACATTCAAGAAGCTGGTGCTGGTGCTGTTTTGGAATTGGCTTACTCAATAGCCAATGGTTTGGCAGGACTGGTATCAGAGTTGGACTTAACATTGATGAATTTGCACCACGGCTTTCTTTCTTCTGGGGAATTGGAATGAATTTTTACATGGAAATAGCAAAGCTGAGAGCAGCTAGACAACTTTGGGCAAATTTAATAAAAGAAAAATGTAATGCTCAGAATCCAAAGTTTCTACTGCTGAGAGCGCATTGTCAGACCTCTGGTTGGTCCCTTACTGAGCAGGATCCACCCACAACATTATTCGCACAGTTAATTGAGGGTATGGCAGTCGTGTTTGGAGGAACTCAATCACTGCATACTAATTATTTTTATGAGGCATTAGGTTTACCAACAGTACAAAGTTCTCGGATTGCCAGGAATACTCAAATCATCATCCAGGATGACTCTGGCATCCCAAAAGTTGCAGATCCTTAGGCAGGTTCATTTATGATGGAGTCTCTAACTAATGAGGTGCATGATGCTGCTTTAGAGCTTATTAATGAGATTGAAAATATGGGTGGAATGGCTAAAGGAGTAGCTAATGGCCTACCCAAACTTCGTATTAAAGAGTGTGCAGCGAGAAACCAAGCAAGGATTGACTGGTGCTAATGTAATTGTTGGAGTAAACAAATACCGTCTGGAAAAATAAGTGCCTATTGAAGTGTTAATTATAGATAACAGTGCAGTACACGAACAACAGATTGCAAAACTAAGAAAGTTAAGAGCAACCAGACGTCAAGCAGCAGTTGAGCAGTGCCTGACCGCCATCACAGAATATGTGCAGTCTGGTGAGGGAAATCTGCTGGAGCTTGCAGTGAAAGTTGTTCGCGAAAGATGTACAGTTGGAGAAATTATAGACTCATTCAAAGTAGAATTTGGCGAACATCACCCTAGCACCCGCATGGTGAGCGATGCATACAAACATGAATTTGGCGACAATGAGGAAATGTCTGTTGCAATGGCCAGAATTGGAAAGTTTGCTGAAAATGAAGGTCGTCGTCCTCGTCTGCTTGTTGCTAAGATGGGTTAAGATGGGCATGATCGAGGAGCAAAGGTTATTGCCACAGGATTTGCTGATCTTGGCTTTGATGTGGACATAGGACCATTATTTCAGACTCCTCGGGAGGTAGCGCAGCAGGCAGTGGATGCAGATGTGCATTGTGTTGGTGTCAGCACTTTGGCAGCTGGCCACCGAACTCTTGTGCCCGAGTTGATAAAAGAGCTTTGTGATCTTCAACGCCCTGATATATTGGTCATCTGTGGTGGTGTGATTCCTCCTCAGGATTATGATGCCTTGTTCAAGGCAGGTGTTTCCGGTATCCTTGGCCCAGGTACTAGAATTCCTGTTGCTGCTGTGCAAGTGCTTGGTAACATTGAGAGAAATGTAGTCAAGAGACAACAATCATTGTGAACATCACTGGCATGGTAATGAGTTTGCATTTTACAAATTTTGTTTTTAGTAATGTAAATTGAAAAATTCTTAATACTGCTAAGACTACTTTCTGAGAAAGTTTGTATTTTACCTATATTCTGTAACATCAGTTCATTTCTGTAGTACGCTGTGATCACATTGCAAGATTGAAGAATACAATATCAGAGTTGTAATAACAAACTCAATTTCCAGTACTGAAGACCAGAAATATGGGATGAAAGTTTACAACATATACATCATTGCTCGTTAAATGCTAAACATTCCCTTATACAGTTTAAAATACTACATAGATTACATTATTCCAAATCTAAATTACATAACATTTTTCCAAAAGTATCCTCTATATGTGATAAATGTCAAAACTCAGAAGCAAATTTATCACATTCATTCACTAACTGTATAAAAATTGTAAAATACTGGAATGAAATATTTAAGATAATTTCGAATGTTGTCAATATAACTTTGACTCCTGATCCAAAGTTAATAATACTTGGAATACTAGAAACTGACCAACTAATAACAATGAACCAAAGAACTTTTATCGACTATGGTTTAATAATTGGGAAAAAATTAATATTAAAATTTTGGAAAGGCCCTACATCCCCAACAATCAAAATGTGGAACACAGAAATGTCGGAGACACTTCATCTGGAGAGATTGAGGCTTGTCCTAATGGACAGGTTAGATCTCTTCAGAAAGATTTGGTCTCCATATATTAAATATTTACAGGGTCATAATGGTTCGGCACGAGGGCTTGACTGAGGCCTGAATATTTGAATGGTTGAAGAAATATATATAATAAATCATGAATATATCTCCAAGGACGGATTAATGATTAATACTCCATTCTCCATCAAACTTTTCACACTCTTTTTCTCTATTTTTTCATACTTTTATAAAAAATTAGAAAAATGTATAGAAACACATAATCTTAAATTTTTAATATCAGTACGAATATAAATATTACTAATTTCATGAAAGTATTATTAGTATCATGTATTTTCAATTATATAAAATATATAATTTTAAATTTTAAAATCAATGATAATACAAATATTATTAACAGTATGAAAATATAATGAATATCATGAAGGTGTTACTAGTATTACGTATTTTACAATTATATAAAATATGGTCCTACATTTCAAAATCAGTGACAATACAAATATTATCAACAATACGAGTATATTACTAATATTATGAATGTATTACTAGTACCATGTATTCTCAATTATATAAAATACATAATCTTAAAATTTATAATCAATAATAATACAAATATTATTAACAGTACGAATATATCATTAATATCATGTATTTTCATCATTGCAAAATAATGTACTTTGTTATTATTTTGTTTCTATAATAAAAATATTTAAAAAAAAAAAAAAAAAACAATTAAGTTTAACTATTTAGGTATGCATGTGACCAGGCAAACAAATTAAATTATGAAAACAAAACAACAGAAAATAGTGAATTTATGGAATACCCTGCTACAGAGGGCAGTGGAGGCCAAATCACTGGATAGATTTAAGAGAGAGTTGGATAGAGCTCTAGGGGCTAGTGGAGTCAAGGGATATGGGGAGAAGGCAGGCACGGGTTATTGATAGCGGACGATCAGCCATGATCACAATGAATGGTGTGCTGGCTTGAAGGGCCAAATGGCCTCCTCCTGCACCTATTTTCTATGTTTCTATGTTTCTATGTCTCATGTAGATAGGGTGGTAAAGAAAGATTTTGGTGTGCTGGCCTTTATATATCAGAGCATTGAGTATAGAAGTTGGGATGTAATGTTAACATTGTATAAAACATTGGTGAGGCCAATTATGGAGTATGGTGTACAATTTTGGTTGCCAAATTATAGGAAATATATCAACAAAATAGAGAGAGTACAGAGGAGATTTACTAGAATGTTGCCTGGGTTTCAGCACCTAAGTTACAGAGAAAGATTGAACAAGATAGGCCTTTATTCTTTGGAGCGCAGAAGGTTAAGGGGGGACTTGACAGAGGTCTTCAAAATTATGAGAGGGATAGACAGAATTGACATGGATAAGCTTTTTCCATTGAGAGTAGGGAAGATTCAAACAAGCGGACATGATTTGAGAATTAAGGGACAAAGGTTTAGGGGTAACATGAGGGGGATCTTCTTTACTCAGAGAGTGGTAGCTGTGTGGAATGAGCTTCCAGTGGAAGTGGTGGAGCAGGTTCGATTTTATCATTTCAAAATAAATTGGATAGGTATATGGACGGGAAAGGAATGGAGGGTTATGATCTCATGGGACTAGGTGAGAGTAAGTGTTTGGCATGGACTAGAAGGACAGAGAGGGCCTGTTTCTGTGCTGTAATTGTTATATGGTTATACACCACAGGTATTAGGACTGCTACTTCAAGGTTCCACAAGCCCAGGTTCAATCCTGACCTCCAGCGTTGTTTTCTGTCATGTTCTCCCTGTGATCAACTTGTCCATGCCAACCAAGATGCTTCATCTACGCTGGTCCCACTTGCCTGCATTTGGCCCCTATTCCTCCTACACCCACCACACTCAATGTGATAAGGTTGCCCCTGATATTCCGTTTGATTCTTTCCCCTCTCACCCTAAACCTATATCCTCTCGTTCTTGATTCCCCCTACCCTACTTAGTAAAATACTTAGCCTATCTATCCTCCTCATCATTTTATACATGTGGGTTGTTTGGTTAATTGACCACTGTCAATTATTCCTAGTGGGTGGATGAGTGCTGTAATCTGATGGGAGGTGATGGGAATGCGGTAAATAGGTTAGGTTAAGATGTTTAATCGGTTGGTGTAAATGGGCACAGACTTGGTGAGCCGCAGGGTCTTTTGCCATATTGTTTCTCTTTATGAATCAATACTTCCTTGTTGATTGCTGAAAATATCAGTGCTTTTTGTTACTGGCTGGATTCCACCCTCTGAGCTGAGTGTGGACCTAGCAGAATATAAAGGTGGAATCTACCTATTTTTATTTTAAGTTTCCATCATCCGAAGGGTTTTAAATTTCTATTAAGTACTTGATTTGTGTCAACGCCTCTCTTGCCAATTGAGAACTAGCAGGAGAATCGTAATTCGGGAAATGGATGCCTAATTTAAGGCAGTCAGTCCTTGAGGAATTGATGGCCTATAGTTGTCTTTGGAGTTGCAGTTGATCTTTAATCTTGGGAGGTTTGAGGGGTACCTGAAATGGACAAATAGTCTGTTGGAAGGGCCTGTGATTAAAGACACTATTGAAGCATTTGATAATGATCATACAAATATTTCTCACGGTTGTCACAGAGTTGTAGTGAGACACAGCACTGCAAAAAGGCCCTTTGGCCCACTGACTCTGTGCCAACTATCAACCACACAATTAATTCTATTAATTCCATTGTAACTAGATTTAACACCTGAAATTTTAATCTGCCAAATATTTGCAGGTATTTTGCTGGAATTTCTGTTCCAAAGTGTTTTGTTCACAGTTTATGTCCTTTTAGTTTATAGATGCAGTGGGAAACAGGCCTTTCAGCCCACCGGGTCCGCGCCGACCAGCGATCCCCGCACATTAACACTCTCCTACACCCACAAGGGCCAATTTTTACATTTACCAAGCCAATTAACCTACATCATGTACGTCTTTGGAGGGTGGGAGGAAAAAGATCTTGGAGAAAATCCACGCAGGTCATGGGGAGAACGTACAAACTCCATACAGACAGCACCCGTACCCGGGTCTCCGGCGTTGCATTCGCTGTCAGGCAGTAACTCTACCACTGCGCCACAGCGACCGCCCTAATGAATATGGATAGGTGCCTTTTCCCTTCTTAGCTGTATTTCTAAATGTACCAAGAGTTGGTCTCTTTTGAGAATAAGACTGTACACAAAATGGCTTTTACAAATGCTTACAGGAGAAGTGGCTCCATTTTGTCTGGAACTGCCTGAAAGCTGGTCAGATCAAAGCAGTTGATTACTAACATACATGCATGTCTGGGCAAAAGGTTACCAAAGTCGTACAACACTTCAACCATTTAACCTCTAGCGCTAGATTATTAATAGGTAACTTAGTCTCATCACGGTTGCACAAAACACAGAAAGCACTTGTTAGACTGCAGGTGGTTTCTCACCTTCTTTGTTTAAAATCAAATGCAATTTTCATTATTTCTGGTGTTTGAAAACAGGAACATTCGCTTGGCAGACCAGTGAACTGATAACAAGCAGTTTCTTTCACTTTCCTTCCAAAATTCTAACTTCTGAAATTTTATTTTTCATTTGCAATTTTGATGATCCCTGCTGCTTGCTTTGAGTCTGCCGAGTTTGCCCTTGACTCGTACTCGCAGCATGGTCGTCACGAGGTCGCAGGTAGGTCGTGATTGCTAGTCTTAGGTACTCGTGGCATCAAGTAGGTCGGGACGTTTTTCTAGCCTGATGAAAAATGTCCACGAGTAAAAAAAGGTTGTGAATTAGTTCGTGAAAGTGGGATAGGCCCTTAAAACTGGTCATTGTTGCCCCCATTTTATCGAACAGTAAGATGTTTCTGATGAAATTTTCAGGGTTTTTTTTTAACTCTCATAATGCCCCAATACTCTGAATGTGAATCCATACATCAGTGGATATCTGAAGGCTCAGCAATTGCAGTGGGTGATGGAAAATGATTCAACAATTTGGAGTTTTCGAACGATTTAAAACTTTTGCTGTGTAAATCAAAAGGAGTAATGTGAAATGCAAACACAAACTCCAAAGAAATATAAACCCAATGTACCTGATTCTTGGGAAGTTGTAAGACTCATAATTACTTACAGGGTAAAGAAGTTGAATTCAGTGAAGTTGGAAATTATATCTCAATTTAAGATTTGTTTAACTATGTTTCTTTCATTTTTTAAATTGTTTCATGGCCTTGCCAAATCTTATTTCCAATTCTTCCAGCCAAATCTCAACTACCTCTTAGAAACAAATGGTAACATTAATATAGAGTAAGATGATAACTCTGACTGGGAATTAGTCTTGGATGGTTTGTCTGTAAAATATTAAAATTATGTGACTAAATGCAGGAGAAGCTGTGAATATGGGCCATGTCATGTGTCAATCCACATATCCATATTGAACTATATTAAAAGTGCAATTCTACAATTTATCATAAGATCATCAGAGATAGGAGCACAATTAAGCCATTCGGCCCATCTACTCCACCATTCAATCATGGCTGATCTATCTCTCCCTCCTAACCCCATTCTCCTCCTGCCTTCTCCCCATAACCTCTGACATCCGCAACTAATCAAGAATCGATCTATCTCTGCCTTAAAAATATCCACTGACTTGGCCTCCACAGCCTTCAGTGGCAAAGATTTCCACAGACTCACCACCCTCTGAATAAACATTTATTGAAATTACCTGTCTGTATATCAGGCGTTTATTCCTTAGCAGTATCACATCAGAAAATTATGAAGAAAAAATGGTGTATGATTGAAGACATTATGGAGTCATATGTTGTATGATTGGAGACATTAGCGGATGTTCAGAGAATATTGAGAGTTCGTCAACCGGATTGACACTGAAAGGTTTTCAGTTAAATAGCAATATCATTAAGAATTTGGACGTAATTTTAATTTCTTGAATATAGTTATAAATGATGTCTAATTTCAGGCGCCCCAAAATTGTATGTCTTGATTTTTGGGTGATGAAGTGGAATGCATTGTTCTTATTTATCAATCGACCTCAAAGTCTTGAAAGTGCAACAAGATCCAGGTGACCTAACTGCAAAATTGTTCAGGACTCTTTGGAATTGAACCTTCACCTGCAAAGTCGCACACTGAAATGATTTGTTAGCATATAAAGAGTAACTATGTATTTCATCTGACAATGTCCTGTGGTCATCACATTGTGGGGATTTATTTAAATTCTTATCTGACATCTTGAGTCTGGTATTTACAACTCTGAGGAGCAAATGTTTATGTAGCAAAGGTTTCACAACTTATTGCCCATGGCATTCAACATATTGATAACTAGCAGGATTAAACATGGTTATTAGAACAGCTAAAGTGTTTGGCCTACAACCTTTAACTAAACAACCGTAGGAGAGCTGTCGTGGGAGAGGAGCACACAAAGTCAGTCAGTGTTTTCTTTGAGGATTAGGGTAAGCAAGCAGGATAGGTTGAAGCAGTCTTCATGTTAACAAAAACTCTATTGTGTAACTTTCCTTAGACTTTAAATTTGGATACATTCCACAGTGTTATTAAGCAGCAGGAAGTTGTGGTGCACTTGCATGCAGGGACGAAAAGGGCCTTTTGCTGTCTTTGACGATGTAGGATCTAAGCAACAACAGCTGAGTGCGTACACCACTTCTATTCTTTACATGTGAAACAAATAATCCTGAAGTAGAATGAAAACCAGCTTGCTCGCAGTAGCAGTTGATTTATGTCCAGAAACTGATGTTTGATGTGTCTTTCATGTTGCATAAGGGGTAGGCCACTTAGGTCTGAGAAGAGGAAAAACCTTTTCGCCCAGAGAGTTGTGACTCTGTGGAATTCTCTGCCACAGAAGGCAGTGGAGGCCAATTCACCGGATGTTTTCAAGAGCCAGTTAGATGCATCAACATGATACATGGATCTCAATTATATCCAGCAAGTCAATTAAGCTTTGACTTTAGCCTTATTTTGTGGAAAACGATTCCTTCTCTTAAATAAAGAGTCAAACTCTTAAGTAAAAGAGTATCTGAGAAATGGTAATAATTAGTTCCATAAATTAATATCTCAGTAGCAAAACTGGAAAATTAGACTATAGTGTTCTGGTCAGACAGTAATAAAGACAATTGGAGATAATAAACACTTAAGTAATATTCTGAACCACAGCAGTGTGGATGGAGGCCAATCTTGTGGCCTGAATTTTGGTCCATTGGAAATACCTGAAAATTAGCCAACATGAACGGTTGGACACAGATTTGCTTTCAGAAGATGCCATTGCCTGTACACATGAGAAGCATCTCTGGGAATTTCGTCACATCATTAGTTTTCTGCTGAAAAAGACAGGTGGCAAGTCGACAAAGATTCATAATAACAAAGGGTAGTCTGAAATTGGATTGTCTGTGTTTTGGCCGCCAATATTTACTTTATTCACAAAATTTCATGCTGGAAATTGTTTTCATGTGAAATTGTGGCAGCATTATAATTGGACTGGGCTCTTTTGCGATCTGTTCATCTCAGTGCATTTGACGCTTTCCCTGTATCTGACATTCCACAGGATGATTTAATTGTGTGGCACACAGTTTCACCGATAATCCTTATTATATAAAAATCTGATCCATAAAACTCTGATCTTGCATGTGGATGTGTGTGTGTGTGTGTTTATTTTTTTGTGTGCGATCACATATGCTCGAAGAAACGATGTGCTAATGGAAAAATGTTTACATATTCTCATATTGATTTATCCCATGAAATCAAAAATTGTCTTATCTGAAAAATTAATGTATTATTTCTCGTTAATTATGAAAATGTTCAAAAATTTCAAATAACTTCGAAAATAAACTAGATGGTCTCGCTGATGACGTCACAATGGATCTGCCTGCCTATCTCTGCTTGTGCTGTGTGATGTCACCCCTGTTCTGTCTTATGTACTTCTTGGCTTGTTAACTTTTACCACTTTAAATTTGTCACTTGGCGATATTAAACTGATGCTCAGGTCGTGCTGCACGCTCCGCTGGGCTCCTTGAAGTTCTAGAACATGGCGGTCATTATCGCCGCGCGAGCACGGATGAGGGTGCGGGGCAGCGCGATGGGAAGGTGGCCGGGGCGGCCATTACACATAGAAACATAGAAAATAGGTGCTGGAGGAGGACATTCGGTCCTTCGAGCCAGCACTGCCATTCATTGTGATCATGGCTGATCCTCCCCTACCAATAACCCATGCCTGCCTTCTCCCCATATCCCTTGACTCCACTAGCCCCTAGAGCTCTATCTAACTCTCTCTTAAATCCATCCAGTGACTTGGCCTCCACTGCCCTCTGTGGCAGGGAATTCCATAAATTCACAACTCTCTACGTGAAAACGTTTTTTCTCACCTCAGTCTTAAATGACCTCCCCTTTATTCTAAGACTGTGGCCTCTGGGTCTGGACTCACCCAACATTGGGAACATTTTTCCTGCATCTAGCTTAGTTCCATATTGGGTTTAGTTTAGATTAGAGATACTGCATGTGGAGAGTTAGGAAAAGGGTGAAAAGCATGACTTCAAGGGTGGTTATCTCTGGTTTGCTTCCATTACCTCGTGCTGGTGAGGGCAGGAACAGGGAGATAGGGGATCTGAATGTGTGGCTGAGGGGCTGGTGCAGGGAGCAGGGGTTTAGATTTATAGACCACTGGGATCTCTTCTGGGGTAGGGGTGACCTGTACAAAAGGGACCGGTTCCACCCTAACTGGAGGGGGACCAACATTCTGGCAGGCAGGTTTGCCAGTGCTACACTGGTGGGTTTAAACTAAATAGTGGGGGACAGGGTTTGATTAATTGGGAGCATAAGGATGGAGTTAAAGGGGAAGAATACAGGAGAAGTTATGAAAGACACCTGAATTAATGGGACAGAAAGATAAAAAATGGATAAGAGTGTAAGGTCAGGTGAAATAGGAACCGGTGTGGTTTCAAAGGTCTTCATGGTCACATGTACCAATTAAGGTACAGTGATATGCGAATTACCATACAGCCATACGAAAAAAAAAAGCAACAAGGCTCACAACTACATAAATGTTAACATACACATCCACCACAGCGGATTCCCCACATTCCCCACTGTAATGGAAGGCAAAAAAGTCCAATCTTCTTCCTCTTTATTCTCCTGCGGTCGGGGCAGCCAAACCATCCGTCGGGGCGATCGAAGCTCCTGCGTCGGAGCGATCGAAGCTCCTATGTTGTGGCGGTTGAAGCTCCAACGGCTTGGAGTTCCCGAAGTCAGTCTCTGACCAGAGACCACGAGTTCCTTGATGTTAAGTCTGTAAGCACCCATGGTTAGAGCTCCGAGGTCGATCCCTGGCAAAGGGATCGAGGGTTGCATGATGTTAAAGTCGCGTAGGCTCCCCATGGTGGAGCTCTCAAAAGTCGGTCTCCGGCAAAGGTCGGCAACTCCTTGAAGTTAGGCCATGGTGCGGATGGAGATACAATACAGAAAAACATCGTATCTCCTTCTAGGTAAGAGATTAGAAAAAGTTTCCCCCAACCCCCCCTGCTCCACCCCACCAAATAAAACAAGCTAAAGAACACTAAAAGCATACATTTAACACATACTATTTAAACACAAAGAAGGAAAGGACAGACTCTTGGTGAGGCAATAGTCAATAGGTGCAGAAGTAGGCCATTCGGCCCTTTCGAGCCAGCACTGCCATTCAATGTGATCACGGCTGATCATCCTCAATCAGTACCCCGATCCAGCTTTCTCCCCATATCCCCTGACTCCGCTATCTTTAAGAGCCCTATCTAGCTCTCTCTTGAAAGTATCCAGAGAACTGGCCTTCACCGCCCTCTGAGGCAGAGAATTCCACAGAATCACAAATCTCTGTGAAAAATTGTTTCCTCATCTCCGTTCTATATGGCTTACTGCTTATTCTTAAACTGTGGCCCCTGGTTCTGGACTCCCCCAACATCGGGAACATGTTTCCTGTCCTTTTTTGTCCTATGTCTTGTTATGAAGGCAGCCAATTCTGGTGCCACCCGGTGAATACCGAATTAAAAGTTTTATATAATGCAGAGAGTGGTGAGTCTCTGGAACTCTCTGCCACAGAGGGTAGTTGAGGCCAGTTCATCGGCTATATTTAAGAGTGAGTTGGATGTGGCCCTTGTGGCTAAGGGGATCAGAGGGTATGGAGAGAAGGCAGGTACGGGATACTGAGTTGGATGATCAGCCATGATCATATTGAATGGCGGTGCAGGCTCGAAGGGCTGAATGGCCTACTCCTGCACCTAATTTCTATGTTTCTATGTTTCTATGCGCGATGAATCAGAAATAAAGTGGATGAGCTTGAGGTTCAGTTAGAAATTGTGAAGAGACGTGGCTGCAAGAGGATCAGAGCTTGGAACTGAATATTCAGGGGTATACGTCCTATCGAAAAGACAGACAGGTCGGCAGAGGGGGTGAGGTGGCTCTGTTGGTAAGGAAAGCAATTCAATCCATTGTGAGGGGTAACATCGAACCAGAAGATGTAGAGTCATTGTGAAGAGAACTGAGAAATTGTATAGGTAAAAAGACCCCAATGGGAGTTATCTGCAGGCCATCAAACATAGCCTGGAGATAGGGTGCAAGTTGCATCAGGAGTTAGGTAGACTGGGAAAATCAGGTTGGTACTGGACCCCAAGAAAGGGAGTTTGTAGAGTTTCCTCTGAGATGGATTCTTAGAGCAGCTTATTCTGGAGCCTACCAGGGAAAATGCAATTCTGAATTTAGTGTTGTGTAATGAACCAGACTTGATAAGTGAACTCAAGGTAAAGGAACCATTAGGAAGTAGTGACCATAATATGATGTTTTAATCTGCAATTTGAGAGGGAGAAGGTAAAATCTGATGTGTCAGTATTGCAGTTGAACAAATGGGACTATGGAGGCATGAGGGAGGAGCTGGCTAATGTTGACTGGAAAGGGACCCTAACAGGGATGATGGTGGGACAGCAATGGCATGTATTTCTGGGAATAATCCAGAAGATGCTGGATCATAAAAGAGAAGACGTATAACATAGCAAAGATGAGTGGGAAGCCAGAGGATTGGGTAACTTTTAAAGTTCAACAGAAGGTAACTAAAAAGGCAATACGGAGAGAAAAGATGAGGTATGAAGATAAGCTAGCCAAGAATATAAAGGAGGATAGTAGAAGCTTCTTTAGGTATGTGAAGAGGAAAAAAATAGTTAAGACCAAAGTTGGACCCTTGAAGACAGAAAGGGGTGAATTTATTATGTGGAACAAGGAAATGGCAGACTAAATGAACGTGTACTTTGGTTCTGTCTTCACTAAGGAGGACACAAACAATCTCCCAGATGTACTAGCCGACAGAGGACCTAGGGTGATTGAGGAACTGAAGGAATTCACATTCGTCAGGAAATGGTGTTGGTAGGCTGATGGGACTGAAGGCTGATAAATCCCCAGGGCCTGATGTTCTGCATCCTAGGGTACTCAGGAGATGGCTACAGAAATTGTGGATGCATTGATGATCGTTTTCCATTGTCCTATAGATTCTTGATCAGTTCCTGGGGATTGGAGAGTAGCTAATGTTATCCCACTTTTCAAGAAAGGAGGGAGAAAGAGAAAACAGGGAATTATAGACCAGTTAGCCTGACATCAGTAGTGGGGAAGATGCTGGAATCTATTATTAAAGATGTTATAGCAGCACATTTGGATGGCAGTAACAGGATCAGTCCAAGTTGGCATGGATTTATGATGGGGAAATCATGCTTGACAAATCTTCTGGAATTTTCTGAGGATGTAATGTAAAATGGATAAGGGAGAGCCAGTGGATGTAGTGTACCTGGGCTTTCAGAAAGCCTTTGATGAGGTCCAACACAGGAGATTAGTGGACAAAATTAGATCACATAATATTGGGGGTAGTGATGTTATCCCACTTTTCAAGAAAGGTTTCATACCGAGAGGAGTTAAGTATAGGAGCAAAGAGGTCCTTCTGCAGTTGTACAGGGCGCTGGTGAGACCACATCTGGAGTATTGTGTGCAGTTTTAGTCTCCTAATTTGAGGAAGGACATACTTGCTTTTGAGGGAGTGCAGCACGAGGTTAATTCTTGGGATGGCGGGACTGTCATATGATGAAAGAATTGAGCGACTGGGCTTGTATTTAGAGGGGATCTTATAGAAGCATTTAGATTATTAAGGGATCGGACACACTAGATGCAGGAAACGAGTTACCGATGTTGGGTGCGTCCAGAACCAGGGGCCACAGTTTAAGAATAAGGGTGTAGGCCATTTAGCACTGAGATGATGAAAAACTTTTTCACACAGAGAATTGTGAATTTGTGGAATACTCTGCCACACAAGGCAGTAGAGGCCGATGCATTCAAAAGTGAATTAAATGGAGCTCTTAGGGCTTGCGGAATCAAGGGATTTGGGGGGAAGGCAGGAACGGGGTACAGATTGTGGATGATCAGCCATGATCACATTGAATGGTGGTGCTGGCTCGAAGGGCCAATGGCCTACTCTTGCGCCTATTGTCTATGTATCTATGTAAAAGGACCCTTCAACCCACTGAGTTCATGGTGATCATCAGTCACCTGATCACACTAGCTCTATGTCATCCTACTTTCTCATCCTCTCCCTATACACGATGGGCAATTCCACAGAGGCAATTCATCATTGGGCACCAACGAGTATGGCAGCCTAGCCTGCAGCTGTCCGTCCTTTCACTCTTTTAAAAATTCTTTAGTATGTTAAAAGATCGTTTGGAGGTCTAATCTTTTTTATGTGGGGGGTGGGGGGGGGGAGGAACTAATTTTCTCAGTCCCTACCTGGTCGGAGATGCAGCTTTTCTCCGTGCCATATCTTCGCCCCTTCCTTGCGGCCTACCACCGGGACTGGAGTGGCATTTTCTGCCGGGACCGGCCAGACCTTCGGAGGCGGCGCAGCGCTGGGGCGCCATTGCGGAGCGGCCGATGCCTTTCCCGGGTCTCCGTGCGGTGGGCTCCGGTGTGCAGAGACCGCCGACTCTCAACATCGCGGAGCTGCCGTTGCGGAGCTTCCAGTCGCAGCGGCGATGACTCTGAACACCGTGGAGCCTGGGATCACCAGTGTTGGAGCTCCGACCAGCGCGGCCTGTGGACTTCGGGAGCTGCGGTCTCCGGGGAGGAAGCGGCCGTTCCAGACGCTCCAGGCCACTGAAGAGGGTTCTCTCGATGCCAAGGCCCCATCATCCGGCGAGAGGGCCTGAACATCGGGCCGCGTTCACGGGGTGAACAGGAGGAAGAGGACTGGACATTGTGCCTTCCCTCACAGTGGGAACCATTGTGAGGGGATGTTTTTTATGTTTAATGTTCAATTCTCTTTTTTAATGTGGTGTCTTACTTTTATTGGTTTGCTGCAAATGGTAAAACTCTGAATTTCTCTATCTATCTATCTATCTATCTATCTATCTATCTATCTATCTATCTATCTATCTATCTATCTATCTATCTATCTATCTATCTATCTATCTATCTATCTATCTATCCATCCATCCATCCATCCATCCATCCATCCATCCATCCATCCATCATCCATCCATCCATCCATCCATCCATCCATCCATCCATCCATCCATCCATCCATCTATCTACCTACCTATCTACCTACCTATCTACCTACCTATCTACCTACCTATCTACCTACCTATCTACCTACCTATCTACCTACCTATCTACCTACCTATCTACCTACCTATCTACCTATCTACCTACCTACCTATCTACCTACCTATCTATCTACCTACCTATCTACCTACCTACCTACCTACCTACCTACCTACCGACACATCATTCGGTTGTGGGAGGAAACTGTAGCACCTGGAGGAAACTCGCACAGTCTCAGGAAGAATGTGCAAACTCCACATAGACGGTATCCAAGGTCAGGTTTGCACCCGGGGTGAGGCAGTAGCTTTACCAGTTGTGTCACTGTGCCCCCCTAGTGGTCTTCAGTTGGTCTACAATTTGTTCTGAGTACTTAAGGTTCTGAGTAATGTACCACTGGCTGGGTTTACGTTTGCACTACACATTAGTTCAGCAAGAAATTCACTGATTTGAACACAAATGATTAGAACTTTACACAACAATCTGACATTCTCAGTATGATTTTGCGGCTTAGACATTATTAAAAAGAAATGCAATATTACACCTGCAGAAGGAATGACATGAGATAACTTTCTGGGACTGTGATCATGATCAGGACAACGCCTCAGATTATCTTTGTTGGACAATAAAAGGGGCATTTGAATTCACAAAAATAAATAAATAAATAAATATCGAGGTTGTAGCCCCTTTGAACCATTGCTTCACACCGTAAGGGACACATTCCAATTTGTTCTATGCTAAAGTGGCAATCAGGATTTTGCCATGTTACAGGGCGTTTTTACTTTGCATATTCAAAGCCCAAAACTTTGGGTTCAGTTTAGTTTAGTGATACAGCACAGAAACAGGCCCTTCGGCCCACCGTGTCCGCATCGACCAGCGATCCCAGCACATTAACACTATCCTACACACACACACTTTGGACAATTTACAGTACATTTAAACCAAGTCAATTAACCTACAAACCTGTACGGCTTTGGTGTGTGGGAGGGAACCGAAAATCTAGGAGAAAACCCACTCGACCACAGGGAGAATGTACAAACTCCGTACAGACAGCACCAGTAGTTGGGATCGAACCCAGGTCTCTGGTGCTGCAAGCCCTGTAAGGCAGCAACTCTACTGCTGCGCCACTGTGCCACCCTTCAGCATCTTCAGCATCCCTGCCATTGATCTCTGTAAACAAGGGAGCATTTGAAAGCCAATGATAAGTCTGGCTCTGGCGTTAAAATATTGAAAGTCGAGACATGATTAGTCATGGCTTTGTTGATAGCTGGAATCAGATAACACTTCATTGTCAATACCCGCACATGGACTTGGATTGTATACTGGAGGATACCCATCATGATTAGAACAGAATCCTTGTGAACGTGCCAGGGCGTTCAGGACAGGAGAGGTGAACACTGGAAGATGAAAAGGAAAATGCTGCCCAAAATTGAACACAATATTACAAATATAGTGAAAGCACTCTAGGATCTTTGTTCTTGATCACCCAATCTACTTACGATACAATTTTCAGGGAACATGCACTCCTAGATCCCTCTGCTCTACAACATTCCCCATGGACCTGCCGTTCACCGTCACGGACATAGGATTGTGAATAGAAATTCCCTGCTAAGCATTACCATGCAAACTCATTCAGGGCATGGTGAATGTTACACTGAAATGTAACACACTATCCTGCAAATTGTTGGTATGGTGGCATAGTGGTAGAGTTACTGCCTTACAGCGCCAGACACCCTGGTACGATCATGACTACGGGTGCTGTCTTTATGGAATTTGAACATTCTTGTAACCACGTGAGCTTTCTTTGGATGATCCAGTGTCCTCCCACATTCCAAAGACAAAGTCCCGATCAAAGGTAATCCGAGGGTCTCCATTAAAGTAGATAGTAGCAGTTCTCAGCTGCTGTCTACCTCATTGGAGACCCTCGGACCAACTTTGATCAGACTTTCTGGACTTTATCCTGCACTAAACATTGTTCATATTATTCCCTTTATCATGTATTTGTACACAGTGGGTGGCTCAATTGTATTCATGTATTGTCTTTCCGCTGACTGGTTAGCACGCAATGAAAGCTTTTCTTGTAGTTAACCTAAAGTAAACTCAACTCAAGACGAGCAGGTTTGTCGGTCATTTGGCTTCTGTACATTGGCTAGTGTGCAGGATGCAAAACTGGGATAACATAGAACTAGTGTACGAGTGATCGATGGTCGGCGCGAACTCAGTGGGTCGAAGGGCCTGTTTCCACGCTGTATCTCTAAACTAAACTAAACTCTCTGCCACTTACAAATCACACCACCCAAGGACACTGTGCTCGTTGAACTGCACTGGTCGTCTGTCTGCTCTCATTGTCAAATTTAAAAGTCACAACATCTTGCCACCCAGACCCCACGCTCTTAAATTACTGAGCTGAGCCGTTCCACCTCGGCGGTCTGCCTCATGCCATTTAATCTTTTTATCCTCTGGATGCTAAATTCTTATATTTCAGGAAATGTCACTCAGCTGCTGAGTAACGGAGTCCAACATTTCCCACCAGGTGCAAGGGTTTTGTTGGAGTGCGTCTCCCTGCCAAACATCATTAGTCCTGATCAGGGTCTTTTTCTTCAGATTTTATTTGATATTTGAGTGTTACATTCATGCAATGTTTCCACTTTTGCTCAACAAGACTCTTTATTTTTGAAGCTGGGTGAGAGCAGTGCACCACTTTATAACCATTTCCCCAGGAATTTTTGACGTTCAGGGGCTTCGTTCGGTATTGTTGTGATTAGCCTGTGATAATTGTATGCTGTATGGTCGTTAGTAGTCTCCTCAGTCGCCCAAAGAGTCATAGCGTCTTTCTGATCGCCACTGAATTTTTAACATGTTGGAAATTTTTCGGAGACAATCGGCAACAGTGGGTTTGAAGTCAATGATCGTAGCTTGACTTCTCCTGACGTAGGTGCTGACGTAGTTGTCGCCAGGTTGACGTCGGTTGTCGCCAGTGCTGACTCCATTTTTTAAAAAATTAATTCTGTTTCAAATTTTATGTCGAAGGGGGGTCCTTTCGCCGGTTTTTCGGCGACCTGCTATGACTATGACAGTCGTCAGCAGTCACCTAAAAATAGCCTAAGTGGGACAGGCCCCTTAACCCCTGTTTTACCATTAGTATTTGAGGTGGTCTGTATATAATTCCTGTCAATGTGTTTTGCCCTTTCCTGTTTCTCAGCAGTCCAATTGATTTTACTTGATTTTAAGGTCCTTCTTCACCATAATTCACCTTTTATTCCATTCTTTAGAATCAGGCTATTCTGCCATTTTTTCTCTTCTTTTGCTTTCAAAAAGCCAACTATCTTGAAATATTCACAATTTTGTTCACTGCGACCACATACCTTTAATAGCTATTAGAACAAACCCTTTTATCTCATTTCGATATTTCCATTCTATTCCCTCTCTTCCATGTCCCCACCCCCCCATTCCTTTCTACCTGCATCCCTCTTTTGGGCTTACACTCCACTCTCCCCCTTTTTATCTGACACCCCTTTGTCACTTTTTTACTTCTTGTCTTTGTCACTAGCTTCACCCATCTGCCTATCACACCCGTACTCTCACCTGTCTCCACCTGTCACTAGCCAGGCTTTGCCCACCCCCACTGCGCTTTTTCAGAATTCTCCCCCTCCCCTACTCCATCAGCCCGAAGAAGGGTTCCGACCCAAAATGTTGTCTGCCTATTACCTCCACAGATGTTGCCTGAATTCCTCCAGCACTTTGTTTTCTGCTCAAAATTCTCGCATCTGCCGTTTCTTGTGTTAACATTCTACTTGACAGTAGATGAGGATTTGATATTTCGCCCAGCTGTGTCATCTGAAACAAGGGTGATAATCTCAACCAGTCAGGATTCAAATAAAGAGACATTTTTTCACCCACAGAGTAGTGAACATTTGGAATGCACTTTCCAAAAGGGCATTGGAGGCTGAATCAGTGACCATATTCAAGAGGGAGGTCAATAGACTTTTAAATGTGAATGGAATCAAGGGAAATAGGGTTAGAATGAAAAAGTCATACTGAAGTAAAGCATCAATAATAATCTCACTGACTATAGTGCTGAGGAAAGGTTAACAAGTTGAATTGCTCACTCTGATTTACTTCCTCAACCTACTAATTGTTTCTCAAAAGTTTTTGATTGCATTTACTACATTTACATTGATTTTGATTTACAGCAGTGATTGTTTATCTGTAGAATTGGATGAACTTTAAGGAGTTATGTTCAATGTAGCTCAAACATTTTAAAAGTGGTTTGATAATTATTTAATTCTGAATATGATTATGTCATATATTGAAATTATGTTAACTAAATGTCATAGAAGGAAAATTGAAACTGCTTGAAGTCACCAGTATTTTGTCATTGTAATGTCATAGAATCATAAAGCTGTGTGACACTGAAACAGATCCTTCTGCCCACCTTCTCCATACTGACCTAGTTGATAAACTGGGCTCATCCTGTCCATACATTTAGCCCATAGCCCACAAAACCCTTTTCTCCATATATCTGTCTAAATATCTTTTAATTGTATCCACTACTGTGGGCTTGTTCCAGATTCGTACTGTGTTTTGAGTGAAAAAGCTGCCCTTGAAATCTCTTGAATTCCCCCCTCTCACTTTAAGTCTATGGTTTCTATTTTTGGAATCTGTGGAAAAAGATTCTGAATGTTCACTTTATCCATGCTCCTCGTGATCTTGTACATCTCAATAAGGTCACTCTTCTGCCTTCTATGCTCCAAAGAAAAAAGGCCCAGCCTATTCCAATAACTCAAGCCCACAAATCGAAGTAACATCCTGGTGAGTCTCTCTCTTCTGCACCCTTTTCAATCCAGTGATTTTATTAAAGAAAGTAACAAAGTATTTTTACTCCAATTAGAATTAGAGGTTTGTTGACTTGTGTCTTTATTACACTTTAAGATTTGATTCAATATTTATTGTTTGGGCAGTAATAATATTAAACTTAATTAGAGAAACAAATTTCCAGGTGAGGAACCTTGAAAAGACGTCCTTAAGAATACATTGTTTTAATTTGTCAAAGTGAGTTACTGCATCATGATTTTACATTTTCTCTTTACATATATTTTGTTTTGGCAGGAATAGCATATCTAAGTGGGATGTGCAGTGAAAAAAGGAAGTGTGTTCTTGCTGAGGATAATGGACTGAATCTGGCCTTTACAATTGCGCACGAGATGGGTCACAAGTAAGTAAGAATCTATAATCATGGGAATGTATATGATGTATGTGTTCTCATTGATGAGATGTAGATGGTTGTCTGTTGTATAACATTATTAAAATGAAGCATGGATTAGAAAATAGGGTAAGGTTCAAATGAGCAGTTCATCCTCTGCCTTCTGTTACATTGACCACCGTCCCACCCCCTCCCTTCACCAATGTCCAGTGGGAACAGATAACATTCACCCCCTTTTCTATTGAGAATTCTACTTCTTACTTATATGGAGTGCATGCCATTTGAAACTAGGTTGTTGAAGTACAGAGAATTAATGTACGTCTCAATAAAGTGTTATTTCAGAAGAAATTATCAGATTGAGGTAGACGATTGACTGGTTATCATAAGCAGCAGAGGAAATGATGGATGTGTTAGAATCAAATAGAAAGTCACATTAATGTCCTAACTGCAGATTTGTTTATCCCTGTATAGTTTCAAAGTGGATTCAATTTTACTTTGTTGTGTTCACTCACAGATAGAAAAAATGATTCTTGTGGTCTCAGACCCTGAAACTTGTCAAAAATGTGTTATAATGGGCTCAATTTGAAATGCTGTTCAGTGTTCAATGTTAATGGTTCAATGGCACTTTATTGTCACTTGTACCAAGGTGCAGTGAAGTTCCTTTTAATTCATAAAAATCTTACTATACATTGACACAATCATATTTAAGTACAAGAGTGTAAGAATAGTAGATTACACTGAGGTAGTACACAAGAGTCGCCACATTTCCGGGCCATCTTGTATCCTTCAAGTTTTAAAGTTTTACAGAGACATGGCTGCAAGAGGGCCAGGGCTGGGAACTGAATATCCAAGGGTTTACCTCCTATCGAAAAGACAGAGAGGTGGAGCAGAGGGGGTGGGGTAGCTCTGTTGGTGAGGAATGAAATGCAGTTCCTTGCAAGGGATGACATTGAAACAAGAGATGTGGTGTCAGTAGGGACTCACTAAGGAATTGTAAGGGTCAAAAGACCCGAATGGGACTTATCTACAGGCCCCCAAATAGTAGCCTGGACATAGGGTGCAAGTTGAATCAGGAGTTAAAATTAGCATGTGGCAAAAGTAATGCTGTGGTTGTTATGGGAGATTTCAACTTGCAGGTAGACTGGGAAAATCAGGTTGGTATTGGACTCCAAGAAAGGGACTTTGTAGAGTGCCTTCATGATGGATTCTTAGAGCAGGTTGTATTGGAGCCTACCAGGGAGAAGGCAATTCTGGATTTAGTGTGATGTAATGAACCGGATTTGTTAAAGGAACTTGAGGTTAATGAGCCATTAGGAGGTAGTGACCATAATATGGTCAGGTTTAATCTACAATTGGAGAGTGAGAAGAGTAGATTGGATATGTCAGTGCTACAGTTGAATAAAGGGGACTATGTAGCCATGAGGGAGGAGCTGTCCAAAGTTAACTGGAAAGATACCCTAACAGGGATGACAGTGGAACACCAATGGCAGGTATTTCTAGGAATAATACAGAAGATGCGGGATCAGTTCATTCCTAGGAGGAAAAAAGATTCCAAGGGGAGTAAGGGGTGACCTTGACTGACAAGGGACATCAGGGAAAGTACTAAATAAAAGAGAAGAAGTACAACGTAGCAAATATGAGCGGGAAGCAAGAGGATTGGGTAATGTTTAAAGAATAACAGAAGATAACTAAAAAAGACAATACGGGGAGAAAAGATGAGGTACGAAGGTAAGCTAGCCAAGAATATAAAGGAGGATAGTAAAAGCTTCTTTAGGTATGTGAAGAGGAAAAAAATAGTTAAGACCAAAGTTGGACACTTGAAGACCGAAAAAGGTGAATTTATTATGGGGAACAACGAAATGGCAGAAGAGTTGAACAGGTACATTGGATCCGTCTTCACTAAGGAGGACGCAAACAATCTTCCTGATATAGTAGTGGCCAAAGGAAGTGGCCAAAGGATCTGGGGTGATGGAGGAACTGAAGGAAATCCACAATAGGCAGGAAATGGTGTTGGGTAGACTGATGGGACTGAATGCTGATAAATCCCCAGGGCCTGATGGTCTACATCCCAGGGTACTTAAGGAAGTGGCTCGAGAAATCGTGGATGCATTGCTGATAATTTTCCAATGTTCTATAGACTCAGGATCAGTTACTGTGGATTGGAGGGTAGCTAATGTTATCCTACTTTTAAGAAAGGCGGGAGAGAGAAAACAGGGAATTATATACCAGTTTGCCTGACATCGGTGGTGGGGAAGATGCTGGAGTCAATTATAAAAGATGAAATAGCGACACTTTGTACTCGCTAGAATTTAGAAGACTGAGGGGGGATCTTATAGAAACTTACAAAATTCTTCAGGGGTTGAATAGGCTAGATGCAGGAAGCTTGTTCCCGATGTTGGGGAGGTCCAGAACAAGGGGTCACAGTCTAAGGATAAGGGGGAATGCCTTTAGGACCGAGATGAGGAAAACATTTTTCACGGAAAGTGGCGAGTCTCTGGAATTATCTGCCACAGAAGGTCGTTGAGGCCAGTTCATTGGCTATATTTAAGAGGGAGTTAGATGTGGCCCTTGTGGCTAAAGGGATCAGGGGGTATGGAGAGAAGGCAGGTACAGGGTACTGAGTTGGATGATCAGCCATGATCATATTGAATGGTGGTGCAGGCTCGAAGGGCCGAATGGCCTACTCCTGCACCTATTTTCTATGTTTCTATGTTTCTATGACACATTTGGATTGCTTTAGGGCACATGGTATTGGGGTTAGACTGCTGACATGGATAGAAAATTGGTTGGCAGACAGGAAACAAAGAGTAGGGATTAATGGGTCCCTTTCAGAGTGGCAGGCAGTGACTAGTGGGGTACCACAAGGCTCGGTGCTGGGACCGCAGCAATTTTCAATATACATCAATGATTTGGATGAAGGGATTCAAAGTAACATTAGCAAATTTGCAGATGACACAAAGCTGGGTGGCAGTGTGAACTGTGAGGAGGATACTATGAGAATGCAGGGTGACTTGTACAGGTTGCGTGAGTGGGCAGGTTGAGTGCCTGGCAGTATAATGTAGATAAATGTGAGGTTATCCACTTTGGTGGCAAGAACAAGGAGGCAGATAATTATCTCAATGGCGTCAGATTAGGGCAGATGCATGGCAGATGAAGTTTAATGTGGCTAAACGTGAGGTTATCCACTTTGGTAGCAAAAACAGGAAAGCAGATTACTATCTAAATGGCGTCGTTGGGAAAAAGGGAAGTACAACGGGATCTGGGGGTCCTTGTTCATCAGTCTATGAAAGTAAGCATGCAGGTACAGCAGGCAGTGAAGAAAGCGAATGGCATGTTGGCCTTTATAACACGAGGAGTCGAGTATAGGAGCAAAGAGGTCCTTCTGCAGTTGTACAGGGCCCTAGTGAGACCATACCTTGGGTATTGTGTGCAGTTTTGGTCCCCTAATTTGAGGAAGGACATTCTTGCTATTGAGTGAGAGCAGCGTAGGTTTACAAGGTTATTTCCCGGCTTGGCATGTCTGTCATATGCTGAGAGAATGGAGTAGCTGGGCTTGTACACTCTGGAGTTTAGAAGGATGAGAGGGAATCTCATTTGAATATATAAGATTGTTCAGGGCTTGGGCACGCTAGAGGCAGGAAACATGTTCCCGATGTTGGGGCATCCAGAACCAGGGGCCACAGTTTAAGAATAAGGAGTAAGCCATTTAGAACAGAGACGAGGAAACACTTTTTCTCACAGAGAGTGGTGAGTCTGTGGAATTCTCTGCCTCAGAGTGCGGTGGAGGCCAGTTCTCTGGATACTTTCAAGAGAGAGCAAGATGGTGCTCTTAAAAATAGCGGAGTCAGGGAATATGGGGAGAAGGCAGGAACGGGGTACAGATTGGGGATGATCAGCCATGATCACATTGAATGGCGGTGCTGGCTCGAAGGGCCGAATGGCCTACTCCTGCACCTATTGATTATTGTCTATTGTCTATTTGTGTACATAATCCAATCTCCCGTCTCTTTTAATGCATTCCTCTTTAAAATTACATGATTTAATTTATATTGTCTGTTCTCGATCCTCCACCTGGAGTATATTGCTGTGATTTTGTCAGTATGAAATATCATGAAGAGGAATTTATTTTGTCGAAGTGCGGTGAATCTATGCATCCATTGCCACAGATGGCTGTGGAAGCCATGAATGGATATTTTTAAGGCGGAGATTGGCAGATTCTTGAATAGTACGGGCGTCAGGGGTTATGGGGAGAAGACAAGAGAATGGGATTGAGAGGTCAGCCATGATTGATTGGCCCAGTAGACTTGATGGGCTGAATGGCCTAATTCTGCTCCTCTAACATTAACTTATCACCTATCATATGTGCCCATTTCACCTGCTCATTAACGTCTTCACAAAGCCCAATGTTTCCTCATCGCTAGAGATTGGATCCACCTGGGTAAAATACTTGAGCAGAAAATTGTGCATAATTTGTGTATAAAAGTGTATGTTAGACCGCATGAATCATCATTTTGGGTCGGTTCGGGACCAACGGTAAATTGCCCTGAGCAACTTAACACGTGGCTGATCTTGTCATGCTTGGCAGCATCGTTTGCACAACTAATAATAGCACAGGACACATTGTATGTTTCTTCAACCTCTGACATAAACTGGAGTTTTTGAGTAAATCTACAACCTTCTCAGATCGCTAACACAAAAAGAAATTCCGAGGTACAGCTTGTAGAGGGGTAGAGAGTGAGATGGCAGCATCACATTGCTGTCACTGCACATGGCATTCCCCCCCCCCCCCTTGTGATTTCTGTTTCGTCATTCTGACATTTTTCAGGCTCTCTGGTCAGTGGATAGCAATATGTTAAAAATAACTCACTGCAGCTTTTTTCACTAAACACTTGCATTTCATTTACAGTCACTGGTGATTTGCACACGTTGATCACTGGTCCACGGCTTGCATTGACCAGAGGACATTGTGACACATTATTGATCAGGCCAGTTGGCGTGGATTGCCCAGAGAGACTGAATGGCACCACGTTACCCATTGCCTGCACTTTCCTTCACCTCCATGGCATCTTTTTATGCTGCTGCACTGTGGCGGCCATGGGGAGTGATCTTCCAGTGCAGCTTTGCTTCCAAATGATCAGCATGGCATTGACGCAAGATCTGCGAGCTTTGCAGGTAGCTCACAATGGGAACCACACAGATCCCGTAAAAGCAGATGAACTCATCCACTAAATCTCACAGTGCTACCTTTGGTGCATTTTGGCCTGAATTTGTGAATTTTCCCTGAGATCATCTGGATGTTAGCACTTTGCTTTACGTTTGCTGTCAAGCAAAAGCGATTGAGCTCCAGTTTTCTAGGCATCAAAATATATTTTAGAGTCTTAGAGTCACAGAGTGTGGGAACAGGCCCATCAGTCCAACTTGCCCACACCGATCAACATGACCCACCTGCCTGCTTTTGGCCCTTATCCCTCTTAACCTGTCCAACCCATAATTATTTTGTTGCTGAATTTTGGGTTAGATATATGTTTAGTAAAATAGGCATAGTACCGAATTCTCGATTATTAATTACATCTAAAAGAGCTGTCGTTTCTTATTCTCCTCTGGAGAATACCACTGAATACTTGCCTTCTGATTGAAAATCAAATGTATGCTCTCTCTCCAAGCCAGTTTTATATTTTATCACTGCCTCTGGCATCGTAGCCCCGCTAACTTTAACTCTTTCTTTTAGATCAGCCTGCAGGAGGCACACAAAATTAAAATTAATTTCTTATCCAAAATGTTACCACAGTAATTACTTTTAAATAATGGAATTTATCGATGCTGAGCATGCATAAATGTTCAATGATATAACCTGGGTTTCAGTGGCCCTCCTGTGAGCCCCTTCCCAATCAATGATCAATTCAATGAATCAATGATACTTTATTGTCGCATGCACCTAGGTACAGTGACATTTTGCACACAATACACAAAGAGTCGCCACGTATCTGCTACCGACAAAGTTACAGAAGTAATTAGATTCCTGATGCTCCCTCTTTTTTTTCTCAGCATCCCGCGCAATCTGCTGGGTCCCTCCTTGTTCTCAGCATACCCCCTCCCCTTCCATGCGGGTCCCTTTTTGTTCTCGTTGACACATTCCCCCCCCCCCCCCCCCCCCCACTCCCTCACCGGGTCTCCCCTTGTTCTCGGTGGTCCCCAAGACTCTGCTGAACGCTTTTCAATGCAATCCAATTTTTATTCCTGTGATTTTGATTCTGTCCAATGATGGATACATGATATGCAATGAATAATTATAGCAACACAGAAAAGGTTACATCACAGAAAGAGGCCATTCAAGTCATTGAGTCTCCATGCCAGTTCAGTGGAAGAGAAGTCCAGATGTTCCTATTTAATTGCCCTCCTCTCCCTATAGCTCTGCAAAATATTTTCCCTACAAGTACTTACCCAGTTCCCATTTGAATGTAACTGTTGAATCTGTCTCTGGCAGTGTGTTCCAGATTGTAGCAATTCTCTTGCTAAAATAATATTCCTCATTTCGCTTTTGTTCCTTTTGCCAATTGCCTCCATTGTACATCCTCTGGTTTCTGACCCTTACCCTAGTTGGAATGGATTCTCTTTACCAAACCTGCCGAGACTCTCCATGATCCCACCTCAGAAATGGAACACAGAGAGCCATGCAGCACGTGAAACAGGCGCTTCGACCCAACATACCCATGCTAAACAAAATGCCCGAACTACATTAGTCTCTCCCGTCTGCACTTAGCACATATCTGTCTAAACCTTACCGGTGCGTGTACCTGTCTAAATGTATTTTAAATGTTGTCCTAGTACCTGCCTCATCTACCTCTCTGGCAGAGTGTTCCTACCACCTTCTCTGTGAAAAAATTGCCCCTCAATTTAAAGATATCTTTAAATAGAGGGGCAACTATATTTAAAGATAGAAACATAGAAAATAGTTGCAGGAGGAGACCATTTGGCCGATTCATTGTAATCATGGCTGATCATCCACAATCAGTAACCTGTGCCTGCCTTCTCCCCATACCCCTTGATTCCGCTCGCCACAAGAGCTGTATCTAACTCTCTCTCTTTTAAACATCCAGTGAATTGGCATCCACTGCCTTCTGGGGCAAAGAATTCCACAAATTCCACAAAGGATACTGAGTAGGAATACTGAGTATTCCAGTTTGATATGCCCCTCTCATCCTAAATTTCAGTGAATACAAGCCCAGTCTTTCCAATCTTTCCTCATATGACAGTCCCGCCATTCTGGGGACTAACCTCGTGAACCTACACGGCATTCCCTCAATATCAAGGATGTCTTTCCTTAAATTAGGAGACCCAAACTACACATAATACTCCAGATGTGGTCTCACCAGGGCCTTGTACAACTGCAGAAGGACTCTTTACTCCTATACTCAAATCCTCTTGTTATGAAGGCCAACATGCCATTAGTTTTCTTCACTGCCTGCTGTACCTGAATGTTTACTTTCAGTGACTGGTGTACAAGGACACCCAGGTCTCGTTGCACTTCCCTTTTTCCTAATCTGACACCATTGAGATAATTATCTGCCTCCTTGTTCTTGCCACCAAAGTGGATAACCTCACATGTATCTACATTATACTGCCATGCACACAACCTGCCCACTCACTCAACCTGTCCCAGTCGCCCTGCAACCTCCTCGCATTCTTTTCGCAGTTCACCTGCCACCCAGCTTTGTGACATCTGCAAATTTACTAGTGTTACTTTTATTTCCATCATCTAAATCATTAATATTTATTGTAAATAGTTGCGGCCCCAGAACCGAGCCTTGCGGCACTCCACTCGCCACTGCCTGCCATTCTGACAGGGACCCGTTTATTCCTACTCTTTGTTACCTGTCTGCCAACCAATTCTCTATCCATTTCAATACACTACCCCCAATATCATGTGCTCTAATTTTGCCCAGTAATCTCCTGAGTGGGATCTTATCAAAAGCTTTCTGAAAGTTCAGATACACTACTACACTGGCTCTCCTTCATCCATTTTACTTGTCACATCCTAAAAAAATTCCAGATGATTAGTCAAGCAGGATTTCCCCTTCATAAATCCATGCTGACTTGGACTAATCCTTTTACTGCTATCCAAATGCACCGTTATCACTTCTTTAATAATTGATTCTAGCATCTTCCCCACCACCGACGTCAGGCTAACTGGTCTCTCGCTTCTTTCTTGAAAAGTGGGATAACGTGAGCTCCCCCCTAACCCACAGGAACTGATCCTGAATCTATAGAACATTGGAAACTGAACACCAATGAGTGCACAATTTCTAGAGCCACCTCCTTGAGTACCCTGGGATGCAGACCATCAGGCCCTGGGGATTTATCAGCCTTCAGTCCCATCAGTCTACCAAATACTATTTCTCGCCAAAGCAAATTCCTTTCAGTTCCTATGTTTCCCTAGACTCTCTGTCCTCTAGTACATCTGGGAGATTGTTTGTGTATTCCTTAGTGAAGACAGACCAAAGTACCTGTTCAACTCTTCTGCCATTTCCTTGTTCCCCCAAATAATTTCACCTGTTTCTGCCTTCAAGGGACTCACATTTGTCTTTACTAATCTTTTTCTCATAACATACCTAAAGAAGCTTTTACTAACCTTCTTTATATTCTTGGCTAGTTTACCTTCGTACTTCATCTTTTCACCCCGTATTGCCCTTTTTGTTACCTCCTGATGTCCTTTGAAAATTTCCCAATCCTCTGGCTTCCCGCTACCCTTTGCTATGTTTTACACCTTTTCTTTTAGTTTTATACCGTCCCTAACTTCCCTTGTCAGCCACGGTTGCCTCTTGCCTCCCTTAGAATCTTTCTTCCTCTTTGGAATGAAATGATCCTGCACCTTCTGGATTATGCCCAGAAATTCCTGCCATTGCTGTTCCACCATCATTCCTGCTGGGATCCTTTTCCAGTCAACCTTGGCCAGCTCCTCTCTCATGCTTCCAAATTCCCCTTTGTTCAACTGTAACTCTGACACTTCTGATTTAACCTCCTCCCTCTCAAATTGCAGATTAAAATTTATCATATTATGGTCACTACCTCCTAGCGGTTCCTTTACCTTGAGTTTCCTTTTAAAATCCGGTTCATTAGACAAAACTAAATCCGGGAGGCGCTACAGGTCCCTCCGTTGCCGGACCAGCAGGTTCAGGTTCAGCTTCTTCCCTGCGGCTGTTACAATAGGTAACTCTGCACCTCGGTGATTGCCAGTCACACCCCCCCCCCCCCCCCCCGGACACTCCTTCCCCCAGTATAATTGCACTACTGATACTGTTTGTCATATATATATTTTTTACCGTTCATTATTCTACGTTTTCTCTTCTGGGTAGATGCTAACTGCATTTCGTTGTCTTTGTACTGTACACTGGACAATGTGTAGTGTACAGTACAATTAAAGATTGAATTGAATTCAATTGAATTCAATTGCCTTCTCTCTGGTAGGCTCCAATACAAGCTGGTTTAAGAATCCATGTCAGAGGCATTCCACAAACTCTCTTTCTTGGGGTACAGAACCAACCCGAGTTTTCCAGGCTACCTGCATATTGAAATCTCCCCTAACCATAGTGACATTACCTTTGTTGCATGCCAATTTTAATTCCTGCTGCAACTTGCACCCTATATCCAGGCTACTGTTTGGGGGCCTGTAGATAACTCCCATTTGTGATTTCTTACCTTTACAATTCTTCACTTGTATCCACAGCGACTCTACATCGTCAGTCCCTATGTCACCCCTCGCAAGGGTCTGAATTTCATCCCTCACCAAAAGAGCTACCACACCTCTTCTGCCCAGCTGCCTGTCCTTTCTATAGGATGAAAAACCCTGAATATTCAGTTCCCAGCTCTGATTCTCCAGTAGCCATGTCTCTGTAATCCCCACAATGTCTTATCTACCAATCTCTAACTGAGCCTCAAGCTCATCCACTTTATTTCTTATACTTCGCGCATTAATATATAATACTTTTAATCCACTACTCACATTCCATTTCACATCGATTCCTATTTCACTTGGCCATGCTCTCCTATCCCTTCGTAAGCTTTCTGTCCGGTTAATTCTGGTGTATTTCTGAACTTTCCTATACTCTCTTTCCCTTTAACTCCATCCTTGTGTTTCCAATTTGTCTCCCTTCCCCACCCCCCCACTAGTTAGTTTAAACCCACCCGTGTAGCAGTGGCAAACCTGCCGACCAGAATGCTGGACCCCCGCCTGTTAAAGGCAACCTGTCCCTTTTGCACAATTCACCCTTACCCCAAAACAGATCCCAGTGGTTTAAGAATCTAAATCCCTGCCCCCAGCACCAGCTCCTCAGCCGTGCATTCAGAGCTCCTATCTCCTGTTCCTGCCCTCACCAGCACAAGGAACTGGAAGCAAACTGGAGATAACCACCATGGATGTCATGTTTTTCAGCCTTCTTCCGAGCTCTGCAAAGTCACGCTGCAGAATCTCTTTCCTCTTTTTCCTATTTTTCCCGACGTCATTTGTGTCGACATGCACTGGCATTTCCAGTTGTCCCCCTTCCCTCTTAAGGATGCTCTTCCCCCTTGAGGATGCTCGTGACATCCTGGACCCTGGCACCAGGGAAGCAACACATCATCCTTGAAACCCGCTTGTTGCCGCAGAAACCCCTGTCTGTACGTCTCACTATGGAGTCCTGTACTACCATGGCTCAGCTTGACGTCTGTCTCTTCGGCTTTGCTTCAGTGCCACGTTTTGACTTGTAGACATGCCCGCCGCTCAGTTTGGCAGAGTCTTCTGTCCTGACAGCTTCCAAGAGATATCCTATCTATTCCCCTCATGATCTTGTAGATCATTATAGGATAATGAAGCCAACAGCTCAGAGAACATCTGGAGTATAATGAGAAAAACAACACAACATTTTATTAGCAATGGAACAGAAGGGAATTTTCAGCACAACTGTTCTTTTGTGTGCCACTCCATTTTCCTAGATTGGGACTTTAAAGCAAGTCCTTGTCACAAGTGGCAATTGGCTACCACAACAAACGAACATCTAGGGATGTGTGTCAGATTCCTCCTCAGCTGTGAAGAATACAGATCATTGTAAATCCTCCTCTTCTTCTGACTGCACCCTCAGGGCTGATCCATTTTGTTGAGCTTATGGTGGGAATAATGAAAGCTGTGGCCAAACAAATAATAAAACCTGCATCATGAAACCTAAGAAGATGGACGTTAAAAAGAATATCCTGCAACACTTACCTTGAAAACCTGCAAGCCTTTAAAAGGTTATCTTGCCACAGCTCTGTCCGAGCATTCTCTTGCTGGTAGTCAAGGGGGTGGGAGGGGGAAACATAGAAACATAGGTGCAGGAGTAGGCCATTCTGCCCTACGAGGCTGCACCGCCATTCACTATGATCATGGCTGATCATCCAACTCAGTATCCCGTACCTGCCTTCTCTCCATACCCCCTGATCCCTTTAGCCACAAGGGCCACATCTAACTCCCTCTTAAATATAGTCAATGAACTGGCCTCAACTACCTTCTGTGGCAGAGAATTCCACAGATTCACCACTCTTTGTGTGAAAAATGTTTTTCTCATCTCAGTCCAAAAAGACTTCCCCCTTATCCTTAAACTGTGACCCCTTGTTCTGGACTTCCCCAACATCGGGAACAATCTTCCTGCATCTAGTCTGTCCAACCCCTTAAGAATTTTGTAAGTTTCTATAAGATCCCCCCTCAATCTTCTAAATTCTAGCGAGTACAAGCCGAGTCTATCAAGTCTTTCTTCATATGAAAGTCCTGAAATCCCAGGAATCAGTCTGGTGAACCTTCTCTATGCTCCCTCTATGGCAAGAATATATTTCCTCAGATTAGGAGACCAAAATTGTACACAATACCCCAGGTGTGGTCTCCCCAAGACCCTTTTTAACTGCAGTAGAACCTCCCTGCTCCGATACGCAAATCCTTTTGCTATGAATGCCCACATACAATTCACTTTCTTCACTGCCTGCTGCACCTACTCTCAATGACTGGTGTACCATGACACCCAGGTCTCGTTGCATCTCCCCTTTTCCGAATCGGCCACCATTCAGATAATAGTCTACTTTCCTTTTTTTGCCACCAAAGTGGATAACCTCACATCTATCCACATTATACTGCATCTGCCATGCATTTGCCCGCACCCAACCTATCCAAGTCACCTTGCATCCTCCTAGCATCCTCCTCACACCTAACACTGCCCCCCAGCTTCGTGTCATCCGCAAACTTGGAGTTGTTGCATTCAATTCTCGTCTACATCATTAATATATATTGTAAATAGCTGGAGTCCCAGCACTCAACCTTACCCCACTAGTCACTGCCTGCCATTCTGAAAAGGACCTGTTTACTCCTCTTTGCTTCCTGTCTGCCAGCCAGCCAGTTCTCTAGCTACATCAATACTGAACCCCCAATACTGTGTGCTTTAAGTTTGCATACTAATCTCTTATTTGGGACATTGTCGAAAGCCTTCTGAAAGTCCAGATATTACATATCTACTGGTTCTCCCTTATCCACTCTACTAGTTACATCCTCGAAAAATTCTATAAGATTCGTCAGACATGATTTACCTTTCATAAATCCATGCTGACTTTGTCCAATGATTTTACCACTTTCCAAATGTGCTTCTATCCCATCTTTAATAACTGACTCCATCATTTTCCCCACTACCGATGTTAGACTAACTGGTCTGTAATTCCCCGTTTTCTCTCTCCCTCCCTTTTAAAAAAGTGGGGTTACATTAGCTGCCCTCCAATCCTCAGGAACTACTCCAGAATCTAAAGAGTTTTGACAAATTATCACTAATGCATGCACTATTTCTGGGGCTACTTCCTTAAATACTCTGGGATGCAGCCTATCTGGCCCTGGGATTTATCGGTCTTTAATCCATTCAATTTACACCACTTCAACACCACTTCCCGGCTAACCTGGATTTCACTCAGTTCCTCCATCTCATTTGACCCCAGGTCCCCTGCTATTTCCGGCAGATTATTTATGTCTTCCTTAGTGAAGACAGAACCAAAGTAGTTATTCAATTGGTCTGCCATGTCCTTGTTCCCCATGATCAATTCACCTGTTTCTGACTACAAGGGACCTTCATTTGTTTTAACTAATCTTTTTCTCTTCACATATCTATAAAAACTTTTGCAGTCAGTTTTGATGTTCCCTGCCAGTTTTCTTTCATAATCTATTTTCCCTTTCCTAATTAAACCCTTTGTCCTCCTCTGCTGGACTATAAAATTTCTCCCAGACCTCTGGTAAGCTGCTTTTTCTGGCTAATTTGTATGCTTCATCTTTTGTTTTGATACTATCCATGATTTCCCTTTTTTTCCACGGATGCATTACCTTCCCAGATTTATTATTTTGGTAAACTGGATGAACAATTGTTGTAGTTCATCCATGCAGTCTTTAAATGCCTTCCATTGCCTCTCCACCGTCAACCCTTTAAGAATCAATTGCCAGTCTATCTTGGCCAATTCACGTCTCATACCCTCAAAGTTACCTTTCTTTAAGTTCAGAACCCTTGTTTCTGAATTAACAATGTCACTCTCCATCCTAATGAAGAACTCAACCATATTATGGTCACTCTTGCCCAAGGGGCCACACACAACAAGACTGCTAACTAAGCCTTCCTCATTACTCAATACCCAGTCTAGAATAGCCTGCTCTCTCGTTGGTTCCTCCACATGTTGGTTTAGAAAACTATCCCGCATACATTCCAAGAAATCCTCTTCCTCAGCACCCCTGCCAATTTGATTCACCCAATCTATATGTAGATTGAAGTCACCCATTATAACTGTTTTACCTTTGTTGCACGCATTTCTAATTTCCTGTTTGTGGCCATCCCCAACTCCACTACTGCTGTTAGGTGGCCTGTACACAACTCCCACTAGCGTTTTCTGCCACTTAGTGTTTCGCAGCTCTACTCGTATCAATTCCACATGCTCCAAGCTAATGTCCTTACTTTCTATTGCGTTAATCTCCTCTCTACCCAGCAATGCTACCCCACCTCCTTTTCCTTTCTGTCTATCCCTCCTGAATATTGAATATTCCTTAAGTACTGAATATTGAATATTCTTTAAGAATATTGAATATTCCTTAAGTAGAGAAGTGGGAAACCGTTTTTCTCAGTCACTACCTGGTGGAGGATGAGTCTTTTCTCCGGTTGGAAGCGGCCGATTCGGAAACTCCAAGCCGCTGAGAATGTTCTCCGTTCTGATGTCGGAGCTCCATCATCCCGGCGAGAGGGCCTGAAACATTGGGCCGCCGTTGCGGCGCCTGCGGAGGCCTCAATAGGCCCCGACCACGGGTGAACAAGAGGAAGAGGACTGAACTTTGTTGCCCTTCCTCACAGTGAGAAACATTGATTCCGCTGTGGGGGGGGGGGGGGGGGGGGGGGGGGTTTAATGTTTTATGGTGTATGTGACAATAAATGTCCTTTATCCTTTGTCCTTTGAAGAAGGTCCCGACCTGAAACATCACCTATCCCCTCTGCAGATGTTGCATATCTGCTGAATTACACCAGCACTTTGTGTTTTGCTTTGTAATGGTGTAATGTAGGTATAGAATCGTAGTTTTCCAGCCATGCAATTTAGTGATATCAAACACAATTAGCACCCTATGTTGTATATTTATATAGTTTGTGGGTTGATATTTCAACATGATCTAATCTTTATTTGCAAAATTGCTTCAGACTTTAGAATATATTTTGAAGGCATTGATGCAAAACGCAGATCAAATCTGTGGAAATTTCTGGACAGAATCAGTTTGTTTGATATCTTGAACTAATTAGCTGTAACAAAAATCAAACTTATCTTCATTGAAATGTATGAATAGTATAGTCCAATTGCATTGTGTAATTAACGATCTTTCAGAATGCCAAATACAATTTAGCTCTTCATTTAAATCTGCCCAGATGACTTAATGAACCGACAGGCGAACTGGATGACTCCTCGTCTATTTCTCAGCTTGCCAAATAAACTAGAAAGGGATTTGTCATGTCTTGGCACCATTTGTGTACATAACTACAATGTTCAGCTGTGACAAAGTTTCTGGATCCCGTGCTGCAGGTTATTGTTGAGGTCAGCTAATCCTAAGGAGAAAAAAGCTGTCATGGAAAAATGAGATCACCAACGCTGGTGAATTGAGAATGGTTTAATTGGATTGAGTGCCTAATTTTCATCCTAAACAAAGTTCAGTAAGATAATGTAAACCGATGCAACGTTGTGTCTGATTAAAAAGCAAAGGACATTGCATTCTCTGGAGTTGACCCCATGATCTTTGGCAAGATAAAATGCTTAGTAGTATCAGCCAGCCAGAATTTTACAGCAATGCGTAATTTAAGATTAAAGTGTTTCTGTTTTTGGAACCTAAGTAGGAGTTAAAAGATAAATTCCAGACATTAAAATTCAAAGCCATTTTCTACATCATTTTAAATAGTGCCACGTAATTAATTTGCTTGAACCTTGAAACAAATTTTAACTGAAACAATGATTTATCTGAATTCTAAAAATTATTCACTAGCTACATAGGGATATGTCAGAAAATTATTAAAATGCATTTTTTGGACAAAAAATCCCAGCAAATATCCTGAATTGCATAGAATTAATACAATGAATTCCAGAGAAGCAAATTACTGTTTCATAGTAAAGTATGATCTTTCATAGTAACTATTTAATGACCCATTAAATAGTTACATTGAACATACAAACCAGCAAGGAGCAGTACACCGTGGCCGCCATCGTCGGCACCAGCAAGCAGCAGCAGCGACACTGCAAGCAGCGACACTGCAAGCCTAATGGGGAAACCTGCATCGGACAAACAAGGACTTATCTCAAGCTGCTGCCCTGTGCTTCACCGAGACCTGGCTTTGTGAGTCGACCCCGGACAGCACGCTACAGCTGGCTGGCTTCCAACTTCACAGAGCGGACCGTGAAGTGGAGGCAGCGGGGAAATCAAGAGGTGGTAGAATATGCTTCTATACCAACCAGGACTGGTGCAGCGACATCACGGTACTGTCAAATTTCTGCTCTCCCAACCTAGAATTCCTCTATAAATTGCAAACCCTTCTACTCTCCGAGGGAATTTAACTCTTTATTCTCGCTGGAGTTTACATTTCCCCCAAGCCTGCGTAAGTGAGGCTCAAACGGAACTCGCTGACCAGGTAAAGAGGGTAGAGAGTGACTTCCCGGACTCCATGGGCATTGTTTTGGGGGACTTTAACAAAGCTAACCTCAGCCGTGACCTTCCAAAATATATAGTGGCTTGCAAAAGTATTCATACCCCTTAAGATTTTCCACATTTTGTCACGTTACAACCACAAACGTAAATGTATTTTATTGAGATTTTATGTGATAAACCAACACAAAGTGGCGCATAATTGTGGAAGGAAAATGATACATGGTTTTCCAATTTTTTTACAAATAAAAAACTGAAAAGTGTGGCATGCAAAAGTATTCAGCCCCCTTTACTCTGAGCGGCGGCCCGGCTTCAGAGCTCCAGTGCTCCAGCGGCGCTCCAGCATTCCAGTGGTGCTCCAGCGGCGGCACGGCCTCAGAGCTCCGGTGCTCCAGCGGCGTTCCAGCGGTGCTGCAGCGGCGGCCCGGCTTCAGAGCTCCGGTGTCCAGCGTTGCAGCGGTGGACCCTGATTCAGGGCTGTGTCAGAGTTGATGGGAAGAGTTGATGGGAAGTTGATGGCGTTCCAGCGTTCCGGCGACGGCGGTGGTGGCAGCCCGGCTTCGGAGGCTCGGCCGCGGGCCTAGTGGACGATAACATCGGAGGCCTGGATCGCCTCAGCGCAGAGCGAGAACAAGTAGGGAAGAAGACAAAGACTTTAAGACTTTTGCCTTCCACCACAGTGAGGAGGTGCCTGGTGAACTCACTGTGGTGGATGTTAAATATGTGTTTATTATGTGTTTTTTTTTTAAATTTATTATATGTTATGACTGCAAGGTAACAAATTTTGTTCAGACCGAAAGGTCTGAATGACAATAAAGGAATCTAATCTAATACCCCTAAATAAAATCCAGTGCAACCAATTGCCTTCAGAAGTCACCTAATTAGTAAATAGCGTCCACTTGTGTGCAATCTAATCTCAGTATAAATACACCTGTTCTGTGAAGGCCTCAGAGGTTTGTTAGAGAACATTAGTGAACAAACAATGTTCCTTGGGCATCATGAAGCCCAAGGAACACACCAGACAGGTCAGGGATAAAGTTGTGGAGAAGTTTAAAGCAGGGTAAGGTTATAAAAAAATATCCCAAGCTTTGAACATCGCACTGTTCAATCCATCATCCGAAAATGGAAAGAGTATGGCACAACTGCAAACCTACCAGGACATGGCCGTCCACCTAAACTGACAGGCCGGGCAAGGAGAGCATTGATCAGAGAAGCAGCCAAGAGGCCCATGGTAACTCTGGAGGAGCTGCAGAGATCCACAGCTCCATTGGGAGAATCTGTCCACAGGACAACTATTAGTTGTGCACTCCACAAATCGGGCCTTTATGGAAGAGTGGCAAGAAGAAAGCCATTATTGAAACAAAGCCATAAGAAGTCCCGTTTGCAGTTTGCCACAAGCCATGTGGGGGACACAGCAAACATGTGGAGGAAGGTGCTCTGGTCTGATTAGACCAAAATTGAAGTTTTTGGCCTAAATGCAAAATGCTATGTGTAACACTGCACACCACCCTGAACACACCATCCCCACTGTGAAACATGGTGGTGGCAGCATCATGCTGTGAGGATGCTTTTCTTCAGCAGGGTCAGGGAAGCTGGTCAGAGTTCATGGGAAGATGGATTGAGCCAAATACAGGGCAATCTTGGAAGAAAACCTGTTAGAATCTGCAAAAGACTTGAGATTGGGGCGGAGGTTCACCTTCCACCAGGACAATGACCCTAAACATACAGCCAGAGCTACAATGGAATGGTTTAGATCAAAGCATATTCATATGTTAGAATGGCCCAGTCAAAGTCCAAACCTAAATCGAATTGAGAATCTCTGGCAAGACTTGAAAATTGCTGTTCACAGACCCTCTCCATCGAATCTGACTGAGCTTGAGATATTTTGCAAAGAAGAATGGGCAAAAATTTCAGTCTCTAGATGTGCAGAGATGCCAAGTGTCCCGGATTCGCCGTATTTTATCCCGGCGAAATAAACTTTTTACGGTGTTCCGGCAGCCAAACATGCTGTTACGGAACACCGCCGCGCCGGTGTTCCTCCCGTGGTGAACACCGGCGCCATGTGCCCCCGGTTTGCCAGCCCGCGCGATCAGCGGCACTTTGCCGGGCCCTAGTGTCCGCGCCTGCGCAGTGGGGGAGGGTTGCCCCATGCGCAGTGGGGGAGGGTTGCCAGGCCCCAGTGGCCGCGCGTGCGCAGTGGGGGAGGGTTGCCGGGCCCCAGTGGCCGCGCGTGCGCAGTGGGGGAGGGTTGCCGGCCTGGCGCCATTTCGAGCCACGCCACGCCCGGCCCAGAGCCCGGGCGGCGCTGGCCCGCGCGATCAGCGGCACTTTCTTGCCGCCAGCCGGCCGCTCGCGGCAGCCCCATCACCGGGCCTCCCCCCCCACCCCACCCAGTGCGCAGCGCAGACCCCCGGCAACCTTGCCAAGTGCGTATGTGCCGCACCCGCCCGCCGGCAGCCCGCTGATCTGCACCAGTGCGCAGGCGCATAGCCGCCGGCAACAACCCCAGGTGAGTATGTTACGGAGAGAAATGCATTTAACCCCATTTGTTACGGACAAATGGGTTAAATGTTACTGTGAACTAAATTTAGGGTTGGCATCTCTGGATGTGCAAAGCTGGCAGAGACATAAGACTTGCAGCTGTAATTGCAGCTGCAATTGCTGTAATTGCTGGTTCTACAAAGTATTGACTCAGGGGGGCTGAATACTTTTGCACGCCACACTTTTCAGTTTTTTATTTGTAATAAAATTTGGAAACCATGTATTATTTTCCTTCCACTTCACAATTATGCACCACTTTGAGTTGGTCTATCACATAAAATCACAATAAAATACATTTACGTTTGTGGTTGTAACGTGACAAAATGTGGAAAAGTTCAAGTGGTATGAATATTTTTGCAAGCCACTGTAGACTTCATGTTACCTGCCTCGACAGAGAGGAGAGAACACTCGATCACTGTTATACAGCAATCAAGAACGCATATCGCTCTATTCCCCAGGCTGGTCTAGGTCTCTCTGATCATTGTCTAGTTCACCTTATTCCGACCTACAGGCAGAAACTAAAAGCTGCTAAGCCTGTGGTCAGAACAACGAAAAGGTGGTCAAGCGAGGGCATTGAGAACCTACAATCCTGCTTTGACTGCACAGATTGGAATGTTTTCAGGGAAGCAACCACAAGCCTCAATGAATAGATGGACACTGTATCATCATATGTCAGCTTTTGCGAGGACAGTTGCATTCCAACTAAGACCCGGACATGGTTCAACAAAACAAGCCCTGGTTCACTGTAGAACTCAGACATCTCCGACACTCAAGAGGAGGCCTACAGGAGCGGGGATGCAGACCTCTACAGGCAGGCCAAGTACAAGCTGAGAAAAGGAATCAGAGCTGCCAAGGAAAGGTACTCTGAGAAGTTGAGGAGCAATTTCTCAGCTAGTGACTCTTCTTCAGTTTGGAAGGGCTTGCAAGAAATTACCAGCTACAAGAGGAAAGCCCCCCCGCTCTTTGGACAATCATCAGCTGACCAAAAACCTGAATGAGTTTTACTGCAGGTTTCAAAATCAGAAACGTAACCCTGGTACCCCCTCCCCCCCTCCCCAACCAACACAGCCAGACACCAGTCTACAAAGAATGACCGTGTACCCTCTCCTTCCCATTCACCACTTCACACCTGCTTAAGGCAAGACTCCAGTATGAAAAGACTGTCACTTCACACCCACTCACAGCCTGACCTCTGTCTGCAAAGACTGGGCCCTTCTACATCCACCCCCCTCCAATCACCACTTCACACCCAATCATAGTCTGTATAGACCAGTGCCAGTTGTTTGGCACAGAGCTTAAGAGTAGAGGGGAAAACATTGTCAGGTCCTGGAGATTTCTAGCTTTTTTTCCTCTGAAAAGCCTCTCCACCTCCCTGTGCTGCAAAACATCACTTATCACATATCAACAATAAAAATAGAGGAGGTACTTCCTACGGCACCTCCACAGACACCCGTGTCAAGCTTCTCATGTTTGCGGACGACACAACCCTGATTGGACTGATCCAGGATGGGGAGGAATCTGCCTACAGACAGGAAGTGTCACAGCTGGCGTCCTGGTGCCGTAGCAACAACCTAGAGCTCAATGCTCTTAAGACAGTGGAATTGATTGTAGACTTTAGGAGAGCTCCCCCTCCCCTCACCCCACTCACCATCAACAACACCACAGTCACATCTGTGGAGTCTTTTAAGTTCCTGGGAACCATCATCTCCAAGGACCTTAAGTGGGGGGCTACCATCGACTCCACAGTCAAAAAAGCACAACAGAGGATGTACTTCCTGCGGCAGCTGAGGAAGCACAATCTGCCACAGGTAATGATGGTCCAATTCTACACGGCCATCGTAGAGTCTGTTCTCACCTTCTCCATCATGGTCTGGTTTGGCTCAGCCACCAAGCACGACACCTGGAGGCTGCAGCGAATTGTCCAATCAGCAGAGAAGGTTATTGGCAGCAACTTTCCCTCCATTGATGAACTGTACACTGCAAGGGCCTGGAAGCGAGCAGGCAAGATCATCTCTGACCCCTCTCACCCTGGCCACAAACTCTTTGAATCATTTCGCTCTGGAAGGCGACTCCAGCTGTCAAAGCTGCCACAGCCAGACATAAAAACAGTTTTTGTCCACGAGTAGTTGCTCTACTCAACAGCCAAAAATCTGTAGCCTCACTTTGATCTGGTATTTTGTTGGTTCACATGCTTGATCAATGGTGTTTTATCATTAATGTTTTATTATTATTAATATTTAGTGTTTTCTGAGTCACTCGTAACTGTCACTGTATGTCATGTTGTTACTTGTGGGCGGAGCACCAAGGCAAATTCCTTGTATGTGAATACTTGGCCAATAAACTTACTTACTTATCCACATAATTCAAGAAGCATAATAGTGATTTACCCCCAAACTATGTACTACTAATAATAATAATATATTTTATTGTCATTACACATAAGTGCAACGAGATTTGGTTTGCAACTTCCATTCGATGTCATAAATAAAATTTAGGTTTAGATACCCCGAGAACAAGGTTTGTAAAAACGAACATTAGATCAGTAAAATCAACCCAGACTAAAGTGCGAGGCCGGGGAGACAGTCCATGGGGGTGGGGGGGTACTCAGCAGTGCCGGTTAAGAGCCGCTATAGCTCTGGGAATGAAGCTGTTCCTGAGTCTGGAGGTAGAAGGCCTTGTAACGTCTCCTGGAAGGGAGTAGTTCGAACAGTCCATTACAAGGGTGAGAGGAGTCTTTATGTATGCTGACGGCCTTCCTGAGGCATCGTGTGTGGTAGATGCCCTCCAAGGCTGGTAGCGGTGTCCAGATAATCTTTTGAGCTCTGTGGACTACGCGCTGAATAGCTCTCCTCTCCGCCTCCGTGCAGCTGAGATACCACACAGAGATGCCATACGTTAGTATGCTCTCTGTGGTGCAGCGGTAGAAGGTCGTCAGCAGCTGTTGGGGCAGACCAGTCCGTTTCAATGTTCTTAGGAAGAACAGTCGTTGCTGTGCCTTTCTGACCAGCGCAGCGGTGTTGGTGGACCATGTGAGGTCCTCTGAGATATGAGTGCCCAGAAACATGAAGCTGGACACTCTCTCCACACTGTCTCCGTAGATGGAGATTGGGGCATATTACCCATTCTGTGATCTCCTGAAGTCGAAAGTCAGCTCCTTTGTCTTGGAGGTGTTTAGCGACAAGTTGTTCCGTGAGCACCAGTCCGCCAGGTTCTGCACCTCCGCTCTATAGTTTGTTTCATCACCGTTGGTGATCAGCCCAATCACCGTTGTGTTGTCTGCAAACTTGACAATGGTGTTGTTGTCAAATGCAGGGACACAGTCGTGGGTGAAGAGGGAGTAGAGCATGGGGCTCAGTACACAGCTTGTGGCGTGCCGGTGCTCAGGGTGATAGTGGAGGACAGGTGCGGCCCCAGTCTCACTGCCTGTGGTCGCTCCGTCAGAAAATTCAGGATCCAGTGAGCTGAGGCCTAGCTGGTGGAGTTTGGTGGTGAGCTTGGTGGGGATGACCGTATTGAAGGCAGAGCTATAGTCAATGAAGAGCATCCTCACGTAGGTGCCCTGTCTTTCCAGATGGATCAGGACAGTGTGAAGAGCCACAGAGATGGCATCCTCTGTGGATCTATTTGCCCTGTATGCAAATTGATGAGAGTCCAATGATGCAGGGATGCTGGATTTGATGTGGGAGAGGACCAGCCTTTCAAAGCACTTCATTGGTATTGGAGTTAGGGCAACCGGGCGGTAGTCATTCAGGTTGGTGACTTTAGACTTCTTCGCCACCGGCACTATGGTAGCTGTCTTCAGGCACATGGGGACCGTTGCCAGAGATAAAGACAGGTTGAAGATCCTCGTAAATACCTCCGCCGGCTGTACAGCACAGTCCTTTAGAATCCTACCCTGGACTCCATCCGGGCCTGCAGCCTTGCGTGGATTGATCCTACGCAGAGCTCACTGTACCTCCTGGGTGCTCAGTGTTAAGGCCTGTCCCTCCGCCCTGGCCGGGGTTGTTCCTCTGCTGGTGGTGCTGCCAGTTTCGAAGCGTGCGAAGAAGGTGTTTAACATTGATATCAGTGATAAAATGCAGTAGATTTTATGGTGGTTGTGAACCAAAGGTAGGTTTTTTTTTTTTTGTGGTGTTGACATAAATAGAGAATTGGGCAGCACAGTGGTACAGGGGTAGAGTCACTGCCTCACCACTGGTGTGTGTGGCGGCGCCTAAGGGCAGCAGCTCGACTGCGGTCCGTCTGTCTTTTTAAAATTTTTGTCTCGTTAAATGAATGTGTTGATTCTAGTTGTTATTATTTTTTAGCTATGTATATGTGGGGGGTGGGGTGGGGCAAACTGTTTAATCTCTTCCCTGTACGGGGGACCCGACTTTTCCCCTGTCTGGTCTCCGATGTCGTTGGGCCTAACATCGTGGAGCCAGCAGTGGCCTCCAGCCAGAACTACCCTGAGGGCTACAGTCGCGGAGCCTGCGGACTCGCCATCGTGGAGCTGGCCGACTTGGGAACTTCGCCTCGACGTTGCAGTTGGACTGCTGGACCGGGGCAGAAGAACAAAGGGAAGAGATAAGACTTTTGCCTTCCATCTAAGTGAGGAGGTGTTGGAGATTCACTGTGATGGATGTTTGTGTAAATTGTGTTAAGTGTGGGTCATTTTTTTGTAATGTTAAGACTGTAGAAATGCAATTTCGTTCAGACCAAGCTGTTTGAATCACAATAAAAGGCATTCTATTATTCTATTCTATTCTACAGCACCCAGGTGAGACCCAGGTTCAATCCTGACTATGAGTGCTGTCTGTATGGAGTTTGTCCGTTCTTCCTGTGACCACGTGGGCTTTCTCCAAGTCCTCCAGTTTCCCCCCATATCCCAAAGAAATACATGTTTGTAGGTTAAGTGGCTTCAGTAAAATTGTAAATTGCGCCTAGTGTGTAGGTTAGTGCAAGTGTACAGGGTGATTGCTGGTCAGCGCAGACTCGGTGGGCCAAGGGCCTGTTTCCACGCTGTATCTCTAAAGTCAAAGGTCTAAGGAAATAAATATGCAAAATATGTAAATAATTTTATTGTATTCATTGTGTGTGTGTAGAGATAAATGCTCATTGAAGAACAGTTTAGTACTGCAACATAATAAAATATTTAGTGTAATGATTGGTAATATTAGGTTTATTGACCACCTACATGTTGTCTGTAACATATGCTCTTTGTTTCTGTCCAAGTACCAGAAGGATGTGATCTGCACAACTGCAGACAATTTCATTTCACACTAACCCAGTGAGTACCAATTAATTTTGGTGAGAGGAATTGGTGCCTTTCTAGTTTGTTCCTGAAATAGAACTTCCTTTTATCTGGCACTCTATTCATTGATCTCGCCAAAAATAGGTCAAACACAAGTGGGTCAAACACAAGGGGTTTGAGTGACAAATAACCCTGAAAATGAAATGTATAATCTGACTGAAATCATTATTTGCATAGTCAGTTGCCGGGTCACCTGTCAGAACGTAAAATGCTATGATCAATCATCAGAATAAATGGCTGTGTTTGAACATTTGGTCTGAGATTTAGTCCAAGTATTTCATTAAAAGTACTAAAATACAGAATCCAAATAAAATGAAGGTAGCTCATTGGTATGGTCTCAAAACTTTAAACTCCAGTTTTATCAATTCTCCCTTGATATCCTGAGAAGAGAGATAATGTTTTCTACTGGTTTGATGATACTTTATTCAATATTTATATAAGTAATTATTTTTCAGTGAATAATGGGTAGGCTAGACATACTGTGCATGTATTACTCTGTAAATGGCTACTAAGTGATCAGCCTTTGGGAATAGTTCATTTTTTAGGATTCCAGTTGTCTGTCTCTAACTCTCCTATTTTTCCTCCACCATGGACGAGACAAGGAACACATTATCTGAGGAAAGCTAAATATAACTGCCTTACCATTTAATTGTAATAACATTGTGACACTGAAGCTAAGGTGTTCCAATTAGCTTTATCTTAATAAAAGTATTAACCTTTTTTTAGAAAGGAGATAATTTCATCAAAGCCTTTTATTCAGAGTGAACTAGGCAAGGTAGATGCTGAAGGTCTCTTTTCTGTGCTTGAACAAGGTGGAGCAGGTTCAAGATAAAGAGTCAGCCATTTAGAACTAAGATGAGGATCCGTTTGTTCACACAAGGCATTAAGAATCTTTGGAATTGCGGAGAGCTGCGAATCCTTGGTTGCTAAGTACATTAATAGGTACAAAATATTAATGTATTAACCAATACTAAATATTAGTAATAAAAAGTATTCAATAGTTACTAAGATTGACAGTCACCAAGGGAATTAAGATGCATGGATTTTATGAAAATTGGAGCAAGATCAATAAACATTAAGGTATTCTAGTGCTCCTGTTCCAAAGACATCACTGTTTAACATCACATGTCTAGGCAGCTCTCGCTGATTCACAAGTGTCCCAATGAATGAAATCTAATTTACTGTCAGACCTGTGAGTGAGGCCATGCTCAGAGCAACGTGCAGGCTCATAACGGCTTGTGACATGCCTCAATCAGCTCCTCAGATCAATGATTGCCACATACCAGCCTCACAACTCTCTAGTGCAATGTCCTGATGCCATATCATCACCGTGAAAGTTCAAGATAAGAATGCAATGGAATGCTCTGTGATTGCCTCGATGAATGCTGCAGAAGCGACAATCAGGAAGCTCCACACCATCTGGACAAAGCTTGATGCTCAACCCATCCATCACCTTAACTATTCAAGCACTCTAGCTCCACCATGTTATGCACACAGTGTTTAACTTCTGAAAATGTATGTTGGTACCTCAGCAACTTTATTCAGCTCCGCTGCCCACATCCATCAGCTCTGTAACTTCGATGAACAAAGGTCAATGGTGCAGTTCCCATGCATCTTCATCTTCATCCCATGGCTGGTAATCTGGTGGAACTGAACAGTCCAACAATTCTCAGTCTCCCATTGTATTGCCGATGCAATGAAGACAAAAAAATACCCTTGCATTAACAATTCTCATTCTTCCACCATATTACCTTCCAATGAAAACAAACATTTACCCTTGCACCTAAGCCTATGAGAAACCGATTTTGCAGTTAAGAGATAAGGATGTGATTTCACAACAACATCTGGTCTCTAAAATTCATTAAAGGGGAAAAAGGTGTGATATAGGATTTTTTTACTCGTTAAAATACTTATAGCTACTACTTGGCAGATCAAAAAGCCAGCAGTTTTCATAATATTTACAACATAATTTCAACGGATAAATTGCTGCCAAAAATAACTAAACAACCATATCTTTAAAAAAGTCCCCACGTACTCTAAAGCCAAGCCAAAAATATGCATTTCTATACTGTGAAGAAACAAATTGAAGCAAAAGCCATCCTTAGGCCTTTATTCCATATTACTGGCAGATTCAGGGGTGGCACTGTTAGGCAAGTTGCCCATGCGCCACCAGGACACCAATGATCGGCAACAAAGCTAATGCTTTCACATTCAAGTTTTAAAAGGAGATGGAAATCAATTTTTAAATCCAAAGAAAATGAATCGAGAGGATTATTCGATCACAGGAATTAAGCATTGCAAAATTTGCTGCACTGAAGGAGAGTGTCACAATCAATTCCACCATTAAATGTCCATCCTTACTGCCCTCTGAAGGTGATGATAGTGAAATGCCTTCTTGAATCATTGGAATTTGTCCAGCATAGTCAGTCTAGAGGGTTGTTAAATAGGTTGTTCCTCCCAGTTAAGGTGTTGGTATGGCAATATATTTTCCAGACAATTTTGTGTATAACATGCAACTGCACCATCTGTCTTCCTCCTTCATTCCAAACAGGAAGAAACATTCCAAGGGGAGTAAGGGGCGACCGCGGCTGACAAGGGAAGTCAGGGACAGTGTAAAAATAAAAGAGAACAAGTATAACATAGCAAAGATGCGCAGGAAGCCAGAGGATTGGGAGCAACAGTAGATAACTAAAGAGGCAATACGTGGAGAAAAGATGAGGTATGAAGGTAAACTAGCCAAGAATATAAAGGAGGATAGTAAAAGCTTCTTCAGGTATGTGAAGACAAAACAAATATCAAAGTTGGACCCTTTAAGACTGAAACAGGTGAATTTATTATGGGGAACAAGAAAATGGCAGACGAGTTAACGGGTACTTTGGATCCATCTTCACTAAGGAAGACACAAACAATCTCCCTGATGTACTAGTGGCCAGAGGATCTAGGGTGACCGAGGAATTGAAGGAAATTCACATTAGGCAGGAAATGGTATTGAGTAGACAGATGGGACTGAAGGCTGATAAATCCCCAGGGTCTGAAGGTCTACATCCCAAGGTACTTCAGGAAGTGGCTCTAGAAATCGTGGACGTATTGGTGATTATTTTCCAATGTTCGAGAGATTCAGGATCAGTTCCTGTGGATTGGAGGGTAGCTAATGTTATCCGACTTTTTAAGAAATGCAGGAGAGAGAAAACAGAGAATTATAGACCAGTTAGTCTGACATCAGTGATGGGTAAGATGTTGGAGTCAATTATAAAAGATGAAATTGCGGCACATTTCAGTACTAGGATTGGTCCGAGTCAGCATGGATTTACGAAGGGGAAATCATGCTTGACTAATCAGGAATTTTTTGAGGATGTAACTAGGAAAATGAACAAAGGAGAGCCAGTGGATATAGTGTACCTGGGCTTTCAGAAAGCATTTGATAAACTCCCACATAGGAGATTAGTGGGCAAAATTAGAGTACATGGTATTGGGGGAAGAGTGCTGACATGGATAGAAAATTGTTTGGCAGACAGGAGACAAAGAGTAGGGATAAACTTTCAGAATGGCAGGCAGTGACTAGTGGGGTATCACAAGGCTCGAAGCTGGGACTGCAGCTATTTACAATATACATTCATTATTTAGATGAAGGGATTAAAAGTAACATTAGCAAATTTGCAAATGACACAAAGCTGGGTGGCAGTGTGAACTGTGAGGAGAATGCTATGAGGATGCAGGGTGACTTGGACAGGTTGGGTGAGTGGGCAGAGCAGGGCAAATGCAATTTAATGTGGATAAGTGTGAGGTTGTCCACTTTGGTGGCAAAAACAGGAAAGCAGATTATTATCTGAAAGGTGTCAAGTTGGGAAAATGGGAAGTACAACAAGATCTGGGGGGTCCTTGTTCATCAGTCACTGAAAGTAAGCATGCAGGTACAGCAGGCAGTGAAGAAAGCAAATGGAATTCATAGCACGAGTAGTTGAGAATATGAGCAAAGACCAAAAATGGCCTACTCCTGCACCTATTGTCTATTGTCTATTGAAAATAATGTTTTCTATTATTTTTTTCTTAAATTGCTTTTGATCAATAATGCTGCAGTTCTGAGAACCAGTGGGCACAAAATTTAAAACACTAAAGTGAAGCTGGGCTAGACTGCATTAGAACTAAATTATAGCCAAAATTACACAAACACTCAAATGAACTGACAAACACAAATAAAAAAACGTCAGTCCCGAATTACAACTCATTCTTTCACTGCAAATATAATCATTAATTCAGTAGCATAGCTCCACATCCTGTGAGTTCATATTATTCAGTATATGGATGACATTGACCAACTTAGATGGACAAAGGCTGATTAGGGATAGTCTTCATGGTTTTGTATGTGGGGGGTCATGTCTCACGAATCTGAATTAGTTTTTTGAAGAAGTGACCAAAATGGTGGATGAAGGCAGAGCTGGAGATGCTGTATACATGGATGTCAGTAAGGAATTCGACAAGGTTGCGCATGGAAGGCTGCTCTGGAAAGTTAGACCCCATGGGATCCAAGAAGAGTTAACTGAATGGATAGAAAATTGGCGTCACGGAAGGAAGCAGAGGGTGATGGTGGAAGGTTGCTTTTCAGACAGGAGACCTGTGATTACTGGTGTGCCTCAGGGTTTGGTATTGGGCCCATTGTTGTTTGTCATCTATATCGATAATTTGGATGAGAACATACATGACATGGTTAGCAATTTTGCAGATTACACAAGAGTGGGTGGTCCTGTAGATAATGAAGATGGTTATCTACAATTGCAGCAGGATCTTGATTGATTGGGCAGGTGGGCTGAGGAATGGTTGATGGAAATGTGAGGTGTTGCATTTTGGGAGCACTAACATGGGCAGAATCTACACAGTGAAAGGCAGGGCTCTGGGGAGTGTTGTCGAGCAGAGGGATCTAGGAGTGCAGGTGCATGGTTCTTTGAAGGTGGTGTCACAGGGTGGTCAAAAAGGCTTTGGGCACATTGGCCTTCATCAGCCAGAGCATTGAGTGTAGGTGGGGCGGTCATGTTGTATAAGACTTTGGTGAGGTCACATTTAAAGTATTGTGTTCAGTTCTGGGCACTATGTTATAGGAAATATGTTGTTGAGCTGGAAACCGTTCAAAGAAGATTTACAAAGATGTTGCCAGGACTCTAGGGCCTGACTATAGTGAAAGGTTAGGCAGGCTAGTTGGAGCGCAGGAGAATGAGGGGTGATCATAGCGAGCTGTATAAAATCATAAGAGGAATAGGTCGGGTCGACACACAGTCTTTCTTGCCCAAAGTAGGGGAAACAAGAACCATAGGTTAAAGGTGAGGGGGTGAAAGTTTAAATAGAAACTAGAGGGGTAACATTTATACGCATAGGGTGGTAGGTGTATGGAATGAGCAGCCGGAGGAGGTAGTTGAAGGAGGTACAATTGCAATGTTTAAGAAACATTAGATAGGTACAAGGATAGGACAGGTTTAGAGGGATTTGGGCCAAATGCAGGCAGGTGGGAAAAGTGTGGATGGGACATGTTGGCAGGGTGGGCAGAAGGGCCTGTTTCCATGCTCAGCATCTTCTATTTTTGATAAAGAGTGTTTCAAAAAATCTCTCTTACTATTATACATTTAATAGAAAAGTTAAATGCTGAGGTTTTTATGGAAAAAGAAGACGGAGACATTATTGTACAGATTTGCCTTTTCATAGAAACATAGAAAACATAGAAAACTAGGTGCAGGAGTAGGCCATTCGGCCCTTCGAGCCTGCACCGCCATTCAATATGATCATGGCTGATCATCCAACTCAGTATCCTGTACCTGCTTTATCTCCATACCCCCTGATCCCTTTAGCCACAAGAGCCACATCCAACTCCCTCTTGAATATAGCCAATGAACTGGCCTCAACGACCTTCTGTGGCAGAGAATTCCAGAGACTCACCGCTCTCTGTGTAAAGAATGTTTTCCTCATCTCGGTCCTAAAGGAATTCCCCCTTATCCTTAGACTGTGACCCCTTGTTCTGGACTTCCCCAACATCGGGAACAATCCTCCTGCATCTAGCTTGTCCAACCCCTTAAGAATTTTGTAAGTTTCTATAAGATCCCCCCTCAATCTTTTAAATTCCAGTGAGTACAAGCCGAGTCTATCCAGTCTTTCTTCATATGAAAGTCCCGACATCCCAGGATGTCTGAAATTCATCTGAAATTTCCGTGGAGTGTTTCTCAATGATCGTGTGCAAATGCAGTTTATGTATCCAACTAAATAGTATATATTTAATAGTTCCAAAAGGTGGATAAAGAGTTCCGTAATTGGCACGATCTTCCCATGCAGTGATTTGTAAGAAATAAGGGATTATTTGGTCTGATGTTAGGTGTTTTCTAAATTCCAAGCTGTTTTATTTGGAATTGCCCCCAGTGTGTGTGGATGAGAAAATGGGATAACATAGAACTACTGTAATTATAATAACTATAGTACAAGGAAAACTTAAATACAAAAATGCAACAACAAGGATATTTTCATATGCTTAATCAAAATCAGTATATTACTAAGCAGAATAAATTCCTCAAGATAGCAATAAAAACTGTTATCACTGTTGCATGTATCTTCATATCTTTGTTTGGGAGATTGTACAATTTGTTCTCTCAGCTCTCTTTTTGGCAGGATAGATCCATATATTCTGCAGATGGAAACCAGCTGTAACAGCTAAGAATTGAGAATGTCCTGACCTTCCTGCAGTCTGTTTGCAGTTCTTTGATGGGCCAGTTTTGAATAGTCTGTTGATACCGTGTCAAAGATTGTTGACCTGAGATGTTAGCTCTAATTCTCTTCCTACAGATGCAGCCTGAGAATTTCTAGCATTTTCTGATTTTACATTAGATTCCAAGATGTGCAGTTTTGTTTTGGAATTTCCCTTAATTTTCAGACTAGCTTGGTCACTTTCCATAACTAACTTTGCATTTGATAAGTGTTTGCATGATACCCCGCTCTGATCACGTGGGATCCATGGAGAGTCAGTTTATTGGATAGAGAATTGGCTTCATGGAAGGAAGCAGACGGTGATGGTGGAAGGTTGTTTTTCAGACTGGATGCTTGCGGCTAATGATATGCCTCATGGATCAGTGCTTGAACCATTGCTGATTCTGGTTCATATCAACGATTTGGATAAGAATGTACAAGGCATGATTAGTAAGTTTGCAGATTACACGAAAGTGGGTGGGATCATAGATGGTTATCAAAAATTGCAGCAGGATCTTGAATAGCTGGGCAAGTGGGTAGGGGAATGGATAAAGGAGTTCAATGCAGATAACTGCGAGATATTGCATTTTGGCAAGTCAAAACATAGAAAATAGATGCAGTGGTAGGCCATTCGGCCCTTCGAGCCAGCACCTCCATTCAATATAATCATGGCTGATCATCCAAAATCAGTACCCCGTTCTGGCTTTTTCCCCATATGCCTTGATTCCTTTAGCCCTAAATTTAGAGCTAAACCTAACTCTCTTTTGAAACACTCTCTCTCTCTCTCTCTCTCTCTCTCTCTCTCTCTCTCTCTCTCTCTCTCTCTCTCTCTCTCTCTTCATCCATTTCACCACCAACTTCCATCCGGCACTCAAATACACTTGGACCATTTCCGACACTTCCCCTACCATACCATTCCTTGACCTCACCATCTCTATTGCAGGGGATACACTCCTGACCGACATCCACTACAATCCAACTGACTCCCACAGCTACCTGGACTACTCTTCCTCCCACCCTGCTTCCTGTAAGGACTCCATCCCCTATTCCCAATTACTCCGTCTACGCCGCATCTGCTCCCAGGATGAGGTGTTCCACACCAGGTCATCACAAATGTCCTCATTCTTCAGAGAACGGGGATTCCCCTCCCCCACTAAGATGAGGCCTCGCACCAGGGTCTCCTCCATACCCCGCAACACTGCCCTCTCTCCCCATTCCCCCACTCGCAAACAGGGCAGAGTCCCCCTGTCCCCACCTTTCACCCCACCAGCCGCAAATACAAACACATAGTCGTCTGCCAGTTTCGCCACCTCCAACGTGACCCCTCCACTCGCCACATCTTCCCATCTCCCCCCCTGTCTGCCTTCCGCAAAGACCACCGCTCCCTCCGCAACTCCCTTGTCAATTCTTCCCTTCCCTCCCGCTCTACCCCTTCCCCGGGCACTTTCCCTTGCAACCGCAAGAAATGCTACACTTGTCCCTTCACCTCCCCCCTCCACTCCTTTCAGGGACCCAAGCAGTCCTTCCAGGTCCGACAGAGGTTCACCTGCACCTCCTCCAACCTCATCTACTGCATCTGCTGCTCCAGATGCCAGATGATCTATATCGGTGAGACCAAGCGAAGGCTTGGCGATCGTTTCGCCGAACACCTCTGCTCAGTCCGCATTAACGAACCCGATCTCCCGGTGGCTCAGCACTTCAACTCCCCCTCTCATTCCGTATCCGACCTCTCTGTCCTAGGCCTCTACAGCCAGAGTGAGCAACACCGCAAATTAGAGGAACAGCACCTCATATTCCGCATGGGAAGTCTGCATCCTCTGGGCTTGAACATTGAATTTTCTCATTTCTGTTAATCCTTGCTGTCTCCTCCCCTTCCCACCTCTCCCTCCTCCTCCTCCTTTTTCCTTTTTTTTCCTTCTTCTCCCCCCCCCCCCCCCCCCCCCCCCCTCCAGCCTTTTGTGTACCCTCAATTTTCCAGCATCTGCAGTTCCTTCTTTAACATCTCTTTTGAACACATTTGGTAAATTGTCCTCCACTGTCTTCTGTGGCAGAGAATTCCACAGATTCACAACTCTGTGTACAAACCAGGGCACGACCTTCATTCTGAAATGCAGGGCCCTAGGAGTGGTGTAGAGCAGAGGGATCTAGGAGTGTAGATACATAGTTCCCTGAAAGTGGCAACACGGGTAGATAGGGTGGTCAAGAAGACATTTTCCTTCATCAGTCAGGGTACTGAGTGTGGAAGTTAGGATGTCATTATAGTTGTACAAGACGTTGGTGAGACTGCATTTGGTGTAGTGTGTTTAGTTTTGGTCACCCTGCTATCGGACGTATGTCAATAAGCTGGAAACAATGCAGGGAAGTGGCCTGAGCTGTAGGGAGAGGTTAGGCAGGCCACTTCCCTGCATTGGAGGACTGGAGGCAGAGGAGTGATCTTATAAAGGTGTGTAAAATCATGAGGGGAATAGATGGGATAAATGCACAGTCTTTTAACCAGAGTAGGGGAATTCAGATCCGGAGAACATAGGATCTGCATGAGGAGGTTAGGCAGAAGAGCTTTTTTCTGTACTCTCTATCACTATACCACTCCAAAACCAGCAACCCTGTCCTTATGCACAGCACTGCTGTAGAGGAGGTAGAAACATTCACATACCTAGGCAGAGTTGTGGACATCACTAGAAGGGCAGAGGCAGACATAAAAACTAGAATCAATAAGGCCTGGGTGGTGTTTAACATGCTCAGGAAAATCTGGAGCTCGAAACACATCTCAATCAAAACCAAAATACGCATCTTTGACTCAAACCTGCAACAGGTGATGCTGTATGGATCAGAGACATGGAATACAACAAAACACACTACAAACAGGCTGCAAACATTCATTGACACCTGCCTTAGGAGAATACTTAACATCTGGTGGAGAGACAAAGTAAGCAATGTGATCCTGTGGAAAAGAACAAGCCAGGAGCCCATTGACTTACAAATTCGAAGGAGAAAATGGAGTTGGATTGGACACACCCTAAGGAAACCTCCCACAAACATCACCCGGCAAGACCTGAAATGGAACCCCCAAGTAAAAAGGAAAAGGGGTCACCCCAGGAACAGCTGGAAAAGAAATATCCAGACAGAAATGTCTGAGAGTGGGCTCAACTGGAGAGATCGCGAAAGAACTGCCAACAACCGAATAAGGTGGAGGACATTTGTCAATGGCCTATGCTCCCTAGAGGTGCAAAGGGCTTATGAAGAAGAAGAATATATCACTATCTCCAGTATCCATCTTCTCACTGCGCAGCAAGCACTATTTCTTGTCATTGGGATAATCCTTTGGTGCCCACCAGCACTCTTCAAGCTTTCTGCACAGAGTGAGAAAAAAAGACAATCATTGCATCATTGCAGACCTTAGTCACAGTTTAACCTCATGACAATGATGATAGGCCATTAATCAACAAATCCAAATTATTTAAAAAATGCAATCACTGTCAAGTCAATGTATAGGCAGGCGATCCGTACCCAATTTGTTCTTTGGAAATGAATGTATATTTATAATAGCAGAATTATCTCAACATGTCAGATATAAACAAGGTAACTGAAATCTTCCATGGATGAGTTAGATTCCAGTTTTAGATTTGTAACAGTTGTAGGAAAATGTTGGACCATAAGATTTAATAAGAAACAACTTTTAATTATCTCAATGGCATGTTTTTACACCATATACTATTGTTGTGTCAGCTAAACTAGAATAAAAAAGGCAGGAAATGCATGTTGCTTCTAGGACCATATATGAGAAATTGAAGTAATTAATTCAGATAAGTAGGTTAAATCTTCTTGCAGCAAGATCATGCCTCCTGTGAATTTGTCTTATCTTGGGTCAGCTTTTTGTTTTACTGTTGACAGGCTCTCACTGCTATGTAGTTAGAATATATTGAAAACATGTTTCACCTTCCCACCCACAGTTATGTGTCGTGAACAACATATTCTGCTTCTTCAATATATCTAAAAGGGAACTCATGGGCTTTAACACTGCTTTTATTTCCCACAAGTATTCCTTCACTGTGTGGCTAATATGGAAACTAAAAACATAATCACTTGTTGTGGTCAAGTAGCATTGAAACAAGTCCTTCGGTCCAAGTCCGCCACTCAGCTACACATTTAGGGCTATTTACGGTGGGGATGTGGAGGAAGAAATCCACTTGATCAGAGGAATAAAGTGCAAAATCTATGTAGACTGCACCAGAGATTAGTATTGGACACTATGAGGCAGCTGCTCTACCTGCTGAGTGACTGTGCTGCCCGCTTGTGCTGCCTCATTTACCACACCAGAAATAGAATCCTTTTAAAGAAGAATTACTGCTGCCAAGGTATAAACATAGGGCATAATTCTTTGGTAGTTTACCTACATTGAAGAGGCAAATACCTCAATGGATTCAATTTGTTGTTCTTGAAAGAGAACAATCCTGCTTATCCTGCTTATCCTGCTTATCCTGTGGCTTAGGAGAAGGAAGAGTTTATATGCTGCAAATATGTTGCAACTTCTTGCATACGTAACCTAGCTGCCTGCTAAACTTGCAGGGTTTTTGCTTAATCTCATTCCCCCAACGTTTTTGAAGTGACGAGTCATGAAATTTATACCACACCACTATGATCTGGGCAAGGGCATCAAAATAAAGAGCCTCGCCACCTGGGGCAGCTGAGGTATGGATAGTTACAGAAGCAGAGGAACATCTTAGAGGAATATAGATTGGCATGAATTTGGTACCAGTCCCCGCATTCACATTTGCTTCACTGACAGAATACTCTGCCACAAAACAACGAGAAGTCAGAACTCACTCATGTAAATGAAACACATTATTTAGTCATGAAGTATTCTGCGTATCTAAAACTTGACTTAAGCTGTTTTTGTGAACACCAGATGTTTATCTTAACCATGTTAAACAGCTGTTAATGTTCATAGTTAATAGTCCAGTGCTAAAATCCAGCACACAATATGATTTCATTGTGAATTAAACATGCCAGTGTGTCAGAGAAATGAGTTTACATTCTATTTATGAAATATATAAACATAAATCATTCAAAGATCATGACCAGGCGATGGACATGTACAAGTAATTGTTTGCTTATTGCACCCCTGCTAGGGTTCAGAACTCTTAAAGAAATTAATTTGCAAATTTGTACTCGAGCAGCTTAGTATAAACTGTCATATTTCAGGGCTGTGATTGAGTAGACCAATTAGGCAGACATTCTCAATAGACTTCAATTGTGATGTTAAGTCCAATTTCTTGATATTCTGGTTTCCCACCACGTTGTAAGAGTGAATGTGTACCTAAACTTTGTCAATAGCTTTTAATTTTTTTCAAATTAAATGTTTCCCATGACATTTTAAATGTGAATTGACTCATTGCTCCATTGTTGAATGGCTGGCCAGACTACTTCCAAAATGTTGCCAAATATTCCCACGAACAGCTGCTTTGGGTTTTGAGGCATTACTGGAGGATGATATTCTGTGTCAGGTTTCTTTCTGCCACACCCAGGACATAACCACTTGGTGCCTGGTATTGGCAATTGAGCATTAATATTGGCACTGAGAACATTACAGAGGATGAGGTGTTGGGGAGGAAATTGTACAACAGGCCAATGGCCATCAATGGCAGCGGAAAGTGCTGCCCTTGCAAAGCTAAGTTTCCAGGTAATTTCAGGGATTGGGAAGGATAACCCCATTAACAGGTTCAACTATAAGAATGGGAAGTTTAAACTTGAATGAAGGCTGCTTAGTACTCATCAACTAGGACAGGAGCATTTCTTGGAAGTGAGAGGATGGAGTCCGTGGAGAATTAGGAGTTGTGAGGCCAACCAGGAAAGTATTGGAATAAGTATTTGGAATGAACATCGCCTTGCCATGAACATACAAATCCAAAACAGAAGCAGGAACAGAATGTAGCAATGTTACAAAATTTTGAGATTTAAAAATTGAAGTCAGATAAAGCATAAAAAGAAGTTTAATTTGACACCTAATTCACTTTCATGTCTTCAGTATTAAAAACGTTATGGCCATTTTCTACTCAGAAATTAGCATCTTGTTCCCTATTGCTTTTCCATTGACTTAACACAAAAGCTGTGATCGAGGGCAGTCAAAAGCCCATAACTTTCTTAACAATTAAGAGAACTGTATGACATTTTCAATTATTATAGATTGAAGCATTCTGTGACATCTTACTTCTGAAACATGACCTGAAATTAAAGCATATAATTAGTTAATTATACCTAATTGTAGCTAATTACAAAATTGACTGTTGTGACGGAAATAATAATAAACACCCAGACTACCTTGAAAATTCAAATATGTGATATTTTCAAGATCAGAACTTTAAATATTATTGTATTATATGCTGCAAGTCCGTAACAGATAGGTAAATAAATTACAATTTCTAGTAATAGACCAAGTTTTTATGAAGATCAGTTGCTAGCTGGTACATTGGCATATCATCATCAGTAGCATCATCATACTCCTCAGATTGTAACCAATAAGCAACTCTGTAGACCTTGTTTTTCCTCAACTTTTCAATTATGGCATTGTAAACTACAAGTTTTTGCTCTTCAAACCACGCGTGACATGCCTTTCTGCCCACTACTTTCCCAATAAGAATATCCTGTAGATTCCATTTATTAAGAAAAGGATATATTTTTTAAATAGCCTAAGTATCCAATAACAAACTAATCCCATTCACACAAGAATTCACAATATAACATGATTTTTAAATCTCACTGTCATGAATTTATATGCCAGATGGAAGGAATTTAATGTTTAATTCCCATAAATTAATCCAGAAACATCCACTCAATAATTATCAAAATTATTGATTTTTGCACAAAACATGTGACTCAAACTGTTGTGAATATTTAGTTTAAAAATAATGATCATGGAGAGAGAATAACACAAAATATAGACAATTTAGATGGCTTATGAGATGATTGTCCAAAAAAAAAATGGGCGTCCAAAAAAAATGGGCATTTTAATCATCTTGCTTCTGGAACGCGATCGATTGGAACGTTGCATTTGTGGTGAATTTGAAGCCCATATTGGCAGAAAAGATACTGCCGGTTCGTATGGGGCCCAAATAAAATGTTTGCAACGTAAAATTAGATTAAAGCCATCCCAAGAAGCAAGATTATATGTAAAATAAACGACTTACCCTTTGTTTTGTTGCGTTCTTGTGATCCGTCACGTTGTAGGCGTTGAGGGCGTTAGAAGTCGCTTTTTATTTTAATCTAATTATTAAATTGTCCAGTGATTAAAAAAAAATCAAGTGTGCGGAAGTCCGATCGATTCTTCTTCAGCAGCTAGCAGCCCGAGTAAATCCGCCTCCGACAGGCAGTACAAAACCTGGATTTTAATCCCGCACCCCCCGCCAAAGGCGCCAAAGTCGCGCACATGGCCAGTGGCAGAACTGCAGCGCCGCTGAAGGTAAATTTTGTAACATCGCTACAGAATGCCCTCCGCCTGTGAAGACTGCAAGCTGGTTAACAGTATCTTGGTTGACCGGCTATGACCACAGCTCTGCTTTTCTGCTTGTCCGTAGGAACCTTTCACTACCTTGTTTATCAAGTATCTCACTATCCCAAATTTTCAAAGACTTTGAGAAAGGAAGTTTGAAAAACAACTTTTTGTCTGAGAGAGAGAGAGAGAAAAAGTCACATTCTGTCTTCCTTACTAATTTTATTTTTAAACAGTGACTTCTAGTTCTAGATACTTCCACTAGAGAAAGCAGCCTCTCCACACCCATCGTGTCAAGATCTCACAGGATGTTGTGTGATTGATCAACTCTCTTTTCGCACTTCTGAACTTCTGTGGGTCCAATCCTAGTTTGTCTAACCTTACCTTGTTCGGTAACCAGTCAATCTCCAGGAATTAGGATGAATTATTTTCTGAATTATTTGCCGTGTGTTAACATCCTTAAAAATTAGACAAATAACATACTTCTTTACCGAAACAGACAACTTCATCTTTTTCCACAATTTAGTCCATTTACCTGACCATTGTTGCTTAACCAACATATATCCAATTTGTAAAAAAAACAATACAAAGTGCTGGAGTAACTTCGTGAGTCAGGCAGCATCTCTGGCGTTTCGGATCGGGACGTTTCTTCAGACTTGTGAAGACCAGCTGAGTTACTCCAGCATTTTATGTCATTTTGTGTAAACCAACATCTGCAGTTCCTTGTTTCTATATCCTTTTTATTGCATGCTTCTGTCCTCTCAGACTCACTTTCCTGTCTTTGTGTCATCAGCAAACTCAGAATGGGAAGGATACAGGAATGCAAGAAACTACAGGGTAGGTATTCATCTGTCACAGGGGAAATGTTAGAAGCTATTGTTATAGCAGTGCACTCAAGAAAACAATTCTAGCACATGAAGCAGAATCATCATGGAATTGTGATAGGGAAATAGTTTAACTGATTTTTAGGAATTTTCGAGGAACTTTAATGACTTCATACAAATTATTATGTCATTATAAAAAGTGGATGCCGCAGCACCAATTTCAATGGCATATTATTCATTACATTCCACCAGTAAATTATCCCGTTTATACTACTTTCTGGACCTGATAGCCAGCCAATCTTCGATAGATGTCAATATTTTAAAGCTTTTATTTACCATAATGTGTTTTAGAAACATAGAAACATAGACAATAGGTGCAGAAGTAGGCCATTCGGTCCTTCGAGCCAGCACCACCATTTAATATGATCATGGCTGATCATCCACAATGTAGTTTTGATGCAGTAACTTATAAAAATGACTCTAGAAATCTAAGTATAGTACATCTACCAGTTTCCCTTTATTCATGTACTTCAAAAAACTCTACTAAATTGGTTTCTATTAAATATGAATTCCCCTTCACAAAATCACATGAATATATTGTTACTTCATATTTTTCTCAGTTCTTTTGAAAATAGCTAACATTTTCCCTATGGTGGATATTAAACCAACTGGCAGGCATGCAGTTTTTAGCTTTCTTGTCTATTTTTGATTCCGGTAGATTGAGGGGCATTAATTATTTAGAAAGTGTACGTTTGGGTGTTTTTTAACGGTGGATGAAATATAAGGTCTGAGACACCTCTGAGTCAGAGAGGATGTCAGGTTTAGGAGGAGTCTAGCTCAGTCGTGACATAGGCACAAAAGAGGATGGAATTAGCAGAAAGTAACGTGAATGAATTATGTGATTTTTCATATACAGTACATATATATCCATAATGTGTGGGACAAAGACCCATTATTTACTTATTTGCCTCTGTACTCCACAATTTTAGATTTGTAATAAATAAGTCACATGTGGTTAAATGCACATTATCAGATTTTAATAAAGGCCATTTTATACATTTTGGTTTTTACCTTTTAGAAAGTACAGCTGTGTTTATACATGGTCCCCCATTTTCAGGGCCCCATAATGTTTGGAACAAAGCAATGTCATGTAAATGAAAGTAGTCATGTTTAGTATTTTGTTAGATATTCTTTGCATGCAATGACTGCTTGAAGTCTGCGATTCATGGACATCACCAGTTGCTGGGTGTCTTCTCTGGTGATGCACTGCCAGGCTGGTATTGCAACCATCTTCAGCTTATGCTTGTTTTGGGGGCTAGTCCCCTTCAGTTTTCTCTTCAGCATATAAAAGGCATGCTCAATTGGGTTCAGATCGGGCGATTGACTTGGTCACAAAGAATGGACACTTTTTTAACTTTGAAAAACTCCTTTGTTGCTTTAGCAGTATGTTTGAGATCATTGTCTTATTGTAGAATGAACCACCGGCCAATGAGTTTTGAGGCATTTGTTTGAACGTGAGCAGGTGTATCATCAATGTAGATAATGTAGAGCCAGTACCTTCAACAGCCATACATGCCCAGGCCATAACACCCCCACCACCGTGTTTCAAAAATTAGGTGGTATGCTTTGGATCTTCGGCAGTTCCTTCTCTCCTCCATACTTTGCTCTTGCCATCACTAGTAAACATATAAGTTAATCTTTGTCTCATCTATCCACAAGACCCTTTTCCAGAACTGTGGTTGCACTTTTAAGTTCTTCTTGGCAAACTGTAACCTGGCCATCCTACTTTGCGGCTAACCAGTGGTTTGGATCTTGTAGTGTAGCCTTTATATTTATGTTCATGAAGTCTTCTGCAGACAGTGGTCATTGACAAATCTACACCTGACTCATGAAGAGTGTTTCTGATCTGTCGGACAGGTGTTTGGGGATTTTTCTCTATTATAGAGAGAATTCTTCTGTCATCGGGTGTGGAGGTCTTCCTTTGCCTGCCAGTCCCTTTGCGATTAGTAAGTTCACCAGTGCTCTCTTTCTTCTGAATGATGTTCCAAACAGTTGATTTTGGTAAGTCTAAGGTTTGGATGATGTCTCAAACAGTTTCATTCTTGTTTCTCATTCTCCTAATGGCTTCTTTGACTTTCATTGACACCACTTTGGTCCTCATGTTGATAAACAGCAATAAAAGTTTCCAAAGGTGATGGAAAGACTAGGTGCTGAGAGCTCTCTTATACCTGCAATAAGGCGGCATTTAAACACACCTGAGCTGTGAAGACATGTGTCCCAAACATTTTGGTGCCCTGAATTGGGGGGGACTATATATATACAAACACAGCTGTAATTTCTACATGGTGAAACCAAAATGTATAAAAATACCCTTCATTAAAATCTGACAATGTGCACTTTAATTGCATGTGATTTTTACTATTACAAATCACAACTTGTGAAGTACAGAGGCAAATAAATAAATGATGTGTGTTTGTCTCAAACATTATGGAGGGCACTGTATGTATGTGTGATTGTTTGACATACTCCCCTGTTAACTTCTAAATTGAATGGATCAGCGAATATCTTTTAACTTAAAAATCCTGCTTAAAGACTTCAAACGTTATTGTGAAAGCTTAGTAATGATGAATTTAAAATAATTACTGATAATTCTTTTGAATGCCCATTGCATTTTAATCCACCTGGACATAGCATCAGTTTTATGTTACAATGTAAATGAGATGGCTCAATCAGACAGTTTTGGCCATACTACTCAAATCTATGATAGTCCTTTTCACAAAATCATTATATTTTTCCAGCTTTACCATAGTGGCCTTTTGTTTCAGTCGCTTATGTTTAATGGCCAGGCCTTTATATAAACGAATGGGATTTTGGCCCAGCTTTCAACCAGTGCAGCTGTGAACCATCTATTGCTTAAAGATCAGGCTCTCTTAAACCTAGTTCTCATCAAATAATGTGAAAGGCTTGGCTTGCAGATTGATGTATGGAGTCTGTGGTGTTTTCACTATGTTCTAAATACAATGGGAAGTCTTGGCACAGAATTTTAATGTGGCCATTTGGATTGAGGCACACACCAACTGCAATTGTATTTTGGATCAGCCAAAACTCTAATGGTAATCTGTAATGTAATGAAGGCTAACCTATTTCTCAGAGATAAAATCATTGAAACATTGAAAATAGGTGCAGCACCGCCATTCAATATGATCATGGCTGATCATCCAAAATCAGTACCCTGTTCCTGCTTTATCCCCATATCCCTTGATTCCGTTAGCTCTTAGAGCTATATTAGAGCTATATTTAACTCTCTCTTGAAAACATCCAGTGAATAAGCGAGTTTGGTATTCTGAAAAACGCAAGGAATCATGGGATTTGTCAAAGTTCATTCATTTATGAACATTAATTCGATCTTATTACTACGGTAGTGAGTGCTCTGCTCATAAATCTGCCTCCTGGGGTTATGCAGGAGAGGGGTGCATTGCTCTGTAGGAAGGAACTACAGATGCTGGTTTACACCGAAGGTAGACACAATGTGCTGGAGTAACTCAGCGGGGCAGGCAGCATCTTTGGAGAAAAGGAATAGGTGACGTTTTCGGCCAAGACCCTTCTCCAGAGATGTTGCCCGACCCGCTGAGTTACTGCAGCATTTTGTGTGTATCCCCGTTGATGACTGGTGCTCGGCTTTCGCTGGCAGCGAGGGGGTTAACCAACTGGATAAATGAGAGGTGCAGCTGACGGTCCCCGGCCTGTCGGGGAACGGGTTCCTCTGCAGTTGGAGCAGAGTTGAGCTGGAGTTAGCGATTCTTCTCCGCGCTCACTGTAAGCCTGGGGCTGCATCTGCTCCCAGCCGGTGCTGCGTCACTCCGGACATCTCCAGCCGCCCCTGGACAGGGATGGAACACTCGGGAGGGGACGGGGATCTGCCTCCTGGGGATATGCAGGAGAAGGGTGCGTGGTTCGCCCCTGTAATAATAACCCTGCATAACCCGGGAGGGCAGCTCGACTGAGAATGGAACCCATACACCCAGGCTTACCTTTACCCAGTTAGATTAATTTGGTTTAGGGACACAGCACGGAAACAGGCCCTTCAGCCCACCAAGTTGAAGCCTATCACCCGTTCGCACTTGTTCTACATTATCTAACTCCGGTAGCAATTCAACAACGCTTGCAGCGCCCGAGACCCGGGTTCGATCCTGACTATGGATGAAACACAGGTCTGTATACACGCAGCAGCTCAGCTGCCGAGAATCTTTATCTCGAGTGACCTATGACCTTAGCATGCGCCGTTGAAATACTGAACTAGCTTATTGACCTCTACTGCCTTCTGTGGCAGTGAATTCTACAGATTCACAAGTCTCTGGGTGAAAACGTTTTTTCTCATCTCGGTCCTAAATGGCCTACCCCTTATTCTTAAACTGTGACCCCTGGTTCTGGTCTCCCCCCATATCGGATCAGCAATTCATTATGATCAATTCTTTAATGTATATTAAATAAATTAAATAAACATGAAAAATTAACCATACCTTATGTTGCACCCAGTGCAATAAAAAATCCAACTCAACTCTAACAATAGACAATAGGTGCAGGAGTAGGCCATTCGGCCCTTCGAGCCAGCACCATCATTCAATATGATCATGGCTGATCATCCCCAATCAGTACCCCGTTCCTGCCTTCTCCCCATATGCCCTGACTCCGTTATTTTTAAGAGCCCTATCCAGCTCTCTCTTGACCTACCGATAATTTAAAAAGGTTTAAGAAAGAACTGCAGATGCTGGTAAAATCGAAGGTAGACAAAAATGCTGGAGAAACTCAGCGGGTGAGGCAGCGTCTATGGAGAGAAGGAATTTTAAAATGTTGACTAGTACTCTTGAACGCCTAAAAAATCTGAAGAAGGATATTGACCCGAAACGTCACCATTCCTTCTCTCCGGAGATGCTGCCTGTCCCGCTGAGTTACTCCAGCTTTTTGTGTCTATCCTAAAGGACCTGCCCCACTTGGGTGACCTAATCCGCGAGTCCAGAAGAGTGTCTTCGACCTTCAAGCTCGAGGGCCCTCTCCTTGAAAGCCTTGAGCTGGATCGACCGGCCGCGTTGAAACCGCGAGCTGCATCGACTGAACCGCGAGCTGCATCGACTGACCACACACACAAACACACACACACACACGCTCAAACACATCTAGAAGGTGGGAGCCAGGGAAAGTGGAGGAGCACTGTCTGCGCGATGAAGAGGAAGGTAAACGGCTGCCACAGTGTATGGTAAGTCCTTTAGAGAGTGTTGGGGGGGGGGGGGGGGGGGGGGAGGAGAGAGAAGGGGGGGGGGTGGAGAGAAGAGGGGGTAGAGAAGCGGGGGGAGAATGGGGGGAGAGAAGAGGGGATGGGGGAGAAGAGGGGTTGGGGGGGGAGAAGGAGTGGAGACACTTTTAAGAAGTTTAATAAAGTTTAGCAGGCATTTTATCTACCGGTAGGTTTTCCTGGATCCTGAAAACTCCAATGAGCCAATCAAAATTCCCAGTCAACGAAGGAGATTGCCTACGGTTGCCCTCGAGTGCCTGAAACTAAATAGTGACCCCGCTCCACTGCACTACGAGTCAAAAAGACCCATGCCGACCAAATTTACTCGCGGAAAACTTATCAACATGCTGAAAATGTTTCCGCGACCTAGCTGAGGCCGCGAGTATTCGGGAACTTCCCTCAAGCATGAAGGAGAGTTCCAGCGACCTCACAGGACCTCCTAGGATCTCGTGTCGACCATGCTGCGAGTTTGAGTCGAGGGCAAACACTCCTAAACTCGCAGATTAGGTCGCCCAAGTGGGACAGGCCCTTAAGAATATAATAGAAGCAGGAATAGAATCTATAATAGATGCACAATTCAGTAAAGGAGTAAACTTTGACATGAAGCTTACTCGCCAAAATGTGTAGAAACAGAAGCTTCCTCTGGATACTATAGTTTGTAGGCTGAAGGTGGTATTACCTTGGTTCTGGAGTGGAGATGATGAAGATTGAACAGCTTTCCAGTTGCCCTGTTGACTTGAAGCTTGTTGGTGACAAACTGGACACAGAATTGGCTTCATGAATTGGAAGAAAGCAGAGGATGGTGGTGGAAGAAATAAAAATGAACTGCAGATGCTGGTATTTATACCAAAGGTAGACCAAAAATGCTGAAGTAACTCAGCGGGTCTGGCAGCATCTCTGGAGAAAATAGATAGTTGATGTTTCAAAAGGACTAAAGGAGAAACTGGAGCCAGCAACAGATGACCTCATGCAAGGACGTCGCCTGACATCATTTTGTGGCTGGCCCTGATTTGCTCTGTTTTTTGTCTCACTTCCAGTTTCTCCCTCCCCACTACAATCAGTCTGAAGAAGGATCTCGTGCCGAAACATCACCTATCTATTTTTCCAAGAGATACTACCTGACCAGCTGACTTACTCCAGTATTTTGGGTCAATCAGTGGTGGTGAACGGTTGCATTTCAGACTGCAGGCCTGTGAATAGTGATGTGCTTCAGCGATAAGTGCTGCCCCCATTGCTGTTTGTGGACTATTTCGGCAATTTAGATGAAAATGTGCAAGGGCATGATCAGTGAAATTGCAGATGACACGAAATTAGTTTGGACCATAGACAGTGAACTGAAAATTACACCAGCATCTTGAGCAGCTGGGCGAATGGGTTGAAGAATGACTAAAGGAGATTACTGTATATAAGTGTGAGGTATTCCATTTTGGGAAATCAAATCAGGGCAGGACCTTCACGTTGAATGGTTGGGCCCTGGGGAATGTTATACACTAGATGGATCTAAGAGTACAGGTGTACAATTCCCTGTAAGTGGCATCAGAGGTAGATAGCTTGGTAAATAAAGCTTTTGGTTCGTTGAGCCTTCAATCAGTATAGAAGTTGAGACATTATGTTAGAGTTATACAACATGTTGGTGAGGCCACATTTAGAGTATTGTGTTCAATTTTGGTCACCCTTTTATGGGAAGGAAATCGTTAAGATGGAAAGAGCGCAAAAATTTATGAGGATGTTGCCAGGACTTGAGGGCTGGAGCCTTTGGAAGAGATTGGGCAAGCTAGGACTTTATTCCTTGGAGCGCAGGAGGCGAAGGAGTAATCTTATAAAAGATAAAATCGTAAGGGGAATTGATAGGGTGAATGCACAGTGTCTTTTACGCAGGGTTGGGGAATCAAGAACCAGAGGAGATAGGTTTAAGTCAGAGGGGAAAGATTTAATTTGGAACCTGAGGGGCAACGTTTTCATTCAGAGAGTGGTGAGTAGATGGAATGAGCTATTTGAGGGGATTGTTGAGGCAGGTACAATAACAATATTTAAAAGACACTTGGACAGGTACATGGATAGGAAAAGGAGGGATATGGACCAAATGCGGGCAAATAGGGTGTTTAGCTGGAGAATCTTGGTTGGCACAGACGTGTTCAGCCGAAGGCCCCCGGTTTCCATGCCATGTGACTTAATTCCTCCAGGAAGAAGGTATAGGAGCCTGAAAACTAACATCCAGGTTCAGGAACAGTTTCTTCCCAACAGCCATCTGGCTATTGAATACTACAACCAAATGAGCTCTGAAACATGGAGTTGGGGGCATTGTTTTTGTCTTTTCACTAGTATTGTTTGTTTGTGTATGTATGTATGTGTGTGTGTGTGTATATATATATGTGTGCGTGTATGCATAACTATGTGTGTTCATATATGCATATACACATGTATCTATTATATATACATACGAGACTAAGTGGGGCCTGTTGGGTCCCAGCCTCACATGGGAGGGCTGGTCCCCCAACGCAATATTCCACCTCTCCACCTATTACAATATTGGTGGCCAGTGGGGGGGGGGGGGGGGGGGGCTTTCTGGAGAGCTAGTATGGGTGTTGTGGGCTGGACTGGTTTCCAGAGGGCTAGTATTGACATTGTGGGCCGAATGGATTCTTGGGCTGGTGGCTCAGTCACTCAAGCCTGTTGTGCTGGCAGCTCACTCAATCAGTCACGGCGGGTGGGCTGGCAGTTGACTCATGGCCATTCCTTGAAATTCCATTTTAAACAGAGTGCAAGGCCACCAAATTCAAGTGCAGCTTCTTACCACTTCAAGCAGGGTGCAAGGCCACCAAATTCAAGTGCAGTTTCATACAATTTCAAGCGGGGTGCAAGGCCACTAAAGACAGCGATTCGTGACCACTTCCTCCTCCATCTTGCAGAGACTGAGCCACGCCCACACTTCTGGGTTTATAGTCCCTCCCCCCAGAAGGGGCGTGGCCGTCATGGCGTGATTGACAGGAGAGAGAATCTCAACATTTTTTAAACACTAATAACTCTTTTATTTTTCATCGATGGGAGAAATCCTTGGCACCTGATGAGCAGAGGTGGAGTAAGATGGCCAAAAATCACAACCATACGTGGTAGCATTTTTTCTAAAATCAATATAAAGCGCAAACAGGAAATGGTCAAGATTAGACTTTTAATTATATAGAAGGCAAGGCAACTTTAATTAGGCAAGGAGACTTTAATTAAGCAAGGCAACTGTAATTAGGCAAGGCAACTTTAATTAGGCAAGGCAACTTTAATTAGGCAAGGCAACTTTAATTAGGCAACACAGCTTTAGCATTTCCAAACAAAAGGCAACACCACTTTAGCATTTCCAAACCAAAGGCAACACGGCTTTAGCATTTCCAAACCAAAGGCAACACAGCTTTAGCATTTCCAAACCAAAGGTAACACAGCTTTAGCATTTCCAAACCAAAGGCAACACAAATTTAGCATTTCTAAACTGTAGTTTCAAACCACATTAAGGCACTGACAGGTCAGTAAAACCTCTCACATTTTAGTAGGCATGTGTTCAGTGTTATTCACAGCTCAGACTGAGAGATGTGACCCTCTCCCTCACCCATCTTGCAGAGACTGACTGAGGCACTCAACACTTCCGGGTTTTATAGTCCCTCCGAAAGGGGCGTGGTCCTCAGGAGAGCAAATCTCAACATTTTTTAAACACGAATAACTTTTATTTTTAATCGATGGGAAAAATCCTCTTGTCCTGCGCAGCGGAGGGCAACTCAGAGTAACATGGCCAAAAATCACAGCAGTAAGTGGCAGCGTTTTCTCTAAAATCAATATACAGAACAACAGGAAGTGGTCAAGATCAGACTTTTAGTAATATAGATATGTGCGGTTGTCTGTAAAACAAAGCATTTCACTGTATCTCGGTACATGCGACATGGGAATAAAGGCATAGACTATTTTCAAAATGGGGTGAGAATCCAGAAATCGAAGGTGCAAAAGGGATTTTGGAGTGCTGATTCCCAAAAATTTAATCTGCAAGTCGAATCAGTCGTAAAAAAAACCAACTCAATGCTCGCATTTATTTCAAGAGGGCTTGTATACAAAACAGGGATGTGATACTGAGGCTCAATAACGTGTGGATAAGGCTACATTTGGAATATTGTGAGCAATTTTGGGCACCATATCTGAGGATGGATGTGCTGGCTGGAGAGGGTCCAGAGGAGGTTTTGAAGAATGATCGCAGGAATGAGTAGGTTAACCTTTAATGAGCGTTTGTCGGCACTGGGCCTGTACTCGCAGGAGTTTAGAAGAATGAGGGGGGACCTCATTGCAACATACATAATAGTTAAAGGCTTGGATAGAGTGGATGTGGAGAAGATGTTTCCACTAGTGGGAGAGTCTAGGACGAGAGGTCTTAGCCTCAGAATTAAAGGACATTCTTTTAGGAAGGAAATGAGGAAAAATTTCCTTAGTCAGAGGGTAATGAATCTGTGGAATTCTTTACCATAGATGGCTGTGGAAGCCATCAGTGGATATTTTTAAGGCAGATATTGATAGATTCTTGATTAATACAGGTGTCAGGTTATGGGAAGAAGGCAGGCGTTAGGAGGGAGAGATAGATCAGCCATGATTGAATGGTGGAGTAGATTTATTGGGCCAAATGGGCTAATTCTACTCTTATCCCATGACCTTCTGGCAATAAAGCATCATTGAATTCAACATGGAATGGTATTACCTACATTTCTGAGAACAGGAAAATTTGAGAAAGTGTCTCCATTGCCCCTTATGGTTGACAGAGTCCAAAGCTTTATGACTTTGACAAAGGACAGGTACAGTGTTGGTGCTGGTCTCTACATTTTTCTTGAATTTGATCATTGGACCTCTTGATGAAAGAAATCAACATTGCGACTTAGGTAGGAACTCTTTGGCCACAGGGAATATACTTTTGAGAGGGAACCTTGCAACAACGTGTGTGGCAGAGGGCAGTGGGACTCCTCTGTAGTTACTCCATCAGATGTATCTTTACATGCCGATGGTCAAGATTACAACTTCTCTGAGATATACTGGCATGCACTTCTGTTGCCAGATGAAGTCATGGAGCCAGTAGTATTGCCTTTCCATGTTTTAGACCTTCAGCAGAGATTTCAGCTGCTGAAGAAGGCTCCAGAAACCTTGTTATATGTCAGCTGTTGGATGACCTTTTAAATCATGTGTTAGGCTGCGTTACTGCTGAAATTGTGCAGATATTACACAGTGGAATGGAGACAGTCAGTGTTAAAGTAACAACATTTCAAAAGCAAAATGATCGTTAGGGATTTGTTGTCAGTGAAAATTGGCTCTCTTAAGATTTATGTCAGGTCAGAATTCTATTTAGTATGAATACTCTCATTTGTCAAGAAACATTGTTTCAAGCTGTCATATTTGAGTGCAGACTTCTTGTAAATTAGCACGGAGCCACAGAAACACATTGGGGCAAAGAAGCATCTGCTTGCAAATATTAATATGAATAATTGTCTTTGACAATGTTACAGCTTCAGAAGTAAAATAAAGTCGTCATAAGCACAGTTTTTTCAGAAGTATTGATGAGGGTCATTATATGCCGAGCAAGATATCTCTTCATAAAAACATATTTACTTCTGCAAAGGCCTTTACTGTGAAATAAGCAGAATTTTATCATGCTTCATTGAGGCATCCAATGATACCTGCCATAAAGCAAGTCTCAAACACAACCATGATATTTGAAGATCGTACAATGCACCAGCAAAAATGCTTTGTATTGGACAAGGGGTTTAAACACTGGCATGATTTAGGAATTAAAAGGATAGAACACCTTTACAATAAAGGAAAATTTCTTTCATTTCAAGAGTTACAGGATATCTATGGATTGCAGTCAAATTACATATTTAGGTATTTACAAATTAGAAACTATATTAAGTCAAATGCGCAAGACTATAAAAATAGAAAACCAGGATTATTAGATGAATTGTTTAATAAACACCCAAAAACAGAAAAATTAATAGCGTATATATACAATACTATTTTGGATAGGGAAATCTCAACTTCGGTAAATATATCGACAAACATGGGAAATGAAATAGGTTTATCTATAACGAAGGAAATTTGGGAAAATAGCCTACAACGAATACATCGTTGCTCATTAAATGCTAGACATATATTGATACAATTTAAGGTATTACACAATTACATTATTCAAAAACGAAATTAAATAGAATTTATCCTAACATTTCTCCTATTTGTGATAAATGTCAGAATTTGGAAGCTAAATTAACGCATCTGATCCTGCCGGGTACCCATTTTTGTAACGTATAAAACTCAATTATTATTGGACAAAAATCTTTAAAGTTATCTCTGAAGTTCTTAAAATTTAACTGGACCCAGATCCAAAATTAATAATATTAGGAGTTCTGGATTTAAATTTAATATTAACAGTAAACCAAAGAAATTTCTTGGATTACTGTTTGATAATAGGGAAAAAAATAATACTGACATTTTGGAAGGGATCATTATCCCCCACAATTAAAATGTGGACAGTGGAAATGTTGGAGACGTTGCATTTGGAAAGAATCAGATTTGTCCTGATGGACAAATACGAACTCTTTGAACAGATATGATCTCCATATACAGAATATTTGAAGGGGTAGCTGTTCTTGGCATCACAACTCAATGGGTACCCGGCAGGATCAGATGAAAATAACTTTCTGTTTGTCTTTTTGATTTGTATACATGTCTCTATTGATATCGCTATTTGTAATTGTGTTATTTACTATTAAGATGTATACTATAATCTCTTTTTTTATGTATATATATATATATATATATATATATATATATATATATACTTTGTTTTAATTAAATATATATAACAAGAATATATACATATATTTTTTTCTCTCTCTTCTCTTTCTCTTTCTATATAATCAAAAGTATTATTTAAGCACTATTCTTATTGATTAAAATCTATTCTTTTCTTTTTCTACTTTCTAAAAAAATAGTTGATAAGAATTATTCGTAACATTCGTATACTTATTGAAATAAGTTGGTTGTGTATTTGAAAAGTTGTTATACCGTTGTTATGATGGATTACTTCTAATAAAAATATTATTACAAAAAAAAAAATGCTTTTACTATAGTGTCATTTTACTATATTTACTTCAGATTTTTTGATTTGGTTTACATGTGCATTCACTGACGGCCTTTGTTTTAGATATATATTGTATATCAACATGACAGTCAGTAAATTATATTCGAATTTAAAGTTGTGTCTGAGTAATGGAGTTGTAGTACACAGAAGTGTACCAGGTTCAAGCCAACCTTTTTATCCATCTTCACCAGTTAGGAAGATGACTGAACATTGTTGCCTTCCCTCACAGTGGGAAACGTCGATTCCGCTGTGTGGGGATGTTTATGTTAACTCTATCGTGTATTGTTTTCTTTTTTATTCGTATGGCTGTATGGTAACTCAAATCTCACTGTACTAATTGGTGCATGTGACAATAAATATAACTTGTAACTTGTAACCAATCCTATTTGCCTTCATTCAATCTGTATTCTTCTGCGCCTTGCCTAGTGATGTGCCTGTCTACCCAAACCCAATACAGTTCCAAATTTCAATGTAAAGAAAAACTTTTTCCTCAAATCTTCTTTGAAACTTCTTCCCCTCATCTTAAAACCATGCCCTCTTGTTTTCGATATTCTGGTAACCCTGTAATTCCCAAAGGATTAATATTCTGAGATATTTGTACTCAAAATGGAATTTCTTCCTCACCCAGCAGATGCACTATGGATTTTAATAGTTTCTACGATATAGGTTTACGTTGGAATACAGCATGGAAACAGGCCCTTCAGCCTACTGAGTCCATGCCGACCAACGATTACCCATACTCTAGTTCTATCCACACAAGAGAACTTTTTACAGAAGCCAATTAACCTACCAACCTGCACATCTTTGGAATGTGGGAGGAATCGGAGCACCCAGAGAAAACTTGCATGGTCACAGGGAGAATATAAAAACTTCTGACAGACATCACCCATAATCATGATTGAATCTGGGTCTCTGGTGCTATAAGGCAGCAACTCTACCTCTGTGTCACCTATGCAGTTATGTTATTCTGTGGGAAATAACCATCAGATTAGAATGACAATTTTGCACAGATAGCCACTTCATCTGATCTTAACTGTCTTAAATGCAGAGGTTAGAGAGCAATTTTGCAGGTCATTTCTTTAGAAACTTTACTGGTTCAATGGTCTGTGCCACTTTTCCAGCTTGCTTATTTTCTGACATGGCAAGTGCAAATGTGGAGCCAACATACCATATTCTAAAAATAGGTCATTTTTGTTACATCTATGACTCCATCATTTATTTTGTTTCCTTTGTTCCTCAATAACCTACCATTTATTTTATATGACTTGTTATTATACATAAGAAATTATGCATGCTCTTTGAGAAACATACCTTTCACCAATAGGAATATTTATTTACGAGCATGATACAAATAATAAATAAAATCAAATCAAGCTGAAAAATTAAATTGTTAAAAGAACATGGGCTAACTCTTAAGTTCCTTTATAAATCCTAATCTAGCATATTTGAAGTGATTAACAGATTCATAACATATGTATAACAAATGTTCTGCTACTGACATACTTCAGATGTACTTTTAATTTGTTTTTATCTGCCAGTAAAACCATTTTTTTTTTAAACTTTCCTTCTAATTCAGTATGGGAATGAATCATGACAATGATCATCCATCCTGTGCAGATGGCCTCCATATCATGTCCGGGGAATGGATCAAAGGACAAAATTTGGGTGACGTGTCCTGGTCGCAATGCAGCAGGGATGATCTGGAAAGATTTCTCAGGTATGTACATGCCAGACTCACATACTATCTAAAGCTGTTATCGTGCTGCAGCAATTTAATGTAATAGTCAATAGATGCTGTGTAGATGTCAGGTCATATTTACTTCTTGACCAAATATTTTTGTTTGTTTCCATTCTTAGATATAAAAAGGGAAAAGATCTATGTAAATGGATGTTGTGAGGTTTAATTTCCCTCTGCTGGTTTGTTTAATATCAGATTTCTTTTTGCTATTTTGGAGCAACCATTAAGTCGTTTAATGTAATTGGGTGAAAACAAAAGTGCAAATATATTAACTGGAATGCCCAAAGGAAATTAAACCATTAAATGGATTTGAAAAAGTCTGTGCTTTTAATAATTTTGTTAATAACTTATTGGCACAATTGTATTCTCCTAGAGGGAACATTCCACAATAAAAGTCTATCATTGTTAACATAGTTCTGTTTTAGTAGAATTCCCATGTAGTATTTTACTGTGATTGAGGTGATCTTTTATGTTTTCTGTATGTATATATGCATTTGTACCAATACATGATTGCCGATTGTTTTATAATTTATATGGAACTTGATCAAGTTGTGATTTAATAATACTGTTTATGCTAAGGTTTAGACATCTCAAGACATTATTCCCGTTTTACACATTTAAAATTAACATCAATGCTGCAGGCAGCTCTAAAACATGCAACCCACCAGATTGATAAAGCAATTTAACTTTGATTGCTTGAGAACACACAGGCAAATGTATTGGCCAATGGTTGAATTCCCATTCTGCTGTTTCACTAGTCAATTCGTCGGTCAACAATCTGCCACAGTTTCCTTAAGATTATAATTTAATTATGCTAATCTTTTGTAAGGTTTCTCAGTGGTAGAGTATAGATCATACAGTTTGCCATTTTCATCTCAGGGTCTGTAGGGTAAAACAGAGGTATCTGTTTGTGAGCTCTAAATGTCTTGGGTCTCTGTATTCAATACTAATTTGGTAGTTTCCAAAAGAGACAATGGAAAGCAAAATACCTCAGAGTTTGGAGAACATGACATCCCTTACGTTCACAAAATTTGCAAATCTATCCCACCAATGTACCTGTCCAAATGTCCCTTAAATGTTATGATAGTACTTGGCTCAACCACCTCCTCTGGCAGCTCATTCTATATGCCCATTGCCCTTTGTGTAAAAAAAAAGTTACCCCTCAGGTTCCCATTAAACCAATGTCCTCTGGTTCTCGATTCCCCTATTCTGGGCAAAAGACTCCGTGCATTTACCTGATCTATTCCTCTCATGATTTTGTACATCTCTTTAAGGTGACCCCTCATCCTCCTGCACTCCAACCTCTTGATATAGCTCATGCCCTCGAGTGCTGGCAGCATCCTAGTAAATTATCTCTTTAGAAACATAGAAAAATAGGTGCAGGAGTAGGCCATTCGGCCCTTCGAGACTGCACCGCCATTCAATATGATCATGGCTGATCACCCAACTCAGTATCCCATACCTGCCTTCTCTCCATACCCCCTGATCCCTTTAACCACAAGGGCCACATCCAACTCCCTCTTGAATATAGCCAATGAACTGGCCTCAACGACCTTCTGTGGCAGAGAATTCCAGAGACTCACCAGTGTGAAGAATGTTTTCCTCATCTCGGTCCTAAAGGAATTCCCCCTTATCCTTAGATTGTGACCCCTTGTTCTGGACTCCCCCAACATCTGGAATCTATTATGTGAATCTTACCTGCATCCTATTGCTGGAATGTACCTGGAGAAAACAGCAGCCTTAAGAGATTTTGACTTGATGTGGAGAGAAGAACTGCTGCTGGAGAATCGTGTACAGACAAAAGGCTGGAGGAGGCGGCCAGGACCGAGAGGTCGGATACAGAATGTTTCTGGAGGGGGAGTTGAAGTGCTTGGAGCCACCGGGACGTTTCGGGTCGGGGGTTATTGCGGATGAAAGCGAATCCCCTCTATGGCAAGAATGTCTTTCCTCAGATTTGGAGGACCAAAACTGTACGCAGGTATGGTATGTTCGCTCCTATACTCAAATCCTTTCGCGCTAAACGATCTGCCAACCATGTCTCGTTGCATCTCCCCTTTTCTAATCTGCCACCATTCAGATATAGTCTACCCTCTTTCATTTATCCACATTATACTGCATCTGCCATGTCAGACGTCATCTCATCTTTGTCACCCTGACACTCGCCTTATCCTACACATCCTCGTCTGTATCTCGAATGCTGACTTTGTCCACCACTGAGCAAATTTCCCCACTACCCTGTAATTCCCGTTTTCACTCTCCCTCCGGGTTACATTAGATGAAGCATCCACTATTTCTGGGGGTATCTGGCCCTGGGGATTTATCGGTTTCCCGGCTTGCTTCCGCCATCTTTGCTATTTCAGATTATTGTTCAAAGTAGTTTTATCTCTTGTTCCCAATTCACCGCTTCTCTGCAAGGGACCTACATAACTTCTCTTTTCTTCCATATCTATAACAACTTTTGCAGTCAGTTTTTATGTTCCCTGCCAGCAGATTAAGATTCTGCTGCTATTTTCAACAACCATCTTCACTATCTACAATACCATCCACTTTCGTGTCATCTGCAATCTTGCTAATCATGCCTTGTATGCCTTGTATGTTTGTTCAAGGTGGACAAAACCAGCCAGGAGTATGAAATTATGTAGATGGGAAATAAATACCTGCTCTTCCAGAATAACTGAATAACTGGAGGGATTTTGTGCAAAGGTTATGCTGGTTTGCATCTAGCAACAAAGTATGTAAAGCAGACTATAAATCAATGCAGAAACAAGGTACTGCGGATGCTGGTTTACAAAAAAAAAACACACAAAAGAAAAAGGTCGGGATCCTCCCCAAGAGAGTCTTCGGTCAGGCAGCATCCCCAGATAACATGGATAGATAATGTTTCAGGTCGGGATCCTTCTTTGGACAGAATCATTCAGAATCAATGCCACCAGCTTCCCATGAGCTGTTGCCATGTCCCAGTGCAAAGAAATTAAACGTGGAAAACGTCACCCATATTTCGTAGCCAGTGCTCCATTAACATCTCAATGATATGAAAACGGCAGAAAACAAAAACTACTTTAATCAAGCTATTCCAACGCAATCCCAAATTGTTCAAAGCAACAGGTGTCATTCTGGCCAGGAGTATCAAAGACCCTGGAATGACTGGAAGTCTCACCCTGTCAACATTGTAATGACTTGAGGATTATTATGTCTTCAGATAGCACAGAAAGATTGTCCTCCTCCAATCATTTATCTGTATAATGTTATATCCATAACAGTTTCAAATATCTTATGTGTTAAGTGCAAAATTGGCTCAAACACAACAGATAATATAAAATACCATTGACTCTTGATTTTGGCAGCTTTCAGTCATTTTTAGTCATTTTCTACTTTAGAGATATAGTATAGAATCAGGCCCTTCGGCCCACACAATCAGTGCCGACCAGCAATCACCCTGCACACAAGCACTATGCTACACACAGTTTACAGTTTAAAAAAATTTACAGAAGCCAATTGAACCTACAAACCTATATGTCTTTTGAGTGTGGGAGGAAGCCAGAGTCCTGGGAGAAAACCCATATGTGTCACATGGAGAAAGTACAAACTCCATAAGACAGCACCCATAGTCTGGATCGAACCCGGGTATCCAGCGCTGTAACTAAAGACTAAGGGGGGGATGTTGTGGGGAGGAACCTGGAGAGGAGACGTGAGGCTGCGGCTAAGCCTGGCAAGTGATAGGTGGATACAGGTGAGGTGGGGTGAATGGTAGATGGATAGAGTAAGGGACAAATTATCCAATTTCAAGTTACTATTGCCCCACGTTTCCCCCACCATCTTTCACCACCTTAGTCACCCTACTTCTTTCCCATCCTCTGTCCCCAAACCCCTTATTTTCCAATTATAACCCTTCTTTTCTCCTTCCACCCGTACCCCTCCCTCCAGTTTCACAGTTCACTCCACCTCTTTCCTTGACTGTCAATCCTTTGTCTCCTTTTCATCTCTGGCCTTTGACATTCTCTACCTATCTGTCAATCCCCCCCCCCCCCCCCCCCCCCTGAATTATCCTGTCACTTGTCAGGCTTTGCCCCACCCCACCCTCATCTCTCTTTTCCAGCTTTCTCCACACAACTCCATCAGTCCGATCAAGGGTCCCAACCCTAGATGTTGTCTGTTCATTCCTTCCATCGTTGTTGCCTGATTCACTGAGTTCCACCAGCTTTTTGCATTTTGCTCTTATTTTATAACATTGCCAGTTAATAATTACAAATTCTGCCAAGCTTAACAAAATATTTATCAGAAATATTTCTGATTGCTTTTGAGACTTTCTTTTGCATTTGACTTTTGAATTTGGGCATCATAGTTCAGATCTTAAACATACATAACTAATAATGCACAAAGCTTTCCTTCTGTAATATAATACATTATGGGTTTTCACTGCACTCAATGTATAAACTGCCTGAAGAGGTTCCTAGAGGTTCATTGCATGTGATAAGGCCATTCAACCTATCATGTCTATGCCAGCCCATGCTTTTTTGGTGATAAGGCAACAGTGCCTAGAATATGTCTTCTCTCTTTTCCCTTCCCATTCCCTGCTATTGACCTTGCTTCATAGAAAAAAACATTGTTTAGGAGTTCAGGTTGGCTCTTCAATTTTTGGGGGAAAAAGATGCAGGTTCTGAAAATGTATTCTAAAGTAAACAAGGGCAGCAGAATCAAACACTTGCAAAGTGCTTTTCAGTGTAATTAAGACACAAGTTTATTATTAAAACACTTTACATTGATTCAAGTATGCAAATATTAGAGTAGATGACCAACATGGGCAGGCGGAGTATTAAGGAAATTCTCAAGTGAGGGAAGCGGCAGAGAGTGTTATGATGAACAATTACAGGACATAGGAATTTGGCAGGACAGCTGACGCCATGGCATCTAACAGGAGAATGACTTTATTAAGGAATGTTCAAGAGGTTTGAATTAATGTATTGATAATAAGATAGATAGATAGATCGATAATCTTTATTGTCATTATAACATGTGAACATGTACAACAAAATTAAAATGCCAACCAGTCAGTGCACCATTCACACATTTCCAAAAGCTAACGATACATAAGCATGCACACACCACCATAAAATAAGCATAAACACACAACCATACATTCTTCTGTCGATTTCACAATCCATTTGGTATGTAGCGCACCTGCGCTCATTTGGTGGCTACATTAAGTGTAGTTATTGCTGTGGGATAAAAACTGTTTTTTAGTCTGTTTGTCCTTGTCCTCGTTGATCTGTACCGTCTGCCTGACGACAACAGTTCAAACAAGGAGTGGCCGGGGTGGGAAATGTCCTTTATAATGTTCTGGGATTTCTTGAGACAGTGGGAACTGTGTAGGTCCTCCAAAGTGAGGAGAGGGCAGCCGACAATCCTCTGGGCGTTGTCAATAGCCCTCTGGAGCGCTTTCCTCTGGGCTGATGTGCAGCTGGTGTACCACACGCATACACAGTATGTTAGGATGCTCTCTATGGAGCACTGATAAAAGGACAGCAGGTGTCTCTTGGTGATGTTGTTCTTCCTGAGCACCCTCAGGAAGTGCAGTCTCTGCTGGACCATTTTCAGCAGCGCAGAGGTGTTTACGCTCCATGTCAGGTCCTCCTCAATATGGATTCCCAGGAAGCGGAAATCCGCCACCCTCTCCACACAGTCCCCTCTGATGAATAGTGGTGCAATGTCCGTTTTCTTCTTCCTGTAGTCTATTATGAGCTCCTTTGTCTTTGTGATGTTGAGGAGTAGGTTATTCTCTCCGCACCACACTGGCAGCTGCTCCACCTCATCCCTGTAAGCGTACTCATCCCCCCCAGAGATGAGTCCCACCACCGTGGTGTCACCCGCAAATTTGACAATGGTGTTACTGTGGTGGGCGGGGGTGCAGTCATGTGTGTAGATGGTGTAGAGCAGGGGGCTCAGCACGCAGCCCTGTGGAGAGCCGGTACTGAGGCTGAGGGCCGTGGATGTGTGATGGTCCACTTTGACTCTCTGGCTGCGACCCGACAGGAAGCTATTTATCCACATGCAGGTGGAGTGTGGAAGTCCCAGGTGCCCCAGTTTGTTCACCACTTTGTGGGGAAGGATGGTGTTAAAAGCAGAGCTATAGTCCACAAAGAGCATCCACACGTAGCTCCCCCGCTGCTCCAGGTGGGAGAGTGCAGCATGGAGGGCTGTGGCTACAGCGTCCTCTGTGGATCTGTTCGCTCTATACGCAAACTGGTGGGGGTCAAAGCTTCGGGGCAGGAGTGATGTGATGTGACCCCGGACCAGTTTTTCAAAGCACTTCATCACCACTGGTGTGAGTGCGACTGGCCGGTAGTCGTTGAGGCTGGAAATGTGGGGGTTTTTTGGGCAAGTGGACTATGGTTGCGGACTTCAGACAGGGTGGAACAGTGGACTGGGCCAGAGACTGGTTAAAAATCCTCGTGAGGACTCCAGCCAGCTGGTCTGTGCAGTCCTTCAGCACGCGTCCAGAGACGCCGTCGGGTCCAGCAGCCTTCCTCGGATTGATGGCCCGCAGCGTGCGCCTCACCTCATGCTCCTCTATCTTGAGGGTTAGGCTGCTGTGGACCATGTGGTGTGATATGGCTGTCTCTGATGGCTCCACTTCAAAACGAGCAAAGAAGAGGTTCAGCTCCTCTGCCAGCGAGGCGTCACCTTCAGCAGCTCCAAGGTTGGTCTTGTAGTTGGTGAGATACTGGATCCGCTGCCACACCTGCCTGCTGTTGTTACTGTCCAGGTGGTCCTCTATCCTCCTCCTGTAGTTTGATTTGGCCTCTCTGATGCCTCTCTTCAGGTTAGCTTGGGCCGTGCTGTGTAGAGCCCTATCGCCAGACCTAAAAGCGGTGTTCCTCTCCTTTAACAGCCGCTGGACCTCCCGGGTCATCCAGGGCTTCTGGTTGGGGTAGACGCGGATGCGTTTTTCCACTGCGACAATGTCCATGCAGTTTTTAATGTAACATAGTACACTGTCCGTGAACACCTCCAGGTCCCGGTGCTCAAACACATCCCAGTTGGTCCTGTCGAAGCAGTCCTGCAGCTGCTGAGAGGCACCATCAGGCCAAGTTGTGATGGTCTTTGTGATGGTAGGAGCAGTTTTCCTGAGGGGGGCATATGCAGGAATTAAAAGCAGGGACATATGGTCAGACTGGCCCAGGTGTGGTAGTGGTCTAGCCCTGTAGCCCAGCTTGATGTTGGAGTAGACATAATAAGTGGCTGCAGGGCTGGTTGTACTTACAGGAGATGTGGTGGACTAGGTGGGGAGGCATAGTCATGGGTGGACTGGAAAGGAGGATTGAAATTTAAAAATTAAGCCTTCAGGTTAGCCATGTTGATGGGTGAATCTGATGGTGTATCCATGTCTGGAGTAAAAAGAGGAAAAAAGACCAAGTTTAACCTAAGATTGTTCTGAAAGTTGTCATCTCCGCTGCCAGCAAAGAGCACTTTGGCAGTCATGTCCTGATCGGCCAGCATTCTGCCCTGGAGTGGTGAACCATTGAACCTGACCTTGCCCTCTGCTGGTAAAGTAACCCTGCTGGCAACCGTTTAGAAATGAGAGAACATTTGTGATATATGTGTGGCAATTGTTTTGAAAACCCGTGGATAGAGCACCTCCACATTTCATCTTGTTGGTCAGTGCCTTGAGAACAGATCTGTAAATCAAAATGCCTGCTCTCTCAACTGTGATCAGGTGCAGCACCCAGCAAGGTCCCAAAACACATGGAACGACTTCTGTCACCAGCTGCAGCCACAGAGCACTCAGCCTCTTTAAATTGCCCCAGTTTGTTTTACACTCCAATTGACTCTGCACCTGCTCACTGCCATTCCCTGCCCTCCTGGAGCAAATTTTCAAGAACCTCAGTGTCTAGTTCAGGAATATTTTAATATTGAATATTTTAATATCGATCCCGAGATTTTGGAGTCAGTGACAAGAAGCCTTACATTGCTGATGATCTGCTGCTGCAATGAGGACTTGGTTATTTCACTGCATTATCTTTGCCTTTCATCCCGGCTGTGGGTTACTTTCAGACATATTTCATATCATTCGCTTCACTCCCACCCTAATGTCGTCTTTCCTGGTGAAGATAATTATGTTGGGTAGTCTTCTAGTGTCAGACGGCCGCCCGGGTAATCTGGGGTTAGAGGCTCGATAAGCACAAAGCGCTCTACCTTTGTAATGAGATCAAAGGTGAAATTTGAACTCTACACTGACAGGCGTCATGCTGTTCTTGTCTATGTTAAGGTCAGACCAGGATTAACATGATTTATTTCAGGTTCAGTTGAAGCACGTGGAAGTTTTAACCAAAAACCTCTGTCATTCAAGTTCTTTGTGAGTTTCTGATTTGGAAAATCTAACAATTGGCTGTGCGTAAAAAAAATATCAGAATGCGTTTTTCTTTTTTTAATCCATAGACGTATTAATTTTTTTTCAGAGTTGATCATTTATATGCACTTTCTTCTCATAGTGCTTGTCCTTACTGGAATAATTATTGTGTAAAGATTATGCAAATATATTGATGCAGAAATAGTAATTAATTTCTTTGCAATGTGATTGAGATGTGGATAAAGATGTTAAATTCCTTTACACCAGGAATATGTGTAAATAATCTCCTGATAAACCAGTGACAGGCAGTAATGTGCTTTTTAATTTATCTACTGGATAATGTTTCAATGAAATTTATTAAAGATGTACTTACCAGCATATCATTCAGATTGTATCTGTTTCCCCTAGTAGCTTGATGTGCGGGCAAAATGAAAATCATGGTGCCAGCAGCTGACAAATGTGTAACTGAAACCAGAAATCTTGACTGCAATTTAGACAAAAATATATGACAATTTATTTTTCCCCACTCGGTCACATTTTTTTCAGACAGCTGCATACTAAGCATGGCTTCTAGTGCCATCCTATGCTTGTCTCAATGAATGTTAATGTAATGGGAGGTCAGCAAAGTTTCTTCAACATAATTCACTTTTGCGGAAACATTTGCTGTACACCACTGATTGTTGATAGATTGAATATATTCATCAATCTTACTCTGTTATATATATTTTTGGCAAGTTCTATGCTGTCATGAAAATGTTCTGCTGGATCTCATCACAAAGTGGTCCGTAATGTGCTGTAACACCCCATGTAAAACAGAAGAGCAACAATCCAAGTGAATTTAACGTTTCATTTTATTGGGAAAATCGGATTAGGTTTTGCAAATCATTACTTCTGGGGCATTGGTATCCCAGCTGGAAAGTGTGCAGATGTTTAGATGAGGACACATCTAGGTTTGGCGGTAATGATCAGTAATTCATCAAAGTCCATCGTCCAAGGATAGAGTTGATAAATGACTCTTTGCAGATGGAAATTAGCCAGTACTTGTGAAGCTTTGTTTCTGTGTGAATTGGCAGCTTCGGAATTCACAAACCAAAATAGCTCCAAAAAATAATTGATTTAGATAGAATAAACCACTGAATAAAAATGAGCATCACATCTTCCTGCACAAAAGCTCTTTTCATGTTGATTGAACTTCTTCAGAAATCATAATCTTAATTAGTTTAGTCCTCAATGTGTATTTTTCAATTAAGAAAGTACAACATTGTAAGTTACCATGCACAACTTGGCACAATAACTGCTGCAAGCTGACAATAAGAAAGTTCAGAACATGGATGCACACAGTTGTTTGATCAGTAGATTCTGTTAGTACACTCATTCAAATGTATAACCACAGTATTGCTACTTTTGACTTCATGCAAGGTTTAGTTACTGTTTAATGTTATGGTTTTGCTGGTGTGCAATGCACGAATGTTCACAAAGTTAGAGTGCAGAACACATTTCAACCGATGAGACTTTTAAGTATGACCACCACGCACAGATGAGCTTTGTGGGAGCAACATATGTGCTTAATAATGGCCAAACAAGGATGTGTGCTATTTGTACTTGGCCTTAACACCTAGCAGTGATAGGTGTCAATCATCATGGCTTTTGGACAGAAATCAAATAGTGGTAATCTCCACTTCCTGAAAATGTAATCAGCTTTTGATAGCAGATAAAATAGTAAGATTAAATGAGAACTTACCAGTTTGAAGTTTGATCTTTCTTTTATGAGGAGTTGCGATGAGGGATTTCGTGAAGACCCCGCCAGCACGCATGCGCGACATTCTTCAAAGCAGCGGTATGGAATCACAGATAACAACAATGACTGAAGATAGTAAGAATCAAGAGACTCTATATACCAGTTGACCTTATAGTAGAGGGTTGGGAGCAGAGGGCACGAAATCCCTCATCGCAACTCCTCATAAAATAAAGATCAAACTTCAAACTGGTAAGTTCTCGTTTAATCTTACTATTTTACTTCGGAGTCACGTGAGTGACTTCCTGAAGATTTCAAAGCTCTGTGATTCCATGCCCTGGACCACGTCCATGCTCACACACTGCCGTAATTACTGGTGGAGGAAGTATGTTAACGTATTTCAGACTTGAACAAGCTGAAAAATAATAACATATTTGTTGTGGGAGCGGCCACAGGTTTGTTATAAAAACGCTGAAATGTAGTTTCACTGGCCCAGTCCGCTATTGCGAGGACAGGTGAATCCACTGTGCGATTTCCAAACAAATCACATATACAGGTATTTTTAAACAGAGTTCAAAATCTTAAAACTAACAGCTAACTACTTCAGTAGATTAACCAAAAGTGTACCTACATTTTCAGGCTATATGATTGCACAGGTCTAGGAAACATTAACAGGGGATGAATGATAAACGGCTCGGGATTAGATTGACCTTCTCTAGTTTGAAGCTGTGGTGGCACTAACTGAGACAGGGTTAAATATTCAAGTTTTGTGTACTCAATGGAGGCTGTGCTCAAAGTGAGCAGGCATTCAAGTTCAGATTCCAATATTAAAAACCCATCACCCAATGCATGCACCTCTAGAATGCAGTGTAAGACTGAACTTCTAATGATGGAAATGAAGAAATGGAAGATTAATTACATTCAAGTTATTGGAGCAGTGTAACCTAATCTCTCTCATCTAAAGTACTTTGCAAACCACAAAATAATTATTCATTTTCCATGGGTACCTCCATGGTCCTCGCCGCTGATGTGGATGCAGCCCTGGTAGAATGAGATTTTTAAATGTTAGTGTCTTACCTGCTGCACCGAATACCACCCTGAGCCACCTGTAGATAATCTGCACCGTCACCTTGTGATGTGGGTTTCCATGGCTGATAAACAGACCCGTCTCCATATTCCTAATGGTGTGTGTGACATTAATATAATGTCGGATATAGGTGGCTATACAGAGTCTTACATCAATAGGATATGCTAGGAATTCCATTTTTCAGTCCTGTAGTCCCAGGTCTGTGTTGTTTAAGCAACTCGTCTATAAAGAAAGTCACTTTATTGGGGGTCGCGACCATTCTATCCAGTTTTAGTTGCTGTAAAGTCTGGACCCGTTGTGCTGTGGTCAGTGCCATTAACATCACCACTTTGAAGGTGAGTTAGTCCAGTGGTAAATCCGTCATAGGCGACCAGCCCTGAGTCGGGTCAACACCACCCCTTTATCCCAGGTAATATTATATCGTGGTCGGGGAGGGTTGGAATTGAATATACCCCTCATAGTTTGGTTACCACCTGGTGAGATCCCACTCCAATGTTGAGATAGGATGACAGTGGACTCCTGGCACTGTTTATGGCACTGTAACTGAGGGCCTCATCATAATGAAGGCCCGCGAGGAATTCCAGCACATTGGAGATCGTAGCAGAGTTGTAGGTGGTCTTGGTCCGACTACAGAAGGCGTCCCATTTCCTTATGTGGGTGAGGTACTGCTTCTTTGTGGACTCTCTGCACAATGCTGTTATGATATCCATGTTTTTGATGACAGCCCAAATTCCAGTAGTGGCCTCTTCAGAACCTGCAAGCAGCAGGTTCAGATGACCATGGCATGGATGATTTTCCCCTGTTATGGGATTGGTCACCAAATTCGGGCATTTGGTAACTTGTGCCCATGGTTCTTTTATCATCTTGAGGACCACCGGGTACCATGGTTGTGTGGGCCAGTCGGGTATTATCAGTATACCTGTTGCAGAATCTAGTTGAATTTTTTGCAATACGCGACTGATGAGGCAGAATGGGGGAACAGCATAGAAACCATTTCCCCCAATGTAGCGAGAACGCGTCCATTGCCACTGCCCCAGGATCTGGTTCCCAAGAGACATATGTTGGTATCTGATGGTTCATCCTGGACGCAAAGAGGTCGATATCTGGTGTTCCATATTTGGCTATAATTTTAGCAAATATTTGGGGGTTCAACATCCACTCGATGTTGTTATTAAATACTCGTGACCTGGTGTCCGTCACTGTATTGAGCTTACCCGGAAGGTACGTAGCTGATATCCAAATATTTCTTTCAATACACCAGAGCCAAATTAAATTTGCCAATTCATCACAAGATATTGAGTTGATACCACCCATATGGTTTAAATACGCCACCACAATGGTATTATCTATTTGGACATGCGTATGGTGCAGATTAGTGCAGTAAGCCCGCATCCCGTGACATGCTCCCAGCATTTCCAAATAGTTTACCCTTGTGATTGAAGAAGAGTAGACTCGTGCAAATCCCATCTGCCGCCACAACTGGACGTGGTGTTGATAGCTCCACAGCCCCTGGCGCTTGCGTCGGTTTGTAACACGACTGATGGTTTGATATAATGATGGGATTAAAACAATCACAAACATTGCTAATCCACCATTGTAGCTCAATTTTTGCCTTGTTTGGCAGCTGCATAGGCCTGTCAAAATGTCCAGCATTCGCTTTTAATGCTGAGATTTTGCTCTTTGCAAGTTTTGATAGTATAACGGCCCAATTTGTGCAGCTGGAATGTAGCTACAAGCTTCCCAATCACCTTAGCAGCATGTCTAATAGTCGGTTTCCTGGCGCAAGCAAGGCTGTTACATGCCACTATTATATCTGTTGCTTGTTCCCTGGGATAGTGACAATAAATACCTCATGCATCCCAGAATATATGCAACCTCCCTCCTACTTGTGAGGTTATACATGCAGCTCTCCCAAGAGAACCAGACCCCCTTACCTCCATGGTTACCGGCTGACCTTGATGCTCTGGGCTTTTGTGTTCGTTGTGTTGCTGGGATGTGGGGTTGGCGCATCTTCCATGCTGGTCGCTGTGGGCCATGTCCTAAAAAAGGCTTTTGTTGATGGGGTGAGACCGGTTGATAGGTTCTGATTGCCCTGTCGGGTTGAAGCCTGTTAGATGCCTGTTAGATGCAGCGTAAAGGATGCTGTCTGCGATATGCCGGTGGCCTGCTCGAAGATGGTGGTTTCTCAACCTGACCGCTTTTGCCACCTCGTCCAGGTCTTTTACCTGATTTGGCAGGTCTTCACCGAACAACTGTCTCGGTGGTGGCGTAGCAGAGGCTTTGCACAAACCCGCGAATTTTGGGTTGTGAGTTGGGCGTATGGAGCTCTCGCGAAAGCAGTTTATTTCTTAATGTGTATTGCACAGCAACGCTAGTGCATCCTGCTGCTCCTCCATCATGTCCGTCCCGTCTATGGACCTGGCAAAGGCAGTAATGCCTGAGGTCAACAATTTTAGGATTTTCTGTATTTTTAATTCCTGAGCCCTGATCCCGGGACTGCCCCAGATGGGTGTGTTGACGGTCGGGACATTGAGTGACACACAATTACCCAGAGTTTTGTTCTTGTTTGTAGCCTCCGTGAGCACCTGTTCCTGCAGCTGGTGTGTGGTTGAGTAATTGATGCTGGCCGCTAGTTTGGGCTGAAGAGGTTGCCCTGATTGCTGATTGGGCGAATTTTGACACTACTTCCAGTAGTTCCTCTTCAAATATCTCTGGCAACATCGGTTCTTGCGCCAACCCCTCTTCAAAGTCAGCTAACGGCTGACTTCTGGCACTCCCTATTGATGAGGGAGAGATATTTGGTGGTTCTGCTGTGTGTCTCCTAGGTCCGCCTGTCTGGTACGACAGCAGCGGTGACGAGTCGGTGCCGGCCGCCGCAGCGGGGCTCCCCGACATCCGCGGTTATACGGGACTGAAGCGGCGCAAAGTCGCTGCCAGCCGCCTCAGCAGGGCCACACGACCGATATATACTGCCACCGGCCTGCGATCTGGCAGCCTGCCCCGGTGGTGAGTTGGTGCCTGCCGCTCCTGCGGGGCTCCCCGACCTTCCAGTAGGTACGTCACCGGTCCGCGATCTGGCAGACTTCTCCGGTGGTAAGTCGATGCCGGCCGCTGCAGCGGGGCTTCTCGACCTCGGTGCAGCTTTCTCCCTGGTCCGCCCTCTGGAGACCTGTAACAGAGGGGATACAGAACGTGCCATTGAACGAGGCACGGGTTTACGCACCTGTTTACCGCTGGCCCGGTGATGTTTGGGCGATAGGGACAGGGAGTCAGGGTCTTGCCTACCCTGCTCCCGCGCGGTGCTCCGACCAACGTGCAGCTCCCTGGCCTGCTGTGGTGGACAGTCGGGCCCTGCCAACTGAACAGGGCTCCCCAACGTCCGCGTTCGTTTCCCGGCCCGCGGAGCGGGTGCTGCCGGTGTTGCGGGCAGCTCCGGGGATTGCGGCCGCTGACTCCCGTCCGAAGTCCCGCGGCCCTTGGAGGCATGTTTCGATCCCTTCTTTCTGGTCTTCCTGTCCATCATTTCTGTAAGCAAATAAGTCTACTACAGAAGCTAAGCAACTCAAGGTTAGTATGACTTACCTGAGGGCCTTTGTGAAGCTGCCGGTGGAGGAGCGCACTCCCCCCCACAGCTCCCATGGCGACCAGACTCTCATGCGGGAATATAGACTGCCGCTAACGGCAATTCTCCCGCCTATGTTTTGAGTCGGGGCCCCGGCTCTGTCTTCGCTACCTCTACCGGGTAGCGTTGCCGTCAGTCCACGGTATTCCTGCGGCCTGCGGTTTTGAGTCGGAGCTCCTGCTCTGCCTTCGCTACCCGCGAATGGCAATCTCCGAGCCTGGACCCTGCCAGGTCAACGGGCTAACCAACCTCCCGGTGTATTCAAGCCGTCAGTCCGCGGTGATCCTGCGGGCTGCGGTGTTGAGTTGGGGCTGCCACTCTGCCGTCGCTATGCGAACGGCGAGTCCGTGAGCCCGGACCCTCCTGGGTCAACGGTCTTGCCCGACTCCGGTCTGCTGCTGCTGCCGCTGACTGCCCGCGGTCCGCAGTCAGTCTCGAAGTCGCCCGTGGAGTACTCTGGCACACAGAGTCCCTGGAAGAAAAACCGACCGCAGGTTAGTTTACCTTACCTGCAGGTCCGTTTTGGTGGAGGAGCAACACTCCTCCCTGCCTGTCGCTTCGCATACGGTCGACGATATGTCGCGCATGCGTGCTGGTAGGGTCTTCACGAAGTCACTCACTTGACTCCGAAGTAAAATAATGATTATTGTTGTACCTTCTGCATTTGTGGATTAATGTCGGCCTAAAGCACTTATTGTGCCAAGGTGTCAAGTCAAATCAAAAAGAAGATTAAACAGTGGTATGAATTCAATTTTTACAGAAATTTAAAATGTTGTCTCAATTGTAATATAGAAAACTCAGCAGGGAGCCTGTGTGGAACGTTCCCACAAGGAGCCACCTTATTATATCCACATCACCTGGGATATAAATATTGATTGGGATGCCAGGGAAGACTTTTTGTGATTTTCTTCAATGCTGTAGGATTTTTACATCTGCCTGTGAGAGCTGTTATTGCTGAAAGATATCACCTCTGATAGGACAGTTCTTTCTCAGTATGGCAATGGTATTCTAGCTTTGATTTTTCTGCGTTCACCCGGAGTGGATGCAGAAAACAGTGACTGCATGGTTGCCACCAATGCAGTCACTGTTGTTCAACGTCACTTCCACAGGATGAATCAATACAGAAGCACAATTTCAAATGGACGCATTGTTTCCTATGAGGCTTCAGGGGAATATTCCTAACAGTATCTTTCCTCCTTTGTGAAAAGTTCCTGAAAGAGAACTTTAACTTTAATAAAGAGACCCATGACTACCTTTAATCAGACTTTACTGGACTTTGGCTCGCAGCAAATGGTATTTCTTTTATCCTGTAGGCTTGAATGTAATCCTGTGTAATCTTTCCACTGACTGGATAGAACACAACAAAAAAACATTTCACTGCACCTCGGTACACGTGACAATAATAAACCAAACTGTAGATTAAAGGGCCTGTCCCACTTACGTGTCCTTGGCACGCAAATTACGCGACCTCGTGGTCGCGTTGAGCCGAGATGGTCGAGCGAAGGTCAGGCGCGATTTCATGCGTTTGCGTCGCCGCCTGGAGCACGTGACATCATTTGAAGATGGACACAAAGCTGGAGTAACTTAGCGGGACTGGCAGCATCTCTGGGGAGAAGGAATGGGTGACGTTTCGTAGTCGAGACTTTTCTTCAGTCTGAAAAGAAGGGTCTTGACCCAAGACGTCACCCATTGGTTCTCTCCAGAGATGCTGCCGGTCCCGCAAAGTTAATCCTGAATTTTGTATCTATCTTCAATTTTCATGGCCCCGCTCTGGGAGTAGAAGTGGGGGCGGATCCGGACCTCAACAGTCATGAGCTCCAGGCCAAGTTCGGCGATTGTTTGCCTGTTTCTGCTGCTGTTGAAGGTGAGACGTTGCGTCGCGCCAGGGTCTTGGGCCTGTCCCACTTTGGCCGTCAGTTCCGTGACAGGCCGTTGGCGAGCGAAGATTTCGTTCACTGCAAGAATTTCGGAGCCCCGCGTGATGTTGGGACCGGCCCCGCACAACTCCATTCCCCTCCGCGCTTCTAAGTGGGACCGGCCCTCTGCGGCCATATGGTGCCCGTACTTCTCAAGCGACCATGAGATTGCGTAATTTGCGAGCCAAGGACGCGTAAGTGGGACAGACGCTTAACCCTTATTAATTCATGTTATTTATAATCTCCATTACTCATATGTGCATGCCACCCTTTACATGGTATTACGGCACTACACAACTTTACACTAGCAAGGTCACCGAACTCACTCTCTCTCTCTCACGAGCCAGCAGAGCTAGATGAGAATGGCTGGCCGTTTGAATGTTCCTGTTTGCTATGGAATAAAGATTGATCTTCACTATGTCTGTGCTGCTGTGGATCATTCATAAACATGGTGTCAGAGTTTTGAACCACGTCTCCAACTCTTTTGCCTGAATTTATTTTAATTAATTTTTTTAACATCGAACCATGGCAGGTTCCTTCCGTAAATCAGATCCTTTGGTGGTTGACAGTGAACTTGCCGAACGTTGGCGTATCTTCGAAGTGGAATTCGGAATTTGCATAGATACTGCCCACCCTAGAGCTGCTCCCCACACTGTTGCATCAATTCTCCTCAACGTAGTGGGCACAGAGGCTGCCCTGCGGGCGCAGGGTTTCCCAGAACACCCGATGCAGTAACACATGTTGTGACCCTGGCAGAGTCCATCAGAGACCCCATCTGCCATCTCCGAAATTACAGAAACCTGACCTAACTTGGCACTAACGTTATCATGGAGCACCACAAGTTTTTTTCTCGTAGCCAACAAGAGGGCGAAATGGTTGAATCCTACATTGGCGTCCTCAAGAGCGTTGCAGCCAGATGCCACTTCCAAGACAGCGATGTACGCATCTGCGGCAGACTTGTATCTGGCATCCTGAATGACAAGGTGAGAAATGAATTACTCCGGGATGAGGAGCTTACATTAGATAAGGTTGAACGTGCCTGCTGGGTTGCAGAATACACTGACACCCATTCCAAAGCCTTGGGACCGGGACCACACTCTGCCTACGATGTCCATGCCTTCTATAGGTCCCCACGACAAACAACCTCTCGACAACCGCCTCCAGCTCCAGGGAGGGTAACTGATCCTCTGGTCCATAACTGTGGTAAATGCGGTGGCTCACACCCTAAATTTTGTGAGCAATGCCTTGCATATGGCAAAACTTGTCACTATTGCAAAAAGAAAGGCCACTCTATCCGGTGCTGCTGCCTTCGTGCCAACAAGGCCCAGCCACAACAATCTCTCAATCGCTTGAGCCCTAACTTTCCCACGAGGCACAGACAGAATCAACAGTTCCAGCAGAACCACGACCGCAGCATCTGCAAGAAGGCAGCCAAAACATACATTCTTGTATACCCAATTCACCACCTACAGACAGTGATCCCATGACAACGCTCAGTATCAACAACACCAGAGTTGCTGCTAAGATAGATACCGGTGTGAGATGTAACGTGGTCTCTCTATCAGACTTGCAAAGAATTCACAATAACGAAACTGTCATGAAAACAAATTCAAAGTTGCATCCATTTGGTGGGGGGAGTTGCAACCAGTTGGTACGGTCACATTACAATGCCATCTAGTGTCTCAAGTTTACAACCTGGAGTTTTTCATTGTTAGAGGGGAAGTGCCCCTCCTTCTGGGCATTGATGCATGTCGCGATATGAACCTAGTCTTCTTCGGCAAAAAAGGTGTACCCCAGCTGTCGACCTCTGAAAGTCCCACCCTACAACTGCTCAAACAATACAAAGACCTTTTTGATAACCAGCTGGGCAAGTTTCCCACACAATACAGCATTGTAACCGAAAAATAAGTCATACCTGTCGTTCGTTCTCCTCAACGAATCCCGCACGCAATGAAGGACTGCATCAAAGCCGAACTAGACAGAATGGAAACACTGGCCGTAATAGCCCCTGTCAACGACCCCTCCTCCTGGGTGTCCACCATGGTTGCAGCAGTCAAGAAGAACAAAGTCGAAATAAGGATCTGCATCAACCCCAAAGATTTAAACATTGCCATCAAACGACCACACCACCCGAAGCGGGCGATGGAAGAGGTCGCAGCCAACCTGGGAGAAGCCACTAGACCATGCAGCCTCCATGTTAACCACATTCGCGATGCCCTTCAGACGCTACCGATTTTTACGAATGCCATTTGGCATCAATTCAGCCAGTGAGGTTTTCCAACGTACTATGGAACAACTCTTTGCTGGCTACCCATGCGACATAATCGTGGACGACATCCTGATCGCCGTGCGCAACGCACAAGAACATGACTCAAACCTGAAGCAGGTCCTGGATCGTGCTGGAGGTAAATCTCAAACTCAACCATCTCAAGTGCAGGTTTCAGGTCGACGAAGTGACTTATGTGGGCCACGTGTTCACCAACGGCGGATTCAGGCCAGATCCATCTAAAACCATTGCCATCACCTATGGACTTGACAGCTCTACAACTATTTCTAGGTATGGTAAACTACCTGGGAAAATTCATCCCAAACTTCAGCGAGCTGTCAGCCCCGCTGCGCCAACTGACCCACAAGGATACCCAATGGGCCTGGCACCAACACCAGCAGAGGGCATTTGAAACCCTCAAACAACCAATGTCTTGCGCTCCAACCCTCACATACTCTGATGCCAAGTTACCTGTCACGCTCACCTCTGATGCCTCCCAGTATGGACTGGGTGCTGCTTGCCTATAAGATGATGGGAAGGGTCCCAGACCATTTGCCTACACCATGACCGACACTGAACAGATCTACGCTCAAATCGTAGATCAATAACTAATCCCTTCATTGTCTTTCCTCAAAAGCCATCCCTGCTTTTCCCAGTGCCCCCATCAGCACCAGTACCTTCTCCTCCGCGTCCGCCCGATAAGGGACTTGCTCCCTTAGAGAAGGATGAGGGGTATTACCGTACACGTGCACCTCGTGTCGTCAAGCCAAACCCGCTGATTGGAAAATGTATTGGCTACACTTGAGCTGTGCATGACCCATTTTGTTTTATGTGCTCACATATGCAGTAAAATACTAAATGCCGCACCTTATACTGGTGTTTTACAATGTGCACCACTAACCACTCTATATATGCTTTGCTTCTTTAAGAGGAAGGATGTAGATTAACCCTTATTAATTCATGCCATTTATAATCTCCACTACACATATGTGCATGCCACCCTTTACATGGTATTATGGTACTACACAGCCTAGTAAGGTCACCTAACTCACTCTCTCACAAGCTAGCGGAGCTAGATGAGAAAAGCTGGCTGTTTGAATGTTCCTGTTTGCCTATGGAATAAAGATTGATCTTCACTATGTGTGTGTTGCTGTGGATCATTCATAAACACACACTAATGTGGCAGGACCAGTGATAATGGCAAAATGGATTTTAGGGTGCCAAGAATTAACAGGTATTTTATTTAACATATTGAACACCCAAAATGTAGAGCAAATCTCAACGGGCAAGGTTAGATTCAACTACAAGGGACACATGGGGAAATGGGGATGAGTCAGGAAAGCAGACTGAGGTACATGTTCAGTGATGATGGAACAGACTTGGGGCAATGCATCACAGCCCAATCCTGCTATTGTAACTTATGTTATTGTGTTGCTGCTGGTGTTTGTAATTCCACAGCTAATTTATTTGGTCAGTTTTTAAAATCCGAGTCCATTATTGGTGTATAATTACTATTACATCCGACTGCGCTGGCGAACATAGCTGTAGAGGCCTCTCGGTAATGGAAAAGCTAAAACTAATGCTTTCATAGTCTACAATAACTAATCCCTTCATTGTCTTTCCTCATTATCGATCCTTCTAATCATGGAACTGTGGAACAGATGGTACAAGGTCCTTTGAAAGAATACTGTGACATTTATTTATTTTTAAACATAAGTTGAGACCTTCTGGTTGCATCTCCTGTCTGCCCATTATTGCAAAGCCCATGAATCTATCTTTGCACAGGCAATAAGCTAGTCGGCATATTTCTCAGCGACAAGTGGGATGCTCGAAAGGTTGGAAAGCACAGCAGCAAATCTTGGACAGCTCTCTTGGCTGCAGGTGGTGGTAGTAAAATATGTCCTGCTCTTTCAAGAATGTAAAACATTAGATCAGTAATATCAATGCTTCATGCACGCCAAGCTAGAAAAGTAATAAAGGCTAACCAGTAACTCAAAAAACCTGCTGACACATCTATACAAAACAGATAATATCTCGAAAACTGTCTCAAATACGGGCATTATCATAAATGAAGACAATAAATTGGCTCAAACTGTAGGAGACACGTAGTAAAATGCACATAGCTTCATGTATAGTCAGTGTAATTGACCAGGATTCTCAGAAATGATATGTTAGTACATTAGCACAGTTAAAAAGCAACTATCAGACCCATTGCTGAAACTTCCAAGTTCCTTGTGCGCCAGGACAATCCGCATTTTCCTCCTAATCCCACATTTTCAACATGTCGGAACTGGTTGGACCAAATGTCCATCCAGTGACAACTCAGGAAAGAATTGTGCAACTGCTAACATAACCACCTCAAATAGGCAATTTGCTATTCCAACTCAGTGAAAGTACGTTGCCTGTCTTTGCTCACAATGCAATTGGCTCTCGCAACTCTCACTGGATAAACCTGTCCTCAAAACAATAATTCTACATCCCTATAATATCCTCATAAATTTCCTCTGCACTCTCAGTTGCCAGCATCTGCAGTTCCTTGTGAATCCTCTACATTCTTCATGGTGCCACAGCATAGCCCTCATAAATGTCAGGGGTTCGAGCCAGATTCATTGCACACCAGTGTGCAGCAGTAGGCAGCATAGGTTCCCAATGCAGCAATTACATATCCCCAAATGTGCTCAGACCTCAGCTTGTGGCCTAACCCATGTTTTATCCAATTCTAGCTCTGCTTATATTCGGAGTCATATGCAATTAAAGCATGTACACAAATCACACTAATAGCAGCCTGAAGAAGGGTTCTGTCCCGAAACACCACCCATCCTTTCACACCAGAGATGCTGCCTGACCCGCTGCGTTACCACAGCATTTTGTGTCTATCCACACTAATTCTATGTTATCTAACTTTCACATCCACTCCTTAAACAGTAGGGGCAATTTACAGGGGCCAATTACCTCACAAACCCGATTGTCTTTGGGATGTGGGTGGAAACCAGAGCACCCAGAGGAAACTAAAGCGGTCACAGGGAGAATGTGCAAACTCCACACAGACAGCACCCGAGGTCAGGATCAGACCAAGAATTCTGCCGCTGAGAGACAGCAGTTCTACCAGCTCTACCTTAAATGTTAACTTAACCATCTTATCGACCAGTTCGACTTTATTTGGATAAGTGATAGGATGTTAAGAAGTGTATAGGGATGAGGGAATTTTGGAGAATATGTTCTCAAACCTCAGAAGATGCTTTCCTATTTTTCTTGCAATTATGCCATTTTAGAAGGGCTTCAAGACATATTTCTGTCCAAAAAGTGCCAAATTGTTTGTATACTAAAATCATTGTTAAAGAAGCCCAACAGCATCCTGGTCTTTTAAATAGAGGCAGCGAAGCTAAAAGCAAGAAAGGTAGGGTGGATCTTTAAGAATCTGTAATTAAACCTCAGTATGAATATTGCTTTCAATTTTGGGAATCTATTGAGGAATTTGAAGATGCAGAAGTCATTTGGTAGAACACCGGAGTTGAGAAACCAAAGTTGCTTGGAGAGACAAAACAAAATGGGATTGTTGGAACAGAGAAGGTTAAAAGGAGTTTAAAAATATGACATGTTAGTCATTAGTCAAAGAGATAAATGAATTTAAGGGATTGAGATAATGAGAAGCACATACTTTCCATGCAGCCGGTGATTGTAGCCTGGATGGCCAGTATATGTAGAGGATGTACATAATCTCTAAAAGCAATTGGATTTAAATTTGAAGGGAAGCATGTTACAGATTAATGTGGACTAGGTAGCAAGTGAGACAAAATGGATCTCTTTTTTTCAAAGAACTTGCATAGGTCGTGTGGTATCACTTTTTTGTTCTATGATTTATATTTGTATGATTCTACAAATTAAATATTGTTGTATTGGCAGCACGAGCCCAGTTACAATAGGAAGATTAATAGTCGCATCTGTCTGCAAATATCACCAGCAGCAATTTCCAGTCTTTGCTCTTTCAATGGTGTCAGGAAACTTCCTTTTAACAGGAAATAAAGAAAAACAAACTTTTCTACCTGAATGCAGTGATTCAAGTTAATTAAATATCTCTAGCCTGTTAGATTGATTAATGTTTTTTTGTTTTTTGTTTCCAAAATTCTCATAGATTTTGCTGATTCTTCTATTGTCAGAGTGGGTGCCTTTTATGGATACCGTACATTAGCAAATAAAGTAAATGCTTTATGTGCCTGAATGAACTGTTTTAAAAATGACCAAATATAACCAGATGCTGCAACTTAGCCACAAGAAGGCCAGATGTTTCCCTCGCACATCATTTGGATGAATGAGCGAGTCTCTGTGTATGTTTGTTTTTTATCAAACAAAGCCCCTCACTATTCTCGCAACACTTTCCATTATCTTTCAGAAGCTTGACATTTCCAGTGTAGCGATCAAAATGGTAAAGACAGACCATGAAATCATCTGCTACAGACTTTGCTTTGCTTTGCTTTAGATAATGAGCAGGCAGGCTTCACAGAGTTTCTCTGAGGAAAATAAGAATTCTTTACCAGTGATATATTTGTAGATTGTTTATGCTGTTGGCAATTGTAATGGTTGGGGAAAATATTAGGTAAGTGCATCTGTGACTAAATTCTTGGTTATCGGCACATGGTAATGTTTTTCTGCAGTCTATGCTTACATAATCAACATTAGAGGAAAAGAGCATTGAGTTGATTATCATATTGTACGTTTCAATTAATATAATAAGTCAAATGGCATCCATTCCCAACTTTTAACTGATTACGTTGGTTCTTTACAAATCCATGTGAAAAAGCAGGACAATAAGTTGACACGGGGATTAAAACAGTCACTGACAGCTTGGCATTGATGATCAAAAGAGCATAGTTATCACCCGTTTCTCAAGGACTGTCCCCTGGGTAAAAAACAGCTGTGATTATGTATCAACAAAATATGTAATATAGATAGGTGCAGTAACTGGGGAATTAAGTTGATTTTAAACACAATCTTTCCCAGTTTTGGAACCTGACTTAGTATCGTAATGGAGTCAACAATAGCCAATGGAAAATGCATCACTGTATTCCTTGGCACATGTGAAGTTAGATACTAATGCGCTTCTTAGTTTGCTAACAGGTCTGCTTCTCCCTGCTTCAATATAAAATGTTCAACTCAGATATTTCAATTATCATTTTGATAAAACCAATTATCATCACTACTTGATTGCAGAACTGCAAATGAATAATGACAAGATAATTTGTTTGAGGGATAAATAATGGACAGAAATTACCAGCTCTTCTTTAGTTATAGTCAAGGCATCTCTTACATCAACCTTTGAAAGTAATTTGGGTTTAAAAGCTCAACCAAAGATGCAATCCCAACATTTGTCAGCATTACACCAGAATTTTACTCTATGCCACAGAGAAAGGAGTGAGATATCGGTAGAAGTGTTACCATTGAACTAAAGTTGATTTCTGGAAGCAAGATGTATTGCAGTCAGTTGGCAGGAAGATTTTAAATGGGAACATCTCTTGGTTACAATTTTGTTAACTGGTATATTTATTAATGGTAAAAGTTCTGTATATCTAATCAATAGAAGTCCATTATAGTGAGGATTTATGCTCTTTACTATTACTATTGCTGATTTAACAGACGATGCTGTTGGCATATGGCTTTGCATCTTGTTTCCATGGACATTGTGGGCTGATGGGCCTGTTCCTGTGCTGTACTGTATATATCAGTGAAACCAAGCGCAGGCTTGGCGATCATTTCACCTAAACCTACCTGATCTCCCGGTTGCTAAACACTTGAACATCCGCTCCCATTCCCACATTGACCTTTCTGTCCTGGGCCTCCTCCATTGTCAGAGTGAAGCTCAGCGCAAATTGGAGGAACAGCACCTCATATTTTGCTTGGGCAGCTTACACTCCAGTGGTATAAATAATTACTTCTCTAACTTCCCTTGCTTTCCCTCTCTCTCCATCCCTCCCCCTTCCCAGTTCTTCGACCAGTCTGACTGTCCCTCTCATTACATTGTATCTCAGTTTGCTTTGTTGTCACTTTCTCCTAGCTAACAATGGTCTATTCTACATTTTCCTTGATTTACATCTTTTGATCTCTTATACTTCCTTATCTCTGTAACTCCCTCTCCCCGATGCTCAGTCTGAAGAAGGGTCTCAACCATAAACGTCACCTGTTCCTTCTATCCAGAGATGCTGTCTGCCGTGCTGAGTTACTCCAGTATTTTGTGTCGACCTTCGGTGTAAACAAGGCACCTGCAGTTCCTTCCTACATTGAACTGTTCTATGTTCTATTGAGGAAACCATTGCTGATGATCTCTAAACATGTGGCCAGATGTTTGATTCTTAATTAAGAAAAGAGACAACAATAAAAGAAATGAATTGAGCCATGTGTGGCAGATGTTTTTCTACAGTGCGTAAATATAGCAATACCCATTTGGATCAGGATGTTTCTGCAACACTGTTGAAACAATTTAGAGAAAGCCATTTCTGCCTGCAAGGAAACACAAATCTACAGAGTAGATGGCATGTGTAGATTGCAGATGTACAGATGTAATAAATCCAGTTGAAAGGGGTGCAGTTGTAATTTTGGACTCAGAAATAGTAAGGTTAAACGAGAACTTACCAGTTCGAAGTATGATCGTTATTTTATGAGGAGTTACGATGAGGGATTACGTGAAGAAGGCCGACCCCACCCATGCGCGTCAATCTTCAAAGCAACGGTGTGAAGTCACAGATAACAGTTGTTGAACTTACATAGTAAGACTATAGATGACTAGAGCTACCAGATGATCGTTAAGCTACGAGGGTAGGGAGCGGGGGGCACGTAATTGGTGGAGCGGTGGAGGCAAGTCAGAAATGCATTCAATTTGAAAACCTTGAATACTATGCAGTATAAACGGGTTAGATGTTATCCACACTTCGTCCACCATACCCAGTGAACCGTTTTGCAGGCTGGGGTAGGGCTGAGGGTAGGGAAACAGTCTGCGAAACGACGACCCCTTTGGAGGCAACTTGATGAGCCCCACAGTCTTAGACTGTTCGTCCAAATCTTTCACCTGTTTACTCAGGTTTTCTCGGAATAGGAGGTCTGGGGGTTGAACTGTCCCCGATTTACAAAGTCCAGCAAATTTAGGGTTGATGGTAGGACGGATGGCATTTTTACGGATACAGTTAATTTCAAAATGTGCATTGCACATTAATGCCAACGCGTCCTCCTGAGTCTCTGAGAGAGGCGCCCCCTCCACTGACCTTGCAAAGGCTATGATGCCTGAGGTGAGTAGCCGGAGTACCGTCTGCAATTTAATCTCCTGGGCTCTGAAGCCCCCTCCAATGTGCCCCCATATAGATTGGTTTACTATGGGGACACTCACTGAGGCACAGTTCTGTGGAGTAGTGTACAGGCAGTGGTCTCCTCCATCGTCTGTTCTTGCAGAGGATGGGAAGCCATATAATTAATATGTTCTCGGCGAGCTCTGTGTCCAATGGCTCGCCGGTGAGGGCTGGGACCGCAAATCTGAATGCTATGGCCAATACACCCGATGGTCCCTCTAGCCCAACTGTGCCTCCATACTCTGGGTCAGCACAGCTCTGACCTCGTACGCTCCCTTCATCAGACAGGGAGATATCACGCAGCCCAGTCACAGGCGCTGCTGCCTCGGGTACAATAAACACCCCGGGCTCCGATAGCTCCTTCCTCTGGAGCGTATCGTGCTGGAGTAGCCTCTCCACAAGGCTCTCCAGCTGGGACAGCCTGCCGGTGACACTGCCCTGAGGAGGGAACTCGTCCACCTCCTCCTGGCCCAACTCTCCTGGCCCGACTCCTCAGAGTCCAGGGCCCTTACAGCATTCCTAGTGGCTTTCCTCCCCCGTGGAGTAGCCAAGGTGCCTTCTGGCCGCACCACGCCTGTGGCTGCTGGCTGCTCTACCAGCAGCTCTTTAGATGAATTTGGCGGTCGCACGCTGCCCGTAGGCCCGTGGTCTTCCGCAGCCGTTTTGGTCGCGGCTCGCCTCTTCACCTTCGACATATTTGCACAAACACAATACGGAAATTTTCTCCAACAAATGTACTCCAAGCCGGGAGCAATGATTCCAGCAAAAGCTGTTTGAAAAAACACTCACCTGGACCTTTTAAACTTACCTGCTGGAAGGAGCGACGCGCCTGCCAGTCGGTCATTGCGCAATGCGTGAGACGTAATGATGCACATGCGTGGGGACGGCCTTCTTCAGTAGTCACTAACGTGACTCCGAAGTAAAATTGTTAATTGTGTTTAAATGGATACAGATGGAAATGGGGTACAGATCAGTCGCTTGTGGGTCTAATTTGGCTGGGGTTGAATGACCTTCCTGTGTTTTTGTGTTGTGAGATGGTAAATCCCTAACTAATTTATTGTGCTTTGTTCTTAGCTTTATTCAATAAATCCATCAATTACATCTGCATTTCATTACCGGCAAGGAGTCCAGTTGGATAATGAACTATCATTCCGAAATTCTAAACGCCAAATGCTGGAAAGCTAAACTAGATATACAAATTATCAATGCAAACTTGGAATTCGAGTCCTGTTTATTTTACTGCATCTTTGAAATGATAACCAAATGATAACCAAATAACATTTAAGTTTTAGAGCAGAATCCAACATTTTGATTATCTGGTCTCATGAATTAACATTGATGAGTTATGGTAAAATGATTTTGATAAGAACTGGGAACTTTTCGTTTCCTTTATCATTAAAACAAAATCACAAAACTAAAACTTTTTTTTAAATTTCAATATAGTCCATCCCTGAAAATTTGTAATTGGTTCTACAGATAGAATTGATGGTCAATAGTCCCGCAGTTTTGTGAAGCAACAGTCAAGCCAAGTAAACTCTGCCAAAGGAATTGTCTATCATTGTTACGCTATACGATTTACAAACCATCAATTGCATATTTAGCTTTGGCATTATCTTTGGATATGTGACAAGCAAACAAGGAGTAAAGATGAAAGAAGAGTAAGGATCCTTAGATTCTGCCCATTAACACCATGAATATCAGAGAACAATCAGCATTAATTAGTATTGAACTGATGACAAATTAACTCATAACCCAATTTTCCGCATAATGAAATCAATACATTATAGTCATTGTGAGATACAACACAAAAGAATGTCCACTGGCCACTGAGTCAGCACTGACCATTAACCACCCATTTACACTAATCGTACATTAATCCCACTTTTTATTCTCCCTATATTCTTATACCCCCCCCCCCCCAGGTTCTATCGCTCACCTATTCATTAAAGACAATTTACACTGGCTGATTAATGTAGCAATGCACATGACCTTGGGATATGGGATGAAACCAGAGGACCCATTGGGAATAGATATCCAGGTGGATATTGGGAACTCTGATTTCCCCTTTATAAAAGTGCTAGTAAGAAAATTTGTATCATGTGAGTGCCGGGAAGATTTTAAATGGGAAAATCTCTTGATTGCAATTTTGTAGGCTAGTTGTCCCTGCAAATCCAATCATCAGTAGATATCCATCATGAGTGTTCAGACTTTTGTTCTTTGCTATCATTATTGCTGATTTAACAGAGAACTCTGAAGAAAGCATTGCTGACCATCTCTAAAGATGTAGCCATGAGTTTGATTCTTAGGTAAGAAAAGCGACCACAGCATGAAAAAGAATTTGGCCATGTGTGGCAGCTGTCCCGTTTGCAGCATGACCCATTTGGATCATAATGTTTCTTTATCAACTAAGCAGTTACTTGCTTGAGACTACATAGTTGAAGAAGACAGTCCATGACTCTGGAAAAACTGGTGCAATGGCATTTCATGGGCCTGTAAGGAAATGAATTGGCTATTATGATGCTTAACCAGAGCCTAAAGTGCATTATACCCACATTACAGAAGGCATTGGTGTAGCTGTGCTCAATCACCATTCATTTCAGTGTAGATTCAAGATCTAAAGTACTGGAGAAGAGACATAGATACAATATGCACAGGGCTATAATTCCTGCTGGCTACGTAAAAACGTTTCAGGAAAAATATCATTTTAAATCAGCAAACAGCCCAATTGAGGTCAACTGACATGCATAGTTTGCGGAGTATAAAGATGTAACATCTTCCTTCATCCACTGAAGCTGCTGATCAAATTTGGTAGACCATTAACATTAATTACAGCCCAATGCAGATGTTTCTATTCCTTGTTTTTTTTTTGTCCGTGTTAAAACATCGTGTTTCTGCCAAATAACGATATGAGATGTGTGGATAAAATTGTCTTCACAATAAAAATTCTGTTCCGAAACCTTTGGCAAGTAAACTTTCATGATTTGATTAATAGTTGGCAGCTTAAAAAGTAGCTGCACTGTTGCAAGTGTCTGTCTTTAATTCAACTGATCAGTACCAATTTAGTCAAGTTGCAGACTGGGGCAATATACAGAGTAGAGAAAAAAATGTGTGGGTGTGTAGAAAGGAACTGCAGATGCTGGTTTATACCGGAGATAGACACAAAGTGCTGGAGTAACTCAGGGATCAGGTAGCACCTCTGGAGAAAAAGAGTGGGTGACGTTTTGGTTCATGTCGGGTCTGAAGAAGGGTTCTGACCCAAAACATCACCCATCCTTTTTCTGCAGAAGTGCTGCCTGACTGCTGAGTTACTTCAGCGCTTTGTGTCGATCACTTGAATAAATATTTCGGTACATATAAATGTGTGTCCAAAAATATGTTTGAAATACCTTCAGGTTGAATTAAAAGGTTGCATTGTTACAAACCAAATTGTATTGAATAAAGCTAAAATAAATATTTTGCATAATTCGATCTTTTATTGTTTTAAAGGGCTGATAATAGGAAAACATATGAGTCAGTGTTTGAGAACGTCACATTGATGACCCTACGAGATCTGCTGCCTCGTAGCAGCACTGATTTGGTTCCAGTGTTGTCTGTGTGTAGGTTACGTGACTGTGTGGGTTTCCCCTGGATGCTCTAGTTTCCCACATCCAAAAATATGCAGGTTAGTAGGTTAACTAAGCCACTGCAAATAACTGTTAGTATATGGGTGAGTGATAGAGCCTGGGAGGATTTGATGGAAATGTGGGAAGAGTCGGATACAGACAAAAGTATCGGGGAATGCGAGCCATAAACTCAAAGAGTCAAAATGGCCTCCTACCATGTTGTAAAGATATATGGGAAATAAGTTTGGGAGGTTCCTCACAGTTAAATTTCACTTAAATGACATTTCAAACTGTTTTAATAGCCTAGGCTAGATCAACCATGAAGCCAGGCAGAAGACCTAATACGAATTAAGTATTACAAGTAAATTACAAGTCACAATTAAAAGTGGTGTGTGGTCTGATTAAACTTTGCATTACATAAATAGCTCAATGATCTGTAAAAAGTCAATTTTGTACTTTAGGCCATTCAGACTTGGCAGATTAGTCATAAAAATAGCAGACGGCTAACTGACAGCCCATGACAATGTGGTTGTGGGTAGAGCATTAGTATGTGAAAAGAAACATTAGATTAATTGACTCATCCATCGTCTCAATGGGAGACTTCATCAGTCAATTCATTTGGAATTAAATAGGGGCCTAGTGAATTTTAAATGGTGAAGCTGATGTACTATGTCTTTACTATGTAGTGATCCTTGTCTGTAACTACTCCTCAAATAATATATTTCTATAAATGTTCTTCTATCAAACAGGAACCAAAAATTGAATTTGGCTGTGAGATTCCCATTCACAATGGTGTTCTAACAATGTTTAAAGGATTTTTTTAAATGTGATCTAAACTTCTGTCATGCTCAAGAGTTACAAGCTGGGTTAAGGGCCTGTCCTACTTTCACATCCTAATTCACGACCTTTTTTTACTCGAGGACATTTTTCATCAGGCTAGAAAAAACGCCCCGACCTACTTGATGCCACGAGTACCTACGACTAGCATCACTGCATGCTATGACCTACCTACGACCTCCTACGACCTAGTGACGACCATGCTGCGAGTATGAGTCAAGGGCAAACTCGGCAGAGGTCGTGAATTAGGTTGTGAAAGTGGGACAGGCCCTTTAGAAGTTCAGACAAGCTAGAACTTACTGTTGAAATAATGGTGAGGCTAGTGGCATTCACAGTTATTACCGCTGGCAGCACAGTGGCACAGCCGTAGAGTTACTGCCTTGCAGCACCAGAGACCCGGATTTGATCCTGACTCTGGGTGCTGTCTGTACGGAGTTTGTACATTCTCCCTGTGACCTGCCTGGGTTTTCTCCAGGATCTCTGGTTTCCTCTCAAATGCCAAAGAAATACAGGTTTGTAGGGTAATTGGCTTGGTATAAATGTAAATTTCCCTGGTGTGTATAGGATAGTGTAAGTGTGTGGGAGTCACTGGTCGTCACGGACTCGGTGGGCCAAAGGGCCTGTTTCCACACTTTATCTCTAAAATTAAATTAAGTTGTGGTATACTGTGAATATCCAAATGCTATTGCCCAGTTTGTCCTTCTCTGCATAAACCTCACAGAAAAATATTTCATTTGTCTGCATCACTGTTAACATGCATTGAATGTAATGATGTCTGAATATTTGTACATTTATAACGTACTCAACTCCCAGTGATATTTAAGGCTAAAAAATATTTGGGTTAATGCTCTTTTAACAACTTGAAAATACTATTAATTTGCAACTCATTTCTCTGATATAAAAAGTTTTAATTACATGGAGTCAATGCTTCAAGTTTTATTTTATCAGCCAGATTTTTTAAGGCATTACATTTTAGATTTTTTTGTTCTCCCTTCTTTACCCTTCCAGACTTAATTTCCCTTCCTTCAGTTATTTTGCTGTTTCTGCTTTAACATTGCAGTTAGGCACACTAATTTTCCTCTTTCTCAATACTATAGCTGTATATTTCTAACTCGCTAACAAACAGCAGATTGCTTGCTTTATTCATTTGGCACTGCCACTTGTGAATTCAAACAAATTTGTGAGAAAACAAGTTTTGAGGTGAAAAGCACAGGAGACAAGTTATCTAATGGTGGAAGCAATCAGATGTAACAATATGGCAACACCTGGTCCCATTTTTTCTTACGTTCACATATTCTTTGTGAACGTGCTATGAGCTGCTGCCTGAAACAACTGTGGGCCATGAGTTGAAGTTAAACACTGCAGTGCTGTTGGATAATGGAGTTCACTCAATATGGCAGTGAAAGATCTTTGTCAATGGTTTAAAAAACTTGATAAGATGCGGTATTTCACTGCAAAGTGTTTTTGTATTGAGCAACAACCTCATGTGCCTTATTAGTGATGCAAGGAAAACTATAAATGCATGTTTCACTACAAAGGTACAAAGGCAATAACAAATATATTATAGGTGAAAACCAATTCTGTGGAGAGCAAAATGTACGTAAAACTAACAGTGGGTATCTTTTTTTCATAAATACAATGGATTAAATGTTTAATTAGTAACTATCATAATAAAAACAATAAAAAATAAGAATTCCAGCAAATAAAGCTTTATTAGTGTATTAATTTGACAATTGTTAAATTAATATTAATGAAAGATTCAGAATGAAAGTAAAAATAGATATAGAGTTCATATCTTTTTAGTGCATCATTTTTCCTGTAACTGGAATTCCCACCAGCTTTGAGTGTCTTATTATCAATTATCTGGAATTGCTTTTGTAACTTCTCTTTAGCTTGAAGGCCAGAATAGCTTAAATAAGAAATGTCATTTTACCTCCTCTTCCAATTTGCAGGCAAGGAACTGACACCCCTTCTATATTCTGGGGGGGGGGGTATTAATTTGCCATTAGAAATCTAGTGAGTAATATCAGCTGTGACAAGCTGCAAGAACTAGGTTGCAGAAATTATGTTTGTAAAGTCTTATTTTACTTAAAGATGTGCTTTAATACCACAAGTTGAAGTGGCATTATATAAAGAGTTGCAGGTGAAATATACCGCATAAATTAGATGGAGGTTCATGATGAGAATTGGCTGCTTTCCAGTGCAGTCGAGTATCAAAGTATGGTGAGAATATGTTAATATTCTCAATATGGCAGCACAGTGGCTCAAAACAGCACAGTGGTGCACCGATAGAGCTGCTGCCCTGCAGCGCCAGACTCCGGGTTCGATCCTGACTCCAGGTGCTAATTCTACTTTCTCCCTTTGACCGTGTGGGTTGTCCCAGAGTGCTCCAGTTTACTCCCACATTTCAAAAATGTGCAGGTTTGTAGGTTAATTGACTTCAGTAAATTGTTGCTAGCGTGTAGGATAGAACTCGTGTGAATGTGTGATCACGGTCAGCATGGATTAAATTGGCAGAGGGACCTGTTTCCATGCTGTATATCTAAACTAAACTAAATATGATGAAAGGAATTGAGATGGCTTGGATATGCAAATTATTTACTTTGGCAAAAGATACAACATTCTGTTTAAAAAAAAAGGCAAGCTAGGATTGAAAGACAAATTGAGATATGACTTATAAAAGAGATTAAGAAGATGTAGTTCAAAATACACCGAAGAAGGAATGAAATGTGCGAGATGGAATTGAACAATGTAAAAGGATAGGTCAGTAGGATTTAAGGTCGCGTGTATTAGAATCATACAGCATGGAAACCCACCCTTTGGCCAAACTTCCCCACACAACCAACACGTCCCATCTACACTTGTCCCACCTGCCTGCATTTGGCCCATGTCCCTCTAAACCTATCCTATCCATATATCTGCCTTGTGATAATGCCTGCTTAAACGTTGCAATAGTACCTGCAATGAAGTATAATGAAATGTTTTCTGTTCCCAAAACATTATGTCACAATCACAATAGATCAATTATTCTCTGCCCTTTCCAAAATTAACATACTATTCAAACGTTTATTTTTCTACTGAGTGGGCGGCATGGTGGCACAGTGGTAGAGTTGCTGCCTTACAGTGCTTTCAGTGCCAGAGACCAGGGTTCGATCCTGGCCACGGGTGCTTGTCTGTACAGCGCTTATACGTTCTCCCCATGACTTGCATGGGTTTTCTCAGAGAACTTTGTTTTCCTCCCCCACTCTAAAGACGTACAGGTTTATGTGCGGTGATCGTTGGTAGGTGCGGACTCAGTGGGCCTGTTTCCGCAATGTATCTCTAAACTAAATTAAAAAACTAAACTAAAGATTAAATGATGTTCATTTAAGTGTGTTCTGCAATGAATTCACAAATCTTGGCCGTCGGAAAGGGATCTGATCTTGGGGAATATTGCTCTGTGTAAAACCGTAATAGAGTCAGTCCCTTTATGTCAGCTGCCTAATAGGAGCCCAGGATAGGGGAATTTATGTCTAAGTTACTTTCATATGTAAGATGCTGTTTAAGCCAAGAGTTATAAAATCGTGGAATTTAAGCCATATCACTATTGCTGCAAATTTCCTTCTTATTTCAAAACAACACAACAAAATGCACAGCATCTTTTTGTTATAACTTATGAATTTACATGTATTGGCAGGTCAAAGGTCAGTAATTGTTTACTGCACACAGATCCTCAGAGCCTCAACTCAGTGATGCTGTCATCCAAGTTGCCAGGGATGATCTACACAGCAGATGAACAGTGTCAGATTCTGTTTGGTCCCACAGCTACTTTCTGTAAGGAGATGCAGGTAACTTTTCTTTTATATAACAAGTCCTGTTATATATCTGTCACATTCTGATATTTTTATTGTTTCACATCATCAAGAATTCTTTAAGTTCCCGAGTGCATTAAAATAAGGTTTAGTTCAGTTCTGTGTTTTATGGGGATGGGTGTGATGTGGGCACCAAATGTGTTCCAACAAAGCAACTGATGAGCAATACACATTTGTGCCAGAGTTCCTGCTGGACACATATTGGTTAAGGTGCTGCCGTATATGCAGTGAAAAGGAGCTGGTAGCATTTTACAGAAATGCCTGATCATGATATCAATCAGTAATCAAGGCCGATTGCATGGCACATCATGCAGTTATTAAAAAAAAGAACAGCTGAGTGTAGTGGCACAGCGCTAGAGACCCAGGTTCCACCCTGACTACGAGTGTTGTCTGTGCGGAGTTTGTGTGTTCTCCCTGTGACCGAGTGGGTTTTCTCCGGGTGCTCCGGTTCCTCCCACATTTCAAAAACGCACAGATTTGTATTAATTGGCCTCTGTAAATTGTCCCCAGTGTGTAGTATGGGAAAGTGGGATAACATATAATAGTGTACAGATGATTAATGGTTGGAATGGACCCAGTGGGCCACAGGCCCTGTTTCCATGCAGTATCTCTAAAACTAAAACTAAAAAATGATGGGTTGAGCATTGAAGACATGCAATTAGTGTTATTTATGCAACTATTAATTGCTTTCAGATTATTGGCTGGTTGACTTACCGGTAAATTGGCCAGAAATCTTAAGTTGCTTGATCCTTGATTTTTTTTAAAGATGCTGAATTCTATATCAATCCACTGCTTATTGACATCAGGACTTGTGTAGAAATAATTTTCTCCCATTTACTGGTTTTCTGTTTGGAGTGTGCAGTGGCAAGGAGTGGGTGCACCTGGTGGGATAGCAGTGAAAGGAGGAGCAGGGGAGAAGGGCTCAGTAGGATGTTAATCCATCCAGAGTATTCACAGCACCTTGGTGAGGAACAGAGTACGCATTATGTCTTCATTAAAACCTGCCACAGTTCCAACCTCAGCAGAATAGGGACCTTATTGCTGGCATGGTCACAGAGCCATGGGCATTTATGCAGTTCCTTCAAGATGGGATCTAAGGATATTGGAACATTTCACAGTTTGTAGTCAACTGTTTCAGAGTCATACAGCATGGAAACAGGCCCTTCGGCCCAATGCTGATCTCGTACGGGAGATAACTGACTACCTCTGTTTGAAGAGAGTTGAATAACCTTAATTCTGTCTTGTTTTTAGCTTTGTGACAATGGCAACTTTCCATTTGGTGAAGGGTGGCATTGATTGGTGAATATCTTTCTGTGGTTGCTGCATGCCAGTTATGAGATGTACTGCAGGCAAAACAAATCCTTTCACCATAGGCCGTGTATCACGTACAACTTATCCCAAGTTCCCCCGCAGTGCTCCGGAAGGAACATCATGTGGACAATTACATCACCCTTTGTGAGAGACTCATATCCAGAGGTGCCCAGATGAATTTCTGTTCAAGATGCAATGACTTGGAAATGGCCATTATAGTGTTTTACTCAAGGGAGAGAGAAAGTGATCATTTAGTGTAATCTTGTAATTCTGCATTGGAACCATATCTTATGATGACAGCACAAACTGTAGAAATGCATTGTTTTGAATAGACTTGTTCTCTGGGGATAAAGCTTTGAGATGAAGAATGGATGTTTATACAAGCTGTCTTGTTTTTACTCAGCAACATTGAAGTGTGAATTATTTTATTATTAGTAAAAAAAGAAATAGGCAACATGGCACAGAATGTGCAGGCACGATTGAGTGTGTTTGCAGATGACACTAAAATAAGTGGTGTGGTATATTCTGAAGATGGTTATCAAGAATTGCAGTGGGATCTTGATCAGCTGGGCAAGTGGGCTGAGGAATGGCAAATGGAATATAATTCAGATAAATGTGAGGTATTGCGTTTTTGGGACATCGAACCAGGCCAGGACCTTTACACTGAATGGCTGGTGCCTGGGGAGTGTTGAAGAGCAGAAGGATTAGGAGTACAAGTACATAGTTCCCAGAGAGTGGCGTCACAGGTAGACCAGGTGACGAAGGAGGCTTTTGGCAAGCTGGTCTTCATCAGCCAGGGAATTGAGTATAGAAGTTGTGATGTTATGTTTCAATTGTACAAGACGTTGATGAGGCTGCACTTGGAGTATTCTGTTAAATTATGGTCTTCCTGCTATAGGAACAATGCCTTAAATTGGAAAGGGTGCAGAGAAGATTTATGCGGATGTTACTAGGACTTGAGGGGCTGATCTATAGGGATAGATTGGGCAGGCTAGAACTATTCCTTGGAGTTCAGGAGACTGCTGAGTGATCTAAAAGAGAGGAATAGATAGGTGAATACACAGTATTTTTCCCAGGGTAGGTGGGAATTAAGAACTACAGTGTTTAGGGTTAAAGTGAGAGGGGAAAGATCGAAAAGGAACCGGAGGGGCAATTTTGTCCACACAGATGGCGGTGGATATATGGACGGAACTGCCAGAGGAAGCAGTTGAGGCAGTTACAATAACAAAATATAAAAGACATTTGGACAGGAAAGGTTTAGAGGGATATGGGCCAATCACTTGAAAATGGGACTAGCTTAGATGGAGTATCGTGGATGATCTGGAATGAAGGTACCGTATTGATCTGTTTGATTATGACTAGAATTATCTGTTTGTCTATTTCTGGTGACCTTCAGAAAGTGGACTTTGTTGAAATATTAATGAGGTCCAAATCTTTTTTTTATTGATTTTCATAAGATAATAAGAAATGGGAACAGATCTAGGCCAGTAGGCCCATCTAGGCTGCTCTGCTATTCGATCGTGGCTGATCTATTTTTTCCCTCTCATTCTAATTCTCCTGCCTTCTCTCTGTAATCTTTGACTATTACTAAGCCAGGAAGCCATCAATCTCTGCTTTAAAAATACCCAATGACTTGTCATCCAGAGTCGTCTATGGTAATGAATTTCACAGACTCACACCCTTTCGCTAAAGAAATTCATAGACATAGACATAGAAATTAGGTGCAGGAGTAGGCCATTCAGCCCTTCGAGCCTGCACCGCCATTCAATATGATCATGGCTGATCATCCAAAGTATCCCGTACCTGCCTTCTCTCCATACCCTCTGATCCCTTAGCCACAAGGGCCACATCCAAACTCACTCTTAAATATAGCCAATGAACTGGCCTCAACTACTTCAGAGTCACCACTCCTGTGTGAAAAAAGATCTCGGTCTTAAAGGTAAGCTGTGACCCCTTGTCCTGGACTTCCCCAACATCGGGAACAATCTTCTGCATCTAGCCTGTCTTAAGAATTTTGTAAGTTTCTATAAGACTCAATCTCCTAAATTCCAGAGAGTATCGAGTCTATCCAGTCTTTCTTCATAAGACAGTCCTGACATCCCAGGAATCAGTCTGGTTCTTATCCCTCCTTATCCCCATTCTAAAGGTACGCCCTTTTATTCTGAGGCTGTGACCTTTGGTTCTTGACTCTCCCAATACTGGAAACTTCCTCTGCATGTCCACTCCATCTAGATCTTTCATTACTCAGTAGGTTTCAATGAGATCGCCCCCTCATCCTTCTATACGCCAGCCAGTACAGACACAGAACCTTCAAATATTTCTCATACGTTAACCCAATGATCTCCGAGAGCATTTTTGTACACCTCCTCTGGGCCCTCACCACTTGCTAAGGACTCAGTGATCCTGTCAAGCTCCCAGACTCCAACCAGTCCCACATCATTCTGGTTTCATTGGTATGTGGGAGGTCATGTCACTGGCCAGCATCAAATCCATGTCCCACAAACACCTGGATTTCAACTTCACAGGCAATACCTTCATTCCATGTTGTTAAAGAAGGAACTGCAGATGCTGGAGAATCGAGGGTACACAAAAGGCTGGAGAAACTCAGCGGGTGCAGCAGCATCAAAGCCCTCCGGTTCTTCCTCGACCAGAGGAGCAACCCATACCCGTCCACTGACACCCTCCTCCGCCTAGCAGAGTTGGTCCTCACCCTCAATAACTTCTCTTTTGATTCCTCCCATTTCCTCCAAACACAAGGCGTAGCTATGGGCACACGCATGGGCCCCAGCTACGCTTGCCTCTTTGTCGGGTACGTCGAACAATCCTTGTTCTCGGCATACCAGGGCCCCATCCCCGACCTCTACCTAGGTTACATCGACGACTGCTTTGGTGTCACCTCCTGCACCCACACACAACTGACTGACTTCATTCATTTCACCACCAACTTCCATCCGGCACTCAAATACACTTGGACCATTTCCGACATTTCCCTACCATTCCTTGACCTCACCATCTCTATTGCAGGTGATACACTCCTGACCGACATCCACTACAAACCAACTGACTCCCACAGCTACCTGGACTACTCTTCCTCCCACCCTGCTTCCTGTAAGGACTCCATCCCCTATTCCCACTTCCTCCGCCTACGCCGCATCTGCTCCCAGGATGAGGTGTTCCACACCAGGTCATCACAAATGGCCTCATTCTTCAGAGAACGGGGATTCCCCTCCCCCACTATAGATGAGGCTCGCACCAGGGTCTCCTCCATACCCCGCAACACTGCCCTCTCTCCCCATTCCCCCATTCGCAAACAGGGCAGAGTCCCCCTGGTCCTCACCTTTCACCCCACCAGCCGGCAAATACAACACATAGTCCTCCGCCAGTTTCGCCACCTCCAACGTGCCCCTCCACTCGCCACATCTTCCCATCTCCCCCCCTGTCTGCCTTCCGCAAAGACCGCTCCCTCCGCAACTCCCTTGTCAATTCTTCCCTTCCCTCCCGCTCTACCCCTTCCCCGGGCACTTTCCCTTGCAACCGCAAGAAATGCTACACTTGTCCCTTCACCTCCCCCCTCCACTCCTTTCAGGGACCCAAGCAGTCCTTCCAGGTCCGACAGAGGTTCACCTGCACCTCCTCCAACCTCATCTACTGCATCCGCTGCTCCAGATGCCAGATGATCTATATCGGTGAGACCAAGCGGAGGCTTAGCGATCGTTTCGCCGAACACCTCCGCCTAGTCCGCATAAACCAACCCGACCTCCCGGTGGCTCAGAACTTCAACTCCCCCTCCCATTCCGCATCCGACCTCTCGGTCCTGGGCCTCCTCCACGGCCAGAGTGAGCAACACCACAAGTTGGAGGAACAGCACCTCATATTCCGCTTGGGGAGTCTGCATCATCTGGGCTTGAACATTGAATTTTCTCAATTCTGTTCACCCTTGCTGTCTCCTCTCCTTCCCACCTCTCCCTCAGCCCTCAGGCCCTGGCATTCCCTCTCTCTCTAGCGCCCTCCCCCACCCTAGTCGCACCAGCTTCTCATTTTCACACCACAAACAGCTTACAATGGCTTATTCCCTTTATCATTGATACTTTTTTGCATATCTTTCATTCATTGTTCTTTATCTCTCCACATCACCGTCTATATCTCTCGTTTCCCTGATCCCTGACCAGTCTGAAGAAGGGTCTCGACCCGAAACGTCGCCTATCTACTTCGCTTCTTAGATGCTGCTGCACCCGCTGAGTTTCTCCAGCCTTTTGTGTACCTTCATTCCATGTATTGTTAATGAAATTTGCAATATAATATACAGGATTAAAAAAAAGACAAAAGTCTGGCAAGGTAAATTCATTTAACTCTTCCAAACTAAAAAGTATTTATGATATCACATAATAGATTTCGGAATCAGAACTTTAGACCATTTATAAAAGATGACAACAACTGCCTCCATCAAAATTATAGAACATATTAAATATATGTTTTCTATACATTGTGACAGATTTAAAATCCCTCAAGGACATTAGTGAAAATTAATCCTAGAAACAATCTGAAAGTCAACTCAGTGGTGCTGCTGGGCAGAGAGTGAACACATTATTTCTGCAAAAATTAATCGATGGTATTCATGTGAAGGAAAGAACTGTTGATGCTAGTTTAAATCGAAGATAGGCACAAAATGCTGGAGCAACTCAGTGGGACAGGCAGCATCTCTGGGGAGACGTAATGGGTCGAGATCCTTTTTCAGACTGATATCAAGGGAGTGGGCGGGCCAGAGATGGAATGTAGTCAGAGACAGTAAGACTGGTGGGAGAACTGGGAAGGGGAGGGGATGGAGAGAGAGGGAAAGCAAGGGCTATTTGAAGTTAGATAAGTCAATGTTCATACCGTTGGGGTGTATGATACCCAAGCGGCGGTGTTGAGTGCAACGATCGCCGACCCTGCACTTTGTCTCGCCAGGCTCGATGATCGTTTCGCCGAACACCTCCACTCAGTCTGCCTTAACCTATCTGATCACCCTGTTGCTCAGCACTTTAACTCCCCCTCCAATTTCCAGTCTGACCTTTCTGTCCTGGGCCTCCTCCATTGTCAGAGTGAGGCCCAGCGCAAATTGGAGGAACAGCACTTCATATTTCGCTTGGGTAGCTTACACCCCAGCAGTATGAACATTGACTTCTCTAACTTCAAATAGCTCTTGCTTTCCCTCTCTCTCCATCCCCTCCCCCTTCCCAGTTCTCCCATCAGTTTTTGTGTCTCCAACTACATTCTATCTCTGTCCCACCCACTCCCCTGACATCAGTCTGAAGAAGGGTCTTGACCCAAAATGTCACCCATTCCTTTTCTCCAGAGATGCTGCCTGTCCCGCAGAATTACTCTAGCATTTTGTGTCTATCTTCGATTGGTATTCATAGTTGGTATTAAGCATTGAGGTGGGCACTTTGCCATATAACATCTGTGGAAAGATATGACATTTATTTCTAAGTTTCCTATCATATACCAATTCTTGGAGTGTTGTTTCCCCCTTCATTTGCAGCCCACTTAATCTTGAAAGTCCCAAACTGAGCCAGCAACCTTATTTGGCCCCAGGGTCCCACTCAGTCAGAAGTCTCCCACCATTCAGTGGTCCAGATAAGTTGGAAAATCTCAGTGGAGCTAGCTTGGTGGTATCTGGCTCAGAGACCAGGAGATTCCAGCTTCTGGGGGTGTGACAAAGGAACAGCAAGCAGGTAGTCACAAAGCTAGTGTTTTCACAAAGGATGCATGGCTCTGTTGAGTTAAAACACCTTCTAAATCAAAATCAAAATGCAGGGAGGAATGGCAGCTACAGCAGAGAAACAAGAGCCAAACTTACGTCCCAACAAAAATGCCCTATCTAAGCTATTTCCATGTATCCACCTTTGGCCCATCTCTCTCTCTCTCTCTTAACCTTTCCTATCCATGTACCTGTCCAAATAACATTTACATGCTGTTATTGCGTCTTTCTCAATCACATCCTGTGGTAATTCATTCCATATGCCCACCATGCTCTGTGTGAAAAAGTTGTCCCTCAGCTTCCTATCAAATCTTTAGCCTCTACCTTAAACTATGTCCTCTAATTCTTGACTACCCTACCACAGGCATTAAACCTGTCTCTTCCCCTCATGATTTTATACACTTCTGTGAGATCTCCCCTCATCTGTCCGCATTCGAATGAATAAAATCCTAGCCTGCCTAAACTCTATCTAGGCACTCAGGCACTTGAGTTCTAAGTTATTGCAGTAACTGTCAATACTCATTCCCCATCCCAATCCTGCAGGTGTGCATTGTGTATTCAAACCCACTCAAACACTTCTAATTTAGTTACTATTTTAACTCTTTTTTTAAATAATTATGAGATTGAGCAATTAAATGAGAATTACATAATGGCAGTAGAGGTATATTAGTTATTTTATCTCAGTGGATTGCTTTCAGCATGTTTCAGCACCATTATATGTGGTCTATTACACTAAATTATATGTCAAATAGCTTTAAAAATGTTGCTAATCTTTTAGATTTTACCAAACCATTAAGTACTTGATTTTGGTGAAAGTATCCTGTATTGCACACTAACTGTTGACATTGTATAGCACTAATTCCTGGAACTGCACATTACAAAATGGCCACTGGGGTGCCGCATGGTGGCAGCCTCTGCCCACAGTCTGTCTGTTTTTCTATCTTTTTTTTATTTTTTAGTATTTTTTTAAAGTACATTTTGGAGGATTTTTTTAGTATTTCTATGTGGGGGAGGGGTGAAGGGTAAGGGGGAAAACGTTTCCCAGTCACCTCCTGGTGAGGATGCGACTATTCTCCGAGTCGCGTCCTCCCCCCCCCCCCCCCCCCCCCCCCCCCCCTCGCGGCCTACCAACTGGATTGGCGCGGTCTTTCCTGCCGGGGACCGGAACAAAGCTTCAGCAGCAATGCAGCACTGGATTCACCGCAGAGCGGGCGATGCTTTACCTGGATCGCCGTTTGAAGCTCCAGAGTGTTGGGCCTGCTGCTTCAACATCATGGAACTGTGGTTTGCAGAGCTTCCTGCGCAGGCGGCCGCCAGCGTGAATCTCCGACCAGCTCGGCCTGTGGACTTCGGGAGCCACGGTCTACGGTAAGATGTGGCCGATTCGGAAGTCCAAGCCTCTGAGAATGTTCTCCCGTTCCGACGTCGGAGTTCCAGCATCCCGGAGAGAGGGCCTGAACATCGGGCCGCCCGTAGTGGCGACAGTGAGGGGTTTGGGAGCCCCCCAACCACGGGTGAACAACAGAGGACAACAGAGGAGGATGACTGAACTTTGGTGGTTTCCCTCACAGTGGGAAACTTTGATTCCGCTGTGTGGGGATGTCTATGTTAAAGATTATCGTGTTCTGAGCTTTTTTTTATTCGTATGGCTGTATGGTGACCACAAATTTCACTGTACCAATTGGTACATATGACAATAAATGTCTCTTGTCTCTTGTCTTAAAGTACTCCTTCCTTTACTGCTAAATGAAGTCGAGGGAGCTGAACTAACTTTACAAATGCAGGAATTTAGTAATCCGGGTTTTACTAAACTTGAACGCACGGAGTCTGAGTGGAATCGGCAGACATTGCTCCGCTTATTTCAGTGTGATCATTGTTGGGGCTTTTGTTTCTGATCGTTCAACTGTGACTTGAATGTACTAAAAGACTTTGTAAGCCAGATGTATGAACCCTGTGCCATAAGCAAACCAAGAAATATGATGGTGGATGTTTCCACCCTTTTCAAAAAAACATTTTGAAATATATTTTTTGTGTCTAAGATTCTCTATTTTTTTCAGTGACTAACGTTAAAATCCATGGCACGTCACCTCTGTAACGTGAACCAGCTTATGCTGGAAAAGCCTGATAAGAGGTCATGTCTAGTCAGGGGTCAAAATCCTCATGGTGGTCTGTTGGCAACAGGGCCTCTGCCTGCCCCAAATGTAGCTGTTCACATAGGAGGGGGGTGAAGTTACAATAGGAATTCTATATATTATGAGATCTTGTGACTTTGCTGCTGGAAAGGAACAAGGAAAACATTGATGCCCTAGCCCTGGCGCATTGGCCATTACAGTTTAGTTTAGAGACGCCTTTGGCCCACCGAATCCACAGCGACCAGCAATCCCGCACATTAACACTATCCTACACACACTAGGGACAATTTTACATTTGTACCAAGCCAAGCTACAAACCTGTATGTCTTTGGAATGTGGGAGGAAACTAGAGCAACCGGAGAAAACCCAGGCGGGTCACAGGATGAACGTACAAACTCCGTACAGACAGCACCTAGAGTCATAGATAGTCATAGTTTAATACAATGAGGAAACAGGCCTTTCGGCCCAACATGCCCACACCGGCCAACACTGTACCAGCTACCCTAGTCCCACTTGCCTGCGCCTGGTCCATAACCCTCCAAACCTGTCCTATCCATGTACCTGTCCAACTGTTTCTTAAACGATGGGTTAATTCCAGCCTCAACTACCTCATCTGGCAGCTTGTTCCATACACCCACCACCCTATGTGTGAAAAAAGTTATTTCTCGGATTCCTTTTAAATCTTTTCCCCTTCACCTTGAACCCATGTCCTCTGGTCCTCGTGCAAATACTCTGTGCATCTACCCAATCTATTCCTCTCATGATTTTGTATATAAGATCTCCCCTCATCCTCATACTCTCCATGGTATAGACCCAGCCTACTCAACCACTCCTTATAGCTCAGACCCTCTAGTCCCGGCAACATCCCATAAATCTTTACTGAACCCTTTCAAGCTTGTCAATATCTTTCCTATAACAGGGTGCCCAGAACTGAACACAATATTCTAAATGTGGTCTCACCAACGTCTTATACAACTGCAACATGACCTCCCAACTTCTATACTCAATACTCTGACTGATGAAGGCCAAAGTGCCAAAATACTTTTTGACCACCTTATCTACCTTTGACTCGACATTCATGGAACCATGCACTTGTACACCTAGATCCCTCTGCCCTACAACTCTACCCAGAGGCTGACCATTTATTGTGGAGGTCCTGTTCTTGTTCGACATCCCAAAATTCAACACCTCATACCTGTAGTCAGGATCAAACCCAGGTCTCTGGTGCTGTAAGGCAGCAACTCTACTGCTGCATCACCATGCTGCCCAATTATGGTTGTGAGTCCTAGTTCAGTCTGAGACTTGAACAGAATTTATTTCTAACTTTTTTAAGATGTCATTCCAACCCATGATCCAAGCATCCACATAACTACGTCCGTCCGTCCCCCCCCTACCACCACCCCTAAAAACAGCCCTGGTGGATGTAAATTATCTGAGATTCACCCAATCCAGCACAGACTAGTAGAGCCAGCAACAACAACCCAAAAAAAACATTTATTTCGGACATAAGTGCTGGAGTAACTCAGCCAGTCAGCAACATCTCTGGAGAACATGGGTAGGTGACGTTTCGGGTCAAGGCCCTGTCTGACGACGGGTCTCCATCTGAAACATCACCTATCCATGTTGACCAGAGATGCTGCGTGACCTGCCGGGTTACTCCAGTATGTGTTCCTCTGTGTATTAACCAGCATCTGTACTACATTGTTTCAACATTTCTATAGTACTTTAACAAACTCAGGATGTCATGAAGCTCTTTACAGCCATTGAGTGCCGTGAAAAAGTACTCACTGGTATGATGCAGGAAATTCACACTTCAGTGTTCTCACATCAACCTGGTCCTTCCCTTCCCTTTGCTTTCTGGAATGATCTGTCTCCATCTCATGAGATAGACTAGCCATTATCATCTTTTACCAGCCTTCAACCTCCCACAGCTACCCATACATCTGCGTCAGTCTTCTGGACAATTTAGACCCCTTGCAACTGCTGTACAGAAAAAAATAAGTCTTTCTGACTGTGTACGAAAGCACTGCAGATCGTTTAAATCAAAGGTGGGCACAAAATGCTAGAGTAACTCAGCGGGACAGACAGCATCTCTAGAGAGAAGGAATGGGTGACGTTTCGGGTCGAGACCCTTCTTCAGACAGGTCTCAACCCGAAACGTCATCAAGTCCTTCTCTACAGAGATGCTGCCTGTCCCGCTGAGTTACTCCAGCATTTTGTGTCGATCATCTCTCTTACCTTGCATTCAGTGCTCGATGACCTTGACAATAAGAACACCAATGTCAGGATGTTATTCGTGGTCTACAGGTCAGGCTTCAACAGCACAGTACCAAACAGGCTCACTTTTTATCTTCTTGACCTTAGCCCTGGGGCCTCCATCTACAACTGCCTTCTAGACATTGTAGCTGGCAGGTCTCAGTAAGTTAGAGTTGGCCATAACATTTACTCCGCTTGACTCTCTACATTGGTGCTCATTCTCCTGCTCTACTCCCAATACAAGTACAGTGACACAGTGGCGCAGTAGTACAGACTCGGAAGGCCGCGGTATCCAGCGAGTTGACAGGCCACAGTCCCGCGAGTCGACGGAGCCCGCAGCCAACGGTGCCTGGGTGGACGGAACTCACGGCAGACGGTGCCTGGGTCGATGGAGCCTATGGCACCATAGAGGAACCACAGAGGCATCTGGAGAGGCCGACCGACAGACGAGGATGGACAGGTGGGAGTGAGGATGCCGCCGTCAGGGAAGGAACAAAGGAGGACCCAATATGGGGGGACCTGTAAGGGAGGGGGGAAGAGCAATGGAGGACAATATACGTGTGGATCCTGTCTCTTAGAATCCTCTCCGTTAACTCACTTGCCGTTCCCTTGATTGTCCTTTCAGCCCTTCATAAAAAAGACCCAACATTTTTTATCCAGAATGATAAAAAATAGAATAAAAAATGAGATTGGGACTAGAGATGGTTTTAGCAGAAAGCAGAGAGGGCAAAGGATTCAGAAGAATATTTGAAATCAAGAACTGGTGAAATATATGATCTTTGATGTCCTAAAGGAAGGAATCTTTTGTTGTCATATTACTGAATCTGACGAAGGAGATGGTGGAATTGCAAACAAGGATAGCTTTGATATAGAACGAGTCGGTACTGTTAAAGGGAGAGGTCAATTGCATGTGTATGTGCCGATGCTTAGTAATTGAATGAATGTGGAAAATGTGGAGCTGGAGGCAGTTGTTGACTAAAGAAATGTGGCTGTACAAATGAGTTGTGATCAACACATTAACGAAGACAAGAAGGGAATCATAAACTATTGAGGTTGGAAAAGGGAGAAGTAGAATCTCTTCAAAATAGGCTTTCCTGAAACAAAAATGGCACGGAATTGAATTGTAACTGGAGCAAAAGAAAGGGGTGCTATATTATTTTTAATCTTCTGCATCTAATGGGGCGACTTGTAAGTCCCTAAATCCAGTCTTTTGGTTATTAATGTCAGAAAGTAAGAGATGGTTTCCTTCTGAAACTACAGATGGTTTCCTTTTATACTTTTGGTACTTGTTCTGAGTGAGATGAATGATCATGTCGGTAACATATTTTGTTTAAAATACACTAATGCTGGAATAACTCAACGGGTCAGGCAGCATCTCTGGAGGACGTGGATAGTTAATGTTTTGGATTATGGCTCTTCTTCAGACTGATTGTATTAATGGGGATTAAATTGGGAGAGAGTTGGGGCAGAGCAAAGCCTGGCAAGTCATTTTTAAAGGTATACTTGAAATTGCTCTTGCTGATTATAGCAGTTATTTTTATCTTTTATTGCATTCCCTGTCTGCTATATTAACAGAGATGTTAACCTCATGAAATCATAGAATGGTAATACCACCCACAGCGGCTTTTCATCTCTTTGAGTTGATGCCAGTTCTTTGCAAGAATTAATACTCACATCCAAAATATAGACGGTGTAATGTCATGTAAAATTTTTGGCATGGTACTTTTAAGCCTGAAGTAAAATCTGTACTTGAAATGCCAATTTTTTTCAATATTCCTAGGTCACAAATATAGATATGAATTGTTTGGATTTGTGCCATCTTTTGGATCAAGAGAAAAAAAATAGATAAAAACTGTTTTTCTCTTTGGGGGCAGCACAGTGGCATAGTGATAGAGCACCAGAGACCCGGGTTCGATCCTGACTAAGGGCGCTTATCTGTACAGAGTTTGTACATTCTCCCCGTGACCTGCGTGGGTTTTTGCCAAGATCTTCAGTTTCCTCCCACATTCCAAAGACGTACAAGTTTGCAGGTTAATTGGCTTGGTGTAAATATAAAATTGTCCCTAGTGTGTGTAGGATAGTGTTAATGTACGGGGATCTCTGGTCTGTGCGCACTCAGTGGGCTGATGAGCAGTTTCTGCGCTGTATCTCTAGACTAAAGAAAAATTAAACACACTATGAACTTGGATTCTGAAATCCTGAGGAAATTCAACATTTACAAAGGACAAAGGACATTTATTTATTATCACATACACCAATTGGTGCAGTGAAATTTGAGTTAACACGCAGCATACAAATAACATAAACACAACACTACAGAATTTAACATAAAACATAAAACATCCCACACAGCTGAAACAACGTTTCCCACTGTGAGGGAAGGCAATAAAGTTCAGCCTCTTCCTCATGTTCACCCATGATCGGGGCCTATTGAGGCCTCCGCAGTCGCCGCAACAGCGGCCCGATGTTTCAGGGCCCTCTCGCCGGGATGATGAAACTCCGACGTCGGAACGGAAGAATACTCTCAGCGGCTTGGAGTTTCCGAATCGGCCGCTTCCTACCAGAGACAGCGGTTTCTGAAATCCACAGGCCGAGCTGGGCGGAGCTCCAACACTGGTGATCCTTGGCGAAAGATCCCAAGGCTCCGCGATGTTAGAGTCAGCGTCGCCCACAGCTGGAAAGCGCCGCAGACCACAGCTCCACGGTGTTAGTCAGCAGGCCCTCCGGAGCTCCACACGGCGATCGCGGTAAGGCATCGCCCGCACCGCGATGGAATTCAGTGCTGCGCCGCCGCTGAAGCTCTGCTCGGTCTCGGAAAGGCCGCGCCATTGCAGATGGTAGGCTGGCTCGGAGAAAAGACGCATCCTCGACCAGGTAGTGACTGAGAAAAACGGTTTCCCCCTTCCATCCCCCACCCCCAAATAAACAAGACTAAAAGACCTACAAAAACAAACTTTTAAACAGACTAAATAACAAAAAGTATGAAAGGACAGACAGTGCTGGCGCGGCTGCCACACTCGATGGTGCCGTCACTCGATTATCCAGGACCAGCATTTAGTCCTAAAAATATAAATGTGAAGAGCAAACCTTTCAGTACTGGTGTTGATGGTATGGAATGAACAATGCAAGGTTTAGTGAGTCTGCTGTCATTATTCGGCCCCTGCACAAATCCAGGGATGTGTGTTCTAAATACAGGGCTACCAACATTGGGTGAGAGTTGGGAGTGAGAAATTGCGAGAGACCAAGCCCGAGGGAGCGTAGCAACCAAGGCGGTGGGGGAGGACGTGGGAGGGGGGTGTCCTCCTCCCAATGGTACGGAGCTTTTGCATTTTTCAGCTAGAAATTATGCAATCTGGTGCATACTGTAGCTAGTCTTTTATCTTACACTTGAATGCAACATTTATGCTTTAAATTGCATTAGCTATGAATAAGGTTAGGCTAAATTATATTCCTAATTACATTCCACAGTAGAGCCAGGCTCTGATCATCAGGTGCAGCACATGAATGATCTTAGTGTATTCATGTATGGAAATCAGATTATAATCAAGCACTTGGCCCATGTTGACTAACCTGGGTCGCACTGCACACCTGGTACTACTCCTGACCCTGACTCCAGTTGCATACCTTCTCTCATTCCTGACCCCGAGTCCAGCCTTGCACCTAGCCCCCTATTCTACCCTGATCATAGCTGCTTACCTGCTTAGGTTCCCAGTGCTGAACACTCCCATTGTCCCAGCTTTGACTGCACACGTAATACTATTCCAAACCTTGACTCTGGATGCACACTTGGCCTTGCTCCTGGCCCCTCTGCATGGACAATATATCTGGCCCACACATAAAGCCCCATATCTGACCCCCTGGACTTAAACTTTTACATTCAAGTCCACAGGTGCTTATCTAATGCGGTAATCTTTTATGGGGCACTTCCCGGACCAAATTTTGTATAACAAAATTTGCTACATCCATTGGCTTCCTTGTTATCGAACATGCTAGTTACTTTGTCAAAGAAGTCATCAATTGGTTCAACACAATTTCTCATCCATAAAATTATACTCACTCAGCTGTATAAGTATTCTGTTACCATTCCCTTCATTTTCCTAACAAACTGTCCTGAAGTAATTTTCACCCCCAATATTTTCAGTATTTTGCTGTCTTCCTCTCAGCTGGGACATCCGAAATGCAAAGTCCAATAACTATATATTTAAGCAATAATATTCTATCTAATGTGATCTTGAGAGTACAAAATATTTTGTGTGGTATTCATAACACAACAATGATAAAAAGATCTCTGTTTTGATTGCACCTACCAACATGCATACATTATTGTTACAATGCTCCCCATTCCCAATTACGTTTACATTGAAGTGATTGAAATCCAAGTGAAGTTTAAATGGCATCAGAAAAATAAAACCTCCGGAATCGATAATATTAATTACGTGGTTGGTTGGAGTCAGTATCTAACTTTGAATCTTAAGATGTCCTGGTTCAAGCTAAAAGTAAAGACAAATAATAACCTCCTCACACATTCCCCTGCAAGTATTTCTGTCACTCCTTTAAAATATGCCCCTTTTTAAACAAACTCATAAACATCGCATCTGAATCAGTTTCCATCTGATTACACTCCTTGAGGATGTTCAACTACGTGTTCAATTAATTAAACAACGAGATTGGGGACATTTCTATTGAACCTGTCAAAGGAATTTAGGGGAGCAGGGGAGTTCAGAAATAGTCAGTGAGATAAACAAATATAATAGTTGAGTGGCAAATGACAATAGTGCTACCTTCCCAATATTTAACTGAAGGAAATAATGGGTTTTCGGGGCTGTATGTTGTGACAGTCAGCCTGACACCTTGCATGTCATTTTAATATTACACTTATCCCATCCCCCTGGATATTCCAGATTAATAAATTCAGGTTTTCTCAACTAATTACAAAATCAGGCTAATTACAAATCAATAACATTAGCCAACTCCGAAACACGAAGCGCTGAGCATTGGGATCCAGACATCACGGACAACTGACCCCCGCTCACCCGTTTGGCTGTTCATCTAAATATAAGAGAAGTTAAAGACTTTTCATCACCTGGGGTACTTTAGCTCAAAATCCCTCCCTACTCTTTTTCCAAGGATTGACATTGTAGCAATAATTGAATGTACATTCATTTTGCTACAAGATCACTTTCTGCTCGATAACCATCAGCACAAGGGCACCTCAAGGCTGTGTACTCAGTACCCTGGTCTACTAACTCTATACCCATCACTGTGTAACCGGACACAGTTCCAACTCCATCTTTAAAGTCACCAACAACACCACCTTTGTTGAACGAATTACAGGTAATGATGAGTTAGAGTATAGGAGGGAGATCGATCATCAGATTGAATGGTGACAGAATACCAATCTTGTTCTCAATGACAGTAAAACCAAAGAACTGATTGTTTACTTTAGAAGGCTGAGGCATCCTCCGGCAGCGGGTTGGTGGTGAAGAGAGCCGAGAACTTCAAATTCCTGGGTATAGAATCTCTGAAGAGCTGTCCTGGACTCAGCACATTGATGCAATCATAAAGAAAGCCCATCAATGCCCCCACTTCCTTAGAAAATTGAGGAAATTTGGTATGTCAACGAATACTTTCTTGACTTTCTACAGTTATGTGGTAGAAAGCATATTGACTAATTGCATCATGGCCTGGTACAGCAACTTAAACACCCATAAATGAAAGATCGTACAAAATGTGATGAACACTGCCTTATCCACCTTGGGTACCAACCTCCCCACCATTGATGGGATCCATAGGAGGTGCTGCCTCAAAAAGGCAGCCTGGCCACACTATCATTTCATTCCCACCATCGAGAAGAAGTCTGAAAACTGGGATGTTCAGGAACAGCTTCTTCCCAACAACCATCAGCTATTGAACACTACAAATTCCAACTAAACTTCGAACTATGAATTGTTGTAGTTGCATGAGGGACTTTGGGTGTTGTTTTGTTTTGCACTATATTGGGCTTTTTATTTTATCTATTTTTATTTGCTTATTATGTTACCTGTTGAGTACTGTTAACAACCCTGCTGTGCTGCTGCACGTAAGAATTTACTTGTACTATTTCAGAACGTATGACAATTAAACCCTCTTGACTTGATTATTGACCTCTGTGGAGCAGCACCTTTTGATTCTCATACTACTGGAAACAATTGATCTGCTGGCATTGACATGTGACATCTCTGCCAACCACAGTGAGCGCACTGCCACCTAGCTTAAAACTTACAATTTTGAAATGGTTTTGAATGTGAAATTTGCCGTCACAAGGACCCATTACGGCAAGCAGTACAAATGCGTTTAAGGTAGTTAGACACAGTAAACCCGTTGTTTTAATACGGACCTCTATATAACAGATTTTGGTTATAGAGTATTGGAGAGTGTCCCCACAGTAATCAAACACCACTGTCCCTTTATGAACACCAGCTGCTAGTTACACTGCGAAGGTCATTGAAATTGACAAGCAATTGCTTCGATCCACATTTCTGTCATGATGCCCTATTGAACCGTGTAACAAACAGCCTTTAGTATTTTTAGCTTGCAGTTACTAAAATAAGTATTTAGCCTTTAAAAAGAACTTCATACACTCAGCTGGTTAGACAGAGTTGTGTCATTGGAAGGAGAAATGGAGTTGACATTTATGGTCAATGTCCTTTCACCTTGAACTCCAGGCAGGCACTTGATCATGGGAGTCTCGTTTAGCACGGGGCAGGGTTTCTCACCCCACCACATTGCCACCCCCAATGCCACAGACCTCCCATTTTGCTCTGAATCTCTGAATGCGGAAATCAACAGCAGGGGCAGTGGTTATTGTTGTTACCCAGCTGCACTGAACAAGGTGGTGCCAGGCGATCTTTTTGGCTTGCTGTCATTTATGTCATTTATAAATACTTGTGGCCCCAACACGGGTTACTGGGGGATACTATTCTCTATATCCTGCTGGTTAAACTGTCAATTGAATCAAACCAAGAATGACAAACTAAAGAAAAACATACATTATTCAATCTATGCTTATAATATAGATTAATGTGAGGTTATCCACTTTGGCGGCAAAAATAAGGGGGTAGATTCTAATCTCAATGGGGTTAGGTTAGGCAAGGGGGGGGGGGGTGCAGTGAGACCTGGGCGTCCTTGTACACCAGTCACTGAAAGTTGGCGTGTAGGTACAGCAAGCAGTGAAGAAAGCTCATGGAATGTTGGCCTTCATAACACGAGGATTTCAGTGTAGGAGTAAAGAGGTTCTTCTGCAGTTGTATAGGGCTCTGGTAAGACCACATCTGGAGTATTGTGTCCAGTTTTGGTCTCAGAATTTGAGGAAGGACCTCCTTGTGATTGAGGCAGTGCAGCATAGGTTCACAAGATTGATCCATGGAATGACGGGACTGTCATATGAGGAAAGATTGAAAAGACTAAGCTTATATTCACTGGAGTTTAGAAGGATGAGGGGGGATCTTATAGTCACATATAAAATTATAAAAGGATTGGGCAAGCTAGATGCAGGAAAAATGTTCCCAATGTTAGGCCGGTCCAGAACCAGGGGCCACAGTCTTAGAATAAAGGTGAAGCCATTTAAGACTGAGGTGAGAAAAAACGTTTTCACCCAGAGTTGTGGATTTCTGGAATTCCCTGCCACAGAGGACAGTGGAGGCCAAGTCACTGGATGGATTTAAGAGAGAGTTAGATAGAGCTCTAGGGGCTAGTGGAATCAAGGAATATGGGGAGAAGGCAGGCACGGGTTATTGATTGGGGACGATCAGCCATGATCCCAATGAATGGTGGTGCTGGCTCGAAAGATCGAATGGCCTCGTCCTGCACCTATTTTCTATGTTTCTATGTTAGATCCAGAAGCTGTTTGATTTCAGAATAAACACCAGGCGATTGTTCAGGAGTTGATTGCTTCTTGCAGTGTGTGCTAGTCATTAACAAGTCTGCAGCACATTTTTGCATTTCACTTAATGATATTTCTTTATAATAATCACCTGAGTGATTGAGTATAAATACCTAATAAATTGAGGATTTTGGATGCAGTTTAAAGGTACATAATTTATCACTATTGACTGCATGTTATTGCTTTTAGTAAATACATTGAAAAGACTTTCTGGGACCTCAAAATAGAACTTGACCAACAGCCCACCATTAACATATGTGAAGGAACTGCAGATGCTGGTCACCCATTGCTTCTCTCCAGAGATGCTGCCTGTACCGCTGAGTTACTCCAGCTTTTTGAGTCTACCTTTGAGCCCATCACTAATGCATAGTCCAAGAATCGGTGCATTCTCATTTATTAGCTGAACCATCCTATAAACAATTTTATCCAGTACATGATCCACCCTCAGGGAAAGTAGATGCAAGAAACTCTTGTAAACAGCTTCGTGAAAATTGCATCTAATCTAAACTTGAGTGATAAATCTGTGGGTATCTAGTTTAATAACACAAAACAACTCAAATTCTGACGATCATCATTTAGAATTGACTATATTCCAAAACTGGATAATCAAAAAAGGACATCTTATTAAAATACAACCCATTAACTGAAGTAACACCCATAGTTTAAAATTGGTGGTATAAACATATTGTAAAATAATGTACTGCATAATTTATTTATTTTTTATTTTTTTGTTTTTGTTTTTTGTTATAAGTAAGTACAATAGTGTGGTACTTGAGTACCTAATACATACATACATACATATTACCATTCTTGTACAACTTCGTATTTTTAATTTAATAATAAAAGAACAGTGAAAGAAAAATTAAATAAAGAGTGCCGGAATAGATAGACAAGCGAGTAGAAACTGATAGCGAAAGAAATAAAGAACAGAGATGAAAAGCTAAAAAGATTGAAAGAAAAAGAGAAAGTAAAGAGAAATTAGGAGAGATATACCTATTTCGTATTTTTGCCCATCCATCACCCGGTTCTGAACCATTTAATTTCTAAGGTTGTGTTATGTTGCACCATATGCTTGTAAAAAGTTGATAAAAGGAGACCAAGTCTTTAAGAATTGGTCTACTTTGCCTAGTATGAGGAATCTCATTTCTTCAAGATGTAGCGTTTCCGACATATTTGAAATCCACATTTTAAACGTTGGCATGGTTGTGTTTTTCCGGAATTTGAGTATAAGTTTTTTTGCTGTTATTAAACCATAATTAAGAAGAGCTTCTTGGAATATAGTTAGTTTACTTCCCTCTTCCATTGATCCAAAGATAATCAGTTCTGTATTGGGGTTCAATTTTGTGTTAAATAGTTTTGTAAAAGTTCCAAAAATTTCATTCCAAAATTTATGCAGTTTTGTAAAAGAGACAAAGGAATGTGCTATAGTGGCATTTTGAGTTAGACATTTGTCGCAGATGGGGGAAACATTTGAAAATATTTTATTCAGTCTAATTTTCAAGTAATATAATTTATGTAACATTTAAATTGAATTAGGTTATGTCTTACATTAATTGAACGTTTATGTACATATAATAGATTTTTTTCCCATCTGTTGTTCAGAATTTTTATCAATAACTCTTGTTCCCAGTCCCTTCTAATTGCCTCTGTCATTAGTGTTTCTACATTTAGAATTATATTATATAAGTATGATATTAAATTGCTTGATTCTGCCTTTCTATTCATTCCTTCCTCTAATAAATCTGGGGTTAGAGTTTGATATCCTTGTATATATTTCATCAGATAATCTTGAATTTGAAGATATTTAAAATATTGATTACTTTTCAAATTATACTTTGTAATTGTTGGAATGATAAAAGTTTTCCCATTTCATACATATCTCCCATCATTTTAATTCCTATTCTTTCCCAATCGATAAACCTTTTATCAATAATAGATGGTTTGAATGAGGGATTATTAGCTATTGGAGAAAGAAGCGATAAATTTCTTAAATTTAAAGTTAATTTTATTTGTTTCCAAGTTCGTATTATACTGTGAATAATTGGATTTTTCTTATATATTATATAGTTCAGTTTCATCAGGGAAAGAAGGATCGCTCCTATATAGTAAGGGGAACAGTCCTCTTTCTCCATTTTTATCCAATCTACCTGTTGGACAAAACTGTCCAACCAGTAGATTATATTTTTAATATTCACTGCCCAATGGTAATACAATAAGTTAGGGATGTACTGCATAATTGAAGAAAAATTGTACTATTAAAAAAGAGAAAATAGAAAAAATGAAAACATTCCTAAAAATCACTTTATATAATTCCAGCAATAATTAAATTCTAAAGCAATAGGAGTGCCACAGTGGCACAACTGGTGGGTCTACTGCCTTATAGCGCTGAGACCTTGGATCGAACCTGACTTTCGGGCACTGTCTGTGTGGAGTTTACATGTTCTCTCTGTGACTGCAAAGGGTTTCCTCCGTGAGCTCCGGTTTACTCCTCCATCCCAAAGATCTGTAGGTGTGTAGGATAGTTCATCTCTGCAAATTGCCCCTAATGTGTAAGGAGTGGATAAGAAAGTGGGATAACATAGAATTTGTGTTGATGGTCGGTGTGGACATAGTGTGCCGAAGACTTGTTGCATGCTGTATCTGTACTTTTAAAATAAAAAAAACAATTTAATCTTCAGCGTCAGAAAGGTTATCCCTCCACTAAAAGTCACCAAACATTTGACTGTTCTATGATAATATTTATTGGTGAGCATTTAGTGATTTTAGTAATTTCATGGAATATCCATATCTTAATGCTTAATTTCTAAGTGAGATGCTATCATGGCAAATCCTATGGACAATCGGGACAATTCACATGGCAATTTACCATGACTGCACTTATTTGTGCATGTGCAATGTTTGCTGTAAATTGCTGTGTGATTTACTCCTTTGTATCTCAAAACTGGCATCCAAATTAATTTAAAAATATCAAAATTGTTGGAAATACTCAGCAGGTCATCTGTGGGAAACACAATATTTCAGTTCAGAGGCCCCTTGTCAGAACTCAAAATGGAAATGTTCTGACATAGGGTCGCTGGGTTCTAACATTGACTCTGTTTTCCTTCCTACAGATGCAGCCTGGCCTGCTGAATACTTCCAACTATCTGAGTTATTTTTTAGATTTCCAACAGCTGCAGTTTTTCAGAATGTTGACCATATTAATTAGTTCTTCTCGAAAACATGATATGTTTTTTAATGATTATCTCATAGTATGTCATTGTATTCTCTCTTTTTTTCTCTTTGTTGCAGCATGTTATATGTACTGGACTATGGTGTAAGTTAGAAGGTGAACAAGAGTGTAAAACCAAACTGGACCCACCACTAGATGGAACTGAGTGTGAGCGAGAAAAGGTAAGAATTCCAAACTCAGCATTTAAAGCTCATTTATGCTTTCATATCTTTCTTTGTGATGCATGAAAAACGTGTTCATAGCAAATGTTCCAAGTTGTATCCCAAGATCCCTTTTCTGAAGAATGATACAGAAGTTTTAAACCACAGATATCGGTGGACTATAATCGAGGGGGGTAAACCATGCAGGCCGTACAATTATTGACCCAGGATTGTTTTAAAAATAACTTTTTCAACAAAATCCCAGACATGAAATGTAAATAGAAAATGTTGAAAACTCTTTGGAAGATCCCGTGTAAAGGAGATTAGTTCAACTTGGTATCATTTTTGGCATGGACATTGTGAGCCAAAGGGCTTGTTCCTGTGTTGTATTGCCCTATATTCAACATTAATAATGCTATTCTATTTCAAACTGAAGACTCTTAGGTCGGGTCCTCTTTCTACAGACACTGCATTTCTGCACATTGGGCATTGCTACTAAATTTACAGTAGAAATACCCAATGTGCTGAGATGTACATTGTAAGAAATCAAATATTACCCTATCTCCATTGTAGTTTAAGAAAGAACTGCAGATGCTGGAAAAATCAAAGGTAGACAAAAATGCTGGAGAAACCCAGCGGGTGAGGCAGCATTGTCGTTTAGTTCAGAGATATATCGCGCGGAAACAGGCTCGTCGGCCCACCGAGTCCACGTCGACCCAGCGATCCCCTCACATTAACATTATCCTGCACACACTAGAGACAATTTACATTTATACCAAGCCAATTAACCTACAAACCCGTACGTCTTTGGAGCGTGGGAAGAAATTGAAGATCTTGGAGAGAACCCACACGGTCACGGGGAGAACGTACAAACTCCGTACAGACAGCACCCGTAGTTAGGGTTGAACCCGCCTTTCTGGCGCTGAATGCACTGTAAGGCGGCAACTTTACCGCTGTGCCACAGTGCCGCCCAGTCTTTAAGTGTCTTTTGCACTAGAGCATGAATAATTGGTATCCATTATCTGACTAATTAAAATTCATAAAATGCATGATGTCATTGATGTGCTGATTAAAGAGGAAATGCTCTTGACTTTGGTGCTTACACAAAATGTCCTCTCCCTTCCAAACCAATGTTGATTATACCTAGAAGTCCTATTTTTCTTTGGCTACATTCAGTGTGCATTTTATGAAATGTTATTGTAACATTTTGCGAACTCTGCTATTCATTTGTGATTTCACTATTTCTGTAACTGTAAAGGTATATTCCACATTCTGGTTGTATTTCTTCCTTGTATTACTGCTGTGCTTGTGCATTGCGCGATTGTACTCGTGCATGGGATTATTTGACTGGATAGCTTGCAAAACAGAGCATTTAGCTATATTGCAGTAGACTTGACAATAATAAAAGAGTATAAAGTGACATGGGCGAGGGTGGGGAAGGTCAAGAGGTGAGTGGTGAAAGGTAGATCAAGGTGAAGAGAAGATGGTGCAGATGGGTCCGGTGGAGGAGAGGAAGGCAGAAAGAGTGAGAGAGGCTGGGAGGTGATAGGTGGAGGTAATAAAGGGTTGCAGTTGGTGGAATCTGATAGGAAAGGAAGGCGATGCATGGAACCAAATAATGGAGGTAGGGTGGACAGGTGGGAACAGTGAGGGTGGTGGGGGGAGGTAGTGGGAAGAGTGTGGGGAAGGACAAAGTGGGTTCGTGAGTGTGAGTAAATGAATGGGTGGAAAGATACTGGGGTAATAGGGGGGTGGGGTTGAAGAGTGTACGTGAGAGGAATGGGGTAGATTAGAAAGAGAGAAAAAAAGGACAAATGGAATTGGTTTCCTAAAGTTAAAGAATTCAGGTTGTAGGCTACTCAGGTGGAACAGGAGGTAATGTGCCATAAAAAATATGTAGCTACTGTATCTGCTTTTACTACAAAATTAATTGTAATTTACTGAAATGGTAGAAGCTATAACTTATACATATATTTTACAGACTCTATGGTAAGAAGCATAATATAAATTTCTAACAATTTATGCGTTTTTTGTAATGGATTTTTTCAATTTTTCAGCAATTATCTAAAATGTATGAAAAAGTTGTGGTATATCTCCTTAGACAAACAGAATGAAGCACCTTTCATGATCAAATCAGGAACTAAACCACAAAAGTATTGGATATTTTATTCAGTGTTAAATCAGGTTAAGAAAGAAGAGAACTAAAATAAATATCAATTATAAGAGTGAAAAAAATCAAAACTAAAAGAAATTCAACAATAAAAGATAAATGTTGTAACAATTCACAATTGCAAAATATGAATTAAGAGCAGGTGAAATTATTTGGTAATACCTAATAGCCCTGTCCCACGGTGCGAGTCCACCCACGAGTTATCCCGAGTTAAGGAAAAAATCAAACTCGTGGTTGTCTTCGAGAATCCAAGTTTATGTTCAAGAGTTTAAACGAGTTCCCACGTGTATGTCTAAGTTTGTCGTTTACTTCACATTTCTGCGATGTACCAAGTTCCTCTCCCGAGTTACTCTTGTTTCAAATAAGTTCCCACTTCGGACCCAAACTCATTGTTTCATACTGCCTTCCTCCCATATTAGTGGAATTGTAAAACAAGTATTAATAATTGTATTACGAAATAGGACATACAGGGTGAATTCAGTAGGTCAGGCAGCGTATGGGGAAAGAGGAATAGTCACGGTTCTTCAGTTTCCTCGTCAAATTGGGAAACTACTGTGTAGGAAGGAACTGCAGAGGCTGGATATTGCCAAAGATAAACAAAAAATGTTGGAGTCACTCAGCAGGCCAGGCAGCATCTCTGGAGAGAAGGAATGGTTGAATTTTCGGATAGGAACTCTTCAGTCTGAAAAAGGGTTTGGACCGATAACGTCACCTATTCCTTTTCTCCAGAGATGCTGGGAAACTAATATTCTAGATTTGAATCATCACCCGAATCTTTTTTATTAAACTAACAAATGGATGTTCAATCTTATGCATTGATAGTGAATGACCATGTTTCACATACGGGAGAGATGAACGCTATATTAGTTGTTACCCGCGCAGTCCGCACTAGTTTGCAGAGCCTCTTGTCACCATGTTCGCTCTGCGGGCCCCTACAAATTCGTTCATCTGGAAAACCCTGAGACAAAAAAATGGTGTTAAGAATGGTGTTAGATTAAGGAGGGGCTGGACTACTTAAACAAACCCACAACAAAGGGGGCGGAATGTGACCTGTCACAATGAAAGAAAAAGAGAACCATTTTTTTCTGCGTGGCAAAAGCAAGATTTCCGAGTAGTCACTCAATGGACGAGACTTGTCTTGGACATAGTCCCTTTGTACTGGGGCAGAAGGGGAGTATCAGGAACTTCTAGAGGGGATATTCTATTTGATCCTACATTAAAGGTTATTATCAAATGCTTTATATTAATATCAAAGGGCCCATTCGACAAATATTATCAATAAGTCTGCATTGAAATTCAATGCTTTGTTTTAAATTCAATTGCTTTGAATTTAATGCAATTACCCGCTCTATTCCAAAGGCCAAGGTGAGATTCCCACAGGTGTCTCCAGCATCAGGGGATCATTCCTGACAGGCAGACTTGGTGAACCTTTTTTTACTCAACTTTTTTATCTCTGTCCAGCTGTAAGAGTACCCACGGTAAACTCATGAGTCACTACGGTAAACTCATGGGCTACTACGGTATTACAACGAGTTTAAAAGTTTCAACATTTTCCTTCAAGAGTATATTTGACTCGTGGAAATCTTTCAACATGTCTATCACTATATATAGAAGTTTTTCGAACTTTGATCTGGAAAGGCGTCCACCAATGTTAAGACTATTGCCCCGGTCCATGCATCGCCAACTGGTGGAAGCAGGAACCTGATAGGTGAAGAGGAGCAGTTTGGCTGATGGAGTCAGGTGGAGGAGAGATGGGTGGAAAGAGTGACAACAGCACTTACTTCCCATTGCCATAGACCCTTACCATTCACCTTGACATTTTAAAAACCTTAATCAAATCATCATTTAATTTTGGAATTCCAGAGAATATAACCGTACTTTGTGCAGTTTCAAATCTCGTTAAAAGATTATTTAGGTTAAAGTTTAACATTTTGTGGTGTGTTTAATTTATATCTTTAAGATAAGTGTCAGAACTTGAAATATTCCATTAATTGTATAAAACAGCATAATTATGCGGTGTTTCTTAAGTTCTCAGTGTTTTGAGTCATCCTCACTCTAGTCATAAGGCGTAAACCAGGGCATTCTGACATCAACTTTTGGAATGCATTGTGGAACACACTTTCACTAATGGGTAATCTTAATTGTAAATCTTAAATATGCCGTCATAGCATTTTGCTTCTTGCTTCAAATGAGAGGATAATTATGAACTGCCAGTTATTTTCAATATGCATTAGGACAAAACTCTTCACCGAGCATGCATTTATAATGTTATCATTGCAATAATTAGTGAAAGTAGAATTAGTTGAATACATGTCTCTGTATGCCATTTCATCAGAATTCTTCAGCTCCAACTGCGACTTAATGCGTTAGTGTGACATTCCCATTTTCTGTTGCCTCGTATTGTGAGATTGCCAATTCATGCAAAATCAGGAAAATGCTATCCTTTATGTCCCTGCCAAATGAAACTGTTTGAGACTGCTTAAAATCATTGTGCGTTGTAATAATTGAGCCAAGAAACAAAGAAACGTTCAACCATCTATCTGGATTTGAACCCAATGAAAGGTCATTTAGAAACCGCTGAACCACCCAACCTCTTGTGGGTTGGAGCTTTCTTTCTCTATTAATTTATTGAGTGATTTGATTTGCTTTACTTGGATTTCAGACTAGCAAACATTTGGAATTTCCATTTATTTCACTCATAAAACACAGAAGTTCTGCATTTTAGCTAATTTATTCATGAGTATGGTTTAACAGTGAACACTCTTTATGCAGAATGTAAAACCTTTGAGCAGGAATCTCAAGAATAAGTTTTATTGCCCTGACCTCAATTAAAAAATTACGACCACCACAAAATTAACTTCTACACCAAGGCAACTCTGCCCAATAAACCATGCCACATACGACACAAAGCTGAATGAGATGTCCTTGTGCATCCTTCATAGTTTGTCTTCTATGTACCTTTCACAGCCCTGGTGCCTACATGCAGTTGTTATCAGATGCAGCATTCTGGCAGAGGTTTCTAAGTTGAGACTTCAAAAGCCGTTAGAGACACAGACCTCTTCAGCAGTTCTAGGGTAAGTCAGCCCAGTTCCTTACCACATCATCGCATCTTGAGGGACTGACAGACAAACAGTAAGATTGTATGATGGAGCAGCATATCTGACATCTCAAATCCTGCCATCCTGCGAAGGTGCGAGATATGTGCTCTGCACAAACACTACCACTACCCTAGGCAGCAACTCAACAATCACTATCCCCATTTAGTACTATGATTCTGACTGTGGTGCCACTCTAACGCTACCGAGGGTTTGAACACTGGAGTCTTTTGTCTTCGCTATTTTAGAACCATACTGTCGAGAATAACACAATTTGACCCACTGTACCAGGGCTTTGAACGTGCTCCTTAGATTGCTCCAATCCCTTGTTTTCCTCCATATCCCTCCAAACGTTCTCAATACAGATGTTTTCTATCGGAACAATAAACGTTTTGATTACTTCATCTTATCACCCCCTGGAAAGGGCATGTCCCACTTTCCCGAGTTATTCACGAATTCTCCTGTTTTCAAACTCGCAGAGTGTTCATAATGAGTCCGTAGGAGTCCGTGGATATATCGTAGCGGCTCGTTATGCCAGCCGTAGGTACTCATGGCTATTTTTTTACTCCGACTTATCGACTTACCTGACGTCCCGACTTACCTGATGCCCCGAGTACCCACGGCTGGCATAACGAGCCGCTACGATACATCCATGGACTTACGGCCTCCTACGGAATCGTTACAAACATTCTGCGAGTTTGAAAACTCGGGAGAATTTGTGAATAACTCGGGAAAGACGGACAGGGCATTAAATAAGAACATGATCAATTCACAATCTATTTTCACCTCAATAATGTTGCTCCATTTCAGTATTTTGTATTTAAATTATCACTCACCCAACATAATTAGGGGAGTGCTAATTGGGTGTGTGTCAGAGGTTTTGGGGAGAAGACAGGAGAATGGGGTTAGGAGGGAGAGATATATCAGCCATGATTGGATGGCAGAGTATTGATTGACCAAATGGCCTAATTCTGCTCCTATCACTTATAACCATATGACAATAGACAATAGGTGCAGAAGTAGGCCATTCGGCCCTTCAAGCCAGCACCGCCATTTAATATCATGGCTGATCATCCCCAATCAGTACCCCTTCCTGCCTTCTCCCCATAATCCCTGACTCCGCTATATTTAAGAGCCCTATTTAGCTTTCTCTTGAAAGCATCCAGACAACCTGCCACCACTGCCCTCTGAGGCAGAGAATTCCGCAGACTCATCACTCTCTATGAGAAAAAGTGTTTCCTCGTCTCCGTTATAAATGGCTTACTCCTTATTCTTAAACTATGGCCCCTGGTTCTGGACTCCCCCAACATCGGGAACATGTTTCCTGCCTCTAGCGTGTCCAAAACCCTTAACAATCTTATATGTTTCAATGACCATCCCAGGAATGAATCTTGTAAACCTACTCTGCACTCCCTCAATAGCAAGAATATCCTTCCTCAAATTAGGGGACCAAAACTGCACACAATACTCCAGGTGTTGTCTCACTAGGGTTCTGTACAACTGTAGAAGGAACTCTTTGCTCCTATATTCAACTCCCCTTGTTATAAAGGCCAACATGCATTCACTGTCTTCACTGCCAGCTGTACTTGCAGGCTTACTTTCATAGACTGATGAACAAGGACCCCCAGATCCCGTTGTACTTCCCCTTTTCCCAACTTGACGCCATTTAGATAGTAATCCGCCTTTCTGTTTTTGCTACCAAAGTGGATAACCTCACATTTATCCGCGTTAAACTTCATCTGCCACGCATCTGTCCACTCCCCCAACCTGTCCAAGTCACCCTGCATTCTCATAGCATCCTCCTCACAGTTCACACTGCCACCCAGATTTGTGTCATCTGCAAATTTGCTAATGTTACTTTGAATCCCTTCATCCAAATCATTGATGTATATTGTAAGTAGCTGCGGTCCCAGCACCAAGCCTTGCGGTACCCCACTAGTCACTGCCTGCCATTCTGAAAGGGACCCGTTAATCCCTACACTTTGTTTCCTGTCTGCCGACCAATTTTCTATCCATGTCAGCACTCTACCCCCAATACCTTCTGCCCTAATTTTGCCCACTAATCTCCTATGTGGGACCTTATCAAATGCTTTCTGAAAGTCCAGGTACACTACATCCATTGGCTCTCCCTTGTCCATTTTCCTAGTTACATCTTCAAAAATTTCCAGAATATTAGTTAAGAATGATTTCCCCTTTGTAAATCAAAAGTCAAAGTCAAAAGAGTTTATTGTCATGTGTCCCTGACAGGACAATTAAATTCTTTCTTTGCATAGCAAAACAGAACATAGTAGGCATTGACTACAATTATATACATAAATACACACATTAATTAATAAATTAATAAAGTGCAAATAACAGGTGGAAGGATATTAATTTTCAGAGTTTTGTCCGAGCCAAGTTTAATAGCCTGATGGCTGTGGGGAAGTAGCTATTCCTGAACCGGGTCGTTGCAGTTCTCAGGCTCCTGTACCTTCTACCCGAAGGTAGCAGGGAGATGAGTGTGTGGCCAGGGTGGTGTGGGTCCTTGATGATGCTGCCAACCTTTTTGAGGCAGCGACTGTGGTAGATCCCCTCGATGGAAGGAAGGTCAGAGTCGATGATGGACTGGGCAGTGTTTACTACTTTTTGTAGTTTCCTCTCCAGGGCACTCATGTTGCCGAACCAAGCCACGATGCAACCGGTCAGCAAGCTCTCTACTGTGCACCTGTAGAAGTTAGAGAGAGTCCTCCTTGACAGACCGACTCTCCGTAATCTTCTCAGGAAGTAGAGGCGCTGATGAGCTTTTATAATAATTGCATCTGTGTTCTCGGACCAGGAAAGATCTTCACAGATGTGCACGCCCAGGAATTTGAAGCTCTTGACCCTTTCAACCATCGACCCATTGATATAAACAGGACTGTGGGTCCCCATCCTACTCCTTTCAAAGTCCACAATCAGTTCCTTGGTTTTGCTGGTGTTGAGAGCCTGGTTATTGTGCTGGCACCATATGGACAGTCGCTCGATCTCTCTTCTGTACTCCGACTCATCCCCATCAGTGATACGTCCCACTACAGTGGTGTCGTCAGCGAACTTGATGATGGAGTTCGCACTATGACCGGCTACGCAGTTATGAGTATAGAGTGAGTACAGCAGGGGGCTGAGCACGCAGCCTTGAGGTGCTCCCGTGCTGATTGTTATCGAGTCTGACACATTTCCACCAATACGAACAGACTGTCGTCTGTGAATGAGGAAGTCGAGGATCCAATTGCAGAGGGATGCGCAGAGACCCAGTTCTGCGAGTTTGGTAACCAGCTTGGAGGGGATGATTGTGTTAAATGCCGAGCTGTAGTCAATGAATAACAGCCTGACATATGAGTTTTTGTTGTCCAAGTGGTCCAGAGCGGAGTGGAGGGCCAGGGAGATCACGTCCACCGTTGATCTGTTGTGGCGGTAAGCGAACTGCAGTGGGTCCAGGTTTTTGTCGAGGTAGGAGTTGATTTGCGCCATGATCAACCTCTCGAAGCACCTCTCGTGCCACAGGTCGATAGTCATTGAGGCACGTCACCTTGCTCTTCTTGGGCACCGGTATTATTGATGCCCTTTTGAAGCAGGTGGGAACCTCAGACCTCAGAGTGACAGGTTGAAAATGTCCGTAAAAACTCCAGCCAGTTGGTCCGCACAGGTTTGTAGAACACGACCAGGTATGCCATCAGGTCCAGACGCTTTTCGAGGGTTCACCCCTCTGAAGGATTTCCTGACGTCGGCCTCTGTGACTGAGACTGAAATACCATCACAACGAATGGGGGCTCGGGAAGGCACATCGGTGTTCACCCTATCAAAGCGTGCGTAAAATGCATTGAGCTCATCAGGGAGTGATGTATCGCCGACATCCGAGCTGCCTCCTGGTTTCGCCTTGTAGAAGGTGATTGCATTCAGTCCCCACCACAGCTGCCGAACATCTGTCTAGTTTGGAGCAGAAACATCCTCCAGTTTGGAGCAGAACTCCCTTTTTTGCCTTTTTGATGGCCTTACCAAGGTCGTATCTGGACTTCGTGTAGACCACTGTATCATCAGACATGAATGCCCGGTGTCTGGTCTTCAGAGGAGTGCGGATCTCACAGTTCATCCAAGGTTTCTGATTGGGAAACACTCGGAAGATTTTTGTAGGGATGCAGTCCTCCACACATTTCTTAATGAAATCTGTAACGACTGTGGCGCATTCATTCAAGTCCGTTGCCGAGTCCTTGAACACTGCCCAGTCTACAGACTCCAAACAGTCCTGTAGTTGTTCCTCTGCCCCCCCCCCCCCCCCCCCCGACCAGCTCTGTACTGTCCTCTCCTCTGGGGGTGCGCTCTTTAATTGCTGCCTGTAGGCAGGAAGAAGCAGCACCGCGGTATGGTCGGATTTACCGAAGTGAGGGCGAGGGATAGAGCGATAGGCATTCTTGATGGTGGTGTAGCAGTGGTCGAGGGTGTTTGGTCCCCTGGTGCAGCAGGAGACATGTTGGTGGAAGTTGGGGAGTGATTTCTTTAGGTTTGCCTTATTGAAGTCCCCAGCAATGGTGGTAAAAGCCTCGGGGTAAGACGTCTGGTGTTTGTTGACCACGGCGTGCAGCTCCTCCAGTGCCAGACGGACGTCTGCCTGGGGTGGGATGTAGACCGCGATCAGGATGATGGAGGTGAATTCCCTCAGAAGGTAGAAGGGACGGCACTTCACCGCCAGATGTTCGAGGTGTGGAGAGCAGGAGTTGGACAGGACTGCACATCTGTGCACCACGCAGAGTTGACCATGAGGCAGACGCCCCCTCCTCTCCCTTTCCCAGATGCCAGTGTACGGTCCATGTGATGGATGGAGAACCCTTCAGGCTGGACCGCTGAGTCTGGGGAGCTGGGGGTGAGCCATGTCTCTGTGAAACAGAACACTGAGCATTCCCTCAGCTCCCTTTGATAGAGCAGCCTTGCCCTTAAGTCTTCCACTTTATTTTCAAGGGACTGTACATTGGCCAGTAGGATGGTAGGGAGAGGGGGCCGAAGTCCCCTGCGCTTCAGTCTGACCTGAAGTCCTGCCCGCCGGCCACGTTTCCGGACACAATGGAGGCTTCCCCTTTGTTTCCAGGTACTGTGTTTCCTGTACCTGCTGTTTCTGCAGACCTGCGCTGGAACGGGAATTCCCTCACAGACGGCAGCTCCAGCTTCTTAACGAACGGGGGTTCCCTCAGAGTCAGCAGCTGCAGCTTCATTTTTTCTGGGATATCCAGCCCGTCGGCTCTGGAGGTCATCCCGCGGTTTCCAGGTGCCGTACCTGGGATCCTCAGTCGGGTCGGGAGTTTCACAGCCAGCGTGGGAAAGTTTAAAGTCCGGGGCTCCCGCAGCTGAGGGAGATCGCGAAATTTCCAGCGCTTTCAGCTGCCCAAGCAGCCTGCCTGAAACGGCACCGATTACTGCCGTTTCCCTGATGCAGGTGAGTTGATAGAAGTTGTAGGTAATTCTTTTCAGTTCTGGTGCTCCGCAAAAGTCGCCACAGGCAGGCGCCACCTTGAGCACAGATCCATGCTGACTCGGACCGATCCTGTTACTGCTATCCAAATGTGCGGCTATTTCATCTTTTATAATTGACTCCAGCATCTTCCTCACCACTGATGTCAGGCTAACTGGTCTTTAATTCCCTGTTTTCTCTCCTGCTTTTCTTAAAAAGTGGGTTAACATTAGCTACCCTCCAATCCACAGGAACTGATCCTGAGTCTATAGAACATTGGAAAATTATCACCAATGCATCCACGATTTCTAGAGCCACTTCCTTAAGTACCCTGTGATGCAGACCACCAGGCCCTGGGGATCAGCCTTCAGTCCCAGCAGTCTATCCAACACCATTTCCTGCCTAATGTGGATTTCCTTCAGTTCCTCTGTCACCCCAGATCCTCTGGCCACTACTATATCAGGAAGATTGTTGTGTCCTCCTTAGTGAAGACAGATCCAAAGTACCTGTTCAACTCCTCTGCCATTTCCTTGTTCCCCATAATAAATTCACCTTTTTCGGTCATCAAGGGTCCAACTTTGGTCTTAACTATTTTTTTCCTCTTCACATACCTAAAGAAGCTTTTACTATCCTCCTTTATATTCTTGGCTAGCTTACCTTCTAATCTCATCTTTTCTCCCCATATTGTCTTTATAGTTATCTTCTGTTGTTCTTTAAACATTACCCAATCCTCTTGCTTCCCGCCCCTCTTTGCTACGTTGTACTTCTTCGCATTAATTTTTATACTGTCTCTGACGTCCTTGTCAGCCATGGTCGTCCCTTTCTCCCCTTGGAATCATTCTTCCTCCTAGGAATGAACTGATCCTGCACCTTCTGTATTATTCCTAGAAATACCTGCCATTGTTGTTCCACTGTCATTCCTGCTAGTGTATCTTTCCAATCAACTTTGGCCAGCTCCTCCCTCATGGCCCCATAATATGAATTACTATTTGCAGAAGAGAGGAAATCAAAAGCACAACATAGATACAAATTGCTTTGGGGCATCCTGAGAGGGACTTGCAATAACATCAGTCAATAAATATGGAACAGTATAGAAATTTGATTATTGTCAGGCAGAAATCTGATTTGACCTATATTCAGAATATATCAATATTTGATGATGCAATCACCATATAAAATGATTTGAAAATATTTCCGGGTTTGTCCTACCATGAGTTCTGTGTATGGACACAAATCTGGTGGATGCTTTGAAAGAAAGGTAGGTTGATCACCATGGATGTCAATTGAATTCAGAACGAGAGAGTGTCTTGGCCTCAAAGATTAAGCTGGGTGATGAGTCCTCCCAAAACTTGCAACTTAATCCAAAATATACCTTTGGATAAATAAATTATTTAATCTATATTTTTTTTCCATGTGGCAAAGGTGTATAGATTACCCTAATTGTTCCATTTCCCATGCATAAACAAATTAGAGAAGAAATTAATTTACTATGTTACTGTATCAGAAGTGTATGAGATTCATCAAGAAAAAAGGAAAAAAAAACTCGATTAATCTACCGCATGCAAAGATCCTTTGCAACTCCTTGGTGGAAACCCTCAAAATCTTAGAATCTAGTAAAGGGTTAAGAAACAATGCGGAATGTTATCCTCGGTCACGAAAACTACTTTTGGGAGCCAATATGTGTTTTCAGGAAATTCTCCAAGGAAAATACTGTTAAAATTTTATAATGAGCAGTATGGGAAAATATATCCATTAACAATAATTTTCCGCAGACAGTCTTCCATGTTACCAGTTTTAGATCCACCATGTGTAAGATAAAGACAGGCATTCATCTCACGGTGACCCCAGATTGTTGAAATTGACAAAGGTGGAAATAAATCTTGTGGCAGACGGTAGCTATGAGCAGGACGTTCTTTATCATCAATCTACAGAAATGTCACATGTACCAACAAGCTGAGGTTGAGTGCATTCCACCAAGGTAAGTGTTTGATGCAGTCCTAATGGTAGATAAGTTATGGACTTGTTATTGCTTTGTCAAGCCTGTTGTGAACGTGACCTGCTGCATTACTTCGCAGGCTTGAAATGTCGGCGCGCATGCTTGGAGCAAAATCTCACAGAATGGTCCTTCACATCTCAAATCAACTAACTCTTTCCACAGTGTAAATCACTATGTGTTTCTATCTTGAATTTGTCACTTTTCATTAAGATTCCTTGTTACCCACACTAAGATTTGAAATCTTGTTATCAATACAATGGGACTAACTGAATATGAAGCATCTATTAACTCTGGTGTAAAAGCAATGATTCAGGCAGGGCAGAACTCTGCAGTCAGGATCATGACAGGAAGTATTATGAAATGTTTCTGAGCCATAGACTCATACTGCAGGGAAACAGGCACTTTGATGCACCATCCACACTGACCAGCAAGCACTCATTTACACTGATCCTATTTTATTCTCCCCTCATTCCTATCAATTTACCTCAGGTTCTCCATTCATTAATGCTCACAATTTCAGTGGCCAATGAACCTACTATCCTGCATGTCTTTTGCATGTGGATATAAACTGGAGGATCAGAAGGAAATGAGCACAGTCACAAGCAGAATATACAAACTCTGCACAGACAGTACCAGAGGTCGGGATTGAACCCGTGACTGAGTCACATGCACAGTAGATGCAATTACAAAAATATATTAAACTTGACTAAGGTAGAAATAACAAAACAAGGAACTGCGGATGCTGGTTTACAAAAAAGGACACAAAGTGCTGGAGTAACTGAACAGGTCAGGCAGCATCTCTGGAGAACATGGATAGGTGATATTTTGGAGACCTTTCTTCAGACTTCTGAAGAAGGATCCCAATTCAAATTGCCACTAATCCATGTTCTCCAGAGATGATTCCTGACCCATGTAGTTACTTCAACACTTTGTGTCTTTTTTAATACTGTAAATTGTACCTTTCCTGTGATGTTTATTGGGGTTGAAAAATGGAAGTTAGACAGTTTGCATTGTTTGCATTGTGGGCATCTGATACTTAGAGTCCAGAAAGGGCAACTGGCCACTGTGTCAGATGCCTTCGATTCTAAATGACTTGGATGGTTGGAGCGGAGAAGTGTGACTCCAAGATAGACATTATCAGCATGTGTGACATTATCAGCATGTGTGATGAAGCCAGCTTTATTCAGAATTCAGCATTGAAGAGTACTGTTGAATGGCATTGAGTGTTCAGCTTGGAGTTCAAATTCTTTATTTTACCTTGGTTTCAGCAATCAGTCAGTCATGTTATTAAAATGTCCAAGTCTTCCCAGGGGACTGTAAAGTTATAGTGGAACTGCATTTAGGCTGTATAGTTAAACATATTCCATGTTTCTGTTTTCTGAAAAAGGCTGTTACAGAGTAGTTTTATGTTCAGCGATAATAAATAATTAATGTTTCAAACTGTGGCTGGATGTGATACTTTTATCATTGTCACTATAAGCCTTTTGAACCAATATTGAAAGAGAAACAGAAAATTGAAGTAAATCTCATCAGAGAGAATTTGTTGTGTGGGGTGGGGAGTGGAAAGTGGGGGTGGGTGTGAGGAAAGGGGGAGGGGGGGTATGGAGGAGGGGGAAGGGGTGTGGGGGAATGGGGGGGGTGGGGGTAAGGGGTGTGGGGGGAAGGGGGGGGGTGTGGGGAAAGGGGGGGTATGGGGAAAGAGGAAGGGTGGTGTGGGGAAATGGGGGGGGTATGGGGAAAGGGGGGTGGGGGAAGGGAGGTGTGGGGAATCGGGGGGAAGGAGGGGTGGTACAGCAGACGCAGCCCGCACTCTGCTCACTCTGCACCTTCAGCTTCCGGCCTCACGCAGCAGATCCTGGTCCTACTCCGGCTTCTCTCAGAGGCTTCAACTCAACAGCTTCCGGTGGGTCTTGCTGGTATCCGCAGAAGCAGCCCGCAGGCTGCACTCCCTCTGCGAGCTGCACACTCTCTGCGACCTGCTCAGTCTCCGCAAGTTGCACACTCTCTGCGAGCTGCTCAACACACTGCGCTCCTTCAGCTTTTTATTCGCCTCACCGCCGTTATTGACGGCGGGTTCTGGAAGGGGTTGTTTTTACGATGTTTAAACCTTCATAACTTTTGTGCTATTTTACCGATCGGAACAAAAATTATTTGACTTGCAGCAGAGGAGAATAGTGAGTAAGGTGGCAAAAAATCGTAACGATATGGGGGATCGTTTTTGCGCAAATTTAAAAGCAACACAGACCAGAAGTGGTCAAGATGAGAGTTTTAGTAATAGTATAGATATAGATGTACCATATGAATACTTTTTTTAAAAACATTTTTGTAAGAAATCTATTAAGCCTATTGTCGGTGCTAAGCAACTCAATGCTCTTCAAACAGAAATAGAGGATATACACAGAAGGTTATAGATTCATAGAGCTCTATAGCATGGAAACAGGCCCTTCGGCCCAACATGCCCATGCCAACCAGGTTGCCTAACTGAGTGAGTCCCACTTGCCTGTACCTGTCCCATATTCCTCCAAGCCTTTCCAATCCATGCATTCGTCCAAATGCCTTTGAAATGTCATAATTGTACCTACCTCAACCATTTTCTCTGCCAACCCATCACCCTCTGTGAAAAGTTCTTCCTCCGGTCCCTTTTCAATACATTTATACTCATCTTTATCCTATGCCCTTGTGTTTTAGATTCCCCTGCCCTTGAGAAAAGACTATGGCTATTCACATTATCTCTGCCCCCATGATTTTACACGGTAATCCCGGCACTTCAGGGGAGAAGAGACCCAGCCTATCCAGTCTTTCATTATAACTTAAATCCTTCAGACCCAGTAACATCTTGTAAATCATATTTGCAGCCTTTCCAGTTTAAAGTTAACCTTCCAATCACAGGGAGACCAGATTTGTACAAAGTACTTCAAATGTGGCCTTATCAATACCTCGTAGAGCTATAAAGTGACATTTCAATCCATGTACTCAATAGTGTGACATTTCAAATTCCTTATTCATCAACCTTTTTAGTCGTGTCACCTCCTTCATGAAACTATGTATCTGCATCCCTCATTCTGCCTATTCTACAGCACTCCCACAGCTCTTTCATTTACTGCGTAGTTCTTGCCCTTGTTAGTCTTTCCAAAATGCAACAATTCGCATTTATCTGAATTAAACTCCATCTGCCATTCCTCAGTCCTGTTGGCCCATTTGATTAATATCCCATTGTAATGTTAAGTATCCATCTTCATTGTCCACTATGCCACGAATTTTAGGGTAATCTGCAAATTTACTAATCATGCCAACTATATTCGCATCCAAATCATAAATGTAAATAAACAACCGTGTACCCAACAATGAAACCATTCTGTTTCCATTTTCTTATTAATACATTCATTTTAGTAACTTAATGTAGAATTTTTTTTTTGTTACTCCAATCCACAGGCTTACTGCTTTTTGGCAACATTATAAAACTTTATTTGATCTAATACAGTCTCAAACTTCTCTTAATAGGTACAGCTAAATGTTCCTGCTTTTGTTTTTACCTTAAATGGATATATTTAAAGTAAACTTTGTATTAATTCTTTTTAAATTTGCCATTTCTTATTTATTGTCATACCTTTTATTGTCATTTAGTTTAGTTTAGTTTAGAAATACATCATGGAACACCTCACTTGTTAAACCTCCAGTTTGAAAAAAAACCAGCCTCTACTCTCATGCTGTGTCACTTACCTTCAAGACAATTTTGCATCCATTTTGGTAGCTCACCCTCAATCGCCAACCAGCGTTCCCCATACACTAGTTCTAACCTGCACACTTGGGGCAATTTACAAACCCATATGTCTTTGGAATATGGAAGGAAACCAGAGTGCCCAGTAGAAACCCACGTGTTCATAGGGTTAATGTACAAACGATGTACAGACATCATCCAAAGTCAGGATCGAACCTGGGTCCCTGGCGCTGTAAAGCAGCAACTCTACCACTGTGCCGCCCTTGGGGTTTTATTTATCTTTATGCATTTTAAAACCTCTCCAAAGTAAATACAGATGAGAAATATTTGTTTAGGAAGTCACCTGTCACCCGTGCTCCACACCTGGACAACGTTGTTGGTCTTCAAGGTGCCCTATTAATTCCCTAGTTTCCCTTTTGCCCCTAGGATATCTTTAGATTATCCCTCATTTTATCTGCCAACGCTACCTGATGTACCTTTTTTGCCCTCCTTGCAAAAGAGCTCTTGTGCTCCTCTAGGGACTAATTTAATTGTGATGCTACTTGCAGGGAACTAGTACTCCAATATCCCTCTGCTCCACAACATTCCCCAGGGCCCTGCCATCGCTGTGAAGGTCCTGCCCTCATATGACTCCCTAAAATGCAATGCCTCACACTTATCTGAATTAAACTCCATTACCATTCCGTGGCACACTTGCTTAACTGATCAAGATCTGCTGTAATTCGTGACAGTCTATGTTACCACCTATTTTAGCGTCATCTGCAAATTTCAGTGTAATCTGGCTGCTTTAATGTAGGGCAGACAATAAATATCCTTCTTTCTCCATGTGACTTTATTTTTCCCAAACATTATCTTTCCAGTGTAAGAATCCCCTAAGAGTGTCAAGAGTGTTTCATTGTCATATGTCTCAGATAGAAAAATGAAAGTCTTACCAGCAGCAGCACAACAGAGCATGTAAACATAGTACGCTGTAAACAATATGTTATACGAGAGAGAAAAAAAAAGTTCAGTGTGTGTGTGTGTGTGTGTGTGTGGGGGTATATATATATATATATATATATATATATATATATATATATATATATGCAATAGTAATGCTACTTTCAAAGTTAATCGACCGCGAGGTTTTCAGCGACCCTTCCCAATCAACAAGTTTGAATGAGGCATTTCTTATTCACACGCCCTGTCCTTGTGGAGTCTGCATATTCACACCATGACCACGCCAGTTTCACCATGGTGCTCCTGTTCCCTCCCATATGCCAAAACCATATGTTAATTGTCCACTGTAAATTGCCTCTAGTGTGTAATTCTGGGAGGTGTTCTGTGTCTTTCTGTGATGACAGGCACAAAATATTTGTTTAATTTACCCTTTCCTGTTCATATCCCTAATGTAACTTTTCTGGTCTCAGTCTGTAAGGTATCCATGTTTACTTTAGCTTTGTTTTCCACTTTTTATGTACCCATTTAAGCCCTGACAATCAAGTTGGCATGTTTCACACTTACCTACTACAGTATTCTGTTTCCATTTTCTTATTAATACATTCATTTTAGTAACTTAATGTAGATTTTTTTTGTTACTCCAATCCACGGGCTTACTGCTTTTTGGCAACATTATAAAACTTTATTTGATCTAATACAGTCTCAAACTTCTCTTAATAGGTACAGCTAAATGTTCCTGCTTTTGTTTTTACCTTAAATGGATATATTTAAAGTAAACTTTGTATTAATTCTTTTTAAATTTGCCATTTCTTATTTATTGTCATACCTTTTATTGTCATTTAGTTTAGTTTAGTTTAGAAATACATCATGGAAACAGGCCCTTCGGTCCATCGAGTCCGCACCAATCAGCAATCCCCACACATTAACACTCTCCTACACACACTAGGGACAATTTACACATACACCTAAATACCTGTACGTCTTTGAATGAATAAGTTTATTGGCCAAATATTCACAAACAAGGAATTTGCCTTGGTGCTTCGCCACAAGTGACAACATGACATACAGTGTTAAAGAAGGAACTGCAGATGCTGGAAAATCGAGGGAACACAAAATGCTGGAGAAACTCAGCGGGTGCAGCAGCATCTATGGAGCGAAGGAGATAGGCGACGTTTCGGGCCGAAACTCTTCTTCAGACCACATGATATGCAGTGACAGTTACGAATAATACATAAAACATTAAACATTAATAATAAAACATTATTGATTAAACATGTGAATTAAAATAAAATACCAGAGCAAAAGGAGGCTACAGATTTTTGGTTATTGAGTAGAGCAACGACTCGTGGAAAAAGCTGTTTTTATGTCTGCCTGTGGCAGGTTCGACAGTTTGGAGTTGCCTTCCAGAGGGAAGTGATTCAAAGAGTTTGTGGCCAAGGTGAGAGGAGTCACAGATGATCTTACCCGCTCACTTCCTGGCCCTTGCAGTGTACAGTTTGTCATTGGAGGGAAGGTTGCAGCCAATAACCTTCTCAGCTGATCGGACGATTTGCTGCAGCCTCCAGGTGTCGTGCTTGGTGACTGAGCCAAACCAAACCATGACGGAGAAGGTGAGGACAGACTCTACGATGGCCGTATAGAATTGGACGATCATTACATGTGGCAGATTGTGCTTCCTCAGCTGCCGCAGGAAGTACATTATCTGTTGTGCCTTTTTGGAGTGTGGAATGAAACCAGAGATCGTGCGGTCACGGGAAGAACATACAACTCCGTACAGACAGCACCCGTAATCGGGATCTAACCCGGTCTCCGGCGCTGCAAGTGCTATAAGGCAGGAAATCTACCACTGCGCCACCGTGGCCGCCCTTTCTCAAACTACCAGCCAATTCACGAATCATAACTGAGTTAGTTTTACACAAGATGCTGGAGTAACTCAGCTAGACAGGCAGCATCTCTGGAGAGAAGGAGTGGGTAATGTTTTGGGTTGAGACACTTCTTCAGACCAGAAACGTCACCCATTCCTTCTCTCCCGCAAAGTTACTCCAGCATTTTGTATATCTTCGGTGGAAACCAGCATGTGCAGTTCCTTCCTACACCGTTATTGTTACACTAGTATAGGTGTCAGGTTGAACTGAAGCACCTTCAGATCGAGAAATCAAAATTGAAAATAATGAAATTACTGGAAATACTTATCATGTTAGACCGTATCTGTAGAAAGGGGAACAATTACATTTCAGGTTGAAGTCCTTTCACCTGCTTTCTTCAGCTGATTAATTTTAGTTTTAAAGGGAATTCGCCTGTTCCCTTTTTTTCCGATCCCTATAAGAGATATATTTCTTAAATGATTAATTGAGTGATATTTTCTACTAACAAACTCATGTTCATATTTACAAGTAATGGTGATGTGTTACTTACAAATGAATTCCTGTGGTGAATTTTCATGTAACTTGATCACTGTGCTTGCTGGAAGTGAAGACGATTAAGGTGATCTTTTTCCCTTTGCAGTGGTGTAAGGCTGGTGAATGTGTTAGTAAAACACCTCTTCCTGACTACATAGATGGAGAATGGAGCACCTGGAGTACGTGGAGCACTTGTAGTCGAACATGCGATGCCGGGGTACATTTCCGGCAGCGGACATGTGATAACCCCAGGTATGTCAGCTGCGTTATCTTAATCATTTTATTTGTTTGTATGGCTGAACATATTCTTGCTTGAAACACTTGAATAAGTCAGCCAGAGAGCTGTTTTACATGATATACATATTCAGTCTGAAGAAGTGTCTCGACCCGAAACGTTCGTCATTCCTTCTCTCCTGAGATGCTGCCTGTCCCATTGAGTTATTCCAGCATCTTGTATCTACCTTCAGCTTAACATGCTCTTTGAAGCAATTACGTAATCCAAGAATGTTTCCTATTAGAAATCCAGCAATTGTTTATGTTCTCTTCAGTCTGCCTTTCCTTTCATCTCAATCATGCATCAGGCAAAGGAGATTAAATTGCCTTCACAGGCACAGTGGGTAGAGGTCTGTACCTGTGCTGATCTGTTATATGTTCTATGTATGTTATAAATTCTAGCATGAGGGGGAGTAATAAGAAACATAGAATATCCGAAAGAGCTTTTACCTGTTTTACTCCTGATGGGTCATTTGGATAAATGTTATATTTTGCAAACAAACAAAAAAAGGTTTACCAAAAATGTTCGTGAAGATGATGCCATGTGTTGTTTTTTGTTTTCGGTGTTATATCTTCTATTAACATTAGAAGATGTAACTCAGTCCAAAGCCTCTTAAAGCTGTTCTCAATGTTCTGCTCAACCATTGGGAATAAGTAAAGAAGGCATCATTGCCTTGCTGAGAATAAAACATTTTCATTTCTTTCTGATGTTAATACTGGTGGCACCAGCAGAAGGAGTTACTTTTGTCTTAATGTCATAGTGTGATACAGTGTGGAACCAAGCCCTTCACCCCAACGTGCCCACAATGCCCAACATGTCCCAGCTACATGAGTCCCACCTGTCTGCGTTTGGTCCATATCCCTCCAAATCTATTCTATCCACGTACCTGTCTAACTGTTTCTTAAATGTTGGGATAGTCCCTGCCTCAACTTCCTCCTCTGGCAGCTTGTTCCATACACCCACCACCATGGGGGGAAACGTTACCGCTCAGTTTCATATTAAATCTATTCCCATTCACTGTAAAGGGGTGTGTGTGTGAATATATTGTGGAGAATGCAGATGCAACCCAAAGTAAATTACTTTCTTAAAGTGCAACATGTAATTGGTGTTCAAATTGATAGCTATAGAAGTGGTGAGGACAACGGAAAATTATTTGGGGCAAAAACCATATGCCAGTGAAAACGACTTGTTCTGTCAAGAGCCTTTTAAGGAACATAGAAGCTCCACCAATTGCAGAGAAAAATTGCAATAACACCTGAGTTGATATTGGCCTTCCAGATTCTGAGGAAGTTTAGGAGATTGTTTACAAGCAGAGCTGAAGGATCTATTCCAGTTGAATTGTGCTTTCTGAACAGATGTTCAAATTATTATGCCCTTTAGGCTGTATCTGTACACTGTGGATGGCTCGATTGTAATCATGTATTGTCTTTCTGCTGACTGGATAGCAGGCAGCAAGAAGCTTTTCACTGTACCTTGGTCTACATGACAACAAACTGAACTCAGACAAAAATTAAAATTATTTTCTTTCCATCACAGGCCTGGTCCTGAAGGCAAGAATTGTCAGGGTTCCCGTGTACAGTACAGGATATGCAAGAATCCCCCCTGTCCAACAGGAGTGCCAAACTTTCGAAACTTACAATGCCAGTCATTCAAAAGGCCATCATACCAAAAGCATTCCTTGCAGTGGTACGCTGTCACCGATGAAGGTAAATAAGTTCCTAAAAGTCTCTTTTAATAACTTTAAATTATGTTTGCATTCTACAGGATTTCCAGCTATCAATTTTGCGAATTGACTGAGGTTGCAGTTCTGATGTGTGTTATGATTGTGTATAACAGTTGAAAAATTGATACCCAGTCTAACATGGTTATAAGTGACTCAGTAGATTAATCTCCTAGAAGTAATGACAGAATATTACCTTCATTCTTAGTGGCATTGAATTTGAATCTTTTTGGTATGCTGCTCCTGGTATTAAGATTCAATACACCAACCAAATTTGGACGACAAACAGCTTTGATGCCTATCAAGAGGTTTGTTACATTTCCTCATTTCAGCTTGTGCAATAAGCTGACTTCAGTGCTTTCAAGCTGTCCAAAACTGCCAAGCATGAAGGACTGAGAATGCCTGTTCTTTGCATGGTGGATTTTGAACAATCCCGGCACATAAGAAGTATCATTGTATTTTTTCCATTGAAACTTTTCTAGAGTTCTTGGCCAAGCAATTTTGAGGAGCTACGATATTCCGTCTAGTTCCAATACTGGTTTCATGGTCTTAGCCAGATATCTGATACTGCCTGAGCTCACAGAGAAAATGTTAATCGATTATATTCGAGAAGATAATATATTGCCATTCAATAAGTACATAGCGAAGCAGAAACCAGAGAGAAAGTTGCTGGAGTTGGACTAGTTTACACAAAAAGCAAAAGAATCAAAGTAAAATGGAGAGAGGGAATGGTCTGAAAGAAAATGACAAGGAACGGGAAACGAGGTAGGGTGAGTGAAATGAATATATATTTTTTAATTAAAAAAGACAAAATCAAAAAAACCATGTTTTGGATATGGATATTAATATGAGAACGAGGAAGCTGAATGAAAATAGTCTGAAGAAGGGTCTCGACCCGAAACGTCGCCTATCTCCTTCGCTCCTTAGATGCTGCTGCACCCGCTGAGTTTCTCCAGCTTTTTGTGTACCCTGAATGAAAATAATGGTGGTTTTTGATGAAGAACATGCTATTTGTAGGAGGCATTATTTCATGCATTTTGTGACACTAGGAAGGAATTTATGATATTCAGTTGTAGCCATTAGAATGGAATTAACTTAATTCAACATAACATATTTCATTGACAAGAACTTACATTTGATGGTACTTTTATCATGATCAAATGCATTAAAGCATTTATGATTTTTCCAGGCTAGCTCTAAAATTGCCTTACATGGGCATTTTTCTTGCCTCACTGCAATATATCTATACTGAATTTCAATAACTTTCAATATTAATAAAAACCATATAGCAAAAGTTGAAGTTGAAATGTACAAATAAGTAAACGTGATTGTACAGCATAGACAGATCGAGCATTTGAAACCAATGTTGTCAGAACTAATTATAATCCATGTTTTGTAATGACCATTTAAGAAATTCTCAGGAAATTTTCAGCAAGGTTAATTAAATTGCTTGCGTAAAAGTGATGTGACAATTTGTACCTCATAGTAATTCAGTATAGCATCACAGAGGGTCATAGAGCATGGAAACGGACTCTTCAGTCCATTGATCCCACACAGATCATCAAGCACCCATTTAGACAAATCCTGCACTATCCCATTTTATTCACCACACATTCTTCCTCAATATTATAAAGATTAATTTGGCATAAAATTCACCCAAACCAAACATTTAGTTTGTCAGATTCTCATATTTACATGCAAAGGATTTCAGAAATACTAAATGGAACAATCAGAATTCTACTGCAATGAATAGAACACATACATTATTGAAGGAAGTAGAGAAAAGACTGAAACAAAAAGTTGTTTTCCAAGATTGTACAGTGGTACAATCAAAATAAATAAAGAGGACATATAGACCTATCATAATGAACAAAAAGCTTTGTATCAGAATCATAAAGATTATCTGAAGAAATACAAACTAAACAAAAATAACCCAATGGAGGACATCAGATGGCGCACCTGCAGCATCCATTCAGTCAGAAAGTCAACACATGTAGAAGAAAGTGGCAATAATAATATGATGCAAAAGAAACCCTGTAAAATGTTTGACTATCCAGGAATCCAGCCACATCTGGCTCATGGGTGCCATTTATATTGCTTTCTATTGCAAGTGGATGTGAAATATCTCCTGTCTTGTTCAAAATCCAACTAAAGGTTACTTTATCAGCCCCTCACTGGTAATCTTCTGGTACAGTCCAGCCCACATTGCTGGTGCTGTCAATGTGGATTTCCAGTGCACTGAATCTTGGTTGGCAGTGTTGTCATTTACAGTGGACACTGTTAACTCGGAAAGAATAAACCAAATGAAGCATTTTCGAAACCATGGGTAATGTGATGATCTCCATCACTGGCTGACAGGCCAGGAGAGGCCAATCTCCAGCATCACTGGTAACAGCTGGATCCAATTAACAGACATTGGATTGGCCCACCTGAACCAGGACGGACGGACGGAAGGAAGGAAGGAAGGAAGGAAGGAAGGAAGGAAGGAAGGAGGGAGGGAGGGAGGGAGGGAGGGAGGGAGGGAGGGAGGGAGGGAGGAAGGAAGGAAGGAAGGAAGGAAGGAAGGAAGGCAGTTTCGAGGAATTCTGAGACACCACGACAAACCCGAGACCACCAGCTCCATTATGTAGTCAAGGCTGGGCAGAAGCCCTAAACAGCCAGTGCTTTTACTGAGGCTAAGACTGAGTAGCTGAGGAAAGCCTGAGACTTCAGTGCCTCTTCCTGCCCATGGACAACGAGGGACAGTGCCCACACACAGAGGCACAAAATGAGCCTCCAGGATAAACCAGAGATCACCAGCAATTGCTCTTCAAGCCCAAAGCTGAGCCATCAGGATAAAGCTGAGAATGCCAGTGCCTTTGCTCAAGCCAAGTGTGAACTGCAGGGAGAAGCCTGAATCCTTCGAGACCAGGACAGAGCAGTCAGGACCACCTTTGAGATCACCAAAGCCACTGCATTTGCATCCTGATGATGAGGGACAGTGTCCCTTGTGGTCCAGGACTTCCTTGTTACAGTAAATAAAACAAATCACGTGTGTTCACCCTCCTGCACATGTCGGTGTGGTCACTGTCGAACCTGGCGTCATCTCCAATGCCACAGTTAATATTATGTTATAAGGACCTACTATCTGTTCCTGTCCTAATGATTGCTGTTCTTGAGATTTTACTCTGTTTTCATATTAAATGCACAGGGAAATTTATAATGAAAAATAAAACTAAGGATGGCATGCACACTTCCCAAAGTGATGTCGTTTTTAATTCACGTCCATTGATTACAATGCAGGCAACCTTTTGCCCAGCAATAATTATTGTTTGCTCAAGCATCCAACATCTTCTGACTTATTATATCCGGTTATAGAAAGCTGCAGTCTAGTATCAGTCAATAAAATACTGAAACAAGCACTTGAGCAACTAAACTTTATTTTGGATAACACAACACAAATTCCCCCATGCAATACCTATCCTTGTATCTGCTTTGCCAAGCCCTTCTAGCCTCGTGCAAGCAGAGACACTCCAAAAGGTCACGCAGTCCCAAGCGTTCTTCCAGAAGATCGACAGCGGACCTCATGGGAACTACTTTTTATAGGTCCCCGAACCTTGAGAGGCAGAACCAACTGGGGTGGTCTTTCCACAGTCCAATAACACATATCGATTAACACAGCACACGATAGACAGTTCCCTAACCCAATAACACACCCAGTAACTAATACATTGTATCTGGCGAAGCTTCAAGATGGAAGTTTACACAGATTAATTGTGCAATATGTGCCAGGGGACTCAGACAACCCAGACAAAGCTTAACATTTCAATCAATCAACAACTGTCCAAATAAGGCTTTGCAACATTATTTAAACTATGTATATCAGGTATACTAATGGCGAAGATGGCGGCGCGCTCAGATGCAGCGGCTTTGCGCTCCTCAGTCCGAGTGAATTTGGAGCAGCCCGCGACCGAACGCGGCTGTGAAAACAAGGTATTTAAAAACCTTAAAACCCCGAGAACCCCTAGAACCCCTAGAAACCCCAGTACCCCCCCTAGAAATCCCAGTACCCCCCGAAAACACCGTAAGGGACTCGCCTCCAGGACGGGGAAATCAGACACGGCGGCTCTGCGCTCCCCAGTCCGAGTCAATTCGGAGCAGCCCGGTACCGAACGCTGCTGTGGAAATCAGGTACCTAAAAACCTCAGAACCCCTAGAACCCCTAGAAATCCCAGTACCCCCAGAAAACACAGTAAGGGACTCACCTCCAGGACGGGGATATCCAGTACCCGCACTGTGATCCCGACAGGTCGCACGTGGAGCCGAACGGAACTGCTCAACATCGGACGTGGCTGCGAGAAACTGGCTGGTGAGTGCTACTGTACCCTCACCAAAGTCCCGATGGAGCTTGGCAGAACAGCCTCCTGGACCACCACCCCGGAGGGTAGGAGACGGAGAATGCGCCGGGAGAGGAAACAGATACGTGGAAGGCGGGCAGGGGTGCAGGACAGGCTACGGAGGGCCCCACAATGACCATTGTTACCAAGCGTCTTTCTCGCGAATGTCCGGTCACTCACCAACAAGCTGGATGAGGTGAGGCTCTGGATCAACACCCAGCGATCCCTGGAAGACTGCTGTGTGCAGATCTTCACAGAGACCTGGCTCAGCGCGCTAGTTCCTGATGGGGCTGTGGACCTAACCAACCGGTCACTGCATCGTGCTGATAAAACAAAGGACTCTGGTAAGAGCAAGGGCGGCAGGCTCTGCATCTACATCAATAAGGACTGGTGCACCAACCACACTGCAGTAGAGAGCTACTGTTCCCCAGACCTGGAATACCTACTGCTTAAATGTAGGCCGTTTTACCTGCCTCGGGTGTTTACTGTAGTTATCATCATGGCCATATACATCCCACCACAGGCTAATGCTAACCTAGCGCTAGCACAGCTGCACTCGGCCATCAGCAAGCAGCAGGATGCTCACCCCGACGGTGCCTTCATTGTTGCAGGGGACTTTAACCAGGCCGACCTACGAGCTGCACTCCGCAAATTCCACCAGCATGTGCAGTGCCCTACCAGGGGCTCAAACACGCTGGATAAAGCGTACACCAACATCAAGGACGCATACAGAGCCCTCCCCTGCCCATCCCTGGGACAATCCGATCACCTCTCACTGTTTCTACTGCCTGCATACAAACCCCTCATCCGCAAGACCCAACCTGCAATAAAGACAGTCAAAATATGGCCCGAGGATGCCACCCTACAACTCCAGGACTGCTTTGATCGCACCGACTGGGACCTGTTTGCACATCAGGCTACCGGTGGTACAGAGGTAGACTTGGAGGAGTACACATCCACTGTGCTCTCCTACATCAGCTGCTGTGTGGAGACTGTCACAGTGGACAAGGAAATAAAGATGTTCCCAAACTGCAAACCGTGGATGAACAAGGAGATTCAGAATCTGCTAAGGGCACGCAACATTGCCTTTAAATCCTGGGACACTTCTGCCTACAGTGCTGCCAGGTCAAACCTGAACAAAGGTATAAAAAAGGCCAAAGGCATCCACAGGCAAAGGGTGGAAGACCACTTCAACACCGCGGACACCAGAAGCATGTGGCAGGGTGTCAGGGACATCACTGACTACAAGAGCAGCCCCGCCTGCCCCCACAGTGATATCACACTGGCCAATGTATTAAACACCTTCTTCGCACACTTCAAAACTGGCAGCACCACCAGGAGAGGAATAACCCCGGCTAGGGCGGAGGGACAGACTTAACACCCAGGATGTACAGTGAGCTCTGCATAGGATCAATCCACGCAAGGCTGCAGGCCTGGATGGAGTCCAGGGTAGGATACTAAAGGACTGTGCTGCACAGCTGGCGGAGGTATTTACGAGGATCTTCCACCTGTCTCTATCTCTGGCAACGGTCCCCAAGTGCCTGAAGACAGCTACCATAGTGTCGGTGCCGAAGAAGTCTAAAGTCACCAACCTGAATGACTACCGCCCGGTTGCCCTAACTCCAATACCAATGAAGTGCTTTGAAAGGCTGGTCCTCTCCCACATCAAATCCAGCATCCCTGCATCATTGGACTCTCATCAATTTGCATACAGGGCAAATAGATCCACAGAGGATGCCATCTCTGTGGCTCTTCACACTGTCCTGACCCACCTGGAAAGACAGGGCACCCACGTGAGGATGCTCTTCATTGACTATAGCTCTGCCTTCAATACGGTCATCCCCACCAAGCTCACCACCAAACTCCACCAGCTAGGCCTCAGCTCACTGATATGCGATTGGATCCTGAATTATCTGACGGAGCGACCGCAGGCAGTGAGACTGGGGCCGCACCTGTCCTCCACTATCACCCTGAGCACCGGCACACCACAGGGCTGTGTACTGAGCCCCATGCTCTACTCCTTCTTCACCCACGACTGTGTTCCTGCATTCGACACCAACACCATTGTCAAGTTTGCAGATGACACAACGGTGATCGGGCTGATCACCAACGGTGATGAAACAAACTATAGAGCGGAGGTGCAGAACCTGGCGGACTGGTGCTCACGGAACAACTTGTCGCTAAACACCTCCAAGACCAAGGAGCTGATTATCGACTTCAGGAGGTCACAGAATGGGGAATACGCCCCAATCTCCATCTACGGAGACAGTGTGGCGAGAGTGTCCAGCTTCAAGTTTCTGGGCACTCACATCTCAGAGGACCTCACATGGTCCACCAATACCGCTGCGCTGGTCAAAAAGGCACAGCAACGACTGTTCTTCCTAAGAACATTGAAACGGACTGGTCTATCCCAACAGCTGCTGACGACCTTCTACCGCTGCACGACAGAGAGAATACTAACATGTGGCATCTCTGTGTGGTATCTCAGCTGCACGGAGGCGGAGAGGAGAGCTCTTCAGCGCGTCGTCCACAGAGCGCAAAGATTATTGGGACACCGCCACCAGCCTTGGAGGGCATCTACCACACACGGTGCCTCAGGAAGTCCGTCAGCATCCATAAAGACTCCTCTCACCAATACACTAGTGACCGACTCCGAACTCCAGCAACAGCAGCTTCGTCTGCCCCGAATCGTGGGGCTTGAATCGGCTGGCGGGGGCTTCAACATGGGGAGCCTCAATCGCCTCGATACAGCATTTTAAGCCATGCTCGGCGCTGAAAGGCACCGTGAATGGACCGATTCAGCCCTTAGAAAGCTTCAGATAAAATCTGGATTACAAACATGGAGACATGTCCCGTTCCCCCCCGTCCCTCCAGGATTTCCGGTCATGTGTGGGGGAATTACCAAGACTGTTGCCAGTGCCATGGTTGAAACCGTCAAAGATGACATCTAATCCTCCTCCAAACATCTTTCCGTTCTTCTGTTATTCTGTTAAAAGCCACAATTAGTGTATTAGGTTTTCTTTCAAATTGCTTCCATTTAGTTATCACAACATAGCATTTATGCCTTTTGCTCTGCATTTAGAATGCACTGCAATCAGGTAAAAAAACACTGAACTGCAGGAGGAAGATGAAGATTAAAAAAATCATTGATGGTTGACTTCACACTAACAGCCCGCAGTTCACATACTGACACTGTTTTTCAGTAGAGCATTGAGCCAGGGTTTGCATTTGATGAATTACCAGGCAGACAATGGCCAAGGCAGGTAGCCAGGACACCACAACCCTGATAGCTAGAGAGTGAGGTCATATGCAAGTTCTGGTGCAGAAAACATAGCTGGGAATTTGACGCTGACAACTTAAGAAGGCTGTGGTTTATGCGCAATGAAGTACTTAATATACATGAAGGAGTTCAATACCACTTCGCTCATGACTTTCAGAATGACTTGATGCCAATGCTTCCATGAATGGAAGTTAGCTTCACTCACACAATTGTGGACCCAGCTAAAGGCAACGTGTGTGATAGTTGTCATTGCACCCTCCACTGCAACATAATGGGGCATCCAATAATGGAAATCGGGGCAACCATCATGTATCGTCACTCTTGCATGCCTTGCAAGTTTTGCCAATTATCGTCATCATGCTTACACAGTGTACCAGAATTCTAAACATTCCATGCTCAAGGATTTCTGAACACCACCCTGGAAAACTGCTGGAGCTCCCTAAAGTAGGACCTCACTGTCCTCTCAGCAGCCTTCCCTCTCACTCTGCTCGTGGCCTGGATGTGAATTGTCTGTCAGCAAACCAGGTCTACACTGGCTTTCCTGACACTATAAATGGGCGGCACCTTGGCGCAGTGGTAGAGTGGCTGCTTTACCTGCCAGAGACCCGGGTTCAATCCTGACTGCAGGTGCTGTCTGTATGTAATTTGTACCTCCTCCCCGTGACCGTGTGGGTTTGGCCCAGGCGTTCCGATTTCCTCCCACACTCTAAAGACATACAGGTTTGTAGGTTAATTGGCTTCGGTAAAAATTGTAAAATTGTCCCTAATGTGTTGGAGAGTGCTAGTGTACGGAGATTGTTGGTTGGCGCGGTCCCGTGGGCCGAAAGGCCTGTTTCCACGCTCTACCTCTAAACTAAACTAAACTAAAACGTTGCACATCTGCTTACGGTCACTCTCCAAGGACAGCCATTATCTTCTCTGGTGAAAGTTAGCAGCCAAGCACTAGCTCTGCTGCAGCCACTGGGGACACTGCTGAGAATCACCAAAATAGCATACAAAAAATAAGCACATAAAATCAAGAAAGGATGATTTGTTGACTTTGCATGAATTATGTTGTAAATTAATTCAAAATCAGTTTAGATGTGTGGATATCAGGGAAAGGGATGGTATTCAAGAATCGAGGGTTCATGGGAGAAAGGTGACATAGAAAGGTGGCAATTTTCAACACTGGAGACCATAGCTATAAGATCAGAGGGGGGAAGTTTAATTGAGATGTGCAGGGCAAATGTTTTACACACGGTATGGGTCTGGTGTGTGCATGGGATGGTGGTGAAGGCAGATACAATAGCATTGAAGAGGCTTTTACAATGGCATTTAGAAGCTTTCAGATAGGATCATGGAAGTGCAGGGAATAGAGGGATATGGATCATATACAGACAGATGAGATCAGTTAAACCAGGCATCCTGTTTCGTACAAACATTAAGGGCTAAAGGGCCTATTTCTGTGCAAGACTGTTCTCGGTCTATGTCTAGGAACCCGGGGGGGGGTTAATGGGTTAAATGGTGACTTAGTGGAAGTGGAGTAAAGGCCGAGGGATTACTTGAAGGAGTCACGGTTACTGCAGCTCCCCATAATGTAACACCGCACTGGGACCTTGGGCTGGAGAGGGCTGAGCAAGGGAGAGACTGTAAACCCAGTCGGCACGGTTGCATTAGATCCAAATCTATCTGCACACAATATTGATTGACTAAAAATAAAAAGTGAACAAATTTGCTGTTTCTTTCACATTTTGGATTTATTTTGACATCGCATAAATTCTGTAAGAATACATTTTATTCCGTATCTGAAATTGTTGTGAGTGATTTGTGAATTCCATATGGGCAAATTGCCATAACCCAAATGGCCTATAAGATGGGTTTGCCTGTACTTCTATCTCATGCCTACATTGCCCATATGAATGGGCTGCGTTTGAGTCATTGTCCACTTTAGCAGTGGCACAGTCATTGTCACAATGATTTGCTTGTGGTCTAGACATCCAGTATCAATCTTCATATGATCATACAAAAACTGACTGTTGCAGATGTGTGATTAATCATGGAAATACAACTATATTTCAGGAGTAGAGTGACAAGTGCAGCTGCCAAAATATTAGTATTTAATTGGAGTTATACAGTACCTACGTTATGGACAGAATTAACCAACGGTGTTGGCAGGATTTACAGATTTTAATAACATGCAGGTACATTTTCCAGGCTTTTGTTCATTTGGGCCACGGTTGGTTGAAGTGTCCATTAATATGGACATGTCATTGTAAAACTATTTATGCAGAATTAACTGAAGAAAGGCAGAGATACTGCTATTGGACAGGCAGAAACTATAAGGAACTCAGTGGTCCCAGCAGGGGAACAAAGCACAATGATACATCGGGGTAGGGGGGCAGAGACAGGAGCAAGTGTGGGGAGGTGCAAACACAGCAGCATGAAAGGTGAGAGGCTCCAGGGAGCCCTATCTCAGAGGTCATGACAGAACGGAAAATTAGAACAGGGCAGGAGCCACTTCAATCGTCAACAGACTATGAGAAGTTGTGACGGCAGTGCCTATTTTTAAAGAATTGCAGCAGAAACCCAGACTGGAGCCTGAGCTGAGAGGCTGTATGTTCCTGGCCACTGAGCATTTAAGGAATTTCGTCTGTTAAAGCTATTTGCAGCTTGGAGACATGAAATTGGTACCAGAGATCCAATGGCGTTTCTAAACAGGATAGTTGATGAGAAGATCTTCCAGTATGTTCAACAATGAAGATAGAGCACCAGCTTGAATAAGTCTTAAGAATAAATATAATAAAAAATGAACTGCAGATGCTGGTTTATACTAAAGATAGACACAAAATGCTGGAGTAACAAAATGCTGCTCAGCGTGTCTGGCAGCTTCACTGGAGAAAAAAGATAGGTGATGTTTTGGCTCGGGGAGAGTTATTCCTGCCCTTTGTGTCTATCTTAAGAATAAATGATAAGTTGAGTGTTGAGGCGGATGCAACAGACAATTAGAAAAGCAAAGTTCAATTAATACCTCATGAGAAGTGGAGGGGGCAGGAACAGTGGGTGAAGACTCAAAGTCTGCCGAGAGTCAGTTGCTTAAATGAGAAATTCTATGTACTATAAATGACGATTATAAACAATTACATAACAAGCTCTATGCATGTCATGTTCTCAGACATGAATGAGACACAATAAGCAAGCTATTTTAATTATATGACTGTATACATAAGGTTTGTGTATTCATATATGACATTGTTAATCAACCCTATAACATTTAACAAATTAATCATCATTTTGGATACACTTTCCCTTTTAAGCTCTCAGTTATAACACAATATCACTTGCAGTTAATAGCAGCAAATTCTTCAGCCTGCCACCTCACCACCAACCCTTGGCATTCAGGCATTGACATCATGAGAATCTCGAGTTAAGGGAAGGAGGGATTGTAAATGGGTTAACCTGCAGCAAGCAGTTCACATACTTTCTCCCCTAAGAATTCCCATCAAGAATCTTTCCGAGATGAGTGCAGCTCCCACAACACTCATGAACCCGGATGTCATTTGGCCCCAAACAGTCTATCTGATTGGCATTCCATCCACCACCCTGACAGGTAATTTCACCATGGCTGCACAGTTTTGAAAAATATTCACTTCAGTTACTACCAAGAATTGCTAATGTTCAAGAAGGTGGCTTAAGGGCAGTAGGGGATGAACAACTGATGGTGGCAATGTTGGCAAGGCTCCCCTTATGTAAAATTAATTTTAAAATGAAGATTTTGATCATTATGAACTAATAGAAGCATTGTCCCAGCAAGAACAGGAATATTGATATGTGTTCATGACAAGGTTCTTGAGATATGTGTGTCTGACCTTTGCCGTAAAATAAAAAATAATTAGAAAACCAATCATTGAAAGAAATGATTGAAAGAAGGTAGAGAAAAATGTTGGAGAAACTCAGCGGGTGAGGCAGCATCTATGGAGCGAAAGAATAGGTGACGTTTCGGGTCAAGACCCTTCTTCAGACTGATGTGGGGGTGGGGGGGCGGGGTCGGGAAGAAAAAAGGAAATGGCGGAGACAGTAGGCTGTGGGAGAGCTGGGAAGGGTAGGGGAAGGAGGGAGAAAGCAAGGAAAATTTGTAGCAGTTATTGGCATAAAACATTTGGATGAAGTAACTTTTAAAGAGAAAGATTTTAAGAATGTTATCCCATTTTATCATCACATTTATTGAAGCTATAAATATTTCAAAAAAAATCAAGAGGAATAACTTTCAATGTTCAAAACCATATAAATATGCTGCAGCCCAATTGAAAGCGCCTTTATTGCTTTGATAGAAACCTTGATGAAACAACATTCTCCTTTACATCATTGTCTCTGGAATGTATTCCTCTGGTAGATGCGAAGGGCATTGCATATCATGGCACACAACCATTACCTTAAGCACTACATCACCGGCTCATAGTACTCTCTTTTATAATAAAAACTTTTTTTCACTTGGCTCTAATTCAAGCAGCCAGGCTTGTAAAGTCATTAACCACAGATTGTGTTTGATGTGTGACAGAGCATAGCCATAGTACTATTCTTACAATCTCTATTACAAACATAAATGTTCTTCTATAGAACAGGTCTCATATCATAAATACTTTAACAACATTTTTAAGGAAGGTTGACCTTGAGAGTGGTAGTTTTCTTCCCTGAATATTTGAACGTTAAGGAAAAGCTAGACACAAAAATATATTTTCATTATCCAAGTGACTAAATGTATTGCCTTAATGTATTTTGAAGCAATAACTAGTATGTGCAACAACATAAAAGCTTCTTTTTTTGCAGTCGGTAGTGAAGGAATCACACTAATGTTCACCTTACTGAAAGTTGCCTTAGGCTTTTCTGAGGTTTTGCCCACAAATCAGGTATCATCCGACATTGTATCCAGTGCATCAGCATATAGAGATTATCTGTAGCATGTGGGAGCAGGAAAGCAACAGAGACGTTCCTCACTGAATCAGATTGAATAATTTTAACTGAGTTGCAGCACTGCTTTCATCTTTAAAAAAAATCTCTACACAAAAATAAATGAAGATTGCTAGTGATACCTGGAACAAGAATAAAATATGTTTAAAAAAAAGTGTATCCTTGAAACTTTCTAGAACCAATGAAACATTGTCAGATTGAATCATCAAACTTGTAGATTGAATCTTTAGGGCCAAAGAGGTTATATGCCGGTCATGCCATTAAAAGTTTATCCACACCTGAATGCACCAACCTGTTTTTAATTTGGTCATGTATCATGGATAATTAATGGGCACCCTTAACTTTGATTTCAATGCCCAGTTCATCTGTGAGTTACAACTGTTGCACATTCTGTGGAGGAGCTGGATCGATTCCATGTTTAACTGTGCATATGTACTCTCCAGAAAATGCTCTCCAATTTATTTTTTAATGGTGATGACTATTGTTGGCCTTGACATTTTATATTTAGGGAATAATCCAGGCTTTTCTTTGCACTTCAGTGTTATGAGATGTCAGATTTGCTGACGAGTGAGATATAATGGCAGAAAATTAACTTAGCAGTAATTTACAACACATGTAATCATTTCTGGGAATATGTAGTTTAAACCACATAAAACCATTTATCTTTAAACAGTAGTTATTCCCAATCCAAGCTGTTCCCCCTGGTGCACTCTCTCCGTACATACTGCCATCTCTTTCTCAGCACCATCTCTCTCACTCTCTCACTCTTTCTCTCACTCACTCTCTGTTTCTCACTCCTGCCAGAGGGGAAAGGACACGAGGAAGTTAATCGCAATGTATTCTGTGCCTACTATCTTAATGGCAGTTTTCAACAACAGTATTGAATCTTTTTTATTATCCAAGATTTGCAACCACTCCTCTGGAATTTGTGAGCTTCTGATACAAGTTGGGTTAAAAAAACTAGCATCACAATTAGTGAATTTAACTGCTGAAAGACAGTGAAGAGATTTATAGGCTGCTGGCAGTCAGTCAGAAGGCAAAAGGACAGTCGAGTTCCTCAAAAGTATTTTAATGGTATTCTCTCCATACAGCACATTCCAAAATAAGTTAAACACGTTAAGGAATTATTTTCAAGAATTCAGTCATATTATTGCCACAGCACATTCTGACTATTTAAAACTGTGAAGATTATTTGTAATTACATTATTTGTTTTGAAAATATCTATTAACTCCATGGAAAATGATTTGTGACAAATACCTTTCTTGCTCCATTTATTCTAACTGCGGTGATATCATTTTTCACAGAATCAGGGTTCAGATTTATTTTCATTTATAAAATTGGTTGCATTAAGTGTCAAATCTCAAAATGCATTTTAAATGGCCCACCCGGCATTTTGCCGTATTGTGGAATCTTGCTCCCTGCACAATGCACACACTGTCACTCTAAATGTAGATGTTACACTTCACCGGGACAAGTTGCGACATTGATCTGTGAAATAAATCTGTGCTATAAAATAGCATTCAGCCCGAGAAAAACTCGGGGACTTTCAACCAGGAGGAATTTCATCCCCTCTCAAAACAATCATCCTTGTGTCTGTAAAACTATTGCAAACTTTGGGGCTGATCTTCTGCTCCGCAAAAACTTGATTTGATTGAGAATTTTTTATTCTTATTCAAAATAACTATACTTGACTTAGATTGACCTAGGCTACCCTGTCACCTACTCAAAAAAACCTAGCCAATTTGAACTTTTCTGCCAACTGGAAGTGATGGTGGCATCTTACTAAGGATATCCTGCTTTTTGCTTGACTAAACTCATCCTGCAACTGCATGAACTGCACTCAATCAGCATGTATTGGAGCACCCAGGAAAGCCCTCTCTAAGTGTCAGAAGCATCTAACAAAATGTGATTTCATCAGCAATTAACCCAGCAACGGAATTTCAGTTCATGGTGCCAGATGAAGGGATTATATCCATTGAGAAATGAGTGCCCAAAAAAAGGTCAGGAGAGACTTGACAAGCAAGGGATCTTTGTTGTTCGCCGACTACACCACTGCTGTTGTACAAATCAGAGATGGGAATGAGTCAGAGTATAGAAGTGAGATCGGCCGATTGACCAAATGGTTCCAGCACAACAAGGGCTCTCAACATTAGTAAGACCAAGGAACTGATTGTGGACTTTGGCAGGGGAAGAATGAGGACCCACAATCGTGTTCACATCAATGGGACGATGGTGGAGAGGGTAAAAAACGTCAAAATACCTGGGTGTGCAAATCTCCGAAGATTTTTCCTAGACCCAGCACACTGATGCAATTATAAAGAAGGTACATCAGCGACTCTACTTCCTGAGAAGATTACGGAGATTCGGCATGTCAAAGAGGATTCTCCTAACCTTCTACAGGTGCACGGTAAAGAGCATTCTGACTGGTTGCATCGTGGCCTTGTTCGGCAACTTGAAGGTCCAGGAGCTGAAAAGACTACAAAAAGTTGTGACCACTGCCCAGTCCATCACTGGCTTTGACCTCCCCACCGTCGAAGGGATCTATCGTAGTCGCTACCTCAAAAAGGCAGCCAAAATCATCAAAGACCCACACCATCCTGGCACACGCTCGTTTCACCATTGTCATCAGGAAGAAGGTACAGGACCTGAAAACTGTAATGTGCAGGTTCAGGAACAGCTTCTTCCCTACAGCCATCAGTCTATTAAACACAACAACGAATAAGCTCTGAGCTCTGAACTGAAAAAGACTATTATTACTGCACTATATTTGTATTTGTATTGAACTTTTTTCTCTTCCCCCGTTATGTACCATGTTTACATATTCACATATTCTGTTGTGCTGCAGCAAGTAAGCATTTCATTGTCCCATCCGGGACATATGACAATAAAACTATTAACTCTTGACACTTGAAAAGGCCATCTCTCCTGCTTTATTGTAGTCTCATTAAATTGACAGATGGCCTCACCTTGCTCCTGATCAGATCAATATATTTTATTTGGCTAAGGCTATTTAAAGAATGTGCAAGTTGGGATATAATATTCAATAATGACATTATTATTTGTGACATACCAGACCATTGGGCTCCGGAAAGACTAAAATCCTTGTCCCACCCTGGTCATTCCTTCTTGTCCCTAGTCCCACCCGGCAGAAGGTACAGAAGCTTGAAACCGTGCACCACCAGACTCACAAACAACTTCTTCACCTCGGTTTGAACAGTTCTTCTATAAACTTGGGTACTGTCCAATTCACTTCCACCCCATTGAGGACATTGTACTTTGTCTATGGAACTGATGTGCTGATAAAGCAGGGAACTATATTCTGCACTCTGTGTCTTCCCCTTTGGCCAATCTATTTTACTTGCGTTTTACTTGATTGTATTTATGTATAAACCAAATTTAGAAATTATGCTGAGTTTTGATACTCTTCTGTAGTCAAGTCAAGTCAAGTTTATTTGTCGCGTACACATACAGGATGTGCAGTGACATGAAAGTGGCAATGCCTGCGGATTGTGCAAAAACTACAGAACAGAATAGAACAGAACCAGTATTTACATTTTAGGAAAAAAAAAAGTTTTTTAAAAACACAACACAACAGTAAATTAGTCCCTGGTGAGATAAGAGTTTACAGTCCTGATGGCCTGTGGGAAGAAACTCTGTCTCATCCTCTCTGTTTTCACAGCGTGACAGAGGAGGCGCTTCCCTGACATAGCAGCTAGAACAGTCCTTTGCTAGGGTGGTAGGGGTCCCCCGTAATGTTGCTGGCTCTGGATCTGCACCTCCTGGTGTATAGGTCCTGCAGGGGGATGAATGTTGTTCCCATAGTGCATTCAGCCAAACGCACTACTCTCTGCAGAGCCTTCCTGTCCCGGGCAGAGCTGTTCCCAAACCAGATTGAGATGTTGCCGGACAAGATGCTTTCTACAGCCCCAGAGTACAAGAGACTCTGAATTTCCTCAGCTGCCTGAGGTGTTAAAGGCGTTGCCTTGCCTTACTCACCAGTGCCGCAGTGTGTGTTGTCCATGTCAGATCCTCTGAGATGTGGACTCCCAGGCATTTGAAGCTGCTCACCCTATCCACAGTAGTCCCATTTATCTCCAGAGAGGATGGGCATCCACACATAGCCCCCCATCTGGCTGTCAAGGTGAGAGAGAGTGGTGTGCAGAACCTGGGAGACCGCATCATCCGTGGATCTGTTTGGACGGTATGCGAACTACAGCGGGTCCATGTACCATGCTTTTCAATACTAACAGAGTGAACTGGGGAGAGTGTGCAGGAAATTGCATTGACCTCAGTATCTTGAGGCAGTAAGGAGAAAGATTAGCCACCTACATTCTACATTAGTATGATTCACTCTTGCTGAAAGATAAGATCAGCCTTAGCTGTCAATATTCTGGAGCCATGTGGCAGCCATGAAGTCAGTGCCTTCAGGAAATGAAGAGAAAAAATTGGCACGGATAAAAAGAACAATATTGCATAAAAGAGATGTCGGATGTTTGAGAGATACATCACCCTTTTAATAGCTCTGTTGTACAGTATGGAACAAGTTGAATATGACTTCATTGTTGATTCAGCAACAGTGCCTTCAGTATTATTATAACATTACCTGTCAGAATTATATTGTTACTATCTTTTCACATCTGCATGCCCCATAGAGCAGATACCATTAACTTCTCTGGAAATATTTGGTAAATGTTCTTTTGAGATAAAACTTAGTCATAATTTAGACTAGGGTCATTTTGTGAGGATTTTTAAGCGGGTAATTTATAGTTCAATAATTGGTCAAAACACATGAATGTGTTCAGGTTGAATTATTTTACATTCTATTTAATAAATCATAACTATTAAAGATAATTATGAAGCATTGGCCTATTTTCTGAAATGGTTACTACCTCTCTTTAAATGATACTTGTTACAGCATATCTTACATTTTGAGGAGATAATTTCACCAATATTGTATTATGTTTGATGTGTAGTGGGGCACATAGATTTAGATGGTAGAATTCATATTTTGATTGTTCACTTGTTTTAAAGGTTTTTTGACTGTTTTTAGAGAAATACAATAATATGAATTCTATCAAATGTTGGAATATTGTGAATTCAATCAAAATCTGCATGCAAACTGACAAGTTAAATGATCAGGAAAAATGTCTACACAAGGCTTGGTTGTAAAGTATAAACTAGACTAATGTATGATGTGTTCAATATTGTTTGATTTCCTGTCCAGAGGAACCTTGCGCACTCTTTTGTTCTCCCCTGGGGAAAGATCAGCCTATGCTGATCTCAGAGAAAGTGCTCGATGGAACGCCATGTGGTCTACATGAAGCAGACATCTGTGCTAATGGCACATGCCAGGTATGTACAATAATGACCAGTTCATATTTAATGCAGCAAATAATCAATTGTTATTCCTATTTGAAACTTCCATTCAATCGTTCAACATCTAACATTACTCCAAGGCTGTGTGTTTATTTCAAAGCAATTATAAAATATAATTGCAATTACAGCTGTTTAATACTAAAACAAATAATTATACATTCTTCTGAACCTCAGAAATAGCATAAACATAATGGCAATAAAATACTCAGGTAAATATGTAGGAGGAAACTGCAGATGCTGGTTTACACAAAATAGACACAAAATACTGGAGTAACTCAGTGGGTCAGGTAGCATCTCTGGAGAAATTGAATAGTTAAATAGTATGTTCTTGGGCATAGTGCTGCAGAAATTCATCTCAAAGCCTTCACCACCATATGAATGCTAGATTATCATTTCTCAAAGGAATTCACTTCTCAAAACTGGCATTGAGTTCAGTGGAATTATAGGTCAAATGGCTCATATTCACAACTGTGTTTTGTCCTAGCAATTAAATATGAACTTGTACTTCATTGTTTTGGCATTGTCCATCTAATACTAAGATTGTTCAAGTTTTAATTTAAAATCACATTTAAAACAATACATTTTATTCACGAGCCATCCACTCTTTCTTTGCTGACAGTTCGTTAAAAAGCACAAAAAAATGACACGGCCACATTTTCAAAGTTATACAGTTATGGAGTCATTCAGTATTGAAGCATGTCCTTCAGCCCATCAACTCTACATCAACCATGAAGCAGCCAGTTGTACTAATCCCACACTTATTCTTTTTTATTTATTTGACATTCACTCACAAGGACAATTTACAGTGCCAATTATGCAGAATTTTCCATGTGTTCAGTGGTCACAAACCATTTTTGCATCCGTGTCATTGATATACATTCAAGAGGAAAAAAAAATGAGCAGAAACACAAGATCAGAAAATCACTCAGTTTCATACATCAGTTAGATTTTAGCCCACTTTGGCTTTTAAATCATATAAAATAACATGTCAAATAACTCTTCCCTCATATAAAAGGTTTGTGACCCAAAATCTAAACAGAAGACTCAAAGACAAATAACAAATCAGTAACCACTACGCTTACTGAAGTGTAAGATTTTCTTTTTAAATAATCATATATCACGGGTGGGTTTAAATCCAGTTCATACTATTTACTGCTGTGGATTGTCAAGTGTTACAAACTGAACACCTTTGAAGAGAAATGACTGCATTGAATATTTCTGCACTGTGTGGCAGCTGTGAAAGGCGAGTTCAGCCACGTTCAAAAGAATGACAACCCAAAGAACCCACTATAATCTCAGTAATAATGACGTTGAATAACAATGTTAGCAAATAAATTTATGAGGAATTCCGTAGCAAATTGCTAAACAGCCATGCGTTGGATATCTGTAAAATTGGCCTCATTTATTGCAAATGCTTTTTCATGATGAACCAACCACAAAAGTTTACTTTGTTAAAAGGATATAATGCTTGCATTCACCACCAGGATTTCTCCATGCAGATAACCATGATGACAATCTTATCGTAGAGTAATTGATCCAAGCATGTTTTCAGATGAATTAGACAGCTGCTGAAATCGGGTTCAAAGCAAAATAAAACTGTAGATTGTATTAATAGCTTTTACAACACTAATTAATTATATGGGGCTGAATCTTTCTGGCTGTGGCCAGTGAATCCAAAGGAAGTGCTGGCTAAAATGTGCCAGGTTTGCACAGACCTGCACTGAATGGCATCTCTCACACTGCTGCAAGGCTCCTTCAGTTTAGTTTATTGTCACGTGTACTGGGATACATTGAAAAGCTTTTGTTGCGTGCTATCCAGTCAGCAGGAAGACAATGCATGATTACAATCGAGCCATTGTATATACACGATAAGGGAATATCGTTTAGTGCAAGGTTAGGCAGAAAAGTCCAAACAAGGATAGTCCTCGTACATCCAGCTTGGCTTTACTGGGATTTCCCCACATTATAGCAAGTCAAACTTGGCGAGTGACCAAATTCTTTTCATTTCAATGGATGCTCTCACCCTGCAGAATTCTCACCCTGCACTTTGAAAATGATTTGATCTTTATTTGATTTAGTTTAGTTCAGTTTAGAGACACAGCGCAGAAACAGGCCCTTTGGCCCACCGAGTCCATGCCGACCAGCGATCCCCCTCACACTTACACTATCGTACACACACCATGGACAGCTTACAACTATACCAAGCCAATTAGTGTACATGCCTGTGCATCTTTGGAGTTGATGTTTTTAATGAGATGTAAGTCAATTTGTGTTTCAGTGCATTTTTTTTTACATGGTAATTTTATAGTTTTAATGTATTCAAAAATGATTTAAAAGATACCTCACTGTAGATATTAACCCAAATATGATTGCCCAGCTTTGCTTACTGTCAAAGCCTACACTGTGCCACTTGGGTCTGTTCTCTGGATCTTTGTTGACCTGTTCCAGGACACATGTGTTTAAGTATAAGGAGAGATAGGACAAACTTGGATGTTTTCTCAGCCATGTCAGAGGCTTAGGAGAGACTTGATAAAAATGTATAAAATTATGAGAGGCAAATATATAGGGCAGTCAGTCAGAATCATTTCCCCAGAGTGGAAATATCAATGACCAGAGTGCATAAGTTTCAGTTGAGAGGGGCAGAGTTTGAAGGCAAAGTGGGACGTTTTATATGCAGATAGTGGTAGGTGCCTAGAATGCGCTGCCAGGGGTGGTGGAGGAGGCAGTTACGACAGTGGCGTTTGAGAAGCTTTTAGAGTGGCACATGGATATTTAGGGAATAGAAGGGCATTGATTGTGCGTAAGCAGATATTATCACTCTTGTCACAGTCTATTCTGTTTATAGGAAGTATGCAGCAGGCAACTCATTAAACAAATTGTTAGAAATGAGACTTGTACCATTGTAACTTTTTAACACATACTGTATTCAGTTTTTATTTGTAGCTGATTCCGACAGTGAACATAGAATGAGCCCTGTGTTGTATGATAGATGATGTTAGTAAGGTAGACAAGTTTAAATGTTGAAGCAAATTGCCATAGGGCAGACTATTGAGCAGCTGCTAGACCTCCATCATTGCCTTTCTCTAAACTGTACACGTAAACCTTTCCCTCTGTCCATCTAAGTGAACATCAAACATTTACTTATCCTTTAATTATGTGTCTTTTGCATTGTAGATGATCTGTCGAAAATTTCTGTGATGCAACTGTTACATTAGATTTAGTGCCTCAAACATAATCATAATGTATCTTTTAAACTTTAAATGAATTTAAACAACCAATTTTAGAGACGTTTTTTTCCGTGATTTAGAAAAAACGTTGTGGAAAAATGAGATACGTCATCCACTTAACAATACATTTGATAATATTCGTAACTTGCGTAAGACACATACGGATGGAACTAAGAGAAAGTTCAGTGGGTTGGGGACAATTGGATTTAAATGAAACAGATAGCAGTACTATAACAACGCATTCACTGCATGATTTGGGATAAATATTCAACAAAATAGACATGAGCATGAGTGTTACTATAAAGAACATTTTGTTCATTGCTCTAATCACCGACATCCATAGCAAAATTCAATAAGATGATAGGAAAGGATTTTATAGATAACAACATTGAGTTGTGTAATACCACCTCCTGACTTATTTAGGTATGTAAACCGAGCAGGTTGTATGGTTGTAATCAGTAAAACCTTGGTCTCAGCAGTTGCAACAAAAGTTTCGGAACATTTGACAATGAGTGCAGGCTAAAAGAAGCAAAAATGTGTGATAGACATTTGCCATGTTTTTCTATATGTACCTATAAAAGCTCAGAGATTAACCATATTACCATATAACAATTACAGCACGGAAACAGGCCCTTTCGGCCTTCCAGTCCGTGCCGACCATTTGTTTTCCCCTCGTCCCATCTACCTGCACTCAGACCATACCCCTCCATTCCCTCCCGTCCATATACCTATCCACTTTATTTTTAAATGTTAAAATCGATCCTGCCTCCACCACTTCTGCTGGAAGCTCATTCCACACAGCCACCACCCTCTGAGTAAAGAAGTTCCCACTCACGTTACCCCTAAACTTCTGTCCCTTAATTCTCATGTCATGCCCTCGTGTTTGAATCTTCCCTACCCTCCACCGGATTCCACTGGAAAAAAAGCTGCAATTTTCCCAAAGCAGCCAAAGCAGTGCAAAAGATGAATTATCAGAAGAAAATTCATTGCAGTTAAAGTGCATATGGTCATTAATGCTGTCTGATAAATGTTACTCCAGAAGCCAACCCTGCTCAGAAAAATGCCCTCAGTCCAAGACTGGATGAATCATCTTTGCAAATTTCCACTGATTAAGCTCATTTTCAAGGAAGCTCTGAAAATAGCATTATTTTTTGGTGCAGGGCACTATTAGTTACCTACTAAATATTGTAAAATATGAATATGTATTTCAGTTACTAAGAAACTAACATCAATGAGGCAAAGAGATGATCTCATAAAGCATTTTGAAATTGCATTATTCACAGGCGATGTTTTCAAAACATCTCATGTTTTATGATAAATTAATGTTGAGCTGCATTCATAAAAGTCCACCTGGTAACTGGTTTTAAATATATGAAGGTTTTATAATCAAAAGCTAGTGGGTGTATGGAATGAGTTGCTAGAGGATGTAGTTGGGGGCAGGGACTATCGCAATGTTTAAGAAACACTTAGATAGACACATGGATAGGACAGGTTTAGAGGGAGGTGGGCCAAACACAGGCACGTGGGACTAGTGTAAATGGGCCATGTTGGTCTGCAAGGGCAAGTTGAACCAAAGGGCCTGTTTTCACATTGTATGACTCATATGAACCAATCACAAAAACTGCCATAAATTCTCATGGAGTCAGGTAGTACCATTGGTTATTGGTAGGGCGGCACAATGGCGCAGTGGTAGACTTGCTGTGATACAGCAACAGAGACACGGCATCAATCCTGACTATAGACTATGCTGTCTGTATGGAGTTTGTATGTTCTCCCTTTGACCATGTAGATTTTCTTTGGGTGGTCCGGTTTCATCCCACATTCCAAAGATGTACAGGTTTATAAGTTAATTGGCTTCTGTAAATTGTCCCTAATATGTAGGTTAGAACTAACATATGGGTTAATGTTCCACGTTGGAAATTAAACTTAACTAAAAATCCATTTTGCATTCTCATGAAAGATTAGTGGCCTGGAATATGGGCCAGGACTTACTGATCTTGTTCCCTGTGTGAAATTGCTGCTAGCTGCCTATGTTTAGCTTGTGCAGACACCCAGGCTAATCTCACAGAACTTTCAGCAGTGTGATCTCAGCTGGGGCTGAGAAAGAGCAATGGGAAAACTCTGCAGAAACCAAACCGCCACTGACAGCCTTTGACAGCCAACAGAGCTTTGCCAGCTGTAACTGAGCTTTCTAATGTTTGGCCTTCACAGACCCCTTGTCACTGGTTCAGGACCTCTCTCAGTTGAATGCATGTGGCAGTTGTGTACAGGCCCTCCCTGGGTTACAAATGCCTGACCTATGGACACCTGGAACATACAAGCGAGCTTCAACAATCAGTGGCTGGTTTGAGCCAAGCAGAGCTGGGAGGGCTGGGCAGACTCACCCACCCACTCACTGTGTTGGTGAGCTGGTTCGAGCCACGCCTGCCCACTCTCCCATCACAGCTGTTTCCGGTATCCTCTCCCACGCGCTGTTTGTTCATCATTTCTGACAGATGGAAAATTTGGATAATGAGCAATTCTCAGCAATGAAATGCTTTTGTAACCAGGGCTTTACCTAGCAACATCCCGTCACCAATTGGGAGCTGGAATGCCTGAACTCTTATGGACAGTCCCAACAACAGCGATCCAGGATATTGCCCCACAATCCGATTGAAGGGAGAGCAAGCCCTCCCCCACCCCATAGGACAGCTGGCGTAGAAGCTTTGCTCCTTCCTATATCACTAACATTTAGTCTACTTTATTTTGTTATTTTCATTTGGTTTAGTTTAGTCACATGTACAGAGGTACAGGGAAAAGCTTTTAAAGACCATTAAAACTGAAGTAAATAAAAATGGTCATTATTAATGATACGATACAATAGAACTTTAATCATCCCCAGAGAGAAATTGGTCATCCCCGGAGGGATATTAAACATTTTTATAACAATTAAAAAGTAACTTTAACCATATCCACAGTTAAAAAAACATTATTTAAAAAACACTAAAATGAATTAAAGAGTTAACCTGCCCTGCAGTTGTGTCTCTAACATAGAGTTAGAGATTTCCCCTGTGAAATCAAGGGAGCCATGAGTGTTGCTCAGGATCCGTGGGGTGAATCAATTCATTAGGGCAACTTTGCCAGACAGTGAGGGAATCAGTGGCAGTAAGTCCTGGATTTGCTCAGTTTTTTAACATGTGCATCAAATTACTGGAACCGAGACATGTTCAGCGGCTGGTTCTGGCCAATGACCAGCTCGTGGTCTATTAACACTATTTGCATACCTCCTTCTTCTGCCTAAACTGTTGAGTTTCCCCAAACATATAAGTTTGTTAAGGGCTTGGACACACTGGAGGCAGGAAACCTATTCCCGATGTTGGGGGAGTCCAGAACCAGTGGCCACAGTTTAAGAATAAGGAGTAAGCCATTTAGAACGGAGACGAGGTAACACTTTTTCTCACAAAGAGTGGTGAGTCTGTGGAATTCTCTGCCTCAGCGAATGGTGGAGGCAGGTTCTCTGGATGCTTTCAAGAGAGCTAGATAGGGCTCTTAAAAATAGTGGAGTCAGGGGATATGGGGAGAAGGCAGGAATGGGGTACTGATTGGGAATGAGCAGCCATGATCACATTGAATGGCGGTGCTGGCTCGAAGGGCCAAATGGCCTACTCCTGCACCTATTGTCTATTGTCTATTTTTGATTTTTATTTTGGTTTCGTTTTTACAGAGGAAAAAAAACAAATTATATTGTAAAAGACTATCTATTGTGCTTGTTCACAATAGATTTAATGTTATGATCATGCAATCAATTTGAGCCAATACTTGAGCCATTTGGAAAAGTAACACATTGTTGTCAGTGTATTTTGAGGACAAACCCTCACAGTGCCCAAAGCTAAAACCGCTTACCATGTTCAAAGTTCCCCATCTCTTTCCTTATAAAGAACATCAACATTTTATTCTAAATAAATGGCAGTCAATTTGTGACTGCTGGCCATAAGTACCCTGATTGTCTCGATAAAAGTTTTATTTCATAAATTCCTTGTGGTGCATGTAAATCTTGTTTAAGTTTGCACAGATTCTGCCTTGCCCTTGATGATAAAGGTAGTTAAAGAACACGACTGCACATAGTTTGGAGTTTTGTCTAGAACGATGTTCTAAATGGTACATGAGCCATATCTGTACACCAGTACTTTGCTAGCTCAGCGCACTTGCCAAGGGAACAAGACCTCCCACAGCTTACAAGTTTGAATAGTTCTAGTTTTAAGCCGTACTAAGTGTGCAGTGCAGCAGTTACTATTAATAAACCTGGCAGTACCCCCTAGAACTTGTGCCAGTCTAACCACACATTGTATGTCTTACTGGGAAATGAGGGATTCCTTTCCACAGGCGTTTAGTTTTGTTTATCTTTGTCACATGTACCGAGGTACAGGGAAAAGTTTTTAGTGGCACCGAAAGACCATTAAGCTGAAGTAAATAAAAATGGTCATTATTTACGATAAGATACGATACAATAGATCTTTATTCATCCCCAGAGGGAAATTAAACATTCTTATAACAATTAAAAAGTAACATTAACCATTGAATAGTGTGAATAGTTTTAGTTTTAAGCTGCATTAAGTGTGCAGTGCAGCAGTTAGCACTAATAAACCTGACAGACCCCAAATAACTTGTGTCAGTCTAACCACACATTGTATGTCCTACTGGGAAATGAGGGATCCCTTTCCCCATGCACAATACATAATTCCCTGGCCCCTTCAGTTTTCACAGCAAACAGCTCCATCGGGTTTTGTGTATATTTGAAGTTTGTACGAATCAGATAGACCAGAGAATAATCCTGCCTCTTCCACAACTGGACTGATCACTCGGACATATCCTGTTCAACTAAAGCCTTATGTTTGGGAATGATTAACCCTGGTGGTACCTTGTACTGACATTTGTAAAGCTCACTTTTAACCAGGAATGGGCAATAGCAGGCAGAGTCAAACCGAGGCAACAAGATGCCGGTGGTTGCGGTAGGAGTGTGATTACAGGTGTTAGAAGGAATATTCATGGCTTTCAGATAGTCCTAATGGATTAATTTCTCTCTGGTGCTCAGAGTGTTATCTTTGGTCCTCCTGGTACCACAAAAGAAATGAAATAACATTTAGGAGTGGTATCCAGTTGGTTTTGCTCTTCATGATGTCCTACACATTGTAATTGGAATCCAGATCAGATATTTAAAGAGGAAGCTACTGTTCCAGCAAATGTCCTCCCCTCCAGTTCAGAAAATAGTTGTAAAACGAAAAAAAGAGGTAAAGGATTGGGTAGATATCCAGGACTATTTTAGCCTCTAGTCTGATTCATTCCTACTCGGTGGACAAGGTTGCATTCATTCCATCAATTTTCTGTGCATTTATCTGCAAGTGTAATATAAATTGCTGTTACAAGGAAGCAGTCATCTATAATTCAACAAGAGTATGCTATATTTTTTTCACAGAAAATTGGTTGTGATGATGTATTAGGATCGTCAGCCAGAGAAGATCATTGTGGTGTTTGTAATGGGAATGGAAGATCATGTAAAGTCATCAAAGGAGACTTTAATCATACCAGAGGAGCAGGTATGTAGGCTCATTCTGTGAACGGTCAATGTTTCTGGTCTGTTGAGTCTTTCCTACTATGAAATATCATCATCATGATCTCTCTGCGATGGGCGTCTAAGTCACAGAATGTTCCCCTTATTCTCAAACCATGCCTCCTCCTTAGATTTGTTTGTATGTTAATTGGCTTCTATAAATTGCCTTAGTGTGTAGGGAGGAGCGCGAAAGTGGGATAACATAGAACCAGTATGAATGGGTGATCGATGGTCAGTGTGGACTCTGTGAGCCAAAGGGCCTGTTTCCATATTATCTTTCAATCAGTTAATCCTTAGTTAGGGGAAACACCCTCTTTGCATCTAGCCTGGCAAGCTCTTTAAGAATTTTCTTCAAATAAAAGATACAAAGTGCTGGAGTAACTCAGTGGGTCAGCAGGCCTGGATAAAGTGACCGTGGAGAGGATGTAGAGAATCTAGCCCCAGAGGACATACAGTGCCCTCTATAATATTTGGGACAAAGACCCATCATTTATTTATTTGCCTCTGTACTCCATAATTTGAGATTTGTAATAGAAAAATCACATGTGGTTAAAGTGCACATTGTCAGATTTTAATAAAGGCCATTTTTGTACATTTTGGTTTCACCATGTAGAAATGACAGCAGTGTTTATACATAAACACCCCCCCCCCCACCCCTTCCACCCACCCACCCCCCCCCCCCTCCCCCATATCAGGGCACATGGTTTCACGGGTGTTTGTAATTGCTCAGGTGTGTTTAATTGCCTCCTTGATGCAGGTATAATGGGCCTGTCCCGCTTAGGCGACTGCACATGTTCGCGGGTTTTTGCTGGGGAGTCGCCTTCATGCTCCTGAGGAGTTCCCGCATTCTGGGAACTGGTCGCGGTCTCATTATGGTTGCCGCAAATTTTTCATTGTTGGAAAATTTGTGGCGACCAGAATGAAGCCGCCATGGAGAGTAGCGAGAATTCTCGTGCCATAAATGGGTCGCCAGGAGGTCTTAGTGGGTTGCCAGGAGGTCAAGGGTTCTCATAGGTTCTCGTAGGTTGTAGCTGGTGCTGACCGGTGAATTTCATTAGCTCATTGGGGGGAAAAATACATTCGCAGTAGTTTTCAGAACCAAGGAAAACTGACCGGTAATGTTAAATGTCCGCCGAGCTTCACAGCCGTTTATCTCTGGCTTTTTAAAAGTTGTCTCCACTCCTTCTCCCCCCTGTCCCCCCCTCTTTAAAGGACTTACTGTGCTTTAGCCATCTTAATTACAGCGCCAACCTTCCTGTTCATCGCGGTGTGTGTCTGTATCACCTTGACTTTGCACCGTGTGAATTTCACTCAGACAGCCCTGCCCCCCGCGTGCATAACGGGCTGGTGAAGGAACTGTCAACAGTCGCCATCAACTGGCGACTGTTGACAGTTGCCAGCAGTCGCCTGAAAAAAAATGGGACAGGCCCATAAGAGAGCTCGCAGCACCTAGTCTTTCCTCCAGTCTTTCCATCACCTTTGGAAACTTTTATCCCTGTTTATCAACATGGCCAAAGTTGTGCCAATGAAAGTCAAAGAAGCCATTTTGAGTGAGAAACATGAATATAACTGTTAGAGACAACAGCCAAACCTTAGGCTTACCAAAATCAACTGTTTGGAACATTATTAAGAAGAAAGAGAGCACTGATGAGCTGAAGCACCTGCCCCACTTACGTGTCCTTGGCACGCAAATTACGCGACCTCGTGGTCATATTGATGCGCACGGGTATTGTATGATTGTGCAGGGCAAGTTCCACTGAGAAGCGCTGAGGGGTATGGAGTTGGCGAGAGGCAGCTATATCAGCAGTTTTCTCTCTCTTTTTGCAGAACCAAAATCTTTGTCCTTTTTTGTTCCTCTATTCCTCTCTTCGTTCTTTCTTTTACCCACTCTTTGGCTACACTACTTTGGTAGTCTAGGGGTCCTATCTTTGCACATCTCACTTTTTCTCTTTCACGGCCTTGCTCTTTCCTCTTTTCTTTTCTTCTAATTCAAGCAGGGCCAAGAAAATTGAAGATAGACACAAAATGCTGTAACAATAGCATCTCTGTAGAGAATTGCAATGGGTATGCCGTTTGTTCTACTCCTGTACATTTGCTTCTAATACCTAAAAATATATATATTCTAAAGCCTTTGATTCATGGACATCACCAGTTACTGGGTGTCTTCTCTGGTGATGCTCTGCCAGGCCTTTATTGCAGCCATCGCTATGCTTGTTTTGGGGGGTAGTCCGCTTCAGTTTTACTCTTCAGCATATAAAAGGCGTGCTCAAGGGTTCAGGTCGGGTGATTGAATTGGCCACTCAAGAATCTTGACCATTTTTTAGCTTTGAAAAACTCCTTTGTTGCCAATGCCGTCATTTATTTCAACTTCAACCCCCCCCCCCCCTGGACCAGAGGCCCACAGCCATTTGCAGAGATATTATTTTCACCAACCAAAAACCACCCAAACAGCCACTTTGCAGTGAATGTCTACTTCAACCCAACCCCCCCCCCCTCCACAAACAGCCCATTAATGCAGTGCATTTTTACTTCAAATCAACCATATTTTCATTTTCAAATCACATTAAGGGCCCTCACAGTTGAGTAGACACGTGTTTAGAGTTATTCAGAGAGACGTGACCCTCTCACGTCCTCCATCTTGCCGAGACTGAGTGAGTGTACACTGCATGGCTGTGTGGGGGGGGGGGTTGGGTTGTTTTAAGTGAAAATGCATTGCAGAGAGAACAATGGAGTTTTTCAAACTAAAAAATTAATTCTTGATGGCCAATCTCTAATTTTTCATCGATGCTGGGAAAATCCTCTGGTCCACGAAGGCGGAGGGGGGCTCTGAGCGAGGCTGACCATAAATGACGGCCGTAGGTGGCGGAGTTCTCTCATCACAGCACAGCGAGCCACCCAGTAAGTGATGTCCAAATCAAAGGCTTTTAGAATATATATATTTTTAGGTTTTAGAAGCAAATGTACAGGAGTCGGCATATGCAATTATACAGTTATTGTACAGCTTAAATTTTGACCTTTGAATTAGCCGCGAAGAGTCCAAGAAAGAGAAAAGTCGCAAAGATAGGACCCTAGACTTCGTTCGACCGAAGCAGCCAAAGACTGGGTAAAGAGAACGAGAGACGTCATTTGATAGATGGAACAAAAAAGGACAAACTAAGTGCTGATAAGCTGCCCTCTCACCCGGGACCCAGCAGCATAGTTAGATTTAATCCAAAGTTGTGTTGCGCCGGACTATCCTTGTAAGAAATTGGTGAAGGGTGTCCATGTCTTGGAAAAATGATCTGGTTTTTCTGCCAAGACAAGTCTAATATTTACAAGATGTAGTGTCTTGGACATGTTTGTAATCCACATCTTAAGAGTAGGGATTGATGTATGTTTCCTAAATGGTATTAGTTTTAAGTAATAGTTTTTTCGCCGTTATCAGGCCATAATTAAGGAAACGTCTTTGAAATAGTGATAGCTCAGAACAGGCTTCGGAAGTACCTAGAGTGATCAGTTCCGTGTCGGGATCCAATTTTATTTTTAGTGTTTTAGAAAACAATTTCAAAAATTCCTCTCCAGAAATTATGTAACTTTTATGCAGATTTCAAGCAATCATTGCATACAAAGGATATGCAACAAAATGCCAAACATCACTGCTTTCATTTACATGAATTGCTGTGTCCCAAACATTATGATGCCCTGAAATGGGGGGACAATGTATAAACACTGCTGTAATTTCTACATGATGAAACCAAAATGTTTAAAAATGGCCTTTATTAAAATCTGACAATGTGCACTTTAACCACGTGCGATTTTTTTCCATTACAAATCTCAAATTGTAGAGTACAGAGGCAAATAAATAAATGATGGGTCTTTGTCCCAAAAATTATGGAGGGCAGTGTAGTTTTAGAAAGATTAGAAAGAATGTCTTTATTCTGAGAATGGTGAATGTGGAATTAATTGCCATACACATCTGTGGAGGCCAAGTCAATGGATATTTTAATGGCGGAGATTGACAGATTCTTGATTAGCAGGGGTTATGGGGATAAGGCAGGAGAATGGGCTTGCAGGGAAACTTAGATAACCCATGATTGAATAGCTGCTAGACTTGATGAGCCCAATGGCCTAATTCTGCTCCTAGAACTTATGAACATGTCAGGCAGCATCTCAGGGGAACATGGATAGGTGAGATTTCAGGTCCGGGCCCTTCTTCAGACTTTTCTTAGTTGTGATGTATCTCCTTTTGAATCCTTTAAAATAAAATCCAGTCTCAGTCAGGACAATCTCTTCTAATAAAGCATCCCCCAAAACCAATCTGCACTCCAAAGTGGCAAATGCATCTTTTCTTAAGGAAGAAAACTGTGTACAATACTCCAGGTGGCAAAAGCAGTAGCTAAGCTGAGGCAAAGTAAAAGACCATTCGATTTTATCTTAGTCAAACAGTGGAGAGGAGTTAAAGGCTCAACCTGAGGTCTGTTTCAGCTGGAGATGGTCACCATCAGTGGTCATGGATTGTGGTGTGAGCAGACAATAGTTCTGGGCTTTTCAATGTTTAATCAGGAGGATATTTTTAATCGGTGGCATGTAAACTGTACATTCTATTAATAAGAATATTTAGTTACATTGTATTGGAGTTATGATAAGAGTTGTCATTGAGTTATTAATTTGCCACCTTAGAGCCGACTGAATGGCAAAAAGCCCTTAAAGCCAGCCCAATTATTTGACATACATAATTATGAATGTTTTCTACTGGATCCTCACATTTAATAGAAATGCACTACTGAAAGCATAACTACTCTTAAAATGGCACATATTCATAAAAGTAACTATGTAATCTAACTGGAATCACACAATAAATTGTAGACTTCAGCAGTGGAATGGCTGCTTGACAATGAAACACTTATGGCCCTGTCTCACGGTGAGAGTCATCCCTCGAGTGACCCCAAGTGAAAGAAAAAAAACAGACTCGTGGTTATGTACGAGATTTCAAGTTTATGATCAAGTGTTGAACCGAGTTCCCACGGGTATGTCATTGCTGCGATGTTCCAAGTTCCTCTCCCGAGTTACCAAGTTCCTCTCCTGTTACTCTTGAGCCAATCGTGAATGAAGGTAAGTGTGTGAGGGTGTGAGAAGTCCATGCCAGGTGCCGGCCGCAGCCGCTGTTCTTTCACATCAGTTGCACATCAGATTGTTGGGAGACGGAGCTCAGGGTTCGCCTCCTGAGCTACTTTGGTGCCCAGGCGTAAGTTGAGGTGGAGGGTGGTTGAGGGTGGGGGGTGACAGACAAGGCTCTTGGGTGCTGGGATCATTCTCTGCGGGATGGTCTTAGTGCGGGAGACATGTGTAGGAGAGGTGTGCTGACTGCAGGCAGACACTTTGGTAGTGATTGCCCACCAGTCTCAAAAGCTGCTGTGTCTCCCTGTCCCTATGACAGCAGGGGGCAATCAAGCAGCACAATAGCCCCCTCACCCTTCACGCCAACACAAAGGGCAACGATCCCAAGGCTTTAGGGGCAGAAACAGCGGGCAGGCGACAATCACCCGCCATAACGCGAGAGAGATCATGCGCTATTGTAGGTCTCCTTTGCACGTCGGTGTTTCTGTATTTCTCCATCTCATTGTTGGCCCTGTCTGTCACCAACCCCACCCCTCTGCTTCCCGGCCATGTGTGTGACCCCTTCCCTCCCCTCTCCAGCTCCCCGCCCATTGCACCGGGCGCGGGGGCTTCGCACCGTCTTCATGTCGGCGACGATCCCAAGGCTTTGGACGGAAGGCAGACGCAACAAGCTGGAGTAACAACGCGGGCCAGGTAACATCTCTGGAGAAGGTGACGTTTCGGATAAGTGCTCGTCTTCTGAAGAAGGATCTCGACCCGAAAAGTCACCTATTCTTTCTCTCCGGAGTTGCTGCCTGACCCTCTGAGTTTCTCCAGCTTTTTTGTGTCTATCGTTGAATGGGTGACGTTTCGGGTCAAGACCGTTCTTCGGACTGAAAATAAAACTTGCCTCGCTTGAAACAGCTTGTAAATTAAAACATAAAATCAAGAAATATTAAAGGTTGACTCATTTATGTGCTGTATTCATTCACCTGGCCTATTGCTGTCCTCCCTCGTCCACCGTGAGCGCTGGACAACTCACCGGGTGCAAACCTCCGCTGCATCCCGGGCGGAGGGCGATGATCACCGGACTGACCGGCAAGTAGAGGCGGCGGGTCAGCCAAGCCCGGCTCCCTGCCACCGGGATAGACACCAACTACTGGAGTAAACTCAGCGGGATCTCTGGAGAAGTATAAAGTAGGGTCTCAACCCGAAATCTCACCCATCCCATCTCTCCAGAGATGCTGCCTGTCCCTCGGAGTTACTCCAGCATTGTGTGTGTCTATCTTCGGTGTAAACCAGCATCTGCAGTTCCTTCCCAATCCCACACTCTCGGCCCCGGGGGGTGGATGGAGCATCATACGTGGACACATCCCACCCACCGCCCCAGACTTGCCCCTTCGGCAGGTCTTTAACCGCGTCCTCATGAGACAGAGTGACGAATATGAAGCCACGGGGCAGGCGCCTCAGTAATAAAGGACAAATGGCAGATCATTGCAGAAAGGCCGAAGATAGACAAAAATGCTGGAGTAACTCGGCGGGACAAGCCGCATCTCTGGAGAGAAGGAATGGGTGGCATTTCGGGTAAGTCTGAAGAAGGGTCTCGACTCCATTCCTTCTCTCCAGAGATGCTGCCTGGTCCGCTGAGTTACTCCAGCATTTTGTGTCTATCTTTGGTTCAGTCTTTACTCGACCGAAAGAACAGATTATTAAAGTTCCCACGGTAGACTCACGAGTCACTAAGATAAACGCACGGGCCATTACGTTATTACAACGAGTTTAAATGTTTCCATTTTTAACTTGAACAGTTAATTTGACTCGTGGAAAATATCAAACATGTTTGATTTTTTTCACGAGTTAACAAGTTTCCCGAGTACCTGCCGTTAGCGCCACGAGTCGATAAGTTGCTCGTGCGAGTTCCGACGTTCCCGCTACGTGATCACCACGAGTGAAAACTCGGGGTCACTCGTGGGCCAACTCGCACCGTGAGACAGGGGTTTTAGCAACACTTATAGCAACACTTCATTGTCAGTGCAATATTTTCAAGTAACCTTATTCTTTCTGCTTTCGGTATTAAATTATCTGAGGCTGATACAGCTAGAACATATACAGACCTGTGAACAAAAATCTGAAAATATGCCTAAGGACTAAATACCAGCTATTTAGCCAAGACCAGAAAGTACACATTTGACCACCCTGATCTTTTGGGTGTCCAATATAATCAGTTAAGATCACCATAAAAGACTACATAAATATTCAAAACTTAATACTATACTTAATACTCCAAACATCTTTAGCTTTATGTTTTATTCAATGGTAAATCAATTTTGATTTATGTTTGTACACCATCGAGTTTAAATCAGGTACCCTAAGGTCACTTTGTTTAATGATTAACTGTAAATCATTGCTTCATGCCTCACTTTCTAATTATCTTGCTCTGTCAAAATGAGAACCTCATGATTTTTTACATGAAACACTAAGCTATTGTATTATGAACTATTAGATTAATTTTGCAAATTATTTATATTTGATATTTTAAAGGTTGTGGCACTATTTGCTAACATGGACTGCTGCATTTCCCACAGTGCACATACATTTACTGTAACGATCATGTTTTCAAAATAAAAAAAAGTTATAAGACATGTGGAAGGATTTTGAGGTAGATTATGCTACTCCTGGATTATGCAAGTGCAGGCAACTTGGTTAATTAATGATTCATAGGGCCAAGTACAGAAACTAGTCAGTTTGTTTTTGAAATTTTTGAAGTACATAATTAAAACATAAACATCTTTTATTTCTACAACATTGTTGCAAAAAAATTAAATAAATAATCCTTGCCGGCAGCAATGGGTGACGTGTTTGCATATAGATCAACGCAAAATTTATAGTATAATTTAGGATGGGAATGGAGATGTGCTTCCAGATGTAATACATGAAAGTGTTGAGGTAGACTATCTCTGGCAAATAATCTTGCATCATTTCCAGTTCAATGCAAAGCCAAATTCAAAAGGTCTTAAACTTTCAAAGGGCCGGGGAAAGGAGCCCAAGCTGTCCGTTCTCATTTAAAGTTAGCAATTTGGCATTTGCTTGCACAGAACAAACACGAGCTGTACAATTTGCAGTGCATGCTGAATTACTTCCATCAATATGGGGAGCGGGAAGGAGGAAAACATTTACCACATTCTTTTTGACCCAAACATATTAACCACTCAAGCATCCCTTATTCATAAGGTCATAAGTTATAAGGAGTAGGAGCATAATTTGGCACATCAAGTCTACTCCGCCATCAAATCATGGCTGATCTATCTCTCCCTCCTGAACCCCATTCTCCTGCCTTCTCCCCATAACCTCTGACACCCATGGGTTCATGGTACATGCCCTCACCACATTGTACATCCCCAGAATGGGAATCACAGATCAGTTCCCTTGACTCACTGGGAGTCGACCCTTATCCGATGACCAGTTGCTGCTGTAGCATCATCACCATCCTTTTAGGCCTCTCCAGGTTGGAAGTCAAACCGGTTAAGCACCAGTCCTACTTTCACGATCAAATTGGCGACCTCTGCTGAGTTTGCCCTTGTCTCATACTCGCAGCATGGTCGCCCGGAGGTCGTAGGAGGTCTACGTAACTCTTCCTCATGCTCATGAGTGGTCTCCGTGTACTCGTGGCCTCATTAGGTCGCGACGTTTTTTCCAGCCTGATAAAAAATGTCCACGAGTAAAAAAAAGGTCGGCATGGAAAAAATTGATACTTTTTATTCGTAGGTAGGCATTAGGTAGGTCGTAGTAGGCCGTGATGGTAGTTGTATGCAGTCGTAGGTAGTCATAGGTCGGTAACTGGCCCGAGAAAATAAATGCAAACATGACATCATTTTATCATGTGATCATTTTCCACTCGTAGCTAGTCGTAGTTGATCTTAGGTGTGGAAGACTGAGGTCGAGGGGGGGTCGTAGGAGGTCATAGACATAGTCGTAGGAGGTCGTAAACATTCTTTTACTAGAATTTTTCTAGGTCTTTTACTTCTGCGTGCCAACACGACCTTGACATTCTTTTTCAACTCGTCTCGGGTCTTCTGAACTTGTGGATTAGGTCTTCTGTCGTGTGGCTATGCACAGCCTAAAGTTGTAGGACAACTTGTTCTATTTGATCTTCTGTTTGTGCACATCGAGTTGATTGCATTAGTTGAAACAGGGCGGACCACGTGAAGGTTGCAATCTTCCACCCCGTGGATTAGGTCGTCCAAGTGGGACAGGCCCTTTAATCAGGCTAATGTTTAGACAGGGATTTTGTTCTGTAAACAAATATTTAAAAGCCCTGGCCTTCTAGGTATGCCATTTGAAACTCTACCAACCTGTCTATGTAAGTCACCCAGGTTAAACTGGATCTTCTGGAAGTGTGGGGTCAAGTTGTCCACCTTATTAGAAGTTTTAATGGAAAACATTTCATTAAGGTTTATTTGTAAATTAGATTTAAATCTCCAGGTAACAGTCTCCATTTGAAAACACCTCCCATGTTGTTTACAACAAAAAAACATTTTATGATGGACATTAACTTTTATCTCAATGCAATTTACATAAACTAATTAATATTATTGTGACAGCTTGTTATAGTGTCATGGAGTTGCACAGCATGGAAACAGACCCTTTTGGCAACCTCATCCACGCTGACCAAGAGACCGTTCTGAGCCAGTCCCATTTAGCTGCATTTGACTGATATCCCTCTAAATCTTCCATAAGTTTTGGAGTAACTCTGTGGATCAGGCAAGTCCTCTGGAAGACTGAAGAAGGGTCCCAAGCCGAAACTTCACAGGGCCATATCGACTGGAGATGCTGCCTGGTGCACTCAGTTACTCCAGCTCAGTTTTTAAAGATTGCAGGGCAAGACAGCTAGGAGCAAGGAAGCTTTTTACGATGAGAGAAATTGAGACTCTGGTCAGGAAACAGAAGGAGGAATGGATTTAGCCAGCTAGAATCAAGTGTATCCATAGAAAAATATAGGGGACTCAAGATCATAAGAATGAAATCAGGAGGGCAACATGAGGGCATGCGATTGCTCCAACTGATAAGATGAAGGAGAATCCAAAGAGATTGTATGTTTATTAAGAGAAAGAAGATACTAGGGGGAGAATAGATCCCTACAGAAACCAAAATGGTCATCTATGTCTGGAACTGTGGGAGGTTGGCTAGATTCTCAAAGAAATATTTCTCCTCTGCTTTCACCGTGTAGAAAGACATGAAGACTGGAAAACCTGGGGCATTTAATGGAGATGTCTTGCAGCCTGTATTGCAGTTAAGGAGGTGCTGGATCCACTAAAATGTATGAAGGCAGACATATGTCCCAAAGACATTGTGAGAAGCTAGAGCATAAGTTACAGGAGTCCAGGATGAGAAATATGAATCATTGTTAGATAATAGGCAATAGGTGTAGGAGTAGGCCATTCGGCTCTTCGAGCCAACACTGTCATTCAATGTGATCATGGCTAATCATCCCCAATCAGTACCCCGTTCCTGCCTTCTCCCCATATCCCCTGACTCCACTATCTTTAAGAGCCCTATCCAGCTCTCTTTTGAAAGTATCCAGAGAACCAGCCTCCACCGCCTTCTGAGATAGAGAATTCCACAGACTCACAACTCTCTGTGAGAAATGGTGTTTCCTCGTCTCCGTTCTAAATGGCTTACCCCTTATTCTTAAACTGTGGCCCCCGGTCTGGACTCCCCCAACATCGGGAACATGTTTCCTGCCTCTAGCGTGTCAAAACCCTTAACAACCTTATATGTTTCAATAAGATTCCCTCTCATCCTTCTAAACTCTAGAGTTAGAATGGAGCCCAGCCGTTCCATTCTCTCAGCGTATGACAGTCCCGCCATCCCGGGAATTAACCTTGTAAACCTACGCAGCACTCGCTCAATAGCAGGAATGTCCTTCCTCAAATTAGTGGACCAAAACTGCACACAATAATCCAGGTGTTGTCTCACTAGGGCTCTGTACAACTGCAGAAGGACCTCTTCGCTCCTATACTCGACTCCTCTTGTTATAAAGGCCAAGATGCCTTTATAAGGGGGACAATCGAGAGCACATTAACCTACGGCATCACTTCCTGGTTCGGGAGCTGCAAGGCGTACGAACGGCACCAACTGGACAGGATTGTGAAGACCACCAGCAGGATTATTGGTGCTCCACTCCCTTTCCTGCTGGACATATACAGGAAGAGATGTATCAGCAGAGCCATCTCCAGCATCAAAGACCCCTACCACCCATCACATCACATATTCTCCATCCTGCCATCTGGGAAGAGGTACAGGAGCATCAGCTGCAAAACCAGCAGGATGCTCCTCAGCTTCTTCCCGCAGGCTATAAGACTGATAAACAGACTTTGCCCCCTGCCAATTTATCGCGCACCAACCACCAACCTGGACACACTGAAGCAGAGCCATTGACATGCCGCTGCCGATTGGAACTCATGATATATTTATTCTTATTTTTATTTCTATTTATTTTTTACCGCACACTGAGTGGACACTAGTTGAGCAACATTTTTTTGTTTCCTCTGGGTATGTAAGGAAAAATGATAATAAAGATATACAATACAATACGATACCAAAGTGGATAACATCACATTTATCCCCATTAAACTTCACCTGCCAAGCATCTGCCCACACCCCCAACCTGTCAAGTCACCCTGCATTCTCATAGCATCCTCCTCATAGTTCACACTGCCACCCAGCTTTGTGTCATCTGCAAATTTGCTAATGTTACTTTGAATCCCTTCATCCAAATCATTGATGTATATTGTAAATAACTGTGGTCCCAGCACCAAGCCTTGTGGTACCCCACTAGTCACTGCCTGCCATTCTGATGAAGTGATGGAGTGCTGGAGAACAGGAGGGTGGCTAATGTAGTGTCTCTATTTAAGAAGGACTGCAAAGAAAAACCTAGGTGCGATAGACCAGTAAGCTTAACATCGATGGTAGAAAGGTTACTGGAGAGCATTCTGAGAGATAAGATATACGTGCATTTCGAAGGGTTAATTACGGAATGTCAGCATGGATTTATGTGAGGCAAATTGTGTCTCACTAATGAAGTAACCAAGAAGGATGATGAAGGCGTGGCCATTGATGTCGTCTATATACACTTCAGTAAGGCCTTTGATAATGCTGTGCAGAATAGGCTGCTCTGGGATCCAGGGAGAACTAGATAACTCGACACAGAATTGGCTTGATTGTAGGAAGCAAAACTTGGTGGTGGAAGGTTGTTTTTTGGACTGAAGACCTATGAAGAGTGGTGAGCCGCAGGGATTTGTACTGGGTCCTTTGCTGTTTGTCATCTATATCAATGATTGGGATGAGAATACACAAGGCATAATTAGTAAGTTTACAGATGACATTAAAATAGATGGCATCATAGGCAGTGAATTACAGCAGGGTCTTGATCAGCTGGATAAATGGGTTGAGGAATGGCAAATTGGGTTTAATTCACATAAGTATTCACGTAAGAATTTTGAGAAGTCAAACCAGGGCAGAGCCATCATAGTGAACAATGAGTTTTTTTGTAGCTCAGGGATCCATGAGTATAAATAAAAGTTTACCTGAAAGTGGTGTCACAGGTAGATAAGGTAGTGAAGAAGGCTTTTGGCACAATGGCCTTCATCAGCCAGGGCATACCATCTTGGTCGACATGGATGAGCTGAGTTGAAGGACCTGTTTCTGTGCTGTCCAACTCTGTGACTCAATCTGAACTGTCATAACTTTCATAACCTGTAATTCCCTTCCTTTTTCTCCCTACGTTTGCTTTCATTATGCCACACCCCATGCTTTTCTGAAGTCCAGTGCACTCATAACTGGCCACCTATTATCTAAAAAAAAATTAGTATTACTTTAGATAAGTCTTACTTACAGGCAACGTTTCAGGTCGGGACTCTTCGTCAGGAGTCTATAATCTTGTCTGTCCATGCCCTCCCCAGATGCTTCCTGACCCATTGAGTTCCCCCAGCACTTTGTGCATCTGCAGTCTTTTGTGTCTCTGTAAAATTAGTTTGTTGCCTTCATCCTGACTCATGACCAAACTACTACCCCAATATTCACTGATCTACATTAACATCCAATCTACCTAAACTGAATTAAAAAATTCTCACCTTCCTGCTGAATCCAACTCATCCCGGTGCATCGGTAACCTCCAAAGCTTTCTGAGAACATGGATATGCTGCAAAGCAGGCACCTGATGCAGCCCTCCCTTCCCAGGACCCATCATTCTATCAGTTAAGCCCAGAGCTGGGGAATTTTCTCCTCGCGACCATAGACTAAACTCAACTGTAAAGCACATTGGATCATTTAAGTAGATAAAGAAACAAGCTGTTAGACATCAAAAGCTAAGTGGAGCAAGGAGACTGACAATGCATCTCAGCACCACACATTGTTGGCGGCAACACACTTTAGTCGTCAACGTATAGTGGCAACGGACAGACATTCAATAGATATTTTACAATCAACTGGTTAGAATTTTAAATATATGCTAATCAATTGAAAATTTGAATGAAATATTACAGCAGCCTGGTCAAAGTTTGATGAAGTAGAACATGTGCAATGTAACCTTCAGGGTTCAGAGTGAGAAATTAATCTTCAGGGTAAATGCTTCTTAATGCGACACAGATGGGATGTACCATTCGTGCTGTCTGGCTTATTTTAAATGCAGTGACCAGATTCCCAGCAGAATAATTTCTACCTCAATGCATAATACAAACATGAGTGATATGAAAAGTGACCGGTATCAATAATGGAAGCATTGTGAGGCTTGAAATGATCTTGAAACTAAAAAAAATTGTTCCCCAGTGTAGTAAGAATGCACTTTAAAAAAGCTGTGCTAAAAGAAAAGGAATTCTGCAGAGACAAAGCAGTTACTATTTGAAAACTAAGATAGAGTGTATTGGTGAATAATATGATTTATAAACAGAAATGAGCTTAAACTAAACAAGATATTGTTTGAGGGAAGAATATCTGTAATAAGTGATAGAGTAACTGAGCGGTCAGGCAGCATCCCTGGAGAAAATGGATAGGTGATAATTCAGGTCAGGACTGTTCTTCAGACTGCATATTTTTTTAGGAGGATTGGCGTTGGTAAGTTTTGCAATGTAAATGCAACATACAAGATCTTGCACCCAATATCAATTTTAATATAGAAAAAAGTGGGAAGATTTTGACACGAATATCATCAAGAAATATTGAGATAGATGACGAAAACATTGGATGTCATAGAGGTTGAGGTGGAGAACCTTGGAGTGAAAATAATGGAATTTGGTGCCCAGGCAACTGAAAGCATCATCACCAATGATGGAATGGTGTAAAACAAATGAGCAAGAGATAAAACTGGTGTCAAGGTGGGAACCTGGCGGGTAGTACAGTTGCAGACGATTACAGAAATTGGAGGAGGTAAAGATATTTTTGATTTGAAAACAAGGCTGAGAATTATAAAAGGAAATGGATGAACAATCATAAGAAGACAGAAAGGAAGTTTAGTTTAGAGATACAGCACAGAAACAGGCCCTTCGGCCCACCGAGTCTGTGCCGACCAGCGAACCCCGCACATTAGCACTATCCTACACACACTAGGAACAGTTTACACTTATACCAAGTATACAAACCCAAGCCAATTAACCTACAAAGCTGTACGTCTTTGGAGTGTGGAAGGGAACCAAAGATCTCAGAGAAAACCCACGCAGTCATGGTGAGAAGGTACAAACTCCATACAGACAGCACCCATCGTTGGGATCGAACTCGCGCAGCTGGCGCTGCAAACGCTGCAAAGCAGCAGCTCTACCGCTGCGCCACCATGCCGTTATCTGCCAAGTTGTCTGACCAAAATCTAAATATTTGATCGATGTTTCAGCAACAGATGAACTGATTCAGAGCCAACCAATATTTCACAGATAATAGCAGGTATTCCAAGTGAGGTAGTTCATGTATTATCAGAAGCTCATTGTGTTGTAAACAATGTGATTCAACCTCACGCAGTTGCCAGGAAGATGGAAGGGATTGGGGTGTTGGAGCTAATTGTTTCTGGTGTGGGCATAATGGAATCAATGAAAGATATAGCATGGAAACAATAGTTTCATGTCACCCCACTTTCTCATCCATTCCCAACACACAGGGGACAATTTTACAGAAGCCAATCAACCTACAAACCCTTGGGATTGGGCGAAAACCAGAGCATCCAGAGGAAACCCACTCGGTCACAGGGAGAATGTGCAAACTCCACACGTACAACTCCCAAGGTCAGGATCGAACCCGGGTATCCAGCGCTGTGAGGCAGCAACTCTACCAGTTGCACTACTGTGCTGTGCTGTGCTGTGAATTAGATTTGTAGTGAGGTTAAGAGATTTCGAAAAATACTTACAGACAAGGAGCACCAAAATGACTAAAGGCCGAGCCTCCGATGTAAGTGAGATAAGGATAAGGTAACCGTACTGGATGACTTTGTTCATCACAATGTTAGTTGGAAGCATAGTTCAAGTGATGTCAATTTGAAGAGGTCCTAGAACAGATCCTTAGCAGCAGCACGTTGTGGCAGCACTTACCACAGGTGCATCATTGTCTGCTTTCACTTAAACAAAGAACATAAAAGCACGGGAAGTGATTTGGGGAAGATTGGCACAGATTATTTTCTGTCTTTGAACTGCTCATTGCCAAGTACTTACACAAAATCAGCCAAGACAATCAAATCTCACTGAATGAATATTCATTTGTTCTTATAACCTGTTGAGGCACTACCTTTTGCATAACGTTTCCTCTGACAAATAATTAAATTTTAACTCCCATTATCATTATCATTCCTGAATATACAAGGCTCTAATTGTGCGTCGGAACTTGTCCATCAAAGTTAATAAATGGCAGTTAAAGTACAAAGAAACAGACTCTAAGCAGAGCTGCTCGATTAACTCCCTGAGAAACTATGATTGTGTTCCTGCTTTATTTTAATAGTGTTTCCTTTGAAAATTTCAATGGCATTATTTACTTATGGCAGGCACTTAAAATTGGCAAGTAATTTTCCCAAGGCACAAACTGAGGTAAGCATGTATCTGTCAAGGTACACTATATTAAAAGGGCAGTAAATTTTCAAGCACTCTCGTACACTTTTTTATGACAGTCTATATTTAGAATCGCAGCGTATACTTTTGAAAAATAATTGCTTGGTAATTCAATCCTAGTCGGTAGTACTGAACGGGCTATTTAGCACCATCACCAAGTTGTGCCCCAACCAGGTGGTAGATCATAATTTATTCTAAACACTTTAGCTCCAAATCTTTCACAAACAAAACAGAATAAAAGGAAAATACTTCTCTGTTTTCATAGCCCTGCTGCAAACCGTTGCCTCTGCCTGCACACTGCACAGAGCAAATGTGAAAAACGTTTTTTCCTTTTGTTACTGGAATTTTGTAAGTGTCAATTGATTCACTTACAAAATGAGTGGAGCCATCACCAGAGTGGGTGTATAAAGTAAAAAATGACAACTGCGTTTTCAAGCTAAAAATCTTGAAAGATTAAAGGGGCTGTCCCACTGTACGAGCTAATTCAAGAGCTCTCCCGAGTTTTAAAAAAAAAATCGAACTCGTGGTAAGCACGTAGAATGTACGGAATGGGTACGTCGGAGCTCGGGACGTCTCTTAGCGGCTCGTAATGCTAACGGCAGGTACTCGGGAAACGCGGTAAGCTCGTGAAGACTCGTGAAGGTTTTTCAACATGTTGAAAAATGTCCACAAGAGCCCGGAGTACTACGAGCGGCTATTACCGTAATTCTCCGAGTTCGAATCAGAGGAAACTCGGGAGAACTCTTGAATTAGCTCGTACAGTGGGACAGCCCCATTAGGATTTGAGAAATTCAGATGCATTCTTTGAACAACATGTGTTTAAAAAAAAAAGTCCTTACTGGCACGACAAAGCTGGCGACAAGAAATCATTTCTGTGAGAACTGTGAAACTCCTGTTATAAAGCTTCCAACTGCAAGTAGCTGAGAATGAAGTCAAGAGGCATTTGCTCCCATTTGCTGTGACTATACTTTCCCACTGGATTATATTGCAACGTCTAAAGGGACTAAGGGGTGAGGAATATGACTGAATATCTCTGCAATGGGAAGTATCACCCCACACCGGTTGCATTTTAAGGAGAGGTCCCACTGCAGGTGCCTGAATATGTGATCCAGAATAATTCTTCAAGATACCAGACCGCACCGTTAGAAATATCACCTTTAAAAGAGACATGGGACATATATACCACCTAACCAACTTACCAATGCTCGAGGATTCTTGCATATGTTTCAAACTAGCTGTCAAATTGCTCCTCTATCTTCTTCTCATTGTTACATGACCAACATTGTGATGGTGTAATGTGTTAATTTACTTGTATCTATTTAATTTGTACCTGTCATATTTGCCTGTATCATTAGTGTGCACTTTAACTCTGCTGCAATCCACCGAATTGTGAATTATATTTGGTTCATCTTTAAACTTTGAAATTAAAGATCCCATGCCAAATCAGGGTCCTACAAAGCTGCACATCTTTGGCATGTGGAAATGGAGGAAATGGAGTGTCCAGAGAAAACCCATGCATCACAGCCACTTTCCTTCTATCCAGAGATGCTGTCTGTCCCTCAAGTTATTCCAGCATTTTGTGTCTATCTTCAGTGTAAACGGCATCTGCAGTTCCTTCCTACACACAGGGCCATAGTCTTGTTTGCCCAACAGTTCTCTAATGTTTGTATTTTGTTTGCAGGCTATGTGGAAGCTCTAGTTATACCTGCAGGAGCAAGAAGGATTCGAGTTGTTGAAGAAAAACCAGCGCACAGTTATCTTGGTAATTTACAGTTGCTTATGTCTAACTGGCGATATCTTCTTCTTTAAAGAGAAAATCTCAAGGAAGTACTTCAATCCATGGTATTCCCTCGATCCTTTTTTTATGTGCCAATGTCCTTTTCTCATCCTTCCGCCCCTAAGTTGTTAACTCATGACAGGACAAATTTCCAATATTGAAGAAGTGCCATGTGGTACTGTTTCTTGACGAAATTTTATTTTTCAGTAAATCAAAATTAATATAATGATTGCATATTCTGTTGAATGTTTTCCATTAGTGTGACAATACAAAGGATAATATGATTTTAATTATTCCAGAATAGTCAATATAAAAGATTAAAAACATGGGGAAACTATATATCAGATTTAAGATAGTTAAACATTTATTTTATTTTTGAAAATAATGCTGATATCTGCAACTTCCACAAAAATTGTATTTATACCACTTATTGTGCTGACATAAGCTATTCTCTTCGTCATTTGTTCTTACTTTGCAGTTACATATAGACAATTTAATTAAGAAGCAAATAACAGAATGATAGATGGCCATCGACTTACTTGTCTCCAGAATAGGAAAGGATACAAAGATGAATTGTCCACATTTCTTTTGAAGTATGTAACACCAAAGGGAGTTTGCAAAGTGGATTATTTCACAATGGATTCATTACTACTCAAATGAACATAAACAAAATACACTTTCACAGTAAGGCAGTCTTGTTGATACTGTTATGGTAATGGCTCCACATAATGTTTTTGAAATTAGAGGCAGGTATTTAGAACTTTTTAACTTTCCTGACAGGTAACAGAGGTACTGATTTAGTCAACTGCTGTGTATAGATCTTTATCCATCAGAATTTGCTTTCCATTTATATTATTTCATCTGGGATTTCAACCCTGAATTCCAAGTACACAAACTGACTGTAAACTTGTCATAGAATATAGAACGGAACTGCACAGGAACAGGCTCTTCAGCCCTCAATGTCCTCACGGAACATGATGCCAAGTTTTTCAACTAATACTTTCTGCCTGCAGACGATCCATATCCCTCCATAAATATCCATGTACCTATCCAAAAGCCTCTTAAACGCCACTATTGTATCTGCCTCCACCACCACCTCCACCAGTACACATTCGAGGCAGCCACTACTCTCTGCTCACAAAACTTACCACAAATGGGCTGCACGGTGGTGTAGCTATAGATACTGCCTCATGGCGCCAGACACCCGTGTTCAATCCTGACTATGGGTGCTTGTCTGTAGGGAGTTAGTACATTCTTCCCATGACCTGAGTGGGTTTACTCCGAAATCTTCGGGTTCCTCCCACACTCCAAAGACATACAGGTTTGTAGATTGATTGCCTTGGTAGAAATGTAAAATTGTCCCTAGTGGGTGTAGGATAGTGTGCGGGGATTGCTGGTCGGTGCGGACTCGAAGGGCCGAAGGGCATATCTCCATGATGTATCTCTAAAACTAAAACAAAATAAAACAAAAACAAACCTCTTTTTAATTACAACAACAAATCTGCATGAAATGAAAGAAAAGAACACACGGTGTTTGCAGAGAAAGCTTGAGTTTCTGTCATTTATTTTTAGAAATGTAGCAAATCAGTAATGCATCATTGGCTTCACTTTGTGTAATATTATAAAGTGAGGCATTAATCAACTAAGATGTCATTAAAAGAGTATGGTGCATTTGGAAAGGTTTACATGGCACACAGTACTTGATTAGAACTGTCACAAAATAAAATATAAGTTCATATTTATAGAATCATTCATTTAAAACCTCAAGTCTGACAAAAGTAGAAATGTTATAGTTTTATGGTAGTTAATGCTATTCTAATGTCAGCATGAAATAGTTTATGGGTAATAGTTTATGGGCATCCCAAAGGTATACATCCAGGAATCTTCTATTAACTAAATGAACTGAATGAAACAGACATTATCTATTAATCATTTGGCAAAATCATAAAGTTCCTGTGTTAGATTTTCTATTTATATAACTATAAATCTAGCCAGATGTTTGCCATATGCTGTGTTCATAATGTCCTCAAGTTGTGGCTGCATTTATTAGGTTACCCTCCAAATAATGGGCTTTCCAAAATCGATTTACAAGAGAAAGAATAGTGGTGGTCTAAGAGTTCACTCCTCCCTCAACTGAGCAAATGGTTTGCTCAGAGTTATATCATTCATTGATTGCCAAGTATAACCACAGAGCTCACATGCACAGGCCCTTTTCCAAGGTAGTGCAGGAAACTAAAACGTTTGCAGCAAACTTCCACTGGAATCTGTTAGATTTACTGCACATTAATTTAGAAATAATTATTGCCACTCTTTGGTGCTCTATATGATTCATATTCAGTTTTTTTTTTAATTGGCAAGTGAAGATTGTGGTTTTTACCACAAGTTGTGGAAAGTCTGGGATTTTGCTTTTGAGCCCCCCATGCAGGAATAGCAGCCCACAGAGGATTCTGGGCATGTGCAATGAGCACAGTGGTGTAATTTTGATTGATGCATTGTGGTCCACAGCTGGCATATTTTTATCATGCAGAAGGAAGCTTTAATAACACTTATGAGCCTCCTTTGCCATGTTTAATGTTCCTGCTTCTGCAGGTCCCAGGCTGTGGAATCCAGCCAGGTCCTCTTTAGTAGTCTACTTCCACATTTTGACAGCTCCCCCTCAACCATTACAATCTAGCTCTTTGCACATTCCCATCAACAGATTGCACTCCCAGCCCTCCTGCCAGTCCTCTGTCAAGCCATGAAAGGAAAAAGGAAAGTTATTCCAATTAATATGTGTACTTATATCAGAGGTTGCTCACTTTACCATTTCTCATGGCATCTGTGCATTTTCAATATCAAGTCAAGAGTGTCTTATTGTCATATCTCCTGAAACAGAACAATAAAACTGTTACTTGCAGCACAAACATATATATGTGAACATGGTACTCTGTAAACGTCATAACAACAACAAAAATCAGTATATTTGAAAACCCCAACAGTGCAACAAGATACACTGCAATTTATTTCCCTATTACTGTTTCAATCCATTATTAAAAGATCATCTTCTAAAATGTAATGTTTCTTGTAGCTCTGCGAGATACCAGTAAACACTCCATCAACAGTGATTGGAAGATCGAACATCCAGGAACCTTTAACATTGCAGGAACGATCGTGCATTATGTTAGAAGAGGATTTTGGGAGAAGATTTCTGCAAAAGGTCCGACCACATCTCCTCTGCACCTCATGGTATGCCCTTTAGAGTGTCATGTCTTTTTCCACTCTGTTTATTCTCAAGGTAGCTCTCAATCGTGTTTGTAAGGAGATACTTCTCATTTTTACAAAAATTTGGGGTATGATTTTAGCGGATCATTAGTGACTGACCACGAACGTGGCATATTTTTCTACACGGTTCAAGAGCTGTTAGAGCTGCTGCCTCACATTGCCAGAGACCCGGTTTTAATGCTGACCTCGGGTACTGTCTGCTTAGGGTCCACACGGTCTCCCTGTGACTGTATGCTCCACATCCTCCCATATTTCAAAGACATGTGTTGTTTGTAAGTTAATTGGCTCTAAAATTGTCCTTAGTGTGTAAGCAGCGAATGAGAAAGTGGGATAGCATAAAACTATTGTGATTGGATGATCGATGGTTAGCTTGGACATGGTGAGCCGAATGGCCTGGTTCAAACGCTGTATCTTTCAGTCAGATGATGTGTGGGATGTTGTCGTAGTGGACATGTCATTTGTTCAGTGGTTCAGATAATACTGTTCCCCAGAGAACTCTATGGAAGGGGCCAACAGTTTGATCATGCTTTTTCCATGACAGCATATCTAGCTTTGGATATATGAGGATGTAAACCTTTGATTTGCTTGGGAATTATATCACTAATACAAGATATTATAGAGTTGCTGTTGAAAACGTCCAATGGTTACCTTTTATCCTAAACTCCACCTCAAAATATGGCAGCAGTTTCAATTTACACTGCCTCCCCCCACCACCACCCCCACTCCTCACAACTACTCCCAGTTTCACTCCTGGCTTTCAGTCCTCTCACCCAATATCCCCTCCATGATCCTGCTCCAGACACCATGTCACTCCCAACTCGGCCATCCCAAAGGCCTTGGTCCCCCATTGACACCCATTGAACCATGAGCTTCAAACCCCCTGGTTATGCTCATGACATCCTGCAGCTTAGTCATCTGAGTTTTACCAACATGGCCATTCAACTGAACAATTCCCAATTCCACAACCCCTGACCTAACTTTTTACCATTATCACCTGCTCAGCCACACAGGATTGTTCTTCTCCTTCTCCCACCCCCAACATGACTTCCCTTGTTAAACCCCAACACCACTCCTGTAACCAACCTTGATCCCGTATGTCCTAAGACCAGTGGACATGTGAATGATGCCTAATGGTATGCACCTATATATTTTGACATCTCTTGTCCGTCCTCACACACAAGACCTGAAGGCAAAATGGACCTTACACACGCTTTCACCTGCTTCAGCCGAAGGGTTAAAGACTTACCTTGACATTAGTTACATGAAGCCTGACATTAACTGGTAGATCCTACAGGTCAACAAATAATCTGCTGGTCATGCAGCATCTATGCACACGAGGCTGTGGGGGCCAAGTCATTGTGTTTTTTTTAAGACGCAGATTGCCAAATTCTTGATTAGTACAGGCATCAGGGGTTACAGGAGAAGGCAGGAGAATGGGGTTGAAAAGGAAAGATAGATCAGCTATGATTGAATGGCAATGTTGACTTGATGGGACAAATGTCCTAATTCTGCTCCTATAACTTATGAACAACCTTATCTGTGGAGGGAAATGGACAGTTGAGGTATTGGATTGGGACTCTTCAACCGATCTGAAAGACTAAAGGGGAGATAGCCAGTTTAAAGAGATGAGGAAGCAAGCAATAGGCGGATCCAGGTGAGGAGGGGATGACTGAAAGATGGAGTCAGCTGTGGGAGAGAAGGGTGGGGACAACGACAGAGGAAGTGATAGGTGGAAGCAATGGCAACAAAGGCTGTAGATGACGGAATCTGATAGGAAAGAAGGTGTAGGATGGAACTAAATAACAGGTAGGATGGCTAGATGGGAACAGCGGGAGGGGATGCTGTGGGAGGAGTGCGTGGGTAATGGACAGCTGGATTAGGTGAAGGAGGGGAAAGAGTACAAGGGGGATAAAGAAGAATGTGTGAGAGAATGTCAGAAATAGAGACAAAGGAACAAATGGGGAACAGGTTACCTGAAACTAGATAATTCAATCTTCATGCGGCAGGTTTAAACTACCCTGGCAGAAAATTAGGTGCAGTTCCTCCTGGTCCCTTTTCAGTACTTTGGTCATATTGCACACATCAGGGCTAATGTCCTGGATCCTCTACCAATCTCCAGCATGAAAAATGATTGAAATCCACTGCCATCTTACACTTATCATGAAATGATCTCAGCCTAATGGCAGATCAGATTCTTTCCCAAATTCCTGCACACAAGATCTGCACTGAGCAACCATCGATGCCTAAACCTGGTACAAAACACTCAATTTGCACATCTGGAGTAACAAGATAACCTGCGCATGGCAAGATATCCTCTGGGGTCTACACCACAATCTCTCATAAAGCTGATGATGAAGCTGTGGAATCTGCAATGTCTGCAGTCTGGAGAAGGTATGCAGACTTCCACATCGATCAACATTGGTTTGAAAGTAGACAGGAGTTACTGTGAATGCTTTCTTCCTGATTGGGTGAAGTAGCTTTTCAGTGACATCTTTTGACCAGAGATACAGGGAGGTTGGTATATGCTTTGAGGTCCCAAAAGCTTAGTTTGTGCTTGCCTCTATCTTTGCTCTAGATACAGTGCCCTCCATGATGTTTGGGACAAAGACCCATCATTTATTTATTTGCCTCTGTACTCCACAATTTGAGATTTCTAATAAAAAAGAATCGCATGTGGTTAAAGTGCACATTGTCAGATTTTATGAAAGGGTATTTTTATACATTTTGGTTTCACCATGTTGAATTTACAGCTGTGTTTATACATAATCCCCCCCCCCCCCCCCCCCCCCCCCCCCCCCCCACCCCATTTCAGGGCACCACAATGTTTGGGACACATGGCTTCACAGGCGTTTGTAATTGCTCAAGTGTGTTTAATTGCCTCCTGCTTGCAGGTATAAGAGAGCTCTCAGCACCTAGTCTTTCCTCCAGTCTTTCTATCACCGTTGGAAACTTTCATTGCTGTTGTCAACATGAGGACCAAAGTTGTGCCAATGAAAGTCAAAGAAGCCATTATGAGATGAGAAACGAGAATAAAACTGTTAGAGACATCAGCCAAGCCTTACACTTGCCAAAATCAACTGTTTGGAACATCATTAAGAAGAAAGAGAGCACTGGTGAGCTTACTAATTGCAAAGGGACTGGCAGGCCAAGGAAGACCTCCACAGCTTATGATAGAAGAATTATCTCTATAATAAAGAACAACCCCCAAACACCTGTCAGACAGATCAGTAACACTCTTCATGAGTCAGGTGTGGATTTGTCAATGACCATTGTCCGCAGAAGACTTCATGAATAGAAATACAGAGGCTACACTGCAAGATGCAAACCACTGGTTAGCCGCAAAAATAGGATGGCCGGGTTACAGTTTGCCAAGAAGTACTTTAAGAGCAAGAACAGTTCTGGAGAAAGGTCTTGTGGACAGATGAGACGAAGATTAACTTATATCAGAGTGATGGCAAGAGCAAAGTATGGAGGACAGAAGGAATAGCCTACGATCCAAAGCATACCACCTCATCTGTGAAACACGGTGGTTGGGGTGTTATGGCCTGGGCAATTATGACTGCCGAAGGTACTGTCTCACTTATCTTCATTGATGATACAACTGCTGATGGTAGTAACATAATGAATTCTGAAGTGCAAATGCCTTAAAAGTCATTAGCTGGCGGTTCATTCTACAGCAAGACAATTATTCCAAACAAACTGCTAAAGGAGTTTTTCAAAGCTAAAAAAATGTCAATTCTTGAGTGGCCAAGTCAATCACCCGATCTGAACCCAATTGAACATGACTTTTAAATGCTGAAGAGAAAACTGAAGGGGACTAGGCCCCAAAACAAGCATAAGCTTGTTTGCATGGCTGCAAAACAGGCCTGGCAGAGCATCATCAGAGAAGTCACCCAGCAACTGGTGATGTCCATGAATCGCATACTTCAAGCAGGCAATGCATGCAAAGGATATGCACCAAAATATTAAACATGACGACTTTCATGAACATGACATTGTTGTGTCACAAACATAGTGCCCCATTATGTATAAACACTGCTGTAATATGTACATGGTGAAATAAAAATGTATAAAAATAGCCTTTAATAAAATCTGACAATGTGCACTTTAACCACTGGGATTTTTTCTATTACAAATCTCAAATCATGGAGTACAAAGGCAAATAAATAAATGATAGGTCTTTGTCCCAAACATTATGGCACTGTATATGTCATTTCAAAGAAAAAAAAGTGTATAATTATAAAACCAACTCTGTGTCTTTGAGATTTCTCAAATATCGCTTGGTTCAACATCATGAGCTATAATGGTCACCTGAATTTCGTTTAGTTTCGAGATACGGCTTGAAAACCGGCCCTTCGGCTCATTGAGTCCGTGGCGACCAGAGATCACCCTGTACAATAATACTATCCTACACACTAAGGACAATTTACAATTCTTACCAAAGCCAATTAACCTACAAACCTGTATGTCTTTGGAGTGTTGGAGGAAACCAGAGCAATTGGAGAAATGCCACACGGTCATGGGGAGAACATACAAATTTTGTACAGACAGCACCCGCAGACAGAATCGGGCCCAGGTCTCTGATGCTGTAAGGCAGCAACTCTACTGCTGCGCCACCGTGCCACCCCTTGAATGAATGAACAAACAAAGAAAGGATTATCCAAGAGTGACATCGCACAGAGACAATGCCAAGTGATTCATTGTGTCTATGTCATCTCTGTAATTTAGACCCAGGTCCCTGTCCTACTCCTGCTGCCCCTGCATATTTTCATAATCAAATGTTTACCACCTAATTTCCTTTTGAGGAATATTAATTCTGTTTCCGCCAACTGTTCCCGATGTTCATCACTCATAAAATTTGGGGGAAGTAATCTTAACTTGCCTTTTTCCGCCAATCATCTTTCCCAATATTCTTGCTGGTAGAAATGTTTTATTCCTGTTTAGAATCCTTCATGATTTTGGGCATCTTTGGTAAATCTTTCCCTTAATGTTCTCAGCTTCATTGAAACCTTTCCATCTTCCCTAACCACTTGGCTGAAGTCTGCATCCCTGGTGCCATTCGTGATACATTTATCTCCTTATTTATGAAGGTTGTCAGGCTAACTGGTCTATAATTCCCAGTTTTCTCTCTCCCGCCTTCCTGAAAAAGTGGATTAACATTAGCTGCCCTCCAATCCACAGGAACAGATCCCGAATCTTTAGAACATTGGAAAATGATCAGCAATGCGTCCACGATTTCCAGAGCCACTTCCTTAAGTACCCTGGGATGCAGACCATCAGGCCCTGGGGATTTATCAGCCTTCAGTCCCATCAGTCTACTCAATACCATTTCCTGCCTAATGTGCATTTCGTTCAGTTCCTCCATCACCCTAGATCCTCTGGCCACTAGTACATCAGGGAGATTGTTTATGTCCTCCTTAGTGAAGACGGATCCAAAGTACCTGTTCAACTCGTCTGCCATTTCCTTGTTCCACATAATAAATTCACCTTTTTCAGTCTTCAATTGTCCAACTTTGGTCTTAACAAGTTTTTCCCTCTTCACATACCTAAAGAATCTTTTACTATCCTCCTTTATATTCTTGGCTAGCTTACCTTCGTACCTCATATTTACTCCCCGTATTGCCTTTTTAGTTATCTTCTGTTGCTCTTTACAAGTTACCCAATCCTCTGGCTTTGTGCTCATCTTTGCTATGTTATACTTGTTCTCTTTTATTTTTATACTGTCCCTGACTTCCCTTGTCAGCCACGGTCGCCCCTTGCTCACCTTGGAATCTTTCTTCCTCTTTGGAATGACTGATCCTGCACCTTCTGTATTATTCCCAGAAATACCTGCCATTGTTATTCCACTGTCATCCCTGCCAGGGTATATTTCCAGTCAACCTTAGCCAGCTCCTCATGGCTCCCTAGTTCCCTTTGATCCTGTATTACTGACATCTCAGATTTACCCTTCTCCCTCTCAAATTGTAGATTAAAACATCATATTATGGTCACTACCTAATGGCTCCTTTATCTCGAGTTCCCTTGTCAAATCTGGTTTATTAAATCCAGAATTGCCTTCTCCCTGGTAGGCTCTAGTACAAGTTGCTCAACACTTTGACTTTGGTATTCACCTCCCCTCTCACACTGATCACTATAGGCCCTGACCTTACTCTCTTATCCCTTATCACACTTTTCTTCCGATTAATCTGTAATTTGTAACTTTTCCTGTACGCACTCCCCCTTTAACTCCATCTTTATACACCCAATTTGTCAATCTGTCCCCCCCCAACTATCGTCTATTGTCTCTTGACTGGACATCTTCCTTGAAGGATAGTACAAGAACTGTTATTAACCATACATTTATAAAGGTTTAGCATAATTTCCTTACTTAATTAGTGGGCATAGCTTTAAGGTGAAGGGGTTAAAGGAGAAGTATAGGCAAGTTTTTTACACAGAGACTGGTGGGTACCAGGAGGTGGTGGTGGGGGCAGATATGATACTGATTGACAATTGATTAGTACAAATGTCAGGGATTATGGGGAGAAGGCAGGAGAATGGGGTGTGAGGGAGAGATAAATCAGCCATGATTGAATGACTGAGTAGACTTGATGGGTCAAATGGCCTAATTCTGCTCCAATGATTTATGAACATAAACAATTAAGAGGCTTTTAGATAGGTGCCTCAGTATGCAGAGAATGGAGTGATGAAGGCAGAGGAGATTAGTTGATCATATTTGACACGTATATTGTGGGCCGAAGGACCTGTTCGTAATGTTCTACCTACTGATGAAGCAAAGGATCTTGCATGCTTTATAACAACTTTTTCAGGTGATCCTTCCACCTTCTTACTAAGCCGTTATCTCCTCAATATTATTTCTCTTATGGCTTCCTACAAACCACATCTTTTTACATTTCTCTGTCAAACCTCTACCTGTCACATGCTTGCACCTTTCATTATTCTTGCAATGTCCTCTTTGAGTCTACTGCAACGTCTCATGATGCAAGTGATTTCTGACTTTCTTTTTGTTTTATGGTAGAAGCCTTGTTGGGTCTGCAGTCTGCAAGCTGTGAAGGAAGATAATTTATTAGAAATAAACATATTTGCCAGCATTGGTTACCCGAGTAGTTTTATTGTCTTCACAATGGTTTTACATCTTTATTTCATTTGAAAATGGGGTCAGCCAACAAAATGAAATGTTTTGGGATAAATTAAAGAGGACTAGAAAAATGCTACAATTTTCCAAATGGTGACTTCTTGATCTGGGCAGTTCTATATGAACGTATATTTAGTCTTAGGGCTACTCTTGTCTCTGGGATGGATATAGAAGACTATTTGCCTTCACAAATGAAGATGGATAAAGGTATATCTAATTTATCATTGATATTTCATCAACATGATTCAAGTTGACCTTGGCAGATCAACTGACCACACAAATCATAACATTTTAATAGAGCATTATGCCAAATTACACTGATCAAAATCCAGGTGCAGTGACCTATTTACAGGCAGAATTATTATCATCAATACGCAGATTAGTTTGGAAAATACAAGCATTTTATACTATGATGATAGTGTTGCATTAAAATTATAGTAAATCATTGAAATGACAAATTAACAGAAGTATAATTTTACTACTTGGATTAAATAAAGTTCGAAAGTAATTCAAATAAATCACTTCTATGGTGATGTAAAATTTAAGTGTCTGGAAAATCATTGTCAGTGCACTGTGGTCTAGTTAATTTCTTTGATAAATGAATTGTGAAGGTAGAGTAAATCATACTGACATGACTACAGGGCTAATCGTGTGCAACAAGTCAAGGATGGATTTCCAGGCAAAATTTCCAAATGTATTTGGGGAGTTAAAGCGCCAGAGTTATTTTCTTGCTGTTTACTTAAGCAATTGAGTGCAGTCAATACATCTAAGGTAACATCTAAGGTAATAATGGATCTTGGCTTCAAGGAACTGAAGGAGTGAGAGCAGGATTCTTCCCTTTCTGCCCAGTCCAGAGCTGCCCATGATCTGCCGTGGTTTCATCCGTGGCAAAGAGCTCTCACCATTTATTTCTGGAAATTGTCATAATTTTCAATAAGTGCTTTTATAGAATGCTAGGTGAAGCGGTTCCAGCTGCAATACTCATTATTAAAAAATATATATTGAAGCAGCCTATCTCCTTGGTAACTGGATAGTTGCACTGTTTGTTATAATTATTTTTTTCATTGTAATTTAGTTATAATGCTGAAGGAAATATTTAAGATTAAAATATTTTGGGATAAAAATGCTTAACATATTTATGATCTTGCCGTGCTGCAAGGAAGAATTGGGTTGGCTCCCAACAGCCTTGTATTGCACTAACATTTTGAATTTGTCATTGGGCAAGCAGCCACTGAACTGATGTCAGCGACAATTCCTTTAGTGAGCTGCTTCATGGGGTCAGCAGGGACCAGTCTAAATCCCATTTCTAAGCAATACAATTTATTTTTAAATTCAGTACCAATTGGTAAATATTGGGTAAGTAGAGCGGGTAACTAGAAAATATATATTTTATTTTAGTTTAGTTTAGAGATACAGCGCAGAAAGAGGCTCTTCGGCCCACTGAGACCACACCGACCACCGATCCCCGTACACTAGCACTATCCTACACACTGGGGACAATTTGCAATTTTAGCAATTGGAGAGGGGGAGCAGAGTCAAAAAAATTAAGAGCAGAGGACATGAGCATTTGAGTGCCTTGAATGGTAGAATAGTTAAGGTCCTGGGTGATAAATATGGTAGAACTGGATGTGTGCAGTTATCTCAGAGGTTTGTAGGATTGGGAGAGATTACAGCATAAAAGAAGAACAAGCATACAAGATCCAATGAAATTTGAATAATCATTAATTTTATCTTAAAATGTATGCATTAGCCAGATTATTATTAAGATCTTGGTGATCAGTCTTCCAATGGTCATAAACGAACAGCTGGGTAAATCCATGCTGTGAGTAGATGTTAGTTTGTTTGGGCATTTAATGTATTGGCTTTATTGCCATGCTTAGTTTTGAACATGCAATTTGATTAATTCCCAGTAATGTATTTTATTTTGGGGGTTTATGTGACTGGTCTATTTTTTGTCTACAGGTGTTGCTCTTCAATGATCAGAATTATGGCATTCACTATGAATACACAATTCCAATTGAGCCAAGGCCAGGAAATCACAGTGCTAAGACCAGTGTGCCTCACTTTATGTGGACTCACTCTGGTTGGGAAGACTGCGCTGCCATGTGTGGTGGAGGTTGGGAAATGTACTTTTTTTAATATTCTATTAGAAAGTGTCATATGCAAAATAATTTTAGTGAGAGATTAATCTTGAGAATTATTTTGTTTCATTTTACAAGGTGTTAATGTTGTTGGTATGGCCAGTTTTCTATTACCCTTCCGCTATTTACATTGAAAAGGTGGCGGAGAGCTGCGATCTTCAACCATTTTAGTCCTCCCAGTGAAGATATCCCACAATGTGTTGGGTGGGGATTTCCAGCAATCAGTCCCAGTAACAATGACGGGCTGGCAATATATTTCCAGTTCACTACGTTGTGTGACTTGGAGCAAAGCCTGTTGGTGGAGGATTTCCCTTTCACTCGCAGTCTTTGTCTCAATGGAGTTAGAATTTGCAAGTTTAGGAGATGATTACAGAGGGGGCTAGTGAATCACTACGGTAGATTTTGCCAATTGCACAGTTGGCATGATGAACTAGTGAATGTTATGGGTAGGTATCAATGTAATGGGATGCTTTACATGAAGTCAAATCTCTTGGGTGTTGGAGGATCAGCGATCATCCTGACCACTGAACAATGTTCTATCATGTAACTGATTTGTACATAGTGAAAATGTTTCCAATTAGGAAGATGTTACTGTGTATGCGCAGTATTTACATGTCACTGGTTAATAGTGACAGTCCCCACCCCACAACATTAATGATGCAGGATTCAGCAATGGTATTGCAATTGAATGTAAATGGTCGATGGTTGTCATGTCAGAGATGCTCATTGCCAGATACTTGTGTGACATTGATGTTACTTCTAACTTTTCAGTCCATGCAAGAATATCATTGTTCTGAGTACATGCAAGTGTGGATACTTTGTTTTCTGAAAAGTTGTGAATAGAATTGAATATACTGCAACCATCAGTAAAACACCCTTTTCTGATGTTATTAACTCAAGACTATTTTTATAATTAAAACTATTTAAAGCTTCAACCTGTTGCATATGTAAAATATACAGACAATATATATAAGAAAGAGACAGCATAATTGAATCCAAATTTGTACTACAAAAGCACTGCTCACCTGCATTTTTGCTGTCTGTTCTTTAAAGTCGGTGGACCACGGGCAAATTGATGAGTAGAACCCAAACTGCCATTTTTCATTATTTTGTTAAAACATTACAGTCTATAATACCAATTTCAAAGAAATCTGGAAGGACAATATGATACTCAACACGGTCTCTTCATTAATTCAAGTTGCAATATTCAAAGGAGCATAGATAAGATCAGCAGTAACAATTGAATGCAAGGCTCCTATAATTTCTGGTGACATGTGATAATTTATCCACCCATAGCCCAGTGATACCACTCCTTTAAAATAGCCTGTAACTACTGTATACTAATTTAAGTTAATTTTGGCTTTCCTTAAATCGGTTGTTATCTGATAGCAAGAATCACTTTCCCTGTATAGAAATCAATGGCATGAAGAAAAGATAAGATCTACAATGACCACATGATATGATTTGTCAACTGGTGAAATGAAGCAGTAAAGGGAACTGAACAGTTGATTTAAATTTGCTTCTTAAATCACGGTCTAGTTAATCATACCTGACTGTACTGTGGGGCTCCTGATGTCATTCTCTGCTTTCCTTCTCTTCCTCTTCCATTTACACATTCTCCACCTTTTATAGTTAAGGCTGTGTTATTGCCATATTGTGGAAGATCTATATTTAATGACAAATTTGGAGACTCTCACGGTGGTATACATCAGGCCGCCTCTCCCAGTGCTCAGGCAGCAGGAGAGCTGTTGTTATATCAACGTTCTCCATTGGAGTGGTGCCAGAAGCCAAGCATCAGAGGGATAACCCGTGTCTGGAAGTAACCACCAATGGGCATTGAACATCATCATCTGAAATTAGCCACAAATGAGTTGAACATTCAAGCAATTAAATCCTTTGTGGTTCTTGCATAGCTCTGGATTCTCATGTGTCACTCTCAAGGACATTTGCATGCAATCATTACTTCCCGGTGCTTTTGGGAAGCCCACAACCCCCATTAATCCCTTACTAAGAAGAAAGAAAAGGCCATGTTTAATGCTTCTGTTGCTACCTCAGTGACATGTTGGCATAATGGAATTCCGTTCAGGAATAATCATGCTGTAACTTGAAGTTGTTTCCCACAGAGCAACACCACAGCTGAAATACGTCAGCAAATTAAATACAAAACAAGAGTTGCAGTGATACAGTGTGTAGATAATGCCCACAGTATACATGCCTACTAATAAATGAGGGGCAAGCTCAATATACCGAAGATATTACACATCTAAGAGTCGTAGAAGGTGGTACAACAGTACTAGTAAATCAGATTTATTTTCAGGCAAATTAGTAGTTTCTGCCAACTTCAATGTCTCATCCTTGGTTATAAATAAGCTCTATATAAATCTCAGACATGAATGAAAGGCCATTTTTCTTACACTGTTGACTGTCATAGAACACAGAGAAGCACAGTATCGGAACAGGCCCTACGGTCATCACTTCATTTTTAGTTTCATTTTTGCAATACATTTTTACAGACAATTTATGACTTCCATGGTACTCAGAGAAAGCATAAAAATAGGAATAGTGGTGGAAGAAATGAATCCAAACATCAGCTTTGACTTTACCTTTTCTATTTGCTGACTTGGAAGCCTGAAGGACAAAAATGGAAGCTTGATCCTTAGTCACCTGACAGCCCTGTATAATAAAACACTAAGTGCGGGGGGCAGCATCTGTGGAGGACCTCTGTGATGCTTGTTGTTAACATATTCACGGAATTCTCTTGGGGATAGAATTGCACAGGTGATGAAGAAATAGCAATTTCAGTCAGGATGGTGTGGTACTTGAAAGGAAACTTGCAGATGGTAGTGCTCCCATGCACCTGAACACCTTGTCCTTCTTCATGATAGAAGTTGCATGTTTGTGGGGTGCTGCTGAAGTAGCCTGAGCAAGAAACTGCAGTACCTTTTGTGCATGGTACAAAGTACAAACAGTGTGGACTGGCGGTGAGGTATAATGATGTTTAGAGTGGTTGATTGCAGTACTATTCAAGCAGACTACTTCATAATGGGTCATACCGAGCTTCTTGAGAATCACGACCATTGTGTTGGTCCAGTCTAGTAGAGAGATTTCCATCACAGTGCTAGTTTGCAACTTATAGATGATGGAAAGGCTTTAGGATCAGAAGATGAATCAATGGCCACAGGATATCCAGCCTCTGACTTGTTCTTGTAGCTACAGCATTTATGCAGCCAGTCCAATTGAGTTTCTAATTAAAGGTGATCCTTGTGACGTTGCTGGTCAGGGATGGTGATTGTACTGCTACTGAATGTCAAGGATTGGTGGTTGGAGTCCTCCTTGCAGAAGATAGTTGTGAACATTTGTGGCATTAACGTCACTTGCCATTTATCAGCCCATGCCTGAATGTTGTCTTGGTCTTGACAGCTTGCTTCACTCGCTCTTGTGTTGCAAACAGAATTGAACATTGTGCATTATTCAGTAAATATCTCAAATTTTGACCTTATCATGAAAGTAAGTTTATTGATAGAGCAGCTGAAGATGTTGGGCCTAGGACACTGCTTTGAGGAGCTCCTGTAGATATGATTAACTTCAAACAACTACAACTATCTTCCTTTGTAAAAGCTATGACTCCAACCATTTTACCCCTTGACACGTTAAACACAATGGCCCTCTTGCCCATTTTTGTATTTTAGCTTATTTAACTCCTGATGCATTATAGCCCTGCAGTCAGGTGGAAACATGTTGAATGCAGTACCAAAATGTAACAAATGATTTTCAATTGTAGAAAATGGGAATTAATACAAAATGAATCAAAGTAATTGTACATAGGGATGGACATGACCATTTAATTGTGTGATTTGCCTTGATCTGAACAAAGTTTTCAGGAAATATTTGCATTACCATGTCAGTTAAATACCTAAGCTAATAAGCTAGCCCTTGCTTTCTCCCTCCTTGCCCTTCCCAGTTCTACGACCAGTCCTACTGTCTCTGCCTACTTTCTATCTCCCCCCCCCCCCCCCGACATCAGTCTGAAGAAGGGACTCAACCCGAAACATCACCCATTCCTTCTCTCCATAGATGCTGCCTCGCCCACTGAGTTACTCCAGCATTTTGTGTCTACAAGCTCAACCTTCTTCATTGAGGACCCAAAAAGAGATTGTTATTATATATATATTTGGGGGCGGTGCAGTGGCGCAACGATAGAGTTGCTGCCTTACAGACCCGGGTTCGATCCTGACTATGGGTGCTGTCTGCATGGAGTTTGTACGTTCTCCCTGTGACCGCTTGGGTTTTCTCCGAATGCTCCAGTTTCCTCTCACACTCTAAAGAAGTACAATTTTACTGGTTCATTGGCTTTGGTAAGTTGTGAAATTGTCTGCAGTGTGTGTAGGTTAGTGTATAGGATGATTACCGAAGGGCCTGTTTCTGTGGGGGATCTCTAAAGTCTCAAGTCATATTCATGTTAAATTAGCAATCCCAGTCACACAAGTTACCGAGGAGCAAGGAAAGGTTTCACTGTCAGAGTGGTGGTGGAGACCAACAATCAGTGTTACATATTGTGCCAATTGTCTGTAGTTTCTTGGAAAACGATCTTGAAATATTGTGCCAAGTGCCTTTGCTGATAAATCACTTTTTTTTAAGTACAGCCAAAGCAGATGCCAGTGCTGTGACTGTTCTCACATAATAAATACCCACTGCTGAGACCAGATCCACTGCTGAGACCAGATCCATTCGTCAAGTCAGTATCCAAGAAGTGAGTCCTATTCCTACAAATGAGTGAATGGGAAGGTTTTTAATTTTTACTTTGAATTATGAAATTACTTTGTTGTACCAAAATCATTACAATAAAAAAATAATGCGAGGACATTCCCGATGTAATTCTGAAAGGCAACAGTGACGCAGTTAAATCCTAATCTTTTAGAGAAATAGTCATGTTTACAGCTGGCTGTAGGAGAGTATTACCTGATGTTGACACAAGAGACTGCAGATGCTGGCATTTTGAGCAGAAGAGAAACTGCTGGAAGAACTCGTTGGGTCAGGCAGCATCTAAGGAGGGACGTGGACAGGCAATGTTCATCTTTTGTCTTTTGTCCAGTCTCTTCCACAGTTGCTGACTGACCCACTGAGTTCTTCCAGAAATTTGTTTACTAGCTGATGTTTTTTTAGCTCAATGCAAAACGCAACTCATTACTGAATGAGACTGTGTTCAAAGCTCCTTCATTTGAATCGGTGAGTGCTAAAAAACCAAGATAACTAGGTCACTTTTCTCACAATCGTGTTTGCAATCTTCTTTGCTTTTCATCTTTGGCATTTTCTCAAGGTAGAGGATGACGTGATGAGACCAATCTGAGTCCTGCAGATTCAGCCAAACTTGCAGGATGTATTGTTTGATAGTGGAAGTGGATGAGTGGTTTGGAAGGTGATGGAATCATCCTTCTCCCATATACACAGAGGTTCAGCATGCTTCTGAAGATTGGACTCACTTATCTCAAAACCATCCTGAATATCATTCCTCCACTTCGAGAAGTTATGGGGCAGAGATTCCTACCAGTCATTGAGAATGCTTTGGGAACATCCAGGATTTGTCGTGCTGAGACATAGAGCTCAATGTACAATGTCTGCTTCAGGAATCATGTATTGGGCATGCTAACACATCTTATCTGCCCATCGGGCCTGTCTAAATGTAATTAGGGCCTTAATGCTTTAAATGTTGGCCTGGGAGATGATACTGATGTTGATTTGTTTATACTGTCAGTGGATTTATCAGATGTTGCATAGTTCTCTCTGTTAAATTTTAATACTTGAACAGGGGATACCGCCTGTTCCCAATACTTTTTTTTTCAGCCTGGCATACAGTCTTTCCAACTTCAGTCACATGTGGCTATGGTTAGACCAAACTGTTTTTTTTGTAAATACTCAAAAACAGAACAGTATTATGATTGTTTAAGAAAGAACTGCAGATGCTGAAAAAATTGAAGGTAGACAAAAAAAGCTGGAGAAACATCAGCAGATGAGGCAGCATCTATGGAGCGAAGGAATAGACGACGTTTCGGGTCGAGACCCTTCTTCAGACTGATGTCGGGAGAGGGGCAGGAAAAGTAAAGGAAGAGGCGGAGACAGTAGGCTATGGGAGAGCTGGGAAGGGGAGGGGAAGGAAGGAGAAAGCAAGGACTACCTGAAATTGGAGAAGTAAATGTTATGGTTGAGAACTTACTCAAAATGTTTCCTCCATTGGGTGCTGACTGCCTCTCAGTCCCCGTCTGTCCTTGGTTTTTGTTATTTTTGTTTGGACCAGAGGTTTGGACCAGAGGGAGCCGTGTCCTAGTCCCCACATGTCATGGTTATAAGCACGTCACTGGACCCTCTGCACTATTTCTACCCAGCATCTATTCATTAGATCACAGGTTTTCTGGTGGATCTTGACCTTAAGGTGTTGGTGGAGCTGTTTCTTTTCCCTTGATTAGTGGTACATTTTCCAAACTGAGGAAAAGTTAATCAGCTCTTAAATCTCACGTTCATTTCTTTCAAACAGTCCTGATATTTTCTGATATGAGGCAAAGAGTCTCATAAAAATCAGTAATTATGATTTACTGTTAACAGTCGGATTGAAGATTTAAATTGAAAAGAACATATTGCAAAAGACTGTTCATTACAGAATGAAAGATTGCCTCAATCATCGGATCAAATTAAATATTCAGATATTGGTGGAAAGTTTTTTTACTTCAGCCACTGCCAGCCTCTGTGATAGACTGCAGTGATTTATTCTTACATGTCTCTTTCTGTCAGTATGCCACTTACCAGTCATTCCCCACCATCCCTGACTCCATATTAGCACCCTGTGTCTCATAAGGACCCATCACAACACTATTGTAAATTGGTGTGATGCCCATTCTATGTGTATGGACTACTTTGCTCTTAGAAATTAAATCAACTGTTGTGTCCGTATCAAGAAATGGGTGTTGGGGTGAGGAAGGTATTTTCAAACTTTTGATCTTCATAAAGGGGCTATCCCACTTGGGCGACTTAATCTGCGAATTAAGAAGAGTGTCTTCGACCTTCAAGCTCGAGGGCACTCGCCTGGAAAGCCTCGAGCTGGACCGACCGTCCGCATTGAAACCGTGAGTTGGATCGACCGACCACGCTGACACACATATACACACACACAAACACATCGCAAAGGACGGGGGCCAATGAAAGCGGGGGAGCGCTGTCTGCACAATGAAGAGGAAGGTAAATGGCTGCCACAGTGTATGGTAAATCCATTCGAGAGCACGGGGGGGGGGGCGCGGGGAGAAGGAGTGGAGACACTTTTAAGAAGTTTAATAAAGTTTAGCGGGCATTTTACTTACCGTTAGGTTTTCCTTGGTCCTGAAAACTCCAATAAGCCAATCAAAATGCCCGGTCAGCAAGGAGATTGCCTACGGCTGCCCTCGACTGCCTGTAACCCCACTCCACTGCACTACGAGTCAAGAATCATGCTGACCACATTTTACTCGCGGAAAATCTTTCAACATGCTGAAATTATTTTCCGCGACCTAGCTGAGGCCACGAGTATTCGGGAACTTCCCTCGAGCATGAAGGAGAGTTCCAGAGACCTCATAGGACCACGTGTCGACCATGCTGCAAGTTTGAAGGTCGAAGAAACATAGAAACATAGAAAATAGGTGCAGTAGTAGACCATTCGGCCCTTCGAGCCTGCACCGCCATTCAATATGATCATGCCTGATCATCCAACTCAGTATCCTGTACCTGCCTTCTCTCCATACCCCCTGATCCCTTTAGCCACAAGGGCCACATCTAACTCCCTCTTAAATATAGCCAATGAACTGGCCTCAACTACCTTCTGTGGCAGAGAATCCACAGATTCACCACTCTCTGTGTGAAAAATGATTTTCTCATCTCGGTCCTAAAAGACTTCCCCCTTATCCTTAAACTGTGACCCCTTGTTCTGGAGTTCTCCAACATCGGGAACAATCTTCCTGCATCTAGCCTGTCCAACCCCATAAGTATTTTGTGAGTCTCTATAAGATCCCCCCTCAATCTTCTAAATGCCAGTTTAGGAGACCAAAACTGTATGCAATACTCCAGGTGTGGCCTCACCAAGACCCTGTACAACTGCAGTAGAACCTCCCTGCTCTTGTACTCAAATCCTTTTGCTATGAATGCCAGCATACCATTCGCTTTCTTCACAGCCTGCTGCACCTGCATGCCTACTTTCAATGATTGGTGTACCATGACACCCAGGTCTCATTGCATCTCCCTTTTTCCTAATCGGCCACCATTCAGATAATAGTCTACCCTCCTGTTTGTGCCACCAAAGTGGATAACCTCACATTTATCCACATTATACTGCATCTGCCATGCAGTTGCCCACTCACCCAACCTATCCAAGTCACCTTGCAGCCTCCTAGCATCCTCCTCACAGCTAACACTGCCCCCCAGCTTCGTGTCATCCGCAAACTTGGAGATGTTGCATTCAATTCCCTCATCCAGATCATTAATATATATTGTAAATAGCTGGGGTCCCAGCACTTGCGGTACCCCACTAATCACTGCCTGCCATTCTGAAAATGACCCGTTTACTCCTACTCTTTTCTTCCTGTCTGCCAGCCAGTTCTCTATCCACATCAATACTGAACCCCCAATACCGTGTACCTCTCGGTAGACACTCTGGAAGACACTCTATGGGACAGCCCCATAAGTGTGATTAAAAACGCAACAACATTGGAGATTTATCAGAATTGACCCAAACAGGAACAGTTAGCCAAAGTATGAGTAATGTCCAGCATATTAGTTCCACCACTGGATTCACAAGGCATGATATTTGTAGCACATATTATCAATAAATTGCAGATCCCTCATCACATAATGTAGTGCAGTTGCTCAAGTTGTGAAGGAGATGTCAAATAGTTCGTTACCATGCAAATGTAATTGAAGTCATATTTTTTAAATTATGTTTCGTCCTTAAATGGGTGGCTCATCCATTTAACATCAATAGGCAAGATTGAGGTGAAAATGAAATCTGAATACCACATGTATTTGAAAAGAATGGCAAAAAGTGTGTACAAGGCAATGGAAACCATCCCTTTATTGCATCTTGAATTGTAGCTTGTAAGTGTTTTAAGTTCCCATCAATAGAGTTAGAAGATTTCCTAGTTAATGAATAGTAATTATTTTATGTAACTCAATATAATTAGCTGCACCAAATGAAAAGATTGCTGGAAAGTTAATTGAAATTTGAACTTTAGATAATACCTAGTCTCTGATTCTGGTTATTTTGAAACGTTTATTTGAAATTATCTAATTCAAATTTAGCATGTACATTAAAAAACAAGCAGAAAGTGAATGCATAGTGAGAGAGAACATATCTAAAAAAATGCAGCCATCTCCAAGCATAGCTCCAGGTCAAAACAAAAATATGAAAATATGTCCCTTTTGCATTTTTCCACAAAATTGAAAATAAATGAATTTCAGTAAATGACTAGCAGTAAGAAATGTCTTTGTATGTTAGCTCACCTTCACTTAGATGAAGCAATGGGTGATTAAACTGTCTTTATGGTGCTTTTCAATCGCATTTATTTTCTATTAAGTAACTTTTGTTGTAGATAGTTAAAAGCACTTGTTTCTATGGAAACAAGTACAAGGTCTGTTGCTGCAGAAAAAATGGGTAATGCATATTGATTGATGGTGGATTGGCTGTGTAATTACTACAGCAGTCCAAAACTTTTGTGTTTCTTTAACAGTAATCAAATTCTGTCTAGACTTAAATAACAGCAGATTATTTTCAAATCATCTCCTCCTGGGAACAATAGCTTTTGAAGGACTGTGCAGGCATATTTCATTTTCTTTTTGGTATTGTACGTGACATCTTAGTAAAATATTCAAGTTAAGTGTTTTTATGCCAATACTGATGTATTATTGCAACTGGCTTTTCTCCACAGGCAGCATGCTTGTGCGAGGTGTTGTAAGTCTTCATACACCATATTATTTTGCAGATTTGCAAAATTGTTTGGGAACTGCTTTTTTTTTTCAACATTCTTACCTGGCTCTGACTTATTAGAAATGCATTCAATGGAGACAACCTTAAAGGCTAAATTGAACTTTAATTCTAATTTATGGCAACTCTCAACAATAAAGGGAAAATCAGAGGCAAAGTCATCCTTTGGGTCATGTACGCCTTCCAGTAACAGCCCCAAGACACAAATATTATCATCCAAGTGGCTTCCAACCTAACAAGTGCTGTTAGATACTATGGAGAGGCAAGGAACTATAGATGCCTGTTTACAAAAATGAAGATGCTCTTTTTTCAATTAGATTTCATGATTCTATTCTACGGTGCTGATTTTGATGACAGGCTTGCTATAAAAATGGGTACAGACAAGAAAATCATGATGAAAACTGGAAATGCAGCCAAACGCATACTGAAATGGATGCTGCCTGACCTGCTGGGCTTTTCCAATATTTTCCGCTTTATTTCAGATTTCCAACAACGGCAGTTTTTGGTGGTCTAAGAGAAGTTCAATCCCATTTCTGATATTTAGCTTAGTTAGTGGAACTCCATCAAAGCCATTGAATTGTGCAGGAAGGAACTGCAGATGCTGGTTTGCATTGAAGATAGAAACAAAATACCGGAGTATTTCAGCGCGTCAGGAGACATCCCTGGCCATTAAATTGTATAGTCGAGACAGACCTGTGCAAATGCAGTTGGAGTCATAAGTAAGAGTTAATACTTGGTTCAGGTCAGCAGATATATGCTAAGTTTGCATTTGAAGTGGAATTCGCTACCTAGTTTCTCCAATGTGATACTGAAATGAACAAAGCCGGTTTTACCCAATGCACAAGCCGATCTTTTCTGGCATGGATTCCCATATCCCAAGGCAGCCGCACACTTTTGTCACATTTACTTATGTGTATAAATAGGAACGTTGTGATTATTCATCATTGTTTTATTATTCTTGCCAAGCTTCGAAATCCTAATCTGTCAGATCTCGTTGTATTTTGCCAGATCAAATTTGTCAGCTCGCGATGTTTTGCCAATTAAGTATCATGAACGCGAGCACCTCTGTCTTTGGTCTCCATCACAAGCGCGTTTTCTCGCCACCAACTGCATACCTCCCTCTGGCAACTGTCTGAGGAGGAACAGTGTTTGATTCTGAGCTGAGCTGCAACCCATCACTTCCCGGTTCTGAAATATCCTTCATTGTCTTAACTGGTGCTGACACACGCATCCCAGACTTTGTTCCACTCCTCGTGTAGGAAGGAACTGCAGATGCCGGTTTAAAGCGAATATAGACACAAAAAGCTGGAGTAACTCAGCGGGATAGGCAGCATCTCTGGTGAGAAGTGATGGGTGACATTTCGGGTCGAGACCCTTCTTCAGACTGACAGAAGGTCTCGACCCGAAACATCTCCCATTCCTTCTCCAGTTTTTTGTGTCTGTCTTCTTCTTCCACTCCTCACCAGCTTCCCTCATTGTAAACTAATGTTGATTAAAATATCTACTGACTGGGTCTCATCTCTCACGAACTCCATGTGATAAATTATCCCTGAACTTGTGGACCTGCAATTGGTCCTGGTTAAGTTATGCCTTCATTCTAAAGTTCTCATTCTGGTTTTCAAATCTCTCCATGGTCTTTTCCTCCTTCAGTGTAATTTTCTCAAGTCATGCAAGCCTTTGCTTTATCCGCTGTCATCCATTTCAGACTGCCTCAGGACCCCAACATTTCACAGTTACATGATTGCCTCTTCAGCATCAGTTGTCAAGGCCCTAAGCTCTGTAATTCTCCTCATAAATCTCCATGTTTCGACATAGAAACAAAACGTCTTAACAGTACACAAGGAAACTACTCAACTCATCAAGTTGATGTTGGCATTCGAAACAGCAATTCATTCAGCCCATTTATCTTACTTTCCCCAAAGCATGCATAAATTATTTTCTTTTCCTTGCCTTTCTAATTGCCTTCTAACAATGGTTCTTCCACTTTTGCAAGCAGTGGGTTCAAAATCATGACTACTCCCTCCGTAAGAAGGCTTATCCCAACATCTGCTTCAACTGCCCTTTGAGGAAATATCGGAAGGCCCTCATGGTTCCTTGCTCATGTCCGATACCTTCCATGCTTTCCATTTCCCCTGCCAAAGCCTCCTGTGGTGCATCCAAAACCTTGGAGCTCCCATATCCTGCCAGTCTTCACTGCTTCCTCTGTTTGTGGAATGACCACCAAGGTTCTTCCCCTTTAAGAGGTGCAGGCTGGCTCTGGGCAGTGCAGGCTCATTTTAACTGGTGCTATCCATTTACTACACCCATCCCCTGCCTGTGCATCCAGCCAATGAACAGTATAATTAATGCTGAGAGTACACTGTAATGATTGTGAGTAGGCAGTACAAAGCTGGCACTCTGCCTCTGTTGCAGTCAACAGGCATGGATTAATCACACACAGCTAGTCCCTTGCCCATTTTCGGGGTGTGTCCAAATTAGCAATGGCTCGCTCTTGGTGAGACACAGTTACCCCAGTGTCTGCATTGATTGTGCCTGGATAAATACCCATTGAGGCCATTGTAACTAACTTATCCCATGGCAAGACCTGGACTCTTGTGTGATGAGGTAAACATCAATCAGAGCCAGGAGCAAAGCCTATTTTTTCCACCAAGAATATTGTCATGGTTCAAGTTCTTTTGGACATTTCTCCATTGGACTTATTTGATAAAATGTTGTGTATTGAATGTTGTGACAAGTTTAAGAATCTGACTGTAGCCATGATGATGTACTCAAGTGGTACAAATGAAGAGCCATTTAGTTGTTGCTTCACCTTTGACAACACTGCACAATTTCAGTTGCCCCTGAGGCCTGTGGCATTTACAGATTGTTTAGGTAGGGGTGGGGGGGGGGGGGGGTGGGGAGGGAAAGGGAGGAGAGGGGGATGGTGGAGAGTCATACAGCATGGAAACAGGCTCTTTGGCCCAACTTGCCGACACCTGCCACTAAGTCCAATCTACACTAGTCACACCTGCCTACATTTGGCCATATCCCTCTAAACATTTCCCATCCATGTACCTGTCCAAATGTTTCTTAAACATTGAGATAGTACCTGCCTGAGCTACCTCCTCCAGCAGCTCGTTCCATACATCTACCACCCTTATGTGAAAAGGTTACTCTCAGGTTCCTGTTAAATCCTTCCCCCTCATCTTAAATAGACCAGCAGCTTATTGTTGAAGAGGGGTAGGAGTGGGTCCAACAGGTTGTGTGTGAGACTGAATTTGGAGCAGGCTGACAGATTGTATTTAGGAGATACTGGAAACAGCCAGTAAATTATGCGTCTGACTAATCAATGGCGTATTGCTTGTTCTATGGGTGTTGGGGCTGGCAAATTGATTGGGGGGGGGATCTAATTACAGACCGAAAAACTCTGATGGACAGTCCCCAATAACATGAGTGTATGTATGATGGGTGGGAAACAGTGGCAGCTTGCTACTTGTTGGCAGGATAGGAGAGGTCAGCTGGGAAATTCATTGGAAAGAATGAGATAAAACAAGTGGCAGCAAGTGGTGCTATCTGGTGCACCAGGCAAACCATAGGTCTCTGATCTGAAAATAACACTGGGTTGCAGAATGACTAACAACAGAACAAGCCTAATCAAGCTCTGCTAGTGTAGAAATCTGCGCATGGTTGTTACCATTTTTTGATATAAAAAATATAACTGTAAAGCAAAACGTGGAAAAACACAATTGAAATTCCAGGTCTCACTTTGTTACTGCAAATAAGGAGTTTGCTTGACGTAGAAGATAATTCTAAATGCTCATGAGGTGCCTTCTCACAGCCTATATGAGAAAATGTTGATCTCTTTCTGAGTTAAGCATATTTCCAAGTCTCTAACTTTTGTTTCAGTCTATTCAAAGTCTTTTTTTTTTCTCTCCTACTTAACTCCTGTCATTTTCACTTCCTGTTTGGCATCCAATTTGTCAACCTTAACGTAAAATACTTTGAAATATGTTTCAGTATGTGAGAAGTGCTATTAAAAGGAACATTAGCTGCTTTTGTTCACTAAACACAAAATGTTTCAATGCATCACTCCTGGAACACAGGTGCCAAAATTCAACCAAATTTAGTGCAACCAAAATGAAAGAAATTTCAAACAAGTCACCCAAGAGCATTTGTTTGCCATTTGTTCTTATTTGCACACCTGGCAAGTTCTCGGAGCTCCTTGCAATGCCAGTAACTTATGAAACATATGGAATTGATGGCATGTGTGCAATATATATAAAAGACTTGGGTGTAAAAGTCGACGGGTTAGTTGGTGAGTTTAATTACACCAAAATTGATGGTATTGCGGATAATGCAGTCAAAGGAAGCAGCTGGATATAGATAATTTACAGATATGGGCTGAAGAATGGCAGATAGTTTAATCTGACCAAGTGTGAGGTGTTGCACTTTGGGAGGTCGAATATAAGGGATAACTATTGAATTAATGGCAATAATCTTAACAGCATTGATGTACAGAGGGATCTTGAGGTCAAAGTCCATAGCTCCCTGAGAGTGGCACCACAAGTAAATAGAGTGGTAAAGAAGGTGAACGGTATACTTGCCTTCATTGGTCAGGGCATTGAGAATAAGAGTCGGGAAGTTACGTCGCATCTTTAGAAAAAATTCATTAGGCCACTTTGGGAATATTATGTGCATTTCTGGTCACCCCATTAAAGGAATAATATGGAGGTTTTGGAGAGGTTGCAGAAGAGGTTGACCAGAATGCTGCCTGGGTTAAAAGGTATTGATATTGGTTTATTATTGTTGTGTGCACTGGGATATAGTGAAAGATTTTCTTGCCGTGCTATCCTGTCAAATCATACTAAATTTGGCTAACACAGGTATTAGCTTTAAGGAGAGGTTGGACAAACTTGATTGTTTTCTCTGTAACTGGAGGCTGAGGGGGAAACATGATAGAAGCATTTATAAATATGAGTTATATAGATAGGGTATACAGAACCTTTTCCAGGATAGGAATGTCAAAGACTAGAGTTTTACAATCGCAGGGGAAATGTTTAAAGTTTTGTGCGGCATTTTATTTACACACAGTGGCAGGGTGCCCACTCTGCGTGAATGCACTGCCAGAGGTGATGGTGGAGCAGATACAATACTGGTTTAAGAGGCTTTCAGGTAGGTATGGGGGGGATATGGTATAGTACAGGGAGGGATATGATACAGGTAGGTACATGGAGGGATATGAATCCTGTACAGGCTGAGAATATTCATTTGACAGCAACATGGTTGTGCAGACCTTATGGGCTGAATGACCTGTTCCTCTGCTGTACCGTTCTATGTTAAGTTACTCGCACTCTCGAGATGGCAAAATCTGCAGGGTGACCTTATGTCAATGATCCTGAAACTGGGATTTGGGGATTTTCCAGGGGACTCTTGATCTTATTGAATTATGGAGCAGGCTCATGTGACTGACCACAGTCTGCTTCACCTACCTCATCTCCCGGTTGCTAAACACTTTAATTCCACCTCCCATTCCCACACGGGCCGTTCTGTCCTCGGTCTCCTCCATTGTCAGAGTGAGGCTAAACGCAAATTGGAGAAACAGCATCTCATATGTTGCTTGGGCAGCTTATAAACTAGGGGTATGCATATTGATTTCTCTAACTTCAATTAACCCCGGCATTCCCTCTCTCTCTCCATTCCTCCCTCACACCAGCTTTTCATTCTCACCTAGCTACAGCTAACAAAGACCTGTTTTGTTTATCATTGTTACTTTTTTGCATATCTTTCATTCATGTATCTCTATGTCTTCTCTACATCATTATCTATATCTCTTGTTTCTCTTTCCCGTGAATTTCAGTCTGAAAAAGGGTCTCGAACTGAAACGTCACCCATTCCTTCTCTCCAGAGATGCTGCCTGTCCCGCTGGGTTACTCCAGCATTTTGTATCTATCTTTGATCCAACCCTGCTCTGTTTTCTTGTATTCTTATACTCTGCACATATTCTGTCATATTAAATGCAATGACAGGGCCCCTTAAGCCGGTTTTGATATTTGTGTTCATGTACCAGTTCTGATTAATGCTGTGGTTGTCAGTGTGCACAAATACACAGGTTTACTTATCCGTATTGAATTCATAATTTGCCTCTTCTACTAATAACATGTTTTCTCCTGAAAGAAAGGAGAAGGCTTCCCTGCCTTATCTTCTGAAACAAGATAGAGAGAGACGCGGCATGAATAATACATATTTCTGAGTAGCTTGGATCAGGAACCCAAGAGTCCGAGCTTTGTGAACAACCAGCCTTTTGTTTACCCTCTCCAGGAGAAAGAAAGACACTTGTGACTTGTACAAAAATCATGAGCAAAACTACAACTATTGTGGATAATCGGAAATGCAAACAGCTGAGAAAGCCTGAACCACTTGTCCGCAAATGCAATCAGCAGCCTTGTCAGACCAGGTAAGGTACATAAATTGATAAGCAGCATCCAGTAAATGTTCCATTGTCTGACATGTGCAGGACATTACCGATGCCAGTTGATTACATTTACTGGTAAATGAAGTGTTCTGTTACCCAATAATATTGCGTGCTATTGTAAGCACGGTAGAATATGTGGACATAAGGAAACGCAGGAGTGAAACTGATAGTGCCATTCTACCACCGACCAGCTCCTTTGATTCTATTCTTAGTAAACGTTCTGGGGAAGCTACTTAGATATGCTAAATAGCTCTTTTACTAGCTAATGCAGATATGTGTTGAGAGATTACTAAAGTGCAGGTTACTGAAATGTACCAAAATGTACAAACAGAGTTTTGGTATTATAAAGATAGCATAACAAAGCCAGATTATAGGCAAGTGGGATCTTGATCAGCTGGGCAAGTGGGCAGAGAACTGGTTGATGGTGTTTAATAGTAAGATTAAACGAGAACTTACCAGTTCGCAGTTTGATCGTTATTTTATGAGGAGTAACGATGAGGGATTACGTGAAGAAGCCCCGCCTGGCGCTGGAACGGCATACTTCAAAGCAGCGGCATGAAAAACACAGAACATAATAGCCAGAGTAAGATAGTAAGGCTCAACATAGATTTAGAACTACCAGATGATCATTTATTTTATGAGGGTCGGGAGTGGAGGGCACGTAATCCCTCATCGTTACTCCTCATAAAATAACGATCAAACTTCGAACTGGTAAGTTCTCGTTTAATCTTACTATTTTACTTCGGAGTCACGTGAGTGACTACGTGAAGAGTTTAAAGCTTTCTGTGTTTTTCATGTCGTAGAATTTATTCTATACGACAGTCCAGCTCATTCAACACAGTAACGAGCGAATAACACATTTTTCCCCAATCATTGCCTCAAGTTATGTGATAAATTATTTCACATTATAAAGAATAAAAGTAATGCACTTTCCATTGAAAGGCAAGTTTATCACAAATATCAATTATAACCATATAACCATATAACAATTACAGCACGGAAACAGGCCCTCTCGGCCCTTCCAGTCCGTGCCGACCATTTGTTTTCCCCTAGTCCCATCTACCTGCACTCAGACCATACCCCTCCATTCCCTTCACGTCCATATACCTATCCACTTTACTCTTAAATGTTAAAATCGATCCTGCCTCCACCACTTCTGCTGGAATCTCATTCCACACAGCCACCACCCTCTGAGTAAAGAAGTTCCCCCTCACGTTACCCCGAAACTTCTGTCCCTTAATTCTCATGTCATGCCCTCTTGTTTGAAATCTTCCCTACCCTCAATGGGAAAAAACGTATCCACGTCAACTCTGTCTATCCCTTTCATCATTTTAAAGACCTCAATCAAGTCCCCCCTTAACCTTCTGCGCTCCAAAGAATAAAGACCTAACTTGTTCAACCTTTCTCTGTAACATAGTTGCTGGAACCCTGGCAACATTCTAGTAAATCTCCTCTGTACTCTCTCTATTTTGTTGACATCCTTCCTATAACTAGGCGACCAAAATTGTACACCATACTCCAGAATTGGTCTTACCAATGCCTTGTACAATTTTACATTACTTCCCTACTCCTATATTCAATGCTCTGATTTATAAAGGCCAGCACACCAAAGGCTTTCTTTAACCACCCTATCTACATGCGATTCCACCTTCAGGGAACTATGCACAGTTATTCCTAGATCCCTCTGTTCCACAGCATTCCTCAATTCCCTACCATTTACCATGTACTTCCTATTTTGATTTGTCCTGCCAAGATGTAGCACTTCACACTTAACAGCATTAAACTCCATCTGCCATCTTTCAGCCCACTTTTCCAAATGGCCCAAATCTCTCTGTAGACTTTGAAAATCTACTTCATTATCCACAACACCACCTATCTTAGTATCATCTGCATACTTACTTATCCAATTTTCCACCCCATCATCCAGATCATTGATGTACATAACAAACAACAGTGGACCCAACACAGATCCCTGAGGCACCCCACTGGTCACCGGCTTCCAACCTGACAAACAGCCATCCACCATTACTCTCTGACATCTCCCATTCAGCCACTGTTGAATCCATCTTGCTACTCCGCCATTAACACCCAAAGATTGAACCTTCTTAACCAACCTTCCATGGGGAACCTTGTCAAAAGCCTTACTGAAATCCATATAGACAACATCCACTGCTTTACCCTCATCAATTTCCCTAGTTACCGCTTCAAAAAATTCAAGAAGGTTTGTCAAACATGACCTTCCAGGCACAAATCCATGTTGACTGTTCCTGATCAGACCCTGTTTATCCAGATGCTTATATATATCATCTCTAAGTATCCTTTCCATTAATTTGCCCACCACTGACGTCAAACTAATAGGTCTATAATTGCTAGGTTTATTCTTTGAACCCTTTTTAAACAATGGAACAACATGCGCAGTACGCCAATCCTCCGGCACTATTCCCGTTTCTAATGACGTTTGAAATATTTCTGTCATAGCTCCTGCTATTTCTACACTAACTTCCCTCAATGTCCTAGGGAATATCCTGTCAGGACCTGGAGACTTATCCACTTTTATATTTTTCAAAAGTGTCAGTACTTCCTCCTCTTTGAATCTCATAGTTTCCATAGTTACTCTACTTTTTCCCCTTCTCACAGAGTTCAATATCCTTCTCCTTGGTGAATACCGAAGAAAAGAAATTGTTCAATATCTCCCCCATCTCTTTTGGCTCTGCAGATAGCTGTCCATTCTGGTTCTCTAATGGTCCAATTTTATCCCTCGTTATCCTTTTGCTATTAATATAGCTGTAGAAACCCTTTGGGTTTACTTTCACCTTTCTTGCCAAAGCAACCTCATATCTTCTTTTAGCCTTCCTAATTTCTTTCTTAAGATTCTTAAATCTTAATTGATATATATATTTTGATGATATGACAAAGCAACAATTATAGAGAACCCAACACTCCGTGTCCAAACCTGACACCATGACTGGTTCCTTTTACTTTAACATTAATTTACACCCTCCTGCGGCCTTGCATCTTTGCACGAGCGGCTCATCCCGTGCCATTCCTGTGAATGTATCTACCTCATTAACAGAGTGATTTTCCACCTTTCAGTGTCTAGTTCCACTGAGTGTATCCAATTTCTAACCATCTAGAATACATTCCTCTAGAACCATCAGTTTTTACTGAACCTAATGTGGTTATTGTGTGTAATAAGTAGTGCTGTCTCATTACCACAGAGACTCTTACCTACTTCAACATATTTCATCAATGTTCACACACACACACACAACTTAAGGCCGACAGGATATGCTTATAGGTTTACCTTGGTTTCAGCTCCTCTTGGTGTGCTTTGTTTGGTAAATTCATAAACATATATGATAATGTAATCTGTATCCACATGCAATTATAACGTAATATTTGCAATGTTTGCACTCTTATATTGATACTAAAGTCATCAGCATTATTATTTTCAATGTTAACTTTTTTGAATCATTGATAGAATTAGAGTCCATTGCCTAAGGTAATTCAGGACTATTTATCTCCCGACGTAATATATTACAATTTTGGACAGATTATATATATATATACACATATATATATTTATATTAATATCCACATATATATCCCTTTCCATATCGGGATATTATGAATGCACCTGATAACTTCTTGGTTAGTATATTGTCCGTTAATAGGACGGTAACACTCTGAGCCCTATTATTGGCTCTATCAATTAGATACTCAGAAATGCAATCCACAAGGAACTCACATATATCTAATATGATAAACTAACTTTACTGTATACACAGATTTCCAATTTCTTATAACAAAATATTGTTTTTTAAACTTATTTCTGCAAATTGCAGGTATAACACTTCTTTTATACATAATTATTTTATTGTTATGTTGTTATATTAATTAAACATTCCTAGACTTCTTTGACCATCAAACTGTAGTAATGGTCTGGTCAACCTGCAGATAGTCAATTCATATTTTCATGTCATGGATGCCTTTGTACGACAATAAATTACTGCAGGGTACACAAACTGGAGAACCCAGCGGGTGCAGCAGCATCCAAGGAGCGAAAGGAGACAGGCAACTCCTCGGGTCGATACCCTTCCTCAGACTTCAATACATTACTGCAACTATGAATCATCACAAGTGGTTCAACATCACTCAATATTTATGAAACCATGAAGGATCCGTATTGGGCCACCAAAATGCCTCTGGCAGTGTCCTGCTACATTTTCATCAGACACTGCCCTATGAAACAAAATGAGGAACACAAAATAACATCTTTTCCTCATGTAATTGAGAGAAAAACATCCACCTTTTCCTGTTCTTGGTTTACCCACAAGAACAATTTGAAAGATCGGTGATTTAATCTGTATGCAACCAGATTAATCGTAAGTAATCCATATTAATGACAATGTGTTTTTCGCCCTAAATTAGTTGTCTCCAATACCATTGTCTCTTCCTTAGCGATAAACAGCTGGACTAAAACTTTTTAGAATATGCCACATCTGTTTACTCAGATAATCCCATGATTATTATTTGACTTATCTTGTGTATTTTAACATATGCCACAGCCGTGGTATTGTTCACCTTGATATGACATGGACACTTCCAATAATAAAACAATCGAGATTTAATCCATAACTCCTTATACTTCAATAATTAATACAAATGTTTGGAAAAATTTCTTAGGACAATCCCTTTATGCTCACCTGGTATATTGTCCGCAGTCCCAACAAGAGACGTATCAATTATTCTTATAAGAATAGATAATATTCTTATCTTTACCCAAACATTCACAGAAGCTGTACATCATCTGTAACACTTGCTTCTGCAACAGCTGCTTAAGCTTTATAGTTGAAGCAGTTTGTGAACCTTTTATTTTATTTTTTTTTATTTATTTATTTTTTTTTTACATTACTTTAATAATGATAACGTATCATTTGATATTTGCATAAGCCTCTCACAAAGGCATACATATTCGTATAAGCTTCTGTATTCCTTCTTTTGGAGCTTTACTCTTTACCTAACCTAATGGAGGGACAAAGTACGTCAACAACAATGAGACATATTTGTATCATGGAACAATTTTCCTCCTCTTATGGTGCTGAATTACTCCTAAATTCAGAATAGTAATTTATGAATATTTTATTAATGCCTAAGCATACGCTTTATGTAATGGGTCAGGTCCTTGCCTTCCAACAGGTTTGTAATTGCAGCACTAATTTGCAGCTGACTCTTATAACCTTCCAATTTAAATGTAATCAAGATAACCAATGACCATGACCTCATTAGTGCAAGTGCTGATCTTTTATCAGCATAATTGTTCTCCCAGCCTTGAACTGGTTTAATCCTTTGGACAATGTTTTAACTTGCACAGCTTGACCCATTTTTAATTAATTTCAAGCACCTGTAATATTGATTAACAATTTGATACAACTGTATTTCAATGTTCAAGATGTTTCCATTTTAATAAAATGTTCTTACACTGTGAAAGTGTATATAAAATGATGTTTTGTATGGTTTATACCATCAAATCTTTACACTGAGGTAATTTTATAATATATATGTACGTACCCCTTCTTTATTGGAGTTACTTTTTAGTGCAAACCTAAAATCAATTTTTAAGGTTTTCTTATACAGGTGACCCATTCCTTTCTTAGTTATATTAAATTAATGATCATAATACACCTGTAATCCCCCACAATTGGAGATTTCATGAACTTATTTTGTAACAAGTTGTTTGCACCTCTTCAACGTACTTCAAGCCTTCTTTTCCCAATTATATGGGTTTGGATAAGGCTATGTTGGATTATACCACTTCTGCCTTTGTTTTGATCCATTATCAAATCTTTCATTGGATCATAGTTTTTCCCCCAAAGTTTAAAGATCTTTGCCTTTGTTTTGATCCATTATTAAATCTTTCATTGGATCATAGTTTTTCCCCTAAAGTTTAAAGATCAGTAGTCTGTTCTTTTGTAATCAATATCTTTGATTTATCATAAGGCAGGTTTATTCCATAATAATCAGGAGTTTAACATAACCTGATTAGTATTGATCTGCGAATCTAGAGTGCAGATTTGGTAAATTAATATTATATATTTCTTCCCATTGAGCTCCACAAACTGATGGCAATTTATTTTATTTTAAAAGTATTAGTTATTTGCACAACGTTTTATTTTATTTTCTTTTTCTTTTTGAATAGTAATGCCATGCACCAGTTTGAAATACTTTGAAATTGTATTTCCTTATATCTCATATAATTTGAGACATGGATATCATAAACGGATTCACCGTTGATATCTTTATAACACATAAAAGTTTTATCATATTCTGCTGTTTTAATCATTACAGATTTGGTGAGTTTTCAGCTTCCATGTTTACTTTTCATGGCCTCACTCATCATTTGTTCTGCTGTTTTAACCATAACAGCTTTTAGTGAGAGACCAACTAATTTTGGTTTCCATGGTAATTTTCCATGGCCTCACTTCTTATTCAGGTGTTGTGCATACACCTGTGTATGTATGTATATATATATATATATATTGGTGCTGTGGTGGGTACTTCATGACCAGCCACCACTATCAGTGCATTTTTAGGGTCAGTTTTTCTATTTTATTTTTCACTGCCCTTGTTTCTCCTGAGTTTTTCCCCTCAAGGAGACTACCTTCAGAAATATCTGAGGTAGATATTCCCACCATATTTCATCATTTTTTATTTATTTTTTCCTTTATATGTGAAACCCCCTTAGGGTAGGTTCGGGAATATTTCCATTATTTTCCGTCTGAAGGCCTTTATTAACTTTTTAAATTATGGCCTTTCTGACCTATTTAAAATTTCCCCCCCTGCCAAAAGTTTGTGGAGCATCTAACTCCCTAACGTAATTTTAACGGTCACCAGTATCGGAACCGGCTCCGTAATTAATCTCCCGTTCCGATCGCTGGGTATTCCCCGGGACGTTCTTTTTTTTTAAACTCCGTTGTATTATACAGAGTATTTTTGTTCTATTTTAATCTTTTATTTTATTTTTGTTTTTAAATTCATTTTAAATCCTGGTTCAATACACCAGGCACGGAGTTTTCCAGAACCTAAAAGTTTTTCAACTGCACTTACCTGCCGGTTCCGTACCTACCGCTGTCGACGAGCTAGCCTCTGCAGCTCTTCCTTCTGCCGTCAGCGTCGACGTAATGCCGTTCCAGCGCCAGGCGGGGCTTCTTCACGTAGTCACTCACGTGACTCCGAAGTAAAATACAAATAAATGTGAGGTATTGCATTTTGCAAGTCAAACTAGGGCAGGAGCTGCACAGTGAACAACAGAGCCCTAATGCCCCTGTCCCACTTATGCCCGGTCCCACTTAGGAAACCTGAACGGAAACCTCTGGAGACTTTGCGCCCCACTCAAGGTTTCCGTGCGGTTCCCGGAGGTTTTTGTCAGTCTCCCTAATGGTCGAAAGTGGTTTCCGTTTTAAAAATCGGTAATTTTTTAGTTGAAGCCGGTTGCGATGCTAGTCGAAGGTGGTTGCCGCAGAACAAAAACCTCTGGGAACCTCCGGGAACGGCAACGGAAACCTTGGGTGTGGCACAAAGTCTCCAGAGGTTTCCGTTCAGGTTTCCTAAGTGGGACAGGGCCGTTAGGATAGATGTAGAGCAGAGGGATCTAGGATCTAGGAGTGCAGGTACATAGTTCCCTGAAAATGGCGTCACAGGTAGATGGGGTGGACAAGAAGGAGTTTGCAGCATTGGTTGACAGCTGTCAAGGTATTGAGTATAGAAGTTGGGATGTTATGTTGGTGTGGGTAAGTTCAGCTGAAGGGTCTACGACTCTAACCAAAGCAGGGATGGCGAATATACTGTAAGTTGGATGGTGGCATTTCCAATATTTCATTGGAAATTCAAGCCTTGTTTTAATCTAAAAGCACTCGAAGGGCCGAATGCTTCTATTCTTTTCCTAAGTTATATTTTTTATTAAAAACAGGGAATTACAATAAAAAATCTTTCTCAATAGATGGATGATGACAGAATGGACGCCATGCTCACGTACTTGTGGTAAAGGAAGTCAGAGCAGGCACGTGGCATGTACGCAACAGCTCCGGAATGGAACGCTGATTAGAGCTCGTGAGCAAGACTGTCCCGGGTCGAAACCTGCATCACTACAACGCTGTGAGGGTCAGGACTGCCTGACAGTGTGGGAGGCTGGAATATGGTCAGAGGTATAAAGCTTTCTCAACTTATTTTAGATTTACATCCTGCAAACAGAAATGAACCCTCTTATGTACAGAATCGAGACGGCTTTGATCCTGACCTCAGGTGCTGTCTGGGTGGAGTTTCCACGTTCTCCCTGCGACCCTGTGGATTTCACCCGGGTGCTCCGGTTTCCTCCCACATCCCAAAGACGTGCAGGTTTGTAGATTGCCCCAAGGTGTAGCGAGTTGATAGGAGAGTGAGATTACATGGAACAAGTGCGAATGGGTGATCGATGGTCTGCGTGTACTCGGTGGGTCAATGGGCCTGTTTCCCTGCTGTATCTCTAAACTAAAGTAAATTAAATTAAACAATGTCTCTTGCTATAACAATGGAAACAATCTTAGCACTGCATTGGGTAGTTGCCAGGCAAGCCCAGCTGCCTTGTTCAACAAAACATAAAGGGGAGGCAGAGGAGGCCCTTAAGGTAAGTTGTAATGCTAATGGTTAGTTTAGAGATACAGCACGGAAACAGGCCCTTTCGGCCCACTGCGTCTGCACCGACCGGCGACCCGTGCACATTAACATTATCCTATGCCCACTAGGGACAATTTTTACATTTACCAAGTCAATTAACCTGTGCATCTTTGGAGACCAGAGGAGCAGAACTTCACATTGAAGTTACACAAAAGGCTGGAGAAATCAGCGGGTGCAGCAGCATCTAAGGAGCGAAGGAGATAGGCGACATTTCAGGTCGAGACCCTTCTTCAGAAGAAGGGTCTCGACCCGAAACGTCGCCTATCTCCTTCGCTCCTTAGATGCTGCTGCACCCGCTGAGTTTCTCCAGCCTTTTGTGTACCCTCGATTATCCAGCATCTGCAGTTCCTTCTTTTTCACATTGAAGTTTGTCTTTTGTTGTCATGGGCTCCCTTGTCTCTCGCATTGGACTGTCCATTCCCAGCCACTCATGGCTACATCAAATGAGCTGCCTATCATTGACTAATCACAACTTCTCTTTACAATCCACCTCATGTAGGAACCCTCAGACAGCTTTTTTTTTTTAAATACTCTTAGGAGTCAAGGGGGAGGTTGATCTTAAATTCACCACCACACACCGCCAACTCACATCTGCATCCTGGCATCTGGCATACCTTTCATTCATTTGTTCTGTGTTCTTTTTCATATCATTAGTTTCCCTCTCCCCGACTCTCAGTCTGAAGAAGGGTCTCGAATCGAAACATCACCTATTCCTTTTCTCCAGAGATGCTGCCCGAGCCGCTGAGTTACTCCAGCATTTTGTGCCAGTCTCAGGACAACAGCATTGTTGTTTCCCATGTAAACATAGCTCACGATCACTCCTGCATTGTTCTGTGCATCATTTTCCGGGTAGAGGCGAGAAAGTCTTCAATGGCCTACGGCATCTTCAGGTTCAGGCACATCTGGGTGATAAGTATAAAGCTAAGTTTCATATCATCTAAAGAAAGCCCATTCTCAAGCCAGTAGAAGCCAGCACTGTATATGTTTTTTGCCAGATATTTCAGGGCATAGTTTCCTCAGTGTAAAATTTGATGAAGCAGGAATCTCACCATTTTGATTGTCAGGTGCATTAGCACAGATGAAAGCACACTCATATAACACAAAAGCCACATATACCTGGAGGAACAGCATCTCATATTCCGCTTGGGTAGCTTACAACTACCCAACAACCCATGAACATTGAATTCTCCAATTTTAACTAACACCCTCATCCCTTCTTTATTCCTCTCTCTCTTCCCTGTGCCCCATCCTGGTGCACACCAATTTCTCCCACTATCATGCCCCCCTTTCTCTTCCCCCATCCACATAAAGCTCTCCCCTTGGCTTAAAATTTAATTCCTCGCTCCGTACTCATAACCTTTTATCTCTTTTCATCGCTTGTCTTTGTCCACCCGTCTACCAATCAAACCCCCCTCACCTGTGTCCACCTATCACTTGCCAGGCTCTGTCCTGCTCCCTCCTCTTTCCCAGCTTTCCCCTCCCTCCCACTTTAATCAGTCTGATGAGGGTCCTAACCTGAAACATTACCTATCCCATGTCCTCCAGAAATGCTGCCCAGCCCATTGAAGTACTCCAGCACTTTGTTTTTTTTTCTCTGTCAGCCAATATCTACAGTACTTTGTATCTACACAACGGTTTTAAACTCCAAAGGTATTGGTTGATCCTGAGCAAAACACAAAGTCCTGGAGAAGCTTAGTGGGTCACACAACATCTATGGAGGGAATGGACAGGTGACATTTTGGGCATCGAGTCATGCAGCGTGGAAACATGCCCCATCTGCACCCGTCCCACCTGCCTGCATTTGGCCCATATTCCTCTAAACCTATCCTATCCATGTACCTGTCTAAATATTTTTGAAATGTTGCAATACCTCAATTACCTCTTCTGGCAGCTCATTCCATACACCCACGACCCTTTGTGTAAAAAAATTGCCCCTCAGTTTCCTATTAAATCTTTACCTCCTCACCTTAATGTCCTCTGGTCCTCAATTTCCCTAGTCTGGGCAAAAGACTCTGTTAATTTACTCAATCTATTCCTCTCATGATCTTGTACATATCTATAAGATCACCTCCCATCCTTTTGTACTCCAAGAAATGATCCCAGCCTGTTCAATCTCTCCCTATAGCTCCGACCCTCGAGTCCTGGCAACATCCTCAAAAGTCTCTTGTGAGTCCAATTGGTTGATTCTGTTGGTTTAGAAGTCTGGTCTAACAATAGCCCAGCATTTGCAAAGGCCGAACATTTAAATAGCACCTTTTTTTATTCATTATCAGGATTCATGAAAGCACTGCACGCTCTCTGTGGTAATATGGGCCTGAGAAGTAAGCAAGCTTAGATTTCCTCTGGCCTTTTTTAACATGAACTAATGTCAGTGACAATAACCTCATGAGTCATGACTGATAAATCCCTGGCCTCAGTTACTCAGTCAAGACCAAAGTGTCCTGCCAGTGCATTTCCACATAATGGTATACATTGCCTATATCTCAAAATTAGTGTGATTCCTGCTCTACAACATTCCTCTGTGAAGCACAATTGTGAGCACTGATTTTTTAGCATCAGTGTGGACTCAAGTAAAAGCAGTACCTCCGCGTTAATTGTTGTTCCAGCTGTGCCTGAAGAGCATGTTCAGAGGTTTACTGGTATGTTTGGTACGGGCGAAGAGCTCAAAGCCTATAATTAGGTACTACATGTTCTGACACTTTTAAATTCTGAGTTGCACAGATACATTAAGCAAGTCAGTTAATTAAATAAATTATTATTCCCTCGGTCTCACGGTCAAAAACGCTATCTCATTTTCAGCATCTAGATGCACAGCATCTCATTTGCCACCCACATCCACAACATTCAAAGCCTTTTCATATTTTTCTGCAAAAAAAAATGTTTCCCCCCCAACATTGAAGCACGTCATCCACTTCCAGTATATTTTGTTTTCTTTTCATGGAAATGAATTGGAAATAACTTAGGGTTAAGTGCATGTATTGGTTTGATCAAACACTTAGACAGAAGGTATTTATAATACATGTCATGATATTTTCCCTGAAGTCTCTGCAATTTCTTTCATGTGTTTTTTTTTTAAACATTTGCCTTGGGAAGTCCCTTGACCTCGGCATGGCAGGTGTTTGGGGCGGAGTGGGGTTTGGTGTGGGGGGGGGGGGGTGGGTGGGAAGCAGGGCTAACCGACTTAAATCTCCTTATATATTAACAGATGGAGATAACATCTGAGACGCAAACATTCAAGGACAGTCCTTTAAACATTAGCATGCAAGACCAAGTATTGGTCACCAGAGAAAATTGTAATACCACCAGGCTGTTAAAAATTATTGGTTGAAAAATTGTATAATTTGACCTGCACTCTGGATGGTTACTAATTTACCAGTTTCAGTGTACGCCAATGCAGTATAGATTCTGCACCATTTTATTCTATCTTCAGGGATTAGGCCTAATTCAAATATGTAAGGGAGGATCGTGATTGTGTCTTGGAGCCTTACTGCAAACATTGTGTCAAACTGTTAAAGGTTCACACTAAGTAATCTCTTCCTAACCAGCCTAAAGAGTCAAAAAAGGGCAGGAAAAATATATTTACCATTTGTCCATTTATGGCACATGATACAATAATACCTTTTCAATTGTTCGGCAGTAAATGCGGCAATTCTTGGCCATCCTTACACGACCTTGAAAAGATGTTGTTAAGGTGACGTCTTAATTTACAACAAATGTATTTGGTTATAGTACATCGACAGTGTTGTTAGTGGCGGGACTCAGACCATCGATTCTGAGGGAACACCATTCAGCCACAAGGGGAATACTGCAAGCTGCTACCAGCCCATGCTTGACAACCTGTGCTTTTGTCTATTCCCACCCCAGCACTTAACAGATGTGCTGCCAATAGGACATGTGCCCGATGCAATCTCCAGTATTAGTTAAACTGCCTGTGGAAGCCTCAGGACTAATTTCAGTTGAGCCTTGGGCACCTGCATTATGAGTGCTACCTTTCTGGCCTCATGTTTTGGAATTAAATCTTAGTTTCTATCCTCCTCACTGTCCTTCAAGTATACAGGGTAACACTGGTAGGGTAAAGTATCCAGCTTTCATTCAATTTTTACACAGACAAAGTAGATTTGTTATTTTTCAGTATATTCATTTATTGTGAAATAAAACAGTCTAGGATTTCACCGCCTAAATTAAATTATAAGTACATGTTCCTCAGAATTTGGGCTTAAGCTTTGTAAAGGTTCAAAATTGGTATGATTGCAAGGTATAATCTAATCCTGAGGCGAGAAACATATTTAGTTGTGCTACTGTTTATTGTAGCCATGCACACAGCCATCATTTGCTAGGCCTTTTTATTACCTTCCTCAATGCATCAGCAATGATACTGTAGGAATAGGATTAAAACAATATTGCAAGTTCTCCTCCACTCTCGCTGGGTTGCTCGACATACTACACTGATCTCACTTGCTCTTGAGTCTGGCAAGACCAGAATATTCCCTATTGTTACCACGGTGTTTCACTACTAAAAGCCACAGGCAACAACCATTGCCCACCGACCACTATGAGCCGCTGTGGAATAATGCACACTACCACTGCCATCTTGTTAACAAGTCAATAATTCATCCTTAAGTAATAGTGTGAACTGGGAATATTATTTTTTTTGTGAAGAAACCAAAATAAATCTCCTAAAGCTTTGGTACACTTCAGGCTCCCACTTTCAATTAAAAAGCCCATTGATAATACCCACATAAAAGATCTGTATGGAAAATGAAATTAGTATCAAAAGTGCCAGAGATATTCAGCTGCTCTAAAAGATTACAAAAAGAATGACACTGTAAGAAACAAAATCAGAAAGTGTTACCTTTCGTAATAACTATATCATTCATTCATATGGGTTGTTCATATTCATGTAGTGTGATTCAAGATTTCAAGGTCAGTTGATTGTCACATGTACCAATTAAGGTACAGTGAAATTTGAGTTATCATACAGCCATAGTAAGTGAACAGCAACAAGACACACCACCACATAAAAGTTGACATAAACATCCATCACAGTGGATTCCACATTCCTCTCTGTGATGGAAGGCAATAAAGTTAAATCTTCTTCCTCTTGTTTTCCCGCGGTCGGGGCAGTCAAACCATCCGCAGTCGGGGCGCTCAAACCCCCTGCAGCCGACGACCGAAGCCCCCATCGGGGTGATCGAAACTCCCACATCGGGGCGGTTGAAACTCTTTCCGTGGCATGGAGCTCCAAATCGCCTCTTCTTACCAGAGACCACAGGCCCCACGGTTGGAGCTTCGATCCCTGACAAAGGGATCGCAAGCTCTGTGATGTTAAAGTCCCGCAGACCCCTGCGGCTTGGAGCACCCGTCGGTCTCCAGGAAAGTTCCACGCCACTCCACGATGTCAGGCCGAAGTGGGGACGGAGATACGATGTAGAAAAAAAAATCGCATCTCCGTCGAGGTAAGAGATTAAAAAAATGTTTCCCTATAATCTGAGGCCAATATGTGCAACTAAATTTCAATCAATTGTATATATTCTCCTTTTTAAGGCTGATTGACTTTAGTCAAGTAGAAATTAATCTGATCAACAAAATTAGATGTGGAAACGACTTCAAAAAATATTTTTTCTCCCAATAAATCATAATATTTGAAGATATAAAATAAAACAACATTAAAATGCGTACAATCCATGATTAATTAGCAAGTTCAGAAGAGGAACAGGGGAAACAAACACAGTACTTGGCATTGTGCACTGTTATGTTGACCAAAGCAAAAAAAAAGTGCACTTTCTAAAGATGCAATAAATTGGCATGTCAAATTTTATGGGGAAGATAAATTGAGACAAGATACCTATTGCTAGAACCAACAGAGGTTTCGTCCAGAGTAGTTAAGCCATATGATTTACTGTCAACTCAGTTTAGGAATGCAGACAACGTAATTCACCTGTGGATATAAATTAACAGATTTGAACAGAAACAGCTGTCACAAACTCCTGACATTTGCTGGATGATTTATCATGTTCTTCTGATCGCTCTGTCGTGTGTTTTCAGAGTTTTAGTTTCCTTTAGAGATTTTTAAGAACAGATGAGTTGAGCGCTGTGTCAACATCTGTAGTCGTGTTGGATAGGGTGTGATGTTACTGTAAATGTAATCCTTATGTTGGTGTACATTACAGTGTTCTGTGAAATGTGGCAAAGGGGCTCGACACCGAACCATAAAGTGCACTAATCCACGCAAGAAATGTGATTTATCAACACGCCCAAAGGAGGCAGAAGACTGCGAGGATTATTCGAAATGCTACGTCTGGAGAACAGGAGACTGGTCTAAGGTGGTACACAGTCAGTAAATCTGCTTTTTTCATTTAATCTTCCAGTCAGATTATTAAGGGTGGGCACAAAAAAGCTGGAGTAACTGAGCAAGACAGGAAGCATCTCTGGAGAGAAGGAATAGGTGACGTTTCGGGTCGAGAGCCTTCTTCAGACCCGAGTCCTTCTCGACCCGAAACGTCCCCATTTCCTCTCTCCAGAGATGAGTTACTCCAGCTTTTTGTGTCGATCTTCAGTTCAAAGCAGCCTCTGCAGCACCTTCCTCCACAGATTATTAAGAGTGTTCAGTGCATTTTGACTGTAACCTCATAAGGTGGCAAAAGGAACTTGAATATTTTAACACAATCATTTAACAAAATGTGCAGTCGTTCTCACTGTAAAAGCACAGTGATTTGAAGTCTCTGACTTGCTGAATCAATACCAGACAAGTCAGAGACCAGTTCGCTGTGCTCTTACAGTGAGAACTACTGCACATTTTGTAAAGAATACATGTCAGTATCAATGTGTGGATGTGGAAATGTTTGAGAATTTCAAGACAGCCAAGACACAATTCCCCATTTATTGTCGCCGTTAACTAATCCCCTAATCCCCAGTGCCTCAATATCAGAGACCCCAAACCTCAGGTGCTGTGTAGAGTTTACACATTCTCCCAGTGACCACGTGAATTTGCGCCAGGTGCTCCGGGTTCCTTCCACATCCCAAAGATGTTTTGTTTAGAGGTTAATTGGCTTCTGTAAATTTCCCCTGTGTGTTGGCAGTCGATAAAGAAAAGTGATAACATAAAACTAGTGAATGAGTCAGCGTGAACACAGTGGGCAGAAGGGCATACTTCCATGCGACAACTCTACAAAATATACTATTAGATAGCCAAAAACCACATCAGTCTCAGGCAGAAATGATTGTCCTTTATCTTTGAAAGAATCAAATTATTAACATGTGTTCATTAATGTTGTTTTACATGAAGAGTTTTGATCAAGTAACCTGCCTGTTGTTATTTTGTGTAAATCTCTGAATTTCCGTAAACTGCTTCCTCTTACTTTCAAATGCTTCTTAAGGAAGGGACAATCCCAGCAGAAGAAGTTGCATTTCAATCTCGATATCCTTCACTCTCGATTTCCATCACAATACCACCCCATATCCAAGCATAGTCATTCTTCTTTACATGGGGAATGTTACATCGAAGTTATCCACAGAAAGGTCCCACAAACTGCACCGAGACATCATTGTCATTAAGCATCAAAATTGCTGCAAAGATGTTGCCCGGACCTGAGGCCCTGAGCTATAGGGAGGGGTAGGGCAGGCTCGGACTGTATTCCTCGGAGTGCAGGAAGCTGAGAAGTGATCTTACAGAGTGTGAAGATTCATGAGGGGAATAGATAAGGCGAATGCACAAAATCTTTTACCCAGGGAAACATAGAAACATAGAAACATAGAAAATAGGTGCAGGATTAGGCCATTCGGCCCGTCGAGCCTGCACCACCATTCAATATGATCATGGGTGATCACTCAACTCAGTATCCTGTACCTGCCTTCTCTCCATACCCCCTGATCCCCTTAGCCACAAGGGCCACATCTAACTCCCTCTTAAATATAGCCAATGAACTGGCCTCAACTACTTTCTGTGGCAGAGAATTCCAGAGACTCACCACTCTCTGCGTGAAAAATGTTTTCCTCATCTCGGTCCTAAAGAAATTCCCCCTTGTCCTTAAACTGTGACCCCTTGTTCTGGACCTCCCCAACATCGGGAACAATCTTCCTGCATCTAGCCTGTCCAACCCCTTAAGAATTTTGTAAGTTTCTATAAGATCCCCCCTCAAAATCTTCTAAATTCTAGCGAGTACATGCCGTGTCTATCCAGTCTTTCTTCATATGAAAGTCCTGACAAAAGCAGGAACGAGTACTGATTTTGGATGATCAGCTATGATCATATTGAATGGTGGTGCTGGCTCGAAGGGCTGAATGGCCTGCTCCCACACCTATTTTCTATGTTTCAATGTTTCTTTTGAATAGAGATTTTACATTAACAGATCATTTGTTAGAATTTACAGAATATGTACATAATGTTAAATATAGTAGATAAAAATCTCAGAACACCTCCATCTCCAACTCCCCATGGACCATCAGCATGGAATTAATTTGGTTTGTAATCTGCAATGAATGATACTTTATTAACACATGTGACATGTCACAAAGTTAGAAAGTATTCTATTTAGTCCCAATGGTCCCCCTTTGTTCTCGGCGGCATGTTCAACCACTGGGACCCACTTATAACTGAGTGACTTACTCTTAACCATGGATAAGTAAAGCTAGAAGTAACCTTGCCCCAGGTTAGAGAGAATAACATTGGAGAGAGGCATGAAAATTGGAGGGATGAATATGCAGGAAACTCTGCTGGCGGTATACCAATTGCTTATTGCTCAACAACCAAATCAGGTTCAGGCACGATGCTGACAATCACCCAATCTACCAATACTTGACTGTCAAGACTCATACATCAAGTAAGGGTGTTTGAACAAGGCACCCGAGGGATGTTAAACTTCATGGAACCATTCTTGCAAAGAATCAGTGCTTTCTGTGAAGAAACTGAAAAATGCACAGAAACCACTGCGAACGCTTGAATTCAATCCCAACAATAGTCAAAGTGTTCACTGGCAAATGTGACGACCATCTGGAATGTTCTGTGCAGACTTGCACCCTTTTTTTGGTAAATCTACATTTTTCCTCCAAGGCTAATTATTGTGCTGTGCCTTTCCTTTCAATTACAGCACTGTTTTCTTATGCCTCTCCCTCCAGAAAAAAAAACTTTCTCCAGCAATCTCATAGCTTCCATCTAAACCTTGTGCCAACCCTCTGCACCACTCTTAAATAAGGAAAGTGTAAGAGGTCTACTTTCAGTATGGAGCGTAATCGTCCCAGCAAGGAGGTGTCAAAAATGGAAACGGTTGCTTCTAGGCAATTTTATTTCTTAAATTTCCTTTTTCTTCCCAGACTGACCCACCTCATCAGGTCTCCTAACACAGCAGGGAGCCAGTCAGCTGGCGTCAGTAATGAGATCTATTGGCAAATGGGCTCATTAGAATTCCCATAGATTCACATCTGGGCCTGTCTTAGATGCCAACTGGGAGATGTACAAACTGGTAAAAATTCAATACGTCCAAATATAAACTGTTTGTGCTACTTTTTAACTTTACACGGCTCCAGGGAGTGCTTTATGGTGAAAGTGATCTATCCAAGACTGGCTTGCATCATTCCCTCTAATATTCATCCTCTGGGTGAAATTTTAACTTAATTTACCTCTGCCCCCAAAATAAAGGTATGCATTAGGATGTTCCAGGTGGTGGGAATTCAATTGGCAAAAATGTAAAACCTAAATCTGACCTGTTGCAAATATGCCTGCTTGCTGTTTAATTGCAACACACATAGAGGGAGGGAGGTTATTGATTACGATCTTTAAATCATAGTGCTTTAGTGTAATTTACACCTGGGTTTAAAGGTTGACCTCTTTTGCAGTAGTTTTCCAGAACTTGTCTTTAAGTGGAGGCAGGTTTAATGGCTTTCACAGAGAGGGCAACAGGTCAGGTGTCTCGAGATTAATAATAATTCTGTGCTCACAGCTCCATTCTCAGATGTCTTGGGAAATGGTTTGGCAAGACTACTTGCTGCCAGTATGTTGTTTGTATTTGGAGTTCTTCACACGCAAAATGGATCATGCCAAGAGTGCTTTGGATTTGGCTTCGGGTGAGGAAGAACTGGCACTGTCCTGCTGTGAGGTGGGGGAGGGGTTAGAGGAGAAGCATCGGAGGGGAAAGCAACAAAGGCATTAACTTTGCAGGATGTGTTACCCATGCGAAAGACAATGGTTTAGTTCTGAACCCCATCTTCCAGCCCTTGGCCCATAGCCTTCTATGCATTTGTGATCCAAGTGCTCATCTGTCGGTGACTCTGGTTCCCACCCCTCTGTCAGGCAGTATATTCCAAGTTCTCACCACTCCCTGGGTGACAAAGCTCCCTTTCAGATCTTCTTACCCTAAATCTATGCCCTCTAGTTTTATTTACCTCTAAATCTATCCCCTTTACCTTTATTTACCTTTTACTGTTATACCCTTCATATTAGTCACCTCAATGATGTTCCCTCTAAACCTCTCCAGGGAAACAGACCTGGACTCTCCAGTTTCTTCTCGTAACTAAAACACTCCATCCCGGAAAACATCCTGGTGAATCTCCTCTGTGCCCTTTCCAGCGCTATCACATCCTTCTTATTGTGTGATGACCAGAACTGCACACAGTACTGCACCTGAGGTATGACCAATAGTGTATAAAGTCCGAGCAAAACCTCCCTGCTCTTGTATTCAGTGCCCCAAGTAATGAATCAAATTACTCCGATACTACCCCTGCACACAGCCCCTCCCAGCCGGCCTTCTATCTCCCTTTGGACCTTTTTATTTCCAACTGCAGGTGTGTCATCAACCGTCTTGATTTCAGTCTGAATCGGGGCCTGACACAAAACGTTGCCTATCCATATTCTGCTGAGATGCTATTTGACCAGCTGAGCTATTTCAGCACTCTGTTTCTTCCAGAGAAGTGGATTAAATGGGATTTGAGGAAGCACACAGAAAATTAACAATGGACAGACATCACATTTTAGTGGTTGTGAGAAATGGCGTGATGGCACACATTTGGAAAAACAATATGAAAGGAGTGTGCTCTGAAGTGTGTAGGTGAATCAAATCTGTGCTTGTATTTCCTGACCAGGTTAGGTCAAGTTGTGAAATCCCTTCTGCACTTGATCCAAATACTGAGTACTAATAATGTTAACTTCCTCCAGCCATACCTTCTTCATGAGCTAAGAGAAATAATTTCTTACCATTGTTTAGAGAGATTACCTCCTCAATACCTTCAACAATGCAGCAAGTAAAAGGCATTGTTGAAAAGGGACTCTGAAATTTACTCTGCGTTTAAATTTGTATGTGTCCGGACAATTCCTGCACATCTTCCAGCCTCATTACTCGAGCTTTTGAGAGTTTATTGTATATTTACAGCACATCTAATTCATTCCCACTAGAGACGCAAAGTCTGGAAGTAAATATATCAATGGTGAAATAACACATTTCCACTTATCGAAACATCTTCCAGGTTTCACAGCCCCGACCTGAAACCTCCTGAACGTTTATATCAGATACCTTATCTTTGGGAAAGTGTCAAGCATTTGATCTTCCTGCAGATATGGTTATGAATTTATATTGTGTCAATAGCTTGCAAAATTGAATTATAAATATTCCCCATCATGATGCATAAGTATAATCTCTTAGCTACATTAACAGAACATAATCAAGTATAGAAACATAGAAAAATAAGCCCTTCGAGCAGCACCGCTATTCAATATGATCATGGCTGATCATGTAAAATCAGTACCCCGTTCCTGCTTTTTCCACATATCTCTTGATTCCTTTAGCCATAAGAGCTAAATCTAACTCTTTCTTGAAAACATCCAGTGATTTGCATTCACTGCCTTATGTGAAAGAGAATTCCACAGATCCACAACGCTCTGGGTCAAAATGTTTTACCTCATCTTACTCCTAAATGGCCTATCCCTAATTCTTAAACTGTGACCCCTGGTTCTGGACTCCCCCTACATTGACAACTTTTTTTCCTGCATCTAGCCTGTCCAATCCTTTAAGAATTTTATATGTTTCCATAAGATCCCCTCTCATCCTTTTAAATTCCAGTGAATACAAGCGCAGTCGACCTATTCTGTCATCGTATGTCAGACCCACCATCCCGGGAATTAACCTGGTGAACCTAAGCTGCACTCCTTCAATAGCAATAATATCCTTCCTCAAATTAGGAGACCAAAACTGTACACAATACCCCTGGTACAGTCTCACCAGGGCCCTGTACAACTGCAGTAGGACCTCGTTGCTCCTAAACTCAAATCACCTTGCAATTATGGCCAACACCATTAGCTTTCTTCACTGCCTGCTGTACCTGCATGCTTACTTTCATTGAATGATGTACAAGCACACCAGGGCTTGTTGCACCTCCCCTTTTCCTAATCTGACACCATTCAGATAATAATCTGCTTTCCTGTTCTTGGCACCAAAGTAGATAACCTCACATTTATCCACATTATACTGCTCCTACCATGCATCTGCCCACTCACCCAACCTATCCAAGTCACCCTGCAGCCTCATAGCATCCTCATCGCATCACACACTGCCACCCAGCTTTGTGTCATCCGCAAACTTGGAGATGTCACATTTAATTCCCTTGTCGAAGTTGTTAATATATATTGTAAATAGCTGCGGTCCCAGTACCGAGCTTTGCGGCACCCCTCTAGTCACTGCATGCCATTCTGAAAAGGACCCGTTAATTCCTACTCTTTGCTTCCAGTCTGCCAACCAGTTCTTTATCCATGTCAATACCCTACCCCCAACACTATTTGCACACTAATCTCTTGTGTGGGACCTTGTCAAAGGCTTTTTGAAAGTCCAGATACCCCACATCCACTGGCTCTCCCTTATCCATTCTACTTGTTACATCCTTAAAAAATTCCAGAAGATTAGTCAAGAATGATTTCCCCTTTATAAATCCATGGTGACTTTGACCTATCCTGTCGCTGCTTTACAAATGCGCTGCTATTATATCTTTAATGTAGCAATGAGTTGCTGCCTTACAGCGAATGCAGCGAGGGAGACCCGGGTTCAATCCCGATTATGGGTGCTGTCTGTATGGAGTTTGTACGTTCTCTTCGTGACCTGCGCGAGTTTTCTCCAAGATCTTCGATTTCCCCCACATTCCAAAGACGTACAGGTTTGTAGGTTAATTGGCTCGGTACATGTAAAAATTGTCCTTAGTGGGTGTTGACATGCGGGGATCGCTGGTCGGCGCGGACCCGGTGGGCCGAGGGCCTTTTTCCGTGCTGTATCTCTAAATTAAATATCAAATTAAATTAAATTAAATTAAATCAAACATCTTCCCCACTACCGATGTAAGGCTAACTGGTCCATAATTCCCCTTTTTTTCTCGAGGGAGAAAAAGTGGAGTTACATTAGCTACCCTCCAGAGTCTAGGGAACATTGGAAAATGATTACCATTTCATCCACGATTTCAAGGGCCACTTCGAGAACTATCAGGCGCTGGGGATTTATCCGCCTTCAGTCCCAACGGTTTACCTAACACCATTTCCTGACTAATGTGGATTCCCTTCAGTTCCTCCCTCCCACTAGATCATCGGTCCCCGAATATTTCTGGGAGATTGTGAAATGCAATGCAAAATTATTTTATTTATCTGCTCTTTGTTGGCCAAATTGAATCAGCTGGACTGCAAACAAATCCTGGAAACTGCAAAATATCTTTGGATGGGTAAAATAAAACAACCTAGCTGTTATAAAAAGAATATAAGAAAGTTATTTAAAGAGGAGACTTAAGTCTAACGGGCTAAATCGCCTACTCTGCCATATGATAGAATAATTATTTTTCTTCCAACATTGGCAGACTTGCTTTCAACTACTTAAATACTAAGCTTCAGAAATCCTTCCTAAATATTTTCATTTCTCTACCTCCCTTTCCTCCCTTAAGATGCTCTTTAAAGCCAGCCTCTTTGACCAGACTTTTGGCCATCTGTTCAAATATCACATTATGTGGCTTGATGTTAGAATTTGTTTCTTAATGCTTCCATAAATTACCTGGGGGCATTTTACTATATCAGGGGTACTGTACTGGCAAGCTGCAATGCCAAATTACCTTCAATTGGACAATTTAGAAATTCAAACTTCTTTTTAGACAACTTCACTTCCCAAAGTGCAAGACTTCAGCTGGTGGAATAATTGTTTTCAGTGTTTTAACCTTTCAGGTGACCTTCAGCAGATCAGGTGCAGGTAATTTCTTGTACAGAAAAAGGTCTAACAGCATACATTTCATATTTCCCAATCTCTAGCAGGCGCAGAAGTACTTTTTAAAAAAACGTGTGCTTTGGCAGGTACTGTAAATCAAATGGCTACATTGTGTTCAGCAACAGCTTAACCACATGTTTAATCAATTACAACGCTCATGCTTGAAAGCTGTTCCATGTAAATATTAGCTGGCATTGATGTTTTCAGCATTTTAGATGCACATTCATCCCTAGGGTACAACAAATATTGATTTGCTCACACATTACATAAGAACTACTTTGTACCATTTGCAGTTTGTAAAATAGCAAATTATTTAGTTAATTTTATATTTTTGCATTGCGGTTACATAAGTTTGAATGAATAACCTGCCGTTATTCATCATTTATCAAGCTCTAGTTTAGTTTAGAGATGTAGCGCAGAAGCAGGCCATTCGGCCCACTGAGTCCGCACCGACCAGTGATCCCCGTACACTAGCACTATCCTACACAATAGGGACAATTTACAATTTTACCAAAGCCAATTAACCAACAGGCACATACATTTTTGGAAACGGGAGCATCCGGAATAAACCCACACTGGTCACTGGGAAAACATACTGTACAAACTCCGTACAGAGAGCACCCATAGTCAGGATCAAACCCGGGTCGCTGGTGCTGTAAAGCAGCAACTCTACCGCTGTTCCACTGTGCCGCCTCTAGTTTCCACCCAAAGCAGGGGTAAAAAGTGAATGAGATTATTGTAAAAATTATGTTCTCATTCAGAAATTATGCCTTTGCTTGGAACATTTGACAGTATTGTGGCGGTCCCTGGGGGAAGCCGGCACATATTGATATCGATCGGCCGGTGCTAGTAGCGCTGCCCCGTAAGCGAGGGCGGCCTCTGCCTAGGCACCTCCTCCTCTGACTACTTCGTCCCCCGCACTTGTTGATCAGGCGCCTGTTCCAGGCCCGAGCGTTGTGCGCACCCGGGCTGGCCGCTGTGTACGCCCTCCTGTCCGTTTCGTACCTCGGGTACTTGGGGGGGAGGGGTCCGGTGGCGGTCCCTAAGGGGTAGGCCACTCCTTGGATCATCCCCCTTGCCGATTGAGGGACAGGGGCGTTGGTCTGCCACGGGGTTTGCTGTCGTCACTCCCTTGGGGTAGAGATAAGAGTGTCGGGGTGTGTACTCGAGCTGGAACAATTAAAAAGCTTCTTTTGAATCCGCCTGGTGTCCGGTCTTTTCCTGACCTTGACCAGGCCACTACAGTATAACTTCATTATATTAGACGAGTAAGTTAAACAAGTAAGTAAGTAAGTTTAAGTAAGTAAGTTTATTGGCCAAATATTCACATACAAGGAATTTGCCTTGGTGCTCCACCCACAAGTAACAACATGACATACAGTGATAGTTAAGTATGACTCAGAAAACACTAAACATTAATAATAATAAAACATTAATGATAAAACACCATTGATCAAGCATGTGAACTAACAAAATACCAGATCAAAGGGAGGCTACAGATGTTGAGTAGAGCAACTACTCGTGGACAAAAACTGTTTTTATGTCTGGCTGTGGCAGCTTTGACAATCCGGAGGCGCCTTCCAGAGGGAAGTGATTCAAAGAGTTTGTGGCCAGGGTGAGAAGGGTCAGAAATGATCTTGCCCGCTCACTTCCTGGCCCTTGCAGTGTACAGTTCATCAATGGAGGGAAGGTTGCAGCCAATAACCTTCTCTGTTGATCGGACGATTCGCTGCATCCTCCGGGTGTCGTGCTTGGTGGCTGAGCCAAACCAGACCATGATGGAGAAGGTGAGAACAGACTCTACGATGGCCATGTAGAATTGAACCATCATTGCCTGTGGCAGATTGTGCTTCCTCAGCTGCCGCAGGAAGTACATCCTCTGTTGTGCCTTTTTGACTGTGTAGTCAATGGTCGCCCCCCACTTAAGGTCCTTGGAGATGATGGTTCCCAGGAACTTAAAAGACTCCACAAATGTGACTGTGGTGTTGTTGATGGTGAGTGGGGTGAGGGGAGGGGGAGCTCTCCTAAAGTCTACAATCAATTCCACTGTCTTAAGAGCATTGAGCTCTAGGTTGTTGCGAGGATGCCAGGTGTGAAACTTCCTGTCTGTGGGCATATTCCTCCCCATCCTGGATCAGTAGAATCAGGGTTGTGTCGTCCGCAAACTTGTGAGGCTTGACAGAGGTGTCTGTGGAGGTGCAGTCATTGGTGTAGAGAGAGTTGAGGAGAGGAGAGAGTGCGCAGCCTTGCGGTGCTCCCATGCTGAGCGTTTGCTCGTCCGAGATGTGCTTTCCCAGCCTCACATGCTGCTTCCTGTCTGTCAGGAAGCTGGTGATCCACCGACAGAGGGGTTCAGGCACAGTCAACTCGGAAAGTTTGGAGTGTAGGAGCTCTGGCACAGTGGTGTTAAATGCAGAGCTAAAATCAACAAACAGGATCCTCGCATAGGTCCCCTGGTGGTCCAGGTGCTGTAGGATGAAGTGCAGGCCCAGGTTGACTGCATCATCTACAGATCTATTGGCCTGATATGCAAACTGCAGAGGCAAACAAATGGACCTTATTGGCTCAACAACTTTTTTTTACAAACATCAGCCACTGTTGACCCTGACAGGGCATTACAATTTTACATTGACATAAGACTTGAACATACAGGAATTAAGCTGCAAAAAACTAGCAGAGATTTGCAAAGTTTAAGTATTATCAGTTTTTTTTTGTTTGAGGAGCCACCTATGGATAACATTAATGTGGATAACAACAGGCATTCATTAATGGTACATGTATTAAGTGGAGGTCATCTTGTGACAGTTATATGATATTAATTAGGAGATGGGGCAGGGTTTGACGTGTTGTCATCAAGAATCGATACAGAACCATTATATTTATAAATGGTTTAAATGAAAGAAAGATCAATCATAGATCAAAAAAATTCTGACAATACACGTCATGTGGCTCAATAAATATTGTAGAGGAAAGTGTAAAATTGCAAAGAAACATCACTCGATTACCAACGTAGAAACAAAGAAATGCAGATGCTGGTGTGCACCAAGATAGACACAAAGTGTTGGAGTAACTCAGAAGATTAGGCAGCATTTCTGGAGAATAAGGACAGGTGATGTTTCAGTTGTCCAGAGATGCGACTTGACCCACCGAGTTGTTCCAGCACATTGTGTCCATACCCGATCACCAGTGCTTGTCCTAACTGCAGTCATCCACTTTGAACCTCAGAGAGATTGATCAAAGTATTTTATAAATTATTCAGGTTAGATAGTATGAAGGGGCAGAGGTATGGGTAACTATTTCTTAAATTAAGAGACTGCACACCCCCCAGTATTAGTCCACTGCCTCATTGATGTATCATCCCACCCACCATGTCAATGTTTTGGAATGCCACTCTCACTTGCTTTGGAGACTCCTCCCTCCTTCTCATGTACCTCTGGTCACAGTCATTTCCAGGGTGTCTGCCTCCCCATCTACTTAATTTTACAAAATACTGCAATTAATAGACAGTAAGAATTATTTTTTCACAATTCCGTCTCACATGCCTGCAAATTAGCCATAATGTTTTGAAGTTCAACTGCCATTTGGCACCAAAATCTGGTGAATTTTATATACCGTCTCAATGTACTATTGCTATACACTTGTACCGTATCTGAGATGTTTATCTAAGATGTATCTAAGTGTATACAGTGCCCTCCATAATGTTTGGGACAAAGATCCATAATTTACTTATTTGCCTATGTACTCTACAAATTGAGATTTGTAATTAAAAAAATCACATTTGGTTAATGTGCACATTGTCAGATTGTATTAAAGACCATTTTTATACATGTTGGTTTCACCATGTAGAAATTAAAAGCCGTGTTTATACATAATCCTCCCATTTCAGGGCACCACAATGTTTGGGACACATTGTTTCACAGGCATTTGTAATTGCTTAGGTGTGTTTAATTGCCTCCTTAATGCAGGTATAAGAGAACTCTCAGTGCCTAGTCTTTCCTCCAGTCATTCCATCACATTTGGAAACTTTAATTGCTGTTTATCAACATGAGGACCAAAGTGGTGCCAATGAAAGTCAAAGAAGCCATTATGAGACTGAGAAACAAGAATAAAACTGTTAGAGACATCAGCCAAACCTTAGGCTTACCAAAATCAACTGTTTGGAACATCATTAAGAAGAAAGAGAGCATTGGTGAGCTTGCTAATCGCAAAGGGACTGGCAGGCCAAGGAAGACCTCCACAGCCGATGGCAGAAGAATTCTCTCTATAATAAAGAAAAATCCCCAAACACCTGTCCGACAGATCAGAAACATTCTTCAGGAGTCAGATGTGGAATTGTCAATGACCACCGTCCACAGAAGACTTCATGAACAGAAATACAGATGCGACACTGCAAGTTGCAAACCACTGGTTAGCGGCAAAAATAGGATGGCCAGGTTACAGTTTGCCAAGAAGAACTTAAAAGAGCAACCACAGTTCTGAAAAAATGTTGTGTCGACAGATGAGACAAATATTAACTTATATCAGTAATGGCAAAAGCAAAGTATGGAGGAGAGAAGGAACTGCCCAAGATCCAAAGCATACCACCTCATCTGTGAAACATGGTGGTGGGGATGTTATGACCTGGGCATGTATGGCTGCTGAAGGTACTGGCTCACTTATCGTCATTGATGATACAACTGCTGATGGTAGTAGCATAATGAATTCCGAACTGTATAGACACATCCTATCTGCTCAAGTTCAAACAAATGCCTCAAAACATTGGCCGGCGGTTCATTCTACAGCAAGACAATCATCCCAAACATACTGCTAAAGCAACAAAGGAATTTTTCAAAGCTAAAAAATGGTAAATTCTTGAGTGGCAAAGTAAATCACCGGATCTGAACCCAATTGAGCATGTATTTTATATGCTGAAGAGAAAACTGAATGGGACTAGCCTCCAAAACAAGCATAAGCTAAAGATGGCTGCAAAACCGGCCTGGCAGAGCATCACCAGAGAAGACACCCAGCAACTGGTGATGTCCATGAATCACAAACTTCAAGCAGTCATTGCATGCAAAGGATATGCAACAAAATACTAAACATGATTGCTTTCATTTACATGACATTGCTGTGTCCCAAACATTATGGTGCCCTGAAATGGTGGGACTATGTATAAACACTGCTGTAATTTCTACATGGTGAAACCAAAATGTATAAAAATGGCCTTTATTAAAATCTGACAATGCGCACTTTATATTACAAATCTCAAATTGTGGCGTACAGAGGCAAATAAATAAATGATGGGTCTTTGTCCCAAACATTATGGAGGGCACTGTATGTATAGTGATACTTGTACTGATCTGTATACAAAAATGAATTTCACTTTACCTCGGTACGTGTGACAATAAAGTATCATTGAGCCATTTTAAAGAGGTTTTATAAATACTCGCAGCACAAAGGCGCAGAATGGAAAAAATTAGGAAGTTACGTCTGACGTATAAAGAGCTCTGGTCTGATTCTCACTTAAAGTACCCCATTCAGTTCTGGGTATGTAACTTCAGAAGGAAATTATTCGCTTTTGAAGATATAATGGTTGAGCTATAATAATGATGTGAAATTAAATAGTATTGTCGAATTTTCTAAATTAGAGTATAAATAGTTATTTAATTAAGATGCTCAGAATGATTAAAAGAGCAGATACTGTGAGAGAAACTGTTTCCTCTGGTAAACTGGTCCTTAACAAAAGAACACAATACCGTTAAGCCCCTGTCCCAATTTCACGACCTTATTGGCGACCTCTGCCGAGTTTGCCCTTGACTCATACTTGCAGCATGGTCGCCATGAGGTCGTAGGAGGTCTTCGTAACTCTTTCTCATGCTCGTGAGTGGTCTCCACGTACTCGTGGCCTCAAGTAGGTTGCGGTGTTTTTTACCAGCCTGATAAAAAATGTCCATGAGTTAAAAAAAAGGCTTGCATGGAAAAAAATGATACTTTTTACTCGTAGGTAGGTCGTGATGGTAGTCGTAGGTCGGTAACTGGCCCGAGAAAAAAAATGCAAACATGACATAATTTTATCATGTGATCATTTTCCACCCGTAGCTAGTCGTAGTTGGTCTTAGGTGTGAAAGAATGAGGTCGAGGGGGGGGGTCGGAGGAGGTCGTAGACATAGTCGTAGGAGGTCATAGGAGGTCTTTTACTTTGGTGAGTCAACACGACCTTGACATTTTTTTCAACTTGTCTAGGGTCTTCTAAACTCGTGGATTAGGTCATCCAAGTGGGACAGGCCCTTTACTATCCACTGTTACATTCATTAATGGTGTGCTGAATTCAGCAGAAATCATTGTGTTTGGATCTGTGGATCAGGATTGCCAATGCTCAGGTAAACAATCAATCTTAAAATTATCTCATCCACCCCGTTTCCCTTTCTATACTTTTGTGTGAGCAGAGTATCTCGCACCTAGAATATATATACAAGGTTTTGTTCTCTTGCCATTATTCAGGCTGTATTTTACATTATTGCACTTATGGACGGTATTGCATACTGTCGCATGAGGTTATGACTTTCGGCAACTGCCTCAATAAAGAAATATTCATCAACATTTCCAATGTTCAATAGATTCAGGTCATTTTCCAATGTTCAATCGATTCAGGATCAGTTCCTATGGATTGGAGGATAGCTAATGTTATCCCACTTTTCAAGAAAGGAGCGAGAGAGAAAACAGACCAGTTAGCCCAACCGGTGGTGGGAAAGATGCTGGAGTCAATTATTAAAGAGGTAATAATGGGGTATTTGGAGAACAGTAAAAGGATTAGTCCAAGTCAACGTGGATTTATGAAAGGGAAATCATGCTTGACTAATCTTCTGGAATTTTTTGAGGATGTGACAAGTAGAATGGATGAAGGGGTGCCAGTGGATGTAGTGTATCTAGACTTTCAGAAAGCCTTTGATAAGGTCCCTCATGCGAGACTGGTGACTAAAATTAGAGCACATGGTATTGGGGGTAGGGTGTTGACATGGATAGAATATTGGTTGGCAGACCGGAAGCAAAGATTAGGAGTGAACGGGTCCTTTTCAGAATGGCAGGCAGTGGCGAGTGGAGTGCCGCAATGATTTGGAATTAGGAGCAACACTAGAAAGTTTGCGGATGACATAAAACTGTGAAGAGGATGTTAGGAGGTTGCAGGGGGACCTGGACAGGTTCAGTGAGTGGGCAGTTGCATGGCACATGCAGTATAATATAGATAAATGTGAGGTTATCCACTTTGGCGGCAAAATCAAGGGGGCAGATTATTATCTCAATGGGGTAAGGTTAGGTAAGGGGGAGGTACAGCGAGACCTGGGTGTTGGCGTGCAGGTACAGCAGGCAGTGAAGAAAGCTAATGGAATGTTGGCCTTCATAACAAGAGGATTTCAGTATAGGAGTAAAGAGGTTCTTCTGCAATTGTATAGGGCTCTGGTGAGACCACATCTGGAGTATTGTGTACAGTTTTGGTCTCCTAATTTGAGGTAGGACATCCTTGTGATTGAGGAAGTGCAGCGTAGGTTCATGAGATTAATCCCTGGGATGGCGGGACTGCCATATGAGGAAAGATTGAAAAGACTAGGCTTGTATTCACTGGAGTTTAGAAGGATGAGGGGGAATCTTGTAGAAGCATATAAAATTATAAAAGGACTGGACATAGAAACATAGAAAATAGGTGCAGGAGGAGGCCATTCGGCCCTTCGAGCCAGCACCGCCATACATTGTGATCATGGCTGATCGTCTGCTATCAATTACCCGTGCCTGCCTTCTCCCCATATCCCTTGACTCCACTAGCCCCTAAAGCTCTATCCAACTATCTCTTTAATCCATCCAGTGATTTGACCTCCACTGCCCTCTGTGGCAGGGAATTCCATAAATTCACAACTCTCTGGGTAAAAAAGTTTTTTCTCACCTCAGTCTTAAATGACCTCCCCTTTATTCTAAGGCTGTGGCCCCTGGTTCTGGACTCACCCAACATTGGGAACATTTTTCCTGCATCTAGCTTGTCCAGTCCTTTTATACTTTTATATGTTTCTATATGATCCCCCTCATCCTTCTAAACTCCAGTGAATACAAGCCTAGTCTTTTCATTCTTTCCTCATATGACAGTCCCGCCATCCCAGGGATCAATCTCGTGAACCTACGCTGCACTGCCTCAATCACAAGGATGTCCTTCCTCAAATTAGGAGACCAAAACTGTACTAATGTACTAACTGTACAAAACTGGACAAGCTAGATGCAGGAAAAATATTCCCAATGTTGGGTGAGTCCAGAACCAGGGGCCATAGTCTTAGAATAAAGGGGAGGTCATTTAAGACTGAGGTGAGAAAACACCTTTTTACCCAGAGTTGTGAATTTATGGAATTCCCTGCCACAGAAGGCAGTGGAGGTCAAATCACTGGATGGATTTGAGAGAGAGTTGGATAGAGCTCTAGGGGCTAGTGGATTCAAGGGATATGGGGAGAAGGCAGGCACGGGTTATTGATAGCGGACGATCAGCCATGATCACAATGAATGGCGGTGCTGGCTCAAAGGGCCGAATGGCCTCCTCCTGCACATATTTTCTATGTTTCTAACTCTGAAATCTACCTGGCCAAGCTCTCAATACACCCCATCCCCTTGTCCTAGGTAGGAGAACATGTCAGCTGTACAACTTGTGCCACCTGCTGAGCAAGCTGGATATGTGTTATTGGGACAAATGAGCTACAACTCTACAAAATACCTCTGAGGAATTAACCTGACTTTGTGAGCTCGAAAATGATACAGTGCTCTGCAGTATTATTTATAATTGTTTTTAATCACTTTGGACAGAACATAACAATTACATAACTGAAGGCTGTGGAGGCAAAGTCAGTGGATATATTTAAGGCTGAGATAGATTTCTGATTAGTATGGATGTCAGGTTATGGGGGAAAGGCAGGAGAATGGGATTAGGAGGGAGAGATGTGTCAGCAATGATTGAATGGTGGAGTTGACTTGATGGGCCGAATAGCCTAATTCTACTCCTATCACTTATGATCTTATGATACCAATTAATTGAGTGTTCATTGTTGTACAGGGTTATTTTGTTGCCTATTCAGTAAATTAAATTAGGTTAGTGTCAGAAACAATTTTAAAAAAAAGGCAAATGTGAAGAGGTCCAAAGCAACAGTTACAGACTCAAGTCTGGATATGTTATAACCTATTGCAGTTATCTTATTGGCCTGGTTCTAATAAACCCGACGGGCTATTCATCCTCCGCTGCTTAGTTTGCTTTCAACTTCCAGGGAGTGTGGTGAGTTTAAGGGCAGAGCTCAGTCATATAGAGCTGACGAAAAGGAGGAACTGCAGATGCTGGTTTAATTTGAAGATAGACACAAAAAGCTGGAGTAACTCAGCGGGACTGGCAGCATCTCTGGAGAGAAGGAATGGGTGATGCTTGAGAGGAAAAGTTACTCCAGCATTTTGTGTCTATTGTACAGAATTGACTCTTTGTTTTTGGCACCTTAGCTTCACACCAGCCATGGCTGACCACTGGCTCCAACCATTTGAATTTGGTCCTGACTTGGAAGGAAAAAGTTAGTTTTTCATTTCTTAATTTTGATTGATATCTCAGGCCAAGCACAATCTGCCCCCATTAATAAACACGACAATTATAAATCAGTGGTCATGCGTCAATAATATGGTCAAATAGTGGTCACCTTACTACACCAGCAACTCAGAGACAAGAGGTTTAAGTTTATTGTGACAAAGGGGGAGTTTAAATTCAATTAATTATATAAATCTATAATATATACAATAGTAATTGTGACCATTAAACCCACCTAGTTCATAGAAGGAAATCTACCAGCTGGTAATACACATTATATCTGGCTCAAATGTGACCCACAGCCTCTGAAATATCCCTGCAATCCACTCAATGTGAGGGCAATTAGGTATGGATAAAAAAAACATCAGGCTTCTCAGTGATGCTGACACCTGTGACTGAATTAAAAAGTAAAATTCAGGAACAGTGAAATCTCCATAGAAATGCATTTACCACAGGCAAAAATGTTCCAAGGCACTTTGGAAGAGGTCTGCCTAACAAATGTTGATGCCAAGTTACCTTTGAAGATATTAAAATAGCAAGGATGCTCTGGCAAACATTCAATTACCCAAATCTGTGAGGAATAGTATGTGAGTTGTTTGGATTTCAGGAAGGAAGTGGTCAACACACTTTACAAACTGCAAGATATCTACATGCTGAAGAAAGCAAGCTTGCTGCTTTGTAAGTACCGGATGTCAACTCTGGGATTCTATTCACTAGACTCCAGTTGCTCGGTGACCATACACCGTGCATCACAAAGCGGTCATCACTTCCTCTGTCTGCCGCAGTTCATTTTCCCATCCACTAGTTGGTTAAGCCACAGGGTGGTTACTAGGCAACAGTGGTTATCTGTTCATCGCACAATGATTACAACACGCAAGGAAGCCATTCACCCCTTTGAGCCCGTGTCAGCCAAAAGTCAGAGCAAACCTGCTGAACCCATTCCCCGTAACCCTGCAAATTCTTTCCTTTCAAATACTTCGCCAGCTCTCATTTGAAATCTGCACTTGAATTTGTAGTCACTACTACCCCTGAGAGCGCATCCCATTTGCAAATACCAAATGCACTAAACGGCTTTTCTTCACGTCAGTTTTGGTTCTTTTGCCAATCAACTAATTCCAAATTCTGTTACTTTTTTGACCCTCCACAGATGGCAACAGTTTCATTCCGTCCACTCCCATTCACCTCATGAGCTTAAATACGGCTTAAACAAAGTCAGACCCCCTCACAATCTCAACTGTTCCAAATAAATAGCTTCTGCAGTCAATCTGTGTGATTAAGTTCCATCATCCCTGGAATTATTTGCCAAATCTCTTCTGCACCCTCTCTAAAGTCTGTCTGAATTTGCCTCTCAGACTGAATGCAATGCTCCCATTATGCCCAAACCAGTGTTTCAATCATAACTTTCTTGCTCCTTAGCTCTATTCCTCTACTTGGTGGCACAGTGGCCTTGCACCGTCAGAAACTCAGGTTCAATCCTGAGTACGGGTACTGTCTGTATGGAGTTTATAGGTTCTCCCTATGACCGCGTGGGTTTTCTCAGAGTGCTCCGGTTTCCTCCCACATATCAAAGACGTACAGGTTTGTAGGTTAATTCTCTTTGGTAAATTGACCCTAGTGTGTAGGATAGTGTTAGTGTGCGCCGATCACTCGACTCAGTGGGCGAAGGGCCTGAGTCTGTGCTATATCTTTAAACTAAACTACTCACAGTAAAAAACACAGGATCCCATGTGGCTTTTATGCAACATTCAAAAACCCTCCTGCCGCTTTCAACAAGCAATGCATTTGTCCAATAATAAAATAAAAGACAAGTAGTAAATGCTGAAGATACACATCTGCGCCATCTGCAGAAAGAAAAATGAAGCTTTTTCAAGAATACCCTTCATCAGAAATGAGTGATAAAGTATATGCGTGTAATATGCACGTACATCCAAATCATTCAATTCTGAATCCTTATTGAACTCTGTATATGTCCTCTGCTCAGCCTCCCTTCCAGAATGTAACACTACAATTTTCAGCATGTAAATATCACGTGCCACAAATCCGCCCATTCTACCACTATGACTATATTTCCTTGAAGCCTGATGCCATTCTCGTCATTTTGCCTCCAGTTTTGTGGCAGCTGCAAATTTGGGAAATGTATCCTGTGCATCCAAGTCCAAATCTTTAGCATATATTAAACCCATTAGGTTGGTCCCTGCCTGTTTGCAAGGAACAATCCCATTAGTTATATGGATAGGAAGGTTTTGGAGGAATATGGGTCAAATGCAAGCAAATGGGACTATCCCATGATGCCAATTTGTCCAACATGGACAAGTTGGGCGAAAGGACTAGTTCCCATGCTGTATAGCTCTATGATTTGTATGGCAACATAGAGGGAGTACAGAGAAGGTTCACCAGACTGATTCCTGGGATGTCAGGACTGTCTTATGAAGAAAGACTGGATAGACACGGCATGTACTCGCTAGAATTTAGAAGATTTTGAGGGGGGATCTTATAGAAACTTACAAAATTCTTAAGGGGTTGGACAGGCTAGATGCAGGAAGATTGTTCCCGATGTTGGGGAAGTCCAGAACAAGGGGTCACAGTTTAAGGATAAGGGGGAAGTCTTGTAGGACCGAGATGAGAAAAACATTTTTCACACAGAGAGTGGTTAATCTCTGGAATTCTCTGCCACAGAAAGTAGTTGAGGCCAGTTCATTGGCTATATTTAAGAGGAAGTTAGATGTGGCCCTTGTGGCTAAGGGGATCAGAGGGTATGGAGAGAAGGCACGGGATACTGAGTTGGATGATCAGTCGTGATCATATTGAATGGCGGTGCAGGCTCGAAGGGCCGAATGGCCTACTCCTGCACCTATTTTCTATGTTTCTATGATTTAGGCATTACTGACTTTGCGAGCAGCAGCCTCACAACCAAGCCCATTGGTGATCAGTTAACACCTCTGTGGAATCAATGATTTTCTTGATCTACACCTTCCTGATTTTGCACCTTCTCCTCAAAAACCTCAGGTGCGGCATCAGAATAGGTTTCAGAACATGTCCCAGTACCTATTCTAAACACAATGCACCTCAAGAAAGGTAGACACAAAATGCTGGAGTAACTCAGCAGGATAGGCAGAAACTCTAGAGAGAAGGAATGGGACTGGTTTTAACGGGTTGTTTCATGGGCTGATTGGACCTTCCACAGGGGTGATGAGATAATGAATAACGTAGTTAATGGAGGCAGCACGCAGTAAATATGTAAATAAACAGGCTATACAAAACATGCTGTCTGAATTGGGTTGGATTAATCAGACATCACAATCCTATTATAGACACAAAGTGGTTTAGTAACTCAGCTGGTCAGGCAGCATCTCTGGATAAAAAGGATGGATGACATTTTGGGTCGGGACCCTTCTTCGGTCTGAAGAAGTGTTCCGACCCAAAACGTCACCCATCCTTTTTCTCCAGAGATGCTGCCTGACCCGCTGAGTTACTACACCACTTTGTGTCCATCTTCAATATGCACTTGCATCCGCAGTTCCTTTCTACACATCACAATCCTATTTGTGGACACCATCCAAAGTCAGAAAATTGTGGGTTCCCTCCTGTGCAAGAGTTTAAGAAGAGCAGTTAGACAGACAGTGTGGGACTTTGCTTGTTAAATATGGTATTCCTCAGATAAGGTGTTAGACCAATATTCTGTCTGCCTGTTTGGGTGCTAAACATGTCAACGCACTCAAAGGAACAGGGAGCTCCAGCACGTTCTGCAGCCAACATTCCTCCCTCAGCTAATATCACAAACTGATCAACCCATTCTTCATAACATTGCACTTCTGTGACATTGTTGGTGCAGACTGGTTGCCATATTTGTCTTGATAAATCACTTAATTCCAAAGCTATTTTTTATTTATAAAGAATTGAAATGCCTGCATACGATATATTGTGAAACAGATGCAAGGTATGTCAGTAATAGAACGAAAATCATCCTTAAATGTCCATTCCCTGTCAACAATTTCAATTATATATCTTGGGGTAGAATTTCCATCAAGACTTTGGCAGAGGATTAGTGTAAACAAGAAGCAGGACAGCTGCTTAAAATGTTTCTGAAATGTCCATGTTATTGCTGTGGAAGATCAGGACACCTTAACATAAATTACTACCACATACTTCCAAATTTAGCTTGGAGATTGCCTGCATAAATCTGCCAAATTGCTGCAGTGTCCTTCCTCCTAAGGAGGCATGGTGCTAACTGTTGGCAGGAAGATATAATTTACAGTTTAACAAGTTCACTTTTGCCATTTCCATTGTAAATGTGGATGTCAGATGGTGGAATTAGAAAAGGGAGATGGAATTTATGGCTCCAAAGTGAAGACTGAATTCTGCTGTTGTGCCTGTTGCATTTACTCTCCACTTTCTAATCTAACTTCACCTGAAGGCTATACTTGATCACGTGTACAATACCGAGAGAAATCAGCAAGCATATAATAAATATCATTACTTCAGCACCATCTGTGAGCCATGGTTACCTGGAGGCAGCTATCAACCACTGCCTTCCTATCCATAATTATCTCTTTGTTTGAAATATTGCACAGGAATGGAACATCCTGCCATATCCTTCATGACAATGACCTTCAGTGTTTCTTCTGCAGAAGGGTCACGACCCAAAATGTCACCCATTCCTTCTTTCCAGAGAAGCTGCCCGTCCAGCTGAGTTCCTCCAGCTTTTTGTATCTATCTTCAGTTTTTTAATGTTGCTGAGAAGCAGTACAAGCTTTTTGTAACTAAATCGGTTTATTCAGGTCAGAACATTATCTCACTCTTTGGGGAAGATATTGGCATCTCATTACACTTTGGCCGAACAGTCCAGTGGGCTGCACATTTTCCATTATTGCGTGCTTTGCAGCCCTGAGGACATTCTAATGACAATTCATAGTTGTCAGTTAGGTCTGTGCAGGCACGCGGGCCAGCTGGAGCAAAGCACTCTCTGCTCAGTACCCTTCCTTCCACAGCTGCTGCCTTATGGATAATGTGTTATGTCCAGAGTTGTGCTTCTGCCAAAAGAATTACATGTAGCATTTACTTATGTCTGGATGATTTTTGTCATCAGAATCATGCCACTTTTAAGACTATCTTTTGGGTAGCACTATTTACTCCAAATCTTCATGGGTAATTTTAACTTAAAGCAAAAAACAGAGCAGGCTGCTTCCCATCTCACCAAATATTAATTCCTCGTGACTTTAATGTTAACCGTGCCTCCCTTGCCTTTATGTTTTGGTGTCAAGTTACTTTAAGAAATGCAGCTGAGTAAGTGCACATGAGTGGACTCTGACGAGGATAGCATCACAACAGATTGATGTACCGTTTCCCCCTATTCTGCGGAAAGATGTTATCTTGGATGATGAGAGGCATTTGCTTGAGTTACAAGAGAGATACCATCACTGGGACAGTTTTCCAGCAAAAGGTCTGTGGGTTCACGACAGAGACTTACTCTGTTGGAGGTGATATCATTCAAATGACTAATGGAATTGAGACCCCATCTGGACATTAACAATCCCACTGCAGTATCTGAATAAAAGTGATGAGTTCTCATGAAGGAATCCTGGCAACATAATCTCTCAATCTGGCACAGAAGCAAATGATATCCTTGTTCATGTCTTTGCTCTCTGGAGGGGCCTTACTACAGTGCCCTCCATAATGTTTGGAACAAAGACCCATCATTTATTTATTTGCCTCTGTACTCCACAATTTGATATTTGTAAGAGAAAAAAAATCACACGTGGTTAAAGTGCATATTGTCAGTTTTTATTATTTTGGTTTCACCATATAGAAATGACAGCAGTGTTTATACATAGTCCCCTCCCCCCCCCCCCATTTCAGGGCACCACAATGTTTGGAACACATGGCTTTGCAGGTGTTTGAAATTGCTCAGGTGTGTTTAATTGCCTACTTAATGCAGGTATAAGAGAGCTCTCAGCATCTAGTCTTTCCTCCAGTCTTCTAATCGCCTTTGGAAGTTCTTATTGCTGTTTATCAAGATGAGGACCAAAGTTGTGCCAATGAAAGTCACTGAAGCCCCTGTCTGACTTAGGTGATTTTTTTTCAGCGACCACACGTGACTGGTCTGGACTGTATGGTCGCGAGTAGTCTCCTCAAATCGCCTAAAGAGGCGTAAAGCTTTTCTGATCGCCGCTGGATTTTGAAATGTTCAAAACTTTTCAGCGACTGTGGGCTTGACATAGCTTGTCTTCTCCTGTCGTAGATGCTGTCGTAGGTTGACACCACAATGAAGCAGGTGGTCGCCAGGTGACGTTGGTTGTCGCCATGTGCTGACTTCGGTGAATTTCATTGGCGACTACCTACATCAACCGGCGACAGGTACAGGCAACTGAATTGTCTTCAGTTGTTGCCAACAGGGTCGTTGCTTGTCATAGCTTGTCGCGGGTGGAAGTAGGTTATCGCTTGTGTGGTCATAGGTTGTCCCTGTGTTGTCGTGGGTGTGGTCGCAGGTGGACATCCTCAGTCGCGACGATTGGGTCACCAGTTATTGGTAGCTTGCCGTAGCTTGATGTCGACTAGATGGTAGGTTGTCGTAGACATAGTCGTAGTAGGGTCCAGTCTGCACTTTTTCGGCGACCTGCTACATCTGACAGTCGCTGAAAAAATTGCCTAAGTGGGACAGGCCCTTGAGAAACAAGAATACAACTGTTAGAGACATCAGCCAAACCTTAGGCTTACCAAAATCAACTGTTTGGGACATCATTAAGAAGAAAGAGGGCTTACTAGTCGCAAAGGGACTGGCAGGCCAAGTATGACCTCCACAGCTGATGACGGAAGAATTCTCTCTATAATAAAGAAAAATCCCCAAACACCTGTCCGACAGATCAGAAACATTCTCCAGGAGTCTGGTGTGGATTTGTCAATGAGCACTGTCCACAGAAATTTTAATGAACAGAAATACAGAGGCTACACTGCAAGATGAAAACCACTGGTTAGCCTCAAAAATAGGATGGCCGTGTTACAGTTTGCCAAGAAGTACTTAAAAGAGCAACCACAGTTCTGAAAGAATGTCTTGTGGACAGATGAGACAAAGATTAACTTGTATCAGAGTGATGGAAAAAGCAAAGTACGGAGGAGAGAAGGAATTGCCCAAGATCCAAAGCATACTACCTCATCTGTGAAACACGGTGGTGGGGGTGTTATGGCCTGGGCATGTATGGCTGCTGAAGGTACTGGCTCACTTATCTTCATTGATGATACAAGTGCTGATGGTCGTAGCATAATGAATTCTGAAGTGTATAGACACATCCTATCTGCTCAGGTTCAAATAAATGCCTCAAAAATCATTGGCCGGCGGTTCATTCCACAGCAAGACAATGATCCCAAACATACTGCTGAAGCAAAAAGGAATTTTTCAAAGCTAAAAAATGGTAAATTCTTGAGTGGCCAAGTCAATCACCTGATCTGAACCCAATTGAGCATGCCTTTTATATGCTGAAGAGCAATCTGAAGGGGACTAGCCCCCAAACCAAGCATAAGCTAAAGATGGCTGCAACACTGGCCTGGCAGAGCATCACCAGAGAAGACACCCATCAACTGATGATGTCCATGAATCGCAGACACCAAGCAGTCATTGCATGCAAAGGAAATGCCACAAAATACTAAACATGACTACTTTCATTTACATGACATTTCTGTGTCCCAAAAAGTATGGTGCCCTGAAATGGGGGGGACTATGTATAAACATTGCTGTCGTTTCTACACGGTGAAACCAAAATGTATAAAAATGGCCTTCATTAAAATCTGACAATGTGCACTTTAACCACATGTGATATTTTTGTTTTTCTATTACAAATCTCAAATTGTGGAGTAAAGAGGCAAATAAATAAATGATGGGTCTTTGTCCCAAACATTATGGAGGGTACTGTATGTACAAATTGGCTTTTCCTGCATTATCGGAAAATCCACTTAAAAAAGATTTGATTAACTTTATTATTTGTGCTTTCCAAGGATATTAATAGAAATAAAATCATAAAAGGCCAGATCACGTATGACCCTGTCTGTGCCTCGCATTCACCACTCGAGCATGCCCAAACCGTCCACAGCCAATGTATTGCTGCTGCAGCCTCTCTATGGGAAAAGTAGCAACTCATTAGGCAGTGGACACTAAGGGTCAATGATCCTAAACATTTAAACCATTGTCTCACGGTGCGAGTTGGCCCACGAGTGACCCTGAGTTTTCACTCGTGGTGATCACGTACGATGAACGTAGCAGCAACGTCGGAACTCGCGCGTTCAACTTGTCCACTCGTGGCGCTAACGGCAGGTACTCGGGAAACTTGTTAACTCGTGGAAAAAATCAAACGTTTGATTTTTTCCACGAGTCAAATTAACTGTTCAAGTTATAAATGGAAACATTTAAACTCGTTGCAATAACGTAATGGCCCGTGCGTTTACCTTAGTGTCTCGTGAGTCTATCGTGGGAACTTTCTTATAATCTTAAAGGACTGAACCAAAGATAGTCACAAAATGCTGGAGTAATTACATGTGGTTAAGTTACATGTGGCTCCGGGAGGTAAAGAGGCTTGAAAAATATAAATACTGAAATACGCGCGGATCAACGCAGGGTATCCAGAGCTGAAAGTTGCAATGAAATGAAATTGAACAAGACGACTTTGACACAAAAAGCAGGAGTAACTCAGCGGGACAGGCAGCAGGAGAGAAGGAAAAATGCAAAAAAAGTGAAACTATCACCAGGGAAAATCGAGAACTTCTTGGCTCCCTTCTCCTCAGACCTAAACGCAGCGATCCCCCCTTCTCTGTGTTATGTGTGTCAACATGCATTCATTCCTGAATTCAGAGAAAAAGGCAAATGTATTCCCCACCTCGCCCCCCGAAAACAAACCTAATCCACGTTTCCCAAACACCAGTCCAAAGAAGGGTCTCAACCCGAAACGTCACCCATTCCTTCGCTCCAGAGATGCTGACTGTCCCGTGAGTTACTCCTGCTTTTTGTGTCTATTTTTCCCAAACATTCGTTAGAATCAAGAAGCCATCTCTTGGGCTTTATGTACGAGAACCATCTCCACTTTCAGGTTTTTTCTGGAGGGATTAAAACTAATTAAATGTGTGGAACAAACTAAAAATGCAAAACTGGAAATAAAATTAAGTTTGTCTAAATATCAAACGTGTATGCATTGCAATTTGCAGCGGAGACACTGGATAGAAAGTATTCAGTAGCGCGCACACCACACACACATATGTCCTACTTCCCGCTGTTAAGTTACTATTTGCTTTCAGTGTTTTTGTTTTATCTCTTCTTATATTCCAGCTGGAGCTGTATTTTCACCGACTCGCCAACCCCCCCCCCCCCCCCCCCCCCTCCCTCCCCAAACTCGAGAACTTGGAATTCGCGAGAACTATTTTGTTTTGGTCTTAAAAAAGAACAACATTTTTAGTATATATACTTTGCGTGGTTCCTGGGTTGCCTACTATATATAACTATATTGCCTATATATAAAATGAGAGAGAGAGGGAGAGAGAGAGAGTGTGTGTATATATATAGAAACTTAGAAACATAGAAAATAGGTGCAGGAGTAGGCCATTCAGCTCTTTGAGCCTGCACCGCCATTCAATATGATCATGGCTGATCATCCAACTCAGTATCCTGTACCTGCCTTCTCTCCATACCCCCTGATCCCTTTAGCCACAAGGGCCACATCTAACTCCCTCTTAAATATAGCCAATGAACTGGCTTCAACTGCCTTCTGTGGCAGAGAATTCCACAGATTCATCACTCTCACAATTGAGTATATGTAATATATATATGTATTTGTAGTATAATCTGTACATACATATTATATATATTATATTTCAATTCCAACCCCGAAGCAATTGAGAGGCGATTTCTTGGGGCCATGTAATTTAACGTGTGTCTTTGCTTTTAAAAGTGAAGCTGTTTAATTGTTTACGCTGCGCTGTGTTTCGTGTTGGGGAGAGTGCTGCTGTTACAATGCTTTCGATTCTATTCTGCCCTCCCCCTTCCACAGAAAAATGCCTAAATTTGCCTTTGTGCCCACTCTCCTGGGAGCAATCCAAACCAGGATAACAATGAACCCTCAGAGGCTTCGCGTTCCTTGCTCCTATATATGGACCTCGCTCGCTCGCAACTGTATGAACGCTCGATCAACCAGACATCAGCCAACACGGAGGCCTGATTACTGAAAACAAAGTAAACTTGTACCAGACCTCATCATCTTCCTTCCGCCCACCCGTAACCACGCCACCACACTTTCAACAGAAACCTTAATATTTAAAGAATATATTTTGGGACATTGGATTGTCTGAAGAAGGATCCCGAGCAGAAACGCCGTGTGTGTGTGTGTGTCTGCTGTCGGGTCCCGGCGGCCGCTCAAAGCCAGTCACCCGAGCTGCTTCCTTCCTCTGAAGTGGCGGCCAGTCCTGCTGTCCGTGCCCGGAGCGCTGCGGCAGCCACCCAAGCTAATTCACTCCCCGGCCACAATAAAACCATATAGCAATGACAGCACGGAAACAGGCCATCTCGGACCTTTTACTCCGTGCTGAACACTTACTGTCACCTGGTCCCATCTACCTGCACTCAGATCGGAGCGTGGCAAGTGGGTTACTGACCCCAATCCCCTCCTTTGCAACGCCAGACTCCCCAAATACTATGAACTGAGCTCTCCCCCCACCCCGGGAAATACAGTATTTAAAAACATAAAGCACCAAGAAATGCACTTACCACGTTATTGGTTACTGGAGGGTACGCATTTTCCATTTGTAGGTCATATCAATAGATGCGGCCGCGCTGAAATAACTCAAAGCCACAGGATGGAGATGTCTTTTAACATTGTTGCTTTATTAAAACATACCTTCATTCACAGTTGGCTCAAGAGTAACGGGAGAGGAACTTGGTAACTTGGGAGAGGAACTTGGAGCATCGCAGCAATGACATACCCGTGGGAACTCGGTTACACACTTGATCATAAACTTGAAGTCTCGTACACAGCCGCGAGTCTTTCACTCGGGGTACCTCGTGGGTCAACTCGCACCGTGAAACAGGGCCATTAGAAATAGTTGAAAAATGTTTAAATATTTTACTTTCAAAATGTTAATGAAAAATTATAGAAAACACTTTTATTCGACATTACATAATACATTAACTAAAAGAGTTAAAAACGAAACCACCTCTCTCACTTAATGAATATAAGCCCATTCAAAGGAACGGAGCCGCATACATAAGGGCAAATACAAACTCGATACAGAGCCATGGCTCGGTACCTCATAGAACAGCTGTGCTCATATCAGACCTCCAGTGCCATCCGTACTTTATCGCCACTGTGTGTTGGCAAGAAAGTTAAGAGTAAGCTGATCTATAGGCTGTAGTTACCCAGCAGTTATGTGCAGAACCTCGGGACCTCTGCCAGCATGATGCAGCTTACGGGGAACTTGGACATAAATTAAGGAAAAAAAATGCACTTGTCTTGGGAAAAAGTCTTCTTACAGTTGCTCCAGGTGCCTTCTTCATAGATTGAAAATGTTGCATCTCACAACTCCTATAATACTAAACAGGATCATTATTTGCTCGATACCTCAGCACAAGGAAATTATCCCTTTAAGATGCAGGGCCATGTACCTTTGATATTATTTGCCATTAGTAATTCTTTGAAAGATTCACAAAGGGTGGTGGGTGTACGGAACAATCTGCCAGTGGAGGTAGTTGAGGCAGGGACTACCCCAGTGTTTAAGAAACAGTTAGACAGGTTCATGGGTAGGACAGGTTTGGAGGGATATGGACTAAATGCAGGCAGGTGGGACTAGTGGTGTTGGTGGGACATGTGGGCAAGTTGGGCCGAAGGGCCTGTTTCTACACTGTACCTCCCATTGACTCTATGACATTGGAAGCAAATTAATAACAACCAAAGACTGTGAAATTGTCTTTAAGCAGAGCCGTGGAAAACTTCATGTTAGAATTTCAAGGATTAAAATGCTGACTGATACCCTGTTCTTAACATAAGAATAACCTAACAGCATCAGAAAATCTCTGATCTCAAGAAATGTTTTTCCGTGTGTATTATTCGTTTCTATTTACTTTCAATTTGGTATCTCTTCCCTCTTGAATGAATAGTAGTTTCCAGGAACATGCAGGAACGCTTCTTTCTTCACCGTTAATTCTAAAGTAAGATAATTTTATGCAATGTCTACCACCTTTTAATTTCCACTTTATATTATCATTATTAATTGTCTTTCAATGGCTCACTTTGCTCCTGATTATCTCCCCCTAACATAATTTAACAAAAAGACACAAAGATGTTTTCTAGATGGACGGGGAAAAACAGGAGTTTAGGTTTATTGTTACATGTACCTTGGTACAATGAAAAGCTTTGTTTTGCCTGTTATCCAAACAGATCAGATATAGCATACAGACAATCAATTCAAGTTCAAATACAATAGATAAGCAACGGAGACGATACAGAGTGCAGAATATTGTTCTCAGCATTGCAGCACATTGTAGCGCATCAGTTCCTTAGACAAAACCCAACATCCTTAATGGGGTAGAGGTGAATCGAACAGTACCCTAGCTGATGGAAGGACCGTTCAGGAGCCTGACATGGATGGAAAGAAGCTGTTCCTGAGTCTGGTTGTGCACGCTTTCAAACATCTGTACCATCTGCTGAACAGGAGAAGGGAAAAATAGGAATGACCGGGACGGGAGAAGTCTTTAATTTTGTTGGCTGCTATTCCGAGGCAGTGTGACGTGTAGATGGAGTCATTGGTGGGAAGTCTGGTATGGCAGCCTACAATTTCTTGGGGTCTTGAACCGAGCTGTTCCTAAATTAACCTGTGATGCAACCTGACTGTATGCTTTATATAGTGCATCTGCAGATGTTTTTAAGAATCACTGGAGAAATGCCGATTTTTGTCAGTCTCCTCAAGAAGTAGAGGTGTTGGGTTGCCTTTGTTTTCTTGGCTGCTGCATCCACATGATTGATCCATGACAGATCATTACTATATTAGCGTCAAGCAAGTTGAAGCTCTTAACCATTTCCACATCCGCACCATTGATGCTGACTGGGACATATACTCCACCTTGCTTCTTGAAGTCTAGCTCCTTTGTCCTGTTAATATTGGAGAGGTTATTGTCCTGAACTAAGTTCTCTATCTCCTTCCTGTACCCATCTCGGCATTGTTTAAGATTTGGCCCACCATAGTGTTGTCATCTGCAAACTTGTTGATGTAAATAGAACAGAATTTGACTGTACAGTCATGAGTTAATAGGGAGTATAGTAGGGGAATGAGAACACTTCTTTGCGGGGCACCAGTGTTGAGAGTTATTGTAGAGGGAGGTACAGTCACATATATTCACTGATTGAGGTCTGTGAGTCAGAAAGTCGAGGATCCATTGGCAGAAAGGGGAGTTGATTCCTGGGTCCTGAAGTTTGGAGATGAGATGGATGGGATTATGATGTTGAAGGCAGAGCTATGGCCAATACATAAAAATCTAACATGGCGTCCTTGTTGTCTAGGTGTTGCAGAGATTAATTTAGGGCCAGGGAGATGGTGTCTACTGTGGACCTTGTGCAACAATAAACAAAATGCAATGGATCAAGGCTGGCTATGAAGGCTGGAGTTAATGTATACCATCACCAGTCCCTTGAAGCACTTTGTGAAGGTGGATGTCAGAGTAGTGAAAGGCTAAAGATGTTTGTGAATACCTCTGCCTGCAAATCCACTCAGGTCCTGAGGATACAGCCATGGACTCCATCCAGACCAGTTGCTTTCTGCAGATTCTCTCTCAGGAAAGCCAATATTACCTCTGCCTCAGTAACCATTGGCTTGGTCTTTGTGTGAGTAAAGATAAATTGTTGTCAGTGCTGAAGAGCTACTAATAAAAGGAAATGAGTTATAAAACAACTGGAGAAAAAACTCGAAGGTAACATGAGGAAAATTGTTTTTATACAATGTGTGGTTAGAATTTGAAATGCACTTCCTGTGTGGGTGGTGCGTACAAATTTTTAATAGAATCCCTGAGAGGTAGATTAGATAGTTATCCAGTCATTGTCATGGGAACTGTGGCCTCTAACAAGGCATCTAATTAATGCCCTTTCCAAATTTCCCTTGAGAAGGCCGTGGTGAGTCATCTGCTTAAACCACTAAAGTCCATTGGCGAAGTTACTGCCACAGTTGGTGTGTAGTTTAGTTTCGCTTAGTTTAGAAAAATACAGCATGAAATCTGGCCTTTTGGCCTACCGAGTCCATGGCGACCATCAATCACCCATTCACAGTTGTTCTATGTTATCCCACTCCCTCATCCACTCCCTACACACTTGAGACAATTTACAGAGGCCAATTAACCTACAAACCAGCACTTCTTCAGGAAGTAGGAGGAAACCGAAGCACCTAGAGGTCACAGTGAGAATGAGCAAACCAAGGTCAGGATAAAACCCAGGTCTCCAATGCTGCGATGTTTCAGGACTTTACACACCAGTGATGGAGGAACAGTAAAATATTTTCGAGTCAAGATGAGGTTTAACTTGGGGGAGTATTTGTATCTGATGGTGTGTCCAAGCACCTGAGATCTTTATCTTCATAATGTTGAAGGGTGCGGACGTGCGGAAAGGACCTCGGAATCAACCCCTTTCTCCCAATGGATCCTCGACTTTCTTGTAAAGAAATATTGCCCTTTCTCATTATAAAGAACAATTCAGTAATAACAGCATTGAACAAGTTTAAGATCTAACAGTATTCCTGTCTTTTCCTGCAGTGTTCCATCACCTGTGGAAAAGGAATGCAATCGCGAGTGATCCAATGTATGCACAAAGTGACTGGAAGACATGGAAATGATTGCTTCCCATCTGAAAAGCCTGCAGCCTACAGACCCTGCCACTTAAAGCCATGCAATGAAAAAGTCAATGTGAATACAATAACCTCACCCAGACTAGGTATGTAGCAACTCCCCAGTTATTCATTTCACCTGTAGTTTGCATGGTGCTCATTTTATGAAATAGAGTGAAGGACATTCTACAGGCTTTTCAGTTGAATTTCCATCTCTGAACTTGCTAATAAAGGAGGTGGATGCCACATCATCCATCTCAGCATATTTAGTTTAGTTAGAGATACAGCGCAGAAACAGGCCGTTCCACCCACCAGGATACCAAGCCAATTAACCCGACAAACCTGTACGTGGGACAAAACTGAAGATCTCGGAGAAAACCCATGCAGGTCAGAACGTCCAGACTCCGTACAAGCACCCGTAGTCAGGATTGAACCCGGATCTCTGACGCTGTAAGGCTATAACTCTACCGCTGCGCCACCGTGCCGTCTAATAGTAATTTGTTGTCTGTGATTTACTGTGACAAATAATAGACTTGTCAATGTGGATAGAAAAATGACTCGGTAACAGAAAACAGAGAGTAGCAGTGAAAGATTATTTTCAGGTTGAGGAGAAGTGTACAACGGAGTTTGCAGGGGTCAGTACCCAGACCACTACTTTTCATAATGGAATCTAGTACAGTAAAGAACAGAAATAGGTCCTTTAGAACACAATGTCCATGCTAAACATGATGACATTAAACAAATCTCTGCCTGAAGGTGATCCATTTCTGTCCAGTCCCTGCATATCATGTGCTTATTGAAAAGCTTCTTAAATGCCACTATTGCATCTGCTTCCACTATCACCCCTAGCAGTGTGTTCCATGTACCCAACACTTCCACCCTGGGAGAAAGGATTTGACTGTCTATCCTACCTATTCCTCTTGTAATTCTATATACTTCTATCAGGTCTCTCCTCAACTTCAGACCGATAAGAGAAAACAATCCAAGTTTGCCCAACCTCTCCTTACGTCGAACAATCCTTGTTCTCGGCGTACCCGGGCCCCATCCCCGACCTCTACCTCCGTTAAAAATCGACGACTGCTTTGGTGTCACCTCCTGCACCCACACATAACTGACTGACTTCATTCATTTCACCACCAACTTCCATCCGGCACTCAAATACACTTGGACCATTTCCGAAATTTCCCTACCATTCCTTGACCTCACCATCTCTATTGCAGGTGATACACTCCTGACAGACATCCACTACAAACCAACTGACTCCCACAGCTACCTGGACTACTCTTCCTCCCACCCTGCTTCCTGTAAGGACTCCATCCCCTATTCCCAATTCCTCCGTCTACGCCGCATCTGCACCCAGGATGAGGTGTTCCACACCAGGTCATCACAAATGGCCTCATTCTTCAGAGAACGGGGATTCCCCTCCCCCACTATTGATGAGGCTCGCACCAGGGTCTCCTCCATACCCCACAACACTGCCCTCTCTCCCCATTCCCCCACTCGCAAACAGGGCAGAGTCCCCCTGGTCTCACCTTTCACCCCACCAGCCGGCAAATACAACACATAGTCCTCCGCCAGTTTCGCCACCTCCAACGTGACCCCTCCACCCGCCACATCTTCCCATCTCCCCCCCTGTCTGCCTTCCGCAAAGACCGCTCCCTCCGCAACTCCCTTGTCAATTCTTCCCTCCCTCCCGCTCTACCCCTTCCTCGGGCACTTTCCCTTGCAACCGCAAGAAATGCAACACTTGTCCCTTCACCTCCCCCCTCCACTCCTTTCAGGGACCCAAGCAGTCCTTCCAGGTCCGACAGAGGTTCACCTGCACCTCCTCCAACCTCATCTACTGCATCCGCTGCTCCAGATGCCAGATGATCGATATCAGTGAGACCAAGCGGAGACTTGGCGATCGTTTCACCGAACACCTCCGCTCAGTCCGAAAAAACCAACCCGACCTCCCGGTGGCTCAGCACTTCAACTCCCCCTCCCATTCCGTATCCGACCTCTCGGTCCTGGGCCTCCTCCACGGCCAGAGTGAGCAACAACGCAAGTTGGAGGAACAGCACCTCATATTCTGCTTGGGGAGTCTGCATCCTTTGGGCTTGAACATTGAATTTTCTCAATTCTGTTAACCCTTGCTGTCTCCTCCCCTTCTCACCTCCCCCTCAGCCCTCGGGCCCTGGCATTCCCTCTATCTCTATCTCCCTCCCCCACCCTAGTCGCACTAGCTTCTCATTTTCACACCACAAACAGCTTACAATGGCTTGTTCCCTTTATCATCGATACTTTTTTGCATATCTTTCATTCATTGTTCTTTATCTCTCCACATCAACGTCTATATCTCTCGTTTCCCTGATCCCTGACCAGTCTGAAGAAGGGTCTCGATCCGAAACGTCGCCTATCTCCTTCGCTCCTTAGATGCTGCTGCACCCGCTGAGTTTCTCCAGCCTTTTGTGTAACCCTCTCCTTATAACTAACACCCTTTAATCCCAGCAGCATTCTCATCCGCACCCTCTCCAAAGCCACAACATCCATCCTGTACACTGCACACTATATTTCATACGAGGCCTAACCAAAGTCTTATAATATGTATCCATGACATGGATGGGTACTCTGGGCACAATTTCCAAATCTGCAAATGACACAATTGCTGGAGGGGCTGTGAGGAGGATATGAATAGATTTTAAGGAGAGGGAGACAACTTGTAAAATGGGCAGGAAGGTGGTAGATTAAATTTAATGCTGAGAATTGCAATGTGTTACATTTTGTTTGGAAGAATGAGAAGATACCATATAAACTAGACAACCATTTTCAAAGGAGTGCAAAACAGATGATCTGGAGGGGTGTATGTGCATGGTTCATTGGAAGAGGCAGGGCAGATTGAAAATGCATGTGGGATCCTGAACTTGATAAATAGCGATGTGGAGTACAAGGGCAAGGAGACGATGAGGAATCTTCATAAATCTCTCTACATCATCATCTCTATCTCTCGTTTTCCTTATCCCTAACCAGTCTGAAGAAGGATCTCGACCCAAAACATCAACCATTCCTTCTCTCCAGAGATGCTGCCTGTCCCGCTGAGTTACTCCAGCATTTTGTGTCTCTTCAGTTTAAACCAGCATCTGCAGTTCCTTCCTACACTTTATAAATCAATGTTGCTATCACAGCTAGAGTATTGTGCCTGAGCACCTTTGTTAGGAAAGACTGGAAGGGCGTTGAAAGAACAGCAACATAATTTCTGTTCAGGATGGCATATCATAAAAGGTTTATCAAAATAATTTAACCAATAAGAGACTTTCATGACATGGATGAAATGCAGAAAGTGGGACTAATCTCCTTGGAAAAGGGGAGGTTGTGAGCAGATGTGATATATAGGAACTTAAAATCAAGAAATCATACTCATCTCTGATATATCAGCAGAGTACGTCCTGTGCACAATAAATTGGCAATTGAGGTTCTTAATCGAACAATGATTATAGTATCTATCAACTGATGATTGATATGGATCATCAGTAGATAGTGGAAAATTGGATTCAATATTAGCGTTCAAAACAGAGCGAGAAAGAATGTGTTGTACCAAGGAGAGATGATGAGGATTAGGACTATCTAGCTCATTTTGTTTATTTGTGTGGCCTTTTATTACCTTCACCTTGCGCTTTCACCCCCGCTGCCATTTACTCTCCTCAGCTTCCCCTCCTATCACTGGCTTTGCCTTCCGTTCTCCATTCTCTCCTACATTCTCTGCCTCGTAAAATTAGTTTTATCTCAAATTTTCCCAAATTCTCAAGAAAGTTTATTGACATTAGAGATATTAATTCTGCTTCTCTCTCCACAGAGACTGCTTGACAGTGTCTCCTACACTTTCTGTTTTTCATATTAGTATGGTTCGACAGTTGCTAATGTGTATCTATAGCAATCAATCTTTAAAGAAGTTTGTGTGGCAGTCAGATGACTACTAAAGGACAGGATTTGATTTATGTGCATTTGAGCTGCAATTAATAATGGGAAGTTGTTTAGAACTGCTCCGAATTTGGCGTAGTTGGCAGCAAATACTGAACCCAGAGCATCTCCAAGAAATTCCAGTCCTCCGTCAAGTAATTTATGACATAAAAGGCTGATTCATGAATCTTGTTATTTTTCAACCGGCATTGGCATGGGCTTATTGTCTCTATTTTACGCTGATTTCTTGTGGTCCCCAGAATGATCTCCTTAAAACCATCCAAAGCATTGACGCCTGGACAGGTGGATGGCAGCGCCTCAGATTATTTTTTGGGGGTTTGAAGGTGGAACGTCAGATCGAGCAGAATATGTCCTGCGCTCCATCTCCTAAATAGGCAATTTTGATTCTTTAGTTTTAGGGACACAGCATGGAATCAGGCCCCTTTGCCCACCATGTTTATGCCAAACAACAATCACCCATACACTAATTCTGTCACACACACTAGTTCTATCCTACATGCTAGAGGCAATTTCCAGAAGCCAATTAAAGTACAAACCTTCACGTCTTTGGGTTGTGGTAGGAAGCTAGATCACCCAGAGAAAACCCTCCTGGTCACAGGGAGAACGTACACTCCATACACTCAGCGCTCGTAGTCAGGATCAAACCCGGGTCTCTGTTGCTTTAAGGCAGCAGCACTACCGCCGCGCCACCGTGCGGCCCTTAAACTCACCCTTTCATCAAACAATGGAAGTGAATTTCAGGCAAACACACTAACCTGATGTTGGAAACTCACTTACAGGACAACATCAGCCAGAGAAGAAGCCTGAATAAGATAGTGAATTTTTCTACATTCTTTTTAAGGCACTACTGCCACCTTTCTACCCAGTGGAGTCAGTGACAATTTTCACAAGCTCTTCATTAGTTATGTTTATCTGACCTGGTTCTGAATTTAATCAGAATTAGCTGTTGTACAAAAAATACTTTTAGACTACATCATACTAAAGGTTAACAGAAAAACAGCCAGCACCCTCGGCATGGAACTATAGTTGGACAAAAATCAAATGTTACTGTATATGGCATTTTGCAAAAACCTGATAATTGATTTCACAAGATGGATTTATTTAATTACATATTGTTTGTGTTTTCTATTCTGTGTTCTACTTTTGAAAGGAAGGGTATGAAATATGCACAAGAAATATAAATAGATTACAACATGTTAGATATTTGCATACATATCATACTGCAAAGAACCAAATAATTCAGAACTCTCAAAGGCCAGACTATAAATCTCCACTTGTAAAGTTTACATAAATTCCTTCTAGTTAAAATATTTCTCTCTCCTATCCAGCCCTTCTGGAACACAGAAGCAAGAGCAGACTCTTTGCTGCTTAAGTCTATAATGACACTCAAAATGCAAAATGGCTACACTTTAACTTCGCTCCATATAGTCCCTTTGTTTCATGATCCTTAGACCCTCACCTAACAAAATATATGTCTTAGAAAAGTTCATTTGATCTTGCCTCATGAGCCTGCAGAGGACAAGAAGACCAGATTTGTATCACATTTCATGTAAAGAAAAATAATGTTCCTTTACTCCAGAGAGGCCCGCTGAGTTACTCCAGCTTTTTGTGTCTACCTTTGGTTTAAACCAGTATCTGCAGTTCTGTCCTACACAATAATGTAGGTATCCCAGGATAGAGGCAGTTAGGTTTGAGGTGATGGAAACATGTGATCTCTGAGCTGCTTGGATTTGCTGTCCTAAACTCAACACTGACTCAAATGTGAGCGCAAGATTACAAGCAGACTGACGGTTGCCTGGAGGAGGATGGAGTCACTGGTATGGACTGGCATTTGCAACAAGGGCTGACGACACAAACTGGGAGGAGACTTCTGTCAAGCCAATCCTTTTATAAGCCAACAGCCTAATAATTCAGAGCAAGTGAAAGCTTAGGACAGGTGGCAGTGAATTAAAGTTTTAGTTTATTGTTACGTGTACCAAGGTACAGCTTTTGTTGCGTACTAACCAGTCAGTGAAAAGACTAAACATGATTACAACTGAGCATCCACAGTGTACGGATACATGACAAAGGGTATAACGTTTAGTGCAAGATAAAGTTCAATAAAGGTAGTCCGAGGATCTTCTGTGATGTAAATAGTGGTTCAGGACCTCTCTCTAGATGTTGATATTACCTGATAACAGCTGGCAAGAAACTGTCCCTGAATCTGGAGGTGTACGGTGCCATACTTCTGTACCTCTTATGTGGTGGGAGAGGGGAGAAGAGGGAAAAGCTGCTGCCAATAGCACAAATGTGGGAACTGAACTTGTGGGTAACTGTTGCTCAAGATTCCAGCATCTGCAGTTCCTTGTGTGCTGTTACATTCATTCCTTGTTGGTACAGGCATAACAGTAGCCACATTCTGTTATCACTCCAGTTATTCCAAGTGTTTGTGCTTCCAACTGGCAGGAATTCTGTCAGTGAATCTTCCCCTGCCTTCTACCTTATCACTAACTTATCTTTCCTCATTCTTAAAGTTATACCCTTTATCCTGTATTTGTACACTGCAGACAGCTCGCTTGCAATCATTTATCGTCTTTTTACTGACAGGATAGCATGCAACAAAAAAGCTTCTCACTGTACCTCGATACACATGACAATAATAATAAACTAAGCTGAGCTTTTAGATTTTAATTCTTCCCAGTTATGGTGAAAGATCATCACCTTGAAAATGTAACTTTGTGGCCCATCTTGATACTGATATGAATAACAAGGATGTTTTATCCATCACATCTGTTCACATCCTCACAAAACAAAGTACAACTGTGAACGACTTGTACTTTATCAATCCAAGCTAGCTCTCCCTGATCCAATGTGCAGTCACATTGACAGATAAGAGACTGGTCGTAACTTTCCTATCACCGACATTAGATAATCCTCTGACATTTTCGCCACCTCCAACGGAATTTAACGTTGCCTCTCCTACATTTCTTAAATAGTAGTGGTTTTTGTATTCCATGAGAACCTCTCCTAAATTGAAGGTAGACAAAAATGCTGGAGAAACTCAACGGGTGAGGCAGCATCTATGGAGCGAAGAAATAGGTGACATTTCGGGTTGTGACCTTTCTTCAGACTGATGTCGGGGGTGGGGGAGGGGGGGGGGCGGGAAGAAGAAAGGAAGAGGCGGAGACAGTAGGCTGTGGGAGAGCTGGGAAGGGGAGGGAAAGGTGGGAGAAAGCAAGGACTACCTGAAATTGGAGAAGTCAATGTTCATACCACTGTGGTGTAAATTACCCAAGCAAAATATGAGGTGCTGCTCCTCCAATTTGTGGTGGGACTCTTTCTGGCCATTGAGGAGGCCCGGGACAGAAAGATCGGATTCAGAATGGGAGGGGGAGTTGAAGTGCTGAGCCACCGGGAGATCAGATTGGTTAATGCGAACTGTGCAGAGGTGTTGGGCAATGCTATCGCCAAGCCTGCGCTTGGTCTCACTGATGTAGAGCAGTTGACACCGAGAGCAGTGGATGCAATAGATGAGGGTGGAGGAGGTGCAGGTGAACCTCTGCCTCATCTGGAAAGACTGCTTGGGTCCTTGGATGGAGTCGAGGGGGGAGGTAAACCGACAAGTGTAGCATTTCCTGCGGTTGCAAGGAAAAGTACCGGGGAGGGGGTGGTTTGGGTGGGAAGGGACAAATTGACCAAGGAGTTATGGAGGGAGCGGTCTCTGCGGAAAGCCGAAAGGGGAGGAGATGGGAAGATGTGGCCAGTGGTGGGATTCCGTTGGAGGTGGTGTAAATGTCGGAGGATTATCTGTTGTATGCGACGGCTGGTGGGGTGGAAGGTGAGGACAAGGCGGACTCTGTCCTTGTTACGAGTCAAGATTATTGAAAAAGATATTTGGACTGGTACATGGATAGGAAAGGTTTAGAGGGATGTGGGCCAAACGTGAGCAGGTGGGACCAGTTTGGATGGGGCACGCTGGGCCGAAGGGACTCATGCTGTATGATTCTATGACTCTATTGGTAATCCTGTAAGTTTCTATATCACAATCTTATTACTCAAACTGACAAACTAAATCAGACAAAGACGTTTCAGCTTTCCTTAATATTTTACCTTCATCAACTGTAGTTAAGATGGACACAAAAGAGCATTTGGCACGTTCCTGACTTCATTTTACTCTATCACTTGCATCTGTCATTAAGAAGCCTATATAACTCTTTCCCTAAACGATTTTATAGAAACTTTTAGTACTGATCTTCATTCATGTGTTTTATGGCATTCACGTTTTGCAACTCTTACTTCTTCCTGATCCTTCCTTTGTTGTCCTTTCCATCTTGTCTGGCTGGGGCTTTCTTTTCTCCTCTTCATTTTCATTTCAGTTATTTTTTTTTATTCTACAATTTCTCCTTTATTAGCCAAGGTTGCTCAATTATATACTTGGCGTTCTTGCTTCTCAAACTCACAGAATTATTTTTAATAAACAGAGAATATGGAAGGATTTTGAAATTTGATTCAAGACTGACAGAAAAGGAATATTTAATGCTGTTATTTGTTTACCCAAAACTAATCCAAGGCTTTAGTATTACACTGCCAGCAACAGACCTTGCACATATACAAAGTTAAACATCTACAGAATATTTCCATTTTAAACAGTGTAATTAAGCCTTAGATGTATGCTTATTAAACAGGTCAGTAAAATATTGACTGGGCTCACATTCAAGTTGGAACATACAGCCTTATAAAATAAACTGTTTTCAATTCAGTAACAGACGTGGGACAATGTTTATGGTAACTCCATAAATTTTCCTATAGTGTTTTGTAGCGATAGCAAGCAAGCGAGTCCCTTATTCAGTCTTTTTTTAAATAAAAAATAAAGCGTTCGGGAAGCAGCTCACTCCTGGAATGTGGATGTCAAGCGAGAAAAGTCAAAATCAATTTTATTCGTCACTTTGGGAGATTTGTATGATACGGGGAAACTATTATAATTTAAACAATTATAACTAAAGTATAATCTGGGTAACAATCAGTATTTTAAATATTTCCAAATATGTGATTATCTGAAAAAACATGCACAAGAATTTCACAAAATGCCATTAGACTTACTAGATGAAGTAATGAATACAAAGCGGAATCAGCAAATTTAATTTCATATATATATAATATTATACTAAATGCAGTAATACCAACAACGGAAGGTATCAGAGGTGAGTGGGAAAACGAACAAAGCATAAAAATTTCCAATGAAAGGTGGAAAGAGTACTTATTAAATGTGCACAAATGCTCAATTAACGTGGGACAATTTAATACAATTTAAAATTTTGCACAGAATATACTACTCGAAAAACTAAATTAAATAAATGTTTCACCAATTTGTGATAAATGCCAGTGTCAAGAAGCTACTATAGCGAAGATTGTACAGAAGATTCATCTTCTGTACAAAAATTCAAAGGTTTTGGATTGAAATCTTTGAAATTTTCACAAAACTATTTAAAATAAAAATGACACCAAAGCCAGAATGGATTATTTTCGGAATAACAGAAGGTAGTTCGGAATTAAATGTGTATCAAAAGAATCTATTTGATTACGGCTTAATAATAGGAAAAAAGCTAATCTTAAAATTCTGGAAAAATGCTCCTATACCAACATTAAATATGTGGATTTCAACTATGTTTGAAACATTACATCTGGAAGATATGAGACTCCGCCTGGCAGGAAAATCAGAACGCTTCTATCAGACGTGGTCTGCATTTATAGAATTGCTACAAAGATAGGGTGCAGGAGTACCTCGGGCCTTGGTAGGGGGGGATGAAAAACTATCGAGTTCGTGAATTCCTTTTGCGTGATATATATAATATAATAACTGGCTTTTTTCTCTTTTCTCTCTCTTTGTTCTATTTTTTTTCCTTTTCTTTTCTAGGGTCTATCTCTTAACCCCCTTTCTCTAATTCTTTGACCAAGGGTTTCTTCTCCCCTTTGGCACGCTCTTTCATTCACAACTCTTTTCACCTACTTCACTCTTTCTTTCTATTCTTTTTCTTTAAAAGGGGAAAAAAAATGTATTCGTCACATGCGCCCAAAGTTGCAATGAAATGAATTTTCACTGAATGAATTATCTTGAAATTCAAAATCATTTTTTAAATTTCAAAAATAAACTTTGTTCAGAATAAAATATGTACCAAAGCAAAACCGTGCATAAACCTCGTACATTCTGTACTAACTCTTCAGACTTTCTCAGTGTCCATACATTCATTGGTGTCATATTCAGTTGTGTTCACACCTGTAATCAAGAACAAATCATCTGTCTACAATGCCCCAAAGCTCTTGCATTCTGCCCACAGATGAGGAATTCTGGTGAATAGCCATAGTTCGTCAAACAGTATGCCAGCATGAGTTAACTCTTTCAGGGGAGAAACAAAGGAAATCGGCAGAACAAGCCCGAGTAAGAGTTAATGATTCAAAAGGGAGATTAACATGTAAACTGAATGTTTGTGAAATAATTGATTTCTCTATTTTTCTCTCTTATTTAAACAGCTGCCTTGACGTTCAAATGTTTGAAGGACCAGTGGCAAGTGTATTGCAAAATAATACGCGAAACAAACCTCTGTCAGGACATGAGGTGGTATCAACGTTGCTGTGAAACCTGTAGAGACTTCTATGCACAAAAGCTACAGCATAAAAGTTGACACCTTCTTTTGCTCCTGCAATCAGCACCAAACTTATTTTTATAAGTACAATCTAATTTATGAAAATACAGAACTACAACTTGTTTAGACCAAGGTACTGATGTATTAGGTATAATTTATTCATTTTAATTTATTTTTTGTTTACCAAGATTTTTTTGGAGTGCTGTTCAGTGGTTTTCAAAATTCTGATAATTTAGCTTTTTATATCTAAGATGGGCTCATACCTTGCAACTTGCTCATACTTGACAACTGTCAGAATGTAGTTTAACCCAGAGTGGGCCTTAAGTTCATGGGTCGCGTTAAGCCAGCTGGTGTTAACGCTTACTGTAACATTTCAAAAACTGTAGAGAAAGCATGTAGCAAAATATTGAAGTTCTCATCATGCAATCAATACTGACAATAACAATTGCTTGAAAAAACAGTGACTTGAGAGTAAAACACTGTGGAGCGAAACACTGAATTACTTTGCATCATTCAGGTACTGTCTAACGTTTTACAGTCAATAATAGATGTCAACCACATTATTGTAAAAAGATTCACTATTTGCAGTTTACACTTAGAGATTTGTGAAGCAGTGCTGAATGGAACATTGTGATTAATCGCAAACATCCGCTAAACTTTTCAGGTGCTAAATTCTGAGAATAAAATATTATGGATTTCAACTCTGAGAATTAAATATATAATGCACATGCAATGTGGGCATATTTACTCTCGTCTAATATTTTCTGCTTAAGATTCCACATCTGTGCATTGTCAAATACAGGGGTTCCCCGGGTTGTGGAAGACCTGACTTACAGAAATCTGACTTTACTCAGATACTCCCATTCATTTTTTTTAAAGAGATTTTCAAGATAGTAATAATAATAATAATAATAATAAAATGTTTTGTGGTATTCATGAACAACTGGATACAGTTATGGCAAGTGTGGGTAGAGTGATATAATAGGAATAGCCATAGAGAACAGACATTTCTGATTCACGGAAAAATCAGCTTAAGGTAGTTCTCACGATCATAACGCACAACATAACCCTGTACCAGACATTATACAGGATAAAAGCAAGCAAAAAAACTGCATTGGCTGAAGTATATACAGAAATATGCAGTAAATCTCAAAGGGGTGTAGAGAAATAACTCCACCCTAGGCATTATTTGTGATTTTTTAAAAAACATTTTTGGATACTTTTGGACAAGTTATACATTTCCAGAAACATTTTTAAAATTAAGTAATACATTGGATGGTTTTATCGAAAACTTGGATAAAGGAAAAAAAAATCAAAATAAAACCCATGATGCCATATACAAAATAAATAAGGGCAAAAAGTTATTTTGTCACCAGAAATTCAGCAGGGTGATCCATATCGGCCACCTTAACCTCATCCTGACTTGATTTCAAACTCCTGGAACTTAAATATAAGGGCTGGGTCCCAATATCAGTGCCCTTGTAATAGAGACATGTGTCCCAGTGAGATATTCCACAAGTAGAACAGAAATGAAATGAAGGGTCAACAATTTTTTTAAAACATTTTATTTTCTCTTGAGCGCATTGTGATATCTAATCCAACTAGGAGCAATCTTTCTGCGGGTACACAAAAGGCTGGAGAAACTCAGCGGGTGCAGCAGCATCTAAGAAGCGAAGGAGATAGGCGACGTTTCGGGTCGAGACCCTTCTTCAGACTGATTGTTTATTCTTCATCTTTCTGATTTGAGACCTATACTGGGATGATTGCCTGTTCTCTGTAGAAGCAGGTACTTCTAAACCTTTTAGGACACCTTTCATTGAATCATAGTCAGAGCCATAGCGTGATACAGTATGGAAACAGGCCCTACATGTCCCAGCTACACCAGTCCCACCTGCCCGCGTTTCGTCCATATCCCTCCAAACCTGTCTGAATCAGTCTGGGAATGCTCCCTGCTGCCATGCAGCAAAACCACATGGGAAAGGCCCATCTGCTCAGACCTACATACCCTTGTCCACTAACCAGGTACCTTGCAAGCAACTACTTAGGGATAGCAAACATATCCGGCCTAGGCAAACTCCCTTGCTAGAATTTCACTCCCTTTATAATATTTCTGTTTTTTATGTTATACGAGTCATGTGATTTCCGATAAAATAAACACAAATAAGTTGAAAGACAGATTAATATTAAAATTATCTTTGTCTGTTTTTTTTTAAATGGAGGTATTAATTCATTTAAAGTAAAACGTCTCTATTAAATTAAGTGGAAATTCATAGCATAATTTCAAGGTTTTGCTACACAATGCTGATTTTAACTGTCGGCATCATTTAGTATGTTTTTACCTCCATTACATGCCACTGAGGTATATAGTAATACCCACATTACTTTAAAAAATTCTACTTAGTGATAAGTTTGTGAGCACATTATTTTCACCACAATATACATTTTAAGTTCATATGTTTTCAGTTGGGAGGTTTATAAAGAACTAGTAGCTGACTTTTATTCCTCTATTACTCGCTGCATCAGAGCTCTACACCGAGCTGTACTGTGTATAACACTAAAATCTATATTTTTATAAACCTTTCAGCTTAAGTGCCATTATTTTGAACACATTTTGAAAGACTAAAGATGGGCTGATTGAGTTTCAGGCTTCAAAAGTTAAGGGCTTGCTTTATTGGGAATTAATTATTTTAAATTTGACCTCAGCTGACTTCAAACACAAGCATCAGTTCTGTACATTCAGCTCATTCTTAACATATTTGACCACCACAATTTTCTCTACAGACTGTAAGCAAAGTTGAGCTTTTTATGAGTATGTTTTATTTCAGAAATGTTGACTGTCTGTCTCTCTTGGGACCTTAGCTAACTTAAATAGTGTTCATCAGAAAATGAACAATATGTCAAATTGACAAGGTGCTCTATTTCTAAGAGGGACAATTATTGTTAATAAGTACGTAATTGTAGTAACTAGACAGGAGTGGAAAAAGACCTGACCATGTAAATTTAGTTTGAGGATATCTGTTCCGTGTGTCTACATGCTGGCAAAGCTGAAACACTGTAACTCAAAAGAGCAAGCTGTACTGAAACTCTTTCTTTCTCTTTGTATGCCCAGATCTGGTGCACTTCAATAGCCAAATTCATTCATATACAGTAACTAATACAAAAATAGCCAAGTCTCCTCTATAGTCAATTTATAAACTGCAGAACAAAATGGTAATTGGTATGTGAAACAAAACAAGAAGCATGTAATGATGGATAAGCAGGGTATTTCTTATCCATTAGTCGGCCTCTTTTGGTTTTATTTTTTTGCTTTATTTGAAGAGTAAATTGCAAATAATTTTATTCTAGGAAGAAATTTCATATTAACTCGTCCGGAATCATTTAAATAGTAGAAGATATTATTTGGCAGCTTTCTGAATTGATTTTTATTTTTACTTCAGGTGCAGTTACTGGAAATTATCTTTATAGGATGGTAGATCTTAGAAGTGTATCATTTGAAATATTGTTGTCTTGCATTCTTTGCTTTTAATAAAATTTTGAAGAAATGCTGAGTGTAATGGGATTTGCAAACTTGGGAAAATGTATCTATTGATCAACTATCTTGTACATGTACTGCCTCAGCACCAGACATTTCTTTAAACTGTAAATTGTAAAATAAACAATATTTTAAAATCATTTTTGCAACTGTGATTTTGTTGATAACACATTTGATCTGTGAATCCACTTGACACCACGGGTATATAGGGAGAAGACAGGAGAATGGGTTAGTAGAGGGAGATAGATCAGCCATGATCGAATGATAGAGTAGACTTAATGGGCTGAATTTCTTAATTCTGCTCCTATCACTTATGATTTTGATTGTGCTGATGTCCCAAATATCAATAAAATCAAATTCTGCATTCTTCACTTTTATGAGCATTACAAATAATCAAATCAGAAGAGTTTAGCAAAATGATTTGTAAGGAGATTTTATGAAGGAAGCTAACCTAGGTTCATTCCACGGGATATAAATTTTATGCGCCCAATCATCTGGACTTCCACACTTCAGCTCAAAGAACAAAGCGAGCAAGGTCCTGCACCTGATTGATATATTACTCCCAAGTTGCTGACCTTGGACTAGGAATCAGCAACCCCTTCTGCCACTGGATCCTCGACTTTCTAACCCTGAGACCACAATCAGTGGGAATAGGTGACAACATTTCCTTCATAATAATTCTCAACACCATTGCCCTGCGAGGGTGAGTTCTCAGCCCCCGACCAAACTCCCTTTACACTCACAACTGTATGGCCAACTTTGGCCTGCACAGAGTACAAGATCAGCTACCAATAATAGCTAGTTGTGTAGGAAGGAACTGCAAATGCTGGTTTACACCAAAGATAGACACAAAATGCTGGAGTAACTCAGTGGGACAGGCAGCATCTCTGGATAGAAGGAATGGGTGACATTTCGGGTTGAGACTCTTCTTCAGACTGAGAGTCAGGAGAGAGGGAAACGAGAGATATGAAAGGGTAAGGTGTGAAAACAAGAGATCAAAACGGACAAAGTTCAAGGAAAATGTAGAATAGATCATTGTTAGCTAGCGGAAGGTGACAAAGAGGCATACAAAGTAAAATTTAATCAGACATAGCTAGTTATACCCCGCAGAACCATTCCCAGTATGAATTAGCCTTTTAAGTGCATTATTGGACTAGATCATATCCTTTGCCGAGGTTGCTAACAAGAACTGCTGGTGATGTGCTTCTCACTGGTTAGCTTCACTTGGAAGTGGGGCATGAGCTAAAGGTCAGATACTGATGTCCACCACTCAACTTGTGGCAGTGATAGAACAAATATTGTGCTTTGAGGGTCTGGGTGCACTTTACATCCGGCCCCGCACCTTTAGTTTGGAGATGTAATCTGAGCCCACTCATTCCAATGGTGTCCACAATCTTCATCGAAAAAAAATAAGTGATTCATTTATTTTACTTTCTTTGTGTGTTTAAAAAATAATAATAATTTCTAGTATTTAAAGGCATTTGAAGTAAACATTGTTTTATTTTACTTTGTACATTTTTTTTGTTCTTTAAATTATTCACATTTGTTTGAACTGTTCTGAAACATCTTTGACCTGATGAATCCAACATTCCCCAGCATCCCCCAGTTTTCCCAGAGGTTTTGCTGGAAAATATTTCTGCCGAGATAGACCTACTGTTGCATCAAGTTTGGTTAAGACAAAACTAGTGTTGAATCTGTTTTTGTTGAAATTACTTCTTGCCCAAACTTTGGTGGGAAAAACATCATCATTGGTTGTATCTATAGACCTCCAGATTCTGATTCTGTCACATTTATTGATGCCCTCTGTCTGAAGCTAGAAATGATAACCAAAGAACGTAAAGTGTGTTTTTTACTTGGAGATTTAAACATCAACCTCCTTAAAAGCGATTCACCTCTCTCGACAGATTTCCTTAATGTTCTTTTTTCAACTCACTTTTATCCATTGATACATAAACCGACAAGAATAACCAGCACCTCAGCTTCACTCATTGATAACATCTTGGCAAACTGTCTGGATTACAAAATGTCTTCTGGTGTATTATTCGCTGATATCTCTGATCATCTCCCTATATTCCAAATTGTACATATCAACTCAGAATAAGTAAGAGCAATAGCTGTGATCATAAGGGAACAGAATATCGCAAATATATCAATAGAAATATGGAAGCTTTTAAATGTGTAATTGGTGGACTATCATGGGATGAGGTTCTTAGGCTGCAAGATGTCAATGAAGCTTATCAGGCATTCCTTTCCCTTATTAATACCTCTTTGGAGAAATGCTTTCCCTTCATTTCTACCAAGATTAAGAAAGCTGCCTCATTTGACAAACCCTGGTTCACTAAAGAATTGAAGAAACACATTTTAATTAAAAATAAACTATACAAGAAATCTATTTAGCATCCCACACCATTCAATGTGAAATCTTATAAAAATAATCTTACTCACTATTTAAGGCAAGTAAAAAATAAATACTTTACTGATAAATTCATGCAAGCGTCAAATGACATCAAATCAACTTGGAACCTCATCAACCAAGTGCTAATTCGCAAAAAAGCCCCACCTGCTGTGCTCACAGAGATGTTAGGAAGAGATGGTACTATTCATAACCCAAAGGAGATAGTTGATGGTTTTAATTATTTTTTTGTCAACGTTGGGTCCTCCTTGGCTTCAACCATTAAGGACTCTAATGAAGATCCTAGTAAATTGATTTGCGGTCAATTCTCTACTTTGTCCACCTTCCACCCCCCTTGTCCCAAAGAAGTCTACAACATTATTGTGAGTCTAAAGAACTCTGCAGAAGGCCATGATGGAGTTAGAACCACTCTCTTAAAAAAAGTTATTGATCATATTACTGAGCCACTAGCACATATTTTTTCTTTATCTCTCCAATCTGGTGTCATTCCTCAAGATTTATAGATTCCCAAAGTCATACCTATCTATAAATCAGGTGACCCTAAATAATTTGGTAATTACCGCCCAATATCTATTCTCCCCTCTCTCAAAAATCATAGAAAGACTAGTGTACACAAGAATCCTAAACCATCTAACTGTGAATAATATTTTGTATAACCATCAATACGGCTTTAGGAAGAGGTACTCTACGGAGCATGCATTATTACAACTTATTAATAACATCTCTACTGCTCTAGATGAAAATAAATTTTCTCTTGGTGTCTTTCTAGATCTATCCAAGGCATTTGATACAGTCAACCATTCAATCTTAATCTCTAAACTCAATAAATATGGGGTAAAGGATGTAGCGCTTCTATGGTTAACCAACTATTTAGCAAATAGAGTGCAATTTGTCTATCTAAATGGAAGCTCATCCAAAAAATTGATTGGGGTACCACAAGGCTCCATCCTTGGTCCTTTACTTTTCTTGATCTATATAAATGACTTATCGTATACCTTAGAGTACTTCTTCCTATCCTGTTTGCCGATGACACCAATCTTATAGCTTCACATAGTGATCTAAAATCATTGGTTGAATTAGTTAATGAAGAAATGTCTCATGTCTCTAAGTGGTTTGAAGTGAACAGGCTCTCTCTCAATATCAAAAAATGCAATTACATGATCTTCTGCAATAAAAACAAAATTTTTCCCAAAGACAAATCTAAAACGTTTATCAATGGACATGAAATTCCTGAAGTAACATATACAAAATTTTTAGGAATAACCATTGATCAAAATTTAACTTGGAAAGAACATATCAATATTGTCTGGAGAAGATCAATGAAAATGCTTGGTATTCTGAGAAAGGTTTGTGCATTTATTCACCCGTCTTCCCATCTAACAATATATTACAGTTTGATTTTTCTTTATTTCAATTATTGTAAGATTGTTTGGGTGTTCTACATATCCTTCCTATCTTTCTAAGCTACTCATCATACAGAAGAAATTTATGAGATTAATTTCTCATTTAAATTCACAAGAACCTTCTGCCCCTCTCTTCAAGAAGTACTCAATTTTGTCTGTAGATAAACTGAATGCATTCCAAATATGTATTTTTATTTTCAAATATCTTAAATGTAAACATGATTTGCCTGTTTCTCTTCATGATCTTTTCACCCTTTCTTCTAATATTCACCATTACCCAACCAGAAGAAGAAATGACCTTCATCTTCCGTTTTGTTGAACATCCAAACACCAACATTGCATTACTTTTAAAGGTCCTAAATTTTGGAATACCCTGCCTCTGTCATTAAAGTCTCACACCTCCTTAGCCACCTTTAAGATTGAGCTTAAAAAGTTTATCATCATGTCCTGAGTTTTGACCTCCAGCTTTTTGTAATGCTATTTATGAGCTCAAACTATTTCTGTTGACTCTTATCTCATACTATACCTTATTATTTTATTTATTTTCATATTTTTAATTTTCATTTTTAAACTGTATTATTGTTTATTATTGTCTTTTTTATTTCTCCCTCCCCCTGATTTGCTATTAACGCTCATTTTCAGATGGGAGCGGACTTTGTATAAGCCGTCTGGCTTCCCTTCCCTCCCAGCACTGTATTGATCATTTGTCTTCTTTTAAAACATGGTGCAAATAAATAAACAAACAATAAACAAACAATAAGTTCAATGAGGCGGAATGACCCTAAGGGCAAACTTTCAGGTAATTTACTTGTTTTAAATTATTCAATTTATATGAATCCAACTGTTGGCTTTTATATACTTAAATATATTTAGTGGTTTCACTCTTTTCAGTGTTTTAATTAAATTAAAGTTTTAATGGTTGTTATTTAATAGTATGACTTTTTTTAAAGGATTTTTATATACGTGACATTCATAGATATTCAAAGTCTTTTGGCAATTTTGAGAAACGGAAAGTGGACTTAGTTGTGCCATGGTCAAGTTATTTGACTATCGATCAAGAGACTTGAGTTTAAATAAAACTGCACTTTTTAAAACCTAGCCTCAGTAATATAACTATAAAAGTTTCAAATTGTTATAAATCCACATGGTCCATTAATGTCCTTTTGAAAAGGTAGTCTGCATCCTTGTCTTGTCTGGATTGTATATGACTTCAAACTGCCCATGTTTGGCCCATATCCCTCTAAACCTTTCCTGTCCATGTAATTGTCCAAATGTCCTTTATGTGCTGCAGTCGTACCTGCCTCAACTACCTCCTCTGGCAGGTACCAAACACGCTTCACCCTCTGTTTGAAAAAGTTGCCCTTCAGATTCCTATTTTACTTCGGAGTCACGTGAGTGACTACGTGAAGAACCCGCCTCACGCTGGCAAACGGCATTACGTCGACGCTGACGGCGGAAGGAGGAGCTGCAGTAAGGAGCAGCTCCTCGCAGCGGTCGGAACGGCCCCGCAGGTAAGTGCAGCAAAGTCGGGATGTTTTTTAGCGTACGCTGGGTGAGCCCAGCAAGCGAAAGTAAAAGTAAAAATTCAAAGTCGCGAAAACGTGCTGATTTAGCACTGATAATAAAGAAAATGGAGAAATCGGCAAAGAGAAATTCGCGGGTAAAAAGATCTTCCCGGGGTGAAAATAAAAATACGGGACAAGAAGCTAGTGCGGATCCGGTTCCGATACCGGTGGCCGCTGATATACCCGATAGCGAGTTTCTAGATTCTCCAGTAATAATAACCACGGAGGGAAATGCTCCTAAAAAATGTAAAAAGAAATCTGAGAGGCCCGTGGTTTCTGATGACTCTGATACTGAAAGTCCTCCAGATAATAAAACTATGTGGTTAAAAATGGAGCATATGGAGAAAGTTCTCCAAAAAATCATGAGACAAGGGTCACAGAATCCAGAAGGATCCCAAAAAAGCTCTGAGGGGTTTGATTATTCTGAATATGGCTGTGGGCCAAGTTGGGAGTTTGAAAACTCCGGACCCAGGATTTGGGCTGGAAGAAGTCTCATGGGGTGAAATCCCAATTGATTTAGGGCTGCAGAAGGCAGACCCTGCTGGTGGTGATTTGGATTTTGAATGCACACCACAAAGTAAAAAGAAAAGGCCAAATGTGCCTGGGATAGCAAATGAATTTGCTATACCTGAAGGAAGTGGTGAGGCTATGGAAGAAAACCTAGCTGCCAGTATTAATTATATGGTATCTCACCAACTTCAAGATTCTGTGATGATTGAAACATCAGAATTATATAAGACACCAGGAAATTGTGCCTCATTGGAAGTGCCTACGGTTAATCCGTTGATATGGACATCCATGACTCCAAGTATGAGAGCTCAAGAAGTGAGATTTCAAAAAACCCTCAAACTAATTTCTGCTGCCGTTACGGCCTATGGGAGACAAATGGAGAGATTGGAGATGGATAAGATTCAAAAAGATACTTTGGGCTTATTGTGCAATTCTTTCTATGAAATTAACTGTATGAGAAAATGGCGATTCGGCCCATATTTCACCCTAGATTTTGCAAGCCTGTGTCGAGCAAGTGGTGTTCAAGCTCCTGGGTATCTGTTTGGAGAAAATCTGCCTAAACAACTGAAAGAGTTGGATGAAGAAGCTAAATATTTTAGCGGTGTGAAACCTTTCGTCTTTGGACAAAAAAGATATTTTTCGCCCCGAAGGGGTTTTGACTTTGGAAATAGAGGCAGAAATTTGTCAAGGAAGTATTATCGTCCTGCACAGCCCAATGCTTACCTATATTCAGGGAGAAGGAGACCACCCACGCTCATATGGAGAGGTATTAAAGACTTGTTTTATACTTAAAGAAACTGCGGATAAATCTCCAGTTGGAGGGAGATTACAAAAGTTTTATAAAGACTGGCTTACTATTACTTCTGATCGATTTATATTACAAGCAGTTTCAGGAGCCACTATTACATTTAAAGAAGGGGTTAATCCGCCTGTACAGAATAAACCTGCTTATGCTTTCGTGTTTACTGCTATTGATAAAGCAGAGATTAATGTGGAAATTGACAAATTATCTGGAAAAGGGGTAATTGAAAAAACTTATGAACACGAGCATCAATTTGTCTCTAACATTTTTCGGAGAAATAAAAAAGGTGGTGGTTGCAGAATTATTCTGGACCTTACAGATCTAAATAAGTTTGTAGAATACAAACATTTTAAAATGGAAACATTTAATACTGTAAGATATTTAATTTCAGCAGGTTGGTATATGGCTAAGATTGATTTAAAAGACGCTTATTATTCTGTACCTATACATCAGAGTTTCTGGAGGTACTTAAAATTTAATTGGCTGGGACAATTATGGCAGTTTAAAGCTTTGCCAAATGGACTGAGTTCAGCTCCCAGGCTCTTTACGAAACTGTTGAAACCAGTTTTAGCCCAATTAAGAGCACAAAAACACATCGTTATGGCTTATCTCGATGACATTCTAATCATTAATGATAATCAAGAGTCAGGTGAGAACTCGGTTTCAGTTACTAAAGCTTTGTTTGAAAAGCTAGGGTTCTTGATTCATCCAATTAAGTCCCAGCTGCAGCCAGCACAATCAATTAACTTTTTGGGGTTTGTAATTAATTCAGTGACTATGTTAGTAACTTTACCAACAGATAAAGTTGATGATATTTTGGTAACTTGTAATAATCTCATTCACAAACCTTATCCTTCCATCCGAGAAGTAGCGAAAACCATTGGTAAACTAGTAGCAGCATTTCCTGCAGTAGAATTTGGTCCATTACACTATCAAAAATCTTCAAAGGGACAAAATAAGAGCTCTCAAAGAGAAGGCAGGCCCACTTTGATAGGCCTATGCAATTAACAAAAGAAGCTGTGTTGGAATTACAATGGTGGGTTAAAAATGTCCCACAAGCTGCTAAAAACATTCTGATTAAACAGCCTGAAATGGTTTTACAAACAGATGCTAGTGCTCTCGGATGGGGGGCAACAGATTCATCCTCCAGTTGTGGAGGTAGATGGAAAGTTCAAGAAGAAATGTTTCTTCAAACTTATGGTATTAACTATTTAGAGTTATTGGGTGCTTTCTATGGACTAAAAGCATATTGTTGTTCAAAAAAGGGTCTACATGTATTAATACAGTTAGACAATAAAACGGCGGTTGCATATATTAATCACATGGGGGGAGTTAGATCAGTATCATGTGATTGTCTGGTCAATGAAATATGGCAATGGTGTATTGACCGCCAAATTTGGATTTCAGCAAATTACATTCCAGGTAAAGACAATGTGGTGGCAGATAAAAGATCAAGGATATTTAAAGATAACACAGAATGGATGCTTAATCCAGCAATATTTAAGAATATTGTAACCCAATTTGGTTTACCAGAAATTGATCTGTTTGCATCAAGGCTTAATCATCAATTGCCTAAATATGTGTCTTGGGAACACGATCCAGATGCAGTAGCAGTAGATGCTTTTCATTGAACTGGGGGAATATGTTCTTTTATGCTTTTCCACCATTTGCTTTGATTCAGAAATGTCTGAAGAAAATAGAACAAGATTCTGCCACTGGATTGTTGGTAGTTCCAAATTGGCCAACACAACCTTGGTTCCCATTAATGCTGAATATGATTAAAGAACCATATATGTCAATTCCTAACTGTAGTGATATTTTGATTAATCCAGTAACTAAAGAAATTTATCCATTATATGCATATATGAATTTATTAATCTGCAGGTTTTTGACCAGACCACTACAGGAGCTGGGATTGTCGGACAAAACTATGGAAGTTATAGTCGCATCATGGCGAGATAGCACACAAAAACAATATATGACACATATAAAGAAATGGGAAGAATTTTGCACACAGTCAAATATTTCTTATGATACTGTGAATATTGCAAATGTTTTGGAGTTCCTTGCCAAATTGCATTTTGAGCAACATTTAAGTTACAGTGCCATTAACACTGCACGCAGTGCCTTATCATCTTATTTAGGATTAATGTCTGACCAGAAATCAATTGGATCACATCCATTAATATCTAGATTCATGAAAGGAATCTTTAACATCAATCCACCCAAACCAAGGTACACAGAGATTTGGGATGTGAGCATTGTACTTACCTTACTTAGGCAATGGACTCCAATTGAAGGATTGTCATTGGAAAGATTAACATTGAAATTAATAATGTTAATGTCATTGGTTTCAGCTCAAAGAGTGCAAACTTTACAAATGTTGCGTTTAGACTGTATGCATGTGACTACAGATAACATTGTGTTCTATGTTTACGATCTGATCAAACAAAGCAGACCAGGGAGATCTGGAGCTAAGGTAACCTTTCAAGCTTATCCTATTGATCCTACTTTGTGTGTGGTTAAACATTTGAATCAATATGTTAAAGTTACTGAAACTCTTCGAGGAAATGATAAAACGTTAATGATTACGCATAAAAAGCCACACACAAAAGCTTCAGTTCAAACTATCTCAAAATGGTTGAAACAGGTGTTGCTTTTAGCAGGAGTAGACACTGATGTGTTCAAATCTCACTCCACCAGGGCTGCAGCTACGTCCGCGGCGAAGGTGCGGGACGTACCACTCGAGCATATTTTAAAAATCGCAGGGTGGAGTAAAGAAGAAACTTTTTCAAAGTTCTACAATAAACCTGTTCACACTATGACAAGCTTTGGCCACGCGGTGTTGGGATCAATATAATCACCTGCTTTGTATACTATTAATTACTATAACCAGTTATGTAGTCACTTATATCTTTTATCACTTGTAATCATTCCCTCGGATATAAGGAGGGTTATTATATGTTCTTTAAACCATTAAAAAGTTAATTATGGAAAGAACTAACATTAGTCTGGTTTCTCATGTATGTGTTTACTTAGCCGGACTGTCGTACTGATTAAATTCTACGACATAAAAATCACAGAAAGCTTTAAAATCTTCACGTAGTCACTCACGTGACTCCGAAGTAAAATAGTAAGATTAAACGAGAACTTACCAGTTCGAAGTTTGATCGTTATTTTATGAGGAGTTACGATGAGGGATTACGTGCCCTCCACTCCCACCCTCATAAAATAAATGATCAATCTGGTAGTTCTAAGTCTATTATGAGCCTTACTATGTTACTTCGGCTATTTGGTGTTCTGTGTTTTTCATGCCGCTGCTTTGAAGTATGCCGTTTGCCAGCGTGAGGCGGGTTCTTCACGTAATCCCTCATCGTAACTCCTCATAAAATAACGATCAAACTTCGAACTGGTAAGTTCTCGTTTAATCTTACTATTAAATCTTTCACCTTAACCCTATGTCCTCTGGTTCTTGATTCCCCTACAATGGGCAAAAGACCCTGTGCATTTAATAATTAATTTCCCTCAAGATCTTATACACCTCTATAAGAGCCCACATCGCTACAAGGAATAAAGTCCCAGCCTGCCCAAGTTCATGCCCTCAGGTCCTGGCAACATCCTTATAAATATTCACTGCTCTCTTTCATAGCAACATCTTTCCTACAGCAGGGTAACCAAAACAGTATACAATGCTCAAATGTGGCCTCACAAACATCTTGTTCAACTGTAACGTAAAGTCCCTACTTCTATACGCAGTACCCTGACTGATGAAGGCCAACTTGCCTGAAGCCTCTTGACCACCTTATCTACCTGTGATGCCACTTTTAAGGAACGGATTAAGAAATGCAAGTTTCAACCATATCCAATGCTGCAACATAGCTATCAAATCATTTCAGATTTCAGGATTTTAAGCTTTCAAAATTGTGCCCATTTGAGGTAGAATTGCTTGTTTAATCTCTGCAATCTGATCATTTAGGGAAAATGAAGAACCTCGGGGTAGTGATGTAGTAAAGTTGGACCTTGCGTGTGGGGATTATGTTTAGGCCGACATTCCCAAGGGCCAGTTTACAGGTGAGAAATACACTCTGGGAATATTGTAGGGACAGGAAATCAGAGCTGGTGATTGTAAAACAAATAACTGCAAATGCTGGTTTGTACCAAAGATAGACACAAAGTGCTGGAATAACTCAATGGGTCAGGCAGCATCTCGGGACAAAAAGGATAGGTGACGTTTCGGATCGGGATCCTTATTCAGACAACAGACTAATCTGACAAAGGGTCCTGACCTGAAACATCACCTATTCTTTTCCTCCAGAGATGCTGCCTGACCCGGTAAGGTACTCCAGCACTTTGTGTCTATCAGTGTTGGTGATTTTCTGGCTCTGTGTGAATTGATATGAATGGCACTAAACAAGATCAGTCCCATTCGGTTCCACTAGATGGCGGTAGAGAGGCTAGTCAGGGATGGTCTGCTCAACATTGCCAATGGGTGCAGAGATTGGAAAGGATGAGGAGTAAGTAAGTTTATTGGCCAAGTATTCACATACAAGGAATTTGCCTTGGTGCTCCGCCCACAAGTAACAACATGACATACAGTGACAGTTACGAATGACTCAGAAAACACTAAACATTAATAATAATAAAACATTAATGATAAAACACCATTGATCAAGCATGTGAACCAACAAAATACCGATCAAAGGGAGGCTACAGCTTTTTGGCTGCTGAGTAGAGCAACTACTCGTGGATAAAAACTGTTTTTACGGAGGGATAGCTTGCTGCCCCAACTCTCACAAGGGATTGTTATCGTTACCCATACATAGTTCATGTGCGACTGATGGCACCCGACTCACCACCATCTACACCATCATTCCTTAAGTCTCTAAATTGTCAGTCCTTTAGCCTGATAGCCCAATTGGATGTTTCCTCCCGGTTTAAATATTGGAACAAACATAGAGCATAGGGCAAAGCACAGGAGCAGGCCTTTCATTCACAATATCCATGCTAAACATAATGCCAAGTTAAACTGACCTCACCTCCCTTCACGTGCTCATTTCCTTCCATTCACTGCATATACACCTGCTTATCTAAAAGCTTCTTAAACACCACTGTTGTATCTGCCTCCACCACTAACCCTGGCAGTTCTTTTCAGGCACACACTATTCTTTGTATTAAACCCCCTTCTCATACAGTAGACTCAAAAATTGTAAGCAATGTGGACTAAGCATGATATTCACCTCCAGAAAAAAAGTAGGAAGCATTGGCCGGGTTTCCAAGAGGCCCCCGGCAGGGTCCAGAGGAGTTCAGGGGGCAATTGAAAATGAATCTCAACCTTTCTGATGGTAGTTTACATAACAGAAGCTCAGAATTTTTCTAACACATAAGCAGTAAAATAACCCCCCAAAAATATATAGTTCATGAAATAGACAATAGAAAATAGGTGCAGGAGTATGCCATTCGGCTCTTCGAGCCAGCACCGCTATTCACTGTGATCATGGCTGATCATCCACAATCATTCCTGCCTTTTCCCCATATCCCTTGACTCTGCTATCTTTCAGAGCTCTATCTATCTCTCTCTCTTGAAAGCCTCCAGAGAATTGGCCTCCACTGCCTTCTGTGGCAGATAATTTCACAGATTCATAATTCTCTGTGTGAAAAAGTATTTCCTCATCTCCGTTCTAAATGGCTTACCCCTTAATATTAAAATATGGCCCCTGGTTCGGGACTATCCCAGCATTGGAAACATGTTTCCTGCCTCTAGCGTGTCCAAACCCTTAATAATTTTATATGTTTCAATAAATGGCCTCATACAACTAAAAACATATTTACAAAAAATGTTACCTGAAATGTCTCTGCCTAACACTGAGATGAGAAAAAAAATGTCTGCCAGAGTTGTGAATTAGTGGAATTCTCTGCCACAGAAGGCAGTGGTCTCATCTCATTCAGCAGCACCTCGGCCTCCCTTCCTGAGCTTAGACCAGGGGCCACTTCTCCTCACCTCACCTGCGCTCAGTTCTCCTCACCTACACACCAATACCTCGACTAAACCCCTCGCCTCACTACCCCCCCCGCCTCGACGATACCTCACTACTAAACTTCTCCTCATACCTAATCCTCGCCTCGACTAAACTGTTCCTCACTAAACCTCACCCCACAAATAAACCTCACACCTTACTTCACCTCACACCTTAACCCCCACCTCAATTTAACGAAACCTCCCACCTCACGACTAAACTCCACCACAATCCTAATCCGCGCCTCAACTAACTGCCGCCTCTCTCCCGCTCCCGCTATTTATAGCCCCCCCCCCCCGGCCGTTGGCGGCGCCACATGTGAGCGGAACAGCTCCAACCAAGGGGGCGGGGCCGAGAGCGGCGCAGGCACATTGCCCGAGACAGCCGGTGGGAGGGGAGGGGCGCACACGCGCTGACATTGACGTTGAGCCTGAGACCCGCCCCCCCCCCCCGTGCCGGCCGCAGCCCCTCCCCACAGGAGCGATTAGTCGAGGCAGGGATTATGTGTGAGGTGGGAGGTTTAGTCAAGGCGAGGTTTAGTGAGTTGAGGTTTAACTGTGAAGTGAAGTTTAGTTGAGCCGAGGTGTTTAGTTGAGGTGAAAAATCAGATTCATTTCTAGGAAAACAAAAATATCGAATTCCGATTTAAATTGGAAGAATATCTGGACTAAAGTCGCTTCTGTGGCCCCTCTGGGATTAGGGGCCCTGAAGCTTAAGCTTCATTAGTTTCACAGTAGATCCACCCCTTGCTATGCCCTCTAGTCCTTGATATTTCCACCCTGGGGAAAAAAGTTCTGACTGTCCACTCTATCTATGCCTCTCATAATTTTATATCCTTCTATCAGGTCTCCCCTCAACATCCAATGTTTCACAGAAAACACTCCAAGTTTGTCCAACCTCTTCTTATAGGCAATACCTTCTAATCCAGGCAGTCTGAATGATGAAGGAGGGGGGACCTTATCTTAATTGTTTGGTGAAGCAATGCCCACTTTAAAATAGTAATCTTTGTCTTCAAACTATTCATGGCTTCAACTGTTTTTCCTGTCTTTAAGATCATCTCCTGCTCTTTAACTTTCCAAGAAATTAGAACTGTTCTGATTCTGACCTCTATAGAGTAATTTCTGAGTTTACATATGCCACCATTTTGTCAGCTGCTAGAGACCTCAGCTCTGGGAATCTGCAAAACATTCCCAGCTCTCTATCCCCCATTCTGCAAAAAACTTACCTCTTCATCTGAGTTTATGGTCATCCGGCCAAACCTCTCCTCCTGTAGCTTAGCTTCAAGTCTGTTGTTTGATAAAGTTCCTATGAAGTGGTGTGAGAGGCTTTAGCATAGGACAAACATAATATAAACAGAAGCTATTGTTTTAGAATCTGAAAGTGGCTTAGTGGCCTTGCAATGTTTTGGGGGTAGCCTGAGGAGGTGCAAGGGGTTATATCAATAAAGGAGGGATGTGGTGGTTCTTTTCATCATGTATGCTTTCCCACAGGGTCTGCTGAAAGTAATCAAGAGTGAATAGTCTCAGTAATTATTCAGTGCAAACCCAGCAACACAGAGGCCCCTAGCTTTTTGACAGAAATCGGGTTTATACAACTCTCCAGAGGTCAAGGATTCAGCATGATGCAGTATAATCAAGCATTTTGCTCACTAGGCATTGGGGAACACTTAAAAAAACAAAAAAAAACTACTATTCCCTACTATATAAAATAAACTACTATAACCCAGGCTCATGCTTCATGAACTAGGACAAAGTTTCCACCTCCTATTTCCTTTGCCATTTTTAACTGTGAGCATATCAAGATATATTTACTTGATCCAATGGCTTATTAATAAGCACATGACCTCATTTGTCAGCATACCAGTTTTGATTAAATTAAAAGACTATTAGAATAATACAAGAATGTTTTAGTAGCAGTATTTTCATTCAATAAATTTGGTTTGGGGCTTAAGCCAAGGCTCATTTCTAATCATTGCTGGAGATATTCAGCAAAACTGTCAAGAGTGTTCTATTGTCATATGTTCCAGATAGAACAATGAAACTCTTAGGGTACACAAAAAGCTGGAGAAACTCATCGGGTGCAGCAGCATCTAAGGAGCGAAGGAGATAGGCGACGTTTCGGGTCGAGACCCTTCTTCAGACTGGTCAGGGATCAGGGAAACGAGAGATATAGACGGTGATGTGGAGAGATAAGGAACAATGAATGAAAGATATGCAAAAAAGTATCGATGATAAAGGGAACAAGCTGTTTGTGGTGTGAAAATGAGAAGCTGGTGCGACTGGGGTGGGGGAGGGAGATAGAGATAGAGGGAATGCCAGGGCCCAAGGGCTGAGGGAGAGGTGGGAAGGGGAGGAGACAGCAAGGGTTAACAGAATTGAGAAAATTCAATGTTCAAGCCCAAAGGATGCAGACTCCCCAAGCGGAATATGAGGTGCTGTTCCTCCAACTTGCGGTGTTGCTCACTCTGGCCGTGGAGGAGGCCCAGGACCGAGAGGTCGGATGTGGAATGGGAGGGGAGTTGAAGTGCTGAGCCACCGGGAGGTCGGGTTGGTTATTGTGGACCGAGCGAGGTGTTCGGCGAAGCGATCGCCAAGCCTCCGCTTGGTCTCACCGATATAGATCATCTGGCATCTGGAGCAGCGGATGCAGTAGATGAGGTTGGAGGAGGTGCAGGTGAACCTCTGTCGGACCTGGAAGGACTGCTTGGGTCCCTGAAAGGAGTGGAGGGGGGCGGTGAAGGGACAAGTGTTGCATTTCTTGCGGTTGCAAGGGAAAGTGCCCGGGGAAGGGGTGGAGTGGGAGGGGAGGGAAGAATTGACAAGGGAGTTGCGGAGGGAGCGGTCTTTGCGGAAGGCAGACAGGGGGGAGATGGGAAGATGTGGCGGGTGGAGGGGTCACGTTGGAGGTGGCGAAACTGGCGGAGGACTATATGTTGTATTTGCCGGCTGGTGGGGTGAAAGGTGAGGACCAGGGGGACTCTGCCCTGTTTGCGAGTGGGGGAGTGGGGAGCGAGGGCAGTGTTGCGGGGTATGGAGGAGACCCTGGTGCGAGCCTCATCAATAGTGGGGGAGGGGAATCCCCGTTCTCTGAAGAATGAGGCCATTTGTGATGACCTGGTGTGGAACACCTCATCCTGGGAGCAGATGCGGCGTAGACGGAGGAATTGGGAATAGGGGATGGAGTCCTTACAGGAAGCAGGGTGGGAGGAAGAGTAGTCCAGGTAGCTGTGGGAGTCAGTGGTTTGTAGTGGATGTCGGTCAGGAGCGTATCACCTGCAATAGAGATGGTGAGGTCAAGGAATGGTAGGGAAATGTCGGAAATGGTCCAAGTGTATTTGAGTGCCGGATGGAAGTTGGTGGTGAAATGAATGAAGTCAGTCAGTTGTGTGTGGGTGCAGGAGGTGACACCAAAGCAGTCATCGATGTAACGGAGGTAGAGGTCGGGGATGGGCCCTGGTACGCCGAGAACAAGGATTGTTCGACGTACCCAACAAAGAGGCAAGCGTAGCTGGGGCCCATGCGTGTGCCCATAGCTACGCCTTGTGTTTGGAGGAAATGGGAGGAATCAAAAGAGAAGTTATTGAGGGTGAGGACCAACTCTGCTAGGCGGATGAGGGTGTCAGTGGACGGGTATGGGTTGCTCCTCTGGTCGAGGTAGAACCGGAGGGCTTTGAGACCGTCCTGGTGGGGGATGGAGGTGTAGAGTGACTGGACGTCCATGGTAAAGATGAGAGAATGGGGGCCTGGAGAATGGAATGCACGGAGCCGACAGAGAGTGTCTGAGTGTCTTGAACATAGGTGGGGAGGGATTTAACAAAGGGGGATAGGATGGCGTCAAGGTATGTGGAAATGTGTTCGGTGGGCATGAACAGGCAGAGACAATGGGTCTGCCAGGGCAGTCGGGTTTGTGGATTTTGGGGAGAAGGTAAAATCGGGGCCGTGCGGGCTGGGAAACGATGAGGTCGGAGGTTCGGGGGTAGGGAGCCGGAGCTGATGAAGTCGGTTATGGTGCTCGAGATGGTGGCCTGGTGTTCGTCAGTGGGGTCATGGTCCAGGGGTAAGTAGGAGGAGGTGTCCGATAGTTTGGCGCGCGGCTCCACTTTGTAGAGATCGACGCGCCAGACTACCACGGCACCTCCCTTGTCGGCGGTTTGATAACCCAGTCTGGGTTGTTACGGAGTGAGTCGATGGCAGTACTTCAGGGCTGGAGAGATTGGAGTGAGACAGGGGGTGGAGAAGTCGAGGCGGTTGATGTCCCGACGGCAGTTCTGGATAAATAGTTCTACAGCCGGAAGGCTACGAGGGGGGGTCCAAGTGGAGGCGGTACGTGGGAGACAGGAAAAGGGATCATCAGTGGGGGGCGAGGGCTTCTTCCCGTGGAAGAACGCTGTGAGGCGGAGGCGACGGTAGAAGAGCTCCAAGTCGTGGTGGGCGCGGAACTCATTGAGGTGGGGACGGAGGGGGACAAAGGTGAGACCTCTGCTGAGGACCAGACCGTTTGATGTCGGAGAGGGGGAGGTCCGGGGGGATGGTGAACACGCGGCAACACGGGGTGGGGAAGAGCAGGGGTTACATGGTGGGGGTGGGGGGGGATGGGGAAGACCCAGTCTTACTTGCTGCAACGGAACAGAATATGCAAACATAGTATGATATGACAAACGAGAGAGAGAAAAAAAAGCTCAGTGTGTATAAATATATATATACTCACAACATACCCATACTATATATATATATATATATATATATATATGTACACATACACACATACTCTATATACAAGCAAACAGTGCAACAATAATAATAATAATAAGTCTATTGTAGTTCAGAGTCTATATGAGGTTGTAGTGTTTAATGGCCTGATGGCTGTAGGGAAGAAGCTGTTCCTGAACCTGAATGTTACGATTTTCAGGCTCCTGTACCTTCTTCCCGATGGCAATGGTGAAATGAGTGTGAGGCCAGGATGGTGTGGGTCTCTGATGATGTTGGCTGTCTTTTTGAGGCAGTGACTCCGCTAAATCCCATCGATGGTGGGGATGTCAGGGCCAGTGATGGACTGGGCAGTGTTCACAACTTTTTGCAGTCTTTTCCGCTCCCGGACGTTCAAGTTGCCAAACCAGACAATGCTGCAACCAGTCAATATGCTCTCTACTGTGCATCTGTAGAAGTTCAAGAAAATCCTCTTTGACATACCAAATCTCCGTAATCATCTCAGGACGTAGAGGCGCTGATGTGCTTTCCTTATAATTGTATCTCTCTCCTGTCTTGTTTGTGTGCTGTATTGAACCTTTTGCTGAATCCATCAGGAAGGATGCTGGCATAAGAGGAGCGACATTGCCAGGCTGTGGGGGCATTCAAGTAAAGATCTCCCTGTACATGGACGATGTCGCTGTCTTCTGCTCGGATCCAGGGTCGGTTCGCAGACTGATTAGTATCTGCGACCAGTTTGAGTCGGCCACGGGAGCCAGGGTGAACCGCAGGAAGAGCGAGGCCATGCTCTTTGGCAACTGGCCCGACAGATCTTCCGTCCCCTTCACCATCAAGCCTGACTTCATGAAGGTGCTGGGGATCTGGTTCGGGGGGGCTGAGGCATGTAACAAAAATTGGCTGGAGCGGATAGCCAGGGTGGGGAGGAAGCTGGAGCTGTGGAGGCAACGCTCCCTCTCCATAACGGGAAAGAATTTGGTCATCAGGTGTGAGGTGCTCTCGGGACTGCTGTACTTGGCACAAGTGTGGCCTGTCCCTCCCTCATACGCCACAGGGATCACCTGGGCCATCTTCCAGTTCATCTGGGGGTCGAGGATGGACCGGGTGCGACGGGCCACAATGTACAAGTCGGCAGACAACGGGGGAAAAGCGTGCCCAACGTCGCCCTCATTCTGATGGCCACCTTCATGTGTGGCTGCATCAGGCGGAGTGTAGAGCCAAGGCACGTGGGCACCAAGTGTCACTACCTGCTGAGGTTCTACCTGTCCCCGGTGTTGAGAAGGATGGGCCTGGCGCAGGTGCCACGCAATGTGCCAGTCAGCTGGACATTGCCGCCCCATCTGTCGTCGGTGGAAGGGTTTCTTCCAGACCCAACACCTTTGACCACATGTCCATCAGGCAGTGGTCAGCACAGAATGTCTGCAGGCACTGCAGGGAAAGGACTCTATGGACCCGGTGGCGTGGTTCCCTGAGCAGACTGCCCAGCTTGCCTGGCAAAATGCCTCATCGCCAGAACTCACCAACAAGCACCAAGACCTGGCTAGGCTGGCGGTGAGGGGAGCCCTCCCAGTCAGATCCTTCCTGCACCGTCGGAACCTCACTGCCAGCGCACGCTGCCCTCGGGACGGCTGCTATGGCAAGGAGACGGTTTTGCCCACCTCTTTACAGAGTGTGGGTTTGCTAAAAGAGTCTGGAGAAAAATGCAAGGGTCCCTGGTACGCTTTATCCCGAACAGCTCCGTCACAGAGGACTCGGTGATTTACGGACTGTTCCCAGGGACACATTCAGAGGCTGACATCGAGTGCTGCTGGAGGTCATCAACTCAGTAAAAGACGCCCTTTGATCTGCCCGAGCATTGTTCACCACCCAGCAGAGCGAGATGTCCGTCAGGGAATGTTGCCGACTGGCCGCTCTGCAGACTGCAGGAGTACGTGCTGAGGGACGCACTGAAGCTCGGTGCAGCCAACGCCAAGGCTCGGTGGGGGAGGGCCATAGTCTAACGCCCTTCCGCTGCTGGACATGGGGGGTACGGTATGGTGGAGACGCCCCTCAATATAAGGGAAGGTATCCCACGCCACTGTGGCACGAGTGGGGGACTGATTTGTGGAAATTTGGGGGAAAGAAATGTCTAAACTGTATTGATCTATTGTACAGCCTCCGAAAATGTCGGATGGATTTTCCGCAAGGTTAATGTATTGTATATATATTTATCATTCGAATAAAGTATATTTTGAAATTTAAAAAAAAAGAACTCCGGCGTCAGGTGTAAAGTCCTTAGCGACATGAAAATGTCTGGAGCGGCCACTCCCTCCCCGGTGACCGCGGCACCCAAAGTCCTCAGGCCGCGCTGGTTGGAGCTCTCACTCTGGCGATCTCGGATCCCAGACTCCGTGGTGTTTTAAATCCAGCGCCGCCCGCGGCTGGACGCCCTCAGCCACAGCTCCGCGATGTTGGGAGTCAGTGGTCACAGCACTCCAGAGCTTACCGCACGCGACCTGGGTAGGGCATCGCCCGCTCCTTGATGGTGTCCCAGCGCTGGTCCGCCGCCAAAGCTGTAGTCCCGGCAGGAAACGCCGCTCCAGTCCGATGGTAGGCCGCACGGAGAGGACGAAGATGCAATTCGGAGGAAAACCGCAGAAATAAAGTTTCCCCCTTCCCCTCCACCCACCCACCACATAAAAGACCTACAACAAACATTTTGATCTAACAGGACGATTGCCTACCAAGGATGATTGAATTAATATATGAGGAGCGTTTGAAGTCTCTAGGCCCGTACTCTCTTGAGTTTAGAAGGATGCGGGGGGGATCTTATCTTAATGAAACAATGGATAATGAAAGGCTTAGATAAAGTGGACGTAGAAAGGATGTTTCCAGTAAAGGGAGAGCCTCTAGAACCAAAGGGCACAGTCTCAGAATAAAAGGACAACCTTCAGAATGGAGATGAGGAGGCATTTCTTTAGCAGGAGGGTGATGAATTTGTGGAACTCATTGCCACATACAGCTGTGGAGGCCATCATTGTTTTTTTATTAAAGAAGAGATTAATAGATTTTTAATTAGTAAATGTGCCACAGGATAGGGGGAGAAGGCAGGAGAAAGGGGATGAGAGGGAAAAATAAATCAGCCTCGATTGAATGGTGGAGTAGACTTGATAGGCTGAATGGCCTAGTTTTGCTCCTATGTCTTAGGGTTTTATGGTCTAATCTCCAACCACACAATTCACTGGGACTTCTACACTTTTCCAACTCTTGGGTTTTGCACATCTCTAATTTTCTATACTCAATCTATGGCACCCGCATCTTCAGGTCTGTAATTCCATTCAAATTCCCTGTGCCTAGCTACAGTTCCCTTATTTAAAACAATAAAATTGTGAGGCTGAGCTGGTGCAGAAACGCCTTTAGCGTAGTGCAGCCTACCCACCTTCTGATCAAGGCTTCAAGGTATACTCACATGCCTCCTGGAGGTATTGTGTCATGTACCATCTTCTCAGTGGAGTGTTCTCACTCACACGTGCAGGCGCAGATGCACACGAGCGTGTGCTTACACATGCACACACACATGCACACATGTGCACACACACATATATGCACACACACACACATACATGCACATGCACATATGCACATGCACACGCATGAGCATACACAAACACAGTTTCTAATGGTCGCTGGGGCAACGTAAAAGTAAATCATAACACCAAGTACTTTACAGTCCTTGATTTGATGTCTGCTCTCCTGCCAACAATTGTCTTCACTTCACACAGCTGAACCTGGCATTTCATAGCATAATGGGGAACCATTCTGTTTTCTCAACCAGCACAATTTAACGGGACCAGAGTGTGCTGGGTAGTTATTTCTGGTGTTACTTCTTCAAGATGTTCGTGCGATTGTGTGCATTTTTGGATCGCTGTATAGTTGGCTGAAGTGTTGCGGATCTACAGGGAGTTACATGTATTCTTCTGTGGATTGAAAATCTTTTGCTATTTTGAAAGAATAAAAGGAGGAAACGAAAGCAAAACAGCTGAGGAGACAATGAGGAGAAGAAGGAGAAAGGGCAACATTTGATTAAGGAAGCAATTCTCTAACAGCTATTTAATTAAGGAACAATACATAGGATTTTTGTTTCAGAAAAGATGTCAGTTATAAAATCAGCAGCAGCCACAACTGTAACAACAAATCCAAATTACAGGCAGCAATGTCAATGATAGTCAAGGTGAGCAAAGATAGCACAACACCACACAGGAATAGGCCCTTTGGCCAATAATGACTGTGCCACAATGGTGCCAAATTAAACCAACCCCATCCGCCTGCACATAATTCATATCCTTCTATTCCCTCTCTGTTTATGAGTCTGTCTAAATGCCTCTGTGGTTCATAAATGATGGGAGCAGAATTAGGCCATTTGGCCCAACGAGTCTACTCCGCCATTCAATCATGGCTGATCTATCGCTTCCTCCTAACCCATTCTCCTGCCTTCTCCCCATAACTTCTGACACCTGCACTAATCAAGAAACTATTTCTGCCTTAAAAATATCCACTGACTTGACCTCCATACCTTCTGTGGGAAAAAAAAAATCCACAGATTCACCAGCCTCTGACTAACAAATCCCTCCTCATCTCCTCCCTAAAAGAACATCCTTTAATTCTAAGGCTATGACCTCTAGTCCTAGACTCTCCCACTAGTGGAAACAGCCTCTCCACATCCACTCTATCCAAACCTTTCACTATTCTGAACATTTCAATGAGGTTCCCTCACATTCTTCTAAACTCTAGCAAGTAGAGGCCCAGTGCCATCAAACATTCATCATATGTTAATCCATTCGTTCCTGGTTGTGTCGACTTCCACTATCACCACATCCCACCAGTGTGGGCCAGGCATCTACCACTCTCTGCTTCGCACAACTCCTTTAAACTTGCCCCTCTCACCTCAAAGTTGAGAGGGGTGGCCTCTCTGGCCAGCAGCAGCCAGAACAGCTTCACATGGCTGGCTCCGCTGAGAAGCAGGATAGAGCTAAGTCTTGGTGAATAATTAAAATAGGGGGCACTCTATTCAAGGGTTCATGCATCTGAATTGGAGGGGGATCAATATCATTGCAGGGACGTTCACTACGTCTCCTCAGAAAAGGTGGAACTGGAATGGCAGAGGGCTGGTAACCAGAGCAACAGGTCAGCAAGTGAAGGAACTGATGGGTAGGTACAGGTTATGTCATGTAAATCTGAAAGGATGGATAGGCAGGGACAGGTTAATGAATATGATGAAACTGATAGGCTGAGGCGCCTTCATCTTAACGTAAGATGCACTATGGGTAAAGCAGATGAATCTACAGTCTGAATCTGTGCTAGGAACAATGATGTTGTGACCATTATGGAGATTTAGCTGCAAGAATGTGAGGACTGGAGCTCCATGTTTCAGTGTTTTGATGTTTCACACATGATAGAGAGGAAGGTAAACAGGTGGAGGTTGCTCTACTAATCAGGGAGAATGTCACTGTTGCACTCAGAGAAAACACATAGGAGGGATCATCCAGTGAGGCAAGATGGCTAGAGGTCAAACATTAGAAAGACACAATCATTCTGAAGGGATTATACTATAGGTGTCCCAATAGCCAGTGAGAGATAGAGGAACAGATATGTAGACAGATTATTATGGAAAGATCTAAAAGCAACAGGTTTGTAATAGTGGGTGACTTTGACTTCCCCAATATTGATTGGGACTTCCTTAGTACAAGAGGCATTTACGGGGCAGAATTTATTAAGTGTATCCAAGAATGTTTCTTGCATCAATGTGTGATTAAGCCAACCAGGGATGTGGACATACTGGACCTTTATTGGAAAATGAGCAAGGCCAGGTGATTGGTGTTTGAGTGGGAGAGCAATTTTGGAATAGTGATCACAACTCCTTATGTGTTAAAATAGATTATGAATAAGGCTTTGGTTCTGAATAAGGTTTGGACCTTGGGGGGAATTACTGAATTGGGAGAGGGCAAATTACAACATTGTTAGGCAGGGGCTAGGACAGGTAAATTGGAAGCAACTGCTATTGTGTAACTCCACATCATTTAAAGACCAGTCTTTCAGAGTTCAGGACCAGCTTGTTTCAGTAAGGGGGAGGGGCAAGGATGGCAAAGTAATGGGAGTCTTAGATGAAAAGAGAGGTAAGTTTGGTCAAAAAGAAAAAAATAAGCGTATATAAGGTTTAGAAACATGAAATCAGACAGGGTATTTGAGGAATATAAAGAAAACGGAAAATAATTCAAGTAGAGTGTTGGGAGGACCAGAAAGAGCAGACAATATCAGATTAAACCCCAAAGGTATTCTATGTCTAATTAAAAAATAAGAGGGTAATTAGGGAGAAGAGAAAACCACTCAAGGATAAAGGAGGGATCATATGCTTGGAGTAAGAAGATACAGGAGAGGTACTAAATGATTAATTTGCATTGGTATTCACCAAGATACATAGAGATCAATGTGGGATACACTAATATGGAGGAAGAGTGCCATGTTGGCTGGAGGTCTGTGACCAGTGCTGTTCTCTAGGGATCCTAGTTTGGACATCTGTTGTTTGTGATGTATATAAATCACTTAGATAAACATGTAAATTGGTTGGTTAATAAGCATGCAGATCACCAGAATTTGGTAGAGTTGTGCACAGTGAAGTAGGCCGCCAAAGTATACAGCAGGATATAAATCAATTTCAGATATGGGCAGAGAAAGGGCAGATGGTATGTACTTATGATTAATATGAAATGATGCATTGGGAGGTAAAATATAAGGGGAAAATATGCAGTAAATGGCATGACCTTTACAGTATTGATGCACAGATTGTCTTGGAGATCAAGTCCATGACTCCCTGACAGTGGCAACACAGCCAGATAGAGTGGTGAAAAAGGCAAATGATATGCTTGCCTTTATTTGTAAGTGCATTGAGTATAAGTGACAGGACTTTGGTTAAACCCCTGTCTCACGGTGCGAGTTGACCCACGAGTGACCCAGAGTTGTCACTCGCAGTAATCACGTACACTAGACGTAGCGGGAACGTCGGAACTCTTGCGAGCAACTTAGCGACTCGTGGTGCTAACGGCAGGTACCCGTGAAACTTGGTAACTCGTGAAAAAAATCAAACATGTTTGATTTTTTCCACGAGTCAAATTTACAGTTCAAGTTAAAAATTGAAACATTTTAAACTCGTTTATAACGTGGTGGCCCGTGCGTTTACCTTAAGTGATTCGTGAGTCTACCGTGGGAACTCTTTTAACTCAGCGGGCAGGCAGCATCTCTGGAGAGAAGGAATGGGTGACGGAATGACATTTCCAAATTTCTCCAGCCCCATGTGTTCATTTTTTTTCAACTAGCATCTGCCCTTTCTTGTGTATGTCATTATTTGTATCTACAGTGCCTTGTGTCTTGGCAATTCATGATTCACACACACACAATGCTGGGGTAACTCACACACACACACACACACACACAATGCTGGAGTAACTCACACACACACACACACAATGCTGGAGTAACTCACACACACACACACACACACAATGCTGGAGTAACTCACACACACACACGAACAATGCTGGAGTAACTCTCGCACACACACAATTCTGGAGTAACTCAGCGGGACAGGCAGCATCTCCGGAGAGAAGGAATGATGATGTCTCGGGTCGAGACCCTTCCTTAGACCACCACCCAGAGATGCTGCCTGTCCCGCTGAGTTACTCCAGCATTTCGTCTATCTTTAAACCAGCATCTGGACTTCCTTCCCACATAATAACCAATGAGATTCCCCACTAAATTTCCGTGTCCTCATTGTTCCCCTCTCTGTCTTCCCCAGACCTGTATATATGTATATGTGTATGTGTATATGTGTATGTGTATATGTATATATACTTTAATATATATATATATAATATATATAATATATATATATATATATATATATATATATATATATATATATATATATATATATATATATATATATATATATATAGTATATATATATGACATATATATATATATATATATATATATATATCCCCCTATTTCAAATATAATATATATATATATATATATATATATAGTGTATATAATGACATTATATCTGTGTATAAAAGAGTCAGAGCTGCTTCCTTCCTCAAGTGGCGGCCAGTTCTGCTGTCCTGTGCCCGGAGCGCTGCGGCATCCACCCAAGCTAATTCACTCCCTGGCCACAATAAAACCATATAGCAATGACAGCACGGAAACAGGCCATCTCTGACCTTTTACTCCGTGCCGTTTACTGTCACCTAGTCCCATCTACCTGCACTCAGACTGGAGCGTGGCAAGTGGGTTACTGACCCCAATCCCCTCCTTCACAACGCCAGACTCCCCAAATACTATGAACTGAGCTCTTCCCCCACCCTGGGAAATACAGTATTTAAAAACATAAAGCACCAAGAAATGCACTTACCACATTATTGGTTACTGGAGGGTGCGCATTTTCCCTTTGTAGGTCGTATCAATAGATGCGGCCGCGCTGAATTAACTCAAAGCCACAGGATGGAGATATATTTTAACATTGTTGCTTTATTAAAACATACCTTAATTCACGGTTGACTCAAGAGTAACGGGAGAGGAACTTGGTAACTCGGGAGAGGAACTTGGAACATCGCAGAAATGACATACCCGTGGGAACTCGGTTAAACACTTGAACATAAACTTGAAGTCTCGTACACAACCACGAGTCTTTCACTCGGGGTACCTCGTGGGTCAACTCGCACCGTGAGACAGGGCCTTTAGGCTGCATTTGAAGTATTGTGTGCAGTTCTGGTTGCCACATTGCAGGAAGAATGTGGAGGCATTGGAAAAGGGGCAGAGGAGGTTTACCAGGATTATGCCTGGATTAGAGAGTAAACGCTACAGGGAGAAGTTGGACAGACCTGAATTGTTTGCTCTGGAATGCAAGAGGTTGACGGGAGACCTCATATAAAATTATGAGAGGCATGGATAAGGTAGACAGTCAGGACCTATTTCCCAGAATGCAAATATCAATTGCAAGAGGGCATGGCTTTAAGTGAGAGGGGGAAAGTTTAATGAAGATGTGCAGGGCAAGTTTTTTTTGGTAGGTGCCTGGAACATGCTGCAAGGGGTGGTGCAGATACAATAATGACACTTAAGAGACTTTTGGATAGGCATGTGAGAATGCAGGAAATGAAGGGATTGTGTCGCTTGCAGCAGAAGGGATTTGTTTAATTTGACATCATGTTTAACAGAGACCTCATTGGCCGAAAGGGCCTGTTTCTGCACTGTACTGATCAATATTCTATGCCTCGTAGTATTTAGCATTTCTACCCTTTATATCTACGCTATCAATGCCCCTCATAGTTTTATAAACTTTTATCGGCTCTCTTCTCAGCCATTGATGCTCCAGGGAAAACAATTCAAGTTGGTCCAATCTCTGCTTGTAGCTAATATCCTCTAATACAGGCAGCATTCTGGTGAGCCACTTCTGCCCCCTCTCCAAGGTTTACATCCTTCCTGTAAAACAGCGACCAGAACTGCACAAAATACTCCAAATCAAATTAGTTTATTGTCATATACACCAAGGGACAATGAAATTCCTTGTACACAAGATGAGTAAACGGCATACATACAGTGATGTTAAATTCAACAATAAATACAGCCCAGACTCCCCACATTTGATCCATCACATTTCAAGTTGCCTCAAAAAATGTCACACCCCACCCCTCATTCCTTCTTCTCCCTGCTCCCATTGGGCAGAAGGTACAGAAGCTTGAAAGCACAGGCCACCAGAATCAGGATCAGCTTTGTCCCCTCCATTATCAGGCTTCGGAATATTCCTTCCATAAGTTGGGCAATGTCCAATTCACTTCTTCCGGCTTGCAGACACTGTGCTTTGTCTACGGAACTAGTGCTCTTCAGTACTAAGATCTATATTCTGCACTCAAGAACTCTCCCTTTGCACCACCTATTGCACTTGAGTTTGACAATTGAATTTATGTAGAGTATAACCTGATCTGATTGATTAGCATGCAACACATTTTTTTCACTCAATACAAGTGACAATATTAAATCTAAACCTTTATCACGTCTATATCTCTCCTTTCCCTTTCCCCTGACTCCCAATCAGAAGAAGGGTCTTGACCCTTTGTTTAACGTGTCCTTTCCTTGCAACTGTAACACTGCATTCAGCACTCATTTAGTCTCTATTATTTTCTCATTTATTATCTCTTTTGCACTATTTGATGTACTCGCGTATTGTGAACAGTGAATAAGGTTGTCAAAGATATAACAAGATATAGACCAGTTGCAGAGATGGGTAGAGAAATGGTAAATGTGTAGCATGAAATGTAGAAATGGAAAAAGTGTGTAGGAAGGAACTGCAGATGCAGGTTTACACCGAAGATAGACACAAAATGCTGGAGTAACTCACTGGGTCAGGCAGCATCGCTGGAGGAAAGGAATAGGTAAAGTGATAGTAGGGTATAGGTGATTGGCAGATGTGGATAAATGCTAGAAATGAAAAGGAGACAAAAGGGTGACAGAATAGGATAAAAGGTGACAACAAGGAGACGAGACAAAAGGTTATTGATAAGGTGAGGTTTTATTTTAATTTTATTTTTATTTAATTCTTTATTTCGAACAGAATAAAACAATAAAAAGCAAGTGTGAAACACTATACAAAAAACAAAACAAGAATATTTATAAAGTGTCATAAACAGTATCTATAAATAAATGAAATCGTATGTGTCCGAAAAGGAGCAGGAAGAAGCCAAAGCTTATTAATTCCCACCCCTTATTCAACTGCTTATAATTATCTTATACAAATTTAGCAGCTATATGTACACCATATGTACACCAGCAGCTATATGTACACCAAATTATTTACATTTATACACTAATCAGATATTTACAAAACCATACAAAAAAAGAGAGAAAAAAAGAAAAAAAAAAAGAAAAAAGAAAAGAAAAAACCCTCATATACTATACAGTATCTCTTAGTCATATATACAACCCATCACCCTATAATCACCCTTCCCAATACAATCAGTATAACAAATATCCCACTCACAATCATCTATCCTCATGCCAATATCCTTTAAAAAAAAGTGTTTTTGTACATCTTTTTAAACTGAATTATGTTTGTGCTAAGTTTTATCTCCTGTTCCAGACCATTCCATAAATTCACCCCACAGATTGCTATGCATATACTTTTAAGAGTTGTTCTGACATTGAGTTTTTTTAAATTATGTTCCCCTCTCAAATTATACCCACCCTGTCTTTCCATAAACAGTTTTTGTATATTTCCTGGAAGTAAATTATTTCTTGCTTTGTACATGATTTGTGCAGTCTTAAATTTAACCAGATTGGTGAACTTCAGTGTATGTGACTTTAAGAATAATAAATTGGTATGTTCAAGATATCCAACATTATTGATAATTCTTATTGCTCTTTTTTGTAATGTACATAACAAAGGTTTGAAAGATCAATGGAATGTAAAGTCAGAGATAGGGATATGGGTGGAAGGGGGAAAGGGGGTGGAATAGTGGGACATTGGATGTGCACCAGGTCAAGCAACTTCTCTAGAGGAAATGGATAGATGACATTTCAGAACAGTACCATTCAGACTGATCATAGTGGGGGAGAGTAAGAAGGAGAACGGAGAGAAGAAAAAGAGGTGGACACAAAATGCTGGACTCACTCAGTGGGACAGGCAGCATCTCTAGAGAGATAGAATGGGCGACATTTTGGGTTGAGACCTTTCTCCAGAAAGAAAAAGAGATTGTGATTACAACTCCATAAATTTTAAATTGGAGAATTCAATGTTTATTGAATTTAATTCAGACTGGAATAATTAGATATGCAATAGTAATCAAGTTCAGGATTTTGGAGTTTATAGAGTGTTGCTGAGATTTTCTGTTGGAAAAGCATTCTGGAACCAATCAAGTGGCAGTTTATATGAGACTCGATATGGTGGAAAGGGAGAGGATTAACTAATGTTTATTGTGAAGGCACCCTGAGGTATCAGCAATCATTGAACTTGAAAGAGGAATCAATCCAGGACTAGTATTTTAATTTAAGTAAGGACAATTATGAGCACTCTGCTCGGAGATGCAAAGGGATCTGTATATCCGAGGGCATGAATTACAACAGGCTGGTATTCAGCTACAAGTAATTAACAAAGCTAACACATCTTATCATTTATCTCTGGAGAATTAAATACAAAGGTAGGGAGGCAATGAGGTATTGACTGGGCAGCATTGGGGCTCTTCTTTTGGAAGGGTTGAAAAGCATTGAAAACTGTTCAAAGAAAGTTTGTTTGACCAATTAACGAATTGTACATTTCCTTGATCACCATCTGCTTTGATCTGTTCTTTTCACACCTTACGTGTTCTTTGTATCCTTCCGTATCTCGTTTCCCTGTCCACTGCCTCTCAGTCTGAAGAAGGGTCTCAACCTGAAACGTCACCCATTTCTTCTGTCCAGAGATGCTGACAGTCCAGCTGAGTTACCCCAGCATTTTGTGTTTTCCTTGAAAAGGATACGTTGTTTTATGAAGAAAGATGGGACAAACTAGATTTACATCTGCTGGAGTTTGTAATATTGAAGCGAGACTGGATTGAAACAAAATAGATTTCTGAGGGGTATTTACAGGGAGGATATGGATAGAATATCTCCTCTAGCATGAGAATCTAGACCCAGGAGTTATTGTTGGATCGTAAGGGGATGCCCATATAAGACTTGTGGATAGTCTGACTCGAGGAAGGACTATATTGGACCTTGTACTAGGAAATGAGCCTGGCCAGGTGACTGTTCCGGTGGAAGAAGAATTTGGAGATATTGATCACAATTCCATAAGTTTTAAGATTATTTTGAATAGGGACAGGTCTGGATGTTGGATGTTGGGTGCTTAATTTGGACAAATTGGGAGCAGTTGTTATTGGGTAAATCCACAGATGAGACGTGGAAGTCCTTTGAAGAGCATTTGATCAAAATGCAGGATCACCATGTTCCAGCAAGGAGGAGGAATAAGGATGGCAAGCTAAAGGATGATGAAGGAAGTTGTAAACTTGGTCAGGAAGAAAAGGAAGCATATGTCAGGTTTAAGAAGATGACATCAGACGGGGCATATGAGAAATATAAAGCGAGTAAATAATAATATAAAGCGAGTAAATCGGCTTGTATTCGCTAGAATTTAGAAGATTGAGGGGGGATCTTATAGAAACGTACAAAATTCTGAAGGGGTTGGACAGCATAGATGCAGGAGGTTTGCTCCCGATGTTGAGGAGGTCCAGAACAAGGGGTCACAGTCTAAGGATAAGGGGGAATTTCTTTAGGATTGAGATGAGGAAAACATTTTACACACAGAGAGTGGTGAGTCTCAGGAATTTTCAGCCACAGAAGGTAGTTGAGGCCAGTTCATTGGCTATATTTAAGAGGGAGTTAGATGCAGCCCTTGTGGCTAAAGGGTTCAAGGGGTATGCAGAGAAGGCAGGTACAGGATACTGAGTTGAATGATCAGCCATGATCATATTGAATGGCGGTGCAGGCTCGAAGGGCCGAATGGCCTACTCCTGCACCTATTTGTCTGTCTATAAGAAATCAAGCAGGTGATTGGAAGGGCCAAAAGGGGCCATGAAATGTCATTGGTGAGGCAGATTAAGGAAAATCCCAAAGCATTTTATGCAAATGTTAAAAATAAAAGGGAATCCAGGGAGAAGGTAGGACCGCTCAAAGATAAAGGAGGGAATCTATGTATGGAATCGCAGGATGTAGGTGAGGTACTAAATGAGTACTTTGCATCTGTATTCACAAAGGAAAAGGACTTGGAAGGCAGCAAGATCAGTGTGGTGAATACAAATATGCGAAGGTAGTTTGAAATTAAGGAGACTCTTGAAAAAAAATTAAGGTAGATAAGTTCCCAGGGCCTAATGGGATCTATCACAGGTTATTGAGGGAGGCAACAGAGTAGATTGTGGGGTCTTGACGAGGATCTTTGTTATTTCACTAGCCACAGGTGAGGCCCCGAAGGACTGGAGATTGGCCCATAATGTTCCTTTGTTTAAGAAAGAAAGTAGAGAGAATCGAGGGAACAATAGGCAAGTGAGCATCACGTCAGAGATAAGGAAATTATCGAAGATAATTCTTCGAGATAGGATTTACTCCCATTTGAAAGAGAAAGGCCTAGTTAGGGATAGACAGCATGGCTTTGTAACTGGCAGGTCATATATCACTAACTTGATTGAGTTTTTTGAGGAGGTGACAAAGGACATAGGGTCATAAGTGATAGGATTAGAATTAGGCCATTTGGCCCATCAAGTCTACTTCACCATTCAATCATGGATGATCTATCTCTCCCTCCTAACCCCATTCTCCTGCCTTTTCCCCATAATCTCTGACACCTGTACTAATCAAAGATCTATCTATCTATCTGACTTGGCCTCTACAGCCTTCTGTGGCAAAGAATTCCACAGATTCACCACCCTCTGACTAAAGAAATTTCTCCTTTTCTCCTTCCTAAAAGAACGTTCTTTAATTCTGAGGCTACGACCTCTCGTCCTATAGTCTCCCACTAATGGAAACATCCTCCCCACATCCACTCAATCGAACCTTTCACTATTCTGTATGTTTCAATGAAGTTCCCCCTCATTCTTCTAAACTCCAGCGAGTACAGGCCCAATGCTAACAAACGCTCATTGTAGGTTAGCCTACTCATTCCTGGGATAATTCTTGTAAACCTCCTCTGGTACCTCTCCAGAGCCAGCACATCCTTCCTCAGATATTGTGCCCAAAATTGCTCACAATATTCTAAATGCGGCCTTACCAGCGCCTTATAGAGCCTCAGCATTACATCCCTGTTTTTGTATACAAGCCCTCTTGAAATAAATGCCAGCATTGCATTTGCAAGGAGATTGATGAATGTAAGGTGAAGGTAGGATGTTGTATACATGGATTTTAGTAAGACTTTGATAAGGTCCCCTCATGATAGGTTGATCCAGAAGATTAAAAAGTACGGGATTCACGATGACCTGGTTGTATGGATTCCGAATTGTTTTATTCAAAGAAGACAGAGGGTTGTGGTGAAATGTAGATATTTTGGCTGGTCAATGAGTATGTTTGATGATGACACCAACATTTGAGAAGTTGCAGGCATGGAGGAATGTTGTCAGAAGGTACAGAGGGATATAGATCAGCTATTTTCCCTCTTCTCCCCTCTCCCATCAGGCAAGAGGTATAGAAGTGTGAAAACGCACACCTCCAGATTCGAGGACAGTGACTGCCCAGCTGTTATCAGGCAACTGAACTGTCCAACCAACAACTGGAAAGCAGTCTTGAGCTACTATCTACCTCATTGGAGACCCACAGACTACCTCTGATTGGATTTTACTGGATTTATCGTGGACTAAACATTATTCATGTTTTTCCATTTATTATGTATTTGTACCATGTTGACAGCTCGAGTGTAATCATGTTTTCTCTTTCCGCTGACTGGTTCGCACCCAACAAAATGTTTTCACTGTACATCAGTAGACGTGACATTAAACTAAACTCTAACTCAACAATTGTGGCAGGACAGTTGATTGTAATAAGAGATGATTTCCTTGCCTATGTTTGGCCTGACAGAGAGGCCATGGGATTCGGAGACAATATAGAGCTCCCAGGGTTCACACTCACCCACCTGTATGTCACTCTCGGGTAGTCAGTCCCACCTGTTAACTGTTTAATTGCACACTCCCCCACCTTTCCAATTAGTTGTAGCACTTCCTCTGTGCTTTTATCTGATACTTTCATTGTGGGTAGTCAGTCTCATACCCAGCAACTGTAAAGGGGGAATCTGTCAAGTTATCTGTAATCATAATATCTCTAATAATAGGCTGTCAACTGGTTACTCTGTTGCTCAGCTCTCCCAATTTAGACACTGGTCCATGAGAAATGAATGCGAGGAGTTTGGGAGGTCCACTGGGTTGGGAATAACTTTGCCACGTGTAAATTGGTGTCGAGATTGATGCCAGATGATCCATCCTGAATTCTACTTTTTCTGCTTTAATACAGCAATAGTACAACTGAATGGAACAGTGCAAAGAACAGTAAATTGGGTAGCAACTAAAAACAGGCACAGCCATCATGATATGCTCCTCTTTGACCCAGTTCAGGCAGCCCACCAACTTGTAATGATTGCAGTTTCCAGCTATCGATGGTCAAAAAGTTGTGTGCCCATGAAACGGAGAGTACATTGAGATGCAACAAATAATGGAAGTTATTGTGTAGACAATTGTAGCTTGCTAAACAATGGTACAATACAGGAGAAATTGAGCTCCACGATATTTTAATGTTATTCTGGTGGCCTTGATGGAAAAGACCACAAAGAGATGTCAATTATCCGTAGAAGATTCGGAGGTCCTCAGCCCACCCACTGTTAAAGCAGTAGGGGGAGAGGCAATGGCGTACATCTCCACCTCTACTCTATCTACTTCAACATGGATTTGTGCCTGGAAGGTCATGTTTGACAAACCTTCTTGAATTTTTTGAAGCGGTAACTAGGGAAATTGATGAGGGTAAAGCAGTGGATGTTGACTATATGGATTTCAGTAAGGCCTTTGACAAGGTTCCCCATGGAATTGGATTAAGAAGGTTCAATCTTTGGGTGTTAATGGCGGAGTAGCAAGATGGATTCAACAGTGGCTGAATGGAGATGTCAGAGAGTAATGGTGGATGCTGTTTGTCAGGTTGGAAGCCGGTGACCAGTGGGGTGCCTCAGGGATCTGTGTTTCCTCCACTGTTGTTTGTCATGTACATCAATGATCTGGATGATGGGGTGGAAAATTGGATAAGTAAGTATGCAGATGATACTAAGATAGGTGGTATTATGGATAATGAAGTAGATTCTCAAAGTCTACAGAGAGATTTGGGCCATTTGGAAAAGGGCTGAAAGATGGCAGATGGAGTTTAATGCTGATAAGTGTGAAGTGCTACATCTTGGCAGGACAAATCACAGGAAACACTGATGCCTGACAACAGGGATGTGGCTCTGACCCCTTGATATATAAATCTTCTATCCTCTCTCAGGGTGACAAGCATCTAATCCCACCACTGCTACTCAGTCAGTGCCATTGTCTGAACCTTTTAGTCAGCCTGCCTAGATTCCATCATCCATGATAGAAATGTGCAGTGCAACACCAGGCTTTTTAATCAGCACAGCCTGAGGTCATCTTGCATGACCTTCCTGCAACATCTCCCCTGCAAGTTCACAACCTTCCACATATCATGCTGCAGTCACTGGTGTAGCATTGCAAAGGATCACTGAAACAGGCTCAAGAACATGGAAGGCAAGTATAATGTGAGTCATTAATAACTCTATCTACTGACTGGAATATTTTGATCCAGTTTCTTTCCACCATTTGACATCAGGTCCTGGATGAAGTACAGATAGACATCATACTTTTCAACCCAGTGTTCTGGCACGTTCTTGTTACTTAATATTACTGATTATTAAGTTATTGTACTGCTGATTGTTGTATATTTATTTCTGTTTCATTGTATTAATGGGGCTATAAGGCTGCAGCAAGTATGAAATTAATTGTCCCATTGCTGGTACGTATGACAATTAAATTCTCTTGACTTGATGCCTACACCAACACACATTTAGCTAATATTGGCTGAAAGTTACATAGAACAGACCCTACAATGTACAATGTCTATTCTGAACATGATGTAAGGTTAAACTAATCCTTTCTGCATGAACATGATCCATATTCTTTCATTTTGTGCATAATTGACATCTAAAACTCATTGTTTCTGCTTCCACTACAACCCTAGCAGTGCATTCCAAGCACCTTAGTACTCTGTAAAACAACCTACCCCACACATCTCCTTTAAACTTTCCTCCTCTCACCATAATTATGTGCTCTCTAGTCTTTGACGTTTCCACCTTGGAAAAAGATTCTGACACTATCCAAACTATGCCTCTCCTGATTTATAAACTTCTATGAAGCATACATTCAATTGGACAACTCGCTTTTGTAAATGTAAAATGATATGTACACTGTGCACTGAAATTAAAACTATTTTGACATCCATAGAACCTAGTCTGTTAAACATGATTCCAAACATGAACTCACTAATGCAATCCAGTTCCCCCACAAACAAACTGAGGAAATTAGGCCCCCTCCTGTTCAATTACTGTAAAAGCTTTGTTGACTCTCACTGAATAAGAGAGAGCAGCAACACGACTGATGGCATAAAATCGGCACTAATTTCATAATGGAAAAATGTATATTTGTTGCAGTCCTATATTTCAGTTAACCATGCACTATAATGCATAACAGTTGGCACTGAGAGACAATAGACAATAGGTGCAGGAGTAGGCCATTCAGCCCTTCGAGCCAGCACCGCCATTCAATGTGATCATGGCTGATTGTCCACAATCAGTACCCCGTTCCTGCCTTCTCCCCATATCCCTTGACTCCGCTATCTTTGGCAGTAAGTTAGGTGATGGGTCCAGTTTGAAATCATGCTCAACAATCTCAAATTAATTCCTATTCAGTGGAGCTGAATTCTGAAAGAAGAATAGATCCTGCAGCTAGTGTAATATCCTGGGTTTTGTGTTACCAACCAGAATAAATTTCTCAACAAATGGCAACAGGGATATGTTGCTCAGTGTGGGCAAGTTGAGCCGGAGAGCCTGCTTCCATGCTGTATGACTCCAAATAGTACATTTTCTATTTAGGTAACCTGGTAGCAATGTTACAAAACCTACCTTCAGCGGCGTTGCAGATCTGCCACTGGTCATGTGTGCGACTCTAAAGCCTTTGAGGGGGGGGGGGGGGGGGGGGGGGGGTGAGGATTAAGTTGCAGGTTTGTTTTGCTTGTCAGAGACCAATTTCCTCAAGCTGCTAGTCGATGAAGAAAAATCGATCAGACGTCCATTCCCATTTTTAAAAAAAATGTTAATCGCTGGACAACTTAATCACTGGACTAAAGTAAAAGGCGACTTCTAACGCCCTCAACGCCTTCAACGTGACGGATCGCAATATCAGGAAAAAAACAAAAGGTAAGTCGTGTATTTCACATATAATCTTGCTTCTTGGGGTGGCTTTAGTCTAATTTTACGATGCGAAAATGTTATTTAGTTCGGCCGTGTCTTGCCTGCCTTTATGGGCTTAAAATGCACGGCAACGGCAACGTTCCAATCAGTCACATTCCAGAAGCACCCACAATCATGGACAATTATGTCATAAGAGCATCTAAATCGTCTATATTTTGTGTTATTGTCTGTCCATAATCAATATTTTTATACTAAATATCCACAGTTTTAGTCACATGTATTGTGCAAAAAATAATCATTTTGATTAGATTGAGAGTGGATGTTTCTATATTAATTTATGGGAATCAAACATTAAATTCCTTTCATTTTTGCATATAAGTTCATGACAGTGAGATTTAAAAATCTTGTTATATTGTGAATTCTTGTGTGAATGGGATTAGTTTGTGATTTGGATATTGAGGCTACTTAAAAATGTTAGCCTTTTCTTAAGAAATTGATAGATGTTTAGATCTAGTAATTGAATTTAGATGAATTTAATTGATTTGATGAAACTGATGAATATGAATTTTTTGTTGGGTATTTACTATTGTTTTAGCATTTAACATTATCATTTCTACCTTTTTTCTAAAACTTCAAATAATAACTGGTTTCTGTTAATGCTGTTCAGTGTTTTTTTTCCTTTACATTTTAAACAGATGTCTCCGAAGAAGAAACGCAAAATTGTCAATCCAAATGCCCAGCAAAAGAGACTGATTTAGACAGCATTCACAGAGATTATCCGAATTTGGACTACTCCAAATGTGATGATCTACAGGACATTCTTAATGGGAAAGTAGTGGGCAGAAGGCATGTCATACATGGTTTGAAGAGCAAAAACTTGTAGTTTACAATGCCAAAATTGAAAAGTTGAAAACAAACAAGGTGTACAGAGTTGCTTATTGGTTACAATCTGAGGAGTATGATGATGCTACTGATTATGATATGCCAATGTACCAGCTAGCAACTGATCTTCTGCATAAAGACTTGGTCTATTGCTAGAAATTGTAATTAATTTACCTTTCTGTTATGGACTTACAGCATATAATACAATAGTATTAAAGTTCTGATCGTAAAAATATAACATTTTTGAATTTTCAAGGCAGTCTGGGTGTTTATTACTATTTCCGTCACAACGATCAATTTTGAAATTAGCTACAATTAGGTAACTAACTAATTAACCATATAACCATATAACAATTACAGCACGGAAACAGGCCGTCTCGGCCCTTCCAGTCTGTGCTGACCATTTGTTTTCCCCTAGTCCCATTTACCTGCACTCAGACCATACCCCTCCATTCCCTTCACGTCCATATACCTATCCACTTTACTCTTAAATGTTAAAATCGATCCTGCCTCCACCACTTCTGCTGGAAGCTCATTCCACACAGCCACCACCCTCTGAGTAAAGAAGTTCCCCCTCACGTTACCCCTAAACTTCTGTCCCTTAATTCTCATGTCATGCCCTCTTGTTTGAATCTTCCCTACCCTCAATGGGAAAAACGTATCCACGTCAACTCTGTCTATCCCTTTCATCATTTTAAAGACCTCAATCAAGTCCCCCCTTAACCTTCTGCACTCCAAAGAATAAAGACCTAACTTGTTCAACCTTTCTCTGTAACATAGTTGCTGGAACCCTGGCAACATTCTAGTAAATCTCCTCTGTACTCTCTCTATTTTGTTGACATCCTTCCTGTAACTAGGCGACCAAAATTATATGCTTTAATTTCAGGTCATCTAAGTAAGATGTTTTATATTTGTTTCAGAATGCTTCGATCTATAATAACTGAAAATTTTATTCAATTCTCTTAATTTTTAAGAAAGTTATGGGCTTTTGACTGTCCTCGATCACAGCTTTTGTGTTAAGTGAATGGAAAAGCAATAGGGAACAAGATGCTAATTTCAGGGTATGAAAATTGCCATAACATTTTTAATACTGAAGATATGAAAGTGAATGTTTATGCTTTATCTGATGGGATAAATTACAGGCTTGATTTTTAAAATCTCAAAATTTTGTAACATTCAAAACCTGGGTGTAAGAAAGGGAAGAAAACTCATCCCCATAACATTCTCTCGCGTCCCTTGCTAACCGAGCTTTTAACTAATTCTAGTGCAAGGAAAATTCTGAAGGACCTGAGACCTGAAACCTGCAAATACAATCCAGGTGTACAATAGTCAAAGTCGGCGTTGAAGCTTCATAAAGTGATCTCTACATTTTCAATGTTACCTCAATTTACTCCTTGATTAAAACTGTCAATTATTACATTGTGATCAAAAGTAACTGGTAGTTTGTTATATCTAACAGCATAAACCTGAGGATCTTTTGTTTTCTATAACATATTACATTTAATTTGCCTCATATTTTCCAATTCAACTTTGCCCTTCAGCAACCATAATTTCCATTGTCGACAAACTTTGGTGTGAAATTTGCACAAAAAAACAAGAAAGTCTTCCAGTACAACACAGTATACAGTAAACTGTGGTTCTTATGCTTAAGAATATTCTGAGTTTTGGTCCAAACACAAGTTGATGAAAACTAAGGAATAGGCGAGAAAAATGTTTATATTTACATCTGCCTGCTAAAAGGCCATTGTGAGGGCTGGGTGTAGATTAATGCATGTTGAGAGATAACTACAGAAGACAGGTTAATCTCGAAACACACAAGAGCAGTAATATAGCAGGTATTTTAGATTGTATTTGAGTTTGGTTTATTGTCACATGTACCGAGGTACAGTGAAAAGCTTTTTTGTTGCGTGCTAACCAGTATTCCTTCTTCATCCACTGAACGTACCAGGTACAAGCACAAAGTGTTTAATTTTAGTTCTAGTTTTAGTTTGGTTTAGAGAAACAATGTGGAAACAGGCCCTTCTACCCACCGAATCCACCTGATCATTGATCACCCACAACTCGTTCAATATTATCCCACTTTTGCATCCTACACTCTAGGGGAAATTTACTGAAGCCAATTAACCTACAAACCTGCACGCCTTTCAAATGTAGGAGGAAAGCAGTGCACCTAAAGAAAACCCACGGGGTCACAGGGAGAACGTAGAAACTCCACACAGACAGCACGCATAATCCGGATCAACCCCTGGTCTCTGATGCTCTGAGGCAGCAAGAGTGCCACTGTGCCACCCAGCATTTACTTACAAATGTAGGGTTGGCTTAAAGTTGCTTTTATCAGGGAATTTTTTTACAAGGGCTAGCCTGGTTTAGATATCAGAAAACATGGATTTCATAATCATAATAGTACTTTATTAGTCAAGTATATTTTGCAACATACGCTGTGGTGATGGGAAATAGTTCTGATTTAGACAGAATTGTTAATGCAGGGTGCACATTTTTACAAGTACCATTCCATCAGGCTTTCACAGTGATAAAAACTCACAAATGTTTTTCACTGATGACAATGGGTTTGCTCCCACATCTTTCAGGCTGCTGCTTGTTCTCAAATTGTTGCACATGTGTGCATTCCTCCTTCAAAGACTCCATAAGGTATACTTATGTACAAATAGGTTTGCAACTTATAATAGGCTCTGATTTATAGTTGTACTGGGCTGCTGCTGTTCAGTTGAAGTTAATATCTCTTGTATCTGTTGTCCTGATGTAGGGTCTCAAGCACGAACATTGACAATGACCTTTGTCTCCACAGATGTTGCTGGATGCAATACTCTAAACGTTAGTGAGGCCACATTTAGAGTATCGTATTCAGTTCTGGGCACCATGTTATTGGAAAGATGTTGTCAAGCTGGAAAGGTTACCAATTACGAGGATGTTGCCAAGACTCAACGGCCTGAGGTATAGGGAGAGATTATACGGCCTAGGTCTCTATTCCTCAAAGCGCAGGAGGATGAGGGGTGATCTTATAGGGGTGTAAAACAATCATGAGGAATAGATCAGGTAGATGCACAGATTATTTTGCCCAGAGTAGGGGAATCGAGAACCAGAGGACATAGGCTGAGATGAGGAGGGAAAGATTTAATAGGAACTGAGGGCTAATTTTTTTCACACAAAGGGTGGTGGATGTATGGAACTAGCTGCCGGAGGAGGTGGTTGAGGCAGGTACTATCGCAACATTTAAGGAATATTTTGACAGGCACGTAGATAGTCCAGGTTTAGAGGGATATGGGCCAAACACAAGCAAGTGTATCTAGTGTAGATGGGACATGTTGGTCGGTGTGGGTAAGTTGTGCCAAAGAGTCTGTTTCCATGCTATATGACTAAGACACACTGAGTTCTTTTTTGTTTTCTAGCAGTGTGCAGTCTCAGAAAAGGGAACTCTTATCCTTCTAAACTCCAGAGTGTACAAGCCCAGCTTCTCCATTCTCTCAGCATATGACAGTACCGCCATCCCGGGAATTAACCTTGTAAACCTACGCTGCATTCCCTCAATAGCAAAAATGTCCTTCCTCAAATTAGGGGACCAAAACTGCACACAATACTCCAGGTGTGGGCTCAATAGGGCTCTGTACAACTGCAGAAGGACCTCTTTGCTCCTATATTCGATTCCTCTTGTTATGAAGGCCAACATGCCATTCACTTTCTTCACTGTCTGCTGTACCTGCATGCTTACTTTCATAGACTGATGTACAAGGACCCCCAGATCACGTTGTACTTCCCCTTTTCCCAACTTGACGCGGTTTGCACAGTCTTTCTATTTGTGCAAAAATGGTATGCGATAGCGCTACGATCTTTCACCAGTTTACTCATCATTCTCTTGTGATGCGATTGCACTAAGTTTGCTCCGATCGGTAGTTTAATGCAAAAGTTAGCGAGGTTTAAAAAATCTTTAAAAACGCACGTGCGCAGATCGATCTGGTCTCCTGCCATTCAGCATCCTGTGGGTCGGTCTTTTCTCCTGTCACTCCGTGGGACGGTCTGCCCCTTTCTGCGCCATCACGTCTTTACTGGAGCAGAGGATGGCCGGTGGAGGTTTCCAACTGGAAACAATTTTTGGAGGGGCCCTGCAAGTGGCCCTCCCGGCAGATGTTGCCAATCGGAAAGCGGAGAATCTGATCCCGGTGGAGGAGAACTTCCAGTGACCAGTGCCCGCTGTGATTCCCATCGCACCGTCAGCTCCTCGTTGGCTCCCGCCCCCTTCCCGTGATACCCACCTCCCCCCCACAATTCCCATATTTTCTCCGAGCTCTCTCCCCCAACCCTCCGCCCACACACCCCTCCCCCCACAATGGCCCGGGGGATCTCGCCAAACGGAAAGCAGAGAATCTGATCCCGCCGGAGGAGAATGTCCAGTGACCAGTGCCCGCTGTGATTCCCATTGCACCATCAACTCCAGCCTCTTACCCTCTGGTCCCCCTCTCTGGCTCCTGCCCCCATCCCCTGTGGTACACCACAACCCCCGTCTTTTCTCTGAGCTCTCTCCCCCCCTCCACCCCCACAACCCCACCCACAAACCCCCTGCCCACACACCCCCTCTCCCCGCCAACAACCCCATCCCCCACAGCCCACACCACCCCTGCCCACACCATCCCTGCCCACACAACCGCTGCCCACACCACCACTGCCCACACCCCCCTGCCCCACATCCCTCCCCCCACAACCTCCCCTGCTCAGGTCCCTGAGCTGGCGACGGCTTCAAGCCTGGCTCGGTGGTGGGGGGGGGGGGGGGGAGTGCATCCTGCAGCTCGGGATGGGACGGCTTCAGGCAGGGGCCGGTGGTGGGGGGGAGCGTTCTGCAGCGGGGAAGGGGGACGGCTTCAGTGGGGGGGCTGTTGGGGGGGCCATGGCAACACTCCCCTCCCCTGCCCTGCCCACCGACATCGGGCCACTGTAAGGCCCCGACTGAAGCTGTCCCACTCCCCCGGCTGCAGGACGCTCCCCCACTGGCCCCCGACAGCCCCTGCCTGAAGCCATTCCCCTCCCTCGGCTGCAGAATGCAACAAGAAAGAATGAACTGAATAAATCTCATCTCTTTTTAAATTGTTTTTATTAGAAGCAATTGTACAGGAATGAAACAATCGTCATATAAAATTATACAGTTATTGTACAGCTTCAATTTTAACATTTTAACTTGAAAATAAGGGAAAAGAAAGGAGAAAGAACAAAGAGAAAAAGTGAGAGGTGCGAAGATAGGACCCCTAGATTACCAAAGTAGCGTAGCCAAAGAGTGAATAAAGATGTAAGAGAGGAGAAGGAAAAAAAAAGAAAAGAGTGGAGAAAATCCTGCCCCGCGTGGGCCCTACCCACCTCACACAACCCATAGTTGGATTTAAATCCAAAGTTGTGTTGCACCATACTATCCTTGTAAGAATTCGGTAAACGATGTCCATGTCTTGAAAAATTGATCTGGTTTTTCTGCCAAGGCAAGCCTAATATTTTCCAAATGTACTGTCTCGGACATATTTGTAATCCACATCTTAACGGGACTGATGTATGTTTCCAAAATTTAAGTATTGGTTTTTTGCCATTATTAGGCCTTAATTAAAGAAACGTCTTTGAAATAATGTTGCCTCAGACGTACCTAGAGTGATCAGTGTTGGGGTCCAATTTTATTTAAAGTATTTTTTTACAAATTCAAAAATTCCCCTCCAGAAATTATGTAACTTTATACAAGAAGTAAAAGAATGGGTTATAGTTGCTTCCTGAAGGAGACATTTATCACAAATGGGAGAAACATTTGGGAAGATCTTATTCAGTTTAGACTTTGAATAATAAAGTCTGTGCAGTATTTTAAATTGTTTTAGCAAATGCCTAACATTAAGAGAACAGTTGCGTGTATCAAAAAGACTTTCCTCCCATCTGTCTTTTAAAATTGTTAGGCCGACTTTCATCTTCCCAAGCTCATCTAATTACTTCCCACGATGGGGTTTATATATTTAAAAGGGTATTATAAAGGTATGATATTAACTTGTTTGAATCCGAGTTTCTATTCATACATTCGTCTAGTATGTCTGGAACCATATATTGGTAGTCTTGGGTATATGATTTCAGATAGTCTTGTATTTGAAGATATCTAAAGTATTTGCTACCCTTCAGATGATATTTCGACTGTAAATCTTGAAATGAGAGAAGAATTCCCGTCTCATAAAGATCTCCCACTTTTTAAATTATTAATCTTTTCCAGTGTGTGAACGTCTTGTCTAAAATAGATGGCTTAAACAAGGGATTATTGGCAATTGGTGAGAGAAGAGATACATTTCTCAGGTTAAGGGATGAACACTTGTTTCCAGATTCGTAGGGTACTATGGATAATCAGATTTTTCTCATATACTGTTCTCTTCAAATTTAATGGAGAGAGAAGAATCGCACCTATATTAAAAGGCGAACAATCTTCTCTCTCCATTATTAACCATTTTACCTGTTGGCATGTGTTGCCCATCCAATAGATTACGTTTTTAATATTTGTAACCTAGTAATAGTACAAAAAATTAGGGAGAGCCAATCCGCCAATTTCTTTGGGTTTACATAGATGTCGTTTATGGATTCTGTGTGTTTTATAATCCCAAATAAAGTTTGTGATCAGAGAAACGAGTTTAAAAAATAATAATTTAGGGACAAATCAGTATTGATTGAAATCGGTACAGGATTTGTGGAAGGGAGATCATCTTAATGGCATTTATTCTACCTATGAGGGAAATCAGAAGCGTTTTCCAAAATTGAATAAGGGCATTTAGTTTGGTAATTAATGGTGGAAAGTTTGCTTGAAATAGAGAAGTATATTTTCTAGTTACATGAACTCCAAGATATTTACATTTTTCCGTAGCAATTCTAAAAAGGAATTTTAGAAAGTGTGTTGGATCTTGAGGCTTTATTAACATAATTTCACTTTTGTTCCAGTTTATTCTATATCCTGAAAAGGAACCTCTATAAGATTTAGTACGTTTGGAATGCTAACTTGGGAATTGGTGATATATAGTAGTACATCATCAGCTACATGATAGATTATTATTAGAATATTTAGTATTATAGCCATGAATATTCAGATGTACTCTTATACTTTCTGCTAAAGGTTCAATCGCAAGGGAAAATAACAGGGGTGACAGTGCACACCCCTGTCTATTGCCCCTGGATAGCTGAAATTTAGGTGAGAGTATTTGATTAGTCAGTATTCTGGCAATGGCTTGTCATATAGTAACTTTATCCATGAAATAACATTTTCTCCTAATTGGAATTTTTGCAATACTGTAAAAAGATATTTCCATACTACTTGATCAAATGCTTTTTCTGCATCTAATGAAATAATTGATAAGTCTTCCTTTATCGTTCTATGTGAGTACATTATATTAAGCAGACATCTCAAGTTGTTGAACGAGTATCTCTTGGGTATAAACCCAGTTTGATCAGAATGTATTAATTTATTAACGTATTTACTTAGTCTTCTTGCCAGGGTTTTAGCTAATATTTTCTGATCTGTATTTAGCAGGGCAATTGCTCTATATGATCCCGGCTCTTTGAGATCTTTATCTTTTTTGGGTATCAGATTAGAGGGAGTTAGATGTGGCCCTTGCGGCTAAAGGGATCAGGGGGTATGGAGAGAAGGCAGGTACAGGATACTGAGTTGGATGATCAGCCATGATCATATTGAAAGGTGGTGCAGGCTGAAGGGCCGAATGGCCTACTCCTGCACCTATTTTCTATGATTCTATTATTCGGCTAAGGTTTGTGGTAGAGTCTGTTCTTTAAATGTGTGTATATAGAGATCTTGTAAACGCGGGGAGATTAAATCGTAATTTTTTAAATAAAATTCATTACTAAACCCATCTGGGCCAGGCGTTTTACCATTCTTCAATGAATTAATAGTCTCTTCGATTTATTTTATTGTGATCTGTGCTCCTAATTCTTCACGTTCCACCACGTTAAGTGACGGAAGATTAGTTGTCAAGGAAGTTTTTAATTTTTATCGTTTCTACTGTAGTTTTAGATGTGTATAAATTTTGATAAAATTGTACAAATCTTTCGTTAATATCTTTAAGAAGTGTAAACAGTTCACCTTTTTCTGATATAATTTTTTGAATAGTATGATCCTTTTCCATTTTTCTCAACTGACGTGCAAGCAGTTTATGCAGTTTGTCGCCAAATTCAAAATGTTCCTGTTTAGTAATTTGAAATAGCCTGATAACTCTTGCGGAGAGAAGGATCTATCGCATTTTCTGAGCACGGATGAGTAGAAGGAATATTCTCTTCCGGATAGATTTGCAATCCTCCAAACGTCTGTTATATTTTTATTTTTTATATACGTGTTTAGGAGTTCGCTGGATTTATCCAGATATTGATCCAGAACACAATTGAAATCTCCTCCAATTATCAGGTTTTGCTCGGTGGAATCTGAGATTATATTAATTAATTTATTTAAAAATTGTGGGCTATCAAAGTTGGGAGCGTAGATATTCACCATAGTTACAGGGCAGGATCGATTTTAACATTTAAAAGTCAAGTGGATAGGTATATGGACGTGAAGGGAATGGAGGGGTATGGTCTGAGTGCAGGTAGATGGGACTAGGGGAAAACAAATGGTCGGCACGGACTGGAAGGGCCGAGAGGGCCTGTTTCCGTGCTGTAATTGTTATATGGTTATATGGTTATATGGTTAAGTGGGGTAGAATATATCTCCCCAGATACTGTGACGTACCTACCCTCCTTATCTGCTGTAGTGGCTTTATGTTTAAATGGTACACCATTATGAATTATAATTGCAGTACCTCTGGCTTTGGAGAGAAAGGTAGAGAGATATTGGCCAATCCAGTTAGCCTTCAGCCTGTTATGCACTCGATCTTTGATATGCATCTCCTGTAAAAATATTATATCAGCATTAATCGATTTTAAATGGGCTAGAACATTACCCCTTTTAATTGGCTCATTAGTGCCCCTAATATTCCAACTACAAAATGTGATTCCTCCAATTTTCTTCAAAGGATCGTCTTGCATTAGAGCTTACATGGTTTCCCTTGTTTCAGATGGGGCAACACAACATATAAAATCAACCTGGTTACAGGGTGGGTGAGCCCAATTTCAAAGCCCTGGAGGTATATCACAAGAAAAAGTGCCTTAAGATGAGTAAGTAAAGAATGTGCTAAATAAACTAAATAATAAAAAAAGACAGCATTTAGAAACATAGAAACATAGAAACATAGAAACATAGAAACATAGAAATTAGGTGCAGGAGTAGGCCATTCAGCCCTTCGAGCCTGCACCGCCATTCAATATGATCATGGCTGATCATCCAACTCAGTATCCCGTACCTGCCTTCTCTCCATACCCTCTGATCCCCTTAGCCACAAGGGCCACATCCAACTCACTCTTAAATATAGCCAATGAACTGGCCTCAACTACCCTCTGTGACAGAGAGTTCCAGAGACTCACCACTCTCTGTGTGAAAAAAGTCTTTCTCATCTCGGTCTTAAAGGATTTCCCCCTTATCCTTAAGCTGTGACCCCTTGTCCTGGACTTCCCCAACATCGGGAACAATCTTCCTGCATCTAGCCTGTCCAACCCCTTAAGAAGGGGTTTTAAAGATACTGTGTGTGTAAAATTTAAAGATACTGTGTGTGTAGCCCACCCCCTGGTGGGATATTTCTTGTGAGATTCCGTGGATGTTGATTTCCTTTAGCTCCGCCCCTTACAGAGTAATACTTAAAAAAATAGGGACTAAACAACATATGTAAAAAGAAAAAACAGGGAACAGTCCGTAAATAATTTCATCTGAGAGAATTATATTTCTTCTTATAGCATACACCTAAGTGGGTATTTACTATTTAAATTGAAATATAGAAATATAAAAATTCTTAACTTGCTTATTGAAATTAGTATGTTAAATACATAGCCGGTTTAAAATCGTCAGGTTTAAAGGAATTAATTAGAACCTCCGGCAGTTCCACAGGCAAAGTGAGAACTCTCTCTCTCTCTCTCTCTCTCTCTCTCCTCTCAAACCACCATCAACAGCTTTCCTAATCAATCTAATACTCTTTCTAAACATCCTCACTTCTTACTACAACTTGCCCAATACCCATCTTCACTTGCTTGACCCCTCTTTCCCTATTAACACTTATCCTCCGCCTGATCTTCCAACTTGATCTCTTCTCTACTTGACTATCCTAACTTATCTATGTTACCTTGCTAGTCCACACTAAATCCACCTTCCAATAACATACTGTATCCCCGTCTCACACTTCCTTCCTCTACCCCCTGCCCCCCTAAATCTTAATTACATTACCCCTCCTTGACCACCTCTCTAACATATTCCCTCTCACTCTGACCTGCCAACTGCTGGATTTATTATTTCATTTTATTAGAAACATAGAAACATAGAAATTAGGTGCAGGAGCAGGCCATTCGGCCCTTCGAGCCTGCACCGCCATTCAATATGATCATGGCTGATCATCCAACTCAGTATCCTGTACCTGCCTTCTCACCATACCCCCTGATCCCTTCAGCCACAAGGGCCACATCCAACTCCATCTTAAATATGGCCAACAAACTGGCCTCAACTACCTTCTGTGGCAGAGAATTCCACAGATTCACCACTCTCGGTGTGAAAAATGATTGTCTCATCTCGGTCCTAAAAGACTTCCCCCTTATCCTTAAACTGTGACCCCTTGTCCTGGACTTCCCCAACATCGGGAACAATCTTCCTGCATCTAGCCTGTCCAACCCCTTGAGAATTTTGTAAGTCTCTATGAGATCACCCCTCAATCTTCTAAATTCCAGCAAGTACAAGCCAAGTCTATCCAGTCTTTCTTCATATGGAAGTCGTGCCATCCCAGGAATCAGTCTGGTGAACCTTTTCTGTACTCCCTCTATGGCAAGAATGTCTTTCCTCAGATTAGGAGACCAAAACTGTACGCAATACTCCAGGTGTGGCCTCACCAAGACCCTGTACAACTGCAGTAGAACCTCCCTGCTCTTGTACTCAAATCCTTTTGCTATGAATGCCAACATACCATTTGCAAATATGACATGTTTTTATGTGAAGCACTTTGAGTCTGGCTTGTGTATGAAATGTGCTATATAAATAAAGTTGCCTTGCCTTGCCTTGCCTACGTTTGTTAGTATTTTATATAATTATCATAAGTTTAATTATATAATTTGTTTGTGTTATATAATTACATAAGTTTAAATTGTTTTCGCAGCTGAATTATTTATGGAGACCTTGAACAATCTCCCCGCATACTTTCCATTCTATCTCTGATAAGTTAGTCTAGACTTAACTGCCTGTGAACCTGTCGGACATCTTATATGAACATTTTTATACTTTTTTTTTTAAACATCACTCTACCCCTTTATAAATACATATAAAAGTGGTAAATTAAACACACAATATAACAAGCAGGTTCAGTAAAGCATAGCCCTGCTAGTAATCAGTTAGAATCAATTCATTTTCATACAGAGCTATGCCAAATGTTATTTATCTACTTGTATCCTTTGCTAAGTCTTGCGCATATTTAAATGCATCTTCTGGGTCAATGAAGAAACGCTCCGATTCTCTGTATGTGACCCTTAATTTGGCTGGATACATTAGTCCATATCTTGGTATGCTTCTGAGGATAACACGAGACTTGGTGAAAAGTGCTCGGTTCCTGACAATCTCTGCTAGGTAGTCCCTGAAGATTCTTATGTTTTCTCCTTCAAACATCAGGTTTCTTGCGCTTGCAACTTTCTTCATGATATATTCAAGAACTGATGGGTATAAATCTCATCTCTAACATTTAAATTGTTGTTATATTTTAAGAGCTATTCACATATAAGTTTTAATAAATCCCTTTTCCACTTGCCATGCCCGTCAGCTGCGCCTACACAGTAATACCTGTGTGTTCTATGTCACAATAGGAACCGAATGGGCAGGAATGGCTGTGCCGCCAGAGAGCCACTAAGAGTGGATGGGGGCGCGAGTGAGTGCGTGGGGAGGGGGATGGGCAGAGTGAGAGGGGATCAGGGGCATCACAACGAGAACCCATCAGCCGTGCCTGCGCACTTAGGGGCTATGGGTGAGTGGTGGAATATTGCATTGGGGAATGGGTTACGTTGGGGGACCAGGCCACCCATGTGACTAGTCTAGTCAAATTATAATATGGATGAGCACAATCAAGCAATACACAAATATAACAGCTGGTGCAAAGATTTTAAAAAAAACAGAATACCGAATATAGCACTACAGCATTATAACATTACAGTTACAAAGGAAAAAGTCCAAGGTCTGCAATGAGGTAGGTTGGAAGATCAGGACTACACCTTAGCTTATGGGAGGACTGTTCAGTAGCCTAATGCAGTGGGGGAAAAGTTGTTCCTGAAGTGGAAAGTACTTTCAAACTGTTGCACGTTCTGTCCGATGGAAATGGAGGTGGGTGGGAGTGGTGGGAGGGGGGGTGTAGTGGTAGGGATTGTGGAGAAGGGATGATCATAATGAAAAAGGTCCTTGATTATGTTGGCTGCTTCCCTGAGGCAGCATGAAGTGTAAATGGAGTTGATGGTGAGGAGGCTGCTCTGTTTGATAGAGTGGGTTACATCCACAACTTTATGTAATATCTTGCAGTCTTGGGCAAAGCTGTTGTTAAACTATGCTGTGATGTAATACAATCGTATGCTTTCTACAGTGCATTTGTATAAGATGGTATGAGCTATAGCAAGAGACTATAGCTAATGACCACAATATAGGTCTATCGATATGTGATTAAATACTGAACATAAGTATCAGTTCTGGGAAAGAGATTAAATACTGAACATAAGTATCAGTTCTGGGAAAGAGAAACAATAGAGAGGCAAACTGAATGGAGCCTCGGTTTCTGTCCCACTCATTTGGAGCATTGCATTCAAAGGTTCACCCAAACTCATCATCCATTGGTGACTAGCAGTGGCCCTCCCACCTTACCATCCAATGGGTCAAGCCAAGAGAGGTTTCTGGGAGGTCACAGTGGGGCTGTAACTAACCACCATCAGCAAGGCAGAGCAGTGATGAGAACAGTGGCGAACAGTGAAGAACATCAAATGGAGCCAGTGTAGCAGTGAGGAACACAACCAGTCAAGGCCTATCTCCAGACCTCCAACTGGGGGACTGAAGATGGCACCAGCACCAACTGAGGTAGGAGACCATCTTATAACAGGGCAAAATGAGAATAAATAACGTTTGCTAGACTGGTGATAGTTCCTCAGAGGTGCCATATTGATGACCATCCTCAAGAAAGGAGACTGCGAGACCAAGCGTAGACTTGCCAATCGTTTTGCTGAACACTTACACTCGTGGTTGCCAAATGCGTTAACTCCCTAGGAGCAAAATTAGGCCCTTTTTCCCATCAAGTCTACTTTGCCAGTCAATCATGGCTGATCTAGTTCAAGTTTACATTTATTGTCACTGTACCAAATGGTACAGCAAGATTTGGGTTGCCATACAGCCATATAAATAAAAAGAGCACAACACACGATAGAATTTAACATGAACATCCCCACACAGCGGAATCAATGTTTCCCACTGTGAGGGAAGCAGTCCTCTCTCTCTTTGTTCACCTGCAGTCGGGCCAATTGAGGCCTCCACAGTCGCCGCAATGGCGGCCTGATGTTTCAGGCCCTCTTGCCAGGATGATGGAGCTCCAGCATCGGATGAACACTCTCAGCAGCTTGGAGTTCCGAATCGGCCGCTTCCTACCGGAGACCACGGCTGGGCGGAGCTCCAACACTGGCGACCTCGGCGAGAGATCCCAGGGCTCCGCGATGTTAAAGTCAGCGCTGCCCGCGGCTGGAAGCTCCGCAGACCATAGCTCCGCGATGTTAAGAGTCGGCAGTCCCAGCACACTGGAGCTTCTAACACGGTGATCCTCAGTAAGGCATCGCCCGCTCCGCGATGGTACTTCAGTGCTGCGCCACCTCTGAATCCGAAGCTTTGGCTGGTCTCCGGCAGGAAAGGCCCTGCCAATCCACATGGTAGGGCGCAAGGAGGGGGCGAAGATGCGAATCGGAGAATAGATGCACAGTGTTTTCCCCTTCCCCACCACCCCCAATCCCCCATATAAAAAAGACTAAAAGACCTCCAAAACAAAACTTTTTAATGGACTAAAAATTTTTTAAAGGATGAACAGCTGCAGGCGGGGCAGCCATACTCAACTGCGCCAAACTCCAAACTTTCTATCTTTCCCTCTCAACCCCATTCACTATAACCTTCTCCCCATAACCCCTAACACCCATACTAATCAAGAATCTGTTCATCTCTGCCTTAAGAATATCCATTGTGTTGGTCTCCACAGCTGTCTGTGGTAATGAATTCCACAGATTCACCACCCTCTGACCCTCTACTGTATCTATGTTTGGTAAAAAAAAACAGCATCTGCAGTTCCTTCCTACACATTTAGTCTGCCTGTGATGGCCCTAGAGTGGTCTCCTGCACTCAATTATAGGAAAGGTCAACCACCTCTTCATAGTAATCGAAGAACTACTCCCTGAATCACATTAGCCCTGCTTCAAACAACCTGACTCACTACCATCACAGAAGGATCAAATTTCCTTTGCACCTATCACCCCCTCACTCCATCCTCAAAAAAGTATATTCATACAACTCCGTCAAAGGCAGGTGGCAATCACTTCTGCTGAGACTGGAAAATCATCAACAACCTGCTGCTGAAAAATGGAAAACAAATGGAAAACAAATAAAACTTCAGAAACTGCTACAAAGCTTTGGAATTAATGTTGAGTTTTTCAGCTTCAGATAAACTGCTCTCTTATGACGGAGACACAAGGGACTGCAGATGCCAGAATCTGGTGCAAAAAAAAAATAGACCAACTGGTGACAGGTGGAAACAGATAAGGAAAAATATGCAGAAAGATCCATGTGGAAGAAGGGAGAGTGAATAGGAGTGGCGAGGAGGCGGAAACAAATGTGCCAGGAGATTGCAGACAGCTGCAAGTCAAATAAGGTTGTCGTAGGAGATTTTAACTTCCCAATATAGACTGGGAAAATCATAGTGTGAAGGGTTTAAATGGGATGCAATTCCTCAAAAATGTTCAGGAGAGTTTTTTTAAGCAGTATGTAGAGGTCCCCCACACGTAAGATGGCAACACTGGATCTAGTATTGGGAAGTTGGGAAGGGCAAGTTAATGAAGTGTTTGTGGAGGAGCCTTTTCGGACCAGTGACCACAGTTCGATTAGTTTTAAGATAGTTATGGATAGGGACGGAGAGGGTCCATGTGTAAAAATGCTCAACTGGGTAAGGCCAACTTTGAGGGAATGAGAGAAGGTCTCGCCCAAGTTGACTGGAGCCAGTTATTTGAGGAGAAAGGAACATTGGCCAAGTGGGATGTTTTTAAAAGTGTGCTGACGAAAGCTCAGGATATGTACATCCTCGTTAGAGTGAAGGGCAAAGCAGGCAAACATAAGGATGTTTGGCTGACGAGGGAAATTGAGTCATTGGTCAAAAACAAGAAGGATGGGACAGGTATAGGCAGCTAGGTTCAAGTGCATCCCTGGAGGAGTTTCAGGGGCTAAGGAGTAAGCTGGAAAAGGAGATCAGGAGGGCAAAAAGGGGCCAGGAGATAGCTCCGGCGGGTGGCATTAAGGACAATCCCAAAAGATTTTATAAATACATAAGGGGGAAAAGGGTAACTAGAGTGAGAATGGGACCTCTCAGGAATCAAAACGGTCAGCTCTGTGGAGCCACAAGAGATGGGCAAGGTCCTCAATGAGTATTTTCTCCTGTATATTTACCAAGGAGAAAAACAGTAGGATGGAGGAACTTGGGGCAGTCAATGGAAGTGTCTTGAGATTAGTCAGTGTTATGTTACCATTGAAGAACTACTGAAGGTACTGTCGTGTATGAAGGTAGACAAATCCCCAGGGCCTGATCAGATATATCTGGGGACATTGCGAAAAACTAGAGTGGAAATTGCGGGAGCCCTGGTTGAAATTTACGAGTCGTCCTTAAATACAGGAGAGGTGCGGAAGACTGGAGGGTGACAAATGTTGTGCCTCTTTTCAAGAAGGGCTGCAGGGAAAATGCTGGGAACTATAGGCCGGTGAGCTTAACATCTGTAGTTGGAAAGTTACCAGAGAATATTCTGAGGGATGGGTTATACAGGCATTTGGATGGTCAAGGGCTGATTAGGGATAGTCAGCATGATTTTGTACGTGGGAGGTCGTGTCTCACAAATCTGATTGTTTTTTTGAAGACGTGACCAAAAGGTTTGCTGCAGATGTTGTGTACATGGATTTCAGTAAGGCATTCGACAAGGTTCCGAATGGTAGGCTGCACTGGAAGGTTAGATCGCATGAGATCCAAGGAGAGATATCTGTAGCTGAATGGATAGCAAATTGACTCCAGGGAAGGAAGCAGAGGGTGATAGTGGAAGGCTGTTTCCAGGACTGTAGGCCTGTGACTAGTGGGTGTACCTCAGGGTTCGGTGCTGGGCCTGTTATTGTTTGTCATCTACATCAATGATTTGGATGAGAATATACAGGGCAAGTTTAGCTAGTTTGCTGATGATACAAAAGTGAGTGGTTTTGCAGATAGTGAAGATGGTTGTGAAAGATTGCAGCAAGATCTGGATCGATTGGCCAGGTGGACGGAGGAATGGTGGGTGGAATTTAATACAGAGAAGTGTGAGGTGTTGCATTTTGGAACGTTGGACAAGGCAGGACCTACACAGTAAATTGTAGGCCTTTGGGTAGTGTTGTAGAGCGGAGGGATCTAAGAGTACAGGTGCATGGTTCCTTGAAAGTTGAGTCACAGGTGGATAAGGTGGTCAAAAAGGCTTTTGGCACTTTGGCCTTCATCAGAGTATTGAGTATAGAAGTTGGGAGGGCATGTTGCAGTTGTATAAGACGTTGGTGAGACTGCATTTAGAATATTGTGTTCAGTTCTGGGCAGCATGTTATAGAAAAGATATTTTCAAGCTTGAAAGGGTTCAGAAAAAAATTATGATGTTGCCAGGACTAGGGGGTGTGAGTAGGGAGACCTTGAGTAGGCTGGGTCTCTATTCCATGGTGTGCAACAGGATGAGGGGTGATCTTATAGAAGTGTGCAAAATCATGAGAGGAATAGATCGGGTAGATGCACAGAGTGTCTTGCCAAGAGTAGGAGAATCGAGGACATAGGTTCAAGGTGAAGGAGAAAAGATTTAATAGGAATACGAGGGATACACCCACACAAACGGTGGTGGGTGTATGGAACAAGCTGCCAGATGAGATAGTTGAGACAGCGACTACCCCAACATTTAAGAAGCAGTTAGGTACGTGGATATGACAGGTTTGGAGGGATATGGACCAAATGCTGGCATGTGGGACTAATTGGCCAGTCTGGGCAAGTTGGGCTGAAGGGTCTGTTTCCACATTGCATCATTCTATGACACTATTCCTCTATGTAGTTTTTTTTCACCAGTGAGTGTGAAAGAAACAATGAGAATTAATAACTCGTGCTATAATTCTGTAATGTAGGCGGAGGAATGGTGGGTGGAATTTAATACAGAGAAGTGTGAGGTGTTGCATTTTGGAACGTTGGACAAGGCAGGACAAGGCACCTTGTAGCTCATAGTTTTCGTAAGTCAAAATGGACCAACGGTAGAGTTGCTGCCCAACAGCACAAGAGACCCGGGTTCGATCCTTAACTATGCATGCTTGCCTGTATGAACTTTGTACGTTCTCCCTGTGACGTGTGAGGGTTTTCTCCAAGATCTCTGACATACAGGCCTACAGTTTAGTAGGCTAATTGGTGTGGTAAAATTGTAAGTTGTCCCTCATGTGTAGGATAGTGTTAGTGTGTGGGGGAGGATCACTGGTCAGCGCTGACTCGGTGGGCCAAAGGGCCTGTTTACCACGCTGTATCTCTAAAACTAATACTAAAAAACAGGAAAGATTCACTGCTGAGTTTATATGCTCTTCATAGGGCTCCCTTTGTGCAATAATTATGAAGGTGTAGGAAAGAACTCAAGATGCTGGTTTAAATCAAAGGTAGACACAAAATGCTGGAGTAACTCAGCAGAACAGACAGCATCTCTGGAGAGAAGGAATGGGTGACGTTTTGGGTCGAGACCCTTCTTCAGACTGATTGGTTCAATATGCTGGTCAGGCTCAGTAATGATTTCAAGTCATATTGCAGCGCTGTAAGTTAAGAGCAAACTTCAGTTACATTAGTTGGCTCAAATTACATTAATATCAGTTACATAAGTATCCAACAGAAAGAGAACTGGACATGTTCTGGACAACTTCAGGCTTTAAAAATAACTGAACATTGTCAACTACCTAATACCTTTAAGTGCTCCTGTTCAAACTCTGTGGCCATGAGGATATCATCTTTTTTGCAACAATGCCTTATGTATATTTTTATAATCCATTAAGGACTGAATGATTTAACCCCCTACGACAACTCAGAGTTACATTACAACCCTTTTTATGAATTAATGCTCAGGAATCTCTGCATTTCAGAATCCAAATTCATCTTTCTGTAGGCACAGGACAAGTTCATCTTACTTAAATATCATGAACCCAGCTACTCCATAAATAAATATGCCGAAGTAGATACTGTTGATATAATGTGAAATTATTGAACTAAATCAAGAGTTCTGGCCATTGATCCAAAGACTTGAGTTGGAATCCCACCAGGGCAAATGGGGAAAATAAATTCAATTACTTAAATAAACCTGGATTTAAAGCTCATCGTAGTAACAATAACCTCAAAATACTGAATTAAGATAATCACCCCCTCGCCACTGACCACTGATCACCCCCTCGCCAATGACCACTGATCTGATAATTAAGTATGTAAAGGTTTCCTCTTCACAGGGATCCTTATGAAGGGTAACTATAAACTGTTTTGGTTGCACTACAGACTGAGTTTTATTGCACTAATATTATGGTTATTAATTGATTTAATACCATTTATTGTATTTATCTGTGTGTACACATTTACAGGCCTGTAAGCAAGTAAGAATTTGCAAGCTGTTGCAAGTAAGAATTTCATTATTCAATTGTTGGTACATATAACAATTCAACACCATTGAACTCTTAGCTCTTGACGCAGCTTTGGAGAGTTGATAAAGGTTTCTGGATTTTCTTCTCCCCCCCCCCAACAAGGTTGTCAACAGCCATGGGTCGCAGTATCAAAATTAGGGGTCGGGTCATTCAGCACTGAGATAAGAAGAATATATTTCAGGGTCAATTTAGAGAGTAGAGCTTTCAACAGAGAATCTTTTGAATTATCCACACAAGGATGCTCTGAAACAAAGATAGACATAAAATGCTGGAGTAACTCAGCAGGACAAGCAGCATTCTGGAGAGAAGGAATGGGTGACATTTCGGGTTGAGACCCTTCTTCATTCCTTGTCTCCAGAGATGCTGCCTGTCCCGCTGTTACTCCAGCATTTTGTATCTATCTTCGGTTTAAACCAGCATCTGCAGTTCCTTCCTACACATTTTGTCTGCTAAGAAACAATATTGTTCACTTGAAATATTATTTCTTTTTTTGTGAACTCCACATTTATAACAAAATACACATACAGGCAAAAATAACAAAATACACATACAGGCAAAACAAAGAGACAGACAAAAGACAATCGCAAAATGACAAAATACAAATCACCTAACCTCTATTTGCATCACATCGGATCCTCTTAACATTCTATCATAGAAGCATCTTATTCACAGGCACCATAGCAAGCTCATCCATTCATATTCTTAACCAATCTTGGCATTTGTAATAGTACCGGTTTCCATACAATATTAAAGACATCAGTCCTCAACTGGAGTTTAGCAGTTATACTTTCCATCAAGTATACATTTTTCAATCTTTCCCTCCACTGTTGAACATTTGGTGGCATTTCCTTTCTCCATAGCACTGTTATCTTCTTTTTAGCAATCAACAGCATCACCCCAAGCAAATATTTCTGATTTTGAATATCTGTTGCGGCTGGAGTATCTCCTAATACAAAACAAGCCGGTTCCAAAGGTAGATCCACTCCCAGAATTAATTTAACCTCTACCTGGATGCCTCTCCAGTATTGGTACAATTTGGGACAATCCCAAAAAATATCTATGTGATCACTGATCTTCCCACATTGTCTCCAGCATAAATTTGAGGTGTTACTGTATCTTGCCAACACTAAAGGGGTCCCAAATACTCTCATTTTAATTTTCCAGTCGAACTCCCTCCAAAAGGGGCTGCTTGTCAGCTTATGGCCCAAGAGACATGTCCTCTCCCATGTTTCATCTGTAATAATAATGTTCATTTCCAATTCCCATTTTTGTTTTGTTTCTATAGTATTTCCTTTTATATAGTCTTGAAGTCCTTGATATAAATGGGATATCAACTTCTTTTGAAATATTATTTCTACTCGTACTGGAATTTTGATTTAACTTCTGCAAGAGGTTTGTGCGTTTTATTCCCATCAGAAGTGTGTCTGAATTCTAAAATGTTAGACAATAGATAGGGTAGACAGTCACAATGCTCTTCCCAAGGTGGAAATGTCATCGATTGGAGGGCACAGGTTTAAGGTGAAGTGGGCTAGTGAGATGTATGGGGCATGTTTTTTTACACAGAGGGTGGTGGGTGCCTGGAATGCATTGGCAGGGGTGTTGGTGATAGTAGATTTGATAGTGGTGTTTAAGAGGCCTTTGGCTAGGCACATGGATATGCTGGGTATGGATCACGTGCAGGCAGATGATTAGTTTAGTTTGGCATCATTCTCGGCACAGACAATGTGGACAGAAGGGCCTGTTCCTGTGCTATACTTTTCTAATGATTGAATCATTAGAATTCCTGTCAACTGACCGAGACACTACATTTAGAAAAAATAAGGCTTGTTTTGTCTGACAAATCAGATCAATTTTCCAAAATATGGTCTCCTTTCATTGAATTTCTTCAACAACATAATGGTTGAACACAAATTCAAAACAGACGCTAGGGTCGGGTGAGCGGCCGAAGGGAAGGGTAGTGGGATATATCTCCGCTTTTTTTCACTTCTTCGTTAGTTCAGGGGTTTTTCTTTTTTCTTTTTCGTATATCTTTTTTGAAATTCGTTCTTTTCTTTTTCCTTTCTTCTTCCTTTCCTTTCTTTCTTTTTTCTGATTTACTTATTAGTTTATAAAATGTTAAAACTGAAGCTGTACAGAAATTGTATAATTGTTATGTCGATTACTTTCTCCTTGTACAATTGTTTCTAATAAAATAAGTATTAAAAAAAAAAAATTCCTGTCAACCCTCTCTGTAGATTCAGAGCATACGTGTACCATCCAAAATGGTGCTTAGCCAAACATACCTCAAACTCATTACAGTGATGAACATCCATAGACAGCAAGAGTTATCACCATTGAGTTTATGCTGTCCTATCCACCCACCATTGTTGTGTCATCTGTCAACACTCATTGCCCAAGTTAACACATGAAGGGAACTCTCAAGGACATATTGAGTCAAATCTCAGGAGGCTGTGAGGAAAGTAATTTTCTAAGAAACAAAAAAAAGGAATGTTTTAGTTATTTTTGCATAATTTATAAATGATTAAGTCCCTTTATGTTTTGTCCAGATTAATCTAAAACCATTTATAAATACATAAACCACTTTCTTAAGTACACTCATGCAAGTTGGCACTGTTCGCTAGTTGTCCACACAATTTCACACAACCACACAACTCTCCAGATGGTTTCTTTTTATGAGTACAAAGGCCCTTATGAAGCTGATTGGTTGTCAAACTGCCACGATTCCTATTTAACATTTAAACTTTTCTTTCTGTTCCCGTCATCCCCTCAACAAGGACAATTTCTCAAGGTCTTTTTGGTTTTTGTGAGACATCTGTTTTCATTATAGTTAATTCATACTACAGAATTATGCCACTTGATCTGCAAATAGAGATCCTGAACTAATGCTGTAATTTATAATTAGGCAACCATTGATTATAATGATGTCATGTAAATAGAGTGACTGGGGGAATTCACATCTGGTTTCAACCACTTGAGCTAAAAATGACCTAAAATAAAAACACTCCATTTATTTATTTTAGGTACTTTGTTTCTGCAGCAAATGTCACCAAGAGTCCATGTAATTAATGATTTTGAACAAACACAATTAATCATGCAGATTAAATAAACTGGAAGATTTCCTTGTGAATAGTTTGTTTAGCATTCAATGGGTTTGACTTCTCCTTACACCAGATGGTTATAAAACATTCTGGGAAAACTGCGAGATACAAAGAACTGCATATGCTGGAATCTTGAAAACTCTACCCTGTTCCCGAATTTTAACAAAAAATAAAACTGGTTCCGATTGAACCAAAATACATTACCTTCTGCCATATCACAATGCAATTGGCTTCAGAACTATCCTCTACTTTTATCTGCAGAGTACAGATTAACGCGGAGGAATTCCTTGTAAATATGTCCAAAAAAACGGACTCTTACAAGCATTGGGGCTGCCAGGCAAATTTAAGGCACCATACGTGTTGGGTACCAAGATTAGTTTTAAGCCATTTCTTAAATGAAAAACAATGGGACAAGAAACTCCTTTGGTGAAATTCTCCGTGAAAATGGGTACATAAAGCCCAGACTGTGAGGTGATGTGTGCATCTATCTGACAAATGTGCTACATATTTTCTAATAACATGCACCAGTACTTTTATGAACATAAAGATATGCCTGCTATGTGATTGTTTTGTGATTGATGAAATACATTTCACGTGCAACACTTAAGGCATAAATAGTCATGAAATAGATTGTATCATTTTAGGATTTTCAAACTGTTTACTGGTTTATCCACTAAGACTTGATTTGCTTCTGGACCATTTTACTACATCCCACTAGTCATTTCTAACCACTGCAAACAACACTGTGCTGGCACTAGCTTGCTCTTTTTTCAATTTCGCCTTCCAGCCATTGTGGACCATCTTTGGAGGATATGAAGCTACAGCCAAGAAGATAGAAAAAAAAATTGAGAGAAGGAGAAAGAGGGTGTTGTGCAGGAGAAAAACTCACGGGTGGTCTTTTTCCAGTAGCTCCCTCACCTCACATTCAGTGGGGTTCAATGTATGAGGTCCCTGCATTTTATTAAGGAGGTTGTCAGCTCTTTATGTCATCCCAATCCCAAGCATAAGATAGTTCCAGGCTTGGTGACTTTGGCAGCACAAGTAATTGAAGCGTCAGTTTAGTTTAGTCTAGAGATGCTGCGTGGAAACAGACCTTCGGCCCACCGAGTCCGCATCGAGCAGCAATCCCCACACATTAACACTATCCTACACAGACTAGGGACAATTTTGCTCATATACCAAGCCAATTAACCTACAAACCTGTATGTCTTTGGAGCGTGGGAGGAAACCGAAGATCACGGAGAAAATCCACGCAGTCATGCGGAGCATCTTAGGAGGGGGGTCTACGATCTTGGGGAGACTGTACAAACTCTGTACAGACAGCACCTGTGGTCAGGATCGAACGCAGGTCTCCGGCGCTGCAAGCGCTGTAAGGCACAACTCTACCACTGCGCCACCCTAGCAAGAAATACTGAGGTTTCATTATAGTATCCTTCATGTCAGAATATAAAGATCAATTTCTTCAGGCAGCCCAGTTAAACTGGACTTGGGTCACACAATATATTTCCCAATTCATGCAAACTCTTTTAACCATGGAATATATTACAGGATCAAAATTGTAACTAATCGGCCTGTCCCACTTAGGCGATTTTTCAGCGGACTGCCGGCGACTGTCAAGTTGCCTGCACTCGCCTGAAAAACCTTATAAAATACAGTACTTGAATTTGTTATAAAATTTGGGCAAAAGGTGCAAAGTCTTAATTATTTCCCAGATCGATTATCTATATTACTAAAAGTCTGATCTTGACCACTTCCTGTTGTCCTGTATATTGATTTTAGAAAAAACGCTGTCACTTACGGCTGTGATTTTTGACCATCTTACTCAGAGTCCCCCTCCGTTGCGCAGGACAAGAGGATTTTTCCCATCGATTAAAAATAAAAGAGTTATTAGTGCTTAAAAAATGTTGAGATTCTCTTTCCTGAAGGCCACGCCCCTTCCGGAGGGACTATAAAACCCTCCTTAATAAAAAGAAGTGTTGAGTGCCTCAGTCAGAGGGTCACATCTCTCAGTCTGAGCTGTGAATAACACTGAACACATGTCTACTAAACTGTGAGTATGGCTTTACTGACCTTGAGTGCCCTTAATGTGGTTTGAAAATGAAAATATGGTTAGTTTTGAAATAAGGCTCAGCAAATAGTTGGTGGTGGTTGGTTTTGAAATGAGGCTCAGCAAATGGTTGGTGGGGGTTGTTTTTAAATGGCAAATGATTAAAAGTCTAAACTTGACAACTTCCTGTTTGCACTGTATATTGATTTTAGATAAAACGCTACCAATTACGGCTGTGACTTTTGGCCATCTTACTCAGTCCCCCTCCGCTCATCAGGTGCAGAGGATTCTTCCCATTAATGAAAAAGAAAAGTGTATTTGTGTTAAAAAAAATGTTGACAAACTCTCTCCTGTCAATCATGCCATGAAGGCCACGCCCCTTCCGGTGGGAGGGGGAGGGGGTTATAAAACCCAGAAGTGTGGGTTTGGCTCAGTCTTTGAAAGATGGGGGAGGGAGAGGTCACGACTCTGTCTGAGCTGTGACTCAACTGAACACACTGAATGTCTACTGAACTGTGAGTGTGGTATTTATGTGGTGTTTTTGTGTGGTTTTATGGTGGTTTCACCCTGCTTGAAATGGTATGAAACTGCATTTGAATGTGGTGGCCTTGCACTCTGCATGAAATGGTATGAAACTGCATTTGAATGTGGTGGCCTTGCACCCTGCTTGAAGTGGTATGACACCGCACTTGAATTTGGTGGCCCTGCACCCTGCTTGAGGTGGAATTTCAAGGAATAGCCGTGAGTCAACTGCCAGCCCACCAACCGTGAGTGAGCTGGCAGCACATCAAGCTTGAGTGACTGAGCTGCCACCCCAAGAATCCATTTGGCTCACTATGTCCATACTAGCCCTCTGGAAACCAGTCCCTTCAACCCACAACACCCATACTAGTGCTCCAGAAAGCCCCCCCACTGGCCACCAATATTGGAATAGGTGGAGAGGTGGAATATTGCGTCGGGGGACCAGCCCTCCCATGTGAAGCTGGGACCCAACGGGTCCCACTTAGTCTAGTATAATTTGTAAATTAAATATTTCATTATGGGATGCTTATTACTGCTTAGTGTAATTAATTATGCAGCTGCTCTTCCAAACAGCAGCATTAGACTTGCTAGTATTGAGGTGTATAGTGTGGGAAATTAGGTTGGGACAATACACTAATTAATGCAACATGATCAGCTGTTTAAAGTGATACGAAATATATGAGAATCTGATTAAACATTAATTTTCCTATTAATGTAATGCTAGCGAAGATCAGCAGCATTTTCTTAATCATTGAAAACTACCTCTGGCCACCAATGCATTTACTTGAAGATTCCCGCCACAGTGAGAGAGAGGTGCTATTGAGACATATCTCCAGTCACTGGTACATGTAACATCCAGATACTGAAGAAGGGTCTCGACACAAATCATCACCAATCCTTTTTCTCCTGTGAGCAACCAGAAACTGTTTGCTTTGATCAACTCTGTCCCGTCCTTACATAATGCTAAATAATTCTGTGACTTTGCCATGTAATCTATGACATGTGAACCATCAACAAAACGTGTGCATTATTCATTAGCGACAGCATGAGCTCTTCAGACAGATACTCTTTCAGCTATCTACTTAAACATTCAACAGTTATTGTGTAATTCAGTCGTGAGTTTACTGCTCATCAGAGTCAATGTGTGCCAGGAGTGTAATACAGGAGTGAAACATGGATCTATCTGTCTTGCCAAATAACAATCATCCTGACAAATTTCTGCAGTTAGATGTAAAAGCTCTAAGTATAAGACCTGGTTTAGGCCCAGTTGGTTTCACAGGTCTCTCCGGGGCAGCTTTGAGTGGTCAACAGTGGCACAACCGCGTCTATTCCCAGGTAAGAGTGTTGATCAGTGCTTGAACTCTCGTGATGAGAAACAATAATGAGTCATCCTCGAATTTGTTCTAATATTCTTTAACAATATAGTTAAAAGAATTTAATTAAATTATAAGGACAGGCCCAGTCAAAATGAGTGGGTAAATGGCCTAATCAGTACAATATGGCCTAATCAGTAGAGCAGCACTGTGGCGCAGCGGTTGAGTTTCTGCCTTACAGTGCCAGAGACCCGGGTTCAATCTTGACTATGTGTGCTTGTCTGTACGGAGTTTGTATGTTCTCCCCGTGACCTGTGTGGGTTTTATCCGAGATCTATCAGTTTCCTCCCACACATGAAAGACGTACAGGTCTGTAGGTTAATTGGCTTGGTATAAATGTAACTTGTCCCTAGTGTGTATAGGATAGTGTTAATGTGTGGGGATTGCTGGTCGGTGTCGACACGGTGGGGCGAAGGGCCTGTTTCCGTGCTGTATCTCTAAACTTAAACTAAACTAAATACTGAGTAAGTTAGGCAAATAAATTGAGTGATTTGTAATTGATCCTTGTATGTACTAAGAATTAGCTGATGTGAGTCTGTTAAATTTCCAATATCAACTATACGTTTCTGACTGTTATTGAAAGAGAATCGTTAATTGCACCAAATTGATGACATAATCGATGGGTATTAATGATCATAGATTGATAATGTTGTTAATATCACTGTTACTGCACATATCTTCCAGAATAAGAACCATAAGCCACCGGGGAAGATCAGCATGCTGCGGAATAATGATTTCCCTGTCCTCATTGATGAAGTAATCGGCCAACATATCACTCCCCTCACCCTGAATTCCACCATTAAGACAAATCCCCTGTACTCGGACTGTAGAGCGGTCGAAGGCTGGCAACAGAACAAGACTCATCCCTCATGGACAATTCAGGACTACGACAGGCAGTCAATGCAAACAAATTTAGCAATTCATCTTAGCAAGGTGATATGTCGCAGAGGCTAACATGATGAATAGACACTAATATTTTAACTTCCATTGCACTTATATCAAATGTCACAATGTAATTTAGACACGAAAGATGATTGAGAGTTCTTAGAGCAGTGGAGGTTTGGAATTATTGCATGATCAAAAACAAACCCTTCAAACTAAAAAGGATAGCAAAATGGTAAAACATCCAGAAAAAATATTTCAGAGTGTGTGAATAAAGGCTGATAACAATACAGGTGAGGGGAACGCAAGAGAAGGTAGTTGAGGCCAGTTCATTGGCTATATTTAAGAGGGAGTTAGATGTGGCCCTTGTGGCTAGAGGGATCAGGGGGAATGGAGAGAAGGCAGGTACGGAATACTGAGTTGGATGATCAGCCATGATCATATTGAAGGGCCGAATGGCCTACTCCTGCACCTATTTTCTATGTTTCTATGTTTCCAAGAGATAGACAGAGAAATGAATGCATGGAGGAATCCAGAACTGAATGAGCATGATGCCATGTGGAGAAGTAAAGTGAAAGATGGACTTGAAAGAGGGAGGACTGGCTTGAAGATAGCAAGATAAGAGTATTGGTATCATGGAGCAGGAATATAACACATGAATGTAACATTTGAGATAGAGCAGGAGCTGGCTATTTGCACCTGCCCTCCCAACTGAATCATGCATGCCCATCCTTAAATGCAACCACAACTTATCTGATATTAGGCTGACTTTCCTGCCTGGTTACTCATAATCATTAACGCTCACAATTTTCTCTGCTTTAACTTTGAATACCCTGACTGCATTTCTACAGCTTTTTGGGATAGAGAAATCCAAAAGTCAACTTCCGTTGAGATGCAGAAACTCCCCCCTCATCTCCATTTTAAAATGGATGCCCCGTTTATTCTGAAACTCTGAAACTAATTAAGTTTGTGAATTACACTAAAATAGGTGTAAAATAAATTGATAGTGAGTATGGTTGTCAAGGATTTCAGTGGAATTTTGATCGACAGGGCAAGTGGGCTGGAGAATGGCTAATGGAGTTTGATTCACATAAGTGAGAGGTGTTGCATTGTGGGAAGTCTAATCAGGTGTGGACCTCCACAGTGAATGGTAGGGTCCTCGGGAAAGTTGTAGAGCAGTTTGATCTAGGAGTACATATATATAGTTCCCTGAAAGTGGTGTCACAAGCAGATAGGATGGTGTAAAGGCTTTTGGCATGCTTGCCTTCATCAGCTAGGGAATTAAGTATAAAAAAAGAGACACAGTGCTGTAGTAACTCAGCGGGTCAGGAGCATCACTGGAGAACATAGGTAGGTGACATTTCAGATCAGGGGCCTTCTTCATACTGATCAGACTTCTCTGCCTGAATCTGTTGGGTTACTGCCTGAGATGCTGTTGAGTTACTCCAGCACTTTGTGTTTTTCTTTGCAACCAGCATCTGTGGTTCCCTTGTTTCTATAATTGTGTATATAAGTTGGGACATTATATTGCAAAGAACAAGATGTTGGTGAGACAGAATTTAACATTTTGTATTCACTTCTGGTCACTTACTCTAGAAAAGATGCCGCTAAGTTGGAAAAATTGCAGAAAAGATTGATGAGGCCATTGCCAGGATTTAAGGGCCTAAATGAAAGGGAGTGGTTGGACAGGCTAAGAATTTATTCCTTGCAGCCACAAGAGGATGAGGGATGATTTTATAGAGGGATATATAATTATGAGGTGTGAATGCACAGTCTTTTACCCAGAGTAGGGGAATCAAGAACTAGAGGGCATAGGTTTAAGGAGAGAAAGGAAAGATTTAATAGGAACCCGGGAGGTGGTATTTTCACACTGAAGATGGTGGGTAAATAGAATGAGCTGCTGAGGAATTAGTTGACAAAATGTATAGGAAAGAGCTGGTTTGAATCAAAGATAGACACAAAACGCTGGAGTAACTTAACAGGACAGACAACAACTCTGGAGAGAAGTAACAGGTGACGTTTCAGGCCGGGACCCTTCTTCAGACTTAGGTAGGTACAAGAACAATATTTTAAAGACACTTGGGTAAGTACATGAATAGTAAAGGTTTTGAGTGATATGGGCCAAACGTGAGTAAAGGAGATTATCTAAATGGGACATCTTGGTCGGAATAGAGAAGTTGGGCAAAAGGGCCTGTTTCCATGTTGTATGACCCTATAACTGACAGTGTGGACATTTTTTTTCAACATCTACTCTACTAAGCCCCAGGGCTGGCCCTAGGCAGATTGGACCGATTTTTCCAAATTGGGCCCCACGCTCAAGGGGGGCCCCGCGTTAATTTGCCGTATTTCATATGGAAATACAAAATCGTTTTGTTAAATAAATTTTTTTTTTTTAATATTCGCCATACGGATTTTTTTACAAAACTAACATGGATAACAACCGCTGTGAATAATAAATGATGTGTTAACTGCTATTGTAGCAGTTAACAGCCAGTAGTTAACAAGTAGTTATACAATGGGTCATCAATGCATGGACCCACATTCGTCAGTAAATGCATTAAATTGCGTTAAATTGTGTCACTCGCTGCCACTGGAGAGGCCGAGACTCTGGTCTGGACCCAGAGTTGGTGGGTGAGTCTACAGGGCAATAAGCCCCAGCACCGCAGCAAACTCAGCCATGAGTATTCAACATTAAACGCCGGGAGTGGGCGGGCAGGCGATGTGTGTGTGAGGGGGGAGGGGCGCAAAAGATTTGTATGAAAGATTTGTATGAAATCGGCGGTGTACCGGCCCGCTCTTGGTCGGGGGACGAAATAGAGTTAAAAGACCTGAAGCAGAAACGAAAGACAACAGGCCGGATAAGTGTGAGAGGGAGACAATCTGTGGATGGACAGATCTGGGGGTTGTGTTAACACGTTCGGCGCCGGTACAACAGCAGGTTGGAGGTTTGAGTCTGTGTTAACATTGGTGTCGGGGTTAATGTCCGGGCCGGGGTACGGGTGGGATTTACCTCTGTGTGTGTGTGTGTGTGTGTGTGTGTGTGTGTGTGTGTGTGTGTCTGTCTGTCTGTCTGTCTGTCTGTCTGTCTGTCTGTCTGTCTGTCTGTCTGTCTGTCTGTCTGTCTGTCTGTCTGTACATGTTTGTCTGTGTGTGTGACTCTGTGGTTGTGTCTGTGTATGTTTCTGTGTGTGTGAGTGTGTCTTCCTGTGTCTGTGTATGTTTCTGTGTTTCTGTGTCTCTGTGGCTGTGTTTGTGTGTCTCTATCTGCGTTTGTGTCTCTGTCTGTCTGTGTGTGTGTGGGGGGGTCTCAAGCCCTGTCCCACTGTGCGAGTTCACCCAAGAGCTCTCCGAGTTTAAAATCTCTGTGTCGCATCTCTGTCCCTATCTTCAAATTCCCACTTTGAAATAAAATACAATTTTCGACTTAAACATTTCGCTGCAGGATCACGATTAGTCGATTCCCATGCATTTTCAAGCGTTGTTCGATTCGGTGTAATTTTCACACCTGGTTGATATAGTTTTTTTTAATATACAGTACATTAAAATAAATAGTTTCAAGCATACCCAGTACTAAACGCACAAACATTATGGTGGTTACTGATGTTACAAACGGTTATAAATTAATATAATTTCAAAGTGAAATAGGAGATTTCTGTGGAAAGAATATTTAACCAGAATATGGCGAGGTCGCTGCAAAATGCTTACTTAAAACAATACGCCGTCAACTCAGGATTGATTCTTACCCCTCTGACAGGTGTTTCAATCTCACCTCGTAGCTCGTTGTTAATCGATTCATAGCTATTAATTTTCATTCCTGGTTACGCTTCTTGTGTGGTGGTAAGGGGTGGGGGGGGGGGGGGGGGGGGGGAGAAGCTAGGATAAAATACCATATATTTGCATTTATATAACGATCCTGCTGCGAAATCTTTAAGTCAAAAGTTGTATTTTATTTCAAAGTAGGAATTGGAAGATAGGGACAGAGATGTTACACAGAGATTTTGATAGGATGGAAACATTACCGCAGCTGAGTAAAAGATCGGTCAAATGGTAGGTTCAATGAAGATCGGGCAAGGTAAATTGGGGATGGGGAAAAGTATCTATAGCTTGGGACTTGCCTAAATGAGTACTGAGATGGATTATCATTCCACACCAAATTTCTTATACAATAATTCCTTTTATGCAATATATCACAATAGTTTGTTGGACATGGATCAACAGACTCTGTATGGTAAATGTTCGTAAATTCGTAAAACAAATGTTCTTCTTTAAGTACTGTTGTTTCTGGGATGGGGTGACTGATAACAAAAAACCTACATTCTATATTTTGTCATAATGTGGCTGAAACAATGGCATATTTTGTGATATTTATTGAGATAGAAAGATACAACTGAGTTTGGGCAAGATATTACCTTGCAACATTCTGTATGTCTGATAGATATTGTGAAATGGAATGCTGAAATTAAGGGAGGATTACATTAAAACTACAATTCAAAGGTAATGAATATACAGAGTATTCTTATTTCCATCATGAACATACAATAGTGATATAGGACACCAGGTCCTACTACAGTGAACTCACGAGCTACTACGGTATGACTACGAGTTAAAAAGTATCAAATGTTTACGTCCTGAGTATATTTTACTCGTGGACATTTTTCAACATGTTGAAAAATCTTCACGAGTTACCATGTTTCCCAAGTACCTGCCGTTAGCGCTAATAAATGGCTCGTTGGCCTTTATAACAAGAGGAATCGAATATAGGAGCAAAGAGGTCCTTCTGCAGTTGTACAGAGTTCTAGTGAGACCACAGCTGGAGTATTGTGTGCAGTTTTGGTCCCCTAATTTGAGGAAGGACATTCTTGCTATTGAGGGAGTGCAGCGTAGGTTTACAAGGTTAATTCCCGGGATGGCGGGACTGTCATATGCTGAGAGAATGGAGCAGCTGGGTTTGTACACTCTGGAGTTTAGAAGGATGAGAGGGGATCTCATTGAAACATATAAGATTGTTAAGGGCCTGGACACGCTAGAGGCAGGAAACATGTTCCTGATGTTGGGGGAGTCCAGAACAGGGGCCAAAGTTTAAGAATAAGGAGTAAGCCATTTAGAACGGAGACGAGAAAGCACTTTTTCTCAGAGAGTGGTGAGTCTGTGGAATGCTCTGCCTCAGAGGGCAGTGGAGGCAGGTTCTCTGGAAGCTTTCAAGAGAGAGCTAGATAGGGCTCTTAAAAATAGCGGAGTCATGGGATATGGGGAGAAGGCAGGAATGGGGTACTGATTGGGGATGATCAGCCATGATCACATTGAATGTATGTGATATGAAAGTGAATTAGGTATCAAATTAAACTTCTTTTTGTGCTTTATCTGATGGGATAAATTGCAGACTTTATTTTTTTTGTTAAATATTTTTATTAGATGTAAGTACATTAATAGAATATACTTCTCACATACATTCATAATATTATTAATATTAACAATTATGTCTTATTTGTATTTCTATACATTTTTTTTACAGATAGGAAAAGATAGAGAAAAATAAAGTAAAAGTAGGAAATCAAAAATAAAGAAATGAGTGGAGTATTAAAAAAGTTATCCATCATTGGAGATATATCCATGATTTGTTATACATGATTCTTCATCCATTCCATTATTCAGGCTTCAGTCAGGCTCTCGTACCGAGCCATTTTGACCCTTTAAATATTCATTAAATGGAGACAATATCTCTCTGAAAAGATCCAACTTGTCCAGTAGGACAAGCCTTAATCTTTCCAGATGAAGTGTCTCCGACATTCCTGTAATCCACATTTTGATTGTGGGGGATGTAGGACCGTTCCAGAATTTCAATATTAATTTTTTTCCCCAATTGTTAAACTGTAATCAATAAAAATTCTTTGATTCGTTATTATTAATTGATCTGTTTCTAATATTCCCAATATTATTAACTTTGAGTCAGGGATTAGATTCATATTAACAACATTCAAAATTATCTTAAATATTTCGGTCCAAAATTTAGTAATTTTTACACAATTTGTAAATGAATGCGTTAAGTTAGCTTCTAAGTGCTGACATGTATCACATATGGCAGATACATTTGATAAAAATACTATGTAGTTTGGATTTTGAATAATGTAGTCTATGTAATATTTTAAATTGTATAAGAATATATCTAGCAATTAACGAGCAGTGGTGTATATGTTGTAAATTTTCATCCCATACTTCTGGTCTAATAATTTAACCTAATTTGTTTTCCCATAATTGCCTATATATTTCTGTCATTGGGACATCGTTTTCCAATAAAATGTTATAAATATATGATATCAATTTTTCTGTGTTCGGGTGTTTATTTAGACATTCATCTAAAATTTCTGTCTTTCTATTTCTAATTTCCTGTGTGTTTGCTTTTATATAGTCTCTAATTTGTAAATATCTAAAGTAATCCTTTGAATGCAATCCATAAATTTGTTGTAATTCTTGAAATGAAAGGAAGGAGTTTTCCCTGTAGAGATTGGAGGGAACAACAGGAATTGGAAAAGAAGATTAAACAATTAGACACAGAGAACGCTGCTAATCCATCCATAACAACACATAATAAAATCGCTGCATTGAAATATAAATTAAATAAAATATACGCAGATCAAGTTGTAAAACTCTATCAATACACTAAACAATTACAATTTGAATTTGAAGATAAACCTCAAAAATTATTTGCTCGTCAATTAAGGAAGATGGAGGGAGAAAAAATAATCCATAGGATTAAATCATATAATGGTGAACCATTAGTACAACCTAAAGATATTAATATTTTTTGCTAAAATGACAGAAAACAGGATAATAGAAGAGAATCTGATTCACAAAATAGAGAATCACTAAATGCTGAAATTTCAGATCGAAGAATCATTTTTATTAGAAGATTAAGAAGATACAATTAAATATTTTTAATAACAGTCAATCTTATACTTCTATATTTTTCTTTTTTATTTTATAGCTGAGAAAAAAAATGAAAAAAAAAGAGAGATAAACAGTGGAATAAACAAGGTATTCTTCAATGGAGATATATGAACTATTGTCTATAATTCAAACTGGACCATCTTAACCCTTTCAATAAAAGAAATAAAGTCCAATCTGAATGGGTGGGGGAAAGGATCCAAAATCTTAGTATAATTTTTTTACCAAACTATAACCGATAAAAATTCATCCAATTCCCAATATAATTATGAGTCTGGAGTTAACTTTGCATTTACAGTTGATTATGTTAAAAATCTCTATCAAGAAGAATCTATCAGAGCATTAAAAAATGGTAAAACACCAGGACCAGCTGGTATTGGCTCGGAATTTTATAAAACATTTTATGATCTGATTGCACCATGTTTGAAGATACTCTATGAATACATTTATGCCCACCAGAAACTACCAGACACGTTAAATGAATCTATTATAACACTTATACGCAAAATAGACAAAGACCTGGATGACCCAGGATCATATAGAGCTATAGCTCTTTTAAATACTGATCAAAAGATACTAACCAAAATATTAGCACAAAGACTAAGTACAGTTATTAATAAATTAATTCACCCAGATCAAACAGGATTTATACCAAAACGATATTCCTCATATAACCTGGAACGGTTATTCAATATTATATATTCGAAAAGAGGTGTTAATAAAGACCTAGTAATTATATCGTTAGATGTGGAGAAAGCCTTTGACCAGGTGGAATGGTCTTACTTGTTTTCGGTTATGGAAACTTTTAAGTTGGGAGAGAAGTTTATTACTTGGGTTAAATTATTATACACTGGACTTCCAGTGGCGCCATGGAGGGATAGAGGACAACGCCAGCCAGCTCCGCGAAAAAAACGCGAAAAAACGGGGGATTAACGGACCTACCTGCTGCCTGCTGCTTGCTGCCTGCCGTCTCTGCACCGATTGTTGTGAGTGACGTCATCAGGCGTGCGACTAATTATGGCTACAACACGCAGCCCTACCGACAAACAGAAAACTCGCCCCACCCGGCAGAAAACGGTAGAAGGCCCAACTGAAGCCTCGGACTCAAGTAGGACCTCATCCCTGGAAGATGTATCGAAGAGAACAGGGAAAAAAGTGGAAAGTGAAGATTTGAAAAGCTTCATTTCTCGCGAAATTGATGGCTTAAAGGAAGAAATAAACCAGATGAATACGCAAATAAACCAGATGAATACTCAATTGAAAGAATTCCAACAGGAAACAAATTCAAATATTAATAATAAGACCAAGAAAATATCGGCAGATCTGAAGAAAGAAATTACAGAAATCATGAACGAAATGAGAAAGGAGATGGATAATAAAATTGAAAAGGTCAAAAATGACTTTGAAAAAAGGCTGAAGCCTATGGAAGAGGTACTGGAACAACAAACGGTCAGTATAAAAGGCCTTGAAGAACTAGCTGCTACCAGCGCTACGACTACAGCTAAGTTGATTATAGAAAACGAATGTCTAACGAACTTACTGACTAAAATATCAGAGAAATGTACTGAGCTAGAAGGTCGCCAGAGAAGACAAAACCTAAGAATTGCAGGTATTCCTGAAGGACGAGAGAAAGATGAAGATCCTCGAGAATTTACTGCGAACTTATTACAACAAGTCTTAACTCTGGACCAAAAGCCTTTATTAGCCCGTGCTCACAGAGTCAGAAGACGTCAGAAGACGTCAGAAGAGAACAAATGCCCCTCCAAGACAAATGATTATAATGCTACAATACGACTTTGTCTTGGATGAGATAATGCGGAGATCCTTGAGAAATAGAAACCTGGAATTTGAAGGTCACAGGATCAGTATCTACCGAGATTATCCTGCAGAAGTTTCCAGGAAACGGAAAGCATTCAATGAGGCTAAGAGTCTTATGAGAGGAGTGCCACATTTGAAATACGGTCTGAATTATCCAGCTACTCGAAGAGTTACCTTCAATAACGAGGAGCACTTCTTTCCCAACCCAGAAGCAGCAATGGTCTTTGCGCGTCAGATCCAGACCTGAGAAGCAGCTACTTTCAAATATATTGACTCTTAAGAATGCCACAAGAATCTCCAAGACTTCGCAAGACTCCACAAAACAATGCAGGACTGGACTGAATTGGGCAACGTTGGATGGAAGTCGGAGAAAGAAGTGGATCGGAAAACTTTACTTGGATACTAATAATTAATATCATTACACTACTAATATAAATAACTAATACACATTTCAGACACAATGCGGTATTTCTACTAACACTATTTTTACTAATTAATATTAATTACTATTACTATTAATTAATGATTTTCTATGTTGGAATGAATAGAGTTAAAATTAGGGATTGATTTCTTTTGGAGATTTTTCTTTTTTGTCAGCAATTTTTTATTTTCATTTTTAATTTCTGGTTTTTTTTTTCCTAGGATGGATTGTTTTTTTTTCTTCTTTTCTCTTATCATTTTTTTGTGTTCTTTCTGTTTAAAATTGATAGATTTTTAATTAAGTTCGAAATAAGTACTTTGATATCTTTCCTTTTTTTTGTACCTCTTGTTTATAATAATTAGATGTTTAAATAAGTCTTAAATAATTGTATCTTTATACCTTTATAATTGTTTATAATAATTAGATGTTTAAATAAGTCTTAAATAATTGTATCTTTATACCTTTATAATTGTTTATAATAATTAGATGTTTAAATAAGTCTCAAATAATTGTATTTCTATACCTTTAATTGTTATAAATTAAATATGCCTTTACTAAATAAGTCTTTACTTTGTTCCTTTGGTTTAAAATTGATAGATTTTTAATTAAGTTCTAAATATGTACTTTGATATCTTTTCTTTTTTTTTCGCTGTTCCTCATGTTTATAATAATGAGATGTTTAAATAAGTCTTAAATAATTGTATTTCTATACCTTTATAATTGTTTATAATAATTAGATGTTTAAATAAGTTTTAAATAATTGTATTTCTATACCTTTAATTGTTATAAGTTAAATATGCTTTTACTAAATAAGTTTCTACTTTTATCCCTCTTTTTTTCCCTTTCCTTTTTTTTTTCTCTAATACTACACCCCCGGTAAAATATTTTTATGGAAAAATAATTCCAAAAACTTGGGAGCTGGTTAAGTTACCAATATCAACGATGGAAGTCGGTAGATGGTTAGCCATGCTAGTATGGCTAGCACTAACTACAACAACTTTAGATGTAGTTTTTCCTCTCTTTTTGCACATTACTAACCTCTTAATCTATCCTTTGTTCTTTTCTCATATGATCTATTATGGTTTTCTTCAATTTGAATGGTTACATATTGGATCAATGGAGATATATACGTGAGAGACATGTACGAGACTTAAAATTCATCTATTCGATGTTTGGGTGTAAGGTCGGGTCTGATGTGCTGAACCATAGACACTATTGCAGACCTCCATAGTCAAAAGATGCAAGACCCAAAAATAAATATAGGGAATGAGGGAATAACGTTTTGTAGTTGGAACGTTAAAGGTATTAATGAACCGATTAAGAGAGGAAAAGTCTTTGCACATTTAAAGGCAAACAAAGCTGATGTGATTTTTATTCAAGAAACACATCTAAAAAAAGATGCTGAACATAGATTGAAAGCTAAATGGATAGATAAAATGTATCACTCTTCTTTTACACATAAATCAAGAGGCGTAGCAATATTATTTCGTAAAGGTATTTTATTTAAACATACATCAACTATAACTGATAAAGATGGAAGATATTATTGTCATAGGAGAATTAAATACACAAAAAATGATTTTTGTTAATGTATATGGACCAAATTTTGATAGCCCATGGTTTTTTAAGAAGGTATTTAATAATATTCCGGAATTAACACAACATAATCTAATAATTGGAGGTGACTTTAATTGTATACTAGATCCATACTTAGATAGATCTACAAGGCAAAGGAAAACTAAATCACATTCTAGTGATTTATTAAATGCATATATGGAAACTACTAATATCAAAGATGTTTGGAGAATTGAAAACCCTACTGGACGAGAATATTCTTTTTACTCGTCAGTACATAAAACTTACTCAAGAATAGATTATTTTTTTGGTGGACGCTAAACTTATTTCGCTTACTTATAAATCCAATTATCATAATATCATAATTTCAGATCATGCACCATTAACATTCAAGATCAAAATAAATGGTAAAATTACAAAAATCAGAACAGTGGAGATTTAACCCACAAATATTAGAAAATAAAATTACCCAGGAATATATCACAGAACAAATTAAGATTTTTTTTTATCATTTTTTTTTGAAATAAATGATAAACTGGAAATATCCTGTTCCTTATTATTATGGGAAACATTTAAAGCATACCTCCGGGGAATCATGATTTCCTCTCAAGCATTTCATAAATAAAAAGAATCGTAAGGAGCAGCAAGATTTGGAAAAGGAAATTAAACAATTAGATATACAGAACGCAATGAATCCAACTACTATATTACATAATAAAATTGCAGCATTGAAATATAAATTGAATAAAATATTTACAGACCAAGTCGTTAAACTTTATCAACATACTAAACAATTACAGTTTGAATTCGGTGATAAACCTCAAAAATTACTGGCTCGTCAACTAAGGAAAATGGAAGCTGAAAAAATAATCCATAGGATTAAATCACATAAAGGCGAATTGTTAACACAGCCTAAAGATATTAATGAAAGATTTATGCAATATTATAAAAAACGTATACACTGCGAAAACAATAGATAATAAAATAGGAATTGAAGCATTTAAAAAAAAATGTAACTTGAAAGGATTGGATTCACAAAATATAGAGTTACTGAATGCTGATATCACGATAAAAGAAATCCAAGAATCTATCAGATCACTAAAAAAGGGTAAAACACCGGGTCCAGACGGCATTGGCTCGGAATTTTATAAAATATTTTTATGATCAGATGGTACGTTTGAAATTACTATATGAACATATATATATACACAGCAAAAACTACCAGAAACATTAAATGAATCTATTATAACACTTTTACCTAAAATAAATAAAGACTTGGATGAACCAGTCATTTAGAGCAATAGCTCTCCTAAATACCGATCAAAAGATATTAACTATGGGAAAAAATTAATATTAAAATTTTGGAAAGGCCCTGCATTCCCAACAATCAAAATGTGGAATATAGAAAGTCGGAGACACTTCATTTGGAGAGATTGAGGCTTGTCCTTATGGATAGGTTAGATCTCTTCAGATGTATTTGGTCTCCATATATTAAATATTTGCAGGGTCGTAATGGTTCGGCGCGGGAACCTGACTGAGGCCTGGACATTTGAGTGGATGAAGAGATACGTATAATAAATCATGAATATATCTATAAGGACGGATTATTGACGAATATTTTATTCTCCATCAAACCTCTTCTTATTCTTTATTCTATTTCCTAATTTCTCTATTTCTTATATCTAAATAAAAAATAAAAAAAGAATATAGAAACACACTAGCTTAATATTAGAATGAATATAAATATCATTAGATTTATAAGAACATTGTTAGTATTATTAGCATTTCCTAGTATTTTATATTTTTAATTATATAAAATTATATGCTTTTTAATGGTACAATAATTTTAAATTTAGCGATAAAATAAATATTGTTAACATTAGGAAAGAAATAATAAGAATTATATAAGATGTACTAAGGTACTAGTATAATGCTAATATTGTGAATGTATTAGTAGATGTATCACATAATTCTGAAAATAACTAAGGATAATACAGTATAAATAATATTATTATAAGAATCAGTATTAGGACTATGTATATTACTACTGACATATAATGTAACTGGTTGTTATTTTGTTTCTATAATAAATAAAAAAAAAAAAAAAAAAAAAAAAAAAGATATTAACTAAGATATTAGCACAAAGGTTAAGTTTAGTTGTTAATAAATTAGTTCACCCTGATCAAACAGGATTTATACCAAAACAATACTCTTCGTATAATTTGAGACGGTTATTCAATATTATATACTCGAAAAGAGATATTAATAAAGATCTAGTAGTTATTTCGTTAGATGCAGAGAAAGCCGAATGGCCTTACTTGTTCTCGGTTATGGAAGCTTTTAAATTGGGAGAAAAGTTTATTAACCGGATCAAATTGCTATATACAAATCCGACAGCTAGAATAATAACAAATCAAATGTTATCACCTAAATTCAATTTATCTCGAGGTTGCAGACAAGGTTGTCCGTTATCCCCTTTATTGTTTGCATTGGCAATAGAACCATTAGCTCTGAGGGTGAGATCACATTCGGAAATATATGGATACGATACTAGAGACACTAAAAATAAAATTTCTTTATATGCGGATGATGTGCTACTTTACATCACAAAACCAGAAACTAGTATTCGTAATTTGTTTAAAATTAATAACTGAATTTGGATCCTATTCAGGATATAGTATTAACTGGAATAAAAGTGAACTTATGCCAATAACGGTAAACAATTTACATATATTACAACAATTCCCTTTTAAGATAACAAATGAAAAATTTAAATATCTTGGAATTTTCGTAACAAAAAGATTCGACTCCTTATTTAAAGCTAATTTCCCACTATTATTGAACAAATTAAATAAGAATATTATATATTGGAAAACTTTACCTATTTCGATGATAGGCAAAATTAATATATTAAAATGGTGTTTCTTCCACAATTATTATACCTTTGCCAATCAATCCCGATATATATCCCTAAAAATGTCTTTAAAAAGGTGGACTCCTTAGTCACTAACTTCATTTGGGATTATAAGTGCCATAGAATAAACAAAAAACATTTATGTAAATTAAAAATAAATGGAGGTCTAGCTCTACCAACTTTTATGTTTATTATTTTAACATTAAAAATATGAATTTTTGGTTAGAAGAAATAGATAACCAACCAACTTGGTTAAATATGGAAAAAGAAGATTGTTCTTCTTTTGAAATTAGCTCTATAATATTCGCTAATATTAATTTAGCTAAGAAAACATATAGTGATAACCCAATAATAGGAAGTGGAATACGTATTTGGAAACAAATAAAGAAAACATTAAAATTAAAATCTATACCACTATCTCTTAGCATTGTAAATAATGTTACGTTTAAACCTTCAATGATGGATAAAGCTTTTTCACAATGGAAAAATAAGGGAATTATTAAGATTGGGGATCTCTATAGGGAAAACTCCTTCCTTACATTTCAAGAAGTACAACAAATTTATGGACTACATTCTAAAGATTACTTTAGATATTTACAAATTAGAGATTATGTTAAAGCAAATACGCAAGAACTCAGAAATAGAAAGACAGAAATATTAGATGAATGTTTGAATAAACATCCGAATACAGAAAAAATGATTTCATATATATATATATATATAACATCTTATTGGAAGGTGATGTTCCATCAACAGAAATACATAGACAATCTTGGGAAAATGAATTATGCCAAACTATTAGACCAGAAATATGGGATGATAGTTTACAACATATACATCATTGTTCGCTAAATGCTAAACACTCTCTTATACAGTTTAAAATATTACATAGACTATATTATTCAAAATCCAAATTACATAATATGTTCCCAAAAGTATCTCCTATATGTGATAAATATCAACATTTAGAAGCCAATTTGTCACACTCATTTACAAACTGTATAAAAATTACAAAATTCTGGATTGAAATATTTAGGATAATTTCAAATGTTGTTAATATAACTTTGACACCCGATTCAAAGCTAATAATACTAGGAATACTGGAAACAGAACAAATAGTAACAACAAACCAAAGAATTTTTATTGATTATGGGTTAATAATTGGGAAAACATTAATATTAAAAATTTTGGAAAGGCCCTACATCCCCTACAATCAAAATGTGGAATACAGAAATGTCGGAGACTCTCCATCTGGAGAGATTGAGGCTTGTCCTAATGGACAGGTTAGATCTCTTCAGAGGGATATGGTCTCCATACATTGAATATTTACAGAGTCATAATGGCTCAGTACGAGGGCTTGACTGAGGCCTGAATATTAGAATGGATGAAGAAAGAAATATAATAAATCATGCCTATATCTCCAATGACGAAATAATGATTAATACTCCATTCGCTTTCATATTTTCTTTATTATTTATCTCTATCTTTTCTTACTTTATAAAAAATAATTTAAAAAGCGTATAGAAGCATACAGTCCTAAATTTCAATATTAGTAATAATATTAATATTATTAATATTATGAAAGTATTTAATGATGTATTTTCGTTTATGTAAAATATTGTAATTTTCATAAATATGTTTCTATAATAAAAAATATTCAACAAAAATTATTATACACTAATCCAACAGCCAGAATAATAACAAATCAAAAGCTATCAACTAAATTTAATCTATTTCGAGGCTGCAGACAAGGTTGTCCTTTATCCCCGCTACTGTTTGCACTTGCAATAGAACCATTAGCTCAACGTGTGAGATTACATCCTGAAATATATGGGTATGACACCAGAGATACTGAAAATAAAATCTCTTTATATGCGGATGATATATTACTTTATATTACAAAGCCGGAAATTAGTATCCCAAATTTACTAAAATTAATAACTGAATTTGGCTTATTTTCAGGATATAGTATTAATTGGAATAAAAGTGAACGTGCCAATAATGGCAAATAACTTGCATATATTACAACAATTTCCTTTTAAGATAGCAAATGAAAAAAATCAAATATCTTGGAATTTATGTAACAAAAAGATTTGATTCTTTATTTAAATCCAATTTTCCACTTTTATTGAATAGATTAAATAAGAACATTATATATAGGAAAACATTACCTATGTCAATGCTAGGTAGAATTAATGCAATAAAAATGATTTTCCTCCCGCAATTACTATATCTTTTCCAATTGATTCCGATATATCTTCCTAAAAATTTCTTTAAGAAGGTGGATTTTGTAGTCACCAACTTTATCTGGGATTATAGGAGCCATAGAATAAATAAAAAACATTTATGTAAATCAAAAATAAATGGAGGTCTAGCACTGCCAAACTTTATGTTTTATTACTGGACAGTTAATACTAAAAATATGAATTTTTGGTTAGTAGAGACAGATAAACAACCAATTTGGTTAAAAATGGAAAAAGAAGATTGTTCACCTTTTGAAATTAGCTCGATTTTATTCGCCAATATTAAACTACGTAAGAAAACCTATAGTGAAAACCCTACAATAGAAAGTGGGATACGTATCTGGAAACAAATAAAGAAAACATTAAAATCGGAATGTATACCACTAGCTCTTACCATTGTAAATAACGTTACATTTAAACCCTCAATGATGGACAAAGGTTTTTTACAATGGAAAAACTATGGAATTAATAAGACTTGATTTTTAAAATCTAAACATTTTGTAACATTGCTAGAAAATGTACCAGCATCTTGGAGGCCGAAGGTTAGGTTGTTATCCAAGAAAGGGAGACTCTGTTATCCCACAGTACAGCAACATCAAGAACGATGTTGCTGTACTAAGGGATCGCCAAGTCTATCCCTCATTGCCAGCAGCTGATGGGAAGCGGCTGTAAAGTGGTAAGCGGCTGTAAAAGGAAAGCGCTGCTGGGTGGGGAGTTCCTTTCAGAGCATGTGAGTAGTCTGTCCAGGGGTAAAGTTGCGGGGAGGGCAGGAGGGTTGAGAAGGAGGGGGTCGGCCGGTGATCATCCAGCTGAAGAGCGAGTCAGCGGGCGATGGATAACAGGACAGTGGGCGGTGGAGCTTACTCCATATGTCAGGGTGAGTAACCTCAATTGATCCCTTGTTCACGCTGACACATAAGTAAGCTCCACCGCCCGCTGTGATATTATCCATCACCCGCTGACCCACTCCGCTCTATGATCTTTGCTCTTGTGCTGGTCCCCTCACTGTTCAGACGGAGAGCACTGCCAGATGTGAGCAGGCCGGCAGAAGGAGCTGAGATGGCAGTCGGTTCCGCTGTCCGGTGATGGAGGCCGCTCGTAGCCACGCAAGCTGCTTCCCTCCCCGGCCACAATGCGGTGGCACCCGGAGCACCGTGGCAGCGGTGAGTGAGTGGGTTACTGGCATGAACCCCGACCCTCTCCTTCTCAACGCACCCGCAACTTTAACCCTGGCTAGACTCCCCACACGCTGTGAAAGGAACTCTCCCCAGAATTGTCTTGTTACTCACGACACTTGACTCATTTATAATTATTTATTTATATTTCTACTAAAAATTTTCCCAATTGGGCCCCGCACCTCCTAAGGCCGGCCTGCTAAGCACAATCAGTAACTTTGATGTTTCAATTAGATTGTCTCTCCTTATAAACTCCATTGAGTATAAGCCCAAACTGTTCAATCTTTCTTCAAGAGTACATCTACATCTCAGAAAGCAATTGTGTGAAGGTTCTGTGAATTGTTTACAATACAAATATGGGCGGCATGGTGGCACACCGGTAGCGTTGATGCCTTACAGAGCTCGAGACCCGGGTTCGATCCTGTCTACGGATGTTGTCAGTCTGGAGTTTGTATGTTCTCCCCGTGACAGTGTAATTATTCTCCGGGTGCTCCGTTGGTATGTTACAGCTATCACTACAGCTGTAACAAACTTGGATGCCTGAAGGTTTCCTTCCCCATGCTATCTTCATTCTCCATTCTTTACACCTACTTTTCCAAGGAGACCAGGAGGCAGACTGCTGCTCGGATGGAGTTGGATTTTCCCTAAGATGGAAGGGGTGGCACAGTTGCACAGCAGTAAAGTTGCTGCCGTACAGCACCAGAGATCCAAGTTCGATCCTGAGTACGGATAGTGTCTGTACAGAGATTGAGTGTTCTCCCTGTGATAGCGTGGGTTTTCTCTGGGTGCTCTGGTTTCCTCCCAAATTCCTTTGGTAAAAACTGCAAATTATAAATTTTAAATAAAGTCATAAGTGATAGGAGCAGAATTAGGCCTTTCGGCCCATCAGGTCTACTCCGGCATTCAATCATGGCTGATCTATCTTTCCCTCCTAACCCCATTCTCCTGCCTTCTCCCCATAACCCCTGAACCCCTGTCGCCAGTCTACAGGACAATGCGAGTGCACGGGGGGTGATTGCTGGTCAGTGTACACTTGGTGGGTGGAAGAGCCTGTTTCCACGCTATATCTCTCAAGTCTAAAGTCATAAAATAATTTCCCTCCCCTTCCCTCTCTCACATGTCCTCCTTTGCATGGGCATTTCTTTCAAATACATTTTGCAATAATAGCCTCCTATATTCTGGGATCCAGACCATTATCTCGCTGTGTATATCTGAACTGATTAAACAATAGAATTTGAAAAAAGTGGAAGCTATGGACAAGGAGAGCCTCACATCTTATTCTAACCATTTGGGGATGTCTGAGCCGTTGATGTTTTGTTTGTAAGGATGTAAAATTAAGGGAAGCATTGATGTGTTAGGTAGTCAGAAGCTTTTCTCAGGGTAGAAATGTCAAATACTATAGGTTGAAGGTGAGAAGTTAAAAAGTTAAAAGGATATGTGCAATGCAAGTATTTTACACAGAGAGTGATGGTATGTGCTGCCAGGGGAAGTGGTTGAAACAGTTACTGTATGATAACAACATTTAAGAGACATCGAGACAGATATATGAACAGGCAGGGAATAGAGGAGTATGGACCTTGGGCAGGCAGAGTGGTTACATCAACATCATTGTTGCCACAGTTACGGTTGGTGATGGGCCTGTGTCTATTGTGTACTGTTCTATGTTTGACAGTCCAAAGGATAGTCTGGAATCCTTACAGTGGGTGTTTGTCATAGCATGTCCAGTTCTTGTCCTAATTACTGTTCTTCTGACATTCTTTAATAGAAATAAACTGTCAGAATTTGCCAGAACCATTGTTCAATCTTGTGTCAGTTTTCCCATGCGTAATTACTGGATCTGAGTATTATATGTAGAAATTAATAGAAGCAGTGCAGCTCAGACAAGTTTGAGAAAGAAAATGAATTTATGAACCAACATTTTTCATTGTACATGACTTTTGTACTGTGTGCAACTTTTGCAGATGTGTATTCCCCGGAAGACAAATGGTTGAAGTTACATTGGGTGTTTAAGAAAAATGCTGCATATATCTAATCTCTTAATGCAACAAACTATCTTTGTGCCTTTAACCCATACATTGTGGGATGATGTGACAATTATTTCAGAAGGCCCTGAGCCTACCAACAAAGGCTCTGGCCATCACTTCATGCCCAGATTTTGGACTTCCTTGCCCTGATGCATGTTTTCATGAACATTAGAAAAGATTTAGATGTGAAGTTAATTAGGATTAGAGGTATCAGGATAAATACTACATTTCTGTTCTGAGGAAATTTTACTGCGGCCACTGCGATAGACTAGCGCTGAATCTCAGTAAGGATCATTAGTAATTGTTTCAATTTATTTTTCATTTAGGAGGATCCAAATGACCTGAAGTTTTGGTTGGATGACATTTATACACCAGGATATGATTCTTTACTGAGAAAAAAAGAATCTGAGCTCAAAAGAGCCAAATGTTGTAAATTAATATCGGTGGTAGTTTTGATAACTTGCACTTTAGTCGCTGTAATTACTGTATTAATAGTTGTTGTTTGATACTAAATTAGTTAGTTAATGAACATTTATATAAACTATTGTCATAATCATGTTCATGTATTTCAGATTCACAAAATAGTACCGCACTGGGCGCATTTGACCTGGGCCACTTCAATGAGAGTCCAATTCATCTCAATCCTCTGCTCTTTCCCACTAGCCCTGAAACCTCACTCCTTTTTCCACCATCATTTCAGATGGTTCATTCAGATTGCAATGCCTGCCAGTTTGTGAGGCTTCCTGGTTACTTTAAATTTGTTTCTATTGTCACTAACTTCTCTTTCACATTATCACCCTCTGTACCATTCCCACCAATACAAAATATTTTCTGATGGCTTTATATCATTCTTATCATATCTTAGAATCATAGAAAATAGGTGCAGGAGTAGGCCATTCGGCCCTTTGAGCCTGCACCGCCATTCAATGTGATCATGGCTGAAAATCCAATTCAGTATCCTGTACCTGCCTTCTCTCCATACCCCCTGATCCCTTTAGCCACAAGGGCCACATCTAACTCCCTCTTAAATATAGCCAATGAACTGGCCTCAACTACCTTCTGTGGCAGAGAATTCCACAGATTCACCACTCTCTGTGTGAAAAATGATCTTCTCATCTCGGTCCTGAAAGACTTCCCCCTTATCCTTAAACTGTGACCCCTTGTTCTGGAGTTCCCCAACATCGGGAACAATCTTCCTGCATCTCTATAAGTCTCTATAAGATCCCCCCTCAATCTCCTAAATTCCAGCGAGTACAAGCCGAGTCTATCCAGTCTTTCTTCATATGGAAGTCCTGCCATCTCAGGAATATCTTAAACAGAAATTGTATTATTTCATACATCTTAAGTGATTGATATGTATGTATTGTGTATACACATATGTACAGTTTGGTTGGAGACTGTGGAATAAAAAAAGATGGACATATTTTAGCAGTTTTCTATGCCGTTTAGTATACATCATTTTCCTGGCACTGCATAGCCAGAAAAAGAGCACACAAGTTAAAGACAAAACTGTGAAGAATGGCGTTTTTGTGAATTAAATCAAACGGACTCCAGTCACATCAGAAGGCCACTGCGGGGGTTGGCAGATGCACTTGCATGTTGTGGAACCAGGTGTTTTGTTCAGCATGACAACTATCAGCCAGGAGTGAGTACTGGCGATTGCGGGCTAGGGAACAACCACAGGTCATACCCTGCACCAAAAGGAGAAAAAGTATGACTTGAGAGACTCCTTAGTAAGTACTGTGAACAAGGCAGACACAATTTGTGCAGTGAAGATGTGTAGGATGGAACTGCAGATGCTGGTTTACACCGAAGATAGACACAAAATTCTGGAGTAACTCAGTGGGCCAGGCAGCATTTCAGGAGAAAAGCAATAAGTTACGTTTTCGGCCCACCGAGTCCACATCGACCAGAAATATATAATATATACACACACTCACACTCACACTCCAATCAGGGTTGTGTCGGCCGCAAACTTGAGAAGCTTGACAGAGGTGTCTGTGGAGGTGCAGTCGTTGGTGTGGAGAGAGGAGAGGAGAGAGTACGCAGCCTTGCGGTGCTCCTATGCTGAGTGTTTGCGGGTCTGAGATGTGCTTTCCCAGCCTCACATGATGCTTCCTGTCTGTCAGGAAGCTGGTGATCCACCGACAGGGGTTCAGGCAACTCGGAAAGTTTGGAGTGTAGTAGCTCTGGCACAATGGTGTTGAATGCAGAGCTAAAATCAATGAACAGGATCCTCGCCAAGGTCCCCTGGCGGTCTAAGTGCTGTAGGATGAAGTGCAGGCCCAGGTTGACTGCATCATCCACAGATCTATTGGCCTGATATGCAAACTGCATAGGATCCAGCAGGGGGATCATGATATTTTTCAGCTATGCCAGCACAAGCCTTTTGAGTGTCTTCATGACTACAGAGGTCAGTGTGACAGGCCTGTAGTCATTAAGACAAGTAATCCTTGCCTTTCTGGGTACAGGGACAATAGTGGGGACTTTGAAGCAGGGTAGGGACAGTACATGTTTGCAGGGACTGGTTGAAAATGTCTGTATAGGCCGGTGCCAGTTGTTTAACAGGTCCACAGAGCTTAAGGGAAACATTGTCAGGTCCTGGAGATTTCCAGCTCTTTTGTCCTTTGAAAAGCCTCTCCACCTCCTCTATAGGGGACAGAATTTGGAGTGCACATTAGATCACTAATACCTGAAAGAGATGTAAAAGACAATATTGACAAGCGATATGCTTATGAGTGCAATCCAGAGTTTGATCCAGAATGGACTGTGGAATAAACAGAACACTGTTTTACTGAATTGAGGCACAAACGTTCCTCATGGGAAAAAGTACTTGGAATATCAACACACAAGTTCCTCTGACACAATCAAAGACACTCAGAAAACCTGGAGAGAGGTTGAATATCAAGTAAGGAAATTGTCTGTCCTGTTAAAAAGAGAATGAAAGTATTGTGTATGTCAACATGCAACATGTCTGCATAATATATACCGTACATTGATGAGTGGTGCAATTAAAGTGAAATAAGCATGGATGCAAATGTTCCAACAATTTCCACCTCTTTTAGTGATTCATTGCAGGACTGGCACTAGGTACAGTTAGAACATAATGAATAGATTATAGATATATTCTTCAGTGGATTTACATAATACAAACATGTCATATAAGGTACTTTTCCATGGAAAGCCCATTATAATCTACCTTCCTGCTTTTGCTACCAAAAGTGGATAACCTCACATTTATCTGCATTAAACTTCATCTGCCTTGCATCTGCCCTCTCCCCCAACCTGTCCAAGTCACCCTGCATTCTCTTAGCATCCTCCTCACAGTTCACACTGCCACCCAGCTTTATGTCATCTGCAAATTTACTAATGTTACTTTGAATCCCTTCATCCAAATCATTGATGCATATTGTAAATAGCTGCGGTCCCAGTATCGAGTCTTGCGGTACCCCACTAGTCACTGCCTGCCATTCTGAAAGTGATCCGTTAATCCCTACTCTTTGTTTCCTGTCTGCCAACCACTTCTCTATCCATGTCAGCACTCTACCCCCAATACCATGTGCCCAAATTTTGCCCACTAATCTCCTATGTGGAACCTTATCAAATGCTTTCTGAAAGTCCAGGTACACTACATCCACTGGCTCTCCCTTGTTCATTATCCTAGTTACATCTTCAAAAAATTCCAGAACATTAGTCAAGCATGATTTCCCCTTCGTAAATCCATACTGATTCAGAACGATCCTGTTACCGCTATCCAAATGTTCGGCTATCTTATCTTTTATAATTGACTCCAGCATCTTCCCCACCACCGATGTCAGGCTAACTGGTCTATAATTCCCCTTTTTCTCTCTCCCGCCTTTCTTAAAAAGTGGGAGACACTTCCTCAGAATGCATTTATGCTGCTCTGGAGATCTGGTGCTGCGAAAATTTACGGAGCTCCATCTAATGGTAGAATGATGTAGCTGCAGGGCACACTGTGTGACAAGCAATTTTATGATTGAGACAATCCGACTGAGCTACATATATACAGATAATAATGGTGATGCCTAGAATAAGAACAATGGGCTCACATAGAAAGTAAATTAAAAATACTAATCAGCTTTCCTTTGGCTTTTCACACTGGCAACTAAGATTATACACATATTTCAAATGAAACAGATTAAACAGCAGGGGGATAATCAGACTAGAATGTTTCATTATAAATTCAGAGGTCCATGTTGTTATGGAAACTGCCTCAGGTAAACTTTCCATGCTGTAATTTCCTTCAACCGATGGTGATTCTATGCCTGTGCTGTGAGACTGAGTATTTGCAAAATAACAAATGTATATTAGCAAGGATGTAAACATAGGAATTCATAATTGGAATGATTCCTGGATGATTGCACAATTAAACAAATGTTTTGATGTACAAAGACTATAAACTGTTGATGTACGTGAGCTAGACATTGAATAACACACCATTTTGTTGGCCTATGCTTTTCCATGGTGAGTGAATGGAAAAGTAGATATTATACACATCAGTTGTGCAAGCCCAATTCTATCATGCACAATGTAATTGACTGTCACATTGTACAGAATTTTTACAGCAGAACCCAGACACAAAATATGTGTTGTCACGTCATCTGTTTTCCATATATTTCACAGCTCAAAAAAAAAAAAATCCAGGCAAGAGTGCTTAATCAATAGAATCCTAATTATATAAGACATGAAATAAAAGCAGCAGTCCTCAAGATTTATGCTGAAAGGTCTGTAATGGTACTATTCCCTGGGATTTTGCCTTTTTCACGAGCATTGTGTGTTTGAAAATGCCATCCATGATACTCCATTAATTAAAGGATAGACAAAAGATGCAGGTCTTCCCCAGTTTACCGCATGATGCAATTCCTCAGGACTGTGTGTTACGCCAGGCATATATAGTCAGCCATATAGTACATGGTAAGCTGGGGAGGACCTGTAATGGGAAGAACACCTGGGATTTTAAATTACACACTGCTGAAAGGAAAAATCCCCAACCCATCTGATCAAATCACAAACTAACTTGCAGAGTACAAAGAAAGTGCCATATGTTTGCAGTTTTCTGAAACCCCAAAGCCTTCCCACCATCTGCAATGCACGTCAGGACTGTGATGAGCTAATGTCCATTTGTCTGGATAAGAGCTGTTCCAACACTCAGTATACTTGAAAACATCTGGCCTGAAGTAGCCCACTTGATCAGCACCCGATCCATCACCCTAAAAAGTTCCTTTCTTCCACCATTGAGGCGGCATCTACAAAATGCACTCTAATTAGTGTTATATTCAGCAGCTCTGAGTCAAGAGGAGTTAATGTACTAGACTTTGTTAACCTGCTCATAGTGAATAGTATTAATTATTGGCTCTCATGAACTTTACTTTTTCTGTGAGGCGCATATTTTATAAGACATTATTTCCTGACTAAAAATTTAAAGTTGAATTGGAAAAAACATAATTTCTCTCAGGAAAAGAAAAGAGTAATATTCTCAAAGATGATGCATGAGCAATAAGAGATGTAAAAACAACCGATGTATCTTGGGGCAGAGCAAATAAGGCAAAGGAATTCAGAATACAGAATACATAGTAGGGAACTAAAAAATGTGGAGGAGCAGAAGTATTTAAGAATGCATTTCTCTAGATAAGAAGGTAGCAGAACGTGGTTGAGAAGTAATAGAGGTTACCTGCTGTAATTAGTTGCGGCAATGTTTGAGACATCTTGGATGTCATGCTAGAATTAAATTTAAACCAAATCCTTAGTTAAGCTAGAGTGCTGTATAGTGCAGCTTTAGTCACCACACCAGAGGAAGAATGTGATAGTACTAGAGAGTGCAGAGGAAGATGAATACAGTGTTGCTAGAGATTGAGAGGTTTAAACATGAGGATTGGATTTTACTGAAACAAAGGAATGTGAGAAAATATTTAAATAAATAATATCAAATAGGTAAGGGGTAGAGAGGAAAAATTGTTTATTTCCTGATCTATCTATCTATTTATCATTTTTTTATATATTTATGGATTTGTTTATCCTTCCTTCCTTCCTTCCTTCCTTCCTTCCTTCCTTCCTCCCCTCCTTCCTTCCCTTCCTTCCCTTCCTTCCTTCCTTCCTTCCTTCCTTCCTTCCTTCCTTCCTTCCTTCCTTCCCTCCCTCCCCTTCCTTCCTTCCTTCCTTCCTTCCTTCCTTCCTTCCTTCCTTCCTTCCTTCCTTCCTTCCTTCCTTCCTTCCTTCCTTCCTTCCTTCCTTCCTTCCTTCGTTTCTGTCTATCTAGTTTGTGTAGGAAAGAACTGCAGATGCTGGTTTAAATTAAAGGTAGATCACAAAATGCTGGAGTAACTCAGTGGGACAGGCATCATCTCTGGAGAGAAGGATGGGTGACATTTCGGGTTGAGACCCTTCTTCAGACTATCTATCTAGTTTATTTGTCTGTTTATTTATTTATTTATTTATTTCCTTCAGTAGAGAGGTCCACAATGAGGCAACATGGATTTCTGGTAGTCGGATTATTGGAGACTTAGGAACATAATTTCATTAAAGAGGGGGACTGGAATTCACTGCCTGTTATGGCGATAGAGTCAGGGATCCTCAGAGATTTTCAGGGCAGTTACCTCCAAGGCAAAACTGTAATTTCAAGTCAACTGGAAAATAGTTTAATTGGAAAAGAGTGAAAAAAAAAGTTTTAATTTGCAGAGGGAACAGGATGGGAATGGATAGGATAAAATGAATGTTTATGAGAATTGCCTGGTGTTAACTTGTTGATAAAGTCATTTGGTTAATAAATCAATGGGAATAGGGAGCAACAAAACAACAGGAACATAGAAGCTATGAAATATAGCTCAGAGCTATAGGAATTGTCCAACAGATAAACTAATGTTAGTGGAGAGACAAACAAAGCTAATATTACAGAAAGGTAGATCTGCCTGGAGCATAATTGGATCAGTTTTGATTTTAAGAGGGCAAGTCTGCTATCTGATGCCGTTGAATTCAATGTTGAGTCTGGTGAATTAACACATTCTTAGATGTACAGCGAGATCTGGGGGTCCTTGTTCATTGGTCACTGAAAGTAAGCATGCAGGTACAACAGGCATTGAACAAGAGGAGTTGAGTGTAGGAGCAAAGAGGTCCTGCATAACAAGAGGAGTTGAGTGTAGGAGCAAAGAGGTCCTTCTGCAGTTGTACAGGGCCCTAGTGCAATCACACCTAGGGTATTGTGTGCAGTTTTTGTCTCCAAATTTGTGAGGAAGGACATTCTTGCTATTGAGGGAGTGCAGCATAGGTTCACAAGGTTAATTCCTAGAATGGCGGGACTGTCATGTGTTGATAGAATGGAGCGGCAGGGCTTGTATACTCTGGAATTTAGAAGGATGAGATAGGATCTTATTGAAACATATAAGATTATTAAGGGTTTGGACACGTAAGAGGCAGGAAACATGTTCCCGATGTTGAGAGAGTCCAGAACCAGGGGCCACAGTTTTAAGAGTTGTGAATCCTGTGGAATTCTCTGCTTTAGGAGGCAGTGGAGGCCAAATCTCTGGAGGTTTTCAAGAGAGAGTTAGATAGATCTCTTAAAGATAGCGGAGTGAAGGGATATGGGGAGAAGGCAGGAATGGGGTACTGATTGTGGATGATCAGCCATGATCACAGTGAATGGCAGTGCTGGCTTGAAGGGCTGAATGGCCTACTCCTGCACCTATTGTCTATTGTCTTGATGGAAGAAGTTCCCTAATCTCATATGGGCATTATCAGAACAATGCAGAACCCATAGACAGAGAGGTGAGAAGTTAAGGGAACCAAGAATGAAACTGATGGGCAATGGAAAGTCCAGAGTCATCACTGCTAACTGATTAATGATGTTCCCCAATCTGTGTTTGGATTTTTGAACGTGGAGGGGACCGTAAATCGAGTCCACTGAATGCAGCGCACTAAACTGGGAAAAGTGCAAGTGAATTGCTGCTTCATTTGGAAAGTTTGTTTGGGTCGCTGGATGGTGTGAAGAAAAGAGGTGAAAGGCGAGTGCTACAGTAGTTATGGAGCAGGGCAAAGTACTATCTAATAGGAAGTGCTTGATGAAGATACACGTGCGAGCCTGGCAGTTGCAAAGGAAACAATCCCTTTGAAGTATTGCAAGGGGAGGAATGGGGGATGTATATCTAGTTTTGGAATCTAGTTGAAGGGGACAGAATTTACAGAAGGTAATCCATTGAATGTGTAGGCTGGTGAGGATATTCTAACTTTTCTCTTTGGAACGCTGGTGAGAGCAAAGCTCTTGAATGGCGGTGAGATTGATGGGCTCTGTCAGTTTGAGAAACCTCAACAACCGTCCAGACTCAGCACTGAATTTAACAGTTTCAGGTAACATGCTATCTCCATTTATATTAGAACAGACCAATTCCACTGTAGGTTATCCTTCTGAAACTTTGACTTTGTTTCTCTCTCCACTAATGCTGGCTGATATGCTGGACATTTCCCACAAGGCTGAACTACACTTCACAGATATTACATGTACCATAACTGTCCTCATCAATAAGATAGCTTCATCAAGCAACTTAACACCATAGCATCCCTGGGCTCACATAGTCAGACATTTTGCTTTTGTCCTGTCCATTTCTCCCCAAATCCTTTTACAATTGAAATGTATCAAACTTTAGTTTATCTTTCTCTGGTAAAAATTGTAAATTATCCCTAGTAGTTTGCATGGTAAGCATCCTGGCAATGCGAACAATGTGCTTTCAAGGTCAGGCCTGCTGAGTGTTTAGAGTATTTTCCCATAAGGTTATGTCATAAGAGATAGGAGTAGAATTAGGCCATTCAGCCCATCAAGTCTACTCCACTATTCAATCATGGCTAATCTATCTCACCCTCCTAACCCCATTCTTCTGCCCTCTCCCCATAATGTCTTACACCTGTACTAATCAAGAAATGTTTTCTGTTGCTACATCGTTCCATCTGAAACGATAATGATGGAAAGTAGAATCTATGATGTAACATGGTTGTTTATATATGTTTTTCCTGTTTAGAATGCCACGAAGCTTGTGTCTTAACTACTGTGAGAACTTATAAAATGTAACGAGGGGGAACATGTATTACTGCCAAGAAAACAGCTGGCACTTTGCTTCCACTTCTGGTTTCCACACCACAGGAAAAATGTGGGAGGCTTAAAAAAAAGTGCTGAAAAGATTTATAAAAATGTCAGAAATTTCAGCAGCAGGGTTATACTGGGGTTGTTTTCCTTGAAATATGGAAAGTTGAAAGATTTGTAGAGGGTGCACAAGATCATGACAGATTAGGATAGTTAAACAGAGTGAAGTCACTCCTGGTTCAAGGTTAGAAATTCAAAATGATGAGTATTAGATATAGAAGGGAAATAAGGGACATGTTTATTTCATGTAGAGAATTTTTATGAATTGGAATTAATTGCCCTTTAAGGGAAGTAGAAATAGAACTGTCACAAGTTAATAGGATAAGCGTTGAAGAAGAATAAATTCCAAGGAGGAAAGGGATTGAATGGAATACTCTGCAAAAAGCTAACACAAATGCAATGCAGTGCAATGCCCTCTTTCTGTGTCATTAGGATTCACTACATTCAAGCAGTCTCTAACGGCTGAAGAATCATGACATTTTGCACTTTTAATACAACAATCACTTTTACTTATTATATTTAGCAGGGCTCTCACTTAACTTTTTTTCCCTGTTGCCAGCCGGGCAACCTTGGCAGCTTTTTAGGTTGCCAAATGACAGTTTAGGTGGTCATTTAAGACGGTTTGCATGATGCGTGCGATAATGTGCTTGGACGAAGCGCGTAGTTACCAGTCGGAATTATGCTCAATGAAACGTTCACATATTATTTTGGCTTCAAATAAAGTCACAAACTAAACATATTCACCAATCAAGACATGATATATACCACAATGACATGCAGCAACATTATAATACAGTATCTTAAATCTTTTTACACATTGCAATTAATGCAATTTCTATTATTTCTTTCCACTTCCAAACACAAATGTGGTTGGATTATTCGGCATATGATCAACCTGTGTCAATAAATCCTGGACCATGGTAACCATATATGCTTAACCATGCACACTACAGATTGATGCAAGCATGTTTTCTGTGAAGGACCGAAAATTACCATGACATGGCCATATCATGGGTCGTTATTGCTATTGGTACAGAAACACTCTTGCTTCCCACATAATTTATCCATGACATAATATACAGGTTATAAGGAAATTTCTAAAGGCATTTTATGATAATAGCTGTTAAAACCGACTATACCCATCTGACTGGTTAAACATTATACTAACTGACAAGAGATGGCCGAAGGACATAACTGCAGCAAATGTTCTTTTGGTAATATGTTTAAAGGTGTGAAAACGCCACATTACCGGACATTCAGATTAGATGTACATTTTGTGAACAGCAATGAAGATACCCAGTTTGAACGCACCAGATTTTAAAAAAAATTGATAAACATTGTTTTCATCATTCCCACTTCAGAATTAATGTTAAAATTCCCACTTCAGAATTAATGTCAAAATATCTCCTGACCAAATTTGTGATGTATATGACCGACGGTATAGTAAAACCTGGACAAATCCAACATATAGTTGTGAATGTTGCTCAATAAATAACTACAGTACTGATACTCCATATTAAGAGCATTGATTTGCCGTTAAAATTAATTCTGTAATAACGTGTCAACAGTAGCAGTGACAATCGAACACTGCGGTTTTAATGTTTCACATGTTCACAATTTAATTAATCCATCTTTATGGACTAAAATAAGTAATAACATTGGGAATTAAAACACATTTGATTGCATTCCGTTATCAAACATAGTCAATCTTCGCTCTGAAGACATTTCCAGCACAATATGGTCGGGGGGGGGGGGGGGTGAATCAGTGCGGGTGGATAGATTGGGGGGGGGGGGGTTGGGTGGGGGGGAGGGGGTTGGGGGGGAGTTGTGAAGGCAATCGGTGTGGAATGGATGGATTGAGGCAGGTGAATTAGTATGTGCTGGTTGGAATATGTAAAATTGTGAGGGGAGAGCACGGGGGGTGTCAGTGGTGTTGAATGGGGGGGGGATCAGTAGGGATGGATGGGGGGGGGCGATCAGTACAGGATGAATGGGGGGTCAGTACAGGATGAATGGGGGGGTCAGTACAGTGTGGATCGTAGGGTCTGTGCAGGATGAATGGGAAATCACTACAGGATGAATGAGGGGATTAGTACAGGATGAATGGAGGGGATCACTACAGGATGAATGGGTAGATCAGAACAGGATGAATGGGGGGGGGTTCAGTAAAAGATGAATGGGGGATCAGTAAAAGATGAATGGGGGATCAGTAAAAGATGAATGGGAGATCAGTAAAAGATGAATGGAGGACCAGTACAGGTTGAATGGAGTGTCGGTACAGGATGAATGGAGGAGAAGTGCAGGATAGATGGGAAGGAGGGTAAGTACAGGATGAATTGGGGGACCAGAGTAGGATGGATGGGTGGGTAGCAGGAGAATCAATGCGAGGTGGGTAGGGTGATCAGCGCAGGATGAATAGATTAGGGGGTAGATGGGGAGGGGAGCACAGGGGATGTCAGTGCGGACTGAATAGAGGGCGCAATGGGAATCAGTGCGGGATGGAGGAGGCATCCCAAGATAAGAGGAGGGGTGGAGGGGGGGTACAAGAGGGAGAGAGAGAGGGGGGGCGAGGTGGGCAGGAAGGAAGGTCGGCGTTCCTCAGACAACATCTTGCCTTGGCCGTCCCTGTCCAACGCCAAGTGCCGCCGCCAAAGGGGGAGGCAGTTGTGATCTCCCCGCCACCGCCTCCCCTCCTCCGCCAGCCAACAGCAAGGGGCGGGGCAGAGCGGTGCAGCTCAAAGATTCTATAGCTACAGGATCTTTGGTGCATGCGGGAGCGTTTGTTTTGAAAACGCCGTTAACAGATTTGCAAGTAGCGGCCGCTATCAGGGCGGGCGGGGTGCGGGAGGAGGAAGCGGTGGAGCCACTGTCGTGGCCGCTGCAGCCGCTGCTGTGCAGGGCCCGTCATTCGCTTCATCCCTTTGTGACCCCGCATCTAGTATCTTTGCCCCGCACAACAGCTGTCGCCGACACGAAACGTCACATTCCTTTTCTCCAGAGATGCTGCCTGACCCGCTGAGTTACGCAGTTTTTTGTGTCTATCTTCGGTATAAACCAGTGTCTGCAGTGCCAAGCCGGGCAAAATGACTCGGCGTTTAGATTGCCCGGCGGCACTTTGGATGGTCAATGGCAACCCGGGCAACCGCTAATTTCGAGCCCTGTTTAGGGTAGAAGAATTTGTGCACACACAGGCTACTGTCCAACATTTAGAATAATTGCTCCAAATATTATTTTTTTTCTTGTTAACTTGTGAAAACCACGAAAATAGTTTGCCCCCATGGGACGGCACGGTGACGCAGTGGTCGTGTTGCCAACTTACATCACCAGTGATCCGGGTTTGATCCTTGACAGGTGCTGCCTGTACAGAGTTTGCACGTTCTCCCCGTGACCGCTTGGGTTTTCGCCAGGTGCTCCAGTTTCCTTCCACATCCCAAAGACATAAAGGGTTGTAGATTAATTGGCTCTGGTAAAAATTGTAATTTATCCCTAGTGTTCGGGGAAGTATGATCGGCACGGACGCAGTGGGCCGAAGGAACTGTTTCTGCGTTGTACCTCTGAACTAAACTAAACTAAGCATTTAAGAAAAGCTTGTTCTAACTACCTGCCCGACAGGTCTATTTAACATTTTTGGAATATGTTGTATATTGGACATCTTTAATATTTCCCTAAAATAATCTCATGGATCTTTCAGATTGGAATCTAAATTCACAAAGTAGGCAACTGTGACATTGAATGTTCATGTCCCTGCAGGAGCTCAGCATGCCTGTGCCAAGATTAGATTTAAATCTAATCAGATTAAGATTAGATTCAGTCTGAAAAAGTGTTCTGACCTGGAACTTCACCTAATCCTTTCCTCCAGAGATGCTGCCTGGTCCGCTGAGTTACTCCAGCACTTGATGTCTATCCAAGATTTGACAGAACAGTTTAATTTTTGTCTGTCTGGTTTACTAATGATTTGCCAAAATTTCAGATTGTAGCAATGGGTAAAGATTCAATCATTCTGTATATCCTCCAGATTGTTCCCTGTCTTTTCCTAAACAGCCAATGTGTGCTACACATTTTTTTTCAACTCATCTTTTTCATCCTTCTGACATTGAACATCTGGTCAAGGAACATTATGAATGAAGACATTTAATTCCTTGTAAGTTTACAATGGCTTCAGTATATTACAAGAAGGATTTATTTCCTGGGAAATTCACTACAAACTGTCTAAGAGCCTAAAATATGAAATACGACTCTCTCATTTTATTTCAACTCTTAAATATTATTAAAATAATGATTCTCTACATTTAGAATTGCATTTTGCAAAATGCTACATGTGTTAGTGAATGATGGTAGATGGGTTATGTAGAGCTACTTTTCATAAGAGATCCCCTCCCATGGATGGCGAGCCAATGAAAAATGTTTCCAGTGAATAACACAATGTCAAAGTGGTAGAATTGCTGCCTTACAGCGCCAGAGACCCGGGTTCGTTCCTGGCGACAGGTGCAGTCTGTATGGAGTTTGTACGTTCTCCCCTTGAACTGCGTGGGTTTTTGCCGGGTGCTCCGGTTTTCACCAACACTCCAAAGACGTACAGGTTTATAGGCTAATTGGGCTGGGAAAATTATAAATTGTCCCTAGTGTGTGTAGGATAGTGTTAGTGTGTGGGGATCACTGGTCGGCGTGGGCCAAATGGCCTGTTTCCGTGCTATATCTCTAAACTAAAAAGCTAAAAAATTGGCTGTGTCACAAATACTATAAAGCTGAGGCCTTTAATGAAATTGAGTGTGGTAGAAGTGTAGGAGGAAATGGGTGCATTAAAAGTAGATTGCCTTATTTTGGTCAAAAGGCCAATGAAAGCGCTGGTTTTGGCTTCATGGTAGAACATCAGCAACTGAAGCAATGAAGATCCCCTGGGCTTGATGGTTTGCATCCCAGGGTCCTCAGGGAAGTGGCTCTAGAAATAGTGGACGCATTGGTGATCATTTTCCAATGTTCAATAGATTCCAGTTCCTGTGGATTGGAGGATAGCTAATGTTATCCCACTTTTCAAGAAAGGGGCGGGAGAGAAAACGGGAAATTACAGACCAGTTAGCCTGATTTCGGTGGTGGGAAAGATGCTGGAGTCAATTATAAAAGAGGTAATAATGGAGCATTTGGCTAGCAATAAAAGGATTAGTCCAAGTCAGCATGGATTTATGAAAGGAAAATCACGCTTGACTAATCTTCTGGAATCTTTTGAGGATTGACTAGTAAAATGGATGTAGGGGAGCCAGTGGATGTGGCGTATCTAGGCTTTCAGAAAGCCTTTGATAAGGTCCCGCACGGGAGACTGGTGACTAAAATTAGAGCACATGGTATTGGGGTAGGGTGTTGACATAGATAGAAAATTGGTTGGCAGACAGGTCATCAGAATGACAGGCAGTGGCGAGTGGAGTGCCGCAAGGCTCGGTGTTGGGGCCAAAACTGTTTATCATATATATTAATGATTTGGAAGAGTGTATTAGGAGCAACACTAGCATGTTTGCGGATGACACAAAGCTGGGTGGCAGTGTGAACTGTGAAGAGGATGTTAGGAGGTTGCAGGGTGACCTGGACAGGTTGAGTGAGCGGACAGATGCATGGCAGATGCAGTATAATATAGATAAATGTGAGTTTATCCACTTTGGCAGCAAAAAAAAATCCTTGTGATTGAGGCAGTGCAGCGTAGGTTCACGAGATTGATCCCTGGGATGGCGGAACTGTCACATGAGGAAAGATTGAAAAGACTAGGCTTGTATTCACTTGAGTTTAGAAGGATGAGGGGGGATCTTATAGAAACATATAAAATTATAAAAGGACTGGACAGGCTAGATGCAGGAAAAATGTTCCCAATGTTGGGCGAGTCCAGAACCAGGGGCCATAGTCTTAGAATAAAGAGGATGCCTTTTAGGACTGAGGTGAGAAAAAACTTTTTCACCCAGAGAGTTGTGAATTAGTAGAATTCCCTGCCACAGAGGCCAGTGGATGCCAAATCACTGGATAGATTTAAGAGAGTTAGATAGAGCTCTAGGGGCTGGTGGAATCAAGGGATATGGGGAGAAGGCAGGCACGGGTTATTGATTCGGGATGGTCAGCCATGATCACAATGAATGGCGGTGCTGGCTTGAAGGGCCGAATGGCCTCCTCCTGCACCTATTTTCTATGTTTCTAAGATCAATGTTCAAATTCATTGTTTTGAATAGAATACTTCAGTGGTTTTTTTTCACCTAGGGCACCTTTTCAATGGATAGTAACCATAGATATTACTACATGAGTCCCGAAGAGAACTATCTCCAACTGAAATCAATGGATCTCACTGCATTGGACATAGCCAGCACCTTGCTCTTGCAACACAACCCTTGCCTCACCCCGCCACTGGATTTGGGCTGTTGCAATCAGCAACTGTTTCACTCAAATGGTCAAATGAATGGGGTTGCACCAAGGGTCAACGAGATGTATGTCTCATCTCCTGTGGAGGAAAAACATAGAACATAGAAATTAGGTGCAGGAGTAGGGCCATTCAGCCCTTCGAGCCTGCACCGCCATTCAATATGATCATTGTTGTACCTCTCCATACCCTCTGATCCCCTTAGCCTTCCTCTGTGGCAGAGAGTTCCAGAGAGTTGCATCCGTCTTAAAGGATTTCCCCCTTATCCTTAGCTGTGACCCCTTGTCCTGGACTTCCCCAACATCGGGAACAATCTTCCTGCATCTAAACCCCTTAAGAAAAGTTTCAGCATAGTCTATCCATCTTTTTCTTCATAAGACAGTCTGACATCCCAGGAGTCTGGTGAACCTTCTCTGCACTCCCTCTATGGCAATAACAGATTTGGAGACCACTGCACGCACTCCAACCAAGAGACTGACTGCAACTGGTGTCATGCAGATGAAATCGGCCACCATTTTAAATAATAGGTCTTTCCTGTGCCACCAAGTGATAACCTCACATTTATCATTATACTGCATCTGCCAAACATTTGCCCACCTCCTTTCACAGCGAACACTAATTGCCTTCAATTCCCTCTTCCAGTCATTAATTATATATTGTAAATAGCTGGGGTGCAAGCCCTGCGGTACCCCACTAGTTTGCCTGCCATTGTGCTATCCACATCAATACTCACCGTATATGCTATTAGTGGGACGTGGACATCAGTTCATTCTCATGAACCTTTTGTTACTTTGTCCAATGACACAAAGTCACGGATTCACTACTGTGAGACTAACTGGTCTGTAATTCCCCGTTTCTCTCTCCCTTCCTTCTTAAAAAGAAGGGGCTGTACCCGCCAATCCTCAGGAGAGATTGAAAGATTATCACTAATGCATCCACTATTTCCTGAGCTACTTCCTTAAGTACTCTCTATCTGGCCCTTATCGGAGATTTACCCAACACCATTTCCCGACTGCTGATTTCACTCAATCCGACCCACACTACAGGCTCAGCATCAGCCTCCAACACCATTATCCCCTCTAAATTGATCGCCAAACTCGATGACCTGGGCATCAACCCCTCCCTCTGCAATTGGTTACTGGACTTTCTAACCAACAGACCACAGTCTGTTAGGTTGGATAACCACTCCTCTTCTACGCTCACCCTGAACACTGGCGTACCCCAGGGCTGCGTGCAGAGCCCCCTCCTCTACTCCCTCTTCACCTACGACTGCACACCTGTACATGGTACCAACACCATCATCAAGTATGCAGATGACATGGCGGCGATTGGCCTCATCAGCGACAACGATGAGTCGGCCTACAGGGAGGAGGTTCAGCTCCTAACAGCATGGTGTGCCGACAATAACCTGGCCCTCAACTCCAAGAAGACCAAGGAGCTCATTGTTGACTTCAGGAGATCGAGAGGCTGCACGCACAACCCCATCCATAGCAACGGGACGGAGGTGGAACGCGTCTCCAGCTTCAGGTTCCTGGGGGTCAACATCTCCGATGACCTCTCCTGGACCCACAACACATCCTCGCTGATCAAGAAGGCTCACCAGCGTCTCTTCTTCCTGAGGAGACTTAAGAAGGTCCACCTGTCTCCCCAGATTCTGGTGAACTTCTACCGCTGCACCATCGAGAGCATCCTTACCAACTGCATCACAGTATGGTATGGTAACTGCTCTGTTGCCGACCGGAAAGCTCTGCAGAGGGTGGTGAAGATTGCCCAACGCATCACAGGCTCCTCACTCCATAGTAAACGATGCCTGCGCAGGGCGCACAGCCCGGGGAGGCCTGGAGCACCTGTGCTGTGAGGCACAGGGGCTTGCCACAGAGGCAGGGAGCCGTTGGTGAGAGAGGGTGGAGTTATCTGCGCTAGGCCCGGGGAGACGTTGGTGAGAGAGGGTGGAGCTACCTGTGCTGTGAGTATAAATCTAGCGTGGGGCTTGCTTTCCACAGAGGCCCGGGGAGTCGTTGGTGCGAGAGGGTGGAGTTACCTGCGCTGTGAGTGTAACCAAAATCTGCAACGTTCCATCTTCCAGAGAGGGAATCTGGTGGAAGCCTCTGATTGGTTGAAGAGGACCAGAGGAAGCAGCTGATTGGGTGCAACCTGGGGTTTACATTTTTACATTTCATTAATACATTAACTGGGAGTTAAGGATTCTGGGAGTTAAGGGTTCAGTATTTATTAGTAAAGTTTAAAGGATAACGTTTTGTGTTTAATAAAAATAAAAAAATAAAAATATATATAATACAGATTATATATAGACAGAGGCCCAGGAGCGGTTGCAGTGGGTGGAGCCAAATCCGTAACATTCCATTCGCAGCTCGCAGTTGAGGAACCCTTGCTTTGCATTGTATTGTATATTGTATTGTATCCAGGGTAAGGGGGAGGATGAGTGCCAGGGCAGTTTACTGTTCTGGATGTCATGCAGTCAGATAGCTCTCCAGACGTCCACATCTGCGCCAGGTGCGTCAAGATGGCACTCCAAATGGACCGTATTCGGTACCTGGAGCAGCAGCTCAATGACCTCCGTCTGGTCAGGGAGAGTGAGGAAGCCATAGAGAGGAGCTACAGACAGGTGGTCACTCCAAAACCACAGGAGACAGAAAAGTGGGTCACGGTTAGGAGAGGCATGGGGCAGAGGCAGGGACTAGAGAGTACCCCGGTGGCTGTACACCTTGGCAATAAGTACTCCTGTTTGAGTACTGTTGGGGGGCACAGCCTACCTGGGGGTAGCAACAGCGACCGGGCCTCCGGTACAAAGACCGGCCCTGTTGCTCAGAAGGGTAAGGAAAAGAAAAGGAGGGCAGCAGTAATAGGGGACTCTATAGTTAGGGGGTCAGATAGGTGATTCTGTGGACGCAGTCAGGAGACCCGGATGGTAGTTTGCCTCCCTGGTGCAAGGGTCCGGGATGTGACTGAACGTGTCCAAGATATCTTGAAATGGGAGGGAGAGGAGCCAGAGGTCGTCGTACATATAGGTACCAATGACACAGGTAGAAAAAGAGAGGAGGTCCTGAAAGGAGAATTTAGGGAGTTAGGAAGAGTGCTAAGGAGAAGGACCGCAAAGGTAACAATCTCAGGATTACTGCCTGTGCCACGTGACAGTGAGAGTAGGAATGGAGCAAGGTGGAGGATCAATGCGTGGCTAAAGGTCTGGTGCAGAACGCAGAGATTCAAGTTTCTGGATCATTGGGACTTCTTTTGGGGAAGGTGTGACCTGTACAAAAAGGACGGGTTGCACTTGAACCCGAGGGGAACCAATATCCTGGCGGGGAGATTTGCAAAGGCTACTGGGGAGACTTTAAACTAGATCGGTCGGGGGGAGGGACTCAAATAGAGAAGGCAAGTAGTCCGTTTGTGAGGCAGGAGGCAGAGAAGAGAAGCAGTCAGACGCAACACGTAGGGAGGAAAGAAGAAAAAAATAACAAACGGAGAATAAGAAGTGGAGGGTTTCTTAAATGTGTGAGCAGAGAGGAGTGTAAAATGAGGATAGGAGCAATAGGTAGTGAGGTGAAAAGTGGCAGGAAAACAAATCCAGGGCAAAAATCTAAAAGGGCCACTTTTCAACATAATTGTAAAAGGGCCAAGAGTGTTGTAAAAACAAGCCTGAAGGCTTTGTGTCTCAATGCGAGGAGCATTCGTAATAAGGTGGATGAGTTGAATGTGCAGATAGCTATTAATGATTATGATATAGTTGGGATCACGGAGACATGGCTCCAGGGGTGACCAAGGCTGGGAGCTGAACATCCAGGGATATTCAATATTCAGGAAGGATAGAAAGAGAGGAAAAGGAGGTGGGGTAGCGTTGCTGGTTAGAGAGGAGATTAACGCAATAGAAAGGAATGAGATTAGCTTGGAGGATGTTGAATCGATATGGGTGGAGCTGCGAAACACTAAGGGGCAGAAAACGCTAGTGGGTGTTGTTTACAGGCCACCTAACAGTAGTAGTGGAGTTGGGGATGGCATCAAACAGGAAATTAGAAATGCATGCAACGAAGATAAAACCGTTATAATGGGTGACTTCAATCTACATATAGATTGGGTGAATCAAATTGGCAGGGGTGCTGAGGAAGAGGATTTCTTGGAATGTATGCGGGATAGTTTTCTAAACCAACATGTGGAGGAACCAACGAGGGAGCAGGCTATTCTAGACTGGATATTGAGTAATGAGGAAGGGTTAGTTAGCAGCCTTGTTGTACGTGGCCCGTTGGGCAAGAGTGACCATAATATGGTTGAGTTCTTCATTAGGATGGAGAGTGACATTGTTAATTCAGAAAAACGGGTCCTGAACTTAAAGAAAGGTAACTTTGAGGGTATGAGACGTGAATTGGCCAAGATGGACTGGCAATTGATTCTTGAAGGGTTAACGGTGGATATGCAATGGAAGGCATTTAAAGACTGCATGGATGAACTACAACAATTGTTCATCCCAGTATGGCAAAATAATAAATCGGGGAAGGTGGCGCATCCGTGGATAACGAGGGAAATCAGGGATAGTATCAAAGAAAAAGATGAAGCGTGCAAATTAGCCAGAAAAAGCAGCCTACCAGGGGACTGGGAGAAATTCTGAGACCAACAGAGGAGGACAAAGGGCTTAATTAGGAAAGGGAAAACGGAGTATGAAAGAAAACTGGCAGGAAACATAAAAACTGACTGCAAAAGTTTTTATCGATATGTGAAGCGCAAAAGATTAGTTAAAACTAATGTAGGTCCCTTGCAGTCAGAAACGGGTGAATTGATCATGGGGAACAAGGACATGGCAGACCAATTGAATAACTACTTTGGTTCTGTCTTCACTAAGGAAGACATAAATAATTTGCCGGAAATAGCAGGGGATTGCGAGTCAAATGAGATGGAGGAAATCCAGGTTAGCCAGAAAGTGGTGTTGGGTAAATTGAATGGATTAAAGGCCGATAAATCCCCAGGGCCAGATAGGCTGCATCCCAGAGTACTTAAGGAAGTAGCCCCAGAAAGTCTAACATCGGTAGTGGGGAAACTGCTAGTCAATTATTAAAGATGGGATAGCAGCGCATTTGGAAAATGGTGAAATCATTAGACAAAGTCAGCATGGATTTACGAAGGGTAAATCATGTCTGACGCATCTTATTGAATTTTTTGAGGATGTAACTAGTAGATGGATAAGGGAGAAGCAGTGGATGTGTTGTATCTGAACTTTCAGAAGGCTTTCGACAAGGTCCCACACAAGAGATTGGTATACAAACCTAAAGCACACGATATTGGTGGTTCAGTATTGATGTGGATAGAGAACTGGCTGGCAGACAGGAAGCAAAGAGCAGGAGTGAACGGGTCCTTTTCAGGATGGCAGACAGTGACTAGTGGGGTGCCGCAAGGCTCAGTGCTGGGACCCCAGCTATTTACAATATACATTAATGATTTGGACGAGGGAATTAAATGCAACATCTCGAAGTTTGCGGATGACACGAAGCTGGGGGCAGTGTTAGCTGTGAGGAGGATGCTAGGAGGCTGCAGGATGACTTGGATAGACTGGGTGAGTGGGCAAATGCATGGCAGATGCAGTACAATGTGGATAAATGTGAGATTATCCACTTTGGTGGCAAAAACAGGAAGGTAGATTATTATTTGAATGGTGACCGATTAGGAAAAGGGGAGATGCAGCGAGACCTGGGTGTCATGGTACACCAGTCATTGAAAGTAGGCATGCAGGTGCAGCAGGCTGTGAAGAGAGCGAATGGTATGTTGGCATTCATAGCAAAAAGGATTTGAGTACAAGAGCAGGGAGGTTCTACTGCAGTTGTTCAGGGTCTTGGTGAGGCCACACCTGGAGTATTGCATGCAGTTTTGGCCTCCTAATCTGAGGAAAGACATTCTTGCCATAGAGGGAGTACAGAGAAGGTTCACCATACTGATTCCTGGGATGGCACGACTTCCATATGAAGAAAGACTGGATAGACTTGGCTTGTACTCGCTGGAATTTAGAAGATTGAGGGGTGATCTCATAGAGACTCACAAAATTCTTAAGGGGTTGGACAGGCTAGATGCAGGAAGATTGTTCCCGATGTTGGGGAAGTCCAGGACAAAGGGTCACAGTTTAAGGATAAGGGGGAAGTCTCTTAGGACCGAGATGAGAAAATCGTTTTTCACACAGAGAGTGGTGAATCTGTGGAATTCTCTGCCACAGAAGGTAGTTGAGGCCAGTTCGTTGGCCATATTTAAGAGGGAGTTGGATGTGGCCCTTGTGGTTGAAGGGATCAGGGGGTATGGAGAGAAGGTACAGGATACTGAGTTGGATGATCAGCCATGATCATATTGAATGGTGGTGCAGGCTCGAAGGGCCGAATGGCCTGCTCCTGCACCTAATTTCTATGTTTCTATGTTTCTATTGTCAGGGACAGCTCACACCCCAACCACAGACTGTTTACCCTCCACCCATCCAGGAGACGCTACAGGTCCCTCCGCTGCCGGACCAGCAGGCTCAAGAACAGCTTCTTCCTTGCGGCTGTCACACTTCTCAACGCTGCACCTCAATGACTGCCTGTCTCCACCCCTCCCCCCCCCCACCCCGGACTATCCAATCACCAGCAAATTGCATGGATACCAGTGTATATGTATAGATGTACATTCTCATACTACTGCGCAATTACTTGTTTATTCGTAAGTTCGCCCTTCGGAGATACCAATTGCATTTTGTTGTCTCTGTATTGTACACTGCACAATGACAATAAAGATTGAATTGAATTGAATTGAATTGAATTGAATTGAATTGAATTGATTTACCCACATCTGATCTGCACTCTTGTGCTGCAGTGCATAGACTAAATAGTCTTGACCCATCTTAATCCATACTAAACCATAGCTAATTAGAAACTCTTCCTGGAACTATTGGTTAACCACCAGTGTGATCCAACCAAATTTACTTTGCTGTGAAAATAAATCAAAATAAATAAATCAAAGGTGGGAAAATGGACTTTAGGAAATAAGTAATTACCATTTTTGAGAAGCCACCATCAACATTGATCAGAATCTCAGCCTCATAAATATTGTGACTGTAAGAGTTGATCAGAAGCCAGCATCCTCTAGGTAATGATTTACCTCCTGATGCCCAAAGCCGTTCCACCATCTACATGCTGCAAGCCATGAGAGTGATGGAGTACTCTCAACTTATCTGATGAGAGTCCTTATCTAACAATAGGTAAGAAGCTCGATAAAATCCAGTAGAAAGCAGCCTGCTCAAGTGGCACTTCATCAGTCACCCTAAATATTCATCCCCTCTGCGTTCAATACACAGTGACTACAGTGTGTATCATCCACAAAATTCACTGCAGTTATTCACATGGGCTAGTCCACCGCACTTCCCAAACCCGTAACCTTTGCATTCAAGGTCAAAAACAGCTTTTATTTTTCACTGCTAATGGCACCCTTGCAAAGCGATGAAAGAATGCAAAAATGTTATGTTGGCACAGATCTGCATTTTCTAATTGGAATTCTCTTTCTCTGAAGTGCAGGCACAGAGGGCTTTGATTGTATACTGAACGTTTCTCACCGGAGGGAAATGTTGGAAAACCTCAGTATGTTTTTCTTTCTAAAGAAGCACAAGTGCTTGGCATTTCGGAGCCCGTCCCCTTGATGATGAAAGGTAACAGCTGCACAGAGGTAACTCTTCAATTTGTGTACGATTAAATGATCTCTTCAAGAGAGACGTATTACTTATTTTGCAATGAATTTCCATCATTTCCTATTGGCTGCTGAGATAATGCAATGCAGACAATCTATATTAGTCTTCCAATTTGTGACATTCAATTAGACCTTTGAAATATTGATAACAGAGTTCAGACTGACATTTGAATATGAGTAATGTGTAAATGAAACACCCTTGGGCAAAACAAAAATAATACAAATATGATGGGGAGTGTGTTGTGAAGCACATTGTTATGCTATCTTTGTAAAATTACTGGGTTTTCATATTTTGAAATTTCTATAAAAATATTCAATAAATTATAAATTGTTCCAATGTTGTTCGATTTTCTGCCTTGTGTTAATGTGTATGACTCATGTATTTTTGATAGTGCAACTTTATATTTGTATTAGTTATAGAAAATCTATTTGGTGATGTTTGAGGTTGTTTCGATTGTATTAATGCAGGAGGAAGGAGCAGGCAAGGAAAGAGAGAAGAATGCAGTGGGCAAGGGTGTCTGTGCCTGATACCCCTCCTGTGTGAGTGAGAGAGATTTTAGTGAGGTGCACGACAACATTGATTTTGAACCTTGCAGCATTGTTTCTCTTAACACTAACACAGATAACCATGTTTTAGGAGTTAGTGAAACGGATGGGGCAGAGATCAGTTCAATACATTGATGCCAGCAATAGCTTCAGTAATACAGACATCTTTGCAGTCCCTCTCTTGGGCAATTATATAATCTAGCTGGGTCCTAAAATGGTTCCAAAGATGTTCCCACGATGTCTCATGACAAAGCGAAGCATTTGCTCCAATGAGGCCAGCTTCGAGCATTTTGTCAAGAAAACGACCCCATTGGAATTAGCCTTGCCTGCTGCCTTCTTTGCCAATCATATTTTGCCAGAAGTTGTGACCTGTCCCACCTATTTTCCTGAGCAATGAAAGGATTTCACTGCCCAGGAAATCAGTTGGGAATAGACACACCCTCTAGCAAACGCTTCAGGTGGATCAGGTTGTCTCCTTTTGGAATGCAGTCCAGAGTTCTTTTAAAGGCAGATGAGAAGACCTCCTTGGCATTGTCTGAAGCTTCAATGTTTGGGGTGTTTTTAGGTCTGATTATCAAAACTGGTTCTACTGTATGTTGGAGTGAGTTAATAGTTCCTAATTATAGGAAGCTCTTGAAGTCCTTTATCATGGGCACCCATGAAAATACTCTGCGAAAAACCCAGTTGCAAGCCATTGTACCCCCCCCCCCCTCCCCCAACTTCCCATTCCTACATGGACCTATCCTGTCCACCTCCACTGCTTCTGTGAGGCCAAGCACATACCTGAGGAGCAGAACTTCACATTCTGCCCAGATACTCTATGAGCATTTCAGGTATCCTTTACACTCTGTTCCTTTCTCTCCTCCTCCTCCTTAACCACCTAGGTCCTCTCGCATGCACCCATTTTTTTCACCGACCCTCTCCCCTTCCATCCCCCTGTTACCCAGTTTCTTTCCCAGAATGATTTAACCAGAATGAAACCTTAATTAGGAGGTAATACCTACAGGGAGTGGTTGGACAGATGTTGATTATTTTCTCTGGAATGCTAAAGGTTGTGGGGAGACCTGATAGACGTATATACAATCATGGGAAGCATAGAGAGGATAGACAGTTATGGGAAAAATCAATTTGTAGAGGGCATAGCTTTGAGGAGAAAGGGGGCAAAGTGTAAAGATGTGGGGGGCAGCTTTTTTACACAGAGGGTGATGAGTGCTTGGGACGGGCAGCTGGTGATGGTGGTTGAGGCAGATATGATAATGGTAATTAAGAGATTTTTGGATAAGCATAATAATATATGCAGTGAATGGACGGATATGGATTGTGTGCAGGCAGATAAGAGTTTGCTTTGGCATTATTTTTGGCACAGAAATTGTGGGCCGAAAGGCCTGTTCTTGTGCTGTACTGTTCTATGTTCTAAGTTCCGACCCTCTCTGGTGCCATTTGCCTATTACCACTTCACTAACCTACTTGGTCCCCTATTGCCTCCCCACCTCCCACTTTTCCTATCTGCTCACCATCCTCCATTATCTGGTTCCACTCATCGCCTTCTTATGATTCCATCATTTGCACCCGGTTTTTTATAATCTCCACTAAACACTTCCCAGCCTTTGTCACAAATTCCATGCTTTCCTCCCACAGCTGATTCTATCTGCCAATCACCCCCTCCACACTTGGATCCAGCTATGGCTTTCATCTCTAGTCTTCCCTTCCCCTCTTACTATATTATACTGGCAAAGTCCGCTTTTCATAATAAGTCCTGATGCTGGGTCTCAGCCCAGAACTTTTCTCCATTGATGCTGCCTGACCCGTTGAGTCCATCCAATAGCTTACGTTTTTCTTCAGGACCAATTTGATAAGAATGACCACGAGAAAAGGAGCTAACTGCAGGCATAAGGCTTTCCTGGATTGGAAGCTCTACGTTTCCAAGGGGGAAAAAAATAAACCTTTACAATCACCCAAGGATACGGGTCCAGCCAAAAGCTCTGGGCCTATAAACACCAGGAAGGAGAGAGTGCAAGAGGCTCAGCGACTCACTGACAGCCATGACACTTCTTTCGCATTGTAAACACTGAAGGCTTCACTCCTCTGAGAGCCAAGGATAGGGGTGAACTCAGCAGGGACAGAGGCAGTTAACATCCTTTGGAAGGAACACTACGATCTGGCCTTGATTCTATTCTTGGCTTCATCCCACAGAAGACTACTGAGACCAGCCTTGTAGCCACTGCTAACCAACGAGAGTTCAAGGAGACCATATCCTAACTCTCAAACGACAAGGCCACAGGGGTAAATGATATTCAAGCTTAAATCCTGGGGTCAAGGAAAGAGCGTACATGTCGCGGCCCTGTTTCCACCAATCATGACCAACTTCAAAAGAGCAGACATGTCCAACTTTGGTAATCACTGAGCGATCACCCTGCTGCCTGCCCAAGTTCTCCTCAACCACCACCTCACAGTGGTTGAAAAGCTGCTCGTTCAATAATGGCATTGTTGTGGACCATCAAAACATTAGATACCTCTGTTACTCTGCACAGAAAAACAGGGAGGGCAGCACGATCACGTGCTTTCTGAATCTCAAAAGGGATTGCCTCAGGCTTGTAAGGGATTGTGGAAAAGCCTCCACAAATTTGTCTGCTCACAATTTTGTTCCCCATGGTTTGCTTGATGATGGCTTGCAGGCTTCAGAATTGACCTACACCAAATCATCATTCATTTGAGATCAAATAAGGCTTCAATGCTTCTGCACCTGGGAAGTTGTTCCCTTGAGGTCCTCTGAGGAGCACTGTATGTAGTATTTATGATGTATTGGATACAGCTATGGTACCACTTTGTTTTAGTTGCACTGATGTAAAGCACTTTGGACGAAGATTGTTTTTACATTAGTTCCACCCGCCCGAGTTTGGCCCATATCCTTCTAAACCTTTCTTATCCATGTACCTGCCCAAGTATCTTTTAAATGTTATTATAGTACCTGCCTCAACTACTTCCTCTGGCAGCACGTTCCATATATCCACCACCCTGCATGGTCATCTGCTGCTCTATTCTGATGTTCCTGTGTTGTACAAGCAGAACATGAAGTGCTTCAATTACCGAATTTACCCCCAACTGTACTGCCTATGATACACCTCCTGCTCCATTTGTGCTGGAGAATGCCTGTCGCACTTTGACCCCATCAACTACCTCACAGCATACTGCATGTTATCCTTAATCCTGAGGGATTACTGAAAGCAAAAATACGTGCTGAATGGAATACGTTTGTAGCGTTGTTGCCGCTGTAGTCACCAAATCAGACATGAACCATGTTGTGTACATTTGTGAGTTAAGAACAGGATTGAGTTTTTATTTTGGTTATAGAGCGGCAGAGTGGCGCAGCGATAAGTTGCTGCCTTACAGCGCCAGAGACCCGGGTTTGATCCTGACCACAGGTGCTGTCTGTATGGAGTTTGTACATTCTCCCCGTGACTGCGTAGGATTTCCCCCAGTGCGCTGGTTTCCTCCCACACTCCAAATTTGTAAGTTGATTGGCTTCGGTAAAAATTGTAAATTGTCCCTAGTGTGTAGGACAGTGCATGGGATCGCTGGTTGGTGCGGACTCGGTGGGCTGAGGGTCCTGTTTCCATGGGGTATCTCTAAAACTAAAGAAACTAAAACTAAATATTCATTTATCATCATGCAGTGGATCTATATGCCCTCTATGTGGTGCTATTGTCGCCCTTCGTACAGTCGAACTGCTGTATTTGACCTTGACTGCTGTTTTTGACCTTGACCTAGGAAATGAACAAAATATTTTCATAGCTAGTTTTGAGAAAACATCTAAAGGTCTTGCATTTGAATTTATCCTCGAAAAGCCATAAATTAAGAAATCACATTTGAATAATGCACTTGAGGAAATAAGTATAGGCGTTTGTGCAGAAATTGTTTTATATATATATGTCCAGAGTTCTCCTAGTTTCTTCCAATTGTCTTTTATTTTCTTGATGTGTTATGGTCAGCAAAATTAGGAAATTCCCTCTTAAATTATGATCTTTTTAACTGGGCGGATTTAGGAAGATGCATTCATGTTTACCACTATGTCACTTCGCTCTTCAGTTAGTTTGTAATTAATCATGATTGCCAGAAGCATTAATGTATTTATGAATCAATGTTATCATGTGTTCACTTCTGCTCTCTGACCTTGATTATAATTTATATAATTTGCGTCCTTATCCCAATGTAACAACTTTGTTTTAATTGTAAGATTCCCTTTGTCAATAATTCGGGCTTTGCCATTATGCAACTCCTGGGTTTGTTTTTAATTTTCATGGTTTAATTTTCTTTATTCTAACTTCTGTTATGACTACTTTACAAATATTTGTCTTGAATCATGAAAATATTGATATTGATGGGACTGGAATGCTGCCATGTGTGTTAAGTCATATTTATGATTAGTTCTCTTAATCTCTAGAATTAATAATAAATGTACAAAACTACCAAGGTTGCTGCCTTTAACCACAGAAAGCCTACATTCTTATCAACAAATTAATTATTCTGTAGTTTATATCTTCCATCAATTATCAAATGCCATCTGGAAACTGCAAATATTTACCCAGGAATGTAGGTTTGTTGTCAAACTGTAGAATAATACATATTTAACAAACTATTCCATTGATTAGAGCCTGTATTAATTCAACAATAGGATATGGAGCAACTCCTTGAAGTTAACAAGAATTAGATAAATACCTTGAACAAAGAGCTAATAAATGAAAGGAAGGCAATCCATTAATACATTAGGATGGAAAGTTGACGTTATGAAAGGAAGCATGCAGGTACAGCAGGCAGTGAAGAAAGCGAATAGCATGTTGGCCTTGGGAAGGAGTGACCTGTATAAAAAGGACGGGTTGCACTTGAACCCGAGGGGGACCAGTATCCTGGCAGAGAAATTTGCAAAGGCTACCGGGGGGACTTTAAACTAGAACGGTTGTGGGGAGGGACTCAAATAGAGAAAGCCAATAGACAGGGTCTGAGGCAGGAGGCAGAGAAGGGAAGCACTCAGACCCAACAGGTAGGGGAGAAAGAAGAAAAAAATAATAAACAGAGAATAAGAGGTGGTGGATTTCCAGGGCAAAAATCAAAAGGGGCCACTTGTCAACATAATTGTATAAGGAGTAAGAGTGTTGTAAAAACAAGCCTGAAGGCTTTGTGTCTCAATGTGAGGAGCATTCGTAATAAGGTGGACGAGTTGAATAAGAAGATAGCTATTAATGACTATGCTATAGTTGGGATCACAGAGACGTGGCTCCAGGGGGACCAAGGCTGGGAGCTGAACATCCAGGGATATTCAATATTCAGGACGGGTAGACAGAAAGGAAAGGGAGGTGGGGTAGCGTTGCTGGTGAGAAAGGAGATTAATGCAATAGAAAGGAAGGATATTAGCTTGGAGGATGTGGAATCGATATGGGTAGAGCTGCGAAACTCTAAGGGGCAGAAAACACTAGTGGGAGTTGTGTACAGGCCACAACAGTAGTAGTGGAGTTGGGGACGGCATCAAACAGGAAATTAGAAATGCGTGCAACAAGGGTAAAACAGTTATAATGGGTGACTTCAATCTACATATAGATTGGGTGAATCAAATGGGCAGAGGTGCTGAGGAAGAGGATTTCTTGGAATGTATGCAGGATAGCTTTCTAAACCAACATGTAGAGGAACCAACGAGAGAGCAGGCTATTCTAGACTGGGTATTGAGTAATGAGGAAGGGTTAGTTAGCAGGGTACACAAAAAGCTGGAGAAACTCAGCGGGTGCAGCAGCATCTAAGGAGCGAAGGAGATAGGCGACGTTTCAGGTCGAGACCCTTCTTCTTAAGGGTTAGTTAGCAGTCTTGTTGTGCGTAGCCCGTTGGGCAAGAGTGACCATAATATGGTTGAGTTCTTCATTAGGATGGAGAGTGACATAATTAAGTCAGAAACAAGGGTTCTGAACTTAAACAAAGGTAACTTTGAAGTTATGAGATGTGAATTGGCCAAGATAGACTGGCAAGTGATTCTTAAAGGATTGACAGTGGATGTGCAATGGAAGGTATTTAAAGACTGCATGGATGAACTACAACAATTGTTCATCCCAGTTTGGCAAAAGAATAAATCAGGGAAGGTAGAGCATCCATGGATAACAAGGGACATCAGGGATAGTATAAAAACAAAAGATGAAGCATACAAATTAGCCAGAAAAAGCAGCCTACCAGAGGACTGGGAGAAATTCAGTCCAGCAGAAGAGAACAAAGGGCTTAATTAGGAAAGGGAAAATAGATTATGAACGAAAACTGGCAGGGAACATAAAAACTGACTGCAAAAGTTTTTATAGATATGTGAAGAGAAAGAGATTAGTTAAAACAAATGTAGGTCCCTTGCAGTCAGAAACAGGTGAATTGATCATGGGGAACAAGGACACGGCAGACCAATTGAATAACTACTTTGGTTCTGACTTCACAAAGGAAGACATAAATAACCTGCCGGAAATAGCAGGGGACCGGGGTCAAATAAGGTGGAGGAACTGAGTGAAATCCAGGTTAGCCGGGAAGTGGTGTTGGGTAAATTGAATGGATTAAAGGCCGATAAATCACCAGGACCAGATAGTCTGCATCCCAGAGTACTCAAGGAAGTAGCCACAGAAATAGTGGATGCATTAGTGATAATGTTTCAAAACTCCTTAGATTCTGGAGTAGTTCCTGAGGATTGGAGGGTAGCTAATGTAACCCCACTTTTTAAAAAAGGAGGAAGAGAGAAAACGGGGAATTACAGACCAGTTAGTCTAACATCGGTAGTGGGGAAACTGCTAGAGTCAGTTACTAAAGATGGAATAGCAGCACATTTGGAAAGTGGTGAAATCATTAGACAAAGTCAGCATGGATTTATGAAAGGTAAATCATGTCTGACGAATCTTATAGAATTTTTCAAGGATGTAACTAGCAGAGTTGATAAGGGAGAACCAGTGGATGTGTTATATCTAGACTTTCAGAAGGCTTTTGACAAGGTCCCACATAAGAGATTAGTATACAAACTTAAAGCACACGGTATTGGGGGTTCAGTATTGATGTGGAAAGAGAACTGGCTGGCAGACAGGATGCAAAGGGTAGGAGTAAATGGGTCCTTTTTCAGAATGGCAGGCAGTGACTAGTGGGGTACCGCAAGGCTCAGTGCTGGGACCCCAGCTATTTACAATATATATTAATGATTTGGACGAGGGAATTGAATGCAACACCTCCAAGTTTGCGGATGACACTAAGCTGGGGGGTAGTGTTAGGTGTGAGGAGGATGCTAGGAGGCTGCAAGGTGACTTGGATAGGCTGGGTGAGTGGGCTAATGCATGGCAGATGCAGTATAATGTGGATAAATGTGAGGTTATCCACTTTGGTGGCAAAAACAGGAAGGTAGACTATTATCTGAATAGTGGCAAATTAGGAAAAGGGGAGGTGCAACGAGACCTGGGTATCATGGTACACCAATCATTGAAAGTAGGCATGCAGGTGCAGCAGGCAGTGAAGAAAGCAAATGGTATGTTAGCATTCATAGCGAAAGGATTTGAGTATAGGGGCAGGGAGGTTCTGCTGCAGTTGTACAGGGTTTTGATGACACCACACCTGGAGTATTGCGTACAGTTTTGGTCTCCAAATCTGAGAAAATACATTCTTGACATAGAGGGGGTGCAGAGAAGGTTCACCAGACTGATTCCTGGGATGTCAGGACTTTCATATGAGGAAAGACGGGATAGACTTGGCTTGTACTCGCTAGAATTTAGAAGACTGAGGGGGGATCTTATAGAAACTTACAAAATTCTTAAGGAGTTGGATAGGCTAGATGCAGGAAGATTGTTCCCGATGTTGGGGAGGTCCAGAACAAGGGGTCCAAGGATAAGGGGGGATTTCTTTAGGACCGAGATGAGGAAAACATTTTTCACACAGAGAGTGATGAGTCTCTGGAATTCTCTGCCATGGAAGGTAGTTGAGGCCAGTTCATTGGCTATATTTAAGAGGGAGTTAGAGAAGTTCCTAAAGGGATCAGGGGGTATGGAGAGAAGGCAGGTACAGGATGCTGAGTTGGATGATCAGCCATGATCATATTGAATGGCGGTGCAGGCTCGAAGGGCTGAATGCCTACTCCTGCACCTATTTTCTATGTTTCTATGTTTCTATAACAAGAGGAATCGAATATAGGAGCAAAGAGGTCCTTCTGCAGTTCAACAGAGCCCTAGTGAGACCGCACCTGGAGTATTGTGTGCAGTTTTGGTCCCCTAATTTGAGGAAGGACATTCTTGCTATTGAGGGAGTGCAGCGTAGGTTTACAAGGTTAATTCCCGGGATGGTGGGACTGTCACATGCTGCGAGAATGGAGCAGCTGGGCTTGTACACTCTGGAGTTTAGAATGATATGAGGGGATCTCATTGAAACATATAAGGTTGTTAAGGGCTTGAACACACTAGAGGCAGGAAACATGTTCCCGATGTTGGGGGAGTCCAGAACCAGGAGCCACAGTTTAAGAATAAGGGGTAAGCCATTTAGAACAGAGACAAGGAAACACCTTTTCTCACAGAGAGTGGTGAGTCTGTGGAATTCTCTGCCTCAGTGGAGGCAGGTTCTCTGGATGCTTTCAAGAGAGAGCTAGATAGGGCTCTTAAAAATAGCGGAGTCAGGGGATATGGGGAGAAGGCAGGAACGGGGTACTGATTGGGGGTGATCAGCCATGATCACATTGAATGGCGGTGCTGGCTTGAAGGGCCAAATGGCCTACTCCTGCACCTATTGTCTATTGTCTATTGATGTATGTCAGTTTATATTGAATCAATCCATCGCCCTGAAACATCCCGGAGGAAAATATAATTTGCAAGTTAATGTCCTTTGATCAGGTCTTCACCTTAACTCCAACTTCTCACCTCTGTTCTATACCACTTAATATCCCTGCCTAATAAAAATCTGAATTTTAATCTTTAAAAATGACCTGATCCAATAGCTATTGGAGGAGAGGGTAAGGTTTCCTTTACACTTTGTGTTGTGAAGTGCTCCCTCTCAGCCGCACAGCAAGCGCAGCGGTTAGAGCTGCTGCCTCATTGCGCTAGAGACCGTATTCGGTCCTATCTACTGGTGCTGTCTGTGCGGAATTTGTACTTTCTCACTGTGACCGCGTGGGTTTTCTCCGGTTGCTCCGGTTTCCTCACACATTCCAAAGACATGCAGGTTCGGAGGTTAATAGGCTTCTGTAAATTGCCCCTGGTGTGTAGGATGCAAAAATGGGGTAACATGGAACTGGTATGCGGGTGATCAATGGTCGGTGTGAACTTGGTGGGCCGAAGAACCTATTTCCACGCTCTATCTCGAAACCAAACTAAAGTGCCTTGTTATAGCTTTAAGGCTATGTTCTCTGATTCTATATTCTCTCCACCTTCCTGACAAAATCCCTTAATCATCTTAAGCAACTGTTAGTTCAATTCTCGAGCAGCTACAGCTGAAGGGAATGCAAACCAGCCTGTTCTTTTCATCCTCTTACTTAATATTATTCACTGCATTCGTGAAGAAACACAGCAGGATAACTTGACACAATAGAGAGCAGGATAAAGGAGAAGCTGGAATTCCCACATGAGAAGTCCATTAAAGTATTCAGAAAGGGGAAGTTACCTTCTGAATAAGTGAGTATATTCAGGCTACATAGTAAAGGTCCCCAATTTATCCCAATTACTCTACATTGTTTCAGATCTCTTCTTTCATTTGCAGAAACTTGAGTTGTTCATGAGTTTTCTTTTGAGTCCTGGAGATGTGCTTACTTGAACTGGCCACAATCTTTACGAAACTCAAGTAAGTGAATTTTCTTGTTTATTTTTTTTAATGCAATCCACGACCTCCATGTATGAAATGCACATACACATAGAGGTGGCCAGATACACACAGCGGCCTTAGAATAGTATAGCCCATGTGAACCAAAGCAGGCTTGAACTGGAACTAACACATGTTGGTCTTAGTAAACTGGTCCTCCGATTGGGTGTGAGAATATTTTTATCCTGAAGATGAAAGATGACATGGTGGGCGCAGTTGGTTGAGCTGCTGCCTCAAAATGCCAGAGACATGGTTTTGAACCTGATGGGTGCTTCCTGTGTGGAGTTTGTACATTTACCCTGTGACTGTTCATCAGTGTGCTCTGGTTTCTTCCCACATTCCAAAGATGTGTGGGTTTGAAGATCTATGGACCTCTGTAAATTGACCCTGGTGTGTAGAGACTGGATGTAAAAGTACAATAACATAGAACTAGTGTGAATGGGTGATGGATCGTCGGCATGGACTCAGTGGGCCGAAGGGCCTGTTTCCATGCCATATCTTTAAACTAAAAATAGGTTCTCCCGTGATTTTTTTCTTCATTTTTCCACTTTTCATCATTCTCCTTTCTCACAAGCATTTAGCCTTATTGCCTCTCATCCTGCCTGCTGCCTGACCCACTGAGTTGCTCCAGCACTTTGTGTCTATTTTTGGTATAAACCAGCATCTGCAATCCCTTGTTATCCATCAGGCTGTCTTTCCTCATCTTTCCTCATCTGCTCTCACCTACTCCCTACACTCCCTTCCTCTGATATCTTTGACTTGGACAACAATGGTGTAATACATTTGGAAGCTTGTAGTATAAGTCCACTTCCAAATGCAAAGCGCTTTGCAGATATTAGTAATTTGAAATAGAATAAAGGGTAATGGGAAGCATGTTGGCTGTTTGGACAATGGATTTTGAAACAGAATTTGGGATGTGGAAAAAAGTACACTCTCTCAGTAAAGTCATCTATAAATCAAAAAAAGTACAGATATTAATAATGTTATAGCAAGCTTTTTCATCTGTCTGAGCAAATAAACATTTATTTCAGGCAGCTCTGAAGAGAATAGATTCAATATTTTCAACTGTTGAGCTGCATGGGATGTGCTTAAACACTAGGTGGCGCAATTGTCTCTCTAGAAACTTTCTAACTCAAAATGAGATGAAACTACAAAAAACTGTAGGATTAAGTTTGCAGTGTGAATCCTCTCTTCCCTCTTCACTCTCAACTCTAAAGTGGGGGCTCAACCCAAAACCTCAACAGTTCTTTTTCCCTTTAGACTCGCTGAGTTCCTGCAGCAAACTGTTTGTTGCTTGAGTTTCCAGTATCTGCAGCTTCCTGTGTCAACACTACAAAAACCTACGCTCAATATCACTTTAAATATTGTCCTATTTTACAACACAATATTTCACACCAAGGAGTACAAGTGGCATGCATAATGAAACTCTGTAAGATGCATCATAGTACAATTTACCTTGGAGCTTGGCAACCTTTGTTGTTACTTTTGGAATCATAGGACATTCTCAGTTTATACATCATCTACAGCTTGGCCTTTAAAAAAATTAAAAAAGAATCTATTCCATTTGTAATCCGTCTAATTCTACAGTACTCGGGAAGATTTAGGATCATTTTTATTGCATTGGTAAAGGCTGAATCAAGCAACAAAAAGCAGTAAAAATGTTACATCAAAATGATAAAAATTCAACAACCAGTTCTTCCCATATGGCTTAATGACAGAATATAAATAATACCCTTAATCACAAGATTAAAGATGCCATTTAACATGTTGCATGCCGATTCATACCATCTTAGCTCAGTTTGAAGCATGTGCTTGGTGTCACTTATTCTCTGTGTGGTAAAATTAAGGAAATTATTTCTTGAGGAACATTTGCAGACCCTGTGAATTAAATATTTGCTAATGTCAGTGAGGATATAGCTGGATCTGAGCCTCATCTTTCTTCAGATAAGCTGCATGTATTGCCTTAAATTAGTCAAATCTGTACGACAGAATAAAGTTTAATAAATGAATCGGAGAAAAAAAAATCCCCCTTCAACAAGGCATAAAATTGATTTTTTTGCTGTTCATTCAACTGGAGATTAGAATAGTTTATCTATTCACTGTAGGATTAGGTTTGCAGTGTGAATCATGGAATAAGTGCAACTGATATTGTTTTTTTCTGTGCGAACCAGAATTCTGCCCACAAGCTGTAATGAGCCACAAGCCCGATTGTTGTACATGTCATTCTCACCACCGCCTCCATTAACAGTGACATTTGTTTATGCCATGGCACAGGGGGAGGTGACAGTGAAGTGGGTATTTTGTGGAAATTAGCTGATGTACCAGTGAGGTGCATTGCACCACTTCAAAGCAATTTGTGGTGACAGATTTCCTTAAATGGTTATTTAATTTAAATAAATTTGCACTTACAAATCCTTAAGCCTTGCCTACAGCCCCAATATTTACAGGAAGGCAGGGTAAGACAGGATGAGTAGTTTGGGTGTGGGGGATGGGATATGCTCAAGTACTAGCGAATTCAGCACCGTGAGCTGATTATCATTTCTGACGTGCGCTTTCTAAGCTGCCGACAGACGGGTTGAAAAACCAGCTGACTGTTGAATGGTTGATGCTGAGGCATGAGGCCACAGTAGGGGAACGCAGAGAGGGAAAGATTGTGGTGGGGAAGACACTAAGAGGTCAGGGTAGGTGGGGACCCAGAGAGGCCCAAGTACCGAAGTGAGCATTGTGGCAACTCAGAGAGATCTGGAGACGAGGGGAAAGGATTATGAAAACTGTGGAGAACAGTGAATTGTGAGGGGGGGATGGAGATCACTGAAGAGGTTTTGTCGAGGAGTGGTGTGGTGCACTCTTGCATCTCCTGGCTTAAGAGTGGTGGTCTGGGGAATAATGAATGCATTCTATGTTGCAGACCTTGCTTTTCTTTCGTAGCTCAGTTTCCCAGGGCCCAGTAAACTTTATTGTATAATCTGGAATAGCGAGGAACACCCAAGGTAAAGAGCAGTACAAAAACAATTAAATCAGTGGATCAGCTCCTGGGAGCACGAGACTCAATGCAGGCATGTTGGAGGCAGGAAATTGCTCAATTCTGAGATAGTTTATGCTTTTATTGCTCTCTGGACTCAAACCTTCCTCCTTTTGGATGTTGAAATGCTCCTCTTTGCATTAGAAGCTAAAAACTCTGGTTTCCCCCAACGCTCCAAAGACTAGGGTTGTAGGCTAATTGGCTTGATAAAATTGTAAAATGTCCCTACTGTATGTAGGGTAGTGTTGGTGCCAAGGGCCTATTTCCACATTGTATCTCTAAATTAAACTAAACTACTTGAACATTGAATTTTCTCAATTCTGTTAACCCTTGCTGTCTCCTCCCCTTCCCACCTCTCCCTCAGCCCTCGGGCCCTGGCATTCCCTCTCTCTCTATCTCCCTCCCCCACCCTAGTCGCACCAGCTTCTCATTTTCACACCACAAACAGCTTACAATGGCTTGTTCCCTTTATCATTGATACTTTTTTGCATATCTTTCATTCATTGTTCTTTATCTCTCCACATCACCGTCTATATCTCTCGTTTTCCTGATCCCTGACCAGTCTGAAGAAGGGTCTCGACCCGAAACGTCGCCTATCTCCTTCGCTCCTTAGATGCTGCTGCACCCGCTGAGTTTCTCCAGCCTTTTGTGTACCCTCGATTCTCCAGCATCTGCAGTTCCTTCTTTAACACAATGCTGTGATATGGTTTTGGTTCATTCATTCTCCAATTCTCCTACTTTCGCTTTCGCGTAAATTTAAAAGCAATTTAATACTTATAAATTACATTAACTAATATATTGCTACATCAATGGTGATTTGGCTGAAAATAACATGGATTATTAGCATAAGCTGATGGCACTAATGGAAAAGCAGTTAAAGCTGATCACATGAATGTCAGTGAGTTGTTTATTACCATGTGTTGAAGGGAACTGGGTAGTTTGGTAGGCAAGCAATATTAATCTAAGATTCAGTTGCTGGATCAAAAGGAAATTATCAAATGCTTGCCTGTGTAGAACAAGGCCAAATCTTTGTTTCTTTGCATTCTAAATAAGAACCAAGATTTTGAGATTTGTGTCATACATGGAATAATTTTCAAAACTTACCTCCACGGTAATCATATATTTATTATTAGAGATAAAATGTTATAAATGATAAATGTTATTTATATAATATATTTATGTTCATTAATAAGCTTGCAATAATGTAATAATAATTTGTGCAACAATATAACAGCTATGAATTTCATCTAGATCTGTTTTATCTCTTCAACTGAGAAACATTGTTCTGATATAAAACTCATCTGACAACACTTCATAACCTGAGTACAAGTTTAATAGATGATGGATTTCAAATCAATTTTCTGGTGATTCTGCCTTAGCCGCCAATGAGATCGCATTAAACATGAGGTAAAAATCACTGAATAGACATTGATCCAAAATAATTCTCACCTGGCACCATCCATTACTTGTGACCATTGTTTTAATGTTCAGCTAGAATCTAAACTCATGGATACATTGAGAATTTTTACACATTTCCAGCTGTTTGGTTTGAAGGAATGTGTGGGACCAAATGTCACAGAATCGGAAAATGCAATGTTTACAATACTCCCCCTCCCATTCCGAATCCAACCTTTCTGTCCTGGGCCTCCTCCATGGCCAGAGTGAGTCCCACCGCAAATTGGAGGAGCAGCGTCTCATATTTTGCTTGGGCAGTTCATACCCTAGCGGTATGAACATAGACTTCTCTAATTTCAGGTAGTCCCAGCTTTCTCCCTCCTTCCCCTCCCCTTCCCAGCTCTCCCACAGCCCACTGTCTCCGCCTCTTCCTTTCTTCTTCCCCCCCCCCCCCCCCCCCCCCCCCCCCCACCTCCACACCAGTCTGAAGAAGGGTCTCGACCCGAAACGTCACCTATTCCTTCGCTCCATAGAAGCTGCCTCACCCGCTGAGTTTCTCCAGCATTTTTGTCTACCTTTGATTTTTACAGCATCTGCAGTTCGTTCTTAAATATGTTTACAATATTTAATCAGTTAATGAAATATGATCTCAATTATTTGTTGATTGTATTGTAAGAGACATCATTAACTTATAATTGCAGGATATCAACTTTGCATTGAGTTTTCTGAAATGGAGTCTGCTGTACATCATAGACAATGTCTTCCTTTTCGGATTCAGATTATTGATCCTTTACATTTCTCTGGATTAAAATTTAGTCTATTTGGTCACAAATTCTACTGTTGTTAGAGATTCCCACGCTTTCCTTCTGAATTAATTACTCCATGCACACTATCACTTGGCAAGTCTGCATATGTTTGCATAGCAATGAACATTTGTTATTAAATGACTCATTATATTACTGTGGTTGTATTAAGATTGTTCATGGTAATCTTTTATCTAGAATAAATATTGGCTGCATAACTGTATATTAATGAACATTTTAAATTACGTTATATAAACTTAGCATATGTATTATAATCAAGCACAAATTTCCTGTTTCATAATAAGACAAAGAGAATCCAGAGTTATAGGGATTGGGCAGGATATCTGTTTATCTGAATTTCATATACCCATCACTTGAGCATTTAGACTCCTCTGGAGATGGAGAATTAAAAAGAAAATATAAAAATAATTGAATGAAGAAATTTATCCTAAATAGTTTCCTTGTCCATCCTCTCCTACTCTCCAAACCACCCCTATTCCTACTTTGCAAGCTAAACATAGCTCTTCAGCAACCTCTCTTGAAAGTTATGTTGTCAAAGTCTCTCAGAAACGTGAATATTTTACTGGAATCACTTCCCTTTCAGACTCATCCAGTTTAATCTCCCCTCCAAAGATGATTTGTAAACCAGACGATAATCCAGGGAATTTTGCTCAACTACATCTAACGCAAGTATGCTCCCATGGCCTTCCATGGATGTGCAGGCCAAAACTCCACATATGGATCATCAAATCTAAGTAATGCACTAATGCGACAGCCAACAATGGGCCATTATGGTATCCATTCTTTCTTGGTCATCAGTTGCCGCTCTGCTTTATTCTGACATTTTCCTACCTCCAGTTCCCATCCCTCTACTTTCAATCTGAAGAAGGGTCCCAACCCAAAACGTCATCCATGCTTGTTCTCCAGAAATGCTGCCCTGGCCTGCTGAGTTACTCCAGCACTGTGTTTATTTTTGGTATAAACAAGCATCTGCAGTTCTTTTCTACACAAGAAATGTAGTATTTTGCTCCTCACAACATTCTACTTGCCTTTCCAACTGCTTACTATATGTGTTCACTTTTTAATTTATCATGACATGGCACACTGCTTATCACAACATCTACCAGCTTTTCACCATTTACAAAGATTCTGTTCTATCAAAATTAATAATTTCTCCCACATATTGTTCTTTCTCACCTGTCCTCTTTTTTGCAGATTGTTGGACTTTAGCATCTAGCTTTGTATTGACAACAACTTTGAAAACATTGATCTCTATCCCTTTTGACATTGATATAGATTATAAATAATCTAATGGCCAATACTGATCCCTACAGGTATAAAATATAAAACTCTGTGTAGTTCTTCTGTTTCTGCCACTATTCATTCTCTATTCATTCCTTAAACTCCTTGTAATAATCTTTTCGTATGCTACCTTGTCAAATTCCTTTAAAAAATCCTGAGCTACTGGTGGCCTGTTATCTACCATGCTATCTCCATCCCAAAATAACTCTTGGTTTATGCACAGTATTTACCCTGTCTCAGTTACTAAGTGCCTCAACTCCAGCACTTTCCTGTCAATGATTCCAATCTCACGATCCTCTGGTTTCTTATGCTATTTTTTCTTGAAAGTCTTATGCCATTTGCTACATTTCAGTCCACAGGAATTATTCCAGAATCAATGAGTGTGGGATGATCACTACAACACATACAGTATAGAGTCATACAGCAAAGAAATGGGCCCTTTCACTCACCACATCCATACCAACCATTAAAATTAATCTCATTACCAATATTTGGATGTCTTGGCCATTCATAATCTGTGAATCACCTTCTGTCACACTCTTCTGAGCAAGGTCATTTGTCAATGTTTTGTCCTCTTGTGGACCCAAATGTTTTGACCAGCTATGAAATATGTTAGATTAATGTTAAGGAAATATGTATTTGTTTTATCCTAGACCACTGTGTAACTTCTTTCAGCTTTGGTGAAATTGCTTTGTAAAATTATAGGGTGAGGAAATCTGAACTGTAGAAACTGCATTGTGTTTGTATTTGTGATCCCAGTGAGTCCGTGTCAGCCAATTCTCTGTTCAATTGTGTCTCCTCCAAGAGAGTTTTCACTTTATCCTACTGCAATAAATGTACAAACACCAAGGACAAGGAGATTATTCCCGAATTTACTAAATCTCATTTTTAGAACTGAAAGCCTATGCTAAATACATTAATTAAAAAACATTTGGTTTATTGTTTACCTTAGAACATAAATATCACCACATAAAACCTAAAGTTCATTATGAAAGAAAGGGGTTCCAAATATTTTATATCTAGTATTTCAAACCATAATCAGCAGCATCCTTAAACTCATTGTGGACCTATGAGCCCATTAAAGAGTTTAAATACAAAATATTTTAATCGCATTCGGGAAAAAATATTCTTCATTCTTGACTTTATTTCTGGGTGGTTAGTGTTTAAATAACGGAATCACACCCGCACTTTGGAGCAAGGTCTGATTTTTCACAATTGTATGATTGTTTGTTTGTTTTTATGTTTGTGAGTGTGTGTGTATTTGTTTATATAGAAAATAGACAATAGGTGCAGGAGTAGGCCATTTAGCCCCTCGAGCCAGCACCGCCATTCAATGTAATCATGGCTGATCATCCCAATCAGTACCCTGTTCCTGCCTTCTCCCCATATTCCCTGACTCTGCTATCTTTAAGAGCCCTATCTAGCTCTCTCTTGAAAGTATCCAGAGAACCGGCCTCCACCACCCTCTGAGGCAGAGAATTCAACAGACTCACAACTTACTGTGAGAAAAAGTGTTTCCTCGTCTCCATTCTAAATGGCTTACCCCTTATTCTTAAACTGTGGCCCCTGGTTCTGGACGCCCCCAACATCTGGAACATGTTTCCTGCCTCTAGCGTGTCCAAACTATTAACAATCTTATATGTTTCAATAAGATCCCTTGTCATCCTTCTAAACTCCAGAGTGTACAATCCCAGCCGCTCCATTCTCTCAGCATATGACAGTCCCGCCATGCCGGGAATTAACCTTGTAAACCTACGCTACACTCCCTCAATAGCAAGAATGTCCTTCCTCAAATTAGGGGACCAAAATTGCACACAATACTGCAGGTGTGGTCTCACTAGGGCCCTATACAACTGCAGAAGGACCTCTTTGCTCCTATACTCAACTCCTCTTGTTATGAAGGCCAACATGCCATTCGCTTTGTTCACTGCCTGCTGTACCTGCATGCTTACTTTCTTAAGACTGATAAACAAGGACCCCCAGATCCCATTGTACTTCCCCTTTTCCCAACTTGACGCCATTTAGATAGTAATCTGTCTTCCTGATTTTGATACCAAAGTGGATAACCTCACATAAAACTTAATCTGCCATGCATCTGCCCATCCTCCCAACCTGTCCAAGTTACCCTGCATTCTCAAAGCATCCTCCGCACAGTTCACACTGCCACCCAGCATTGTGTCATCTGCAAATTTGCTACTGTTAATTTGAATTCCTCCATCCAAATCATTGATGTATATTGTAAATAGCTATGGTCCCAGCACCGAGCCTTGCGGTACCCCACTAGTCACTGCCTGCCATTCTGAAAGTGATCTGAAGAAGGGTCTCGACCCGAAACGTCGCTTATCTCCGTCGCTCCTTAGATGCTGCTGCACCCGCTGAGTTTCTCCAGCCTTTTGTGTACCGTTAATCCCTACTCTTTGTTTCCTGTCTGCCAACCAATTTTCTATCCATGTCAGCATTCTACCCCCAATACCATTTGCCCTCATTTTGCCCACTAATCTCCTATGTGGGACCTTATCAAATATATATATACACACCCTGAACTTTTTTTTCTCGTTTATTATATTGTTTATAGGATACTATGATCACATTGTAGACACAAAAAGCTGGAGTTTGAAGAAGGGTCTCGACCCGAAACGTCACCAATTCCTTTTCTCCAGCGATGCTGCCTGACCCGCTGAGTTACTCCAGCTTTTTTGTGTCTATCTTCGGTTTAAACCAGCATCTGCAGTTCCCTCCAACACTGTGTTTATATAAAAAGCTGGAGAAACTCAGCGGGTGCAGCAGCATCTAAGGAGCGAAGGAGATAGGCGACGTTTCGGGTCGAGACCCTCTGCAGTTTCTTCGTTAACACTGTGTTTATATGTTCTGTTGTGTTGCTGCAAGTACGAATTTCATTGTTCTATCTGGGACATACGACAGTAAAACATTCTTGACTCTTGTAGCGAGGAGTTCCGCGGGCTTGCTTTCTGGTGTCTGGCGTGGCGGCAGCCGCAAGCGATCAGTGTCAAAGCAAAGCGCCTCCTCCGCCCCCACCTCGCCGAGTAGCGGAGCTTGAGAGCCGGCTCCAGGGTGGGGGGGATGTGCTGTCCCTCCTCCTCCGCTCATGGGCCGGCCAGCCGGCCAAGCGGCCAACCAGCCCCCAGCCCAGGCGGCATCAGCGGCGGCAGCAGCGGCGCGACTGGCCGGCCGGGACTGCCACTCAGCGCCGCCTGCCCGGGCTGGCGTTCTGCAGCCTCTCAGCTGCTGAGCTGCGCTGCGCTTTGTGAGAGGCGGTGTTCATGTTAATGAAGGCGAGCCGGAGCCGTAGAAAGGCTGAGAAATAGAGAGAGAGAGAGAGGAAGAAGAGAAAAAAAAAGGAAGAAAAAGTTATTTGCCCTGACGTCAAATGTAAACAAGATGGCGAACCGGGGAGAGTGGAGAAGAGGAGGGGAGAGAGGGGAGAGAGTGGGAGTGCCACATACACTTGAAATGTGCTCTTGCACTCCAGGAGTTGGAGGCTTGCTGAGAAGCCAGCCCTGACAACGTTTGCAATTCTTACCGTCAACTCCCCCAACCCCCCCTCCTCCTCCTCCTCCCCCCTGTGCTGTTTGTTTAACTATACTCTTTTTTTACAAAAAAAAGGAGGAAAATGCACAAAAAGAAAAGTCAAACAAAATGCGTGAATCTCTCCAAGAAACGGAAAAGGAACCGCCTGCAATGAAACGCAAGAACTTCCTTCAGGTTGTGACAACTTGGAAGAAAAGGAGCCAGACTTGACTTGAGTTGGTAGACCCCGAGCAAAGGAGCGGACCTTTCTCTTTACAAGGAACAACATGAATTTTGCTCTCTTTATTTAAATATTTTTTGCTTTGAATGGACATTTAAACAAAGACTCCTCACTTTGCTATGGTGGAGTAGATTGCTGGCCATCCTGTGTGTGAGAGAGGGTGGGTGAGGACAGGTGGGGAAGACCCCGGTCCTGCAGGGATATGGCTGTGAGGTCTCGCCGACCGTGGATGAGCGTGGTGCTGGGGTTGGTGCTGGGATTCACTGCCGCTTCGTGGCTCATCGTGCCCAGGGTGGTAGAGATCAACGGCAAGAACAAAAGGATCTCTAATATCTGCCATTCGTTGCTGAGCAGACCGGGGCTGGGGAGGGAGGCAGAGGAGGGCGGCAGCAACAGCAACAGCAGGAGCCTGGACTGGCACAAGGACACGGCGCTGTACAACAAGCTGCGGCAGCGGGAGGAGGCAGAGGAAGAGGGCGAGGAAGAGGACGAGGAGGCAGAGGCAGGGCGAGGGGCGAGCAGCAAGCGCTTCCTCTACGTCGGGGTGATGACAGCCAAGAAGTACCTGGACTCTCGGGCGGTGGCCGCGTACCGGACCTGGGTGCCGTCCATCCCCGGCAAGGTGGAGTTCTTCTCCAGCGAGGGCTCCGATCAGATGCCGCTGCCCGCGCCCATCCCGCTGGTGTCACTGGCCGGGGTGGACGACTCGTACCCGCCGCAGAAGAAGTCTTTCATGATGATCAAGTACATGCACGACCTTTACCTGGAGCGCTACGAGTGGTTCATGCGAGCGGACGACGACGTTTACATCAAGGGCGAGCGGCTGGAGGAGTTGCTGCGAACTCTCAACAGCAGCCAGCCGCTGTACCTGGGTCAGACCGGCCTGGGAACCAGCCAGGAGTTGGGCAAGTTGGCCCTGGAGCCGGGCGAGAACTTCTGCATGGGAGGTCCCGGCATGATCTTCAGCCGGGAGGTGCTGCGCCGCATGGTGCCGCACCTGGCCGAGTGCTTGCGCCAGATGTACACCACCCATGAGGACGTGGAGCTCGGCAGGTGCGTGCGGAGGTTCGGCGGCACCCAGTGCGTCTGGTCATATGAGGTGAGAGGAGCGCGGGGAGGATGCCTGCTGACCCAGCCGCACATCACGCCAGCCCTCACCCCCAACGCCAGCCCTCACCCCCAACGCCAGCCCTCACCCCCAACGCCAGCCCTCACCCCCCAACGCCAGCCCTCACCCCCCCTCTCCAACCCTCACCCCCAACCCCAACCCTCACCCCCCCCCTCTCCAGCTCTCACCCCCAACGCCAGCCCTCACCCCCCCTCTCCAACCCTCACCCCCCCCAACCCTCACCCCACCAACGCCAGCCCTCACCCCCCCCCCTCCAACCCTCACCCCCTCCCCCCTCCAACCCCCAACGCCAGCCCTCACCCCCCTCCAACCCTCACCCCACCAAACCCTCACCCCCCCCTCCAGCCCTCACCCCCCTCCAGCCCTCGCCCCCCGTCACCCCCCCTGCATCCCTCACACCCCCCCAACCCTCACCCCTCCAACCCTCAACTCGCTCCAGCCCTCACGCAACCCTCACCCCCCAACGCCAGCCCTCGACCCCCAGCTCAGCCCTCGACCCCCAGCTCCAGCCCTCACCCCCCTCCAACCCTCACCCCCCCTCCAACCCTCACCCCCCTCCAACCCTCACCCCCCCCCTCCAACCCTCACCCCCCCCCTCCAACCCTCAACCCCTCCAGCCCTCACCCCCCCAGCTCCAACCCTCACCCCCCCCCAAACCTTAACCCCCCCCCCCTCCAACCCTCACCCCCCCAACGCCAACCCTTACCCACCAATGTCAGCCCTCGACCCTCAGCTCCAACCCTCACCCCAACACCAGCCCACGACCCCCACCTCCAACCAGCGGCCCAAATGCAGCTTTCATCCCCTAAGACAACCCTCACTCCCAATGCCAGCAATTCATCCCTAAGACCCCAATGCCAGCCCTAGAACCCAAATGCAACCCTCACCCCCAGTGTCTACCCTAGACCCGCAATACAGCCCTCATCCAAGACAAGCCCTCGCCCCCCACATCAACAATTGCATCCCAATATCACCCCTTACCCTTCGTCACCAGGCCTCGTCCCAAGACCATCCCATCCCACTATTCCTATCACCACCTGCTCTTGCCCCCGCACACCCTCTTCACCCCCCCTGACAACCCTCCCCTCATCCCCTGCACACCCCCTTCGCCAACCCCTGCACACCCCTTTTCCCCACACCCCCACTCTTCACCCCTTCCCCCCCACACCCCCTTCCCCCCACACCCCCACTCTTCACCCCGTTCCCCCCACTCTTCAACCCCAATCTTCACTCCCTTTCCCCACCCCCAATCTTCACCCCCTTCCCCCTCTTCATCCCCTCCCCCCACTCTTCACCCCTCCCTCCCTCCCACTCTTCACCCCCTCACTCCCCCCCCCCCCCCCTCTTCACCCCCTCACCCCTCAACCCCCCCCCCCACTCTTCACCCCCTCGCCCATTCCCCCCCACTCTTCACCCACTCTCTTAACCCTCCAAGCCCGTATTAACACCCCCCCCTGCTCCTCCCCCATCCTCTCTCCACCCCTCTTAGTTTTTCCTCCACGTGCCATTGCTCCCACTCCCCAATGACTCTTAGCTGTTCTTCCCTGACCCCCTCCCACGCAGCCTCCCTCTCCCACCCACACTGTCCCAGACCCCTTCCTACGCTCATCCCCTTCCCCCTGTCCCGCCCTTCTCTTGTTATACACCTCGGGTGGGCTGTGGGAGGGGGTCGGTGACCTGGTGGTGTGTGTGTGTGACTGTTCTCATCTGTTGTTCAAATTATTCCTTCCTTTGTAAACTTCAATGCACTGGTTTGTGGCTGTGCCAATGTTAATCAAAGGATAAACATTTGATACTGTAAGAACATCAACATGGTGTTAAATGTGGTCTTTTGATTATATTGTGTTCAATAATAGTGAAGTTAGTGTTTATTTTTGTTTGGGTATGATTTTAGTTATAAGTGCTTTATTACATCCATTCATCTGCATTAGAAGCACAGGGTATTGTTTTAACCTGTTGTTTCAGTGTACTCTTCATTCAGTATACTGTTTCCTCTCTTTCTTTAAATTACAGTTTTACTGACTAGAAGGTACAAGACTATTCTATAAGATCCTAAGACATATCATACATGTGGTAAAGTAAAGACAGACAATGTTATAGTCATCCCAGGTCAATTCATTGAGTTTTATTGCTGTGATTGCAGAATAGTTCTGAAGATTACCACAGATTAAAACAATAATGGTGGTTTTATCAGAAAAAAAATTAATATTTTTGTAATCAATCACTAGAATTTGGAATTGATAATTAAGTTATTCATAGAAAGTGAATTGAATTCTACAGTGGTAGTAAATAATGGATTTAGCGTTACAAGAGAAAATAACAATGAGAGGGATGCTAAAATTGGAGTTATAAACTAAAATATGTGGTTAAAAAGGCAAATTACATAAAGAAAAACCATCATAAAGTAAAGGTCTGGGGGAAATAAACAATTGAATATCGAAGCTATAATATTTCGTGAACCCCCTAATCTATGCTTTCAAAGTAAGTTGGCAGAGAATTTAAAATGTAGAACAGTATTCACTAATTTTTAACTCGTGGCCGAATGAACCCCACTGGAGCTACTATCTTTAAAAACGAATTAATTATTATTCAGTGGGTAACCTCAACTTTGATTACTGACAGAATCTGGGAGTTAATAAACAAAAGTTTCAGAAGTGGGAAGGCCTTTTAAAGCCTATTTGGCACATCCACCAGGATCATTCCCATTAGGGTTTTGGATGGGCTCATTGATCTGCAAATAATGGATCACATGCAAGCAGAGGGGTTAGTTTAACTCTGCATCATGTTCGACATGGACGTTGTGGGCCAAAGGGTCTGTTCCTGTTATGTACTGTTCTCTGTACCTATATGACCGAATCCTATTTATTTTCTCTACAAACTAGTTGTTGTTACTTAACCACTATGCTGATCTATGTGGCTATCACACTTTTAGTAAAAAAAACCCACACATGGCACTTCATTTATTATTATTATTATAAATAAATAATTTCCTATGTTAGTGAGTATATGGCAGAAAATTGTAGTCTACTCCAATTTGCTTAATTGCTTACATTTTCAGAGGGTCCTCATGTTAACAATGCATGTTAAAAATGGGCAAGCAATGCCTTAGAGTTGATACTTTAGAACCTGTTGGATTTCATTGGCATTGTAATGCCCACACCAGGAGGTAAAATAGTAAGAAGTGCAACAGTCATCTTGTCTTAATGTTGACCATCTTTCTGAATTAGCTTTATGGCACATTCTGGTAAAATTTTGACCATGGTAATCTAAAAGGTTTGTTTAATGCATTTATCTGATGACATTCTATCTTAAGTAGTGTAGTTTTTAAATATTTACACTCAAGCAGATTGAATGAATATACAACGCTGGTTCCACGATGGGGACAATGCCGTTTTCGGGGAGAGACATTTCTCCAAACATGCACCTCAGTGGTTTATGGCATTACTGCAGTTTAAAGTTCTCCCACCTTTTACACTGGTTAAGTTGATTTTAGTTCAATCACTAGTTTGATCATTAATGGAAGCGTGAGGTAACACGTTCCTTGCTCAAAATATATAGTAGCAATGTTTTATTATCAGCATCGGTTTCTTTTGGGAAATATCTGAAACACAATTTAATCTCCATTACACTTGTGCATGGTTGTTGAAAAAGAGGTTAATTCTGCAGGGAATTTTGTTTCCTTTTGACAGGTTATGAATATTGGTTCTTAAACTTGAAACTTTAGATTTTAATGTGATATTATTGATTTATTTTGTGGTAAGTTTAATTGGTTTCAATTAATTGCATTCTTCAATGGAGGAGAAAGCAGTCTTAAAGGCAGATGCGGTCTCCGAAACTATTGGCTCAGAATTTATTTCCACCATAAGAAACCATGATGATGTTAAATCTCTGCTGTATATTTTTATTTGGGAAGAGCCATAGACGATGCATGAGGTTTCACTGTGGTACTTTGTGAACTGCAAATCTTGATAATTTGTGATGCTTTTAAGTTACATCTTGCAGAACACATTTAGCTCATCTTCATGGTTTATCCTGTCCTTCAAGAAGCCAGAGACTGCAAGTCTTTTCTCCTTTTACACTGACATCGAGCTACTGCTAAACCTCTAAATACAGGACTGTGTGTATGACCCTTTAGTAATTTTTTACATGCATTGCACTTGGGGAAATAAACTGAAATCAATATTTGTGAACAATGAAAACTATATTTAAGATGGTTAACGATGTTGTCATAATGAGCCTAAAATGATAGTCGGATTGTTTCAGATGTCATGATAAATTAGGCAAACCAAAGGACTTAAAAATGAACAATATGTGTTATTTTTGGATGTCTGTATTTTTCTGAGATGTGTGTGTTTTGTGCTGTTCCTTGCACTAAATACCATGCTAGTGTGATTCTCCGCCCCCCCCCACCCTCCATTTTTGTGTATGTTCTTCACAGCAAGTTCAGTAAGCCAGATCAATACTATTCCAATGTTGTTTAAAAGTAATTGTTACAATTATGTCAATACCCCATTAATTAAAAATATATATAATTATTGTGGTGAAATTGGGGCATACCTTTCAATTTCCCATTCATGAATGGTGATAAGATGAGCCACTCCTTTGCCTTGGCAATGGCAACAACAAATGTAATGAATTCCAAGAAAGATGCACTGATGCTGATTTTTTGGTGGTGAATGATGTGTGGCATGGATGTAAGGAGAGTGTAAAGACATGTAAAATAAATTAGTTTAAATTAGGAAGGAGTGGGGGCAGCCTAGAAAAGAACTGAGTAGGTTCACAAGTTATAGGAGTAGAATTAGGCCATTCGGCCCACCATTCAATCATGGCTGATATCGGCCTCCTAATCCTATTTTCCTGCCATCTCCCCATACCCCTTGACACCCATTCTTCAGGCATTCGGTCTGGGATAATTGGAATGCCCACGTAAAAGGGAAATGGAATAAAGTGTGGCCTTTCAAGAGGAAATAGTTCAGTACAGTCGAGGTACAAATTGAGGAACCAAAAAGTTAATTAATGCATGGAGGCCGAGGGCAAAATTGAAATATTTCATCAGTATTAACGAGGCACTTTGTGTGTGATTAGCCTAATTTTATGGATATGATGTGCATGAATTTTCATAAGATGTTTGATAAGCACCCACATAAAAGGATAATTAGTAAATTAGCAAAACTGAAGTCAATTAAATTGAGAATAAGAGTCAGGAAGTTGTGGTGCAGCTTTATAGGAGTTTGGTTAGGCCGCATTTGGAGTAGTGCAGTTCTGGTCACCTCGTTACAGGAAGGGTGTAAAGATTTGGGAAGGGTGCAGAGGTTATCTACAGGGAGACGTTGGATAGACTTTGATTTTCTCTGTCGTGGGAAAACTTGATAGAAGTATATAGACTTGATAGAAGTATATAAAATTATTAGAGGCAGAGACAAGATAGGCAGTCATAATCGTTTTTCCCAGGATGGAAAAATCAAACACTAGAGGGCAGAACTTTAAGATGTGTGAGCTAAAGATTAAAGGACATGTGTGGGAAAGTTTTTTTTATACAGAGGGTGGTGAGTACATGGAATACACTGTAAGGTGTGGTGGTTGAAGCAGATACGTTGTTGGCCTTTAACAGACTTTTGCATTGACATACACATATGCATGGAATGGAGGGATATGGGTTATGTGCAGGTAGATAAATGATGACATCATGTTCAGCACAGATATTTTGGGCCGAATTGCCTGTTCTTTTGCTGTACTGTTCTATGTTCTAAGAGGAAAAAACGTTTTTTTTTTAGGAACAGAAAGCAGAGAATCATAGTAGACGCATGTTTAAACTGGACAGAGGTAAATGGTGATGTTCCCCGAGGCCTGATTTTGGGGCACTGCTGTTTTGAGTTGACTCTGGGAGTGCAAAGTGATATTTTAAAATGTACTTATGGTACTAACGTTGGAATTGTGGTAAACTGTGAGTAGCAGTGGCCTTGAGAGGAATGGGCAGCTGTGGCAGATGAAATGAACACATAAACATATGAACTAATAAATTAGGCAGAAAAATGTGGGGAGAGGGAATGTAGACTATGTGGTTCATTTCTAATGGAGGGGTGGGGGGGTGCCAAGTCAAAGTGCTTGTGCTCATAAATGTAGAATATGTTTAAACATTTGAGAGTGTAAGAGCAAAGAGGTTAGCTTGAAACCTTGAGGCACCATTTGGCCACATCTTGAGTACTTTATCCAAATCTGGACACTTCACTTTAGAAAGGTTTCAAATGTCTTTTACTGTCACTAGTACCAATTAAGGTACAGTGATATTCATATTACCATACAGCCATACTAAAAAAAACAAATAGACACACAACTACATAAAAGTTAACATAAACATCCACCACAGCGGATTCCACATTCTTCACTGTGATGGAAGGCAATAAAGCCTAATCTTCTTCCCTAATTTTTCTCCTGCGGTCTGGGCAATCGAACCATCCATTGGGGCGATTGAAGCTCCCGCGTTGGGGCGGTCGAAACTCCTGCGGCATGGAGCTCCAGAAGTCGGTTTCTCACAAATTAACTAAATGGCAATGAACTGGGATAAATTATTCAGCGATAGCCAAACAATACCGTCATTCAATTTGCATGTTTAAATTAGCTGCATGGCGTACATAAATGAAATAACATTTTTATTACTCTTCACATAATTACAATTTTGATTGCCATGAGAAAGCAGTATCTTAATGTATAAATACTTGTGGCAGAGATGCTGGAGAGAGGTCAGATGTTGGAAAAAAAGAAATGTTACCATGTAACAGATACTATTTAACTGAAAGTTATACCTGAATCTTTCCTTGGATGAATTCCTTACCCCATTTTCGACAATAGCTCAGGATCTTCTTCTTGCATATGGCGTGCACAGCCTAAAGTTGTGGGACAACTTGTTCTATTTGATCTTATTTGATTGTGCACACCAGTTTGATTGCATTCGTCGAAACAGGGCGGACCACGTGAAGGTTGCAATCTCCCACCCCATAGCTCAGGATGAATTATCTGAAACAATTATACTTTTCACCTTGTGGGTTAACGAACAGAATTGTTACAAATACCTTTAGCTAATCAATGGGCATGCCATAATTTCAGATTTGGACATCCATTGTCCAGCGTATGCATTCCCAGGAGCCTAGTTGAATGGTCTGCTATAATTTTCTGCAAGGCATTGAAATAATTAGATTTGTTTCGGTGTATTTTTACTTTGAATTGGCTGTTCAAATTACTTTGGTCTGCTGTAGGGTTTTTGTAGATTAAGAGTGAATTTCTCAGAAATAGTATCAAAAAGCCTTGATTAGAATCTGTTGCTTGAGATAAACCACAATGCTGGGATGGATTGGGGTGTAATTCCACTTTACAAAGACTCCACCCCTGATTTTTTTCCATGGCAGTTTTTTTTCCATGGTAATTTTTTCTGACATGATTGTTCCATACAACCCTCGAAGATCATTACCTAATTCTTAATTATTTTCCCACAAAGCAAACGTCCAACTAAAATGTTAATGTGGTATTAGCAATCCTAAAGACATTTTATTTTTTCATTTTTCTCAGATTTGGTTGAGTGCTCATCCAACCAATTACTGAATTTAATATTGATTATAATCTTAAATCGTGGAGATGAAGGGGAAACTAAAAGCCGCTCAATAGACTGAGCTATTTTCAGGGGAAAGCTGTTAGATATCCAAGTTTTGTGGGCTCATTTATTCTGCTTTTGTGATGGAGATGCTTCTCCCCTGGTATCAATCGTAAGAAATCTTTGAGCCTGTAAATAGTGTTAACTGAGAATTGCATGATTCAAATTTTGTTTGCCATTTATAGAATTTTCCGCTCTGAGTCGCTTCATTTTCACACTACTAACAGGTTTTGCCCTCTGTATGTTTCCGATGCCAAAGCACAAGATGTGAATTGGGTTAAGAGAGAGAATACAAATCTATAGTGAACAGATTCCAATGTCTGTGCTGTTTCATGGATTACTTGGGTGAATACAAATTACTGCAAAATTGTCTGAAGTGAAGCTGGATTTTAGAACAGTATGCCTTTACAAACAGTATGGCTTTGGTCTGCTGTCCTGTACTCCCTTGCTAAGCAATTTTAGTTTGATTGCAGCATAAACCTGAACTTTCAGAAGTGTCAGAACAAGATTCTCTTTGTTTCCACCAGCTGTTTGTTCTTACGAGAGCAATTTGAAAAGTTCCTCTGCCAATTCAGAAATTCTCAGCCAAAAAGCAGGAAACCGGCAGTAGATAAGGTCATTGTCCATACGAGCTTTTAATGTACACTATCTAATGGTTTTCTGGGAAAATTACAACATGATAGATCAGGCCTACCCTGGTATTTCGGAGCTGGAGCATTTCTTCTTTTCTTCAGTGGATTCTCAAAAGTATCATCTTAACAAGATGTGTTTAAGGCTAAACATGGGTATATAATAAACTTTTGATCCATGGACTTGGGGGTCTCCATCTGCAACTGGCTTCTGGACTTGCCTACCAGTAGACATTGGTTAAAGTTGGTCGTAGCATTTCATCCATCATGACCCTTAACTCTCGTGCTCATCAGGGTTGCATGCTCAGTTCTCCTTGGTCTACGTCCTGTACACCCATGACTGTAGCCTAGTACAAGAGCAACTTGATTTTCAAGTTAGCAGATGATACCAGCGTTGTCAGCCAGATCTACAACAACTGTGAGGTGATGCACAATGAGTTGTGGTGTCAGGACAATAACCACCTAGCCTTTATTGTCAACAAGATGATAGACACAAAGTGCTGGAGTAACTCAGCGGGCCAGGCAGCACCTCTGGAGAAAAGGAATAGGTGATATTTCGGGTGGGGAGCCTTCATCTGATGAAGGGTTTCAACCAAAAAACTCACCTATTCCTTCTCTCCAGAGATGCTGCCTGAACCAGAGTTGCTCCAGCATTTTGTGTCCGATCCGGTCAGCAGAGAAGGTTATTGGCTGCAACCTTCCCTCCATTGATGAACTGTACACTGCAAGGGCCAGGAAGCGAGCAGGCAAGATCATCTCTGACCCCTCTGACCCTGGCTACAAACTCTTTGAATCACATCCCTCTGGAAGGCGACTCTCAAAGCTGATTTTTATCAACAGTTTTTATCCACGAGTAGTTGCTTATACTCAACAGCCAAAAGTCTGTAGCCTCCCTTTTATCTGGTATTTTGTTGGTTCACATGCTTGAATTAATGGTGTTTTATCATTAATGTTTTATTATTATTAATGTTTAGTGTTTTCTGAGTCATTCATAACTGTCACTGTATGTCATGTTGTTATTTGTGCCAAGGCAAATTCCTTGTATGTGAATACTTGGCCAATAAACTTACTTACTTGTGTCTATCTTCAGTGTAAACCAGCATCTTAAGTTCCTTCTTACACATTGGTTGTTGACTAAATGAAGCACATGGGTGAACACAACCTTGTCCTCATAAATAGAGATGGTCGACAGCCTTAGGTTCCGTGGCAATCCATGTCGCTAGCATCCTAACCTGGTCTCTTCACACTGATGCGTTGATCAAGAAAACACATCATTGTATTTACTCTCTTGGGCATCTGAGAAGAGTTGGTATGTCCATGAAGAATTTCTTCAACCTCTGCAGATGTACTATGGAAAATATTCTGACATGATGCATCTTAGTCAGGAGTGGCATCTACCCTGCTTTGACCATCTAAACCTGCAGGGTAGCTCATCGGGTTCTTGTTGGTGCAAAGGGCCTATGTCCATCCATGCTGTCTCTCTAAACTAAACTTCCATCCAGTGCATTGACACAGGAAGGGTGGAAGTATTGTCAAGGACGTCCTGCCCATTCCCTTTTTTTCTTTTCTACCTTCTGGTTTGAAAACTCCGATGACGAGACTTAAAAACAGCTTTTCCCCCACTGCTGTTAGACTCCTGAACCAGTCATCTTTTTTGAAAACCATTGCTAAAGGTACTGCCACATATTCTTATGCTTAACTCTACCCCATTGGTTATACTTTTATTGTACTTTAGAATTCTTTCGCACTGCAGGCAGAGGTTGAGTAGGCTGTGATTCTATTCCTCGGAGCGCAGGAGGATGAGGGGTGATCTGATAGAGGTGTATAAGATCATGAGAGGAATAGATCGTGTCAATGCACAGAGTCTCTTACCCAGTGTATGTGAATCGTAGAGGGACACGGGTTTAAGGTGAAGGGGCAAAGATTTAACAGGAATCTGAAGGGTAATCTTTTCGCACAAAGGATGGTGGATGTATGGAACAAGTTGCCAGATGAGGTAGTTAAGGCAGGAACTATCACGATATTTAAGAAGCAGTTAGACAGGTACATGGATAGGTCAGGTTTGGAAGGATATAGACCAAATGCTGGTAGGTGGGACTAGTGTAGCTGGGACATGTTGACCTGTGTCGACAAGTTGGGCCGAATGGTCTGTTTCCACACTATGATTCTATGACACTATTTTGCACTACAATCTTGCAGTATTTTGCTGTTTTGCGCGCATTGTTTTATTTATTTATTCTATTTATCATTACAGCATGTGTACTATTTACTCTTTATGTGAACAATGAATTTCATTGCACCCTGCAGTATATTGCAATACATTAATCTGTAAACTGCTTTCAAATCCTCTTCTACTGTCCCTGTTTTTTCCATGTTTTACTTTGCAAGGTATTCCATGACCATAGGGCACTCTTTAAGATTCAAGAGAGTTTATTGCCATGTGTCCCAGATAGGACAATGAAATTCTTGCTTTGCTTCAGCTCAACATAATATAGTAGGCATAAATAAATACAGAACAGATCAGTATGACCATACACTATTGAATATATACACACACACACACACACACACACACACACACACACACACACACACACACACACACACACACACACACACACACACACACACACACACACACACACACACACACACACACACACACACACACACACACACACAATCAATCAGATAAAGTGCAATGGGCTATTAATGTTCAGAGTTTTGTTTGAGTTGAGTTTAATAGCCTGATGGCTGTGGGGAAGGGCTATTCCTGAACCTGGATGTTACAGATTTCAGGCTCCTGTACCTTCTACCTGAAGGCAGCAGGGAGATTAGTGAGTGGCCAGGATGGTGTGGATCCTTGATGATGCTGGCAGAATGAACAAAGCAATGAAGATAAAAGTTATTTACAAAACAATGTCCAGGGACACTCCATTCTTCAGATTTCTGGGTAAAATGTACTGTGCAAATCGCATCTAAGAAGAATATGTACAAAGTACTTGAACAAGCACAACTTGGACCTCAGCATTGTAAGAACATACTATACGCACTTACTACAACAGGATTTTGAGCATTTGACTAGCTGTGCATACTTTGTTCATTCTGGACAGGCAAGACACTGAAATATGAATTGCCTTTTTTTTGTAATTGGTTCTGAACTTTTATTAAGGATGTGTTTTCATTTACTTTTTCCCGGTGCTAATTGAGGTGCCTTCGTGCCTCCCTCAAACACTTGGTCACTTTTGTTGTGCTATGCGAGACAATGGATTCATTGACGCCTACTGTTCTATTTATTACACTAATAAAAGAATGCAGCACACATCAAGGACAAAAGACAGATGTTCAACAGAGTGACATTGATCTATTTGTTACTAATTTTAGTAATTCATCAATATTTTGAACCAACTTGTAGTTTTATATTTGCTGGTGGATCATTTCAAACATTTTTAACATTTATGCAGTACAGCTATGGTTTATAACTTATTTGAAGTTTTCTCTCTTTTAACCATTTGTAATTTTGTCATTTCCATAGCAATTGCTTTTAATTCCAAATCAAACATTATCTAGTGAATGTAATTGAGTTGCTGTGATAAAATAAGCCAAAAAGCAAAATGTTACTTGAACTAAATTGATGAAAGTTATGACACCATGTGGCTTTGTGCCATTTAAATCACTAAAAGAAAGCAGCAAATAGGAAACACTTGTATTTATTGGTGTTGCAAGCAACACAATAAGGCAGAACATGTCAAAATAAGCGATGGGCCATTTAGAATACAGATGAGGCGGCATTTCTTTTTTCTGCAGGACGTGAATGATTGGAATTGTTTATCCTGAGGGACTGTGGCGTTTCATTCATCGATTGTATTTAGAACAGTGATTGGTAGATTGATAGATAATATGGGAATTGGGAGATATTGCCAAAGAAAATCAAGATCTCGTGACTGAATGGCTATTGTCCAGTGGCCTTGACATCCACCATCTTGAAGTGCTTTGAGAGGTTAGTTATGGCACACATTAAATCCAGCCTACCAAGCACAATTGATCCACTGCAGTTTGCCTAACGCCCCAACAGGTCCAAGGCTGATGCCATCTCCCTGGCCCAACACTCTTCCCTGGAGCACCTGGATAAGAAGGACTGCTATGCAATGCCCCGTCCCACTTAGGAAACCTGAACGGAAATCTTCTGGAGACCTTGCGCCCCACCCAAGGTTTCCGTGCGGTTCCCGGAGGTTTTTGTCCTCCGGCAACCACCTTCAACTAGCATCGCAACCGGCTTTGACTAAAAAATCACCGATTTTTAAAATGGAAACCGCTTTCAACCATCAGGGAGACTGACAAAAACCTCCAGAAACCTTGGGGGGAGTACAAAGTCTCCAGAGGTTTCCGTTCAGGTTTCCTAAGTGAGACAGGGTCATTAGGCTCCGATTCAGCTCTGCTCCGATTCAGCTTAGATTACAGCTCTGCTTTCAAAACTATTAATCCAACCAAGCTCATCCCCAAACTTGGGAGATGAGCTTGTATGGAAAAGAATACTGGCTATGCACAACAGGTTGCTCCAAAGTATAGGCATTGAAGTAATTTCAAAAGTCTAGTTGGGCAGCGCAGTGGTAGAGTTGCTGCCTTATGCCCCTGACAAAATCCTCCTGGAACCGCACGGAAACCTTGGATGGGGCGCAAAGTCTCCAGAGGATTCCGTTCAGGTTTCCTAAGTGGGACAAGGGCATTACAGCGCTTGCAGCGCCAGAGACCCGGATTCATTCGCGATTATGGGTGCTGTCTGTACGTTCTCCCCGTGACGGCATGCGTTTTCTCCGAGATCTGCAATTTTCTCCCACACTCCAAAGTCGTACAGGTTTGTAGGTTTATTGGCAGGTTGTCCCTAGTGCGTGTGTGTGTGGGGGGGGGATAGTGTTAATGTGCAGAGATCACTGGTCGGTGCGGACTCGGTGGGCCGAGGGGCCTATTTCCATGCTGTATTTCTAAACTAAACTAAACTAGTCCATGGTGTGATTTAGGAAATTGACAGTTAATTTGTGTGTGCAAGCCTTCACCAACAGCAATGATATTGACCAGTTTATCTATTTCCATGTTGTTGAGTCAGGGATGAATATTGGTAATTTTTCTTCCAAATCCATGTAATCATTTAACTCCACTATAGTGATTGGACGTGAATTAAATTTAATCTCTGACCCAAAAGACTGCATTGCTGACAGTGTTGCACTCCCTCAGAACCTGGGTTATCAACCTCAGAGTTTAGTTTAGTTTAGAGATACAGTGTGGAAACAGGCCCTTCGGCCCACTGAATCCATGCTGACCATTGATCACTACACTATTTCTATTTTATCCCGCAGACACACTATGGGCAATTTACCAGGCATGAGATTTCTCTGCGGATTTTGAAATTTGGTAAGGCGTCGCTGCCGCTGCGAGGCTTCACCGAAGCCGTGGGCCCATCGTCGCGAGGCTCTGCCGCTGCTGAGGCCTCACCGCTGTCGACGCCCCACTTCACGTTGACTCAGGCCCCAGCCGCAGGCGCTAACGGGCACTTCGTCTGACCCGGGCTTCGTCTGACCCGGGCTTCTACCCGCGAGGCCCCGGCCGGGGCTCTACGTGGTGATCCGGGAGGCATAGAGACCGCGGAGCCTCGATAAAGGCCTCTGGCCCCGGTCCCAGTTCACAGCCACGGCCTGTCGGGATGCCTTCTGGCTGCGCAATACGATGTATTGTTGTATTTCCAACTTGGACTCGTCATTGAGTCAGCAATTAGCATTCCTTTGCAAATTCTGGCAATCAGAAAATGTCCAGCAATCAAAAGAAGATAAAAGATTATTCGCTTATTTTTCTTTCTTCTTTTAATAATTTGACCATAGATTTAAAGAAATGAAATCTTTAATTTTTAGTTTTTGGAAGTGCTATTTTTAAATAATGTTTTAAATTGCAGGTTGAGATGTTAATGTTTTGTCCACTGTACTTAATTTGACTGACTAGCTATCAAATATGATCATCTTTGAAGTAGATGGATCATCATTTTCATCCTATCTGTTAAGAGTTGGATTTGAATTTCATTTGGCTTTTAAATACAATAGTAAAGGATACTTCTCTCTAATGAGAGTAAACAAGCAAGGAACAGGTATCATGTTACAAGTAGGTGTAATATAAAATATTTTCAAAATGACAAGTGTAAACAAGCAAGGAGTTGGTGTCATGTTAAGATATGATTATCACAAATGTTCTGTGTAAATTAAGTGACAAGCAAGTAAAATGTGATATTTTAAGGTACAATTAAAAAAAAAATTACAGTATAAATTAAGGGTAAACAGGCAAGAAAATTGTGTCATTTTAAGGTACAATTATCAAAAAATACTGCATATAGGGGGCGCCGCCCCCTTTTACCCCCTGGACCCCCTTCTCGCTTCCTCTTTTTTCAGTTTTTTCTTGTCTCATGCCTGATTTATAGAAGTCACATGGGCCTGTCCCACTTACACGACTTTTTAGTCTCCTCAGTTGCCCAAAGAGTCGTAGCGTCTTTCTGGTTGCCGCTGGATTTTCAACGTGTTGAAAATTTTCAGCGACCTGCAACGGCCTATGAACGGTACCGACAGTCGCCGAAAAAGTCGCGTAGTGGGACAGGCCCATTAATCTACAAATCCGCATGTCTTTGGGATGTGGGATGGAACCAGATCACCCAGAGAAAACCCAGGTGGTCACAGGGAGAACGTACAAACTCCGCACAGACAGCACCCCGTAGTCAGCTGCGAACCTGGGTCTCTGGCACTGTGAGGCAGCAACTCTGCGTCACTGTGCTGTCCAAAATTTGCTGAATCAAACTTACTTGGAAGGCAACTTCTGAGTCATCAGACCTGCTGTGACTTGTTCAGCCTGTCTTTCTCTGAGTGCAAGTTGGCAAAGTTAATTCAGTTGCAATGTACTTCAAACCTTAAAGGGAATGTGCAGTTTTGTTTTACAGTCTCTAAATTGTGTTTTAATTTTGCTCTGAAGTGATGATCTAGCTGCCTCATTTTATGGAAAGAGGTGGAAAAACCAGGGTACTTTGTTCAAAGATACTCTTGCAGTATTCCAATATTCATAGAAGTGTGAAAGATAACAGATTCCTGCTCCTTTAGACACCATTTATGCTAATTTGCCTCCTTTTTGTGCACTTGATTATTTCATTGGGGGAAGGAAATAATTGCACTTTCTCGGGGTCATTTTCTCTTGCTTTGTTTTTGTTCATTAAACTCGTGGGTGTTGGAGAGGGAAAGAGCACATGGGTGGTTTTGGACACTGCAGTTTGTGGTCTTAAACAAACATCTCTGCAGTTTGGGATAAAGTAAAGGTCAGTCAACTTCATTATCAGTAACAACTTTACTGCACCAATGGAACTTTTCTTACATGTTGTAGTTTCCTTGAGACTGCCAATTTTATGAAATACTGCATGAAACTAGGCCATTCTGACAAATGCATCAGTGCCTACCCTTTGTGAGAGCTCTCACATTATGCACTTCAGATACTTATTTAATTTTTTCCTCCGTTTTATGCAAAAGCATCCCAATTAAGAAATTGTTAAATAGTCAGTTTATGGCAGGTCCACCATGATCTTGTTCACAGTCTCAACACTTGGGAAATTCGGGGCAGGAGACTCCACATCTGCACTGAACAGGTATTGGGAACCGGCATATCCTACATCAAGATTTTTCCTCCACTTGAACTGCTATACAGTGGCTCACGATGGAGGAATGTGGGGAATATTAGTGGGCCAGGCTAATTGTTGGACAGCTGAGGCAAAGTGAACGTTTGCTCTCAGAGATTGTGCCCTTTTGCATTAAAATATTTTATAATCTATCCAAATTAAATTAATGTCTTTATTGGCTTTATCAAAATTATCTGCAAGAGAACATAAACTGTATTTCATGTTTGGTGCCCTTTTTATTTTCGACAAATGCTGAGCAGGAACTGAGGTGAGCTCACCAAAACTAATTTCATGCACATGTGGACAACATTTCAATGCTTTTTTTTTTTTTAGGTGGATTTGTAGCGAAGCTGAAAAGGCTGGCTTACAAACTCTGTCCACTGTCCACATGCATCTTATTGTGGTCTTAAACTTTAGCCTTATCTGACAGCTCATCTGCAGCCACATTAACCTGGGAAAACAGGTTGTGACTGAAATCCACATCATGGATGGTGCATCCTTAGGGTTGAGCAACTTCAGATCAACGACTGTGTCATGTGAAATACCAACTCGTACTGAAGTTGGCAGGCATCATTTGGGACAAGAAATAGCAGATACATTTTTCTCCCCCTAGGCTTTGTTTCCACTTTAAAACATTCAGAATGTTTCTGAATTTGCTTTTATGATATGACTTGAACCACATGTGATTTTAGTTGGAGGACACTTAATCCTGTTTAATCTAATGCTTCTGGGCATTTAGCAGAAAGGAGAAAGACGGTTCTTGCAAATACTTCAGATGACAGTTTCAAAAATGTATTCTTTGGAATACGTGATTTTATGGTTCAGCCAGATAGATGGATGATCACCAAGAGGGACAGTCGGGTGGTGCAGCAGTCCACTGTGACTATCCCCTTCCCTAGTGGGTACAGGTGACCGCTTGTCTTACAGTTGTCTGGGTTACAGAAATTCTTACCTTCCAAAATTCACAATTCGCTCCCCCCAAAACGAACATCTAATTTATGGAAAACCTCTGTGACATGACATTTAGTAATTATTCTTTCTTATCAGTCTTAAGTGCCTGTAATGCCATTTATAAGACAAAACCTGGGGACAGCCTGGATGTGTAGAGTAAATAAATCAACATAATTCTTTTTTTCAACTTCTATTTCTAGGCACATGCACAGACGGGGCGGAAATTTGGTGTGCATTTCCTAGGAACAATCCTCCCCCCTTCATTCCAAAGGGATGTCTCGTTTTCACACATCTTTCCATATCTCTGTGTCTCCCTCTCCCCTGACTCTCAGTCTGAAGAAGGATCTCAACCCGAAACGTTGCCCATTCCTTCTATCCAGAGATGTTGCCTGTCCCGCTGAGTTACTTCAGCATTTTAGTTCTATCTTCAGTGATGTGGACCTTTGTTATATAACAGAGTTCCTAGTACTGATTCGTTTATACAACAGAGGTCCTAGCATTGATTAATCACAGAGCATTACTGGTCACAGACCTCCTAAAATGGTTAGCAACAGGGACTTCAGCAAACCATGGTGCTTTGTTTGGTGAAACAGTCTCTCCAATGTACAAGAGGCTCTGTTGGGAGCGCCAAATGCAGCAGACAAGGTTTGAAGAGGTGCAGTGAACCTCTGTCTTACCATATATGCCTACTGGGGTCTCTGAATCAAGGAGAGGGAGAGGTGTAGGAACAGGTGTTACATCTCCTGTGGTTGCAGCGGAAAGTACATGCAGAGGGGGTGGTTAGAATAATAAGGGACCCAAGGAGTTGTGATGGGAATGGTCTCTGCGAAAAGGGGTGGGGATGGAAAGATGTTGACTGGTAGATCATGTTGAAGATGGCAGAGATGTCGGAGAATGATGGATTGGATGCTAAGCTGGTGGGGTGAAAGATGAGGACCAGGGCAACTCCATGCTTAAAGGGACACGCACTGCTGGAGTAACTCAGTAGGTCAGTCACAATCTCTGGAGAATATGGATATGTGACATTCCGGGTCGGGATCCTTCTACAGACTGGTAACTATCCGTGGTCCATTTCTGGGAGGGGAAGCGAGAGCAGAACTGTGGGACACAGAGGAAACTCAGGCGATGGATCTAGCCATCACACACCGATTTATTCTTGGTGGCTGAGTGAATTAATGGCAAAAATTGCAGTGAATCTGGCTTTCTTTCAGATATATATGCATTCCGGAGTGGGGCCTTGGGACTGGAAATACGTGAAGGTTGCATCACTTGTTCCAAATGGGACATAGGAATGAATTATAGACCAGTTAATTTATGCTGGTTGCGGTGGAAATTCCTAAAAATAATAACCACGTTCAGACGTTTCAGTCAGCTGGTCAAAGGTGGATTCATTAGAGAAATCTAGCGTGGAGTTTTTTTAAGGGAAATTTGATAGATTTTTTGATGATGTAACAGTTGGTCAATGAGGGAATTGCAATTGATGAGGTACCTGGCATGTAATGGATTTGTTATGAAGATTGGTGATCATGGGCATAAATGAGGCTGCAGCAACATGTATAGAAAACTGACTCGTAACAAGAAACGGTAGCAAAGGAGACCTGACCAGAATCGTCCCTTATCCATGTTTTTCAGAGATTCTGCGTGACCTGCTGAGTTACTCAGCACTTTTTTTGTAAACTAGCATCTGCAATTCCTTGTTTCTACATTTTACTGCTCCATTGCAAAATCCCCTTATGGTACGCCTACTTTGATGAATTCAATTCAACTTTAATGTCATTGCACAGATACAAGTATGGGTACAACAAAATGCAGTTTAGCGTCAGTTCGTAGTAATAGCAATATATAAATAGATACAGAATGCAGACAATGTGGACGGAGAGACTGGAGAAATCTATCGGCGGGACTCCGAGTTCAGCAGTGTGATGGTGTTGTTATAGAAGCTGTTCCTCGTCCTACTAGTGCGGGACCTGAGGCTCCTGTACCGCCTCCCTGATGGTAGGAGGGCAAACAGTCCATGGTTAGGGTGGGAGGGGTCTTTGATGATCTTCCCGGCCCATCTCAGTCACACCGTTTTCGGTGGAGGGCATCCAAATGGCGGGGAGCGGGGCACCGATGATGTGCTGGGCGGTTTTCACCACCCGTTGTAGTGCCTTCCTATCTGCTACGGTGCAACTGCTGTACCAGACCGTAAAGCAGGTGGTCAGGATGCTTTCGATGGTACAGCGGTAAAAGTTGGTCAGGATCTGGGGGGACAGGTGGGCTTTTTTGAGCCTCCTCAGGAAGTAAAGGCGCTGCTGCGCCTTTTTGATCAGCTTGGAGGTGTTGAGGGACCAGGACAGATCCTCCGAGATGTGTACCCCGAGGAATTTGTCGTTGGAGACCCGCTCCACCTCAGTCCCATTTATATGGATGGTGGTGTGTCTGCCCCTTCTGTTCTTTCTGAAGTCAACAATGATTTCCTTCGTCTTCTGGGTGTTGAAGGAAATCATTGTTGACTTTAGAAGTTCTCTCTGATGGGAGTTCTGTGTGACTCTCTCTCACTGCTCCCCCTTTGATACTTTTGAAGAGTCCTCACCCAATGTCACCTATCTCTGTTCTCCAGCAATGCTACCTGCCTGCTGATTTACTCCCGCACTTGTGTCTTTTTTGTCGGCAGCACAAAGTTGTTTTGTAGATTGGTAAGAAGATACAATAGAGTTCCTCAGAGGCCTACTGTGATCGTACTTTAATGACTCATTAACATTACCTTTGCATTAATGACTCTCGCTAGGGTATACAGGACATAGTTGAAAACCTGGAGATACAGTTAACTGTGACAAGCATAGTAAGCATAGTGGAAATGCAGACAATTCATGTAGAAAGACAACGGTTGGTACAGAACTGAATGGGTGGAGTTTTGGTGGCTGTATTTAGATATCAGCAAAAAAAATTTAACTCACTGTGGGCGATGTCAGAATTTGGAATAGCAAAATGAGCAAAGGCTATCACCTGAGTAAGTTTCATTTGGACTGTGCGATACATTTACATTTCTGGCATTTTTTTCAAATCAAACATGAGAAATAAACATTAACTGATTTCTGAAACTCCCTTCCTTTTGTGTAATACAATGTGATGAGAAGTGCAATGATTATTCTCCAATTTTGGGATGTGATAATAGTAAAGAAACTGGTTGTCGTTACTTGTGGAAACCACTTTAATATTGAAATGGTTGATTGGAAATAATCCACAAGTGGGTGTACTACAAAATGACAGCAAGAAATGCACTGTACGCCAATATAGCAAATTGTGCTAAGATTGGGAATAATCTCATTAATTTGCGGCAAAGATGGAGAGCAGTGATGAAAGGTTTTTACTCTGCTCTGTAATCCTGCAATGGGCCTGTATATTTAAACATCTTGGTCTGTGTGCGGATGAACTCTCTCTGATTTTTCTGTGACTTTGATTTAACCCTTTCAAGATTGGTGCAATTAAAACTGCAAATTGATGTCTGGCTTTTAAGTAACTTGTTTATATAGGCTGTAGAATTTAATTTCAATTTATCCCTATTTATACTATGATTGTTATTTCTTTTTTGATTTCCCCACTGCATCCACAAGCTTCAGTGCAAAACTGGGTTACCAACCTCGCTACAAATCACAGAACTGTACATTTGTCTTCTAGGAACTACATGAAAGGTCGTGGGGGTTAATCATTATTTTTCTCACTTTTTTTCCCTACTTCTGCAGTGCAGGTTCTAGTTTTGGTTGGCTAAGCTTAAGCAGGTTACTCTCTAATTATACATAACATGGCAGTTGCTTTTTCATAGCAGATTTTCCAGTGCACTCAAATGTCTCAAGGGGTTGCTGACAATTAGTTTGGTCATAGGCCCATAACTACAAACCTGGGCCTCTCGAGCCACTGAAAACATGTTGTGATATTCTGGTTCAATTATGCTTTATTGTAATGGAGAATTTAACATGCCTGCAACATGTATAATTAGAGACCACCTAGTACAGAGGCCAGGTCCAATGGGTGCAGCTAGCCAATGGTCAAGGGTCGGCTTTTCAGGTTCAGGCTGTTAAATGGCTTGCATGGGTCGTGGGAGTTACATGAAGGGTAGTCTTCGATGATGATTGGTGTCTGAGAACAAAGGCAATGATCATGTAAGTGAACATATTAGGGGAATTATGGGTTGAATCACTGTTGGGATCACTGATATTGGGACATTCCAGTTGGATAGACAAAGGATGGAGGGAAGCAGCGGGTTGGGGATTAGAGGAATGGGGTTTGAAACTTAGGGAAACAAGTTACCTTGGGGAAACCCAAGGTATTAGAGGCAAGATGGTAGGAGATACTAGGAAAGAAGGCAAAGAATGGGATTAAAGGGGGCTTTTCTGGTTGGCTGTATGACAACATAGTGGACTTCTTTCCTTTTTCCCCAATCATGATCGAGGGTTTCAGATCCAAGTCTCTGGAATTCTCTGCCACAGAAGGTAGTAGAGGCCAGTTCATTGGCTATATTTAAGAGGGAGTTAGATGTGGCCCTTGTGGCTAAAGGGATCAGGGGGTATGGATAGAAGGCAGGTACAGGATACTGAGTTGGATGATCAGCCATGATCATGTTGAATGGCGGTGCAGGCTCGAAGGGCCGAATGGCCTGCTCCTGCACCTATTTTCTATGTTTCTATGAGTTGATTCCTTTGTCTGCGTATAAAATAAATAGCTTTCATTTGCAAAGTGAAAGTGAATTATTAGACCATCCCTTAGAGCTTGACAGCAAGTTAATACCTTTTGAAGAAGTCAATTAATTATTGGCAAATACATCATGATTTGTGCAGATCTGAGACAATATTGGCAAGGAGAAAACAACTAGTTTAGTTTAGAAATACAGCGCAGAAACAAAACAAGCCAACCACGATCCTTGTACACCAGCACTATCATACACCCACCAATTTTTACAAAGTCTGGAGTGCCAACCAGCGATCAAACCTTGTACACCAGCACTTGCTATCAACACACCTGAGGGACAATTTTGGTTTGACAATTTTTACCAAAGCCAATTAATCTAGTCCCTTAGTGTTGGACTTCTCACCTTGACAAGAGATGTTCTCTAGATAGTATTGCTGATTTGAGCCTTCAGAGTGCGCATTTTCTGAAGGTAATAGCCATTTAACGACCCTTAAACCCATGCTTTACTCTGCTTAAAATTAGAGCAGAGAGAAAATATACTCCTACTTGATACTTAAAATTTGCTGTACATTGAGAATAATAAAATCTTTTGGGCCGACTCAGGTAAAGATACGAGGACAAAAGTTAGAATAACAGTCTTGCTACGCTATTATGTCCACTTCAGGCGATCGAAACTGAAGCAATTTCTATATTTCTGTAAGAAATGTAACAATTTGCCCAATTTCTATCATCCCTTCGACCGGTTTCCACTTAAAGGCAGCATTTTTACTCTGTTTAGCAGCACATTTCAGCTACACATTGTCACGATTCCTTTGCATTCTTGGTTGTCAACCAACAGAATAACTAATGAATAGAGATGGGGCAATGCTGAAATCATGGTGCTAAAATCGAATGAAGTGAGGATGGCCTGCAACTATGATGTTGTGCAGAGTACTTCCACTATCTAAGTATATGGCTAAGTAATACAATGGAGCCGTGACACTGAGAAGCAGAAATGTGCTGCTAAACAAAGGGAAATTGGGTCATACACCATGGAAACAGACCCTTTGGTTCATTGAATCAGTGCTGACATCAATCACTCATTTGCACCAGTGCTACACAAATCCTATTTTATTCCCACCTTCCCATCAATTAGTTCCAGATTCCACTGATCTTCTTACACAATCCAATATGTCTTTGTAATGCAGGGGGAGACTGGAGCACCCTGGTGAAATCCACACTGCCAAGAGTCAAGAGTGTTTAATCGGCATATGTACCAATGAAACTCTTACTTGCAGCAGCATAACAGGCCTGCAAAGATGGATAGAATATGAGAACTCCATACAGAAAGTGGCAGACGTCAAGATTGAACCCAGATTGGCAGAGCTGTGAGGCAATGATTCTACAACTTGTGCCTAAGAAACGTTTTCATGCTCAATTTAACAATTTTAATTAAATTTAAGCACCCATGTGCTTTTCCTACTTAACTACAGTAGCTTCAGTAGTGAGTTTGCTATTGCACAATGTAAAATATGAATTTAAATTAGTCAATCCTAGACTTAACCTTTTCTTGGGTAGCTTGCTAAATACCATTATGAACTATTAGATATACAGCACTGTACACCTGCCCAATGACTGCTGACCTATTAATGCTATGGAGTTTGGAAAGGATTCAGGTAACCTTCAAGGGCTTGGAGAAAACTTTTGATTCTGATTTAGTGAACATTTTCAGAGAATAACTGAGGATGTAAAATGTCAGCCAGTCATTTGGCACTATTATAAATGGAGATAGATTAATGGGGGGCATGTAGAACATGGGTAAAGAGCAAAGTGAAAAATAAAACAAGTACAAATCATTTACCACCACTGCCATTTTCCCTGTGTTCCTTTTTTGACTGATAGTTTTCTGTAATTCATTTTGGATGCATTTTCTGTCACACTTGCCATATTCAAATTTATTTGAATAGTCTTGAGGGTCATTTTGGGAAATGGATAATGTCAAGTGTTAAGTGGGCACTATGTACATAAAACAGGTCTGCTTGAAAGACAAGGTTTGGCCCATACTTGGGCGAATTGTGAGTTGAACTTGCCTGGCGGCATAAAAGCAGACTCCTGCAGGTTTCACACTCAAGCGATGATTAGAAGCAGTTTTCCTGGAGTGGTACAGGCAGCTTCCATACAGCTTCTTCCACGAGCACTTGAAGTTTGTGAGAAGTTACTTGGAGCCAACGGGGAGGGCACATATGTTTTTCGGCATGGCACTGATGTCACCTTGTTCAGCATTTTCCCCACTTTAATTTCTTCTCCAGCCCACAAATCCTCACGGACAAGATTATCAGGACAATCCCTTCCTTTTTCATCCTATAAGATGGAGCACCAGCAGACTATTTCAATGTACTATACTCCTGCTACCCTCTCATGGCATATCCGTAAACTAATAATGATAAAGATTGGTTGAATTGGCATTGCAACTGAAAAGTGCATCTTCGTCACCTCAGAGACTTTTCAACACCTCGTGGAGCTAAAGAGTTATACAACATGCAAACAAGCCCTTTGGCGCAATTTGTCCATGCCAACCAAGTGGCCCAACCAAGTTAGTTCCACTTGCGCAATTGTAGCTGGTTCCTCTGAATCTTTCTTATCCATGTAGACTCAACCTGATCAAGAGACCCTTAAATGTCGTAATCCACATCCACCATTTCCACTGGTATCTGATTCCATATATGCATCCATATATGCATCATGTTCTGAGTGGAAAGGTTTCCCCTCGGATCCTTCTTTAAGATTCCCCTCTGACCTTAAACGCATTCCCTCTGTTTTAGACTCTTTAGAGAAAATCATGGTGCCATTGTTATATGGCCTGCAGATTACTGAATTAGCTAAAGTTTCAGCAAGATTTGAAGAAATTAATCAGGATTCTGTTTATTTTGTGAAAACAGGTTTTATTCAAATAAAGATATTTATGCATAATACAGTGCCCTCCATAATGTTTGGGACAAAGACCCATCATTTATTTATTTGCCTCTGTACTCCACAATTTGAGATTTGTAATAGAAAAAATAATATGTGGTTAAAGTGCACATTGTCAGATTTTAATAAAGGCCATTTTTATACATTTTGGTTCACAAAGCAGAAATTACAGCAGTGTTTATACATCACCCCCCTCCCCCTCTATTTCAGGGCACCATAATGTTTGGGACACAGCAATATCATGTAAATAAAAGTAGTCGTGTTTAGCATTTTGTTGCCTATCCTCTATATGCAATGACTGCTTGAAGTCTGCGATTCATGGACATCACCAGTTGCTGGGTGTCTTCTCTGGTGATGTTCTGCCAGGCCTGTATTGCAGCCAATTTTTGCTTTTGCTTGTTTTGGGGGATAGTCCCATTCAGTTTTCTCTACAGTATATAAAAGGCATGCTCAATTGGGTTCAGATTGGATGATTGACTTGGCCACTCAAGAATTGACCATTTTTTAGCTTTGAAAAACTCCTTTGTTGCTTTAGCAGTATGTTTGGGATCATTGTTTTGCTGTAGAATGAACCGCCGGCCAGTGTGTTTTGAGTCATTTGTTTGAACTTGAGCAGGTAGGACGTGTCTACACACTTCAGAACTCATTATATATTCTATAATAGATGAAAGGGGATCTTATTGAAACATATATGATTATTAAGGCTTTGGACATGCTAGAGGCAGGAAACATATTCCCGATGTTGGGGGAGTCCAGAACCAGGGGCCACAGTTTAAGAATAAGGGGTAAGCCATTTAGAACGGAGACGAGGAAACGCTTTTTCTCACAGGGAGTTGTGAGTGTGGAATTATCTGCCTCAGAGGGTGGCGGAGGCGGGTTCTCTGGATACTTTCAAGAGAGAACTAGATAGGGCTCTTAAAGATAGCGGTGTCAGGGGATATGGGGTACTGATTGGGGATGATCAGCCATGATCACATTGAATGGCAGTGCTGGCTCGAAGGGCCAAATGGACTACTCCTCACCTATTGTCTATTGTCTGCTATGCTACTACCATCAGTACTTGTACCATCAATGAAGACAAGTAAGCCAGTACCTTCAGCAGCCATACATGCCCAGACTATAACACCCCCACCACCATGTTTCACAGATGAGTTGGTATGTTTTGGATCTTGGGCAGTTCCGTCTCTCTTCCATACTTGCCATCACTCTGATATGTTAATCTTTGTCACATCTGTCCACAAGACCTTTTTCCATAACTGTGGTTGCTCTTTTAAGTGCTTTTTGGCAAACTGTTTCCCAGCCTCCAGACAAGAAAGCCTTATGGCTCAGAATGAATTAAATGGAGAAATACTCCAGATTATTTTGCAACCAAGGGTCTAAAAAACCCAGAATATTCCCAGGCAGGCCCGGAGGGGTTTCCATATCAAGTATATGGTGCTTTACCACTGTGGGAATATGAACCTCGGATTGGGCTGGAGGTAGTCTCCTTGAGCAAGTCTCAGGAGTACCAGGGCAGTAAGAAACTGACCCTGAAAGTGGTGTTTTTGGTCATAAGTACCCACCACAGCACAAGTATAAATCCAGGTGTACTTAATAGGTACAAAGTACGATACCTGAAGGAAGCGGTGAGGCCATGGAAGGTAACCATGGTGGCCAATATTAATTGGTTTCTCACCAGCTTCAGGAGGCTGTTATGGTTGAATCAGCAGATTTATATGAAAACACTTGTGCTTACTAGGGTGCCAACAGTGAATCCGATTAGGGCACCCATGTCTTCAATAGTGCGGAGGCACAGGGAATGCTATTCCAAAGAATTTCAAGTTTGTGGGTGGCATCACTGCTTGTGGGAAGCAAGTGAAAGATTGTGCAATGACCAAAATTCAAAAAGACAAGTTGGCATTGTTTTATAGCTCATATGTTGAGCTCAATGGTATGAGAGGAAATTGCCATTCGGACCATTTTGCACTTTAGATTTGCAGGTCAATACAGATCAAGCTATGTTCAAACTCCTGGTTATTTACGGAGTAAACCTGCCTAAAACAAATCAAAGACGTTGATGAAGAGGCAAAGACTATCAGCCTCATAATTGGCTGGTCCAATGTGAAAGGGATTTGATATTGGATCAAACAGAGGCAGGAGTATGGTGAGGAAGTATTTGCATCCAGCACAGCCTTATGTAAACCCATATTGTTGGGGAAAGAAGGCCATCACGTGCATTTGGAGAGGTACAAAAACTTTATTCTATCACGGAGGAAGCTTTTGATGAACCTCCGATTGGTGGTAGATTACAGGTGTGTTATGATAAATGATATTGCATAACAGCTGATCGGTTTATATTAGATACTGTGTCAGGATCTACAATAAAATTTGTAGGAGGAGTTGATCCACCTGTACAGAATAAACCTAATCCTATTTTATGTTTCTGCACCTGAAAAATCTCAAATAAAAGAAGAGGTAAGAAATTTATTTAGGGAAAGTGCAATGGGAAAAAAAACAGAGTAAGCATCCACAACAATTTGTATCAAAAAATTTCCCCAGGCATAAGAAAGGTGGTGGTTGGACAGTCATTCTAGACATCACACACTTTAATACATTTGTCCAGTATAAAACATTTCAAAATTGACACCTTCAACACTGCAAGTAGTTATCAAAAAGTTGTTAATTGGTTACTATAGACGTGAAGGATACGTATGATTCAGTACCAATTTATCATCATGTTCACAGGTACTTGAAAATTAATTGGATGGGTCAGCTGTGTGTGGCAATTTAAGGCATTATCTAATGGATTAAGCTCAGCTTCTAGGCTGTTCACACAATTGTTGAAACCAGCACTTGCACTGATAAGGACACATGATCATGGTTTATCTTGATTACATTTTTAATTGGCAATGCTGATCAGGAGTCAGCTGAACAAATTAGTGCAGCAACTACAAGCCTGTTGAAAGGCTAGGGTCCTGATCCATCCAACAAAATCTAAGCTTCAGCCATCCCCAACAATTTACTATTTGGGGTTTGTGAGTGATTCAGTACCGTGTTAGGTAACTTTACCAAGAGACAAAGTGTCACTATTACAAATGTGTGTCGTTGCCTTGTTGACAAGCCTTATCCCTCCATCCGAGAAGGAGCTTAGGTAAATTAGTAACACTATTTCTGCAGTAGAGTTGGTCCACTGCATTACCAAAAGCTCCAAAAGGGCAAAAACACAAGCACTAGAAGAGTGTGCAGGCCATTTTGACAGGCCTATGCAATTGCCAAAGGAAGCTTTATCAGAATTACAATGGTGGATTGAGAATGTTCCACAAGCTGCTTAAAACATATTAGCTCAGCAGCCAGCAGTCATTGCAAACTGAAGCAAGTGTTCTCGGATGGTGGGCAGCTTCTCGGCTTTTTGGACTAAGATAAGTGTAGTATCTGTTCTTATCAGGTTAATATCTGATACGTCCCTTATCTATGGGGCTACGGACAATAACACCAGGGGGTGGCAGATGGATTGTCCAAGAACCCTATTTCTCCAAACATTTGGTATTAATTATTTGTTGTTAGGAGCTTTTATGGATTAAAAGCTTATTGTTCTACTATGAAAGATTTGCATGTCCAATTACAAGTAGACAATACCACAGCTGTGGCATATGCCAATGACATGAGTTGAGTAAGATCATTATCATGTGATTATCTGGTTAACCAGATGTGGAATTGGTGTATCTTTAAGAATATTTGGCTTTCAGCTATCTATCTCTCAGGGAGAGACAATATTGTGGCAGACAACAGAACACGAAAATTTAAAGACAATACAGAATGGATATTAAATCCAAAAGTTTGAAAAACATTGTCAGTGGTATGGATTACCTGACATTGATCTGTTTGCGTCTAGATTAAATCACTAATTGGCCAAATACGTCTCATGGGAACCCAACCCAGGAGCAGTAGCGGTGGATGCATTCTCGCTACATTGAGGGGGGAAATATGTTCTTTTATGTTCCCCATTCTGTCTGATTAGGCAATGTCTGATGAAAATATAGCAAGACTCTGCCACGGGCGGTTTGGTGGCCCAAACCGGACAGTCATGGTTCTCATTGATGTTTAGAATGATAATTGAACCATTTATGACGATTCGAGGCCTTAGGATGATGTAAAAGAAACTTTTCAAAGTTTACGAGAAACCTGTTCTCATGGTGTCAGGGTTGGACACGTAGTGTTGGGTTCTCTTTGATTGTTGCTTTGTTTTATATTATCGATTTATAGCTTTAGTTATAAATCTTCCCCCACAATAGAAGGGTTATTACTTTTGTTCTTTTATAATGAAAAGACTTATTACATAAACTGAAGCAATGTTTTAAAAGATGTATTATTTACTCACTACTGTGTTGACTGAGCCAGAGTGTCGTATGGAATGAATCTACGACATAAAAAACACAGAGCAACAAAATCTTCACGTATTCACTCATCAGACTCCGAAGTAAAATGGTAAGATTAAACGAGAACTTACCAAGTTTGAAGTTTGATCGTTATTTTATGAGGAGTTACGATGTGGGATTACGTGCCCTCCACTCCCAACCATCATAAAATAAATGATCATCTGGTAGTTCTAGTCTATGTTGAGCCTTACTATCTTACTCCGGTTATTGGTTCTGTGTTTTTCATGCCGCTGCTTTGAACAATGCAGATCATGCGCCAGGCAGGTATGAGATAGATCTCAGCACCTAGTCTTTCCTCCAGTCTTTCCATCACCTTTGGAAACTTTTTTTTGCTGTTTCTCAACATGAGGACCAAAGTTGTCCCAATGAAAGTCAAATAAGCCATTATGAGACTGAGAAACAATAATAAAACTGTTAGAGACATCAGCCAAACCTTAGGCTTACCAAAATCAACTGTTTGGAACATCATTAAGAAGAAAGGGAGCACTGGTGAGTTTACTAATCGCAAAGGGACTTGCAGGCCAAGGAAGACCTCCACAGCTGATGCAGAAGAATTCTCTCTATAATAAAGATAAATCTCCAAACACCTGTCCAACAGATCAGTAACACTCTTCAGGAGTCAGGTGTGGATTTGTCAATGACCACAGTCCGCAGAAGAACAGAAATACAGAGGCTACGCAGCAAGATGCAAACCACTGGTTAGCCGCAAAAATAGGATGGCCAGGTTACAGTTTGCCAAGAAGTATTTAAAAGAACAACCACAGTTCTGGAAAAGTCTTGAGGACAGATGAGATGAAGATTAACTTATATCAGAGTGATGGCAAGAGCAAAGTATGGTAGTGAGAAGGAACTGCCCAATGATCCAAAGCATACCACCTCATCTGTGCAAGACGGTGGTGGGGGTGTTATGGCCTGGGCATGTATGACTGCTGAAGTTATGGGCTCACTTATCTTCATTGATGATACAAGTGCTGATGGTAGTAGCATAATGAATTCTGAAGTGTATAGACACATCCTATCTGCTCAAGTTCAAACGAATGCCTCAAAAATCATTGGCCAGCGGTTCATTCTACAGCAAGACAATGATCCCAAACAGTCTGCTAAAGCAACAAAGGAGTTTTTCAAAGCTAAGAAAATGGTCACTTCTTCAGTGGCCTAGTCAATCACCTGATCTGAACCCATTTGAGCATGCCTTTTATATGCTGAAGTGCAAACTGAAGCGGACTAGCCCCCAAATCAAGCATAAGCTAAAGATGGTTGCAATACAGGCCTGGCAGAGCATCATCAGAGAAGACACCCAGCAATGGATGATGTCCATGAATCGCAGACTTCAAGCAGTCATTGCATGCAAAGGATGTGCAACAAAATACTAAACATGACTACTTTCATTTACATGACATTGCTGTGTCCCAAATTTTATGGTGCCCTGAAATGGGGGGGATGATGTATAAACACTGCTGTAATTTCTACATGGTGAAACCAAAATGTATAAAAATGGCCTTTATTAAAATTTGACAGTGTGCACTTTAACCACATGTGATTTTTTTTTTCTGTTACAAATCTGAAATTGTGGAGTACAGAGGCAAATAATTAAATGATGGGTCTTTGTCCCAAACAATATGGAGGGCACTGTACATAGAGATCTGTGAAATTGCCTCTGAAATATTGTGTACAAGTCTGGTTTCCCTACCTCATGAAGGACGTACCCACACTAAAGAGAGTGCAAGAAAGGTTCACCAGATGGATTCCTGGGTTGATGGGTTTGTTGCATGACGATCTAAGATGACTACACATGTAATCTTGAGTTGAAAAGAATGCTTTCATTGGAGCATGCAACATTTTTCCAGAGCCTGATAGTGCAGTTGCAATGTAGATATTTCCCCTTTAGCGCATGGGGTTACAGCCTGAAAGTAAAGAGGTCACAGTCTCAAAATAAAGTTTCTGCCATTCAAGATGGCAATGAGAAAATAATTATTTGTCCAACAGGTAGTGAATGTATGGAATTTTTGACGCAAGAAAGCTGTGGCTATTCTGTTATAGTATATTCAAGACACAGTTTGATAGAATTTTGGATGATAAGGGAATTGAAAAATAAGGGAGTAGTGTAGGAAAACAGCAAAATAGGTACACATGTCCAAATAGTTTACTCCTTCTATTTCATATGTTCTTTCGTAAAACTAATACATTAAGTTACCAAGGATTTTAAGTCTGCCAAAGTGCAACTTGATAACTTAAAACTGTGCAAGATTTGCCATAGCAAGTATGAGTTTATAAAGCACCAGAAAAGCTTTTCTTTTATTGTTTACTCCAGATGTTTTAGATAGAATTCATCAAAACAAAAATAAATGAAATTGAACAAAATCCAAAACACCAAATTTTCTCTCGGTTTTCATAGCTTCCAGTAAAATTTAAAGGATCTTTGAAAATGAATGAATGGTTTGGGAGTGCATAATCAATAATTATGTTATCTGTTAATAGTTATAAGTAGTTAAAAGCTGCATATTATAAAAGGCCAATCCTACAGCACAGTACTTTCCTATGGAGCTTTCTGCTATCCCTCAGGGTCCTGTGGCTGGATCATGCTAGTTCTTGGAAAGCTGCAGAAGGAATGCCCGCAGGCTTGAATGAAATGCTTCATAATGCTTATTTTTTTTATTGTTTTTAATTTTGGCTAAAGTCATTGACTTCAGCATGAAATTTGAGGATGCCTTACGGCTATTCTTCCACCCATCTGTTCCTAATTGTGTTCATCCAGAATTGCCAATCATTTCCTGTAAAGAGCAGGTCCTGTTAAGAGCAGGTCTTCTTTGTTGTTTAGTTTACTCATGTCAGCATTTCAGTACAGATGTTGTAACTGCTTGTTCTGACTTGTGCATAGATCGGGTTATTGAAAACCTACCATTTCTGTTTGGATTTTCCAGTCACTGTTAATTTGGTTTGTGTATTTTTCCTAAGGGTGTAGTTTGCATGAATCAGTTTCAATGCCCCCTTTCAGTGTAACGTGGAGTTGCAATCCTAAAAATTGACTCGTAAAGTTCAAGTCGTAACCAGTACATAAGATGGAAGAGAAAATATTTTTTGAGTAAAATATGATCTATTCTGTTGCCTTTCAAAAAGATTTTTGTTACATTTGTTACAAGCCATATCAATGTTACTACTGAATGATGCCAGTTGTACTATTCATGGGGAATGCACAATGAAACAGACAAGTACATAAGGTGTGGCAGTCCTGGGTTCAGAAACAACAAGCCATATGTTTACTGGAAATAATACCTTTCCAGCGACTTAATAAAAGTAAAATAATAGGATTCCTTTTGCACTATAATTTCCGGAAAATACAGTCTGTGAACAGTGTGGACTATTGAGGTGTCAGTGGACAGTAGAATCAAGCTCAGCCAAAAATCGAAATATTTAGAAAGGGATTGGATCAGGAAGGCAAGTGAATTAGAGCAGGTGAATGTAATGTCAAATTAAGTTAGAAGCAATAAAAAAAAAGAACAAGACTCCAATAAAATGAAAAATCTCAAGAGAAATAAATTTAACAGATTAAACCAGTGGTTATTTACAATCTGAAAGAATGAAGCTTCAGTTTAAGTTCATTAATTTGATAGTTCAAAGATCTGATTAGCATTCCATTCTGTCATTAAAGTCACTTATGTTATTAATTACCTGCCTGGTGGTTTTTCAGTGATGAAATCCACCTTGGGATTCACGGCACAAACATCTCTTAATTCCCTGAATCTGCTGTCCAGTTCTCATATTAATGACACCGTGCATCCTTATAAATGCTATTATTGTGGCTTAGATAACATATCAATGAAAAATAGTTCTTTTTGAATGGGTGAACACATGCTTGTAAAGGTCAAAACTTGCAGATGAAATAACAATGTGCTCGCTGTTATTTTAATCAATTTGAATAGTGTAACAAATTCATTTGAGAATGATATGCACATTGGATGTTATTTATTTTTAACTGCTGTCAGAGTCACAGCACTCAGTCACTTCTCAAAAACAGCATCTCACTGCAGGAAATGGAGATGCTTCTGTCGTTCTCTAGCAAGTTTAATCAAGACTCTTGATACAAACATTAGTTTCCTTTTAATTATGTGATAATTATTCATTGTTGTCTATCAACTGCTCAATTTATGTGTGGGGTCACATTCTTTTAAGTTTCAATTTTTTTTACACAGATTTTAAAATTACTGATTGAGATTTTTATTCTTGTCCATATAACAATTACAGCACGGAGACAGGCCCTTCTCGGCCCTTCCAGTCCGTGCCGACCATTTGTTTTCCCCTAGTCCCATCTACCTGCACTCAGACCATACCCCTCCATTCCCTTCACGTCCATATACCTATCCACTTTACTTTTAAATGTTAAAATCGATCCTGCCTCCACCACCTCTGCTGGAAGCTCATTCCACACAGCCACCACCCTCTGAGTAAAGAAGTTCCCCCTCACGTTACCCCTAAACTTCTGTCCCTTAATTCTCATGTCATGCCCTCTTGTTTGAATCTTCCCTACCCTCAATGGGAAAAGCTTATCCACGTCAACTCTGTCTATCCCTTTCATCATTTTAAAGACCTCAATCAAGTCACCCCTTAACCTTCTGCGCTCCAAAGAATAAAGACCTAACTTGTTCAACCTTTCTCTGTAACATAGTTGCTGGAACCCTGGCAACATTCTAGTAAATCTCCTCTGTACTCTCTCTATTTTGTTGACATCCTTCCTATAACTAGGCGACCAAAATTGTACACCATACTCCAGAATTGGTCTTACCAATGCCTTGTACAATTTTAACATTACTTCCCTACTCCTATATTCAATGCTCTGATTTATAAAGGCCAGCACACCAAAGGCTTTCTTTACCACCCTATCTACATGCGATTCCACCTTCAGGGAACTATGCACAGTTATTCCTAGATCCCTCTGTTCCACAGCATTCCTCAATTCCCTACCATTTACCATGTACGTCCTATTTTGATTTGTCCTGCCAAGATGTAGCACTTCACACTTATCAGCATTAAACTCCATCTGCCATCTTTCCAAATGGCCCAAATCTCTCTGTAGACTTTGAGAATCTACTTCATTATCCACAATACCACCTATCTTAGTATCATCTGCATACTTACTTATCCAATTTTCCACCCCATCATCCAGATCATTGATGTACATGACAAACAACAGTGGACCCAACACAGATCCCTGAGGCACCCCACTGGTCACCGGCTTCCAACCTGACAAACAGCCATCCACCATTACTCTCTGACATCTCCCATTCAGCCACTGTTGAATCCATCTTGCTACTCCGCCATTAACACCCAAAGATTGAACCTTCTGAACCAACCTTCCATGGGGAACCTTGTCAAAGGCCTTACTGAAATCCATATAGACAACATCCACTGCTTTACCCTCATCAATTTCCCTAGTTTACCGCTTCAAAACATTCAAGAAGGTTTGTCAAACATGACCTTCCAGGCACAAATCCATGTTGACTGTTCCTGATCAGACCCTGTTTATCCAGATGCTTATATATATTATCTCTAAGTATCCTTTCCATTAATTTGCCCACCACTGACGTCAAACTAATAGGTCTATAATTGCTAGGTTTATTCTTTGAACCCTTTTTAAACAATGGAACAACATGCGCAGTACGCCAATCCTCCGGCACTATTCCCGTTTCTAATGACATTTGAAATATTTCTGTCATAGCTCCTGCTATTTCTACACTAACTTCCCTCAATGTCCTAGGGAATATCCTGTCAGGACCTGGAGACTTATCCACCTTTATATTTTTCAAAAGTGTCAGTACTTCCTCCTCTTTGAATCTCATAGTTTCCATAGCTACTCTACTTTTTTCCCTAACCTCACAGAGTTCAATATCCTTCTCCTTGGTGAATACCGAAGAAAAGAAATTGTTCAATATCTCCCCCATCTCTTTTGGCTCTGCAGATAGCTGTCCATTCTGGTTCTCTAATGGTCCAATTTTATCCCTCGTTTATCCTTTTGCTATTAATATAGCTGTAGAAACCCTTTGGATTTACTTTCACCTTTCTTGCCAAAGCAACCTCATATCTTCTTTTAGCCTTCCTAATTTCTTTCTTGAGATTTCTTTTTACATTCTTTATACTCCTCTAGCACCTCATTTACTCCATGCCTCCTATAATTATTGTAGATATCTCTCTTTTTTCGAAACAAGTGTCTAATTTCCCTTGAAAACCATGGCTCTTTCCAATTTTTACTATTTCCTTTCAACCTAACAGGGACATAAAGATTCTGTACTCTTACAATTTCCCCTTTAAATGTCCTCCATTTCTCTTCTGCATCCTTCCCATGAAACAAAGTGTCCCAATTCACTCCTTTAAAATCCTCACGCATTCCCTCAAAGTTAGCTTTTCTCCAATCAAAAATCTCCACTCTAGGTCCTGTTCTGACTCGCTCCATAATTATATTGAAACTAATGGTATTGTGATCACTGGTCCCGAAGTGCTCACCAACGCATACCTCCGTCACCTGTCCTGCCTCATTTCCTAACAGGAGGTCCAGCACTTCTCTTTCTTAATTGTCCTTCTCTTTCTTAATACAATTTTATATTTGAAATTGAATAAATTATGTCCTCCTTTAAAATCCCTTTATTTCATTCCCAATTCTTATTTCTCATTGCTTAAGGAGACACCTTACTGATTTCCTCACTGAGAGGGTCCCTGATGTCCTGTATGTCTCTGTGTGCTCTTTCAGTTAAATATTTCATGTGATTTCAAATCAGATTTATGCACAACCATTTAAAATTTGCAGTGGAACGCACAAGTCATATATTCTTTTTCCAATTTTATCTTTGTCAATAGTTTCTCATTTGACAAGGGGCAATTAATTTTTCCACAACGAGTCGTCTGTTATGGATCCTTCCCCATTTTTCTTTCATAATTGGAGGAGGATTGAGAAACTATCTGAAAAACCAGCATCTGTACCTGAGAAGTTCATTCAAAATTAATCGTCATTTGCTGCAACGCACACTATTATTTACACTTTCCCCGCAGCATTTGGGGAAGCAAATCTGCCATCCATAACAAGTGTGACCCATTTGGGATTCCAAGCCCACCTCTTTGGTTGACTTTTATTTTCCTCCTTAACTCAGCGGTAATTGGGGATTAACAATGAATGCTGGCTTTGCTAGCAACATCCAAAGCCCATTAATGAATGGAAAAAATAGGTTCTGCCATTCTGAACGGAAATGAGAAAATATTTATTCGTCCAAAGTGCAGTGAACTTTAGGAATAATCGACCCAAGAAAGCTGTGGATGTTCTGTTGTAGTATATTCAAGACAGAGTTTGATTGAACCTTGGATCATTAAGAAAATGAAAGATATGGGGATGAAGCAGGAAAACAACAGAGCAGGTGCATACATCCAAGTGGTTTACCTCTTCTATTTGTTATGTTCTCTTGTCGAACTAATACTTTAAGTTACCAAGGATTTTAACTCTGCAGAAGTGCAACTTGATAACTTCAAACTCTGCAAGATTTACAAAAGCAAGTATGAGCTATTAAACTGTCAGAAGGGCCTTACACCTCGGATATATTTTGCCGGTAAATTGCCGAAGCCAGCACACAGAGACAAACAGGACACCAGGGACCTTCTCAGTGAGGAAATCAGCAAGGTGTCTCCATAAGTAATAAGAATAGGGAATTAAATAATGGGATTTAAAAGGGAGACAAATAATTTATTCAGTTTCAAATATAAAATTGTATTAAGAAAGAGAAGAACAAGAATAAAAATCTAAATCCGTATTTTTAAAATCTGTGCAAAAAATGTGAAACTTTAAAGAACGAGACCCCACACATAAATTGAGCAGTTGATAGACAACAATGAACAATTATCACATAATTAAAAGGGCACTAATGTTTGTATCAACAGAAGTATCTCGTTCCTGCAGTGACATGCTGTTTTTGAGAAGTGACTGAGTGCTGTGACTCTGACAGCAGTTGTTTAAAATAAATTACATCCAATGTGCATATCACTCTCAAATTAAGTTGTTATACTATTTGAACTGATTAAAATAACAGCGAGCACATTGTTGTTTCATCAGCATGTTTTGACCTTTACAAGCATGTGTTCACCCATTCAAAAAGAACAATTTTTCATTGATATGTTATCTAAGCCACAATAATAGCATTTATAAGGATGCACGGTGTAATATGAGAACTGGAAAGCAGATTCAGGGAATTAAGAGATGTTTGTGCCATGAATCTCAGGGTTGATTTCATCACTCAAAAGCCACCAGGCAGGTAATTAATAACATAAGTGACTTTTTAATGACAGAATTGTCTATGGAATGCTAATCAGATCTTTGAACTAACAAATTAATGAATTTAAATCTGATGCTTCATTCTTTCAGATTTTAAATAGCCACTGAAGCTTTATATGTTAAATTTATTTCTCTTGAGATTTTTCATTTTATTGAATTGGAGTCTTTCTTGCTCTTTTTTTACTGCTCCTAACTTAATTTGACATTAAATTCACGTGCTGTAATTCACTTGCCTTCCTGATCCAATCCCTTTCTAAATTGCTTTCTAAATATTCAGATTTTTGGCTAAGCTTGATTCTACTGTCCACTGACACCTTAATAGTCCACACTGTTCACAGACTGTATTTTCAGGAAATTATAGTGCAAAAGGAATCCTATTATTTTACTTTTATTAAGTCGCTGGAAAAGTATTATTTCCAGTAAACAAATGGCTTGTTGTTTCTGAACCCAGGACTGCCACACCTTATGTACTTGTCTGTTTCATTGTGCGTTCCCCATGAATAGTACAACTGGCATCATTCAGTAGTAACATTGATAAGGCTTGTAACAAACTTAACAACAATTTTTACCATTTCTGAAAGGCAACAGAATAGATCATATATTTCACTCAGAAAATATTTTCTCTTCCATTTTATGTACTGGTTACGACTTGAACTTTACAAGTCAATTTTTAGGATTGCAACTCCAAGTTATACCGAAGGCCATGCTAGCCAGACATGTTAACTGTGAGGACACACCATTACGCTGTAAAAAAACTAGTATATTTAAACATTTCCATGCATTTCTTCCAAATTAGAAAATCAATGTTGGATTGAACTTTCATAGTTCTTCCAGTAGCACATATCTTTTGCATTGGCAAAGAGTAATTAATTATTGTTGTAAGATATTGTAAAACTATTGATTGACACAAAAAGCCTGAGTAACTCAACGGGTCAGACAGCATCTCTGGAGAAAAGGAATAGGTGATGTTTCAGGGCGAGAACCTTCTTCAACTATTGGTTTGGTGCCTTGTACCATGTTATTTTGTAGTCATTTCTATAGAATAATACCCTGCAGAATTTTATGAGAACCATCTGCATTTATTTGTCTTTCATTCCCATACCAATGTAACTTGTATATTTATTAAGAGAATATTACATGGAAATTAGAGCTTGCAAATGACACAAAACAAGCCGGTAGTAAAACAGTGGTGTGGAGGCTTTCTCACAGAATCATGTGGTTCTTGTCAGCTTGCAATTGCTGCATCATTGCCACACTGAAAATGGGGAAATGCATCAGACCTTAAAGACATTCGTCATGGCAGTCAAGGCTCAGCTGCATAAAAGAGTGCCATTGGCGTAACAATGTGGAGAATGTAAGTAGCAATCTCTAGTGTGTAATGACTTGCCCCCAATCGAGTCCCTTTCTGTGACTATCCGCATACCAACAGGAGGCATGGGCTAATCATGGAAATGGAAAGTGGGTGGGGGGAGGGCAGCATCTGGCTCACGTGAACTGTTTACAGAGATGGCAATCATTGATGGAGCAAATGAGGTTTCTATTATGTTGACCACCGAAAAGTGAGGTTGGCAGATGTCAATGTCACAGTATACACCCTATAATTTTAATTTGCATCTCATTGTGGAACACTGCACACTGTGCTCCAACATCTCACTGAGCATTCAACAAAGATCACAAGTTAGAGGCTAAAGCTTCAATTTACAAACATAATGGAGGTCATGCGTAGTGTACGGAGTTTGACGTTATTAGGCATGCAACTGATGCCAGCTGCTGTAAGCTGAATTACACATGGAAGTAATAAAAGTAGAAAATGCTGGAAACACTCAGCTCAATTGTACACAAGTGCCCAGGTTACTTTCCTGGTGGATGCAATTTCATTTGGAAGTGATTGGTAATGCAATTGGGCCAGGGTGACTTTGTTTTTATGTGTGACTTGTGCGTTAAAAAGCGGGCCTTAATGTATCTAATTTTACGACAAGCTCCATAAGCTTTCCATGTGACCAGCATAAGTTATTTATTAGCCACATAAACTACTGGATTTTGCTGATGATTTGGCATGAAAAAGAAATGCATGAAACCTGTTGCACAATGACCAAGTGGACATTATCTGATTGTTTCCTAATTAGAAAATAAAGGTTTGGGACCACTTTGAGCTATAATTTTGGAGATCCAGAGTTCAAATTTCCCTGTGGCAAGCTGGGAAGTTAAATTACACAGTAATTGAATCAAATTTGGTTATGACTGAAAAGGGTTTGATTGTTTTGAAAACCAAACGATTGATCAGTGTCATGAAGGGAGTGACGATTTCCCACCACTCCTTAGTCTGTCCTGGTCGAGTCTTGTTAAAATGCAATCAACACTTGAAGCTCTCGAGGCAAGCCAGACTGAACAGTAAATAAATAAGGACCATATCCCAATAACAAATTTTAAAAAGTCCAGTGAACTAGAAATTTGATATAATATAAAATGAGCCTGCTTCAAGGAGGATTGAAAAATAGTCCCCCCCCCCCCCCCCCCCCTCCAAATCATAGCAGATGTTGTAAAACAAACCAATGTTTTGTATGCATATCCTGTAACTTTGCTGATATTAAAAGGAGCTGGATGAATATTTGACAAATATGGATCGTCTATGTGTGTGCCAAGTAGTTAGTTTGTGTCATCAAATGCTACATTTCATGTTTTTCATAAATTTAAGAATAGAGACCAACAGCTGTGGGAATGAAAACAAAACAGGACTAGGTTTGGTTGGTGAGCCAGCCTGAAACAAGCTTTATGGATTAAATGTGTAAATAGGAACTACAGATGATGGTTTAAACTGAAGATATACACAAAATGCTGGAGTAACTCAGTGGGTCAGGCAGCATCTCTGGAGAGGAATGGGTGTTAAAGAAGGAACTGCAGATGCTGGAAAATCGAGGGTACACAAAATGCTGGAGAAACTCAGCGGGTGCAGCAGCATCTATGGAGCGAAGGAGATAGGTGACGTTTTGGCCTGACGGATATGTTCCAATCCCTACTACTAGTCTGAAGAAGGGTTTCGACCCAAAACGTTGCCTATTTCCTTCGCTCCATAGATGCTGCCTCACCCGCTGAGATTCTCCAGCATTTTTGTCTACCAATTTTCCAGCATCTGCAGTTCCTTCTTAAACCTACTATTTACAGCTTATCACAGAGTTTGAAGCAATGTCTCCATCTTCAAGGTTGTCTCTTGCTGCCTAAAAAAAATACACACTCATTACTTAATTAATAATTCAATTCTGAGCTGGCATTCACATTTTATTCTCCTATAATTCATTTTGAGCAATCCAAAGGAAGAATTTTGATTGCTAAAGCATTATTACAGTTTGTGCTCAACATCTGAATTCACAACGTTATTAAGCTGTCAGCAGCTTAAACCTCAACAAATAGAGGAATAGGGCAGTGTTCTGTTCCTGCGAAATGTTCATAATCTGAGGAGGTCATGTCAAAATTGAACAGAAACCGAGCGTGGGAGAGGATCACAGCAACCGTTGTGACAGGAGAGTGAGCCGGCATTGGAAGTGCGGCAGCCAGCCGGCTTCTGGCTCAGTGAGTCTCCTCAGTGGCTCAGCTCCTGATTACTGCGACTGAGCTGCGCGGGTAAGGGTTATGGAGAGAGAAAGTACGTGGAAATGCCACAAACTTGGGGCCATCACCATGGCGCAACGGTAGAGTTGCTGCCTTTCAGTGCCAGAGACCCGGGCTCAATCCTGGCTCTCTGTATGGAGTTTGTAAGTTCTCCCTGTGACCACGTGGGTTTTCTCCAGGTGCTCCTGTTCCACCCACACTCCAAAGAATTACAAGTTTGTAGGTTAATTGGCTTTGGTAAAGATTGTAAGGTGGCTCTAGTGTGTAGGACAGTGCTAATGTATGGGGAACGCTTGTCGGCATGGACTTGGTAGGCTGAAGGATCTGTTTCCGCACTGTATCTAAACTACATTAAACCACCCTCCTCCCACTTAGCAGAAGATGACTCAATCCCCACAGCAGCCAGAAAATCCATCTTCTTCCGTCCTGAGTCTCCCAAATGCTTACTTGTATGAATGGGTTGTCCATAAGTCAGGTAGAGTCATACACCAAGGAAACATGCCAACCAAGATGTCTCTCTACACATGTCCCACCTGCCTGCAGCTGTTGGGTATTTGTATCTAGGGCATCTGCCGGGTGTTTGTAACCTGGAGACAGCGTGCATTCTATTGCAGTGAGAATGCTCATGTGCTGTCTGATTTCCATTGTCTTTTTAAGGAAATGGTTGGATGTTGTGTACAATTATTAATGTGTGAAATGAGTTGAGTACACAATTGTGAAAATTGGTGATATATTGGCCATGGTGGTGCAAGGTCATAGTTCCAAGCTGCATGATCAGGGGACTGAAAGTAATGGGCTACCTATTAACTGCCTAGAAACGACTGGGCTGGGATAGTCCAGGGTTCAAAATAAAAAACACCTGAAATGAGAACCTGGCCTGCAAGAGCTTGCTCATGTGAGAAAAGTTTGATTGGATAGTTAATTCTCACATCAACGATGCCATACTTCAATTTAATAATTATTCAATTTTTAACTCCTGCCAGCAAGGTTTCTTTGATATCCAGAAATCTCTTTGGTGAAGTGAGGTGTGGTGAATTTAATCCATTTAATCCATTAAGTGTGTGTACTTACTGCGATGTTTGTAGGCCAAGAGGAACTACTGTGTTCCTACTCTCCCCTTTCCCCAACAAATATCATAAGCCTTCACATCATCCATTCCAATTCTGCAGTACAGGCATAGAAACACAGAAAATAGGTGCAGGAGGAGGCCACTCGGCCCTTCGAGCCAGCACCGCCATTCAATATCATGGCTGATCATCCAAAATCAGTACCCCATTCTTGCTTTCTCCCCATATCCCTTGATTTCGTTAGCCCTATCTAACTCTCTCTTGAATACATCTGCCTTCTGTGGCAGATAATTCCACAGATTCACAGCTCTCTGGGTGAAAATGTTTTTCCTCATATCAGTTTTAAATGGCCTACCCCTTATTGTTAAACTGTGACCCCTGCTTCTGGACTCCCCCCCCCCCCCCCCCCCCCCCCCCTCCCAAACAGCTGTATTGGATGTTGGGATACCAAACATGGAATATTGTCTGAAATTTTGGATTTGAGGGTTTGAACTATCAGAGACTGTTTTCCTTAGAGCACAGGAGGCTGAGATGTGATCATACTGAGTTTTATAAAATTGTGAGGTATTTGTGTAAGATGGATAGTCGCTGTCTTTTTTCAAGGGTAATGGCGTCTGATTTAAAGTGAGAGGTGAAAGATATACACAGAGGGGAAGTTTGGGACATGGAGTGAGATGTCAAAGGAAGTGATGGAGCCTGTGCATTTACAACATTTAAAAGACATTTGGACAGGTTTGCGATAGGAAAGTTTTAGAGAAATATGTCCAAGTTCCGGGAGATGGGAATAGCTCACAAAGGCATCTTGGTCAGCATGGACAAGTTGGGTCGAAGGACTTGTTTTTATGTTGTATACATCTGTGACTCAACCTTGTAGATTGCTACTCTTACAGTAGCCTATCCCACTAGGTGATTTTTTTTTTAGGCAACTGCCGCCGACTGTCTAGTCGTAGCAGGTCGCCAAGAAAACAGCGACAACCTATGCCATCCTGGCGACAACCTACGACAGCACCTAGGTCAGGAGAAGTCAAGCTATGCTCATTGGGGTCAAATCCACTGTCGCCAAAACATTTTCAAACATGTTGAAAATTTAGCGGTGACCAGAAAGACACTACGACTTTTTGCGCGACTGAGGAGACTACTCCCAGCGCCCACCTGCGAACATTTGGCGACAAGCTAGTCGCCTGTAGTTGCCAAAAAATCGCCTAAGTGGGACAGGCCCATTGGGCAGGTGTCTTGCATCTGGAAATTCTAGGGCATTAGGATCAGTTGCTCTTCATTTTTGTGATCTGAGTGCTGCACAGAATGAACCTCTGGTGTGAAATAAAGACATTATATTTGGCTTTGGTATCTTTCTGATGGAACTTAAGGGGGAAAAAAAACAAACAGGTGGGTGGTTAATAGAGTTGCTATTCTACTTGTGAAATAGAATGAATAATGAGGAGCTGATGCAGACAATGGAGAGTGAAAACCTGATAACTGAGTGAAGTTAATGGTATATAAAATTAAATCGAAGTGAGAGATTTTAAAGTGCCTATAAACCATTTTGTGTGCACACCTGCATTGTGATATTCAGACTCAAGCCCACCCTGGAAGTTCATTTGGAAATTCTACAATGAGGTTGAAGACCAGTATATCCAGGATGGCTGGATCTTTGACATTATGGAAACCTGTATTTCAGTTACACTGTTATAAAGAGTCATACAGATTGGAAACAGGCCCTTCAGCCCAACTTGCCCACACTAGCCAACATGTCCCATCTATACAATTCCCACCAGCCTGCATTTGGCTCATACCTCTCTAAACCCGTTCTATCCACTTACCTGTCTAAATGCTTTTTAAATGTTGCGATAGTACCTGCCTCAACTACCTCCTCCCACAGCTCATTCCATACACACACCACCCTTTATGTGAAAATTTTACCCTCGGGTTTCTATTAAATCTTTCCCACCTCACCTTAAACCTATGCTTCTGGTTCTTGATTCTCCTATTCCAGGCAAGAGACTCTGTGCATCTATCCAATCTATTTTTCTCATGATTTTGTACAGCTCTATAAGATCACCCCTCATCCTCCTGTGCTGTAAAGATTAGAGTAAGGAAAATAATAGAGCCTCTCCCTATAGCTTATGCCCTTGAGTGTTGGCAACATCATCATAAATCTTCTCTGCACCCTTTCCAGCTTGACAACATCTTTCCTATAACTGTCATTAAAGGAAATCTGTTAAATCCTATATCCTGTCCATTGTTGGTAACGGTATATTGTCGGCAGCATAAGTGGAGATGGTCACCTTGATGGTTATTATGGTGTTGCAATAAGTAGCATGTTATGTGGTGACTTTTATTTTTTTAGACTAATACCCCCCATTCTTACTAGGGTCCTTATGCGAGTTTCCAAAGATAGACTGGCCCTTCTCATTCAATGAATGTGGTTGTTCACAGCACAAAAAAATAATGCAGTATCTATAGGGAAGTAATGTTAAAATTGTACAAGGCATTGGTAAGACCAATTCTGGAGTATGGTGTACAATTTTGGTTGCCTAGTTATAGGAAGGATGTCAACAAAATAGAGAGAGTACAGAGGAGATTTACTAGAATGTTGCCAGGGTTCCAGCAACTATGTTACAGAGAAAGGTTGAACAAGTTAGGTCTTTATTCTTTGGAGCGCAGAAGGTTAAGGGGGGACTTGATTGAGGTCTTTAAAATGATGAAAGGGATAGACAGAGTTGACGTGGATAAGCTTTTCCCATTAAGGGTAGGGAAGATTCAAACAAGAGGGCATGACATGAGAATTAAGGGACGGAAGTTTAGGGGTAACGTGAGGGGGAACTTCTTTACTCAGAGGGTGGTGGCTGTGTGGAATGAGCTTCCAGCAGAAGTGGTGGAGGCAGGATCGATTTTAACATTTAAAAGTAAAGTGGATAGGTATATGGACGTGAAGGGAATGGAGGGGTATGGTCTGAGTGCAGGTAGATGGGACTAGGGGAAAACAAATGGTCGGCACGGACTGGAAGGGCCGAGAGGGCCTGTTTCCGTGCTGTAATTGTTATATGGTTATATGGTTATAGTTAATATTCACTGTCAGCACTGCTGAATGTTGATATACAGACTGGTCCAAAACTTGCCTTTGTATGGATCATGCAAAACCCTTGTCGGGAAATGGATCCACAGATTTAAATGTAGTTCCCGCTGCCATGCTCTCTCTGTGCCATATTAACTTTAGATTCCATTGTTAAATGGCCCAAGCAGCATGCAATAAGATTGACAAAATTGAATAATGAACATTTATTGATGAACACCATCCGTGATCACAGATGGAGATAACTCCAGCCCCTTATTCTACTAGCCGGTGGGTATGTCAACATGTAGTTATGAGCCAGTCTTCACATCTCTACTTGGGCATCTGAAAGCTAGAAGAGTAAAACTGATGTCAATTGTGCAGGCTGATTTGAAAAGAAGCTGAGCCGGGGAAACCATTTGTAATGAAGTCAGTATAGGGACCAGGATAGGGAGCTGGATAGTTAACAACATATTAGAATTAAAGTCTAAATATGCAGCCAAGTACACATTGCAGTAACATGAGCAAAATTGAAAGGAATATTTGAGAAATGCAGTAAAACCTTGGTGTGCAATGGAGGAAGAAACAGAGTTTCTAAATTCAATTGGTAGAGGTTAGAACAGTCAGAAGTAAGGAATTTAAGGAGGAGACTGAGGAAATTTGGCATGTCTCTAATAATTCTTACAAACATATAGATGTGTCATAAAAAGCATACTGTTAAATTTCCTAGGGTGGCACAGTGGTAGAGTTGCTGTCTTATGGAGCCAGAGATCCAGATTCAATCCTGACCATAGTGTCCGGGTACTCTGATTTCCTCCCACACTCCAAAGATGCTGAGTTTTGTAGGGTAATTAGGCTTCGGTAAAATTGTGAATTTTCCCTATTGTGTAGTATAGTGCGAGTGTTGTCGCAGACTCGGTGGGTAAATTATATTGTAAATTAAATTGTAAAGTGCCAGGCACATAGCCACCACAACAGTGCCTGCCATTGTGCTCACCGTTATTTTTCTACAAGGAAACAATTATAGAAAACAATTATGTATCGATATTGTTGAGATTTATCAATAATTCATTTGTGGAATCAAAACAAGTGCAAAGTTAAATGTTTAAGAAGGAACTGCAGATGCTGGAAAATCGAAGGTAGACAAAAATGCTGGAGAAACCCAGCGGGTGAGGCAGCATCTATGGAGCGAAGGAAATAGGCAACGTTTTCTATTCCCGAAAAGTTGCCTATTTCCTTCGCTCCATAGATGCTGCCTCACCCGCTGAGTTTTTCCAGCATTTTTGTCTAAGTGCAAAGTTAATGTTGTTTTGTGCTCCACTGTATGTGCCTTGCATCTTAATTCACATGTATTGCCATTGAGAGAAAACAAATCTTGTATGATGTCGCTATTACCTTTTGCATGTTAAATAGTTATGGGCAGAATTAGGCCATTCGGCCTATCAAGTCTACTCCGCCGGTAGACAAAAGTTCTGGAGAAACTCAGCGGGTGCAGCAGCATCTATGGATGTATGGATCTACGGAGCAGTCTACTCCGCCATTCAACCATGGCTGATCTATCTTTCCTTCTCAACCCCATTCTTTTTTTCTTAGTTATCTCTTTCCCTGCTCTTATGAAGAGTCTACAACCTGAAAAGTTAACTTTGTTTCTCTGTCTCGGTTTCTTTGTTGCTGGCTGGCTGGAACTTGCAACTGACATTCCGTCAGGTTGTACACCAGATTTCCTTGTTCTTGCATTGTTGTTCTTTGTGGAGCTAGATAGTTTGGTGGATGGCAGCAGGGTACCAAGATGGAAGCCAAGATGGTAAATCCATTGAAACCGTTGTGATGCACTGGAGATGTGAATATACCCTCGGTGCACTGGAGAGGTGAATATACCCTCGGTGCACTAGAGGCGAGTATACTCTCAGTGCGGGCCTGAATGTCAGAATTAATATCCTCATCAGAGTGGTAAGCTTAATGCACCCATCACGCTTTTATCTGAATTCTGCAATGTGTATGTACTCTCAGCTCATTGCCTGCCAACTTAAGAATTAGAGAAGTTGTGATCCATTACGCTTCTCCAGTTCCAGAGAAGAAATAGACATTAGGACATACATCAAGTTAATTTTACCATTCCCAGGTTCCACATAAATTGGCTTTCACGCAACATTTTGTTTTCAAGCCGCTGTTTCTGTAATGATTTATTTTGTTTTCAACATTTTCAGCTATTAAATCTTTGTGTCAAATTTGTAATTCTCAATCCAAATCTGACATTAAAAAAAACATGTGGAGCACAGAAGCAGGAACTTTCAATTCATAATGGCCGAATTAGTCATGCAACTGGATTTTGACCAATTTCTATTTAATCTGTCAGCATTAGCATGTCATTTTTTTCATGGAAAACTTGAAACATGTCACGACAACATTTGAACATGCCATCGGAATCCTTCCCAAATTAAGGTGACAATCTGCTACAAAATTCAAAAGCTGCTGAATTTCAGGGATATTCCCTTTTATTTCTGAAAGAATAAAGGTAGGCAAACAAGAATTGCATTTATTGGAAAATCTTGAACATTTTAATGTTTTGGAAGCTCTGTACAAATTTTTATGCAAATTAGTGGTTCATAAAGAAGAAATATATAAACAACAGATCAAAGTTCTGAGTGCAGTATCACTTAGTCATGATCAAACTGGACATCCATAACATTATATTTCTTAGATTAAAAAAATACTGTAACATTGGTCAACATTTTATTTCTCCCAGTTGTTGTTGCTGTCAACTTTTAATTGCTTCAATACAATAGTCATAGAGTGATATAGCATAGAAACAGACCCTTTAGCCAAACCCAACAATGCCAACCGATATGCCCCATCTATTAAATCATAACTCTCTCAGCTTAAACCTATATCCTTGTTCTTGATGCTCCTTCCGTGGGTAATTTTCTCTGTGCATGTTCCCTATCTATTCACATCATGATTTTATACACCTCTATATGATTACCCCTCAGCCTCCAAGAAATAAAGTCCTAGCCATTCCAATCTCACTCTCGAATCCTGGCGACATTCTCATAAATCTTCTCTGCATTCTTTCCAGCTTAATATTTTCTTTCCTATATCAGTGAGATCAAAGTTGAATACGCTACCCAAATGTGCCTCAGAAACATCTTGTAAAACTGGAACATAATGTCCTAACTTTTAAATTCAATAACTTGACTGATGAAGGCCAATGTATCAAAAGCTTTCTTTACCACCTGTGATGCCAATTTCAGGGAATTATTTACCTTTACTCCTAGATATCTCAGTTCCATAACACTCCCCAAGGCCCTACCATTCATTGGGACGGTCCTGTCCTGGTTTGACTTTCCAAAATGCAACACCTCACACTATCTGCATTACACACCATTAGTCATTGCTCTGCCCACTTCCCCAGCTGATCAAGATCCTGCTGCAATTTTTGATAATACTCTTCAGTATCTACAATACCACCCATTTTAGTATAATCTGCAAACTTACTGCTCATACCTTGTACATTCTCACCCAAATCATTGAAATAAACCACAAACAGCAATGGGCCCAGCACTGATCCTGAAGGAACACCACTAGTCACATGCTTCCAATCCAAAAAGCAACCTTCCACATCCACCCTGTGCTTCTTTCCATGAAGCCAATTCAGTATCCATTTAACAAGCTCTCCCTGGATTTCATGTGATCTAACTTCTCAGAGTAGTCTACCATGGAGAATCACAGGCCTTGCTGAAGTCCATATGAATAATGTGCACAGCATATCCCTCGTGATTGCCTTTGATGACCAAAAAGGTTACCAAAAGGTAACGTTTTGGGGTTTTCTTTGAAAAAACAATACTCAAAGAACTTAAAACGTCTTAAACAAGTGAGTTTGGTATTTCAACTGCACATGCCCAGGTCATAAGTCATTCGAAATAGACATTCTCACCAGCTGAGCTGTGTGTACGGACCTGCGTACACATCTCATTTCAATTAGATTTATAAATAAATGTATCCGGCAAATATGTCAGCAGTAGGCCACAGCGTACTGCAGGCTGCACAAATCCATAATTGTATCTATTTAAATTATTGACTCAATACAGCACCAGCCTTGAAAACGCAAGCATGCCTGGAAAGAACCTGTCAATTATCAAATCCCTGGCATTAGCCTTAGTCACAGCCGTTCAAATTTGATGTTAATTTACATGAATTATAAGTTTTGTGGCCAACCAATTTGAGACAATCCTTCCATTCCTATCTAAACAACCTTCCTGGATTGAAGGAAACGAGAAGAATGTGTCGCGTGGGGGTAAGTTGGAAAGTTCAGTTTGGATTTAAACATGCTGGTTAAATTTTCGAGGTGGGTTGGCTTAAATAAAGATGCTGTCGCTTTAAACTCGGGTTGGTTCCAGTCTGTCAGGGCACACAGTTGTGAGCCGGGTCCTTGTGACCGGGCGGTGACAATTATGAGAATTGGCAGTCATTTCAACCGCAACCAAACTAGAGGCTTCACTCAGGATTAGGTTGCCGCTCCCCAGCTGATGGGACCTGTTCTCGCTCTCTTTAAAGGAGGCACCACCCGCCCCAGTGAGTGGGCAAACGCAGAGCCAACCCGCAATATGAGTGGGAGCATTTTCTCAGTCAGACGTCGTCGACAGTTGTGGGGGATCTGGGAGAGAGTGAGAGCTGGCAATGCCGCACAGACGGGACAGATTAATAGCCACCCTTTGGCCGCTCGGCAACCTGGTCTGGTCTGATCTGACAACCCGCTCACTGTGTGCCCGATCCTAACGCAGAAGAACCTCCACAAAAACTTTGAGCTACAGATAACACCTGCACAAAGAGCCTCTGCTAACAAGGGCTGGCGAACTGTGCTGGTCAACGTGCACTGGACGAGATGGCTGGGGGAAACGCACCGCAACCACCGCAAACTTGGAACAGCACAGACCCTCCACTCAATCTATCCAATACTAAAGGGCAGGCATTTCGCAGTTAAATGTCTTATATCAGATTGGCGGCTCCTTCACAGGGCCAACCCTGTACTCAGTTTTCCTTGGAGATTAATCTTTGCCTTAACTGTACATTCACACTGCCTAAAGGTAAAGCATCAGCTCATCATATTTTTACACAACAATTATGAATAAAGATAAGAAAATTTTTCAAACACATGTAATATTTTTTTATTCCAGGAGCAAACACATTAAGGATTAAATGAAAATAATAAATTCTTTAACTTTTTGAATATCTCATAATTGCAGATTAATGAACTTAACTAGAACTGGGACTGTGTAAGTAGTGTGTGAACAGCAAGAACAAGAAAGGAAGCTATTGAGTTGACAGAATTCTAGATGAATTCGTTAGTAGAATAGTTAACAATTTATACACAGTTTATACAGCGCTGCGTTCGCTTTTTTAAAATCCCGAATGACCTTTGACAAATTCCATGATTCCTCGCGTTTATCGAAATACCGAACTTGCTTATAGAAACACAAGATTAGCCACCATTGTCATTTACTTCAATGGGACATAGAGCTGTAGTGAATGAGTAAAGGCCCAATCCCACTTGCGTGTCCTTGGCACGCAAATTACGTGACCTCCTCGTCGCGTTGAGGCGCAAGGGCATCGTGTGGCCGCACGGGTCCGGTCCCACTGAGAAGCGGGGAGGGGTATGGAGTTGTGAGCGGCATCGCGCGGCGCTCCGGGATTTTGTACCGAACAAAGTCTTTGCGCGCCTCCGGCCTGAAGGCCTGCATACGCACACAGGCGTGTTGCAGTCGCACGCCGGTGTCTAGACATCGTACGCGTAGCGTGATGACATCACCGCGCGACGACGTGCGATGCCCAAAATCAGTCGGCCCACCTTTTTCACATCAGCAATAAAAGCGCGCGCCATTTGAAAATACTCACCGCGTTTCTTGCCACGGAGTGAGGGCCTGTTCAGCAATGATAGTTTCAGGACCTATCACAACCCATTAAGTAGAGTTATGAACATCAATTTTAACATGTAGGATAGATCTTGCTAGCTTATACCAGTACTTCTGCAAGGTACTGCCAGTTTCAACCTTTTTAAAAAGCTGGAGGTCCAAGATGCATGTATTCCCTCCATGGAAATCCTAAACTCAATGACTGATTTGGAATGCTGAATCTAGAAACAAGGAAAAAAGAACAAAGAGCTAGACAGGTCATCCTTAGCATTGTTTCTCCCTAAGCAAACACCATCAAAAAATGATTCACTGTTCATCCATCTCATTACTTTCTATGTGTAGTAAGGAACTGCAGATGCTGGTTTAAAATGAAGATAGACACAAAAAGCTGCAGTAACCCAGCATGTCAGACAGCATCTCTGGAGAAAAGGAATAGATGACGTTTCGGGTCGTGACCCTTCTTTTGTTTCTTGTTTTGTACCTGTATCTCTTCCATGATGATCATGGAATAGCAGCCAGCAACCCCCTTTATATGCGTAAATTACGTTACGCGCTGTGGGACTCATGGAGATGCGTGAAGGTAACGCGACCGCTGCTTCCGGCCTGTCACGCCAATCGCACGCAAGTGGGACAGGACCTTATAACAGCATGATAATGATGCTTTGATAGTTTCTGGGCGGTCTACATTTGTATGTCCTGAGGCAATAGAAAGTGATCGGTCAATTTTGGATTCATGTTTCTGAACCGTTGCGAAGTGTGAAGTCTCCAGTGCTTCATAAATGACTGATTACAAGGCGGTTTCTTCAACTTTTGAAAGATTTGCACATGTCACTGTGGATAAATGTCAAAAGCCACATTATTTGTTTATGTTGCCATTTATATTGATAGGACATGGAACTCCAGTGAATGAGTAATGCAGAACGATAATGATTTTATTGAGTGAAGGGCTGAATGGCCTTCTGATCCGTACCTGTTTCTTTATTAAGAGTGGAATTTCTGTCAGGCAAACTGGTATCATGAATGTATTTTAGACTTACATGGCGCAACACTCCAGCCAAGTTGGAAAAATAATGTTTCAACTCTGACTATAATGGAATGGAATACTTTATTGTCATGTATGACTAGGCACAGTGAAATAATTTGCTTGCATACCCAATGTATACAAACATATAATGCTATAATGTATACAATGTATACAAATATATAAGACTATAATGCCACATCATCAGCCCTCATGAGCTAATCTCTGAGAGAAAAAAGTAACTAATCTTGTATAGGGGTACGTGTTCTCAGTATTGACACGTAACCAGCTACTGTTAGACGTTTAAACATTATTTCCTTTTTAAGTAATCTTCATTGTAGCATTCACTTAATCATGAATTTCTTTTCCATAACCACATCCCAATTGTATGCTGTAACAATGTGCAATAAAACCACAGATTATCTGTTAAGGCTTGCCTAGTCACATTTCAGCAAATGGGTCTATATTTTTAAAATGTTGGCAAAAAGCTATGTCTGTAAGTCTGAACAAACTCCTAAAGCTTGTTTATCTGGATTTTCTCCAGGAATATCTTCAAAGCAAACTTTGTTAAAAGGAAAAAAATAGGTGTTGTTCACGGTGACAGATAGAAAACTGTGAATGAAGAGATCACTGGCTTCGGGACGAGCAAAATACTATGCATGTCGGATATGTTAAATCATCTGGAAATACTCAAATGGTCATTTGATGAGAGAAACGGTTAACATTTAAAGTTGATCTTACATCAGAAAGGATGATAAAATATATTTAAAGTAAATTCAGGGGAATAGAAAGGATGGAGAGGAGGCAGGAACAAAAAGGAAACCATGTGAAATGGTAGAGAGTGAGTAAATAAAATCTACAGCCATGTATCCTTTCACTCAACTTTCCTATTGTTTTACTATTCACATTGTAGCATTCATTTTAGTTTTATTTAGTTTTGGAAACTAAATATTCCAGGATTTCGTTGCTTCAGGTGTGATAGAATTGGAGGGTCCAGAGGGGGAGGTGTTGCATTGCTTGTCAGAGAAGATATTACAGCAGTGCTTTGGCAGGATAGATTAGAGGGCTCGTCTAGGGAGGCTATTTGGGTGGAACTGAGAAGTGGGAACGGTGTAGCAACACTTTTAGGGGTGTATTATAGACCGCCAAATGGGGAGCGAGAATTGGAAGAGCAAATATGTAAGGAGATAGCAGATATTAGTAGTAAGCACAAGGTAGTGATTGTGGGAGATTTCAATTTTCCAAAAATAGACTGGGAAACACATTCTGTAAATGGGCTGGATGGTTTGGAGTTTGTAAATGTGTGCAGGATAGTTTTTTGCAGCAGTACATAGAGGTATCGACCAGAGAAGGGGCAGTGCTGGACCTCCTGTTAGGAAATGAGGCAGGTCAGGTGACGGAGGTATGCGTTGGTGAGCACTTCGGGACCAGTGATCACAATACCATTAGTTTCAATATAATTTGGGAGAGAGTCAGAACTGGACCTAGGGTGGAGATTTTTGATTGGAGAAAGGCTAACTTTGAGGGAATGCATAAGGATTTTAAAGGAGTGAATTGGGACACTTTGTTTCATGGGAAGGATGCAGAAGAGAAATGGAGGACATTTAAAGGGGAAATTGTAAGAGTACAGAATCTTTATGTCCCTGTTAGGTTGAAAGGAAATAGTAAAAATTGGAAAGAGCCATGGTTTTCAAGGGAAATTGGACACTTGTTTTGAAAAAAGAGAGATATCTACAATAATTATAGGAGGCAAGGAGTAAATGAGGTGCTAGAGGAGTATAAAGAATGTAAAAAGATTCTTAAGAAAGAAATTAGGAAGGCTAAAAGAAGATATGAGGTTGCTTTGGCAAGAAAGGTGAAAGTAAACCCAAAGGGTTTCTACAGCTATATGAATAGCAAAAGGATAACGAGGGATAAAATTGGACCATTAGAGAACCAGAATGGACAGCTATCTGCAGAGCCAAAAGAGATGGGGGAGATATTGAACAATTTCTTTTCTTCGATATTCACCAAGGAAAAGGATATTGAACTATGTGAGTTAAGGGGAAAAAAGTATAGCAGCTATGGAAACTATGAGATTCAAAGAGGAGGAAGTACTGACACTTTTGAAAAATATAAAAGTGGATAAGTCTCCAGGTCCTGACAGGATATTCCCTAGGACATTGAGGGAAGTTAGTGTAGAAATAGCAGGAGCTATGACAGAAATATCTCAAATGTCATTAGAAACGGGAATAGTGCCGGAGGATTGGCGTACTGCGCATGTTGTTCCATTGTTTAAAAAGGGTTCAAAGAATAAACCTAGCAATTATAGACCTATTAGTTTGACGTCAGTGGTGGGCAAATTAATGGAAAGGATACTTAGAGATAATATATATAAGCATCTGGATAAACAGGGTCTGATCAGGAACAGTCAACATGGATTTGTGCCTGGAAGGTCATGTTTGACAAACCTTCTTGAATTTTTTGAAGCAGTAACTAGGGAAATTGATGAGGGTAAAGCAGTGGATGTTGTCTATATGGATTTCAGTAAGGCCTTTGACAAGGTTCCCCATGGAAGGTTGGTTAAGAAGGTTCAATCTTTGGGTGTTAATGGCAGAGTAGCAAGATGGATTCAACAGTGGCTGAATGGGAGATGTCAGAGAGTAATGGTGGATGGCTGTTTGTCAGGTTGGAAGCCGGTGACCAGTGGGGTGCCTCAGGGATCTGTGTTGGGTCCACTGTTGTTTGTCATGTACATCAATGATCTGGATGATGGGGTGGAAAATTGGATAAGTAAGTATGCAGATGATACTAAGATAGGTGGTGTTGTGGATAATGAAGTAGATTTTCAAAGTCTACAGAGAGATTTGGGCCATTTGGAAAAGTGGGCTGAAAGATGGCAGATGGAGTTTAATGCTGATAAGTGTGAAGTGCTACATCTTGGCAGGACAAATCAAAATAGGACGTACATGGTAAATGGTAGGGAATTGAGGAATGCTGTGGAACAGAGGGATCTAGGGATAACTGTGCATAGTTCCCTGAAGGTGGAATCGCATGTAGATAGGGTGGTAAAGAAAGCCTTTGGTGTGCTGGCCTTTATAAATCAGAGCATTGAATATAGGAGTAGGGAAGTAATGTTAAAATTGTACAAGGCATTGGTAAGACCAATTCTGGAGTATGGTGTACAATTTTGGTCGCCTAGTTATAGGAAGGATGTCAACAAAATAGAGAGAGTACAGAGGAGATTTACTAGAATGTTGCCAGGGTTCCAGCAACTATGTTACAGAGAAAGGTTGAACAAGTTAGGTCTTTATTCTTTGGAGCGCAGAAGGTTAAGGGGGGACTTGATTGAGGTCTTTAAAATGATGAAAGGGATAGACAGAGTTGACGTGGATACATTTTTCCCATTGAGGGTAGGGAAGATTCAAACAAGAGGGCATGACATGAGAATTAAGGGACAGAAGTTTCGGGTAACGTGAGGGGGAACTTCTTTACTCAGAGGGTGGTGGCTGTGTGGAATGAGCTTCCAGCAGAAGTGGTGGAGGCAGGATCGATTTTAACATTTAAGAGTAAAGTGGATAGGTATATGGACGTGAAGGGAATGGAGGGGTATGGTCTGAGTGCAGGTAGATGGGACTAGGGGAAAACAAATGGTCGGCACGGACTGGAAGGGCCGAGAGGGCCTGTTTGCGTGCTGTAATTGTTATATGGTTATATGGTTATTCCTTTTTCCACAAATCTGTACAAATCTTTGTAGCCATTCACCTGTACCAACCAGGGTTCCGGCCCGAAGCGTCACCTATTTTTCTCCAGAGGTGTTGCCTGATCAGCTGAGTTACTCCAGCACTTTGTGTCTATCGTCTTGTTTCAATTGATGTAGTTTTATTTCCACTTGAGACCTTTTACACTTTCTCTAATCTTGTTGCTGCTGACTGATATGTGTAGTTTATGCCTGAGCTCTGAAGTAATAATACACATGTGAGAAAGATAAGAGTAATCACAGGGTTCTAAAAGCAACAGTTGACATGAGCATTCACCAGGGCTGAAGATATATAGCCATTTTTAATGAAATAGTGCATGAAAAATTCCAAGTTAAGCATGGAACAGAATTTATTGGGTCTTGGCTTTAATTAGGGATTCCAGAAAACCGTTATTGGGTAGAGCCTTCATTCTAGTTGTTCAGACAATGGTTGTTTAAACAGGTGGGACAATAGTGGGGATTTAATACATTGAGAATTATTCTTTCCTTGACCTTTGATGCTCAGAGATTTGAGGGGTACAAATTGTGAACACAAGCCTACCACTGACATGGTAGGCCAGTGTGATATTCTTGGCTGAGTCACGGTCATCAAGTCATGGTATGCAAAAATGAGAGAATTGCTTGAAATGTATCTAAATAAAATGATTACTCAAAATCAAAGTTATATTCCAAGTGCCAAGAGGTCAGTTTTTTCATCAGTTTTTGTTTTTCTACCTCTTTTGTGTCGTGCTTCGTGGAATTCACTTACTTCAAATTTGCACAAGACATAATCCTTATAATACACCATGGTTACAATACTTGAAAATTATTGTTTTGAAACTAAATGGGAGCCTCCACAGGTTGCTGTCAGTGCTACCACATCAGCAAGATACTGTGCATTTTTCAGCTGCTGCCACTCATATTTTCAATTTCTGAGGTAGACAAAAATGCTGGAGAAACTCAGCGGGTGAGGCAGCATCTATGGAGAGAAGGAATAGGTGACGTTTCGGGTCGAGACCCTTCTTCAAACTAATTGGGGGGGGGGGAAGGAGGAGGCGGAGACAGACGTCCGTGGGAGAGCTGGGGAGGGGAAGGAGGGAGAAAGCAAGGACTACCTGAAATTGGAGAAGTCAATGTTCATACCACTAGGGTGTAAACTATCGAAGTGAAATATGAGGTGCTGTTCCTCCAATATGCGGTGGGCCTCACTCTGACCATGGAGGAGGCCCAGGACAGAAAGGTCAGATTCTGAATGGGAGGGGGAGTTGAAGTGCTGAGCCACCGGGAGCTCAGGTTGGTTATTGGGAACTGAGTGTAGGTGTTGGGCGAAGCGATCGCCAAGCCTACGCTGGGTCTCACCGATGTAGAGCAGTTGACACCTGGAACAGCGGATGCAGTAGATGAGGTTGGAGGAGGTGCAGGTGAACCTCTGCCTCATCTGGAAAGACTGCTTGGATCCTTGGATGGAGTCAAGGGGGGAGGTAAAGTGGCAAGTGTAGCATTTCCTGCGGTTGCAAGGGAAAGTACCAGGGGAGGGGATGGTTTGGGTGGGAAGGGACAAATTGACCAGGGAGTTACGGAGGGAACGTCTCTGCGGAATGCAGAAAGGGGAGGAGATGGGAAGATCAGGCCAGTGATGGGTTCCCGTTAGAGGTGGTGAAAATGTCGGAGGATTATATGTTGTATGCGACGGCTGGTAGGGTGGAAGGTGAGGACAAGAAGGACTCTGTCCTTGTTATGAGTAGGGGGATGGGGAGACAGTAGCTGCGGGATATAGAGGAGACCTTGGTGAGAGCCTCATCTATGATAGAAAAGGGGAACCCCCGTTCCTAATTTCTGAAGTCAGCAACTCTATAGTCAATATTAAAAGTAAGTTGATTTATTTATTTTAAGAGTCAGTATGCCTAACGGATTTGTTCTTTCGCACACTACAGTTTTTATAACATTTATTTAAACTTAAGTGACACTTTGCCCGTTTTATATTTGGGTTCAGTGACTGTTGTAAAAGGCACTTGTGTCTTCATGGTTGTAATGTTGCAATTCCTCTGTGTCTATTTGTTGTTCCATCTGTTATTTGAAACAGCACTGCCAAGGTAAAAATCTGAAATGAGCATGGGAATTTCTAGAAATCTACAGTAGCATTTGTGATGGGGAGAAAAAGAGGTTAATGCTTCATCTGAAGTGATTACATTAATTGGATTAAGCTGAGAGGGAAGATAAACAATAGATTTGTAATTGCAGAGGAAATGAATGGAGTTCAATGACCTGCTGCAGAAACTATGTGAAGGAAAGAACTGCAGATGCTGGTTTAAATCGAAAGGAGACACAACATGCTAGAGTTCCGGGTCGACGCCCTATCCTGGTGACTAATTTGAAAATTAATTTCAGTGTACCAAAGAGAAAAATATATAGAGATATGAATGAATAAATGTATGAATAAATTTATTGGCCAAGTATGTACACATACAAGAAATTTGCCTTGGTGCACCACACGCAAGTAACAACACGACATACAGTAAACAATTAAGTATAAAACACGACATACAGTAAACATTAAGAATAAAACATTCTGGCTGAGGCGGCTTGGACAGTCCGGAGTCACCTTCCAGAGAGGTGCTTCAAAGAGTTTGTGGCCAGGATGAGAAGGGTCAGAGATGATCTTATCCGCTCGCTTCCTGGCCCTTGCAGTGTACAGTTCATCAATGGGGGGAGGATTGCAGCCAACAACCTTCTCAACTGATCGAATGATTCGCTGCAGCTTCCGGGTGTCATGCTTGGTGGCTGAGCCAAACCAGACCATGATGGAGAAGGTGAGGACAGACTCTACGATGGCCGTATAGAATTGGATCATCATTGCCTGTGGCAGATTGTGTTTCTTCAGCTACCGCAGGAAGTACATCCTCTGTTGGGCCTTTTTGACTGTGGAGTCAACGGTGGCACAACCCATTTAATGTCCTTGGAGATGATGGCTCTTAAAAGACTCCACAGATGTGACTGTGGTGTTGCTGATGGCAAATGGGGGGGGGGGGGGAAGAGGGGAGGGGGAGCTCTCCCAATGATGTACAATCAATTCCACTGTCTTAAGAGCATTGAGCTCCAGGTTGTTGCGATGGCACCAGGACCCCAGCTGTGTCACTTCCTGTCTGTAGGCAGATTTCTCCCCATCCGGGATCAGTCCAATCAGGGTTGTGTCATCCACAAACTTGAGAAGCTTGACAGAGGAGTTTGTGGAGGTGCAGTAGTTGGTGTAGAGGAGAGGGGAGAGTACGCAGCCTTGCGGGGCTCCGATGCTGAGGGTCTGCAGGTTCGAGATGTGCTTTCTCAGCCTCACATGCTGCTTCCTGTCTGTCAGGAAGCTGGTGATCCACAGACAGAGGGGTTCAGGCACAGTCAACTGGTAGAATTTGGAATGTAGTAGCTCTGGCACAATGGTGTTGAATGCAGAGCTAAAATCAACAAACAGGATCCTCGCATAGGTCCCCAGGCGGTCTGGGTGCTGGAGGATGAAGTGCAGCCTAATGTTGCCTGTGTCATCCACTGATCTATTGGCCCGTTATGCAAACTGCAGGGGGATCGCGATATTTTCCAGCTAGGCCAGCACACGTCCTTCAAGGGTCTTCATGATTACAGAGGTCAGTGTGACATGCCTGTAGTCATTAAGACCAGTAATCCTTGTATTTTAGGGTACAGGGACAACAGTGGAAACTTTGAAGCAGGCAGGGACATTACAGGTTTGCAGGGACTGGTTGAAAATGTCTGTGTAGACTGGTGCCAGTTGTTCGGCACAGAGCCTTAGGGTAGAGGGGGAAACATTGTCCGGTCCTGGAGCTTTCCGGCATTTCCATCTTCTGTATAGCCTCTTCACCTCCTCTATTTCTATTGTTAGTGATGGAGAAGTGGCCAGACTGATGTTGGGTTGCATGGAGGGGGTGGGTAGTGGACAAGGGCCTTTCTGAAGGTTCAAAACTCTTTGAACCTGCAGAAGACCAGAAATGGAAATCAGGGAAATACAAAGCACAATCATTTGGGGTTTTTTTTTTAAGGCCTACAAATCCAAGCAGGGATTGCTAAGGCATCCAGCAGAAGGTTTGGCAGGACTTTGTTCCAATGAAAGATCCATATCCTAGAGTCAATTTTCCCATGAAAGCAGACATAGCAGCTTCTGTTGTAAATAAATGCATGAACTAAATAATCCAATTCTGGGCAACAGAGTAATCAGGACAAAGTTAAGGTACTGTTGCTGAAGCTGATTTTGAGCCTGCTTGGAAAAGAGATGGATGCTAGATGCCGATGAAAACCATAGTCAGAACCGCTGCATTTGTCTCAATTAATTCAGCAAAATGATTATTCAATTCATCATTTACTCCCCGATTAAAGAGAACTGCATTAGGAGCAGAAAATACAGTATGCCAGTTACAGAGCAAACATATATATTGGTGCCTGGATGGCAGTGTGAGAAGAGGTCTATCAGTAGCTGTTGCTATGCAATGGTGGAAACAGAAAATCATCTGGAAATTGAGGTGATGGAGAAGAAGTTGGGGGATAACCTGGAGGTGACTGCACATGCAGAGGAATGAGAATGGCAAGTTTAACACTGGGATCCAAATGTGGGACAGTGAAATACCGTATTTCCCGGCAATGAAGACGCTATTTTTTACCCTAAAATAAGGCCTGAAAATTTACCTGCGTCTTGGAGGCCGAAGGCTAGATTATTAGCCAAGAAAGATAGGCTTGGGCCAAATTGCTTTTAATACATGTGGGGGGACGGGGGGGGGGGGGGGGGGGGGGGGATCAATGAGGCGTAACACAGGGGTCGGCAACCTATGGCCCGGATCATTTTGTTTTTGCGACCTGGGAACTGCAGCCAGTCCTGGGGCATGCTGCCAATCTGGGAACTGCAGCCAGACCTGGGGTAAGTGAACCGTTTGGAGCTCCGGAGTGTTGGGCTGCTGCTTCAACATTGCGGGGCTGTGGTTCGCGGAGCTCCCAGCGCGGGCGGCGCTGACCGACATCGTGGAGTCCTGGGGCCCTCTGCCGAGGTCCGCCAGTGTGGATCTCCGCCCGGCGAGGCCTGGGGACGTCGGGAGCCGCGAACTCTGGTGGGAAGCGGCCAATTTGGAGATCCAATCAGATGAGGTTGGCCTCCCGTTCCAACATCGAAGTTCCAACATCCCGGCGAGCGGGCCTGAGCAGCGGGCCGCCCATAGGGCGACTGCGGAGGGCTCCGTAGGCCCCGACCACGGGTGAACATCAGAAACATTAGAGGAAGATGACTGACCTCTCCCCCCCCCTCCCCCCCTCCCCCTCTCCCTCCCTCTCTCTCTCCCTCCCTCCCTCTCCCCCTCTCCTCTCCCCCCTCTCCTCTCTCTCTCCCCCCTCTCTCTCTCTCCTCCCTCCTCTCTCTCTCTCCCCTCCCTCTCTCTCCCCCTCCCTCTCTCCCCCTCCCTCTCTCTCCCCCTCTCTCTCTCCCCTCCCTCTCTCTCCCCCTCCTCTCTCTCTCCCCCTCTCTCCCCTCCCCCTCTCCCCCTCCCACTCTCTCCCCCTCCCTCTCTCTCCCCCTCCCTCTCTCTCCCCCTCCCTCTCTCTCCCCCTCACCCTCTCCCCCTCTTCTCTCTCCCTCCCTCCCTCTCTCTCTCTTTCCTCTCTCTCTCTCTCTCTGTCTCTCTCTCTCTCTCTTTCTCTCCCCCTCTCACTCCCCCTCTCTCTCCCTCTCTCCCCCCATTATGTGATCTCCTTGAGCCAAGAAGTCTCCGTCCCTCAGACCTGAACCACACAGCGCATTGTGGGACAGGCAAAGATGGAGGCTCCGCTGTCCAGATTGCCTCCTTGGAGTTTCCAATCTTCCTTTCTACTGACTAAACCAAACCCTTGATCCTGTCACGCCAGCCTTTTTTTCAAAAAATTAGCAACTCAATATGGGGGTGTCCTCATTGCCGAAAAATAGGGTACTTGGGGTGATCTAGTTAATCTGGATGCAGTACATTGTCCAATACCGTTCCGTTGGTGTTGGAAGGGTTGGAGCAGAAGGGTAGAAAGTGGCCAGGATGAATAAAATATCCTGTTATTGATGTCCAGGGAAAATTTACCAGGAAAAATGTGTATTTCAGAAGTTCACATGTCAAAGTTGAATCATCATAAATAATGCACAATAGACTATTTGTGGTCAGAGAATGGATCTTTTTATAGCTGAAGAATTAGTGACTTTAAGACAAGATAGACACAAAAAGCTGGCGTAACTCAGCAAGACAGGTCCCGTCTTTTTGACCAGAAATGTCACCCACTCCTTCTCTCCAGAGATGCTGCCTGTCCCACTGCGTTACTCCAGCTTTATGTGTCGATCTTCGGTTTAAACCAGCATCTGCAGTTCCTTCCCACAGTGACTTTAAGGCGGTATTTCGGGCGGTGACAAGACTCTTCCATCCTTTTCTGCTTTTGGCTCGCTGTTTGATGGTTTTCCCAGCCGTGCCCCAGCTTTTGGCTTCTGCTGCCCTTCACCATGTTGTGTTTAGATGGCTTTGTTTTTTCTTGCCTTCAAGTATCCCAATTTATGGACTTTCACTGGCACTTGAGTCGTATAAACTCTCTGTAACCCGGGCTAGATTTCCTGTTCAGCTTGGTTCTTTGTTTTAGTGCGGAGCAATTCAACCTTTCTTCCTGAGGCTTCCTTTCAACATTCGTCGCTGATAGTCATATCAATCAATGACTCCAGAAGGCCATCAGTCACACCACAATTAACATCACTGCGTCTTTACCCATTTTGCCTCTATTCCTCAAACCAATCAAGCATGTTTGAAGAAAGGCTGCAGACACTGGAAATCTGAAATAAAAAAAGAGAGTACTTGGGTCTGAAAGCATTTGCAGAGAGGGAAAACTGATTTAATGTTTTGGGTTAATGACCCTTCATCAAAACTGGTATCCAGTAAGCGTGAAGAGAGGGAGAGGAATGGGGAGAACAGAAGAAATACCTGTGAAGAGGCAGTGACGAATGTTGTCCAGGGGACACTGTTGTATTTGGTTCTGTCAAAGAAAAGGAAATGGACGCTTGTAATCAAGGCTAATTGTGGTTGAATCTGCCAGGGACAAAAGCTGCAGCCAGTGAACACTGTGGAATCATTAGAGCTCACATGTTGCCCGTTACAGCAAGGTTTGAATTATAGGGACAGCCATAAATATGCTGAAACCCAATACAGATGGTTATAAATGTCTTTAAGATTTTAGTAGACACCTATTTAAATCTAGAGTTTGGAGATGGGCAAATCTAGGCGAGGAAAAGTAAGAGCTGACTAAAATGTGTAGGAATTGAAAAATATTTGCGGAAATTCTAGCAATTAGAATGAAAACAGGAAGCTTCACATTGCTGTTGCTGTTATAAACAAAGGTGACTAGGAATATGTCATTGTTCCTTTACCTATATTACAAAAAGACAAGTATCTGCACAATGCTTAGGTTCCCAATGCGCTAACCTTTGCCTGTAAGAATGCTGTGCAATCAAATAGTCATTCAAAGCGAGAACAAGGTGTGCCATTTCAGAGATAATAATGGTGTACGTGGGTTGTCCAAGTGAAAAAGAAAAGCATAGCCCTGGGTCATATCTACTAATGAATGAAGGCATACCTTGTCAAGGCCATGGATGGAGTTGCAATGAACAGATGAGATTTTTTTTTAAACATTGTATTACACTAAAGGGAGCAACTGCATGTCACCTTTTCCAGAGGTAATTGGTCAATCAACAGTGTGAATTAAGGCAAAACTAGGAGTGGCGGAGAAGAGTAAAGCCCCCTGTCCCACTTACGTGTCCTTGGCACGCTAATTACGCAATTTCGTGGTCGCGTTGAGGCGCGAAGGTCGGGCGCGACTTCATGCGTCCGCACAACCGTCTGGAGCGCGTGACGCCATTTGAAGATGGACACAAAATGCAGGAGTAACTCAGCGGGACCGGCAGCATCTCTGGAGAGAAGCAATGGGTGATGTTTCGGGTCGAGACCGTTCTTCAGTCTGAAAGAAGGGTCTTGACCCGAAACGTCATCCATTCCTTCTCTCCAGAGATGCGGCCGGTCCCGCTGAGTTACTCCTGCATTTTGCGTTTACCTTCAGTTTTCTTGGCCCCGCTCTGGGAGTAGGAGTGGGGGCGGATCCGGACTACAATGGCCATGAGCCCCAGGCTGAGTTTGACGATTGTTTGCCTGCTTCTGCTGCTGTTGGAGGTGAGACGTTGCATCGCGCCAGGGTCTTGGGCCTGTCCCACTTTGGCCGTCAGTTACATGACGGTGACGCGCAAAGATTTAGTTTGCTACAAAATTTTGGAGCTGCACGATGCCGTGCACAACTCCATACCCCTCCGCGGTTCTCAGTGGGGCTAGCCCCGCGCGCCCACACGATGCCCGTGCACTTCAATGCGATGAGGAGCTCGCGTAATTTGCATGCCAAGGACATGTAAGTGGGACAGTGCCTTAATTGTCTACGACTTGGATAAAATAGCAGCTTGGTTTGGAATAAATGAATTCATTGAGATAAGACAGCAGAGGAAAAAGTTAAACATGAAGTGCTAGAGTAACTCAGCGAGTCATGTTGCCTGACCCGCTGAGTTAATCCAGCACTTTGTCTATCTATGGTATAAACAAGCATCTGCAGTTCCTTGTTTCTACATTTTGAGGAGAAAGTTAGTCTATAAGGTTATCTAGTTGATATTTTCTGATGAGTACCTGTCCAGGACAAATAAGTGACCAGGTTGTAGGATGTCAGAAAAAAATGGATGTCAGAGTTAAGAAACAGTTTATGGACTGGTGGGTTTGATGTTCAATAGTGGTGTCATAGTCCAAAATGTGGTAGGAAAAGGAACTGCCTAACAAGTTACCGTTTTTTAATTAAGTAGTTTGCCAATCATCCAACCGTTAATGTTCTGTTTGTGGTGACGTTATCTGTCAACTCTACTCTCTTAACTGATTGTTACTAAAATATTTGCTCTTTTTGCAGTTTTATTTCTGATGAAAGATTACATTTAAAACCTTTACCCATTTTACTATTTGGCCAAATGCTATTAGCTCTCTTCGGAATTTCCCATTTTCATTTGGTCAATTATACAGTGTTCTCCTCTAGCGACACACAGCAGACGCAAGTAGTCAGTATTTTATAAATGAATTGGGAGAAAACCATTGAAAATGGTATAAATGGTTGAAGCTGATTTTAGTTTTTAAGCTCAAGTGCTGGGTACAAAAATCTTTTGAATCCTTTTTTGTATAATGCTGTCTAAATTGCTTAACTATTTAGCCTGGAAATTTTACTAGGCGTTCTGGTCTTCAGAATAATTTAGACAGGAAACTACTAGATTATTCATGGAAACTAGACGGGAATAGAGTCCATTATTATTTTCCTAAACCTACTGATTCAATCTGTTCAACTTTCTCCGACACAATCTAATTTTGTTTCTTTTGTGAAGTGGTTTAATTGTTGTCATGTGAATAACATGATTTTAGCATTAAATGAAATAGGAGATTTCATTAAGGTTTTCTTGGTCCAGGAATTCTGGTTCTTGGGTTGGAATCTTTGCTGTTTCTGCAGGAAATATGACATTAAGGAATTCACACGCAATCAAAATGCACTCTCCACAAAAGCACCATTCGCCACCTTGCGTAAACTGCTTGTGCAGTTGAGAAGTCGAGACATTCCCCAAAAATATGCCTTTAATCATTCATCTTTACTTGTATGTTCTCTGTGCAGTGATTACTTATTTTGTTCTGAGGGATGAGGGATTTCAGAATCTATCGATGTTCTCTGTCTGAACTCACAGTTCAGTGTTATTTGAAATTATTATTGTTATTAATATTCTTTAAATTGATTAATTCTTCAAATATTTATTGAGCGTTCTTGATGGCTGTTTGAAATTTATTTTCTATTTTGTAATCAGTATGGACTATTATCGCCAGATATTTTATTTATTTTTCTTCCAGGACTTGATGGAATAGATGTAGGAATGATGTTTCTCTTGTGTATAAAAGCATGGATTCACAATCTCAAAGTAAGAGTGGGTCATTCAGAAAAGAGACAGTGATTTATTTCCTCACTGCAACGAATGTATGGAATTGTATTCAAGAAAGAGATAAATGGATTTTAGATCAATTGATTGAAAGATACGGCATGGAATCAGTTCCTTCGGTCCACAAAATTCACACTGATGATCATCACCCATTCATATTAGTTCTATATTATCCCACTTTCTCATCTGGTCCCTACAAACCTATGGCAATTTACAGAGGCCAATTAACTTACAAACCCAAACATCTTTGGGACGTGGGAGGAAACCGGAGCACCCTGAGGCAACCCACGCGGTCTGTAGAATATGCAAACTGCATGTAGACAGCACCCAAGGTCAGGGATGAACCTGGGTCTCTGGCGCTGTGAGACATTAAGGGATTCAGGAGATAGAGGTTTAATGCCAGAATGTAGCATTGAGCTAAATGATCAGCCATGGTGGCTTAGTCCCACTTCTATTGAAGTAATTACATTAATTTCAATTATTTGATGTTTTATGTATGATATGTAAATGTTTGTCTGATAAAATCATAAAATAGCAGAACAGTTGTGAACCAAAAAATTGCCGGTTGTATTTTTATGGTTAAGATGGTACTTTTAAACTCATGAAATGCAAATGGACGTGTACTGTAGTGAATGGTGCATCTGGGACCTCCTAAGCATTTGATCCAGTGAATGAATCTTCTGTGTGTTCTTGGGTGGGTAGAGAAACATGTGGATTAAGTGGAGAAACTGAAAGATAGAAAATTGTCAGAAATTCTAAATTTTGCTTTTCAGTAATTTATTTTCTGTCAATTGAATTGCATTTTATTGTTTGTTTGATGTGTCCCAATTAAGCATGGTTAATGTAAATACCTTTAAAAATGTAAATGTTTGCTTTATTCCATTTATTTTCAAATTAGTTTACCATAAATGAGGAACATGTCAGAAAATCTATGAAGTTCCTGGGGCCTCTTTGTAAAACATAAAGGAGCTATGATTTACACTGAAACCTGTATTTTGAAAGGACAGGGTTGTCTGATTTTTTTTATAAAAGGAAAGTATCTTTCAAGGGGAATATTGATTGGGGAAAGAACATGAATTTGAATCCGAATAAAAGTAGAATTTAGTGGCCTTCCATCAGTGAAGCTTCCACCACCTCTGAAGTAGCTGAATTGCACATCATCACATTACACTTTCATAAAATTTATGGAGAAATGCTAAGTAGCTAAGACTGAACGTGCATGCAAACGGGTTTTAGATTTTCCTGGCAAGATTTGCAGACAAATAAAAGTTTAATTTTGTGCATTAGAAGCTTTTGCAAGTTAACTCCTTCATGAATGTGCTCTAATAGAAGTGCAAAAATATCTATGTTGTGAATGAGATTTATTAAAAAAAGTGGTTCAAAGGCCGTCAAAAACTCGTTGCAGTGAGCTTCTTGTCATTTTTAACAGAAAAAAGCGGTTAAGAATTGTATAGAAAAGCTAACTTCAATGAAAATAAGTTAGTTAGCAATTCAATATATTCTATTTTCCAGAGATAGACACAAAAAGCTGGAGCAACTCAACGGGACAGGCAGCATCTCTGGAGAGAAGGAATGGGTGACATTCCTTGGCATTGGCATTCATAGCAAAGGGATTTGAGTACAAGAGCAGGGAGGTTCTATTGCAGTTGTACAGGGTCTTGGTGAGGCCACACCTGGAGTATTGCGTACAGTTTTGGTCTCCTAATCTGAGGAAAGACATTCTTGCCATAGAGGGAGTACAGAGAAGGTTCACCAGACTGATTCCTGGGATGGCACAACTTCATTATGAAGAAAGACTGGATAGACCCGGCTTGTACTCGCTGGAATTTAGAAGATTGAGGGGTGATCTCATAGAGACTTACAAAATTCTTAAGGGATTGGACAGGGCTAGATGCAGGAAGATTGTTCCCGATGTTGGGGAAGTCCAGGACAAGAGGTCACAGTTTAAGGATAAGGGGGAAGTCTTTTAGGACCGAGATGAGAAAATCGTTTTTCACACAGAGAGTGGTGAATCTGTGGAATTCTCTGCCACAGAAGGTAGTTGACGCCAGTTCGTTGGCCATATTTAAGAGGGAGTTGGATGTGGCCCTTGTGGCTGAAGGGATCAGGGGGTATGGAGAGAGGGCAGTACAGGATATTGAGTTGGATGATCAGACATGATCATATTGAATGGCGGTGCAGGCTCGAAGGGCCGAATGGCCTGCTCCTGCACCTAATTTCTATGTTTCTATGTGAAGTTTCAGGTTGAGGCCCTTCTTTAGACTGGTTTTCCTGTTCACACACCACTGCTATTGTTCCATATCAGTGCATGCTCTTTTATACTATTTTTAAAATAGTTTCCTCTTACAGATACTATTCCACAATAGGGTGTCATTTAAAGAGTTCAGGCTGCCTTTTGGTAAGCTTCCATTTTGATCTGAAAGCTAATGTCATGGAGGTCACAATCACACTTGATCGTGAACTACTGCATGGCCAGGTTGACCCTGTCCACATTTAACATCCACTCATCTCCAGCAGGATTCATTGCCCAAGGATGGGGAATGAAAACTACGGCTTCTTGAAGAGTTATTAGATGACTTCAGTCAATGAGAGCTTTCTGGCCTTTTTAGCTCAATTTCACACTTACTTAACAAGAATGAAGATTTTAAAGTTTATTGTGAGAATTATTGAAGGTGTTCAGAACATCAGGAGCATTGTTTTCTGTAAGACTGAGTTAGCAATATTTCTGTTATCTACTGTCTGGATCCTAATTCTGATGGTCCACGATTGATTAGCGAGGAGAAAATTGATTGTTGATTTAAGTTAGTGGAAGAGAAGAACAATATGCACAGGCTGTTGCTTAATGCATTTAGCACAGCAGACCAGGACTAAACTTCTACCCTACTGTTAAAGCAGGTGAGAATTCTGAATTGCAGGAAAATAGATTAGAGGGCTGCACGGTGGTGCAGTGGTAGAGTTGCTGTCTTACAGCGCCAGAGACTCGGGTTCGTTCCTTACTACGGGTGCTGTCTGTGTGGAGTTTGTATGTTCTCACCATGACCACGTGGGTTTTCCTCGGGTGCTCTGGTTTCCTCCCACATTATTTGGTGACATTGTCCCTAGCGTGTAGGATAGTGTTAGTGTTCGAGGATCATTGGCCGTAGGGCCTGTTTCAGCGCTGCATCTCTAAACTAAACTAATAGCCAGTTGAAAATTTCATAGAATAGTCAAACTACTGCTTCTAATTGTGCAGCGGCAACAGTTCTACATGTAGCATCAGCAGGAAGAAAGCCATTTTCTGAAGCGACCACAATTTGAGTGAGGTGGAATCGTCACTTACTGCTTTAGATTCCTTAAATGTCTGACCAACTCATTCTGAGCATCTGGAATCAGCAGACTGGAGATTAATGGCCACAGAATTCATATGAGGAATAATGTCGAGACCAGAAGCAAACATAAAAGGGGGTAAAGTCTGTCACTTTCCTGTGGATCAAGGTCAAAGTGAGTTTATCTACAAACGTAGAGCTTATTGATGGTAGCTACATGTGAGATTTTGGGCATAATTAAGGGAAGCAAAGGAGTTTTATAGCATTCTTAATGCCCAGAGGACATCACAACATGCCGTGCGGCTAGTGAGGAACCTTTTGAAGTGTTTCACTGCAGGAAATTGCAACTTCCAGTTGTATCAGTACAGTGTATATCACAAAACCGCAAAGAAGAACATGACCAAATAATGTTGTTTAACGTAATTTTGATTGACCAATTAAATCCAGGTAATTATCTTTCAGTTTACAGAATCGTTGGCAGGGAAAGTGACGAGTGCATTTATTCAATAGTAACTTGATCAAAAGCACTCATTTTAGTTTAAAAAAACTCCAGATTGTTATTGCAAGAATAAAATTCTAGGTATGAGGTTAAAATGCTATCTATGATCAAAGAGCTTATCCCCTTTTACAGGGTCTTTATAAAGATCCAGTAAAAATTTAAGTAATTGAGAAAAATTCTGTTCCTCCACAAAGACGGGTAGTTCTGATTGATTGTTGAGGCTAATTATTTCAGCCCAAGCCATTGTAACTTGTGTTTCTCAGCGCAATGTCCCAGACATGTCTTTTGTAAATGACTTGCCTTCCATTGCAAGGTCAGAAGTGTGGTTTTTGCTGTTGATTGTTTAACGTTTGATTCAAGGTAGGGAGATATTTGATAAGCAAGCGAGTGAAAGGTTATTGGGAGCCATAAGAAAGAATGGAGAATGTAGAATCAGTCTGAAGAAGGGTCCCGACCCGAAATGTCACCTATTCCTTCTCTCCAGAGATGCTGCCTGTCCCGCTGAGTTACTCCAGCATTTTGTGTCTACCTTCGATTTAAACCAGCATCTGCAGTTCTTTCCTACACAATGTAGAATGGAGGTTCGTAATCAAATTAGCTGTGATTTTATTTAGACCAGTTTAAGGGTCTTTTCCGCTCATAATTCACATGTAATTTCTGAATCCTTGGGTGATGACGTATTTCAAATCTGCATATTGCAACACTTGGATAAAATTTGTGGTTATGCCAGACCAGTGGCACGGAATGCCCAGAAAGAGTTTAACCACCTCCCCCTATAATTCAATAGTGAATATCCCATCGTCCTCATTGTGGAACCACTTTGGTACGGAATCTTGAACGAACTGTTACATAAATACTCAAGAGTAGGTACTCTGTACTGAGGACCCTCTGTCTAATTAAAAATCAAGTAAAGATAAATTTTGCCAGGAATGTGATAAGTGGTATGTATCATTTGTTCTACTTGAAGAACATGATTATAACTGAAAACTTGGAGGGAGAAAAAGTGATTTTTGTTATAAAGAGCTTTCCTCAGGAATAGATGGTTGAAAAAGAGAGTTTTGCCAAAGACTGAAGGCTAGCTTAGCCTTAGTTTGTGAAAGGCCAGAATAAGAGAAAGGAAAATCCTGCTCTTTTTTTATTCCCGCATTGCACAGCCAAGAGCCTCTCCCCACCTTTTAATATGTCTCTAATCATAGTCGATTGTAATACAGTTTTGTGTGTTAATCGTTGAATATTGATATTGGTTTATTATTTTTCACGTGTACCGAGATGCAGTGAAAAACGTTGTTGTGTGTGTTATTCAGGCTAATCATACCATACATAAGTGCATCAGGTAAGGCAAAAGAGAAAATAAACAGATTGCAGAATATAGTGTTCTACAAATAGTGCAGATAATAAAAGAATGCAAAGTGGTAGATTGGAAGTTCAGGAAATGTATCCCGAGTGTAAGAGAAGACCATTCAAGAAGCTGTCAACAATGGGGAAGAAGGTGCTCATGAATCTGGTGTTATGTGATTTCAGCCTTTCATGTCTGCTGCAGACAGGAGAGTGCAGAAGAGGAATGGCCAGCGTGTGAGCGGTCTTTCATGGTGAAAAGAAAACCCGTGAAGTGCTTAATTTTGTTTCGGACCCTTCTTCAGACTGATTCTAGTGGGAGGGGAGAAAGCTGGAAGAGAAGTGGGAACAGGACAAAGCCTGGCAAGTGATGGACAAAGGCTAGTGATGAGAAGAAAAAAGGCTGCGAGATAAGGAATAAAGGAGAGCAGAGTCCTAAAATGTGAAGCCAGACCAGGGGATGTGGATAGGAGGAGTGGAAAGGATTTGAGACTCAGCCCACTACTATGGTGTAATCAGTAAACTTGGAAATGGAGCTGGGGCAGAATTTGGCTGCAGAGAGGTGAGTGTTTCGAGAGTATAATAAGGGGCTGAGAACTGAGCCTTGTAGGAGACGGGTATTGAGAATTCTCAGAGAGGATGTTTTGTTGTCTATCCTTACTAATTGTTGCCCATGGATTAGGAGGTCAAGCATGCAGAGGAGGAAACTAAAACCTAGGTCCAGGAGTTTGGAGATGAGTTTGTCCCCAGTATGTGTAGGATAGTGTGCAGAATCGGTGGGCCTTTAGGATCATTGAACTAGTTTTGTCTGTCTTGGAGATCTGTGCGTGATCTCCAAGTTGTCACTCTTCCTACATCTGACTCCTTGGTAAACAGAATCAGATTCTGTGTACCAAGGAACTAGATAAATAAAGGGGTAACAACATGCATAGTGCGAATGAATGCCAGACTCCAGCCCTCCACCCTCTTCCAGTCCTTGCATTGTGAGGTTTCTTGACGTGTAGTCCTGATGTGCTGAAGTTTTGTTCATTTAAACATTGCGAATGTTAAATCTGTCATCTTCAGTTTTCGGCATGAACTCTATGACCTCACCATTTGAATCCTCCTTTCTGACCATGGTTTCAAATGATTAGTTTAGTTTAAAGTTTAGGCACATAGCATGGAAACAGGCCCTTCGGCCCACCATTTCTGAACCGACCAACGATCCCCACACGTGATCATACACACACCAATTTTACCAAGCCAATTAGCCTACAAACCTGTACGTCGTTGGAGTGCGGGAGGAAACCAGAGCTCCTAGAGAAAACCTACGCAGGTCACAGGGATAACATACAAACTCTGTACAGACAGCACCTGTCGTCAGTATTAAATATTGGTCTCTGGCACTGTAAGGAAGCAACTCTACCGCTGCTGTGCCTCACCTGTGCTCCAGTTTTGTTAATTTAAACATTGGGAATGCTAAATCCATCATCTTTAGTTTTCGCCATGAACTACATGAGCTCACCATTTGAATCCTCTGTCTGACCATGGTTTCAGATGATCCGGACGGTTTGCAGCTTTACTATTCCATCTGATCACAACTGTGCATCTCCTCTCCTCACACTCAGAGGGACTGTGTAAGATCCCCTGCCACTTGTCTGCGCTCATCCATGCCTGAGCCATTTCCCAAGCTCCGCTCCTCCTCAACTCCCCTGGCTAGGATTATCCTTCACACTTCATTAACCATAACTTGTTCAAAACTCGACTACGTGCATTGGGGCCCAGGGTCTCAAATTTAGATATCTCATCCCATTTTCAAATCTCTTTAAGGCCTCGCTGAAAGATTTGTGTTCTTCTGATTCTGGAGTATTGTGCATTTTGTCACGTATGTCCCAGAATTTCTGGCCAATTTTTTTCACAGTTTCGGAATGAGAGAGCAGGGTCGACCAGTCCTCCAAAACTTGCTTCATAAAATGTTGCCACTCTTTTTCCTCCTTGAAGGCTCACCTTAAAACACAGATCAAGCTTTCAATTAGTTGTGACATGGTCTTCATTTTATTTTCCGATCGGCTTCTCTGAAGCCCTCGCATCGTTGTCTTTGTGTTGAAAGTGTTTTATAATTGCAAGCTGTTGTAATTAAGCAAATGCTGGCTCACATTTGTGCCGCATGACTCTGGATGAGCAGCTTGCATTGATAGCAGAAGCATTGTGTATTAAGGGCTAAGTTTTCTTCAATAAGAATGATTGCAAGAAAAATAAGTCATTTGCAACCATAGAACACTTCAGTTAAGTATCCGGATTGAAAAAAAACTTTTATTTTTCACCTTACTCAGTCACAGGACTTCTCACAGCACTTTGAAGATATAATCACTGTTTTATAAATAGGTAATTGCAAAATCCGAACTGCATACAGGTTTCACAAGAGGCAAACTGCATTAGCTGAAGGATTGCTACGACAGAATAAGGATTTCTTCTCTTTAAACGGCCTCCTGAACAGGTAAACAGATGGTACTTCCATCAAAGCAGCTTTCCCCTCAGCGTGGGACTGGCTTATGAGTATAGATTGCATTGCTATGGGGATGTTTCATAGTACAATCTATGATTTAAAGATAAGATCGTTGAAAATTCAGCAAGATGACACTGCAAATGCAAATCACCAAGAGGAAGATTTCAATAACAATACTGTATCTTAAAAATGTGAAAAGCAACATCAATTGCCATTTTATACGTATGAAGCAGCAAGTAGCTTGCTTTGTGGTGGTAAATTATTTACACAATTTCACTCCTCCTGCCATTTCCTGTGGGACCAGGCTCTGATCTTAAAGATCTTAAAATGCGAGACTGGCAGAAACCCCAGGGAAATTGCTAAAACAGGTGAAAGTGTGCATCTACACATTTTCTCTGTGGTCTCATAGGTTGAAGGCATTGACATCACTGTGTGGAATTTCTGAGCCAAGTTACGAATGGATAACGCAGTTTGAGTACAAATAGGTCTCATTCTGACAGAAAGTTAACTGCATTTATAGGCCTTGGCTAAAAGAACATTAGCTTTAAATGTTGAAACTTCACTTTCATGTTCTGCAGAAGAACCAAGTCCATGGGGATGACGTTATTTTTAGAATCTGAGTGATTAGAACAAACATATGCTGGTTGTTCAACTATAAGCCTTTCACTGTGGCTTCAAGACAAGATAATGAATGGCTGTTCTGTAGCTGGATAACAAGATACATATAGAATCCCAAAGATCTGGCGGCCACACTATGTTGAATGAGGTCAATAAACCCAGTGTTTCAGCATATTTCTCCCATTTCGTCAAATATCAACTTGCAACGTGCTCTAAATGACCGTTTTAAGACTTGGAAGATTTGCAGGCAAACATCAGAGGCAAACCAAAAAGCAATGTTTTTTTTTTAATTGTGGTTTAGTTTTATTTCAGATGTTTGGTTATCATTACTAATGGTGACATAGTGGAATGCTTGCTTGGGAATGTTGCAAATACAGATAATGTTCTCGAGGAACAAAATAATATGGTATATGTAGGAAAGAACTGCAGATGCTGGTTTAAATCGAAGGTGGACACAAAATGCCGGACTAACTCAGCGGGACAGGCAGCATCGCACACAATGCTGGAGTAACTCAGCAGACACAAAATGCTGGAGATGCTGCCTGTCCCCCAAATAATATAGCATATTCATTTACCTGTAGATTTGAATGTGTGTGGATTAAACCCTCGTTTTAATGGACCTCTTTATAACGGTTATCGATGGAGCCCCGACTCGCACCTTCTCTCGGCGGCTTAGAGCGTAGACTTCTGAGGGCCCTCACCCGACTCACAAGATATACCTTCCATCCTTCGTTTTGTCCACTCGACTGCCTCCTCCAGTCACTATGCCCACTGGGCCTCCCCTACTCCATCCCCTCCACTGCCGCTTTGTCCTCCTCCCCTAGAGTCGCCAACATACTCTACCTTAGACGCGACAGCAGGTGAGAGTGGAAGGAGCCCCATGATGGCCAAGCGTGTCTTGTCGTTAGCAGCGGCCTGAAGTAAGTGCTGTCCCCAGGGGCTACGGTGTGAGCCACAACAACAGCCACGTGAACTGGTGAAGAAGGGCTCGCTGGTGCAGACCAGCGGCATCGGTCCCTAGTTTTAATGTGAAATGACACAAAGTGCTGGTGTAACTCAGCAGACTGAATCAGTCTCAACAAAGGTTGTAACATTACCTATCCATGTTCTCCAACTATGCTACCTGACCTGCTGAGTTACTCCAGCCTTTTGTGTCAAGATTCTTGATTAGTACAGGTGTCAGAGTTTATGGAGAGAAGGCAGGAGAATAGGGTTAGGAGGGAGAGATAGATCAGCCATGCTTGAATAGCAAAGACGATGGGCCGATTTGGCCTGATTCTACTCCTATTTGTTATGACGTTATGACCTTTAGAGTAAAAGCCAACATCTGCAGTTCTTTGTTTCACCTGCATACAGTATCATTGCTCTGTCGTAATGGACAATCAACAATAATGGACACTGTTCCCCTTTCCTGTGGCTTTCCCTCCGAAGAAGGGCCTCGCCCCCAAACATCACCTATTTCCTCTCTCCGGAGATGCTGCCTGTCCTGCTGAGTTACGCCAGCTATTAATGTCTATCTTCGGTTTAAATCAGCATCTGCAATTCCTTCATACGGAGGACAAGAACAACCCGGCAAAGGTGCCTGTACAATTAACTAGTGTATCAACCCTCACTGCCAAAGTGCACACTTGTGGAATGGTCAGAGTGATGTGGCATATGAGCGAGTACTAGGCTGTGAAATTCTACATTTAAACAAATGATTATCTTTGCAGTGAAGGAAAAGAGAAGCAAATTGTATCAGAGGGTTGGTGTGAGGTGGTGAAAGTGTCTATCTGAATAGTGTTAATAAACTTTTAGTTCAAAGTATGAAAATGATGAAGGGTCCCACTATATGCCCATGTACACATAACACATAATACAGAGTATTTTTGCAGATTATTTGCTTCCTTTCTGGCCCAGTGGTAGTCCAGTGCCCTCATCCAATAATTTATTATTCCAATACACTGTCTTTGTCTGAATATATGTCATGGTAGTTGATTTTGAGGTGTTTTCTTTTAGTGGTGATTGCTTCCTTGAGAACTTAACCTTAACTCATAGGATGAGTTCACAGACTTTGGACATATTTTTCCTGATGGTTTTGTTTTGGAATTTTTATTACTGATGAGAATTTGAGTTGGCTTCCCACGCAGTTAGAAATCCAACCTTGATTTCATGGGGAATGGGCAACCTGCATAATTTCCCTGGGTGGTTAATGTTTTTCATTGAGCAGTTTTCCAATTTTGGAGTTACTAACTGTTGCCAGCAAGATCATCCTTCCAATATCTTAATTCTTAATGCACTTCCATTAACAGTGAGATATCCCATAGCCAAGCCTGACTTCAAATTGGACTGCCTTTGACATGCCTTTAAGGTGATGTTGATCAAAAATGATCTTGCATTTTTGCCCACTTTCAACAAGACCCATATTAAAGCACGTCATGATGGCTGAGAACAATCCCAGGTGTTGATTTAGATCTGCCTTGGTCACCATGCATCATTATTGTATCTGAGCAAACATGATTATTTTTTAATTTAGTTGCCTTTGCATTCAAGGTTGATCAATTTGAATTTAATTTTTCATGCTCTGTAGTTATGCATAAAGAACTAAAGCTGTACATGCATATATCATGCTTATCTGTTTTTGCCTGCAGTTAGCCTATTCAATGGTAATGATGACAGGATCTGCCATCAGTCCCAGGGTTGGTTGTAGCAGATCATGCAGCAAGAATGTACTCCAAAGGTTTATGTTGATGCAAACATGAACCCTCATTTCTCAATGGTATCTTCTTCACTTCGGAGACCATTATGTACTGCAAACTGAAGAGATTGCAGATGCTGGTTTCTGGAGCAAGATACCAAACTGCTGGAGGAATTCCATTGGTTGAGTAACATCTCAGCCCAAAAACATAATTGATTCCTCCCCAACCCCCAACTTAATCTTAATTAATAAACAGTGCTTAATCCACTGAGTTTTTCCAGCAGTTTGATTTTTGTTGCATCTTCATTTCATACTGCTCTCGGTCTAACTTCCATGTAAATACTGCCAGTAAATATAGAGATGATTTAGACATTCATGTGGAATATTCTTGTAAGGAAGACTTGTTTGAAAATGAGAATGTTGACACCTGTGCCTTTTGAGATTTTTGGATGGTTTGTCCTTCAGGTTAACTGGTCCGAAGAGCTTGTTGTCTGGAGAAGTACTGAAGAAACAAAATGATAAGATGATATTTGTCATGATATGATGCTGATGCTTATTACAGGGACTAGAGTTTGCTCTATGCCCATTTTGCAAAATGCAAGATGGAGTGGAAGGGAAGTACCTTTGATACTGAAGGCCTGCACACCAGATGTGCTTTGGCTTATTAAGACCTCAAACAATTGTTAATGAGGCCTTTGTGCTGTAAGAAGGTCTCAAACCTTTGCTGCCCTGCTGTTCAGAGGCCATGGGCAATTGGTGCTGGATGATTTGGGGAAGGGTTGGTATTTACATCTACAGGCTATGTGTTGACTCAGCAGTTTATTTCACAGTGCATTTGGTCTCATTATTCACAGTTTCTTTCCATCGACCGTTTTTTAAAAAAGGAATTGAAATGTAATTCTACCTGAACAGAAATGGATATTTCCTGACCCATCTGTTTATCTGATAATTCTCTGAAATCTGATCAGAGGAGATGTAGAAGATATCTGCAACCTAATAAAGAGTAAAGGGAATTATCATGATGCTACATAGACAGCTATAAAACACATAGATATCAGCAACTTCATGTGAGTCTATAACTATACATTAAGCAAATACTCTTTTAGAGGAGTGCTTTATACCCCAAATTGTGCAGGGTTTTTTTTTTCTAGAGTGAGAATGTAACGAGGGGATATCACCGAGATATCTAACATTATCAGGTGTATCAATAGTGTAGACTACAGGTGACTGTACCCTATACCAAGGGTAGATGAAACTAGAGGAAATAAATTTAGGGTGAGGGTCAAAAGATATAGAGAGGATCTGAGAGGAACATTTGTCTACTGGATAGTGCTATGTACCTGGAATACACAATCTGAGGGAGTAGTTGGAGGAAGAGTTGCGGGCAGCATTTATCAAGTGTCCTGTTTTAGTTTTAAAAAATGGACTATTATTTCTATATATATATATATATATGTACTAGAGCAAGTGCAGACTCGTTGGGTCTGGTCCCCGAATGTTAGGTGGGGGGGAGGGAGGGGGGTAGAGGGAGGGAGGGGGGTAGAGGGAGGGAGGGGGGGAGGGAGTGAGTGAGGGGTGGGAGGGGGGAGACGGAGGGGGAGTGGGAGGGAGGGGGGTAGGGTGGAGTGGGCGTGCGCGATGCCGAGTGAGGCTGCGGGCCAGGCGTCCGCCGTCAAGACGGGCGGACGCAACGTCCCGACGTCATACGCAGCATTTCGACGGCGTACGCAGCATCTCAACGTCGTATGCAGTGTCAGTCGGCAGCATGGCCTTGCACACATCTTATTGCACTGGAAGACGGGTTTTGGACAGTTCAAAGCATGTCTTTCATTGAGTTGATGATCTTCCAGCAGGACTTGATATTTGTGTTGGTAGATGTACCTGGGAACAGATCCTCGATCAGAGAAACTCTGTTACATGATCCTTGGGACAAAGCTGACAACACCTCTTGCATCATTTTCCAGACCTTCTTTGAAAGCACACGTCGAGACGCGTACGGCCGTCGAGACGCAGCGTACGCCCTCAATGCGCCTGCGGGCCGACAGGCCGTTGATGCGCCGGCTCCTTCATGCTGGCTGAAGGCAAAGATTGGCTGTTCCTCCGCTGCTTTTCGCTGTCCACGGGAAGAGACGATCTTTGGCTTCAGGCAGCGTGATAGAGCCGGGCCGGGGTGGTGGTGGGGGGGGGGGGGGGGTGTTTTATTAAAAAAATGTGTACTTAAAAATGTCTAAATGTAATGAGGAGTGCATTAGTGAATGTAAAGGTGTAACGTCTAGAGAAATGGAAAAAATCTCGGAGTTAGAGCATGTGGTTTTGGCGGACCATGGAATCAAAGGGCAAAAATCTGACACACATAAACACACACGCGCACACACACACAGTTGTAAAAGTATATATAGATATATATTCAAGTAATAATATATACATAATATAAATGATATAATAAAGTTCATTTTTGAAATTAAAAATAGAAATACACACACACACACACACACACACACACACACACACACGCGAGAAACAAAAAAATCAATGCATGGCTTACTTTATATTGATAGGTCTATACATTTGTAGTAGTAGTACATTCTATGTACAAGGCACAATTGCTTCTAATGTGGCCTTCCTGGACAAGATACACTCCAAATGTTTGAGGCTTTTACACTTGATCCAGTCTGTCAGTGTCTGGTGGCGGTGATCGTCCCCTTTAAGCCTTGGCATTGGCTGCTGGAAGCTTCATGGCATTCATTAGCATCTACTCTTGCAGCCTGGAATATGTCAGTCGGCAGCATGGCCTTGCACACATCTTATTGCACTGGAAGACGGGTTTTGGACAGTTCAAAGCATGTCTTTCACTGAGTTGATGATCTTCCAGCAGGACTTGATATTTGTGTTGGTAGATGTCCCTGGGAACAGATCCTCGATCAGAGAAACTCTGTTACATGATCCTTGGGACAAAGCTGACAACACCTCTTGCATCATTTTCCAGACGTTCTTTGAAAGCACAGTCCACAAAGAGGTAGACATGTCTCACCCTCATCAAAGCTGTCTCGAGAATAGTATGTGTTGCGGGTGAGACTGTGGCTGAGAAGTATGGTGGCTGATGGGAGAGAATGCCTCTCACTGCCAGACAAGCAGTGAATGATTTTGACAGTCTGCTCATTAAACCATCCCGGGAATCCTTTGCATCCTTTTTCCAAGGTGCCTTCTGGTCACCTTTACGTGTTGCTGTATCAATGGGTACTGCATAGAACATGAAGTGCACAAACACAAGTGCTGAGGTTCTACCTATCTCCAGATATTGCAAATGATGACCTGGCTTTATTGTCATGCGATGTTCCATTCAGCTGGACATTGTTACACTGCCTGTCCTTTGTGGAAAAGTTCATTCAGGAAAACATCTGCCATGGGCAGAAATCGCTTTTAAAACATGGGGGGGGGGGGGGGGGAACACAATGAGGCCTGACATCTAGGACAGGGGTCGGCAAACTACGACCCACGGGCCAGATCCGGCCCATAACCGGAAATCATCCGGCCTGGAGACGTATTTTTTTTTCAATTTGTTTTCGCAACCTGGGAACTGGAGCCAGTCTCGGGGCACGCAGGCACCCTGGGTGCTACAGCCACACCTGCCAGTTCACCTGGGCGCTACAGCGAGTCCTGGGGCAGGCAAGCCGGCCTGGGCGTGCAGGCGACCTGGGAACTGTAGGTTCTTTGGCCCACCGTTTCCGCACTGGCCAACAATCACCCCGTACACTAGCACCATCCGACACACGAGGGACAATTTACAATTTACCGAAGCACTTCACCTACAAACCTGCACGTCTTTGGAGTGTGTGGCAGGTGAGCCGACCTGGGACTGGCTGTAGCTCCCAGGTCACACAACATGGGGGGGATTGTCCCCCACCTCTCAAAACATGGGGGTTGACAGGTTCCCCCCCCTGCCCCCCCCAGTACTTTGACCACGTTTATTGGGCAGTAATCAGTATGGAAAGACCTGCAGACCTTGTTTAAGACGTAGCGAGATGATCATTTGAATTGCCTAGTCACGGAAGGCTGTGGGCCAAGTGCTGGAAGATAGGATTAAAAAGCAGATGGGACCCAATTTGTAGGTATGGAGGTGGTGGGCCGACTGTTTCTCTGATGTTCAATGGCATTTCAGTACAGTCTGGCAAGTGTGCACTATTGTCAGAGGATAGACACAAAAAGCTGGAGTAACTCAGAGGGACAGGCAGCATCTCTGGAGAGAAGGAATGGGTGACGTTTCTGGTCGAGACCCTTCTTCAGACCTGAAGCCCTGAGACCCTTATTCAAACCTGTGTTATCTTGGCTGGTAATATAGCATTCACTGATATATTAGTAGGGGTTATATTCCTGGTTTGCTGATTAAGATTTGATCAAGGTCTATCTTTTAACAATATCGTTGAAAAACTGTTGACTTTGTCCTCCTTGATTTGCTGCCTGTGTGAGCTTGAAGTATGAAAGCTGACTGCTGTTTTCTATACTACTTCAAAGTAATGTCTTGCCTGTAAAGGGTTTGTGCACACCTGGAGAGTGCATGAAAGCTAATAGATAAATATGCATTTGTTTATCCTTATCTAAAAGCATGCAGTGAAGTAAGTGAATGGTATGTTGGCCTTCATAACAAGAGGAGTTGAGTATAGGAGCAATGAGGTCCTTCTGCAGTTGTACAGGGCCCTAGTGAGACCACACCTGGAGTATTGTGTGCAGTTTTGGTCTCCGAATTTAAGGAAGGACATTCTTGCTATTGAGGGAGTGCAGCGTAGGTTCACAAGGTTAATTCCTGAGATGGCAGGGCTGTCATATGCTGAGAGAATGGTGCGGCTGGGCTTGTATACTCTGGAATTTAGAAGGATGAGAAGGGATCTTATTGAAACATATAAAATTATTAAGTCTTTGGACACGCGAGAGGCAGGAAACTCCTGATGTTGAAGGAGTCCAGAACCAGGGGCCGCAGTTGAAGTATAAGGGGTAAGCCATTTAGAACGGAGATGAGTAAACACTTTTTCACACAGAGAGTTGTGAGTCTGTGGAATTTTCTGCGTCAGAGGGCGATGGAGGCCAGTTCTCTGGATACTTTCAATAGAGCTAGATAGGGATCTTAAAGATAACGGAGTCATGGGATATGGGGAGAAGGCAGGAACGGGGTACTGATTGTGGATGATCAGCCATGATCACATTGAATGGAGGTGCTGGCTCGAAGGGCCGAATGGCCTACTCCTGCACATATTGTCTATTGCCTAAAACCAATAAAGATATATTGCACTAATATAAATTGCTATAAATAATTAACGCAGTAACTTGTTGTTTAAAAATGTTGTTTTAGACAATAGACAATTTAAATTGGAGCAATCAATATTCTGCCCTTTGTTCTCTCCTGTTACATTTCTTTCACACGCAATTTGATTGCTGCATTCTCCCTGCTTTTTCAGCTTTCTATTGCCAATGACAGTCTTATGTATACAAGTGAATCTCGTTTTCGCTTAGTTGGAGGACGCATTCTATAGCTTCTGTTTCACTTCATGACCATGTTGAACTTGGATTCCCATCCTGTGAGGAACTGCTAATGATTGCAGTGTACCAGAAAGGTGTGATATAACTTCATAAATACAGTCTGACAGGTTGATGCACCAGAAATGTTTAGTACCTAAGAACATACTGTAAGATAGAGAAGGCTGCTCCTATCAGTAAGATAATGGCTGTTCTGATCTTGATATGTCGGCACCACTTTCCAGCCTAATCCCCTAAAGTCGAGAATTCTTAACTTAATTGTACATAATAACTCCGCCAACCATCTGCTTTTTGTTTTGAATGTATCGTGTTCAATAATTTTGCATTGTCTGCTCATAATAGTAATGAAAACCAACCTGCGATAATTTGGCTTTTATGCACTTCTGTATATTAAAATTTGTATTCATAGGAATTGGGAGCATTAATTAGAGTTCTGAATATTTTCAGTCTAGCTAAATGCAATTACTTTCCTTCGTATTCTGTTAAGCAGTCAGAGCTTGCCCATCATGCTATTAAAGACTGTATTTATTATCGCTAACAACTAATAACTAGGCTGAAGACGAATCTCTGGCACCACCTCCACAACAATAAAACGGCAGGAAACCAAGTATTTTTAATAGAAACCATAGAGTACATGCAATTAGATCAAATTCCTTTTGAAGTTCAAAGTTGCTGGGCAAAACAAAACTACACAAATGCAAATTAACAGGAAGTTCAGTGGTAACCTGCTGAGAGTTATGTGGGATTTTAAGGATCCGTTTTAATTTTGAATGTGCTTTAAATCTGCTCAGATTATAACTTTATAACAGTACAGGCATTTTTCCTTCTGAAATCTGACCTCTTGTATATGATCCATATAGCAAGCTGGTGATTTGGACATTAAAGTCTGGAGCAAAATAGAAAGTCCTGATGGCCTTTTGAAAGATCAGAAATATATAGAAACATTAAGAAATCACTCTACTCTTTTAAAAAAATTCTTAAATTTAATAATGGATTAAAGTCATGTAACATTGAAAGTTTTTAAGATGGAAATACAGATGCTGGAAAATCGAAGGTAGACAAAAATGCTGGAGAAACTCAGCGGGTGAGGCAGCATCTATGGAGCGAAGGAAATAGGCAACGTTTCGGGTCGAGACCCTTCTTCAGGTTGGCTAACGTATTGAGACCATCAGTCCTAGAGTTGTAGAACATTTGTCACTCTGGAGTCTGAGCAGGATATAAAAGAGTTGCTTGGCCAATTCCTATTTTTCAACATTCGGTCCATGACCCTGAGGGTCACAGCCATGCCTTTGGAATTTAGCGATACGGCATGAAAATAGACCCTTCAGCCCACCAAGTTCACACCGACTTGATAATCAGTTCACACAGGTTCGATATTATCCCACTTTCTCATCCACTCCCTATACATTCAGGTTAATTTACAGTCCAATTAACCTACAAGCTCACATACCTTTGGGATGCGAGAGGAAACCGGAGCACCCAAAGGAAATTCGCGTGGTCACATGGAGAACGTGCAAACTCCACACTGACTGTACCCAAGCTGAGGATTGAACCCGAGTCTCTGGCGCGGAGAAGTGGTTCTTCCGGCTCTGCCACTGTGCCGTCCTGTATACACCTGAACATTGTTTAAATCTACAGAGAATTTCTGCCACTATGATCCTTTTGGACATGGATTCTAGATCCTCCGGTTGAAATATTTTTTCATCATCAACTTTGAATCCTTAACCATATTTATTTTAAATTAATGCCGCCTAGTTTTTGACTCCTCGGCTATGGCAGAGAAATTGCTTCTTTAACTTTATGTAGGCATAACTTTATTCACCTTCTCTGTCCATAAGAAATCTATTTCAGCATTTCCCAGAGGTATGTTTCCATTCCTGGCATCATCTCTATAAATGCCATCCTCTTCATTGGAGTCACAAACTTCCTGCAATGTTACCAGAACTGTATACAGTGGCCTGCTTAGTGTTGTGTACAGTGTAACATAACCTCCCTCTCTTGTACACTTTTCCTTGGGTAATAATGGAAAGCACATGTGTTTCAATTAAACCGCTTTATTGCTTCTTTTAATGATCCCTGGGCATAGGATCCCCACTCAGTTTTCCTCCCACTTGCACTTCCCGGAATGAATTGCCTAACACTTCTCTGGACTAAATTCTATTTGCTGTTTTTTTTTCCACTGAATTGACCAGACTACCTGTGGACGGCACTGTGGCGCAGCGGTAGAGTTCCTGCCTTACAGTGTTTGCAGCGCCAGAGACCCGGGTTCGATCCCGACTATGGGTGCTGTCTGTAAGGAGCTTGTTAATTCACCCCGTGAGCGCGTGGGTTTTCTCCGAGACCTTTGGTTTCCTCCAGCACTCCAAAGACGTACAGGTATATAGGTTAATTGGCTTGGAGTATGTGTAAATTGTCCCTAGTGTGTGTATGATAGTGTTAATGTGCGGGGATCACTGGTTGGCGCAGACTTGGGCCGAAGAACCTGTTTAAAATAAACTAAACTAAACCTAAACCTTCCAGCAATCAGGCAATTTTTTTTGTACCATTTACAAACTAACCGTTATAATACCCTTACATTTAGCTCTAAATCATTAATATGTTCAAGAAAAACAAGGAACTGAACCCCAAGGGACTCATTGCTAAGATTAATTGACATGAATTTAATCAAAAGTACTTAACTGAAAGTTTCAGTGGAAGTCGAGAATCCCGTTCAAATGAAGGGGGTTGCAATGGATGTGCCAGTCATGGATGACATAAAGCTGAGGGGTCCAGTAATGTGGTGCAGCTGGACCCTGGGCTTAGTATGTTTTAGAATGTGCCCTGGACCTGGTGATGAGCCCACAGCAGAGTAGGAGGCCATCACACTCACGGACTGCACCACATCGGGCCGCTGTTCCATATGGAACTGCTGACTGTCGGTCTGCCTGACCCAGACCAACAGTGTTTATGTGGGTTGTAAAGTGACTACAACTATAGACAATAACGGTTTGCACCCCATCGGTATGAACATTGACCTCTCTAATTTCAGGTAGTCCCTGCTATCTCCTCCCTTCTCAGCTCTCCCTCAGCCCACTGTCTCCGCCTCTTCCTTTCTTCTTCCCGCCCTCCCCCACCGTCACATCAGACTGAAGAAGGGTCTCGACCCGAAACGTCGCCTATTTCCTTTGCTCCATAGATGCTGCCTCACCCGCAGAGTTTTGCCAGCATTTTTGTCTACCGTCAATATTCCACCATCTGCAGTTCCTTCGTAAACAACTATAGAAACAGTATGTTTGGAAACTTGTCAGCCAATCCAATTATTCCTAATGGTCCCAAGGCTTTCACTGATGAGAAGATGGGTCAAAATAGTGCACAGCGCAGAAAATCAGTAGTACAGTGACCATGTGCAAAAGACATTCAACAAATACTGTTCTTATCTTTTTGATTTTCTATGGGGAAACGTAGAACATAGAAAAAATATGTTTGTGTAGCACCATCCGGCCCTTCGAGCCATCTAAAATCAGTACCCCGTTCCTATTTTTTCCCCAATATCCCTTGATTCCTTTAGCCCTAAGAGCTAAATCTAACTCTCGAACTTGAGCGCCTGAGCTATAGGGAGAGGTTGTGCAGACTAGGACTCTATTCCTTGGAGCGCAGGAGATAAGGGGTGATCTTACAGAGGTGTACAAATACGCACAGGGTTTTTTTCCCCAAATTAGGAGAATCGGGAACCAGAGGACATAGGTTTGTGGTGAAGGGGGAAAGATTTATTAGCAACCTGAGGGGTAACTTTTTCACACAAAGGGTGTTGGGTGTATGGTACGAGTTGCCAGAGAAGGTTAAGAGGCGGGTACTATTGCAACATTTAAGAAACATTTGGACAGGTAGCTGGATAGGACAGCTGACTGCATTTGGCCCATATGCAGTCAGCTAGGACAAATGCAGTCAGCCGGGACGAGTACAGGTGGGACACGTTGGTTGGTGTGAGCAAGTTGAACCGAAAGGCCCGTATCCATAACGTATGACTCTCTGACTGTGACTATCTGTAGTTAGCCTCAACTTTCATGATAGATTTGTTTCATTTTCTGCCAAATGTTTTGGAATTGGTATCTATTATTCCACAGGTAGCTCCTACAACAATGCAAATGCGTTGAACCTGCTGGCTTATCGCAAATTTATGGACTAACAAAGCATGCAAATCATATTCTGATATAATTACATGGATCAGATAACCATAAATACAAACCCGATTTTTCTCTTCCTCACTCAGCTGAGATTAGGAGCTCACTGCCCAAGGAATTCCTGCTTGTAAATCACATAATAGCTGGTATTCTTTTATGTGACTGCGTGTGTACCAGAATGCAACATCTGCATTTTACGTTCTTCTGCCTTTTGAACCCAGACAAATTTACAATCCAAAGCATAACATTCACTTGGTTTAATTCATCAAAAGAACCTCAATTTTGCAACACATTTGATGTCCTAAGCGTATCACACAATCTTTCACAACCCATGCAATATTTTCACGTATAGCTATCATTATACAGGTAAGTACGAAAATTAACTAGTGCACATCATGACTCCTTGAACAGCATAATATAAGTAACCATGTTATCTACTTGGAAGGTGTGGGGCAATCACATCTTGGTTTGGTCATGAGCTCTCCAATGCTTCCACAAAGTACAACAGCATCTTTAACATCTGCCTGGGGATAAATAGAGGCCTTGTTTTATATTTCACAACCATTGAATTTCAACAGCAATGTTGAAAATGGTGTTTGAGCTCATCATCCTTTGATATTGTGGCCTGAGCATCAATACAGGTGGTTTTATTATAGCTGCATTCCAAAGAAACCTTGCATTAGAGAAAAACGCGTTTATAAAAATATAGTGTCAATGGCGAATGGTACCTAGGAGCCAGAGAGTTTCAGACTCGCAATAACAAAGTTATTTTTCCCACGGGATTTTCAAAAATAAAAGCTTTTTTTCGTAGCAACAAGTTTATTTTTATGACTGCATGCTAAAAATACTGAAGACTCTTATGTTATGTTGTTTCGCAGTATTGTAAAAGTGTTGGTAAACGAGATTCCATGTTATTTTCAATGGCTACTTGTGAAAGTTATGGCTGTGTTCTTGTGAGACAATGGCATCCGATTACTGTGGGGAAGTTACCCGGAAACTGTTTTTCTCCTAGATGTTTTTTTTCTGCCAAGACGATATGCTTTGTCAGTTTTGAAAGTAGCTTATAAATGATTCTCTAGTTCTCCATCAAAATTGTATTATAACCATTTACCCTGCATAATACAAATAGTGTTACCTAATTTATCACCCGCATTATGTCCAACTCGTATTGTGGAAGCATGCGTTATAGCAGAACTATCTGTCCTGCAAAATCATCTTTATATTACAGTAAATTAAAATGATAATCATGTTTTACAATATTTCTGTGACCATGACATGTTATAGATGATATACAATGTACTATATAACTGCAATATCCTTAATTAAGTCAGAAGGTGGAATCAGTCATAGTTTTTCCATGCAACTTTGCTGAAAAAACTTAGAAAGATCAACAAATATAAATTTGCTGATTTTTGCTGCTCTTGAATAGGTGTTACATTTTTTAAATAATGATTATAGCCTATCATTCTGAGTTATTTGCATTAAAATAACTATTTGCCATCCAGTGCCCTTCTGCAAACCTGTCTTAACTGAGCCAACACACCAGTGCTTCATCCAGAGGGCAGGGCGCAATAGCCATTGCTTGCTAGTCTGTAAAATTTGTTCTGGAAGCTTGAGAGATCATATAAAGATGTTCTTTTATGAAAAGCAATTTGCCAACTATTGGTTCCACTGGGCTTTCAAAGCTGAAGCGGTGTGAAGTCAGATCGCTGCACCATTGAGTAGTCTCACTAACATCTTTGTTGGTACCAAATGTGTGGATTGCCTCTGTGGTGTCAAACACTGTGGGTTTTGTTGTATCACCAGCATGTCATGTTGTGACCTTCCTGGCTGACAGGAATTCACTGCTAAAGTTGATTTTAATATTAACAATGTAAGGAGCTAAGTAAAGCTCTTTGTACCCCTGTCGGGTCTCTGACTTAAAAAATAATTACGTAATTGTCTGCTACTTTCCAACTTTATCCACAGCATTGTCAGAAATTGTTTTTTAAGGAATAAACTCCTCAGAAGCAGAACATTTTCTATCTTCAATACTGCCATACTCATTTGCTTTTCTTAGACAGAGCCTTGAAATCTACACAAAATCTTTGGTTCATGCACCAGCTACACAGTGTGATACTTATCTGCACAAAAGATATCAGAATTGTGATTGTGCATTGTTCAAGCTTAGCTTTTTTTTCTTTGATGAGCCCTGTGTGAATCTAAATTTGATTTTTGAGCGTTTTTCGCAATGGAATAAACACAATTTGAATAGGATTGTAACTCCAAACATGATGGCAATTTTTAAGAAACGAGAAGCTGAATTTCCCTGATAATCCAACTGATAAATGAGTTGTTCAACTTTGAATGGGATACGAGATCAAGCAAGTCAGAAGCATTAATCCAAGATTGTACTGACTGAACTGTGATTGTAACTGTATCACAGTGTCACTTTTCCTTGTAACAATTCAATGGTTCTAACTGGAAAGTGCAGAACCCATATTTTGTAGAAATAATAGTAAGACATCAATGCTCATTTACTATGAGTAAATCAACCAATAACTTGCATCTGCACCTTTTGTAATGAAATACAGAATTCAACAAGTTGCTGTGATTTTTTTTTTTTGCTACTTTGATATTTTGCTGTGAAAATTCAGTAAAAACAAACATAAAGATAACAGGCTGCAGTAACTATTCATTAAACATTGTGGCTCGTCCATTTGAGTATAGGCAAATTCAACATGATAAATTATATAATCTAGCAATGTTTCAGGTACTGAAGGTGTCGGGGTCTGAAGAAGGGTCTCGACCCAAAACTTCACTTATTCCATCTCTCCAGAGATGTTGCCTCTCCCGCTGAGTTTCTCCAGCATTTTGTGTCTATTTTCAGGTACTGAATTTTTACTTCATGAGCATGCAGCTTCATTCTTTCAGACTTTAATTATTGATGGAGACTTTCAAAAAATGTTATTTGTTTTAACATTTTAATAATTTCTCTCTATCTCATGCATGCGCATATGCCTAGGCAATGCTTTCATCTTTTCCTCTCACTTTCAGTACATTCAGTTATGCACTCACTTACTCTCCCTGGTTTAGACTGTACACTGCAGTGAGGATTCTTTGATTAGTTTGCACACTTGTTGTCCCCCCAGGATTATTCACGTCCCTAATATCCTGTAGAGGATGCTGCATTGACTCCTAAGGGCTGATTTTTGCTGTTCCGCTTACCCTAGGCAATTATAAGTGTTGTGGATGTCGGATGCCATTTGGTTGCTTCTAATTGTAGAATCCAGGGCCAAGTGTTTAGACTTTGATTTGATTGTTACCAGAAATTTGGGTTTTCAAATTACTGGTAACAGATGCAGAGGAGAACAAGAAACTGCAGATGCTGCAATCCTGAGCAAAAAAACAAAGTGCTGGAGGAACTCAGCAAGTCAGGCAGCATCTGCAGGGAATGGATGGATGTTTCGAATTGGGACCCTTTTTGGGAGGAGAGACATATTTTCCACTGCACTGAGGAAACTTATGAAGTCCTGAATGGGTGTTGGAAGCATTTTTTTGGAAAGGATAGCTTAATTGAATTATACCTTCAAAAAAGGAGATGCAAACATTGAGAGAGCAAGTGAGTTTCCAGTTACGAACTTCAATTGTCTCATCTCACTGATGTCAATTTAATCATAACATTTTCTGTAATTCTTACTTATCAGCAGAAAAAATAAGAAAAATAGCAGGGTCTAGATGAATTGTAAACCCAGAGTCCTTAAGTTTGAAAATTAAAGATTCAGCCATATAGCTAATAGTCATGTGCAACAGCAACATTAAGAACTTGCCAAGATTTTAATGTTCCTATTGAACCCATGATGATGCATTCAATAGTGAAACAGGGCAGCGCAGTGGTGCAGCTGGTAGAGTTGCTTCCCCCACAGTGCCAGACAGCTAGGTTACTTTGTGTGCTGTGTGTGGAGTTTCTACATTTTCCCACTGACCACATGGATTTCCTCTGGGCGTTCCAGTTTCCTCGTACATCCCAAATACATGCGGGTTTGTAGGTTAATTGGCCACTGTAAATTGCCCCCCTGTGTGATGGGAGTGGATGCAGATAATATAGAATTGGTGTGAATGGGTAATTGATGGTCGGCATAGAATCAGTGGGCTAAAGAACCTGTTTCCATGGTATATCTCTAAAACTAAAACATAATTCATATGTCTGGATTAATAAAAATGTAACATCAGAAAAAAACAAATGTTTGTTATTCCCTCTCCAAATTTTAAATTGGGTGAAAAGTAAAATTGAGTATATGATAATTCATATCTGCATTCTGCTTAAGACCAGACCCCGGGCATTCAGGTCTGGTGATGCAGAGGTCTATAAGAAGTCCAGATACGACCTTGACAAGGCCATCAAAAAGGCCAAAAAGGATTTCTGTTGTCAGCTGGAGGATGAGGCGGATGTTCGGCAACTGTGGCAGGGCTTGAATGCCGTCACCTCCTACAAGGTGAAATCAGGAGGCAGCTCAAACGACAGCGAAGCATCACTCCCAGACGGGTTCAATGCGTTCTATGCACGCTTTGATAGGGAGAACACTGATGAGCCCCCATTCACCCTGATGGTATTATAGTCAAAGTCACAGAGGCCGACATCAGGAGATCCTTCAGGGGGGTGAACCCTCGGAAAGTGCCCGGACCTGATGGTATTTCTTGAGTTCTCAAAACCTGGGCCCAAGAAGAGTAAGATGACGTGTCTCATTGACTATCGACCAGTGGCACTAACGTCTGTGGTGATGAAGTGCTTTGAAAGGTTGGTTATGGTACATAAATCTCCTTCCTCGACAAGAACCTCGACCCACTACAGTTTGCCTACAGCCACAACTGGTCAACAGAGGATGCGATCTCACTGGCTCTCCACTCCGCATTGGACCACTTGGACAACAAAAACACTTATGTCAGGCTGTTGTTTATACACCACAGCTCGGCGTTCAATGCCATCACCCCCTCCAGGCTGGTTACCGAGCTCACGGAAATGGGTCTCTGCGCATCCCTCTGCAATTGGATCCTTGACTTCCTCATCCACGGACCACAGTCTGTTCGAATTAGCAGAAATACTTCATCCTCAGTAACAATCAGTATGGGAGCACCTCAGGGCGGCGTGCTCAGCCCCCTGCTTTACTCACTCTATACCCATGACTGTGTAACCGAACATAGAGCGAACACCATCATCAAGTTCGCCGACGACACCACTGTTGTTGGACGAATTCCAGATGGTGATGAGTCAGAGTATAGAAGTGAAATCGACCGATTGACCAAATATGCCAGCACAACAACCTGGCTCTCAACATCAGTAAAACCAAGTAACTGATTGTGGACTTTGGAAGGGGAAGGATGAGGACCCACAATCCTGTTTATATCAATGGGACGATGGTGGAGGGTCAAAAAATTCAAATTCCTGGGCGTGCATATTTCCGAAGATCTTTCCTGAACCCAGCGCACTGATGCAATTGTAAAGAAGGCACATCTGCGCCTCTACTTCCTGAGAAGATTACGGAGATTTGGTATGTCACAGAGGATACTCTTGAACTTCTACGGGTGCACAGTAGAGAGCATGCTGACTGGCTGCATCGTGGCTTAGTTCGGCAACTTGAACGTCCAGGAGCGGAAAAGACTGCAACAAGTTGTGACCGCTGCCCAGTCCATCACCGGCTCTGACCTCCCCATTTTGAAGGGATCTATCGAAGTCGCTGCCTCAAAAAGGCAGCCAACATCATCAAAGCCACACACCATCCTGGCCACACGCTCGTTTCACCATTGCCATCGGGAAGAATGTACAGGAGCCTGAAAACTGTAACTTCCAGGTTCAGGAACAGCTTCTTCCATACAGCCATCAGGCTATTAAACACAACGAATAAGCTCTGAACTACAACAGACTATTATAATTTTTGCACTATATTTGTTTATTTATTGAGTATATGTACACACTGAACAATACATACACACTGCACTTTTTTTCTCCTGTTATGTACTATGTTTACATACTCTGTTGGCTGCTGCAAGTAAGAATTTCATTGTCCTATCTGTGACATATGACAATAAAACACTCTTGACCCTTGATTAGCCTGTGGGTGAGCCCTCATAATTTCATCATTCCAGTCGCAAGAATTGATAGACAGGCACAATATATTGAGGATATTCTGGTATCCAAATTCATGTGTTTTTGAGCCATGATAATGTGCATCGCTGCACACAAAATCTTATGAAATTCCACCCATAAATTCAGATTTTAAAAAAAGGAAGGAATGTTGAAATTACTTCCGAAATGGCTTTGTTTTGAGCTCCAAATATTGCTTAAACTGGATAAATGTAGGAGATTGCTTGAACTGTGTCATTCATAGTTTCAAGTTCATGGAAACAGCATTCATTTCCATTATGCTATCAACTTTAACACTTTAGTTTTATCTATTACAAGCTACTTCACATTATTTGGCCATTGTAATTGGTTCCAGGTAATCATTACAGCAAGAGATGAACATGACCCTTGTGGTTTGTTGTGTGAGATATGACCATGAGCTCAGAAAATCAATTGGAATCAATCTGGGTAGAGTAAAAAAATAATAAAGAGCAGTAAACATTGGTGGGAATTCTTCATAGTCCCCCAAAGAATAATGGTAGCTTAGGGCATTGGATGAATCAAATATAAAAGTTGCATGTAACAAGTGTAGTACAATAAATTGTGGAAGACATGAAAATGAGTACATTTTAGAGTGGACAAATATAAAGAGTTTGTAACAGTGTGATGGATGAATTCATGACCTGTATGTGAGATGATTTTCACCTATATAAATCTATATAAATGTTGAAGTGAACATGTTATTCACAATGAGTGAACAGGTTATTTTAGATGGAGTATTGTGTCCTGAGAGAAAGTTAAGAGGAGAGTGGTCCACATATGATGGAATTGTATGTCAAGACTGAAAGTGATTTAGTTCACTTTGAAACCAGAGTTTTTAATCTGAACTAAGCAAGCTATGGTAGAATTGGAGGCGATCCTAAAAAAATGATAGTAAACAAGCAATGACCAGCAATTGAAGAATTAGTAGATAGGTTACAATAATTGCAATGTGTCGAAAGGAACTGCAGATGCTGGTCTATAGCGAAGATAGACACAAAATGTTGGAGTAACTCAGTGGGTCAGTCAGCATGTCTGAAGAAAATAAATTTGTGACATTTTGTGTCAGAACCCTTCTTCAGACTGCTGGGACTTCAGTCTGAGGGAAAGTTCGACCTGAAACATCAGCTGTTCCTTTTCTCCAGAAATGCTGCCTGACCCACTAAGTTACTCAAGCATGTTTGTGTCTCTCACAATAAATTCATATCCCTTTAATATGCAAAAAATGATACTGCTGTGACTAATAAAATAAATTAAAAAATAGTGTTATATCAAAAGGAAAACTTGCTGCCAAAAAGAGCAGTAAGCCTGAAGACTGGGCAGCTTTAATTCACCACAGGAGGAACAATAAATTAATGAGGAAAGGAAAAGCAGATCAATAGAACAAGAAACATGAAAGCAAACCATAAATTATCATAAATGTATGTAAAAGGGAGACATTCTGCTTACTTCACAAAATTATTTTAGGGAATAAGGAAATAGCAGATAAATCAAACATTTAATATCGACCACAGAAAAAATATAGAAAGAAGATCTTGCAGTGGCAAATGTCAGAGTGTCTCAGATGAGTGTCTTTCTAAAATGATGTTGATCCCTGGTGAAACGGCAGTTGGAATATTGAATGGTCTCCCTACCAAACGAAGGATGTACTTGCGATAGTGGAAGTTCAACAAAGGATCCCCAGATTGATACCTGGGATGAGAGTGATTACTTTGTGTGGCATGATTAAGACAACACGATCTATACTCCCTTAAGTATAGAAGAATGGGAGTCGTAGTCATACAGCACAGAAACAGGCCCTTTTGCCCAACTCGTCTATGCTTGCCCCATTTGCCCACGTTTAGCCCATATCCCTCTAAACCTTTCCAATCCTGTACCTGTCCAAATGCCCTTTACAGAAACGATCTAATTGAATCATGGCACTTTAGAATTCCATACCCAAGGCAACTGTGAAGCTCAGCCTCTGAGTTTGTCCGTCAAAAACCAATAGATTTTTAGATATTATAGGAATCAAGGAATATGGCATTTCTGAAAGAAAGTGTAGCTGAGGTATAAAGGTAACCATGATCTAACTCTATAATGGGTGAGGTTTGAAGAACACAATGGCGTATTCCTGAGGAACAAGAGGATCAGAACTGCATAATGTAAACCCATTTCCAGTGCCCTTCCAACCATGTTGCTCCTCTTGGGTGTGTAGAATCATCCCATAAATTCTTATTGATAAAAATCAATGGAAATGTACAAAAACCAAATGTGAAAATTCAGTTCAAATAAGTTCATGCTTGCGACTAAGGAACTGAAAATTTGATTATTAGGTATCTTTAAAATTATATTTGCACTTTTCTATAATGTGTTATTTTAAATATATACTTGCACTTTTGTGCATCCTGTATGATATATTGTCGTTCATTTTCTCAGACAATCCCTGGGGATCATGGCTAATTTGCTTTCACCAGTTTTGTTGTTTCTGTGGTGGTTAATGAGGTGAATGCAGGAACCATGGACTCTTCTAGCTTTGACAGAATGGGGTTAATAGAACAGGAGGCTGGGTAGTTTGTGAGGTGTGATCCTCTGAAATTTGTATCAGGCTTTGATGTCTCCCAATTTTATGACTGTTGGGACCGCAGCTATTTACAATATACATAAATTTCCCTCTTGGGACAAATAAAGTTCTATCGTATTGTACGATGTGGAGATTCTCAATGACAATTTGAATTCTCCTGTCCCACCAAAGTTTTCACCGGAATCAAAAGAAAGTTTGCACTTCTTGGAAGCTTTGGGCACATACTTGATTCCTTGTCTCTGCTCCTGGGGGCAGATCTCTCTCCCTAATGGAGCTTGGAATGTCATATCGTTTTGGGAGTTATGTTGGCAGACAAATATGGTTTGTCCATCATAGTTGATTGAGATAACTAAGGCCTCAATGCTGGGAATGTTGGCCTTGGGCATTGATGTTGGTTTGCTTACTCTTCTGGTGAATTTGAAGATTTGCGGAGACAGCATTGGCGGTATTTGCCAGTGCTGTGAGATGCCTAATGGATAACTTCAAGCAATTGCTAATGCGCTGTACAGGATGATTGATTGCTTGCTTTCACCTTCATTCACTGGGGCTCATGCCAATGGTATCAAAGACATTTTAAGTTGTGGAAAACTTTCCAGTACAACCTTCTAGGCTCATGTTTAGTGCCATGCTTTGCGACACACAGCATTAAATACCTACTGTAGCACAGCTAGATGAAAGTAATGTATGTTTCTGTATGTTGTTCATGTGTGTGCATGTGTGTGTTGGAGGATGGTCATGGTAGTAGTGACGATGAGGGAGTGGAATGCAGTTCCAGGACTAAATAAGAGCATTTGTGAGTGTATTCACACATAATTGCAAGAGTCAACACTGGATGTTTTACATTCCAACTTTAGATGGTTAGATATGCAATCAATTGGCTGAGTGTTACACAGACCAGAGATTATGAACTGGATTAACTGGTGAATTAACTGAAATGAATGCCATCGCTTAGGAGGTGAGGAGATGGAAGTTTGCAGGATTTGCACAATACTAGCTATACTAAAGAAAGACACAAAATCCTGGAGTAACTCAGAGGGTCAAGTAGCATCCCTGCAGAAGTAGTGGCCAGAGGATCTGGGGTGATAGAGGAACTGAAGGAAATCCACATTAGGCAGGAAATGGTGTTGGATAGACTGATGGGACTGAAGGCTGATAAATACCCAGGGCCTGATGGTCTGCATCCCATGGTACTTAAGGAAGTGGCTCTAGAAATCGTGGATGCATTGGTGGTAATTTTCCAATGTTCTATAGACTCAAGATCAGTTCCTGTGGATTGGAGGATAGCTAATGTTATCTCAATTTTGTAAGAAAGGCGGGAGAGAGAAAACAGGGAATTATAGACTAGTTAGCCTGACATCGGTGGTGGGGAAGATGCTGGAGTCAATTGTAAAAGATGAGATAGCCGAACATTTAACAGGACCGGTCTGAGTCAGCATGGATTTACGAAGGGGAAATCATGCTTGACTAATCTTCTGCAATTTTTTGAAGATGTAACTAAGAAAATGGACAAGGGAGAGCCAGTGGATGTAGTATACCTAGACTTTCAGGAAAGCATTTGATAAGGTTCCACAAAGGATATTAATGGACAAAATTAGGGCACATGGTATTGGGGGTAGAGTGCTGACATGGACAGAGAAGTGGTTGGCAGACAGGAAACAAAGAGTAGGGATTAACGGGTCCCTTTCAGAATGGCAGGCAGTGACTAGTGGGGTACCACAAGGCTCGGTGCTGGGACCGCAGCTATTTACAATATACATCAATGATTTGGACGAAGGGATTCAAAGTAACATTAGCAAATTTGCAGATGACACAAAGCTGGGTGGCAGTGTGAACTGTGAGGAGGATGCTATGAGAATGCAGGGTGACTTGGACAGATTGGGGGAGTGGGCAGATGCATGGCAGATGAAGTTTAATGCAGATAAATGTGAGGTTATCCACTTTGGTAGCAAAAACAGGAAGGCAGATTATTATCTAAATGGCGTCAAGTTGGGAAATGGGGAAGTACAACGGGATCTGGGGGTCCTTGTAAATCAGTCTATGAAAGTAAGCATGCAGGTACAACAGGCAGTGAAGAAAGCAAATGGCATGTTGGCCTTTATAACAAGATGAATCGAATATAGGAGCAAAGAGGTCCTCCTGCAGTTGTACAGAGCCCTAGTGAGACCACACTTGGAGTATTGAGTGCAGTTTTGGTCCCATAATTTGAGGAAGGACATTATTATTATTGAGGGAGTGCAGCGTAGGTTTACAAGGTTAATTCCCGGGATGGCGGGACTGTCATATGCTGAGAGAATGGAGCAGCTGGGCTTGTACACTCTGGAGTTTAAAAGGATGAGAGGGCATCTCATTGAAACATATAAGATTGTTAAGGGCTTCGACACGCTAGAGGCAGGTAACGTGTTCCCGATGTAGGGGGAGTCCAGAACCAGGGGCCACAGTTTGAGAATAAAGAGTAAGCCATTAAGAACTGAGACGAGGAAACACTTTTTCTCACAGAGAGTAGTGAGTCTGTGGAATTCTCTGCTCAGAGGGCGGTGAAGGCAGGTTCTCTGGATGCTTCAAGAGAGAGCTAGATAGTGCTCTTAAAAATAGCGGTGTCAGGGGATATGGGGAGAAGGCAGGAACGGGGTACAGATTCTGGATGATCAGCCATGATCACATTGAATGGCGGTGCTGGCTCGAAGGGCTGAATGGCCTACTCCTGCATCTATTGTCTTTTGTCTATTGTCAGAACACAGATAAGTGGCGTTTTGTGCCAGGATCCTTCTTCAGACTGATGTGTTATTTGACTCGCTGAGTTACTTCAGCATTTTGAGCATTTCCAGCATCTGCAATTCCTTGTTTCTTCCAGCAACACCAGTACTGGCTTCTCGACTTTAAAAAAAATGGGAAGATATTACTTCATGCTCTATGGTCTCTTTCTCCAAAGAGGTCACACGATAGTCCATGGCCAAATGCTTTATCTTCCATGATGTGTCAAAGTGATTTGTTAAATCCATTGAGTGATCTTGCAACAGGCAAAGATTATCTGATGAGACATTCACAAGCAGGAGCAGGAACTTTGCTAGTAATCTACTGTCAAACATCTGTGAAAACATTCATGCTTCGAATCTCAGTCTAGCTTCTGAAGAATTTATTAGAAAAACATTCTATTTGATAAAATACCTGTCAGTTGTTACTAGAAATGCAATCAGTTATTAAAGACTGGATTTCTAATGGGAAAGTGCATTAGTCATTGTTAAACTACCACCATATGCTATCAGCCCAGTTTAATGGCTCTTTTAATTACAGAATGCTTTCCGAAACTCATCAATCCATCAGTGATTGGTATATTCTCCTGGATTTAGAAACAAGAATGAAAAACGAATAATTGCAGGAAATTGAAAATAATTGAGATGGCATGTCTGATAATAGGGTAGAAGCCATATGAAGCATATTTAGCGAAATAAACATTAATGACATTTCATTTGATATTAATTCATTTTTTTCCAGGTACTAATATCCCCTGATTAAAAGCTTGATTTTAAAATCTAATACCTAAATTTAAGTTGAAAATTCTGTTTTTAGTTTAGTAAAATAACTCATGCATTGGTTTCATATCTTTAGCATCGGATAGCTTGTGATTTCAATGCTGCTTGCTGAGAAGGAACAATAACTATGTGCATGACTGTTTCATAGAAACATAGAAAATAGGTGCAGGAGGAGGCCATTTGGCCCTTCGAGCCAGCACCGCCATTCATTGCGATCATGGCTGATCGTCCCCAATCAATAACCTGTGCCTGCCTTCTCCCCATATCCCTTGATTCCACTAGCCCCTAGTGTCTTTTGGCACAATTAAAAATCTCACAGATCGAACAGTTCCCAGCAGCGACCATACCAAGTTAGCAGCAAAATAGGCAGCAGTAGTTCTGCTGTTGGTCTTGCTATGGAATTTGCAGATGGTGCAAAGGGCCTGTCCCACTTACACAATTTTTTTCAGCCACTACTCACGACCATACACGACTCTTTGGGCCACTACTCACGACATGTGTACAGGTGACACCTGTATGGTCGTGAGTAGTGGCCCAAAGAGTCGTACCTTTTTCTGGTCTCCGCTGGCATTCAATTTTTGGCAACCTGCTGCGACTATGACGGGTGCTGGCAAATCGCCAAATAAATCGTGTAAGTGGGACAGGCCCTTAAGCAACCCCTCTCCCGATTTAGCATCGAGGATGTGGCCACAATGTATCATCCACTCAGTACCTCAGGCTGAAAGTGGATGCAAATTCTTTATTATATTTCCCTTCCCTTTGTGCTAAACTGGTGATCCTTGCCATCACTGAGGATGGAGTGTCCTTGGAACTTTCATCTCCTCCTCTTTCTTCTCCAGTTAATTGTTTAATTCTCCACTGCTATTCGCATCTGGGCATGGCAGGACTGGAGTTTTGTTAATGTGACCTTTATCTGGCGATAGAAGGATTATTCATCACACATTTAGCCCTGTGTCATGAATTCACCTGATTCGTACCTTATTTTTAAATATGACAGTCTGAAAATGCTGGAGTAACTCAGCAGGTCAGGCAGCTTCTCTGGAGAAAATGAATGGGTGACTCCAGTCTGAAGGGTTCCAACACAAAATGTAATTATTCATTTTTTCCAGAGATGCTGCCTGTCCTGTTGAGTTACTCCAGCATTTTGCGTATATCTTCGGTATAAACCAGCATCTGCAGTTCCTTCCTACACATTTTTAAGCATGTCTAGTTCTGCTTTGGGACTTGGTTTCTAAGCTTAATGATAGAGAGAGGCTGTGCTTTGAAGTTGGGGAATGGGATACAATTATACTATTAGCCCATAATGCTTTATATCATTTATATCATAATGCTTTATATTCTTTCCCCGTTTTACAGTTCTAAGTGGGGTTGATTCGAAATCTGAACCAACCCATTTAACTCATGAATGCTGTCCCTCACAAAGATTGGTATCACCTGTGATATGATAGGATCATATCGCTGGCAGAACTGTTTATAAGGTGGCCTTAAGGGCCAGTTTGGGAAGGATGAGTCTAAGTTTCTCCCCTCAATTTTTTTACCATCTGCCACATGTCAAGTTTGGCATTACTGTCCTTAAGCTTTCTGGCAAAGCTGGCATTACTGAGCTACACTGGGTGCTGGGCATTAAAGCCACAGCCAGAACACTTTCAGTCCCTTTGTCCAAATGCAGTTCCACATGGTCAGGCAGGAGTATTGATTCATCTGCAGTGCTTTCCTACACATGTTTCACCTAATAGCGTGAGATTTTTGTGGAGTACAAACACCTCTCGATCCCCTTTCTCGTCCCCTTCCCCATTCCCAATCCGCTAAACTTGCAACATTTTTAGAAGCCGTTAGGACAGGTTTAGAGGGATATGGGCCAAATTCAGCCAAGTGGGTCTAGTTGGTCAAGTTCAGCCAAGTGGGACATGTTGGTCGGTGTGGCAAGTTAGGCTGAGGGGCCGATTTGCACACTGCATGACCGTGACTCTATGACCCTCATTCCCACATGTATTTCATGTCTTGCCACCTCTGGTCAGGCAGTTCCATCAGTAGGGAAAGATATAGACAGAAATCTTACAAATTCTTGAAATAACAGCCTGACTGTTGGTTGCTGAGCAATCAGGAACTTTAGCTCAGTGCAACACTTCACAGTTATTTGCAAAAAAGAATTGTGCAGGACCACTGGGCTAGGTGTGCTTTTATTTTGTCTGAATATATAGAGCTAATTGTCCAGTTCAATTTTCTCCGATCCTACACTACACTTGTGTGACTCTTCAGTATTTATCAGACGGTAGTCAATAGCATGATTAAGTATCTGGAGTGATATTATAGGTCTGACCATTCAGATTCCTTTTTCCTGGAAACTTCAGTGAAGCAAATGACATTGTTCCTTTCATGGCATCCATTACTGCCTATGTCTCGTGTTGTGTTTGGGGAGGTCAGTTGGATTTGTCATTATCCCAGCTGTCAGCACTCTATTCCTGATAGGCCAAATGCAGACATGAGCTCTCAAAATATCTAGGTGCAAAACTAGCTAATCTCCACTGGAACTGTTTTCATCCCCGGTCCAAGGAGTGGAAACATTAGATAAATCCACTGCTCTTTTTATCTAGTTATTCTGTTGTTTTCATTCATTCATTTTGCAGAATCTGGATATCTGATAAGCCTGACATTTATTATTTATCCCTAATTGTCCTTGAGCAAGAGATAGCGAGAAACTTCCTTCTGGTGCAGGTACTCCCACAGTAGTATTGGTTCCAGGCTTTAGAACGGGTGCCGATGTAATTCCAGATTAAGATGGTATGCAATGTAGAAGGGGATTTGTACTTAGTAGGGTTTCCATGTTCCTTCTATCCTTGTCCTTTTGGGTGGCAGTGATCACTGAGTCTGAAATGTGGTTTGCGTAGCATGCGCAGTAAGCACAATGCGTGTTGAAGGCTTCAGAATGCAGCCTTTGTACGCCAGTGTTGGAAGGAATTATTAAGTAGGGGTTAATTGGGGTTCCATTGGAATGGATTGCCATGTCCTTATTTGTGTCATATTTCTTGAGTGCCTTTGGAGCTGCACTCATTCACTCAAATGGAATGCTCCACTGGACTCCATAGGTGGTTAGACACTATCAGTAGATGGTCTGGCAGGAATGTTATTCCCATGCTTGAATGTTGATTAGATCTTGCTACATGCAGTGTGGTCTGCTTCTTTGCTGAGTAGTTGTAAAACAAATTGATCATTGTGCAATCATCCGCAAGCATCTGCAACCTGATGGTAGAAGCTCATTGAGGATACACCTAGGACACACCTGAGGAACTGCTGCTGTGATGTCCTGGGACTACAATGTTAGACCTTCATGAACCATACCCCTTCTTCCTTTGTATGAGGTACAAATCCAACTACTGGAGTATTTATTTAAAAGGTGCCCATTATTTCAGTCTTACTGGTGCTCCTTGATGCCTGGGTAAAGTGTTCATGGACATTCACTCTCACTCTACCTCTTACATTTCTGCTCTTTGATCCTTGTTTAGAGCCAGATGTTCCTGACAAAACTGTAACCTCAGTGATTTTGGTTAGTTAGTGCTGCCTGATGGCGCTGTCAATGACACCTGAGGAAGGAATGGGCATCAATTTGCAAGATTAGATATGTCCTGTAGGATATAACTGGAAAAATACCAATATCGTAACTGTACTGGAACAAGCCAGTTTAGATTCAAACTAGTTTAGGCCAGAAAGCAAATCTGGTGATGTCCCCCATGGTTAGGTAGGAAATCAGTACTCATTGCCGAGGCTCATTGACAAAGCGTATAAAGCTGGACAAAGCCTTGGAAGTCTGCCAACGCTTAATGAAACTGGAAACCAGCATGACTCACCACAGTCTGGAAGGAATGGGGGAAATTAAATCAAACAACTTTAATTCATTTTCTACTTTTATTTTCCAGTAACTATTGGATAACTGAATTTAGGACACAAACACTAAATAAAAGCAAATGCTGGAAATAGCACTCAATATCAAAGAAGAGGGAATATAATGTTAAATATTTCAAATTGATGAGCTTCCATCTAACTTGGGTTATTTTGCAAACCTGCCTCTAAAATGCAGTCCTGGTGCAGAAACCATTCATTAGTTCATTTTAGTGTAGATAGTTTGTCAGTTTATGTAACTATTGAATCTTCTAGAGTTCCTTTGAAGACATTTCCAAAATAATTTTACAGGCAGTAATGAAGATGTTAAAAATATTTTGATTTATAAAACATCCTTAATTTCCCTTCAAACTCTTTTTCAACTTTTCATCTGTTCATTTTTATGCTGTAATTTTCTTAAGATTATGATCTTTAATACTGCTCTGAAACAAATGGAAAACTGTTTATGTTAGCTTTTTTTAATTTCTTTCCCCTGATTAGCCACTTTATTATAATTTTTTATGGATCAATTTTTTTCATCATTGCAATTTTTTTTGGTTACTAATTGGTGTGATGTCTCCTTGTGTGCCTATGCTGCTTTATGTAACATGCAAAGCGCCACATGCAGCATGGCTAACCCTAAAATGTATTGTGCAAATACATTGGTTTTTAATTTCTTTTACAAACATACATAATGTTTGGGACAAAGACGCATCATTTATGTAATTGCCTCTGTACTCCACAATTTGAGATTTGTAATATAAAAAATCACATGTGCACAGTGCACAATGTCAGATGTTATTAAAGGGTATTTTTATACATTTTGGTCTCATGATGTAGAAATTACAGCAGTGTTTTTACATAGTCCCCTCATTTCAGGGCACCATAATGTTTGGGACACATGGCTTCATAGGTGTTTGTAATTGCTCAGGCGTGTTTAATTGCCTCCTTAATGCAGGTATAAGATAGCTCTCAGCACATAGTTTTTCCTCCAGTCTTTCCATCGCCTTTGGAAACTTTTTTTGCTGTTTCTCAACATGAGGCCAAAAGTTGTGCCAATGAAAGTCAAAGAAGCCATTATGAAACTGAGAAACAAGAATAAAATTGTTAGAGACATCAGCCAAACCTTAGGCTTACCAAAATCAACTATTTGGAACATCATTAAGAAGAAAGCAAGCATTGGTGAGCTTACTAATCGCAAAGGGACTTGCAGGACAAGGAAGACCTCCACAGCTGATGACAGAGGAATTCTCTCTATAATAAAGAACAATCTCCAAACACCTGTCCAACAGATCAGTAACACTCTTCAGGAGTCAGGTGTGGATTTGTCAATGACCACAGTCCGCAGAAGAACAGAAATACAGAGGCTACACAGCAAGATGCAAACCACTGGTTAGCCGCAAAAATAGGATGGCCAGGTTACAGTTTGCCAAGAAGTACTTTAAAGAACAACCACAGTTCTGAAAAAGGTCTTGAGGACAGATGAGATGAAGATTAACTTATATCAGAGTGATGACAAGAGTAAAGTATGGAGGTGAGAAGGAACTGCGCAAGATCCATACCACCTCATCTGTGAAACATGGTGGTGGGGGTGTTATGGCCTGGGCATGTATGGCTGCTGAAGGTACTGGCTCACTTATCTTCAGTGATGATACAACTGCTGATGGTAGTAGCATAATGAATTCTGAATTGTATGGACACATCCTATCTGCTCAAGTTCAAAAAATACCTCAAAACTCATTGTCTGGCGGATCATTCTACCACAAGACAGTGATCCCAAACATACAGCTAAAGCAATAAAGGAGTTTCTCAAAGCTAGAAAATGGTTAATTCTTGAGTCACACGATCTGAACCCAATTGAGCATGCCTTTTATATGCTGAAGAGAAAACTGAATGGGACTAGCCCCTAAAACAAGCAAAAGCTCAAGATGGCTGCAATACAGGCCTGGCAGAGCATCACCAGAGAAGACATCCAGCAACTGGTGATGTCCATGAATCGCAGACTTCAAGTAGTCATTGCATGCAAAGGATATGCAACAAAATACTAAACATGACTACTTTCATTTACATGACATTGCTGTGTCCCAAACATTATGGTGCCCTGAAATGGGGGGACTATGTATAAACACTGATGTAATTTCTGCATGGCGAAACCAAAATGTATAAAAAATGGCCTTTATTAAAATCTGACAATGTGCACTTTAACCACATGTGATTTTTTTCTATTACAACTCTCAAATTGAGGAGTACAGATAAATAAATGATGGGTCTTTGTCCCAAACATTATGGAGGCACTAAGTTAATTTGTCAAAACTCAAGTGTAATGTGATTTAATTTTTGTTTATCCGTACAGGCGATGCTGAATTTGATTTTGGTTTGTTTTCACATGTCATTGGCAATTTTCTGTGTCGCTGGATAGCCAACCACTTTAGAATGATGGAGTATGGAGGCACTGATACTCCATGGATGATGATCACTTTCACACCATACTCTCAAACTGTGGCCCACTCCAGAGCTGTAGAAATATAAAGCAGAAGACGGCTACCTCTCCACAGTTTTTAACGTGGAAATAATAAATGAAAATGCCAACATTTCTGCATGCCTGGAATCACATCTGAAGAGATAAACAGAGTTTTAAGTTCATGACTTGTTGTCAGAACTGAGAAGAGTTTTGGAGATTTAGTAACTTAAAACGGACATTGGAGGCATGAAAATGGAGGAGGGGATAACGATGGGGAGGTAATGAGAATGAAAGGCAGAAATTAAATCGCATAAAAGTTGATGGTGAGAAGCAAGTATTGTAGAGAGAGAGATAATGAAGTAAAATAGTAAGATTAAATGAGAACTTACCAGTTCGAAGTTTGATCTGTATTTTATGAGGAGTTACGATGAGGGATTACGTGAAGACCCCGTCCAGCACGCATGCGCGACATTTCTTCAAAGCAGCGGTGTGGATTCACAGAAAAACACAACAATTGAAATAAATATAGTAAAGAAAAAATAAGAACTTAATTACCAGTTGATCTGTATAATAGAGGGTGGGAGCGGAGGGCACGTAATCCCTCATCGTAACTCCTCATAAAATACAGATCAAACTTCGAACTGGTAAGTTCTCATTTAATCTTACTATTTTACTTCGGAGTCACGTGAGTGACTACGTGAAGACTTCAAAGCTCTGTGAATCCGAACCGTGTACCAGCTCATGCTTCACTCACTGCCTGAAGACCTTAGAGGGAGGAAGCATGTTATACAATCAACAATAACCTGTTTGTGAACAAAAAAGGTTTATTAATAACAACAAAAAACAGAGAGCTCCCCCGGGCTTAAATTAAATATTATCTGCAGACTCTAAAATTCTGTCTGCAAATGTAGCAGGCTCCGCCAGCGGCTTATTATAAAACCTTTGGAAAGTTCTTTCCGAGGACCATCCTGCTCTGGCCAGAATATGGTCCATAGGCACATCCATTTGCCTAGCCGCCGACGTAGATGCAGCCCTGGTGGAATGAGATTTGTACACATTAGTATCGATTCCCGCGGACTTAAGCACCTGCTTGAGCCACCTTGAAATGGTTTGGCTCGTCACCTGACCATGAGGCTTCTTGTGGCTTATCCATAAGGCTTTTTCTCTCCCTCTTAAGTTATATGTTGTGTCTATGTAGTTGGCGAGATGGGTCTTGGCACACAACCGTGGGTCAGGTGAATATGCCCGGAACTCCATAACTGGAGGCGTGGTACCTGGTCTAGATTGTTTGACCAGCCCCTGAATGTGAAATGTGATACAGTCCAATGACTCTGTCATGCTGTCCAGCCTCAGAAGGTGGAGGGACTGTACCCTTTGAGCTGACACTAGAGCCATGAGCATGACTGATTTCAGTGTAAGTTGTTCCAGAGTAAGTGACCTGGGTGGTGGCCATCCCCTAAGGTACGTCAGTACTATGCTGACATCCCAGATCTGAGTGTACCTAGGCCTAGGGGGATTGGTGTTAAAAATGCCCCTCATGATTTTGACCACTAGTGGATGGGACCCCAAAGTCAGTTGTCCTGCTGCTGGAACCAAATAAGCTGACAACGCACTCCTGGCTGTATTAATGGCGCTGTAGCTGAGTCCTTCCCGATGTAATCCAAGCAGAAACTCCACAACACTGGTGGCTGTAGCTGTGGTGTAGGTAGTTCCTGTTTTGGAGCAATACCGTTCCCATTTTCTTATATTGGTCAGGTATTGTCTCCTGGTGGACTCCCGGTGAGATGCGGTCATCATGTTGATGGCGTCCTCAGACAGTCCCAGGCCCAGTAGAGGTCTTTTTAGAATCTGCAAGCCAGGAGATTGACTCTGTCATGGCACGGGTGACTAATGCCTGACACTGGGTGGATTAATAACTGTCGACTGCTGGGGAATTCCAACGGTGTTTCAACAGCCATGTCGAAAGCCACTGGGAACCATGGCTGTGTAGGCCAGTCAGGTATTATCAAGATTCCTGAAGCGGAATCCAATTGAATCTTGCGTAATACCCGACTGATGAGGCAGAAGGGAGGAAAAGCATAAAAGAACATTTTCCCCCAATGCAGCGAGAATGCATCAACTGCTGCTGCCTCAGGGTCTGGTTCCCAAGCGACATACGTTGGTACCTGGTGATTCAGCCTGGATGCAAATAGATCGATATCTGGTGTGCCATATTGCTTTGTAATTTCAGCAAACACTTTGGGATTTAACATCCATTCGATGTTATCATTAAATCTACGTGACCTGGTGTCTGCCACTGTATTTTGCTTACCTGGAAGGTAAGTTGCTGATAACCAAATATGCCTTTCAACACACCATTGCCAGATTAGGTTGGCCAAATTGTCACACGATATCGACTTTACACCACCCATGTGATTGATATAAGCCACCACCGTGGTATTATCTAGTTGCAAACCGGACATGTGCATGATGCGTATTACATGAATATGCTTTTTAACCCATAAAACGCACCCAACATTTCTAAATAGTTGATACCCCGTGTCTGTAGGCAAGATGATTCAAATTTACTCCATCTGCCCCCTGTGCTGGATTGCATGTTAGTTGCTCCCCAGCCCAAAGCACTGGCATCCGTTTGAATGGTTAATACTGGGTTGGTGATCATAATGGGACTGGAGCTGAGTCTTACATTCCTCGCCCACCATTGTAACTCTGGAATGGATTCAGCAGTTAAACTCATAGCTCGGTCAAAGTGACCTGAGTTTTGCTTTAGTGCATGCACTTTAGCTCTTTGCAAATTTTGATAGTGCAAAGGCCCAAATTGTACAGCTGGGAAAGCTGCTACCATTTTGCCAATAACTCTAGCTACTTCCCGTATGGTTGGCTGATGTTTATTCATGAGTTTGTTGCATGATAGCGCCAATTCTGATGCTTTCCCCTTCGGCAGAGTTACAATCATGCGAACAGTATCTATCGTAAATCCAAGATAGTCCATGGCAGTGGACGGTGTAAGATTGGATTTTTCTGGATGTATGACAAACCCCAAAGTTTCAAACAAACGTTTGGTGGCTGCGACTGCCAAAATAGCTGTCTCCAAGGTTTTCCCTACTATTAAAATGTCGTCTAATTACGCCATGACTATATGCTTTTTGTTTCCTCAATAATGCCAAGGCAGGTTTTAAGATTTTAGTGAACAACCTTGGAGCAGAGGTTAGCCCATTTGGTAAGGCTTTATATTGCCATAGCTGTTTCATCCAGATAAATTTTAAATATTTTCGATGGTCCTTGTGTATGGGTACTGAGTAGTAGGCATCTTTTAAATCAATGCTTGCTAGAAAGTACCCCCTAGAAACCAATAGTCTGGCTGTTTCAAAAGTATCCATCTTGAAATGTATATACCTGACAGACTTGTTTCAAAGTAGTTAAGTCAATGATGATGCGTCGTCCACCATCTTTTTTGATTTTAGTGAAAATATTAGACACAAATTCCAAAGGTTCATGTTTTGTTCTTTCAATGACACCTTTAGCTTGTAATCTCATCAGTTCAGCTTGACCCTCTTGTTTTTCCTTGACTGAGAGGGTGAATACCCTTTTGGGTATATGCTGAACTGGTGGAAAATCTTTATGGACAAAGTCAATTTTGTAGCCATGAACGCTGCTGAGTATATACTTGTCATTAGTGATGGATTCCCATGCATCCAAAAACAAGTGCAATCTCCCCCCTGTTAGCACAGAGCCCCTACTGCACATATGCTGAGAGGAACCAGACCCACCTACCTCCATGGTTATTGGTGCTTCTTCTGCCTCTTCGCTGGGTGATGAGGCGTCTGCTGGGCTGTAGAGGGTTGATGTTGATCTCGATGTTGTTGGGGGTGGCGCATTTTCCATGGGGTCCGCTCTGGGCCCTGGCCTAAAAAAGGCTTACGGGGAATGGTTGCGGACCCCGAGCTTTCACCAGTCCCATAGTGTGGTCGACGACTGGTGGACGCCATGGGGTACTGCCGCCTGGGTTTGTTGGGTCTGCTCGGTCCCAAACCTGCCCTCACGAGACCAAAGGTCTTGGATTCTTCTTCCAGGTCTTTCACCTTTTTTGGAAGGTCTTTCCCAAAGAGCAGAATAGGAGGTTCTGACCCCGGTGTTTTGCAGAGTCCCGCAAATTTAGGGTTGAGGGCAGGCTTGATAATCTCCTTTCGCAAATTATTTATCTCATATTGAGTGGTGCACAGCAGAGCTAATGTGTCTTGCTGATTTGTGGAGATGTCCGCACCATCAATGGACCGAGCATAAGATGTTATTCCTGCAGTCAGAATTTAAGGATCTTCTGGAGCTTCAACTCCAGGTTTCTGATGTTCTTCCCCAAATGTCCCCAAATTTGGCTATTGACAGCAGGTACATTCAAAGATGTACAATTTCCTGGGGCTGTATATAGTTGAAGAGCCTCATTGACCACTTGTTCTTGTAGGGGTTTAGAGGACAGGTGGTTAATGCTGGCTGCAAGTTTCGGCTCTAATGGCCGACCCGCTTGTGGAATGGCCACGTAGCGGTTGACCACACCCAGCAGCTCTTCCTGTTCCTGTACACCCTGCGTACTCCCGAAATCTTCAGCCAGTGACCCCTCTTCTTGACCAGCCCAGACCTGGTCGCCAATGCTGCCTTCAAAAGAAGGTGAAGCAATGGCCAGTGCCGTAAAAGGCACTGCGGGAGTGCCTGAACTCCCTTGGCGAGGCTGCTGCTGCTCTCTCAGCAGATCTCGCTGGAGCAATTGCTCCATAAGCCGTTCCATGCGGCTTAGGCGGCTGCCTGTGCTCTCGAGCGGTAAGGCATCTTCATCCGAAACGTCGGACACTACCGCCCGGTTCCGGCTGTAGGTACCTCCAGCCCGCTGCTCAGGCAGCACTAGCGGTGCTGGGCTCGGCTCGGTAGTTATAACCGCCGCCTCTTGCCCCCCCTCCAAAGAGCATTCCTCAACGGAGGACGAACGGGGGCGAGCTGCAGACTTCTTTCCTCGGGCCTTGCTCATTCTCCTGGAACACAAGACCACAGAGAGAAAGACACACGGCCACGGTAAACTTACCTGTCGGCCCGACTTTCAATTTGTAGCGGGAGCGCCTTGAACTCCCGTTCGTCGCGGTGCACTGCATGAACGCTAATGTCGCGCATGCGTGCTGGACGGGGTCTTCACGTAGTCACTCACGTGACTCCGAAGTAAAATTGAGTTGCAAGGATTTGTTAAAGGGAGCAGAGGAATCAGAACCTGAACTCGGTGTTGAGCCTGAAAGTCTTTAAGGTGTTAAGCTCAAAAATGAGATGCTGTTCCTTGGGCTGTACACTGCAGTGCTGAAAGCCAAGAGCTGAGATGCCACAGAGATACAGGGGTGGAACATTGAAGTGAAAGACAACTGAAAGCTCATTGTGCTGCTTGGAACTGTTCTGCAAAACTGTCACACAGCCTGCATTTGCTCCCCCAATCGGAGGAGACTGCAATGTGAGTGGTAAATCGGGTTAAAGTCGTACAAGGACTGGTTCAGCTGAAAAGAGTGTCGGAGATCTTGGGCCCACGTAATAGAGGTGGTTAAAGGGGCTTGTATCGCGTTTCCTGCCGTTGATCAGGAATGTACTTTGAAAGGGGAAGATGGTGGTGTAGGGGCAGTCTGAGAAATAGACTTGAATGTCACAAGGGAATCAGAAGGTCAAAATGGTGTAAGAGGAGAGTAGGAGTGCTATTTTGTGGCATGATCACACTGAAAATCACAGAACAAGATACACTGAATGCAGAGCTTAGTGGTGCGAAAGAAAGAGAGAATGGGAAACCTCGAACAATCAGGAAGGAGAAGGAATGAGAGCAGGTGTTGAAAATGGAGCTGGCACAGTTGGGGAATCCTATCAACTACAAAGTAAATCAATACTGGGCCTGGGGAAGATATATCAGGAATAATTAATAGAGAAAATGGCATGATCAGAAGAGATGTCAGAAGCAGAAGTGACACAATGGTGCAGCGATAGAGTTGTTGCCCTATGGGCATGTCCCACTTAGGCGACTTTTTAGGCGACTGCAGGAGACTATGCAGTCGCCACATGGTCGCTGCATGTTTGCGGGTGGTTGCCGGGGAGTCGCCTTCATGGTCGTGAGGAGTTCCCGCATTCTGGGAGCTAGTCGCGGCCTCATTATAGTCACCATGAATTTTTCAACATGTTGAAAAGTTTGCGGCGACTAGAATGAAACCGCCATGGAGAGTAGCGAGAATTCCTGTGCCGTAGGTGGGTCGCCAGGAGGTCCTAGTGGGTTCCCAGGAGGTCAAAGGTTCTCGTAGGTTGTGGCCGGTGCTGACCGGCGAATTTCATTGGCTCATTGGGAAAAAAAAACCTTAGCAGTAGTTTTCAGAACCAAGGATAACCGACCGGTAATGTTAAATGTCTGCTGAGGTCCCCCCTCCCTCCCCCCCCCCCCCCCCTTTAAAAGACTTACCGTACACTGTGCTTTGGCCGTCATAATTACAGCGCCAACCTTCCTGTTCATCACGTTGTGTGTCTGTATCACCGTGGCTTTGCACTGTGTGAATTTTACTCCGACAGCGCTCCCCCTGTCCCCCGCCTGCATAACGGGCTGGTGAAGGAAGCGACGTGTGTGAGTTCCACTCTGACAGTCGCTGTTCCAGTTGTCGGTTTTTCAGGTAACTGCCAGCAACTTAACAGTCGCCTGAAAATTCGCCTAAGTGGGACAGACCCATTACAGTGCCAGTGACCCGGGTTTGATCCGGACTATGGGTGCTGTCTGTATGGAATTTGTATGCTGTGACAGTGTGGGTTTTCTCTAGGTGCTCCGGTTTCATTCCACACTTCAAAGATGTACAGGTTTGTAGATTAATTATTTTTGGTATCATTGTCCCTACTCCGTAGCATAGTGCTAGTGTTGGTTGGCGTGGTCTTGGTGAGCTGAAGGGCCTGTTTCCGCACTGTATCTCTGAAGTCTAAATGGAAGAATGGAGTGGTCCCTTACAGGAGGCACGTGGATCTTAGGGGGCACTAACATTGCTCCTGCAATCAATTGGTTGCTGACAAATATTTCTTAATTAGTCATCTCGAAGAATGAAGTGGGAGAGATGACAAAATGAAGGAGATGGATCACATTGAAGCAAAATAAATTTGACATTTGGAAGGAAAGTTGTGATATTCTCCATTGTAGTGTTAGGAGTGAATGTGGCAGAACTTCAACGGGGGTTATTGTAATAGCCTAATGCACCTTTGGGGTGAGACCAGGAGCACTGAGCGTGTTACATAAATCTTGAATTCTACACGGTTGGGTTTCTGACGCTGCTGAGCTATCAGATTATGATACTCAACATCAGAAAGATATTAGCTGAAGTATGGTACAGTAAGCATCTACAGAAAGTTTCAGATTTCCCACCCATATCTAAATAACCAAAAGTGTTAGACAAAGGCACTTCAAAAAAATGCCAAGGCTAACCAGATTTTGTGAAAGGGAAATCTTGTTGGCCCAAGTCCTCTGTAAAGAATTAACCATGGATAACACAGGGGCAGGGTTGTACAGTATGTGGATGTTCATAAGACATTTGATAAGGCGCTGCATTGAAGATTACTACTGAAAATAAAAGCATATTGAGGAGCTGGTATCATTTTGGCAGGTATAGAAGATTTACCAGCTAACAGGCATATTATTTTGATGGGTGAACAGTGGGCAGAAATCGCTTTTAAAACATGGGAAGACACAATGAGGCCTGACATCTAGGACAGGGGTCAGCAACCTATGGCCCACGGGCCGGATTCAGCCCGTAACCGGAAATCATCCGGCTTGCAGACGTATTTTTTTTCAATTTGTTTTTGCGACCTGGGAACTGGAGCTAGTCCCGGGGCACGCAGGCGACCTGGGCGCTACAGCCAGACCTGCCAGCCGACCAGGGCACTACAGCCAGTCCTGGGGCAGGCGAGCCGACCTGAACACTACAGCCAGTCCCGGGGCAGGCGAGCTGACCTAGGAACTACAGCTAGTCCCGAGCTGCTACATAGTAGGAGCTGGCGGCCTCCAACTAGAATCGACCTTGAGGGCCCACGGTCGCAGAGCCTGTGGACTTACCATCACGGAGCTGGCTGACTTCGGAGACTGTGTTGGTGGTTTTGCTGCGACATGTTTCACAAAACATTGAGGGGGGTTGTCCTCCACCTCTCTAAACACCCTGTCCCCTCTAGGATTTCTGCCCATGGGTGAACTGTAATTTGATGCTGGAGCCTCACTATCCCTGTCAGGATTGATCCTGAGTTTCTGCAAGTGGAACTGCATTAATGTTGATTGATTAAGTGAGCAGACAAAGATCTGAGTAAAGGTAAAATTTACTTTGGCAAGAAAGATAATGATAGATATTATCTAAATGGTGAGGGTTCTGGATGTCCAAGAGTATGATTTGCAAAAGACTAGTATGCAGGAAGCACAAGTAATTATGAAATGTAAGTTTTTATCATTTAATATAAGGGAATTGAATCAGTGCTTCAGTTACATAGAGTACAAGTGTGACAACACTCGGCGAATTTTGATGAAGAGTGGTGGAAGCGAATTATTTGAAAATTTATGGCAGTTAGATATATTCTAACTACCTCATACAGAGGAGATTGCAGAATTTATGTTACAGTCAGATCAGACATGATTGTAAGTGGTGGAGGAGGCAGGATTGGATGAGTGGACAACCCTTGATTCTGAGCATTATGTTCATATTCTTACAGGATTCAAATTTGAGTTTCTTTAACTATACTGATTATTAAAGATTTGTGGAAAACCTCATAAAACCATATTAGAAAGGTGAAGATTTGATCACTTCTTGAATGTCTGAGAAGAAATCTGATGTTAAAGGTAGTGCTTTAATGTTAGTTACTCTGGAGCAACCTGTCCCATTTTCGTCATGTCAGAAGTAGTAGGAGTAGAATTAGGCCATTTGGCCCATCAAGTCCATCGCACCATTCAATCATGGCTGATCTATCTCTCCCTCCTAACCCCATTTCCCCACAACCCTTTTCCCCATAACCTCTGCCACCTGTACCAATCAAGAATCGTGAAGAAATTTGTGAAGAATTAAGTTGGCTATAATTATTCATATTTATATTTAATTATCTGTTGTTCCTGGTGAAGTTGGTGATCAAGTTAATATCCAAAACACTAGGTACAGAAGAAACAGCGCGTATAACATGTTGTTAGGGTGGTCTTTTTCATAGCAATGCCTGAGACCGGTGGCGTGGAGAGAGCAGTGGAGGGAACAGGACTGCATCTGGGGGGAGAACAGGACTGCATCTGGGGGGAGAACAGGACTGCATCTGGGGCAGGAAGGTGGCTAAGAATGGGGTCTGGTGTGTGGAGAGAGGAATGGGTAATGGCATTGAGTATAGAGAGAGCGCGGAGGGGAACTGGATCAGGCATGGAGAGAGCATGTGGTGGTGAACAGGGCCAGATCTTTGGGAGGACGGAATGTGACCAAGTGTGGGGATGGAGCATACTGAGGAATGGGATTTGATGTGGGGAGAGTGGAATGGGTAACGGGATTGGGAGTGGAGAAAGAACATGGAGAGGGGGTTGGATCAAAGAGTGCAGCAGATCCAAAGAAAAGAGATAAGGAGGTAGAGTAGAAGGAACAAAATTATTGCTATAAAAGGAGAGAACGGAAAGGGAAAAATACAGGGAAAAGGGAATAATTAAGATTGGAAGAAAAGGAACGGAAATAAGATTATCAATGAGGAGGGTGTGGGGAAATGAAGGAGTATTATGTTCAGAGATGGGCAGGTAACAAATCATTTAAAGTAAAATAGAGTGTAAAATAAGAGGATACAAGAGAAGGATCTAGAACTAGAACTCCATGAAGGAATAATAATCAATGTAATATTCTGCTCAGCCATCAAGCACCCAATTTTACACTAATCCTACCCAAACCCATTTTTATCTCCTTGCATTCCCATCAATTCCACCTGATTGTACCGCTTATCCTCACATTAACAACAATTTTTAATTGTCAATTAATCAAACAATCGGAGGACCTGGAGGAAACCCATGTGGTCACGTGGAGAAGGTGCAAATTTCACCCAGACGGCACAAGAGACCAGGGTTGAATACAGGATGGATGCTATGAAGCAGCAGCTTTGCAGACTGTTAATAGAAGTTTTACTTCGGAGTCACGTGAGTGACTAACTGAATAGAAGCCCGTACAACCGTTGGTGCGTCCAGGGCGGCATCAACTTCCGCGGCAAGGGCGATGGACTTGCCAATAGACCATATCCTCGCGGCCGCAGGATGGTCCAGTGAGCTAACTTTTCAGAGGTTTTATCATAAGCCGATTTCAAGGCTCGGGGTGTTTGCTGATTCTGTTTTCAGTACTGTTATAGTTTCCCCTGAGTTAGAGGGGTTTCTTATGATTTTGTTTGTAAATAAACTGTTATTCATTTAACAAATGTTATTATTGATGCATGATTGATTGCTAACGACTTTGAGTCAATCCAGGCAGTGTGAACGTCGGATTTCGGTCTGCGGCGTGAATTCACAGTGCTTTGAAATCTTCACGTAGTCACTCACGTGACTCCGAAGTAAAATAGTAAGATTAAATGAGAACTTACCAGTTTGAAGTTTGATCTTTATTTTATGAGGAGTCGAGTTGAGGGACTACGTGCCCTCCGCTCCCACCCTCATAGATCTCATCTGGTAGTTCTAGTTTTATCATCTTACCATTATACTTCAGTCATTGTTAGCTGTGAATTCACTCCGCTGCTTTGAAGATTGACGCACCAACGGCTGTACGGGCTTCTATTCACGTAGTCCCTCAACTCGACTCCTCATAAAATAAAGATCAAACTTCAAACTGGTAAGTTCTCGTTTAATCTTACTATTAATAGGACTCTCCTGTTGAAGGGTTTTTGGCCATATAGGACATAGAATGTAGAACGTAGAAGAGTGCAGCGCAGGAGCAGGCCCTTTGGCCCACAATGTCTGTGCCAAACATAATGTCAGGATAAACAAGTCTCCTCTGCCGGCAAATAATCTATACCCCGCCTTTCCATGCTTATGCACCTATCTTAAAGCCTCAGAAATGCCACTATCGTATCTGCCTTCACCACCACTCGTGATAGCATGTTCCAGACACCTGTCAACTTCTCTGTAAAACAAAATCCTGATATGCGCATCTCCTTTAAACTTTGCCCCTCTCACCTTAAAGCTATGCCCCATATTGGCCCCTACTTTAAAAAAATGATGATTTATGGTTCAGTAATGTTTATAATATTTTAAACTGATTTATAATAGCATAACTTTCAATTGACTGTAAATGGTACTGCAGAAGATATATGTGCAAGTGCATTTTCAAAAGTATTATGGTGAACAACTAAACTAATTTCATTTGGATTATTCAAAATCTGTGATGTTACCAGAAACTGCTGGAAATACTCAGCAGGCTGGGCAGCATTTTTGGAGAAAGAACAATGATCTTCTCTCAGAACTCATTTGTGGTTCCATACATATTACCCATCCTCCACTGTCATTATTTATGTTTCAGCCTCAGCAGAAAATATTTGCACCGTATGCACTGATTTTTTTTGTCAAACTAGACTGATGGTGATGGCAAGTAAATCAATCTTGAGAAAAGGCCCCTCACTAGAGCCTGGTATTTTAGTTTATTTTCTTAAGTTGCACCAGGGAATTGCAAGAGTTTCTCAAAACCCCAATCAAAATTTGCTTTCATAAGAATAGTTTAGATGATGCATCTGATGAACTGTATGATTTGGCAGCCAGGCTGATTCTAGAATACGTTTTCCTCTGTCGTTCTCATTTACCTAAATTGTGTCATTGTGGCTTAGTTTTCAGGCGTTCAGCTGTGTGTTGTACATTTAGCCCACAGACTTATGTGTGCAGCACAAAGCTTAACAAGCAGGAGATTGTTCAGCTGCGTAAATTTTGTCCAGAGGTGGCTGAATACTAAAGATGTTGTTTAAACACTCTGTACTTTGTGTCTAAATCCTTTTGGGATTTAGTGGTCAGACTTTATGGAGCTTGAGGTAGAAGGGCTGCAGTTAGCAACCCGAATAGTTGGTAGCCATAATTAAGGTTAGTGTGTAGTTCCCGTTACTGCAGTCCCCCAATGAGTAAAGGACAATCCTAGCAACACCCCTCCCACAAGTACCTGTACATTTTCACAGAATTCTGCAGCTCTTGGCTTCAAAGACACAGAGCAGAGCGAACAGCTGCTTTGGTAACTGCTTGTACAGTTTATTATTTTTCAGAAGATAACAAAAAAGTAGTCAACTGATCCATCGCCAGTGCGACAAAATGTTGAATTCTTGTAACATTTTATAGACATTATTCAGACTGGTAAACTTGCAAACTATAACTATTATAAATGAAAAAAAAAAATGAAAGGTAGGTAGGGCTTAAAATTAGATTAGAGGGAAATATTGGTACTTTTTGAGTTTATTTATTTCTCCAGACGAACTGCTCACAAGGTTGAAGGAGCAATGGAGATAACAGATATTTAATGAGGTGAGAGGCAAAGCTGTTTAACCACAGGAGTAAACTGAAATCAGATGATTCAGGAAAGTAGTAGTGCAGGCATGAGCGCATCCATCTCTTTGGTTTGATAATGTAAAAAGTGAAAGGGGAAAATTGAAAGCAGAAGGAGCTTAGAACATGTTGGGTACAGTAAGAAATAAAGAATGAAGATAGAACAACTGGAGATGGGAAACAGCTGGCCCAAATTGAGATACGAATTTAGCAGAAATAGGAATAATGTGAAAATAGAGACAGAAAGCAAGTAAGGAGGGAAAAAAACAGTTCTGGGGAAAATACGCTGTCTTCCTTGTTTTTGGTCACGTGGAGACGGTAGTTGGGAAAGGTAGATTATTGCATTGGTCCTGATGCCTGGCTGCATAGATCCCACTTAGCATGTTATTTGATATATCAGTACCACTGTATGGCAAAATTCGGCTCTAACTCCATCAACAAATTTGCAGACACCATTGTGGCGGGCAGAAACACAAACAATGATACAGAAAAGCGATGAAATTGCAGGTAGTTATAGATGTTGGCCAGTCCATCACAGAGACCAGACTTCCCACCATTGAGTCCACCTACACGTCATGCTGCCTCAGAAAGGCAGTCAACATAATCAGTCTTATCCCACTGTGATCATTACTACTTCTCCCTGTTCCCGTCCGGTACAAGGTACAGACGCTTGAAAGCACGCGTCACTGGACTCGGGAATAGCTTTTTCCTCCCTCTGTTATCAGGTTTCTGAATGATCCTTCCATAAGCTATAACTCCCTGCAATTTATTGTGCTTTGGTGCAGATCTGTTCCCAAACTGAACCATAATGCAACTTGACAGTATGCTCTTGATGGTGCATCTGTTGAAGTTTGTAAGAATCACTAGAGGCATGCAGAATTTTCTCAGTCTCCTCAGGAAGTTGAGGCATGTGTGTGCCTTCTTGGCTGACGCGTGAATGTGGTTGGTCCTCAATAGGTAATTGGTAATACTAATCTAATCTATTATGAGCACTGTTCTCACAGTACGGCAATAGGATGCAGGCCTTGATCATGTCATTTGTACTATGGAACCATTATCCCGTTGACCATTTTTCCCATTTGTACAAATCTGATCTGCCCACTCCATATAGACACACAATGCTGGAGTAACTCAGTGGGACAGGCAGCAACTCTGGATAGAAGGAATGGGTGACGTTTTGGGTCAAGACCCGTCTTCAGTCTGAAGAAGGGTCTCGACCCGAAACATCTCCCATTCCTTCTATCCAGAGATGCTGCCAGTCCCGCTGTTACTCCAGCATTTTGTGTCTATCTTTGGTTTAAATCAGCATCTGCAGTTCCTTCCTACACATTTTGTCTGCCCACGTTAGGTCCACTTTTTGTTTGTTTGCCTTGCCTATTTAAGAGGTTGTCTCAATGTCTCCTGGTTGCAATGTAGGCCAGTACTTAGGACCTTTTGGAATTGTATCGTTTTTTTTTGCTTAAACGGAATCTTTCTTAGTTTTATGTACCTTTTTCCTTCAAGCAATATCAATGCTTGCCTTGTATGGTCACTCACTAGTTCTAGGAAAGGATAGCAAACATACTTGTGTACTACGTCAGGAATTATCAGAGCACAGAGTTACAACATAATGTATGAATCATTGACTTGTCTTTTCTGTGTATGAACGGTAACATCACAAGTTGTGTTAAGTGAAAAGTACAGAAATGGTTAGGCTTACTGGAAAAGTGGCTGTACAACATTTTGTTCTGTAAGATCATTGAGGATCCATTAATTAGTATTTAGTGGAACTGATACTGTGCCAGGTGAAGCATAGTGCCCCTTAGGAGTTTGGATTGGCAAATATGAATTATTTTAGGAGTCACCACATATTAAAAGTATATTTGCTATTGGAACTTTAACACCCGTTTAATTTTTTTGAAGTAATTTTTTAACAAGCTAATGCATTAGCTGTAAAAAAAAAGTAAATATTTTGGAATATTTCAATCCTAACTTAGCAGGCTGTTTTTACTGTAAGAATCCTTTTCATAATATGTAAAGGTAAATGTAATGAATGGGGAGTCTCATACATCCTGTTCCTTTCAGTGAGTGCTGACATTTATATCTGCTTACTATTTGGAAGATGCAAATAGTTTTTAACTGTCTTCCGCCATGTTGCATGATCTTGTGTACGTACCAAAAATTATGAAGATATACATTCATTGAAACATAGAAAATAGGTGCTGGAATAGGCCATTCGGTCCTTCGAGCCTGCACTGCCATTCAATATGATCATGGCTGATCATCTAACTCAGTATCCTGTACCTGCCTTCTCTCCATACCCCCTGATCCCTTTAGCCACAAGGGCCACATCTAACTCCCTCTTAAATATAGCCAATGAACTGGCCTCAACTACCTTCTGTGGCAGAGAATTCCACAGATTCACCACTCTCTGTGTGAAAAATGATTTTCTCATCTCGCTCCTTATCCTTAAATAATTCATATTGTTAATGTAAGGGAAAGCATGGACGGAAATGTTTTACACATTTTGTCAATTTATGTATAGTCATTACAATTTTTTTCAGGTTAGGTGAGGGGGGGGGGGGGGGATTCCCCCCGCCATGGGAACCATGTAATCCCGTGCTACCTGCTCCATGGTCGGATAGTTGGCGACTAAACTGTCTCCCCCACCTGGTTTGCCTGGTGAGGAGGGGGCTGTGGACCCTCAGCAGCTCAGCAGGACCAAAACCATGACCTGTCAAAAGGCGGATAGCTCCTAGCGAGCCAACGGCCAACCACACTTCAGTAGAAGTTGCGATCATTGTCGTACACAGCATTGTAAGGCACCGTGCCCCTTGATGTTTTCAACGATGATGATGATTACAAGGGCCTGAATGCTCATTAATCCCTTATAATGCTTTACATCCTCATGAGAGATTATTTTAAATGAAGTTCCCTTGTGTTTCAAATATTACAGGCAATCTTCTTTAGTAATAAATATCTTGATAATAAAATGGGGAAATATAATCAACAACTTAATCCACAACTGAGATTTCCTGTTAGATTCAAGAAACAGTGGATGCAGGTTTACAAAAAAAAGACACAGTTCTGGAGTATCTCATTTGGGTCAGGCAGCATTGCTGCTGGATGGGCGATGTTTTGGGTCGGGACTCGAAACGTCACCTATTCATGGTCTCCAGAGATGCTGCCTGATCCGCTGAGCTACTCCAGCAATTTGAGAGAATATCTGGCTGATACAAGGTATGTTTTCCATCACCTGCTTATGATTGCAAATGACAATTGAGTTTTTCAAGACAACAGTTATCGGCAAAATGTATCTTGTTCACATTTCTGTGAATCAATTGAGTTGGATCTTCAACAGGTTTCCTAAAAAGTAATGTCGAAGTCAGGGTCATAAGAATGCCTGATTGTGAAGCCATCTGAGTGGTTAGTTTTCTGACTTCCCTTGTGGAATTATATCCTTTAGACTTCATCAAGCTCATTTTCATCTCCCCAACACAATATTCCATCTGCTCTGCAAGCTATGCACATCCATGAAAGACAAACTTAAGATGGTTACATTTCCACTCTTTCATCATTTTAGAATGTCGAGGGCTATAAATTTAAAATCAGTGATTTATGGTGCGGATCAAAGTCTATTTTAACATATCTGGGTCTTCAAAACTGATCGTTACACTTGAGTAATGTTCACCTGTAACTCAAGGAGTGGATCTTTTGGTGTTAGTTGTGTTTACTCCAGCATTGGAAAACAGAATCGTTGGGGTTTATTGTCGAATACATAAACACAATGAAGTACAGGGGTAATGAAAATCCTGCTTGCATCATATGTATATCAACTCAAACAGCACACAATAAAAACATTGTATTTAAATTATACAAGATAGTGAAAAGAGAAAAACTGCCAAAACAAGACAATGCAAAGCACCATTAACAAATAATTCCATGGCAGTGCAAGAGGTGGTCCGTAGTGTTCTGCTATTGACGTAGGATTAAGTCAGGCAGGATGTATAGGAGGCACAAGAGACTGCAAATGCTAGCATCTTGATGAAAAAAGTAAACCGCTGGAGGAACTCAGTGCGTCATGCAACATCTGTGGACGGAAATGGGCAGGCGATGCTTCGGATTGGGACCCTTCTTCAGAATGATGTAGCAGAGGCAGGTTTGCTGGTGGAGAGAATGAGTGGGGCAAGTGGTTGTACAGGTTGGAGGGAAGTAGCTGTTCCTCAATCTGCCTGACGGTAGCAGCAAGAAGAGGGCATGACTGACTGTTTTCTTATAAATTGGATAAAATAATCAAACATTCAGTCCAGGGATGGCATATTCCCTGAGTGCACTCATATGACTAATTTGCATCATTGGACTGATTCTAATTGTGGCTACCTTCTTGCAGCGAAATACAAACTAAAATTGGCAAACAATGTACCAGACCTAATTATATTTCTGGGTGTAATCATGCATCATTTGTGGAAAGTGAGATTACTGTGTATGTAACATGGAATGGGATCTATTGATGCCAGTCACTGAACCTGTAATTAGTAGCAGGGAATATTTGAGTTGGACATGGGGTAAATTGGGTTGGAGATGGAGTAGCACAATCCAATGGAAAGGGCACTGCACCTCAACCCTCATTAAACCTTGTAAGTACAAGTCAGTGTCATAACAGTCAGCAGCAATACCACTTATAATTGAACTGCCCATATAACTAACCCAAAATGCATCCATCACATGTGGCCATGTCAGACAAACGATGGAGCTGAAATATGTACAGGGATAATAGGACATATATTCATAATTACTATGTATTAATGAGGCATCTTAAAGGAGCAAAATTTCCCAGTAAGATTTGGGAGGGGAATTTCAATGCTGATGGTCTTGGAAGCCGAGAGCATGGGTTGAGTTATTTAAGTCAAGGGATGCTCACGGGGCCCAGAATTGGAGGAGTGCAGATATCCTGGCAGTCTTATCAAGCATAATGTGATTCAATACACAGAGAGGCACAAAGCCATGAAAGCATTTGGAAACGAGAATTTTAAAATTAAACAATTATTTAATTGGGCACCAGTGATATTGGGGAACGATACCTTGGAGTATTCCAGAACAAATAAATGTAACTCTCATTAACATCTTGTTTATAATAGTATTGTTCCAACTTTTCCCAGACTCTGACAACTGCTCTGATGTCAAGTAGTTAAAGTGGCTGAAATCGAGTTCCCAAATTTTTCATCTTACAGTTATGTCCCAAAGTGAATGCAGTCCTCTTGCAGATATCCTAATCGATTTCTGCTTAAAATGGTCAAGATCAGAGATATCGCGGCAGAATTCATGCGCTGCAATGGTTACACTGGCGGAGTGCAATTACAAGTATTGGGCTCTTTTGTCTTGACTTGCTGTCACAATAAACATTGCCTTCTTGAGTTTTGCAGTTGAGCACTACGCCTTGTGGATGAATCAATTTAGTGCAGTTAATTTCTCCCCATCTCTAGGGTACTGCCATTTCATCTACTTGGCGCCAGACATTGAGGGAATAATATATCATTGTAACCAGCTTGAAATTCCCACTGTAAAATAAAACCTTGCCTGCAACACAGTCTTGTCACATATTGTTGCTTAGAAGTGTAATTACATAACTCTGCTTTGTTTCCAGCGATATGTGAATGTAAATAACTCTTTTTCCAATGTAAAGTGTGATACCAACTAATTGTGGGAATTTTGTATTACTCAGGCAATTTTCATTCATAAATACTCTTGCACTTCAGATGCAATTTTATCATTAGGATGGCATCATACTCATTTTGGATCTTTGGATAAAGACATCATGGAAGCAATTAACATTGGTCACTCCGAGGCACCCGAGTCTTCCCATCACACAAAGTTAGATGTAGAACTTAGGGTGACACGATGGTGCAGCAGTAGAGTTGCTGCCTTACAGCACCAGAGACCCAGGTTTGGTCCTGACTATGGGTGCTGTCTGTATGGAGTTTGTATGTTCTCCCCGTGACCTGTGTGGGTTTCATCCTGGAGCTCTGGTTTCTTCCCACATTCCAAAGACATACATGTTTGTAGGCTAATTGGCTTGGTAACATTGTAAATTGTTCCTTGCATGTGTTGGATAGTATTAGAATGCAAGGATTGCTGGTCGGCACGTACTCAGTGGGCCGAAGGTCCTGTTTCCACGCTGTACCTGGAAACGAACTTAATTTGCACACGTCAAGCTTCAACACAGCACCAGTCTTCATCATAGCAGATTCCAGATCTCCATTCTGGAGCATTTGACTCCTAGGTCGGCCAGATCCCAATCTCTCAACCCATTGAGTATTTGAGATTCCCAATAGATAAGTAACAACACTCGCATCAACCTCAACCTCAGCATAAGCCCCTCTCTGTTCTTTCTGGCCATTCACAATACTGGCACTCTGTTCAGTTTCCCTCCCTCCTCCAACATTCTGACCTTTATGCATGGATCCTGATCCATCTCCCCATCCTCACAGCCATCACAGCTTAGGACCTAATCCTGGCCCCTGCAGAGGCCCTGTTTGGGTTCTGGAGTACCAGCCACCCCGAGCTCCCCCCAGACCCTGCATCAAATCAGTTTACTAGGCGGCACAATTTCAATTAAGGAAAGGCATAATTAATACAGATATAAATAATAATAATATAAAGGACTCTGAAGAAGAGTCCTGACCTGAACTGTAGCCTGTACATTCCCTCCACAGATGCTGCCTGATGGTTACTCCTCTGCTTTGTGCTTTGTTCAAGGTATAATGATCGTTTATTTTATGTTTGAACTGAAGTTTGCAGTGGGGCTGGAGCCATTAGCCAAAGCATTCAAATTCAGATATCTCTCCTGAGAATATGTTAAACTATTCTTTAAAGGCATACTGCGGCATTCCCACCAAATCTAGTACCAAAAATATTGTTACATCATTAGCAAAAGAGGTACCCAAAATATTGGGGGATAATAGTTTGAGGATAAATTATTAGGCATTGCCATTTCATGACTATATTGTTGCTTTATCAATTTTAGTCTCAATTGGAGAATTCCATATTGGGTTAAGCAGAATGTATTTTTCGATGTATTTGTCCAGACTATGGGAGTCAATTCTTGACCCAAAAAAAATGCTGGACTGTGTACTCATATGTAAGCTATTACACACTTAATGTGTCACCTTAAAGAAACTTTTAGCTTTAGCTGTAAGATTCTCAAGATTCCAGCCTAACCTTATGTGGTGTTACTGGATATTCCTTCTGTACATCTGTCTAATTGCTGGATACTTGGCAGTCTCCTGAACTGCACGCTGATGCAGCTTGCTTCATTTTCAGTGGCGTACTCAGTTCTTTGTTTTCTTTCATCAGAAAATTGGGCATATTTTCTAAACCATAAATAAGTAACCCATGGAGTTGTTAAATGTTGCTGATGCCTTGTTGTGGTATAGCTTTTTGGCAAATCAACACTCTGGTATTTTACCCAGATAATCACACGTGTGAACGTTAATGCACGTGTCAGGAGCCAGTGTAACATTGGGATGAAACACTCTGGCTCCTTTCTTCTGTATTCTCTTGTCCATCTCAACCTCCCAACCTTCCTGCACATTCAATAGTTTTTTAATGGTTCGATGGTTTCTTTATTATCACATATACCAAGGTGCAGTGAAATACGTTTTTGCAGAGAACTCAGCAAGACTATCTTTTAAGGACCTCACTTTGGTCAGTATATCGAATCTTGCACTATATTTTCCCTTGTATAAACAGAGGCTTCACTAATTGTGATGTTCCTTACTCGGTGTAGCACAGACAGGACCTTACTTGCTTAAGAAGCTTATCTACTCAATGTTTACTTAACTGTGTCATCAGGAGAGCCCGATCATATTATGTTGAATCCAAAAAAAAGATGGTAACTGTTGGAAGAAAATATACATAATTTTTTTTAAATTCTTAACATCTCAAATTTAACATCAGATCAGGGGACAGCCATTCAGCCCATCTTGCCAGTACAGACACAGGTCCTTATTTCTGGCTTGAAATTGTGTGCAGTTTAATTGTTGATTTTCTTGGCAGGGACCCTCTGCTGTTGGCACATTCTGTCAAATTCTGGGCAATTGCGCAAAGCACATGCCCAAATTTCACATCTGCATTTACAGCATTCAAAGTAATTGGCAGTTCATGGAATAGAAAAATGACTCCAAATTAAGCTGAAGTCAGTCCTGAAAGAGTGCTACATTAAATTCTGGATGAGATGTGGACTGAGTCACCCTTTAGTCCTTCTGTTAAGTGGTCATTCATCTGTCAGTATTATTGGCCAGGAATTTAACCACAAAGGCAGTCGTCCCTGACTATAGCTCATAGCCAAGCATGGTGCTATTCTCACCTGATGTTCACGCAGTAAGTTATTGTGTATTTTGGAAGGTTTAATGGGTAAATCTGAACAAAGCAGTTTGCACAGCTGGAAATAACATTATATAAATTTGCAGGAGCTACTGTAACTCAATTAAGGAACTTCATTTTCTATTCCTTCAAGAAAAATTGTTTATGCTGGCAAATCAGCAAAAAATGCCCATTCGTTATTGCCCTTAAGAAAATGGTGGCATGACCTTGAACCATTGTGGCCATTCCGGTGAAGATACTTCCAAGATTATGATGCATAGAGAGTTGCAGGGTTTATCCCAAGCAATGATGAAAGAACACTGATATATCGTATGTACACAAAAGGCTGGAGAAACTCAGCGGGTGCAGCAGAATCTAAGGAGCGAAGGAGATAGGCGACGTTTCGGGTCGAGAACCTTTTTCAGACTGGTCAGGGATCAGGGAAACGAGAGATATAGACGGTGATGTGGAGAGATAAAGAACAATGAATGAAAGATATGCAAAAAAATATCAATGATAAAGGGAACAATCCATTGTAAGCTGTTTGTGGTGTGAAAATGAGAAGCTGGTGCGACTAGGGTGGGGGAGGAAGATAGAGAGAGAGGGAATACCAGGGCCCGAGGGCTGAGGAAGAGGTGGGAAGGGGAGGAGACAGCAAGGGTTAACAGAATTGAGAAAATTCAATGTTCAAAATTCAAAATCGTATGATGACATTTAGGAGGGGAACTGCAGCTGGTGGATCTCCTCTATCTTTGTTCTTGGTAAAGATTGTGCTTTTGGGAGGTACTGTTAGAATATCATAGATGAGTGATGGCAGCGCATTTTGAAGAAAGCCAAGGTGCACTGGCGATGGAGTGAATGAATGTTCAGAGTGTTGTAAAAGGATACTTAGTAATGGATGGTGGTGTGCTTCCGTGAGTGTTGTTGCAGATGTAGTTATCCAAGCAAATGAAGAGTGTTGCATCACACTCCTGGCATGTGGCAGGCAAATAGTGGAACAGCTTTGGATATCAGGTGAGTCACTTGGGGCAGGATACCTAGCGTCTGATTTATTGTCGCCGTGGCATTGGTGCATCTCGACAGGTTGAGTTTCTGACCCCAAGATCGAGGACGTCTGTACCATTGAGTGTCAAAGGTGCAGATTATACGTCGCCTATCTCCTTCGCTCCTTAGATGCTGCTGCACCCGCTGAGTTTCTCCAGCTTTTTGTGTAACCCGTGCAGATTATAATGTCTGTTGTTGAAAATAGCCAGTACCTGATACTTGTACATCATGAACATTTATTACCATTTATCAACCCATGCCCAAATCTATACTAGACCTTACTATGCGGACCCATTAATATTATATTACGTAAATATCTTCAAACAATCTCTCTTCTGCCTCTGATGCTAAAGCAGCTGAAAGTAGTTGAGCCGAAGAAAGAGTCCTGAAGAATATTTGCAATGATGTCCTGGTGCTGGGATAATTGATTCTACAAGATCAATTGCCTTCCTTTGATCATTTATGACATGTCTAGATTCCTATCAAGATGAATTGGGTTCATTACCCAGATTCTGTAATGGTCGTCCTTGCTCATCCACTCATAATTGAACAAGATGCAGGGCCCCAAACAAACTTGCCTTATGGACTTGGGGGGCATTCACCAAGATGTGGTAAGGGCTGGGATTGTGTTGTAGTGAGATCTTATCACCCAAATTATCTGACACCATTTACACCTAACCTATCCTCCTTTCAAAGCTTTATCTCCTGTCATTGGCATTCTTGACAATACTTTTTTTTTTAAAGGCACAACGTGCTAAAGACATTTTAGAAAGGTATTTAGGGTACACAAAAAGCTGGAGAAACTCAGCGGGTGCAGCAGCATCTAAGGAGCGAGAGAGACAGGCGACGTTTCGGGTCGAGACCGTTCTTCAGACTGGTCAGGGATCAGGGAAACGAGAGATATAGACGGTGATGTGGAGAGATAAGGAACAATGAATGAAAGATATGCAAAAAAAGTATCGATGATAAAGGAACAAGCCATTGTAAGCTGTTTGTGGTGTGAAAATGAGAAGCTGGTGCGACTGGGGTGGGGGAGGGAGATAGAGATAGAGGGAATGCCAGGGCCCGAGGGCTGAGGGAGAGGTGGGAAGGGGAGGAGATAGCAAGGGTTAACAGAATTGAGAAAATTCAATATTCAAGCCCAAAGGATGCAGACTCCCCAAGCGGAATATGAGGTGCTGTTCCTCCAGCTTGCGGTGTTGCTCACTCTGGCCGTGGAGGAGGCCCAGGACCGAGAGGTCGGATGTGGAATGGGAGGGGGAGTTGAAGTGCTGAGCCACCGGGAGGTTGGGTTGGTTAGAAAGGTATTTACTTTGAATCATGTGAATTTCCTTAAATGCCTTCCCATTGCTTTGAATTAATTGATCTTCCTTCAAGTAATGCATTCTATTCCTCCTGTAAATAATTTCTCAGTCAAGTAAAGTTGCCTTTAGTCGAGTTTACATCTCTTTACTCCCACTTTCTCATTGTCGTTGACCTTTTTCATGGTTATGCTCCATATTGCTGAATTATGATCATGATTACAAAAGTACTCTCCCGTGATACACTCAGGATTGCATGATATCGACTGAAGGCAGGATTTGGCTTCACTGGAATTACCAGCTGCGCAAAAAGAAAATAATTTGTCATGCTCAAGTTGTCATGCTCTTCTCGCCTTTAACAATACATAAACCTCCATTCTTATATATTCTTATATAAATGTGTGTGGGGGGGGGGGGGGGGGGGGGGGGGGTACACAATTCTGATACATTACTGTTTTGCACAGTTACTACATCACATATGTTCTTCAGAGCTGGCTGCAGAGGTTGAGTGCATTGACTGAGAGCTTCCAAAAGCCCACTGATTCTGGGAAGGTCCCAACAAAATTAAATTAGCTCAGGAGATTGGAAGTAATTCGTAGAATTAATAAAGAGTCAGCTAAGCAACAGAAAACACAGGGTCGCGATAAGTGGGTAACTTTCAGTTTTGCCAGCTAATATTAGGGGTTTGTAACAGCACTGGGACCTTAACTTGCTTCCAGTCTGCAATAAAGACAATACAATACGGTTTTATTCATCGCATTGCACATAAAGTGCAAGTGAAATGAATTTGCCAGCAGCGGTACAATGATAAAGAACACAAAATGCACAATAAAAATTTAACACAAACATCCACCACAGCGTTCATCCACCACAGCGTTCATCACTGTGGTCGAAGGCACAAAATTTGGCCAGTCCTCCTCCATTTTCCCCCGTGGTCGGGACCCCAACCCTCCGCAGCCGTCTCTGCGGGCGTCCAGATGAGTAGACAAGGTTAAAGTCCAGGTAAGTCCTGAATTGATGCTTCCCTATCGGAGACCGCGGCTTCAGGCTGGTGTAGGCCGCAGGCCGGCGGTCGAAGATTTAAAGTTCCCTACCGGAGACCGCGCCGCAGCCAGAAGTACCGCAGGGCCGGCGGTCAGAGCTCCCCTCCAGGGGTGATGGTAAGCCCACGCCAGGCCCGCGGTAGAAGTAGGCCGCGAGCCGGCAGTGGTGGCATCTTCTTCCTCTGGGTCCCCCACGAGGGATCCCGGGCTGCGGATTCCGCGCCAGCTTCAGGCTGCCAGCTGCTATGGGCCAGCGAAACAGAAGCCTCAGGCACGACTCCAGGAAAAGCCGCCCAATCCTCGATGTTAAGCCACGGGGGAGATGACCTGGAAAAAGTCGTCTCTCCGTGGACGAGGCGACCAAAACGGTTTCCCCTATACCCTCCCACACCACCCCCCACACAAAACACACAAAGAAACATTAAAAACATTCTTTAAAACATACTAAAAAAAAAGTAGAAAAAACGGACACGCTGCTGGCTTGCAGGGCCCCCACCGCCCCGACTGAAGTAAACACAAGTATTGTAAACCAATTAGGTAATAGGTAAAATAGGTGGAGATTGAGGAGTGGACACAGTCTGCAAAAGTACATTTAAAAGACCTCCAAAAACAAAGTTTTAGACTAAAAATAACAAAATGGATGAAAGGACATACAGCTGTTGGCGAGGCAGCCACACTCGATGGCGCCACCCCTTTTTGTGTTGTCAGTGACTGTGGCACAGCCTGTGATGTTGCTGCAAGCAAGATTTTCATTGTACCTTTTCTTCATCATACTTGTGCGTGCAGCAAGAACCTTGACGAAGGAATACAGCAAATGGGAGGGTTCGATTGTACATTATCCATAATATTGGCCTTTCATTTGAATTACTTGCAAAATAATTACAAAGGCAGATATGGGAGATTGATTTGGGAACAAACTGTTGGAAATACTAGAACAAGGAACTGCAGATACTGGTTTAGAAGAGAAGACACAAAGTGCTGGAGTAACTCAGTGGGTCAGGCAGCAATTCTGGAGAATGTATATATGCGGCGTTAGATAGTAAGAGTCCCGGCCCAAAACATCACCTTTCACCTATCCAGAGATGCTGCCTGACCTTCAGAGCAAGAATATATGGCCTTTGATTTGTGTTAAATTTGGATATATGTTGGGGTTGCAAAGATAACTTGAATCCATGTGCTGGGAAAGAACAAATTCCAATAGAATCAACTGCGTCTTTCTGGAAAATATACGAGTAGATATCAGAAAATGGTCCCAGAGTTTCATTATTTACTAGTGATCACCATTCAAACATGAACAGTTGGCATCTGTGCCTGTGGGACTACCCCAACAGCGGTTTGAGCTGTCAAGCAAATGGATTAGCTGCATTATGTTTAAGAGAGAAGGTAAATACATTGGTTCTTGGCCCATAGAGTATTTATCTTTTAGAGAGCCAATGGTTGAAATCCCATGGTTATCTTTTGCTTTTCTGTAATACAGTGCAAGTAATTCTGTCAGTGAGGGACTTTTTAATCACATGTGGAGAAACATGGGTAAAAAATACTGAAGTCAATCTCAATGTGTTTTACCTTCCAATAAATCACTGAATTGCACCAGTGTCAATAACATTGAACAACATATGTCAAGTCAAGTTTATTGTTACATGCACGTGAATGGTGAGGTCCAGATGCAGTGAAAAGCTTGCCTATGACAACATCGCGGGCATATAGGCTTAGACCACACATTGGACATTGAAGTGTATTCCTGTCCCGTCGTCATTGCTGGATCTCATATCCCGGAACTTCCAACCCAACAATGCTGCGGAAGAACCTTCACCTGTGGGAGTACTACGGCGATTCAAGAAGGCAGCCGATCACCATCTCCTTTTGGGCTATTAAGGATGAGCACTAAATGCTGGCCTTGTCAGTCATGACTATTTTTGCAAAAATATTTTTAATCAAAACTTTGAAAATCCGGGTTCTCAATTGTGGATTAATCAGCACCACCATGTCCACAGGTGATTCCAAGTCCTAGTCTGGTAATGTTCAGGGGAATTATTTCTGTTATCATAGGCTAGCACAACCTTCAAAAGTAATATGCTGGCATCGGCCTTCTCCAAGAGGATGGAAAATCTTTTTGAGTGAATAAGGAAAATCCAAATTCTTGCCTCAAAGAAAAATCATGAATCCTTTCTTTGAGTTTAGACACTTTCCTGGTCTGTGAATATTGCCAACATGGCCTATTTCTACTCATTTTGGGGCTGTGATCATCAGTTCTGTCTACTGCTGTCAATATCCAAACATAGCTTTATTTTGTTATTTTATTCATGCTACATAATAATATAATATCTTTTCAGTGAACACACTGAGTTAAAGAGAGCAGGAAATAGGCAAGCACCCTGGATCCAGTCCCATCTTACCCACATTCCTGATCCTGAGTGTTCCGGACCTTGGCTCCAGCTGCACACAAGACCCATAGTCCAGACTCCAGTCCTGGCCACACCCTGAACTCTTGGCTCTGGCCACATAAAGTTTATCGTATTGTATAACCCCTTGAATTCCGGACCGCTACCTCATGTGCCAGACTAATGAGTGAGGCAGATGCTGTGCCATCAGACGTTCCAAACACTGTGATGCCAGAAGATCTGAGTTTTACTGTATGCAGAAACATTGCTCTCTGACTCCAGTCACTCCCTCTTCTGCCCTTTTCCATCAGGCAAGAGGTACAGAAGTGTGAAAATGCACACCTCCAGATTCAGGGACAGTTTATTCCCAGTTGTTTGTTATCAGGCGACTGAACCATCCTATCACAACGAGAGAGCGGTCCTGAACTACTTTCTACCTCATGGGGAACCCTCGGACTATCTTTAATCGGACTTTACTGGACTTGCATTAACATTAACTTCCTTCATCGTGTATCTGTACACTATGGATGGCTTGATTATAATTGTTTAGTCTTTCTGCTGACTGGTTGCAACGCAGTAAAAAGCTGCTCACTGTACCTCAGTACACGTGACAATAAACTAAACTGAATACCAGAAGATAGCTGGCAGCCCATAAATGTTTTGAAATATAACTATATGTGAATTAGTAGAATTTAGTTTTAGAGAGACAGTGTAGAAACAGGCCCTTTGGCCCACCGAGTCTGTACCGACCTGCGATTCCCGCACATTAACACTATCCTACACACACTGGAGACAATTTAGACTTATACCAACTCAATTAATCTACAAACCTGTACGTCTTTGGAGTATGAGAGGAAACCAAAGATCTCGGAGAAACCCACGCGGTCACGGGAAGAACGTACAAACTCCGCAACCGTGGTTGCGAGCGAACCCGTGTCTCAAGCTCCGTAAGGCAGCAACTCTACTGCTGCACCACCCTGCCGCCCTGAAGTTACTGTTAATTTAATTTTACCTGATTTTCCAAGGAGGCATTGAGTTTTGTTTTACTTTTGTCACAACAAAGTTTAATTATTTTTCCTTTCTTAAACTGACACCTTTCAGAATGAATATCCCTAACTAGAACTAACCTTAGGCGTTATCCCTTTGTGCGATGAATGCATAGTACATCCAAGATGTCATTGAATAAATTCAGATCTTGTTGAAATTGTTGGGCAACTGCACAGACCACAACTGCATCGCCACTCGTGCACATAAATGAAAGCTCATAAATGGTTAAAGTTTATTATTACAGCTGTGCAGGGATTGCCAAGTTTCCTCAATTCCCAGTAACACAATCGTGTTGCAAGATATCAAAATCATGCACATCTCGATAGCAGTTGGCACGGTTGATGGAACAAAAATCTATTTCCTTACAGTGTAAAAAAAGTTAGAGAAATTTGGCCTTTTGTTATCAATGATAAATATAGAATATACAAAATGGGATATTACAGTGATGATTTCCAAAATTCAAATTCCCTAATATATACACAAAATACTACAACCCTTTTAAAATGAGTGTTTATAGATGTACTATCTAATGCTTCCATTAATCCAAAATCTCACTAAATGGATATTCCAGACGTATATGGTAACTAAGAATTATGAGCATGTGTCTTGTACTTACAGTTAAAGAAAGTTTCCTGTCTGACACCGATGCAGATGTGGTCGAGAAACTTCCTTTCCCAGAATAGGTCTCTGTTCTTTGCCTCGTCATTGCAAGCTCTCTTTGAACCACATATGAACCAGACTTTTCCCAGAGAGAATTATGCAAAATTGCTACAGTGGAAGAGCTCATTGTCTAACACTGTCTATTCAAAACAATGAACTGAAGATCATGGGGCGCCTAAAGTGGTCGCAACTTAAATTAAAGTTTGCCATCAGAGTCCATTATGAACGTTTAACGTCAGTTCCAATAACATATACAGTTGATTCTGATTATCATATAAAGGAACCGAGCATATTTGAAATCATCCATAAAAATCATGATTGATAGAAATTATGCAAACATTCTGAAATGGTAATACATCCATGAATTTAAAAAAAACAACCTTTGAAAATGGATTAATTTATTAAACCACTATAGGAACTGCCATCACATTCTGGAGAAGATCCATTTTGGATGCCAATCATTGAAATTCAAAGTGCATAGGAAACCAATTCAACATTTCGAAAATATAAAGATAAATACCAGAAATACACAGGATATCAGAATTTCTATATTTTCTTTATTGTTCCGCTCCACAAAATGAAACCAGACACTGAGCTCCAATATGAATCATTTTCTGAACTTGCCTTAACCTCATTGCTCTTGCATCTGCAAACCAGAAAACACACAGATGATCTAATATTCCACATTACGTAAAATTATAAACCTCAAATTTATTATCAATGTCTCAGTCTGGTAAAAAACTTGTACAATGCACACTGCCATTTCAATGGTCAGACATCTTAATGACGATGGGAGTAGAAATTGTTTTATGATAAACACTCACTTTTTAATATTCAGGTGTCAGGTATTTCCAGCAAAGATTTGTTTTATGAAAGTAACCTCAAATGGTGAATTTTAATTCAAGTGTAAGTTTTTCATTGTATCTTGGTACTCATCACAATAATAAACCAATGCCAATTTTTAATATCTGTATAAACATAAATAAGGGCATTGTAATTGTAGGCTCATTAGCAGCAGCATCCTCTATGAAGGTTCAGTATTTCTTGTCATGGTGAGTACAACCATGCATTTGATTTATTTTTGCAATAATTTATTTGAACATCGTCTAGCCTTAAGATGTTGAACTGCACTTTGTTAAACATTATGTTTGAAAAAAGTAAGATGACATATTTGACGATTTTTTTAAAGGTTTTCAAAGCTTTTCACTGTATCTCGGTACACATAGACATAGAAACATAGAAACATAGAAATTAGATGCAGGAGTAGGCCATTCGGCCCTTCGAGCCTGCACCGCCATTCAATATGATCATGGCTGATCATCCAACTCAGTATCCCGTACCTGCCTTCTCTCCATACCCTCTGATCCCCTTAGCCACAAGGGCCACATCTAACTCCCTCTTAAATATAGCAACTCCCTCTTAAATAAACACGTGACATTATACTTAACTGAGGTGCATGCGTAGAATACTAGGCTGATATATAATCATTTTTTGAGCAATTCTCATGTAACTAGTATATTCATGCAGCTGGCACCCACCAACTCTTGATGGGAGCCGTGTGCTGACTATATTGTATCATATGCCTCTGTTTCCATTTGTAAAGAGCCTTCCAGCTGACCGAGACTAGCATTCCAGCCTCAAGATAGACTGAGAAGATAGCAATGGCTATCATCAGGAAGTTCAAACATTGTGGGACAGAGGGTATACTGGGACTAGGATTTTGGTCATTTCCTACCATATTTGGCATCCCACCATGCAGTTTCCGGTAATCTACATAGTTCATGAGTGAAATGCTTGTTGATTGGCCCTCTTTTTTTGGGACGTGCCCTTTAATAACTTGGTTGAGTCTCAGTTGTCAGCTAATTTTACTTGGCGTCTTTGAATCCACATTTCATGGCAACATACATCCACCGGAGTCTGAGCTAAATCTGAACCTGGCTTACTCACAGATGATTTGGTGTTATTCTGGCTGGAGGTCTGTGACCAGAGGAGTTCCACAAGGATCTGTACTGGGACCTCTGTTGTTTGTGACAAATATATAAACAAATTGGATATAAATGTATATGGGATAGTATGTTTGCAGTCAACACCTAAATTGGTGGAGTTGGATGCTGGCGATGCCAAAATTGGTTGGCCAGTGAGGAAGGCTGTCAAAGAATGCAGCAGGATAAATAAAGTTCTATCCTATCGTATATAGATCATCAACATGGCAAGACCCTTAACAGCATTGATGTACAGAGGGATCATGGGGTCCAAGTTTCTATCAATGAGATTCCACTGCTGGCCACATCTTCCCATCTCCACCCCTTTCTGCTTTCCGCAGAGACCGTTCCCCCCGCAACTCCCTGGTCAACTCGTCCCTTCCCACCCAAACCACCTCCTACCCAGGTACTTTCCCTTGCAACCGATGCAACACTTTTCCCTTTACCTCCCCCCTCGACTCCATCTAAGGACCCCGACAGTCTTTTCAGGTGAGGCAGAGGTTCACTTGCACATCCCCCAATCTCGTCTACTGTATCCGCTGTTCCAGGTGTCAACTCCTATACATCGGCCAGACCAAGCGCAGGCTCGGCGATCGTTTCGCTGAATACCTCCGCTGAGTCCGCCTTAACCTACCTGATCTACCGGTTGCTCAGCACTTTAACTCCCCCTCCTATTCCCAATCTGACCTTTCTGTTCTGGGTCTCCTCCATTGTCAGAGTGAGACCCAGCGCAAATTGGAGGAACAGCACCTCATATTTTGCTTGGGTAGCTTACACCCCAGTGGTATGAACATTGACTTCTCCACATAACCCTTGCTTTCCTTCTCTCTCCATCCCCTCCTCCTTCCCAGATCTCCCGCCAGTCTTACTGTCTCCGACTACATTCTATCTCTGTCCCGCCCACTCCCCTTGACATCAGTCTAAAGAAGGGTCTTGTCCCGAAAAGTCAGTCATTCCTTCTCTCTAGAGATGCTCCAGCATTTTGTGTCTACCTTTGATTTAAACCAACATCTGCAGATCTTTCCTACAAATATCCCCTTGCACATGGCAACACAAGTAGGTAAAGTGATTGATAGAACATGTTGTATGCTTGCTTTCATTGTTTGGGGCATTGAATATAGAGTCAGGACTTCATGATGCAGCTTTATGGGACTTTAGTTGGGTTACTTTTGGAGTATTGTGAGCCGTTCTGGTGGACCCATTCTAGGAATAATGTGGAGGCTTTGGAGAGGGTGCAGAACAGGTTTACCAGAAGGCTGCCTGGATTAGAGAGTATTAGTTATGAGACCGTGTTAGGCACATTGAGTGTGGGCTGAAAGGTCTGTTCGTATGCTGTACATGTTTATGTTCTGAATACCAAAGATGCTGGCATGGTGTGCGAACACGGAGCATTGCTGCCTGCAACCTTGTTTTGCAGCCTGAGTAAAATATGCTCTGTGTCTTTTCTATTCAGAAAATGCCAAGCTGGGATTTCTCATCCAACCATTGACAGAAAGTGGTTTCCTGATTCCCATTTGGTTTGTTCACCTCATTCACATCATCAGTTAGAGTTAAGGCCTGTCTAGCATTAGCTCCAGCTCCTGCTTCTCTGCAACAGGAGAGGAAATTGGGAACACAAGCTGACGGGTAAATTACACATAATGGATGCACAACACACAAGCAAAATACCATTTGAGAAATAGGAACTGGCAAAGTTGTCTAGTTTATGGAAAGAAGATAACCCAGGAGAGGGGAAGAAACAACTGAATCAGCATGCGTGAAACGATTTTTTTTTAAATCTCATGAGTTACGCCGTACGTAACTGGTTGTTTTTTCAGCTGGGGGAGAATTACTAATTTCCTCCCCTCTTTCCCTTGACAGCAGTGCCTCATATTGGGACACTATTGCATAAAAATTGGCCCTGCTCCAACATCTTCCCTGTGGGGGCATTCTTTATGTATGAGCTCAGTGATTAAAGTGGAGTTTATTAATCAGTCAGAGTTGGGAGGGGGAGGGTCCATTTACCTCATTAGCTTCATCGTGGCCCTTCATTTGTCAATCTTTGACTTGTCTTGCAAATTGGCATTTCTTTGCTGGTCGAGCCTATAATAAAAAATAGGGAAAATCTTAAGAGTATTTTAATTGCATTAAGGATTCAATCACAAGAAGGCTTGTGTTGCAATCCTGGTGTAATTGTCGAGATTTTCACAAAGTAATCTTTGAATAACTTCAGTGACTCTGCATTCCCTTGTTTGATGGGCCAATAGATGAGGCACAGCTATTCGCACTGTCTGTCTCCTGCCTAGACCACATGATTGATGAATTTGATGAAGAAAGTATTTTCTTCGTCTATTTAAACATTTTCCCCAGTGCAAATAAAAAATAAATACATCCAGTTATTGTAGGTGGCACAGGTTTGAGCAATCTCTGTCAATACTGATTCTGTTTAATTTTTAGCTTGTTGCAAATCACGCTACTGCTATAATAGATGTCTGGATATTTCATTGCTGCGAACTGCAAGTACTAGAATGTGTTCATGGGAACAATCAGCACTAAAAGGGGTCATTATAGCAACATATATAAATGTGTTATCAACAGCCTTGGTGTACCAGGATTCTGGCATGGACCAGTGCTTTCACTGCCATTGTGCTGGGAATTGCTGGAGGGCACAGCCCTCTGCTGGTATTATTGCAGTATTGAAATGGTTAAGGTGGTCTCATTCAAACCACAAAGTGCCGGAGGAGCTCAGCAGGTCAGGCGGCATCAGTGGGCAGAATGGACAGTCCAAACCCTTCTTCAAACTCAGCCTGAAGAAGGCACCAGACCCAAGAGTGCTGCCTGTCTATTCCCTCCACAGATGCTGCCTGACCCACTGAGTTCCTCCGGCACTTTGTCTTTTGCTCGAGATTCCAGTATCTGCAGTTCCTTGTGTTTCCAAGGTGGTCTCGCTGCTGCACAGCTCAGAGTGGAGTGAATCTCGGAGACTGCTTGTGAGGGATGGCCACGGGTGGGTTGGGGCAAACTACATGGCTGCTCACCACCGAAATGTGGGACACTGGCCAGCAGGGTGAGTGCAGCCCATTGCTGGGGACCAGCAGAGTCTATGATGATCGACTGACTGAAGCTCATGATCTCCCCTCCCGTCACCCGTTGGAGATAACAGGAGCCGTTCTCTCCCTCCCTCTCTCTGGCTGGTGGATGTCTCCATTCCAGAGATTTCCTTGTGGTGACAAGGGAGAGAATGGGCGCTGCCCAACAGGAGGTGCTGAGGGAGACTGTAGGATCCAGCCATCTGCAGGTGCAGCTGCCACTGTCAGACCTCAGTAATGGCCAGCGCTAGCTTTGACGGTCGTGGTGCAGCCTTGAACACCAGGTCGCAGCGCTGAGTAGCGGCTTTGCTTGCCCTGCCAACCCAACAGCAGCCCTCACATGCAGCCGCTACACATCACCTCAGTGGCCGCCTCAACCTTCCCTGAAGAACTGAGGTCCCTGGTTCCCTGGGTCCCGCCACATACACAGCCTGAACAAATGTATTTATTAATTGAAGGTATTATTGTACCATTTAACAACCATTTAGATAATTCCATGGATAGGACAGGTTTAGAGGGATATTTCAGGCAGTGGGACAAGTAGATGGCGCATGCTGGTCGGTGTGAGCAAGTTGGGCCGAAGGGCCTGTTTCCACACAGCAAGACTCTCTGACTCTATAACTCTATCACCATTCATTACAACATGTTTGGACCAAGAATGCTGTACCAAATCTGTACTCGGCAGGATAGCAGAAAGCAGGGTATTAGTGTACAGCAAAATAGCTATTAACAGCTGCATAGTACTTGAGAGATTATTGATGCACATTTTATAGGTAAGATTATAATTTGTGAGCAGATGTTCATTATTTTAGCACATCTGTGTCACATTGCATCACTCTAATCAAGCGAGTAATCCAGGAAAATGGTGCTTGAAACTGTATACATATCTCTTCAATAAATGAGCTTGCAACATATTGTAAGCCCTTTGAAATTTTTGATGTAATTGCACCAGAACAACGTTAAATTATGCTTTTGTTCTTATAGAAAGCCTCAAACGTTTAAAATAAATGTTTGATTACAGGCCCAGTGTACTCACTTATTTCCCAAAGCAACTGCATAGCTATTATAAAAGACTTTTGTGCTCCAGCAACAACTGGGACTGGTAATTTGTTGGCAATTTCTGTAATTCTCTTATCCATGAGGAACTGGATTGCTGTTTCATTCCTGTGTCAGAAGACTCTTCAAGTTGGCAGAACAGAACCTTCCAACCCATCAGATAAAAATTTAAGTCAGACACAGATTCCAGTAGAAGGTCACTCGCCAGCCAATATTCATTTTGAGACCATAACCAATTTTTTTACCAATCGTTCAGTTTCTATAGCAAAGGAGAAATAGGTTGTATTTTTACAGCACAATACAGCATCTTTCACAGCAAGCCAAAGTGTCTTTTAACTTGTTGAAGTGTAAATGCTGTTGTATTGGCAAATATGATAATTAATACACACACAAGCTGCAAAGAGTGCAGATAACATGTGTGAGGATGATGCCAGGGCTTTAAGGCCTGAGCTGTAGGGAAAGGTAGGGCAAGATAGGACTTCAATGCTTGGAGTGCAAGAGGCTAAGGGGTGATCTTGTAGAGGTGTATAAAATCATGAGGGGATTTGATAGGGTGAATGCGCAGTCTTTTACCTAGGGTACGGGAAGCAAGAACCAGAGTACGTGGGTTGAAGGTGAGAAAGGAACGACTTAATAGGAAATTTGGGGCATCTTTTTCACTAGGAAGATAGCAGGTATGTGGAATGTGCTGCCAGAGGAAATAGTTGAGCCAGGTATAATTAACAACATTTAAAAGACACATGGACAGGAACGGATAGGAAAGATTTAGTGGGACATGGACCAAATGTGGACAAATGGAACTGGCTTAGATGGGGCACCTTGGTTGGCATGGACGAGAGCCTGTTTCCCTGCTGTTTGACTCTAAGCTATTAGAAAAGCGAATGAACTTGCTTTTGTCATATCGGTTCAGACCCCACGAAAATATCTCTCCACAGCTAGCACCACGGAATTTCATAATGTTTACCAATTCTGACAGGGGGAACCATTCAAAATGTGATGGGGCAGTGGTCCTTCAGAACAGTGCTACAGATGGTGAAGCATTCTCTCGGTACCGCACTTTCCCCCACTAGTCCAGCAGTCACTCAGTACTGTCCTCTCCAATAATAGTCCAGTACTCATTCAGTACTGCCCTTCTGACAGTGCAACTCGCTCTGGACTGTCCTCTCCCACAATAGCCCAGCACTCGCTCGCCTCTCTGACAGTGCAGCTTTCAAACTCTTACTTGATACTGCTTTGCAGCGTAGACCTGAATTATGTGCATGGTTCTGAAATGGGGCTCAATCCACCACCTGTGGCTCAGATTTGAATGTTTCCTTCCCTCCCTCCTGCACTACCCCCTCCGCGGGCACTTTCTCTTGCAACCGCAAGAGGTGCTACACCTGTTGCTTGACCTCCCCCCTTGACTCCATTCAAGGACCCAAGCAGTCGTTCCAGGTGCGACAGAGGTTCACCTGCATCTCCTCCAACCTCATCTACTGCATCCGCTGCTCTAGATGTCAGCTGATCTACATCGGTGAGACCAAGCGTAGGCATGGCGATCGTTTCGCCGAACACCTCCGCTCGGTCTACATTAACCAACCTGATCTCCCTTGACTGAGGAGTTCAACCTTGGCTCAGCACTTCAACTCCCCCTCCCATTCCGAATCCGACCTTTCTGTCCTGGGCCTCCTCCATGGCCAGAGTGAGCACCACCGGAAATTGGAGGAGCAGCACCTCATATGCCACTTGGGCAGTCTGCACCCTAGCGGCATAAACATTGAATTCACCAATTTCCGGTAGCCTTTGCAGTTTCCTCCCCTTCTCAGCTCTCCCTCAGCCCTTGGGCTCCTCCTCTTTTTCCTTCCTTCTCCCTCCCCCCCCCCCCCCCCCCCCCCCACCCTACATCAGCCTGAAGAAGGGTTTCGGCTCGAAACATTGCCTATTTCCTTCGCTCCATAGATGCTGCTGCACCTGCTGTGTTTCTCCAGCACTTTTGTCTACCTTCGATTTTCCAGCATCTGCAGTTCCTTCTTCATACCTGCCAACCATTCCGATTTGGGCGGAATTCTTCCGATTTTTCCATCCCAATTCCGAATTCCGATTTTTTTCCTCAATATTCCGAAAAAAATTGGAATTCGGAATTGGGATGGAAGCGTGCATGCGACCCATGGCGGCGGCGGCGGCGAGGAGACAGCGAGAGAGCGCACCGCGCCTGCGCCGCTTATGGGGGCACGCACGGTGTACGTCAGCACGCAGCCGCATGACCCCGCCCCGCCACGGTGGCGTTCGGCGTCACTTGCCCCCCCCCCCCGCACTGAGGTCACTTTCCCGCCCTCACTGACGTCACGTACCCCGCCCCTTACTGACGTCACTGCCCCGCCCCTTACTGACGTCACGTGCCCCGCCCCTTACTGACGTCACGTGCCCCGCCCTCACTGACGTCTAATAGGATTCCGATTTTTCATTCTCACAAGTTGGCAGGTATGCTTCTTAAACAGCTCAGATTTGAGAACTACTGTGAGCCAAGGATGTTGCATCGCCTTGATTCTGACACGCAAGCAGCTTTTCTCACTCTCCATAGGCAGAATATATCTGAAAATGACAGTAGTTTTCTGGTGACTCAGATAATTTATCCTATTCTTTGCCTGTCTAATTTTAATGTTCTTGTGTTAGTACCTAATCACAAGGACAGTTTGACATTTCACTTGTTCTTAAGAGGCGTTCTTGTTATATGGACACTAGAACTGATTACAAAATGATCAGATAAAATTGAAAGCTGCACAAAAATAAATTTTCTATGTATAACAAATGTTTTGAATTTGTGTATGAAAGACATTTTTGCAGCTGTGAGAAATGTTATCTAGTTAGAATGAGAGACTGGGGAGAAAATCTATGTGCATTGATGGAAATCTAGTGAGCATCGATGCTTTGTATCTGGCTGCTAATTTTCATGACCTTTGATCACAGTTGTTTGTCAGCATTTAATTAGACATTTCTCAGTATGTGTAGATATATATATATATATATATATATATATATATATATATATATGCACTAGACATGTGCAGACCCCTGTTCCCCCAAAGTGTGGTTGCGCGGGGGGGGGGGGGGGGGGGGCGGCGGCATGCGGCGTCACATACACTAACTACCCCCCCGCACACATGCTAACTACCCTCCTTGATATTTTATTAATATTATTAATTTGCTCCTTTTACCCCATAACCGCCTTATCCATTGACACATAGCCCCCAACTCGCAGGCGTGTCTAGAGAGGGAGAGGGGAGGGGGGAGGGGGTAGAGAGTGAGGGCAGAGCGAGAATGGGGAGAGACAGAGAGAAAGGGGCAGGAACAGAGGGAGAGGGGGGAGGAGGAGAGGGAAGGTTGGGGAGGGTGCAGGAGAAGGGGTGAGAGAGATGGGAGGACAGAGGGAGGAGAGAGAGGGAGAGAGGGGCTGAGAGAGGGGGCTGAGAGGGGGGGGAGGGAAGGGGGGGGAGAGGTGGGGAGAGGGGGGAGGGAGGGAGGGTGGGGAGGGGATGGGGTGGAGGGAAGGGGGTAGGGGAGGGGCGTAGGTGAGGGGGGAAGGGGGCTTAGGGGAGGGAGGGCAGGGGGGTGGGAAAAGGAAGGGGGGGGAGAGAGAGGGGGGAGAGAGAGAGAGGGAGAGAGAGAGGAGAGAGGGGAGAGAGAGATGGGGGAGAGAGAGAGCGAAATGCATCCGTGCGTCACGCGTTCAGAATGTTCTGGAAATGAAGCGTGTGCGTCTCATGCACGAAAGCTGTTGGCAGCTCTATGGAATTCAGGGGAGCAGTCTGCCGCGTCACACACACACTAATCTCCGCGTTTTTGCGTGTGGTTTTGGCGGACCAACGAATCAAAGGCCAAAACCTTCATCTACTCACCTTGATAACATCATGTGCAATTTCTTGGTGCTCATAGAAAATAAAACTGTATTACAGGGCAGAATTAAATACTGAATCGTCTATCCATAGACCTTCTCGTCTACTGAGACTTTCCAGGACAAATACTGATAATGCACAGAAGGTTGCTTGTCTATTGTTAAATAATCAGTTGTTCAAGCCTCAACTACTTTTTCTGGCAGCTTGTTCCACACACTCCCCACCCTCTCTGTGGAAAAAGGTGCCTCTCGGGTTCTTATTAAATATTTTTCCTTTCACCTGAAACCTAGTTCGTGATTCCCATGCCCCGGGAAAAATATTCTATTCATTTGACTTATCTATTCCCCTCATGGTTTTATCCACCTCTGTGAATGGAGATTAAATCAGATAAGTGTGAAGTGTTTGATTTTGGGAACTCAAAGCAGGTCACGACCTTCAGTGTGAATGGTAGAGCCCCAGGGCCCCTCTGCCTCCTGCACTGCAAGGAATACAGTCCTAACCTGCTCAACCTCTGCCTGTAACTCAGGCCCCCAAGTTCTGGCAACATCCTCATAAATCTTCTCAACACTTTCCAGCTTAATGGAATATTCCTATAGTAGAAGCCGCAAAACTGAAAACAATACTCCAAATGCTGCCTCACCAGAGATAGACAGTTTCTTGATTAGTCCAGGTGTCAGAGGTTATGGGGAGAAGGCAGGAGAATGGGGTTAGGAGGGAGAGATAGATCAGCCATCATTGAATGGCGGAATAGACTTGATGGACCAAATGGCGTAATTCTACTCTTATTCCTTATGACCAATGCATTGTCCAACTTTAACATAATGTTCCAACTTCTATACTCGTATCCCTAACTGATGAAGGTCAGTGTGCCAAAGAATCGTCCTCACTACCCTATCTACCTATGACACCACTTTCAGGAAACTATGCACTTGTAGTTTGAGATCCCTCTGCTGTGCAACACTCCCCGGAGCCCTACTGTTCACTGAATGTCGTGCATGGTTTGACTTTCCAAAACGCAACAACTCACTCTCACAATTAAGCCATGATGCCATTCCCTTGCCCAGCTGATCATGGTCCTGCATCATTATTGACAACCATCTTCACTATCTATGATACCTCCCACTTTTGTGTCTGCAAACGTACTGATCATGTCTTGTACATTCTCATCCAAATGGATGATGTAAACCACAAACAACAATGGGCCCAGCACCGATCCCTGACGCACACAACTCCTCACAAAACTCCATAGCGAAAACCCACTTTCACCTCTGCTTCTTTCTATGACGCCAACTCTGTTTCCAGTTAGAGCTAGTTAGCTAGCTCTACCGGGTTCCCATGCGATCTAACCTTCCAGAGCAACTTACCATATAGAACCTTTTCGAAAGCTTTGCTGAGGTCCATGTAGTCTATATCTGTGGCCCTGCCCTCTGCCTTCTTAATTATTTCTTTAAATACTCAATCAAATTCATAAGTTACTGCCTGGCCCACTGAGTTACTCCAGCTTTTTGTGTCTTTATCACTAATTAACCCCTGTTTTTTCCAAATGCATGTATATTTTACCCCTTAGAATCCTCTCCAGCTATTTCCCTACCTCAGGGAGTTTGGCTTACTTGATAATAGTTCCCAGGTTTTTCTTTGTAGCCCATAAATAGTTACTAAGTTGGACACCAGCTTACTAAATCCATTCTTCCAGCACTCACCCGTATCTATCGATGATTCATATCTCAGCCAGGACTCCTGCAATTTTGAAATTATATATTCCACTGAATTCATAAACTGTTTTCTTCTGATTCAGATTGGTAGTTCAGACAGCATTATCTGTGCTGTTAGCTTTTGGATGAAAAATTATAAAGGCCTAAACTGTTATTTTAACATTGCATGAAGAACGTGGATGTTCCACAGATTCTTGAGCAATATTTATTTTGCATATCACAGTGCTGCAGCTTATCTTTGGTACAGTCTTTGGTATACCCAATCTGTATCTCTGCAAATTATCAATTTCCTGCACATCAAAAGTACGTAATAGCTGTGAAAAACAAACGTTTCTTTGCTTTAGAGGTACTGAATACTGCCTTAATCTCAGAATATGTTTGGTTTAGATTAGTTTTGTTTAACAATACAGCATGGAATCAGGCTCTTTGGACTACCGAGTCCACGCCGACCAGCGATCTCCTTACACTAAACTATCCTACACTCTAAGGACAATTTACAGTCTTTACCAAAGCCAATTAATCTTCAAACCCGTACATCTTTGGAGTGTCGGAGAAAACCGGAGCGCTCAGCGGTAGACCCACACGGTCACAGGGAGTTTGTGTGTAAACTTTTGTGAATGTCACACTTAATCCGAGGAATCATCATCAATATAAATGCTGCAAAGAATCATTGCGCGTTTGGGAACAACAAAGCTGCAATCATGTTTGCTAGCTCAGAATCTCTGTCACTTTAACAAAGGGGGAAAAGTTGTCCACCGAGATCAAATTTTATCAAATGCATTCTCAGCACGTGGTCCATTGATAATCTGTCAAGTTTAAAGCATTTATCCTTCCACTTCAAAAGTTTTGGTTGATCTGGTAAGACAGTGCAGCCGCCTGAGTACTACAACTAATTTATCACTTAAAAGAACCCACTCATTTTGAATTAGGTGCAGAGGCAATCAGACAACCTATTGAGCAGCCATTCTTTGCCAGTTTCCAATCTGAGTTCATGATGCAGCCTCTCAAGGCAAATAATTTACATTATTTGTCTGAAGAAGGGTCTCGACCCGAAACGTCGCCTATCTGCTTCGCTCCTTAGATGCTGCTGCACCCGCTGAGTTTCTCCAGCTTTTTGTGTACCCTCGATTCTCCAGCATCTGCAGTTCCTTCTTTAAAAAATAATTTACATTACTGTCTAATTTTATTTTTGTTCAACTTTTAAATATTTGAGTGCACCATATTATGGCTTAATTTGCATTAGACTTTTTTAAAGTCACTTGCAGCTTATCTTGTTAAATTATAGGGCACAAAGATCAATTTGTCTGCAAATGACTGCACTGCCTTTTTCTCAATGCAGATATAGTCCAGAATAAAAGGCAAGCCGTTTATTCATATGAGCTTACCTGCACGTCCCTACCCAAGAAAACTGTACTACCTCTTTAGCTGGCTGGGTACAGGCCCATTTCTAGGTTTTCTTAAGGGACTTAAGCAGTTTAGATGGTGTGATGTTTACCTCAGTTTTTCTATCTGACTTTGGAGTGGAATGAGGCATGAATAGATGAATTCATTTTGCGATCCAGGTTTGCACAAACACATAACTTATTTTTTCAGAGAAGTAACCTGAGCTACATAGGAAACCATACTTGTAGATTCAATAAATCCAATTGCATTACTTTTTCTGGCAGCCATTAACCTCGTCAGCTAAAATAAATACTTTTGAGAAATATTTGAGGCTACATATGCATGTATACACAACAACGGGTGCCTTTTGATGACACATCTGCATACAATAAAGATACATTATTGATTATAACGGCATTTAATTATATTTCTGCATTTGTTTTTCTACAATGGTTTTCATACCATCAATATGTTTATCTGACATAAAGCTTAATGCAATATTTACTGTTAAAAACCACACTGCTGCAATCAGATGAATCTCAGATTCAGATCAGATTCAAATTCACATTTATTGTCACATGCACCAATTAAGGTGCAGTGATATTTGAGTTACCATGCAGCCATACAATTAAAATAACACAACACAATTAAAAGAACGATAGAACTTAACATAAACATCCACCACAGTGATCAGGGTGATTCTTCAGTAAGTAATATTTTATATTTAAGTAATATTTATTTAATGGGGGATCAATCTGAAATGAAAATACATTTAAACGGTAGGTATTCATAATTAAGATATTCATCGCCCTTAAAAAAAATCCTCTATTCTTGATACAATTATAAATCTTTCATTCTTGTCCCGACGATTGGAGTCATTTACGATCACTCGCCTTTGTTGAGTAATACCACATGGATTTAAATGGAATAGACGTGCACTTCCGCCCTCAAAAGACCGCAAAATTTCAAAAGTCCCCTACCTTGTGAATTCGAAAGTCTCCTACCTATCTCCTGATTCGCGGGACAAGAAGCGTGTGAAAACTCACACTTCCCACCGGGCCCTTGTGCAGCGTCTGCCTCCGTCCTAACCTTAACCCTAGCCCTAACCCTAGCCCTAACCCTATCAAGAATAGAGGAATTTTTTAAAGGGTGATAAATATTTTAATTATTAATACCGTTTAAAAGTATTTTCACTGCAGATAGATCCCCCATTAAATATATAGACTAGAGTCCCCCATGGGGGGGGGGCGGTGCATCGAAATCAGGAAAAAAAATAAAATACACATTCCAGGGTTTAATCTAGACTAACAATATAGAAAAAGAAGAAATGAATAGAATTATGGATTTTCCTTATATACAGCATCAAAGTAGCGTGACACCAAAGTCGACAGTTAATGACGAATCACACTTTCGTCATCTCCGTCACGTGGCACTACCAAACGTGATCACCTCCAGCACGCTGAGTCATGTCAGTCACACAAGTATCTTATGCTCATAATGTGTAAAATAATACAATGACCATAATTATGAATTGTAATTGATAAGTGATCATTATGCTTCTGCCTTTTCATCTGAAATTAATATTGTTTTAGAGGAAGTTGGTGAAAGGTTATGTGACGGTTACCATTCTTGCTGAAAATCACCACTTTTTTCGGTAGTAAACTGTTACGAAGGTTTAAAATCTATGCATTAGACTGAAAAAGTTGTTTTTGGTGGTTTATTTGAAGAAGATGCTCTATAATTTGAAAGACTGCGACAAAAAATTGATTTTATATTCTTAAATCAGTTATATTTTACAGTGTTGTTCATAATAAAAATGCGACGGATATGACTGAATGCAATGGGCAGCCTGGAAAAAGTAGAGGAAAAAAATGAATTAAATTCGCTAAAAGATTGCGCCAAACATATTTTTCCCATAGTAGAGATGTTCATCAATGTGAAACAACATTCAAAGTTGCAAAATTTTAAGTTTTAAAATTGGGTTTCCAGAAACTTCAAAATAGACACTTACTGAGGAATCACTCGTCACTGTAATGGAAGGCAATAAAGTTCAGTCAGTCTTCCTCCTTTTGTTATAAGGAGGAAGACTGCTCCTGTTGGAGAAAAGACTAGTCATCTTTTCTCCAACATGGGATGTAAGTCTGTAAAATATCTAACTCACGTTGCATCCCCTTTTAAGACGTAATGGCATACCACCAGCATTGGTTATAGAGAGTATATGCTTAGAATCGTAATTAAATGCTCACATTATTTTCTTAACACATTGCATGAAGCATCTTATGCTTATGCTCTGAGCATTGTATAATTTTGGCCTTTTCTTCATCAAACGTCCTCAGTTCATTTCTGCTGTGAGCCATGGTCTCCCCATCTATGTGTGCAATGGGCAAAGCAAGGATCCTTATTTATAAAGAACACATGTTTACCATTTCACCCATTATTTTTATATAGTAAGTTGACTGATCCAGTTACATCAATTATGCTTCAAATTTGTTGCTAGGACTCCATGCATATGAAATACCATTCCTATGTATGGTATGCAGCGTTTAGGAATAAAAAATACCAGAGTTAAAGACCCACTTATTTGTATCTAAAAATTACTGATTAAATCAATTTCATATGAACATGGGAACTAGATGTAGCAGTGAGTGACCTGGCCCCTCAAGCTTGCTCCACTATTTTATAAGATTGTGGTTCATCTGATTGTAGCTTCAATTTCACATTCCCATTTACCCACCATAACCTTTCACACCCTTGCTGCTTAAGTATCTATCTACCTCTGCAGTAAAAGTATACAAACACGATTACATTTGTGACCTTTCCAAAGTAATTGTCGTATCTGTACACCAACATTGTAACATTATGCTTTAGGACATCCAGTAACACTGCATCTGAGCTCTAAAATCTACTGTCTCCATTTAAATAATAATAGAATATTGACTGGCCTTGAGGGGGATACGACATATATTGCCTGAAGTAGATTCATATTGCCCGAGTCGAAGACGAGGGCAATATGGATCTAGTGAGGGCAATATATGTCGTATCTCCCGAAAGAGGACAGTCAATATTGTTATTATTACCCATTATCAGACATCTAGAGGAAAATTTGAACATCTCAGCTCGGCGGACTTCCACGTAAAATTTAACCAAAATGGACGCGGCAGTCTTCCTGTCTGCCGTTTGAATATTCTAAATTTCCCACGCAGCGTCACGTTGCCGTCACGTTGCCAAGTTCCCGGATGTGAGACCAGGGGAATATAAGACTATTCCCCGCTGTTTTAACAGGTAAAGTCCATAGGCGTTCGCAAGAAAGGGGAATATAAGAAAATATTCCCCTGTTACCCCTGCTGGCAGTAAAAACGAAGGGAATACAATTTTGTAAAAGCATACCTCAGATGTGTGATATGGGTAATAATAATAGAATATTGACTGGCCTTGAGGGGATACGACATATATTGCCTGAAGTAGATTCATATTGCCCGAGTCGAAGACGAGGGCAATATGGATCTAGTGAGGGCAATATATGTCGTATCCCCCGAAAGAGGACAGTCAATAATTATTACCCATTATCAGACATCTAGAGGAAAATCTGCATATGATATGAATGTATCTATACATTTTGCAATATGCATTGCAACATTGTAATAAGGGTACTAAAACCACAACATTGTAAATAAGGGTACTAAAACAATGTAACATTATGTTTCATTTATGTAATTTATGTCATTCATTTATGTGACAATGTGAAGGTCGAAGTTTTAAAACGGGAACCTTTTCTCGCAACCGGCAGCCATTTTTTTTTTTGAGAATAAATTTTAAATTTCCCACCAGCGTCACGTTGCCGTCACGCAGCGTCACGTTCCCGGATGTGAGACCAGGGGAATATAAGACTATTCCCCGCTGTTTTAACAGGTAAAGTCCATAGGCGTTCGCAAGAAAGGGGAATATAAGAAAATATTCCCCTGTTACCCCTGCTGGCAGTAAAAACGAAGGGAATACAATTTTGTAAAAGCATACCTCAGATGTGTGATATGGGTAATAATGTGTTTTATTTCCTGCCTGAAAGGATACATTTCCATTTTTCCACTTTGTATTCTACTAGACCAAGTGCAGCCCGTTGGGTCTGTTCCCCCATCGTGTGGTTGGGCGGCGGGGGGTGGCATGCAGCGTCACACACATTAACCACCCACCCCCACACACACACTATCTACCCCCCCGCACACACGCTAACTACCCCCCTTGTTAATATATTAATATTATTAATTTGCTCCTTTTACCCAATAATCGCCCTATCTACTGACGCATAGCCCCCAACTCACAGGCATGTCTAGAGAGGGAGGGGGGGGTAGAGAGTGAGGGCAGTGAGAGAAGGGGGGGGATGGGAGATAAAGGGAGAGGGAGGGGGAGGGGGGGAGGGGGGGGGGGAGAGAGAGAGAGAGAGAGAGAGAGAGAGAGAGGGGGGGGTGAGGGAGAGAGAGAGAGATAGAGGTGAGGGTGAGAGACAGAGAGGGGGAGAGAGAGAAAGAGAGGAGGGGAGAGAGAGAGGGGGAGGGGGGTCGCAAGGTTTTTATCAAAGAACTTGCGAGAGGCGCGAGTGGCAGCACGTTGGGTTTGCGGAGGGAGGGAGGGAGGGAGCGGGGAGAGGATGGGTGATGGAGAGGGAGAGGGCGGACCTGAACTCGGTGACGGGGCCGTCCTCAGGCGGCATGGAGAGCCTCGGCAGCTCTCACGTGATGATCAACGGAGCAATTTCAAGTTTCCCAGAGGGAGTAATGCCCTGCACGACAATAACTACCGCCGCCGTGTTCCAGCCGGTTGCCTCCAATGACTGGCTGTGACCTCCGGTGACCTCCCGATCTGCAGAGCATTTTGAGAATGGGGGGGGGGGGGTTTGGAGTGGGTGGGCGGGCGGGCGTGGGAGTCCTGCTGAGGGCTTCTGACTCTCAGGAAACCCACAGCTGGAATGAGCGCGCAGGGGTTGGGAGGAGCGCACAAGCAGGCGGGGCTTCGCGAGCTGCGCCAGCTGTGAGGAGAAAGTTCAGCCGAACTTATGTGGAGAAATTCAGTGTGTGAGGAGTCGCTGCCCCACGATCTGCAGAACAAAAAAGCTACAGCGGAAGGAACGCAGCTGTAGAATCTGTTCTGCAGAACTGTCTCGATATCTCTGCGCCTTTAATCCACAGCGACGGGAGGGGGGGGGGGGGGGGGGGTCAGGACGCAGGTGGGCCTGGGTTGGTCGGCATGTGGGCATTGTGACGTTAGCAGCTGGTGAGCGGCGTTTAGATTTTTAAAATTCAGTTTTGTGATCAATTTTATACAACATCTGGGGAAATAATTGACCAAGGACTGTATTTCCAAACTCATAAGATAAATCCGTACCGAAACGATGGGGCAGGCAGCATCTCTGCAGAGAAGGAATGAGTAACATGTAGGGTCGAGACCCTTCTTCAGAACCAGTCTGTATCCCTTTCTACCCTCCTTATGTCAAAGCTGCCACAGCCAGACATAAAAGCAGTTTTTATCCACGAGTAGTTGCTGTACTCAACAGCCAGAAATCTGTAGACTCCCTTTGATCTGGTATTTTGTTGGTTCACATGCTTAATACATGGTGTTTTATCATTAATGTTTTATTATTATTAATGTGTAGTGTTTTCTGCGTCATTCGTAACTGTCACTGTATGTCATGTTGTTACTTGTGGGCGGAGCACCAAGGCAAATTCCTTGTATGTGACTATTTGGCCAATAAACTAACATACTCACTTACTTATGACTCCTTCATATCTGACTTGCTTATCTGTATGCCATCAGCTAAGTTATCAATAGAATATTTCATTGCCTTCACGCAAATAATTTCTTTAAATTGTACAAAGTTATGATCCCAACATTGATCCATGTGGCACACCACACATTATACCTTGCCAACAAGAGAGACTCATTTATTCTTTTTTTTTTTCCTTGTTAGTTAGCCAATCTTCCATATGTGCCCATATGTTCCCTCTTATACCGTGACCTTTTATTTTTCACTATAGCCATTAACATAGCACCTTATCAAATGCATTCTGGAAATCTTAACACCTTCACTGGTTCCCATTTGTGCATCACACATGTTTAATGCTCAAAGAACTCTCATAAATTGGTGAAACATAATGTCTCTTTCACAAAACCATGTTGACCATGCTGATTATCTTAAAGTTTCCAGTCTCCAACTGTTAAGGTATTAATAATAACTTCTAACATTGTCAGAATGTCAAGTGTTGAACTTTTGAAACGAAGGAGTTAAATTTGCTTTTTTCCAGTAATTGGGGAATTCTGGGATTTTCTTCATGTCACTGGTCATTCAGTGGTATTTCAGGATTGCAAATAAATATTGAATTCTCCAATTTTAGGTAACTACTTAATCTCCCCCCCCCCCCCCCCCCCTTCTTCTTCCCCCATATGACCCCCCCTCTTTCTTCCACCCCCTCCCCTATGCCCCATCTGGATTCATCATCTCTGGCCTTTGTCCAACCATCTGCCTATCAAATAACCCTCCTCATTGCTATCGGCCTTTTACCTCCAGACTTTGTTCTGCCCCTCCTCTCTTCCAGCTTTCTTCTCTCCCTCCACCCCGACAATCAGTCATGAAGAGTCCCAACCTGAAACGTTGCCTATCCCTGTTCTCCTGGGATGCTCTCTGACCCATTGAGCTACTCCAGCATTCTGTGTCCTCTTTTGTAAATCAGCATCTGCAATTCCTTGTTTCTAAATAAATCACTATAGGTTTTTGTACGAACTTTGCACCTCATAAATTGAGAATTTAATGAAATGTTAATAGAACCCTTTTCTAACACAAGCATATTCCTCTCATTCACCTTGTGAGAATGTCAACTCCTATAAAGAACTCTATATTCTGATGGAATAGTGATTACTAATGTTAGTTTTGATAATTATCTTTTTGCACTGATTCTTCTCAGGTCTCTACTTATGGATTGGGTTCCTTCCAAGAACAATTTAGCTGTATTGGGAGATTCTGTCTATTGAACTTAAAGAGAGGTCAGCTGTGAACTCATTTTTAATCATAAGGGGAACTTGATTTTACTCTCCTTATGATGAAGTGCGGAGGACATATTTCTCCCCCACCCGCCCTTTACACCCACCTGATTACTCTGGGAAATTAGAGATGCACCAGCAGCAGTTAGTCACTTTCTGATTGCAAGTTTGTCTGCCTCCTCAACAATTCCAGTCTGTGTTGACAGAAATTTGTAAACCACCAGAGTGTCTTAATTTTACTGTAGCCTATTTAAGAATATCATTTGAATTAGGCCTGAGTGGAAATATATCATTTTATCATTTAATTCAACTTATGATTCCACATTTTACATTTTCTGCTGTTTTGTTCTATCTAGATTTAACAGTGTATGCAATCCAGATTTAACTGTTTTGAAGTTTAGTTTAGTTTGCTTTAGTTTAGAGATAGAGCATGGAAACAGGCCCTTCGACCCACCAAGTCCGTGACGACCAATGATCCCCGTATACTAACAATATCTCACAAACACAAGGGACAATTTACAAATTTACTAAGCCAATTAGCCCCACAAACCTGTACGTCTTTGGAGTGTGGAAGGAAACTCATGCAGGTCATGCTCATGGAGAAAACTCATGCAGGTCACAGGGAGAACGTGCAAACTCCTCAGAGACAGCAACTGTACCACCATGCCACCCGTGGAAAAAAAAATGTATATAAGTGCATGGCATCATTGAATATGGAAGCAATATTGTAAGATTTTTGTTAGTTGGTTATTTCTAGTTGCCCTTGAGAAGCTGTTGCCTTGAACAGCCTCTGTTCTCCTGGTGAAGCTACATCCATAGTGCAGTTGGGTAAGGAGTTCTAGGATTAAAACCCAGCAATGATGCACCTGCGGCTGCCCTTGTCCTTCTCAATGCAGGACTTCAAGAACATGGTGGCGCAGTGCCTTACAGCCCCAAAGATCCGGGTTTGATCCTGACCATGGATGCTGTCTGCACGGAGTTTATACTTTCTCCCTGTGACCTATGTGGATTATCTCCGGGCACTCCGGTTTCCTCCCACACTCCAAAGACATACAGATTTGTAGGTTCATTGGCTTTGGTAAAATTGTAATTTGTCCTTAGTGTGTGTAAGATACAACGTTAGTGTGTGCGGGGATCGTGGGCCAATGTGGACTTGGTGGGCTGAAGGGCCTGTTTCCGTGCTGTATCTCTAAACAATACTAAATGTGGGTAGTGGAATATTACCCAGAGGCCCAAAGGCCACTTCTCACTGATCTTGTTATTTTACATTCATTGTTCCTTTTTAAAATATATATGATTTTAGTTTAGTTTAGTTTTGAGATACAGTGCGGAAACAGGTTTATCGGCCCACAGAGTCCACACCGACCAGCGATCCCCGCACATTAACACTATCCTACATACACTAGGGGCAATTTACACTTATACCAAGCCAATTAACCTACAAACCTGTACATCTTTGGAGTGTGGAAGGAAACAAAGATCTCTGAGAAATCCCGTGCGGTCATGGGGCCAACAGACAGCAAGCATAGTCGGGATCGAACGCAGGTCTCCGGCACTGCAAGTGCTGGAAGGGCAGCAACTCTGCCACTGCGCCACCAAGCCGCCCTGTTTGTTTAATGTTTGTAATTACAGACAGTACATATATTAATATACCTGACTAGAGGATCAAGCTTTATCAACCATACTAAATTGTTCCTATCCAGAAGGAGTTACAAAAAAAAGAAAAACATGAAGCAGGAAACATAAAATAACAAAATAAAGTATTATTATTATTATATTATTATTAATTAAACGTATTAAAATTGAATTAAGTTTGAAAAGTATTAAAACAAGCTTGACTGAAGAAGAAAAAAACAAATAAATAACTACTACACCTGTTGAGTTTATTTTAACTCATAGATACAGCATGTAAACAGGCCATTTGGTCCACCCGTCCATCCTGGTCATTGATCTCCCATTAACACTAGTTCTACGTTATCCCAATTTCCCATCCACTGCTTACACACTTGGCACAATTTACAGAAGCTAATTAACCTACAAGGCTGTACGTCGGTGGGATGTGGGAGGAAACTGTAGAACATCCAGGCGTTCACAGGGAGAACATGCAAACACCACACAAACAACACCCGAGGTCAGGAGCAGATTCTTGCACTATGAGGCTGCAGCTCCACCAGTTGTGCCGTCCACATTTTTTCTGAAAGTAGTTTCTATTAGTGAAAATTAGAAGCTATCAAATTCTTCACTTGCCTTTCTCTTAAATACAATTTTTCACCTTTTCTATCATGGCTTCACTCAGGTAAAACGTGCTATGTGGAATCTATCCCTCGTACATTCAGAATTCCCAGCACTGGCATTTTGTGATCCTTAATAGGTTTTTGAGCCTCTCCAGGTTTTTCAGAAAAACAGCACATTTTTAGCGCCTCTGTGGCTGTGAAGGTTAACACATCCATCAGAAAAAGTGACTGTGATCTGCCGCGTGCATCCCTTCATCAGTCTCTTGAAGTTCAACTGGGCCTTTGGTTTGAAGATAGATTCAAAAAGCTGGAGTAACGCAGCGTGTCAGACAGTATCTCTGGAGAAAAGGAATAACTGATGTTTCGGGTCGGAACCCTTCTTTAGGCTCTTTCTTTTGCTTTTCCTGCCAGGAAGCAAATGTGGCGTGTTAAGCCCCTGTCCCACTTACGTGTCCTTGGCATGCTAATTACGTGACCTCATCGTTACGTTGAGGCTCGACGTTCCCGCGAAGGTCGCGCTCGACATGATGCGCCCGCACAGCCATCTGGAGCGCGTGACATCATTTGAAGATGGACACAAAATGCAGGAGTAACTCAGCGGGACCGGCAGCATCTCTGGAGAGAAGTAATAGGTGATGTTTTCAGTCGAGACCCTTCTTCAGTCTGAAAGAAGGGTCTTGACCCGAAGCGTCATCCATTCCTTCACTCCAGAGATGATGCCAGTCCCGCTGAGTTACTCGTGCATTTTGTGTCTCTTTTCAATTTTCTTGGCCCCGCTCTGGGAGTAGAAGTGGGGGCTGATCCGGATCCGGATCCACAACGGCCATGAGCCCCTGTGTTCGACGATCGTTTGCCTGCTTCTGCTGCTGTTGGAGGTGAGACGTTGTGTCGCAGCTGGGACTTGGGCCTGTCCCACTTTGGCCATCAGTTACACGAAGATTTAGTTCGGTACAAAGTCCCGGAGCACCGCGCAATACCGCGCACAACTCCATACCCCTCCGCGCTTCTCAGTGGGACTGGCCCCACGCGGCCACACGATGCCCGTGCACCTCAACGCGCCGACGAGATCGCATAATTTGTGTGGGACAGGGCCTTAAGTCAGTAGGTAATATCCAACATTCTATAATTTGTTGTGATCTATAGAAATCCAGATCCTAAGTCGAGGGGATTTTTACTGAACAACTTTTTGAAAACAATTTCACGTTATTTTGTATATTATCAGGATAATACTTACTAAGTTACTTATCAATCACACCACATCTTTTTATGGTTTGCATGTGGAAAACAATGTCAACATGATATGATGCTGTGGTGTAGAAGTTAAGTTGGTAATCCTGAGAACTGGACAAACGATGCAAGCATGGCAGCTGTGTAACTTACATTTAGTTAATGATTTAAAATTTGGAACAATAGTTTAGTAATGATAATCACAATTCCAGACAGCTTTTTAAATAAAATCCACCTCATTCACTAATATCACTCAGGGGGGAAACATTATATCCACATGCTCCAGATTTATCAATAGACAATATCCTCCCTGAACCAGCACGCCTACTTCCGGGCAGACAACCTGCCAAGTACAAATGGTGCCAATTGGTGCTAAAACTCATCAGCCTTTGGAAATTGTTTCCAGTTTTTCAGTCTGTAACTGCTCTTCCTCCTCCTATTTTCTATATTTTCCTGCTGCAAGAATGAAGCCCATTTCAGTTCATTGAGTCTACGTCAATTCACGAAGCAGACCCACTCTACACTAATCTGCACAATCCTATCAACTGCCCTGGAGTTCGACCATTCATCTACCTAAAAGGCATAATTTAGATTGCCCAGTTAACAGAGCACCCTGCATGTCTTTGAGATATGGGATTAAACCAGATCACCTGAGAGAAGAGCATTGAACCTGGGTGCAATGCTGCCCCTAGTTGAGTACTCTCTATACACACGCTTTCTTTCTCACATATGAAGAAGGACCATTTAGCAGAGGAACATCAATATCTTTGAATCTGTGCCACAGCATAATTCTACGTGAATAGAGGAAAAAAAAATTTGGAAGCAATGAAACGGTTCTTATTTATTTGTATCTCATTTTACCAATTTCTTTATAACAGTTTTCTGATTAAAAATATCTTGCATATTCAGAAAAAAAAAAATCAAAATGAACTATGGATTCTAATGGATAGGACAGGTTTAGAGGGATATGGGCCAAATGCAGGCAGGTTGGACTAGTGTAGATGGGACATGTGGGCAAGGTGGGCCAAAGGGCTTGTTTCCACACTGTATGACTGTCTAACCGTGTTACTGTAATTCAGGTTCCTATAATGGCAAAAATATAGCCATCCTGGATTATTGACAATGATTGCTTTTGATGATCATTAATAAAAAAAAAAAACCCCATTTTCAGTCACTGAATCGTTTCAATGAAGCAGCCAAACTGATTCCACCAAATTCAGGTAGTTTAATCTTTGCTGGTCACTTACCTTGTATTGTGAATTACCATAGTCAAAAGGAAAAGCGTTTTCATTCTGCATGACACTGCCCAAAATCGTATCGTTAAAATATCAACTTCCTGACCTTTAATGGAATTTAAATATCAGCCCCTTCATAAAGTAGTGTTGAGTGGGTACATCTATTTTACCCAACATAGCCATTGTCGCACATTCTTTTTGTTCTGCAGCACACTGCACAAATGAATGTTTATCATTGTTATTTTGATCATTTGGATTTTCTGCACTTTCAGTGTAAATGTTACTGCTGAGCCTCATGCATGTTCACTCCAATCAGGCAATTTAATTTGGACCCACTAAATATACAAGAGAACTTGGCGTTGATTATTTTTTTGGTTCTTGTGTTTTTCCGCACTTGTCGAACACCACCCACAACCTCTCTTCATCACCAGATAATTCCCGTGCAGGTTGACAGCAGTCAAAGTAGAGTATGTGCTAATCCACTGACCCATAATGCGGGGGATTACATCAGATGGTTAAAACATTAGCTGGGCCCGATTGTTTCAGAGGCTTCCCCTGAAAAATATCAAAAAACACAATAAATCAAGGATCACAGTTCAGAGACCAAATTATGCACAGCTTGTTTGTTTCTGCAGGTTTCATTTTAACATAAGTGATATCCCTTTCCAATAATTAAAGTTAATTTGGCTGTCTCATTTAATATGTACAGCCATGACTAATTAACTCAAGTGTAAATTATTAAGGCTGACTCAAAACTGAAATGATCTCCACTTACATCTACAAACCAACTGCATGCTGTGTTGCGCTCTTAATTTGTAAAAGAATACCTTGCTTTTACTCTTTAAATTTACATTTCCCTGTTCATTAACTGGGACCCCGTTCCCAAGCTCCCTATCCACTCACTGGGACCTGGATCCGATGCTCCCTGTCCATTTATTGGGACCAGTTGCAATGCTCCTCATCCATTCACCAGTCGTCCCGTGAACCGTTGTCCCTCTCCTTGCCCGGCCATCATCTCCTTGCCTCCCACACCGGCCATGGGGGCACAGGAGGTAAGTCCCCTGGTTATTATCACTGGTCCTTTGTCCAGCATCCGTCGCCGACTCCCTACACCTTCTCTCCATTTTCCGGTCTGTGGGTGCGAGCGAGGGCTGGACTTGATGGCTTCCCTCTCCTGGTTCCCGGCTGGCAAGCCAGGCCCGCTGTCGGGTTGGGCCGCGATCTGCCGGGACCTTCTTGCTGCATGCGGCTCACCGGGACCCAGATCCAATGCTTCTTGTCTATTCCCAGGGACCTGTTCCCACATTCCCTGTCCATTCATTGGGACCCTGTTCCCAAACTCCATTCTAATGCATCTGGTTATTATAACATTATAACCAATGGCAATGCAATAACATCAGATAGTCCAGAAAGGTGCCATCTGGCACCACCAAAGCTTCGAGCATCAGGTTAACAGAATGTTACTGTATTCTCCCAACCTCCACCATCTCCGTCTGGTGAGATGGAGCAATTTAACCTACAATATTACAGGAAGTGTTTACATGCAGAATGGTTGCACGTGATTAATTGGCATGTTTTCCTGATTCTTTACATAGAATTTAGATCAAAACTGCATATTGTTCTCATCGTATTTTCACATGTAATTAATTGTGTGTTGTCACTGCACGTGGAACTTTACTTTCTCAGTAGCTGCCGCTACTCATTCTTTAGGAAACTGGGGTTCCCGTCTTCTATGATAGATGAGGCTCTCACTGGGGTCTTCTCGATATCTTGCAGCTCCGCTCTTACTCCCCCTCCCCCCATTCGTAACAAGGACAGTCCCCCTTGTCCTCACCTTCCACCCCATCAGCCGTCGCATACAGTAATAATCCTCCAACATTTTCACCTCTCTCCACCCCATCTCCACTCATTTCTGCTTTCCGCAGAGATCGTTCACTCCGAAACTCCCTGGCCAACTCGTCCCGTCCCACCCAAACCACGCCATCCCGGGTACTTTACCCTGCAACCGCAGGAGATGCAACACCTGTCCCTTTATCTCCCCCCTTGACTCCATCCAAGGACCCAAACATCTTTCCAGGTGAGGCAGAGGTTCACTTGCACCTCCTCCAACCTCATCTACTGTATCCGCTGTTCCAGGTGTCAACTTCTCTACATCGGCGAGACCAAGTGCAGGCTCTGCGATCGTTTCGATGAACACCTCAGCTCAGTCCTTCTTAACCAACCTGATCTCCCGGTGGCTCAGCACTCCAACCTCCCCTCCCATTCCCAATCTGACATTTCTGTCCTGAGCCCCCTCCATTGTCAAAGTGATGCCCAACGCAAAATGGAGGAACAGCGCCTCAGATTTTGCTTGGGTAGCTTACACTCCAGCGGCATGAACATTGACTTCTCTAACTGCACATAGCCCTTGCTTTCTCTCTCCATCCCCTTCCCCTTCCCAGTTCTCCCACTAATCTTACTGTCTCCGCCTACATTCTATATTTGTCCCGCTTTCTCCCCTGACATCAGTCTGAAGAAGGGACTCGACCTGAAACGTCGCCCATTCCTTCTCTTCAGAGATGCTGCCTCACCTGCTGAGTTACTCCAGCATTTTGTTTCTACATTCCATTTTTTTTTAGTTTGCTTTAAAAGAGCTTAAAATGGATACGTTTTGCATTGCTGGAGTTTATGCTTGGGTGTTAGGACTGTGGTTAGCTGATTGATATTGACCTTGTGTGTCTGACTATATCTCATTTTTTACTTGTGGGCGGGTGGCTTTTGATGTCAGAACCTGCCTTTCTTCGAGGAAGATAGGATGGAGAGACATGGGAGGGAGATTAATCTTTATATTAAACAGACTTATGAGGCTGACGTAGAGATAAATATTGGCACTTTGACTTCTGAAAAGACGAAAACGCTTTGGGCAATGCAATCTTTCAAAAAGAGGAGTGATTAGATAATACTTTAGTGTCTACGATTATTGCATTTGTGAATCAATTTTGGAAAACTTGCTGAAACATTATTGTGAGAATATTGTAATAAACCTGAGCAAAGGAATGAAACTAAATTCTAGAAACGTTGCATGCCTCTTAATATAAATCATGTGTTAAGTTTATCTTAGTACATAGTGTTTGCTATATTAGCAAACAGCATCCCGTGTATTTATTGCCCTGTTGATTAAAAAATATGAAAAAAATGTAGTTATGCTCAAAAAGGATAAATTTAATCTGCTTATAAAATTATTATTTGCTAAGAAGAAGCACAGTAATGTTAACAATCCACAGAAATAACTAGAATCTCTCTTCTTCTGAACATTGAGTGGCCTTAATGTAGCTGATTAAATCCCACTTCATTGGAGACAGCTGGTGTTTGGGGAAAAAAAATCAAAGCCTCGTTGACATGTAGCAGTGAAAATGGCAGTTATTTTGCATTAGATTAATTTAACACACACGGCCCCTCAAGTCGATGCATTAAATATGAATGGCCCAATTTTTCTTGGCCCAAATAATTCACCTTTACAAGTTATAAGATAGAATTAGACCATTCAGCCCATCGATTCTACTCTGCCATTCAATCATGACTGATCTCTGCCTCCTAATCACATTTTCCTATAATCCTTGACACCTATTCCAATCAGGAATTTGTCTATCTCCGCCTTAAAGCTATCCACCGACTTGGCCTCCACAGCCCTCTGTGGCAATGAGTTCCACAGATTACCCTCTGACTAAAGTAGTTCCTCCTCACCTCTTTTCTGTAACAAGAGTGCCCTTTTATTCTGAGGCTATGTCCTCTGGTCCTCGATTCTCACACCAGTGGAAACATCCTTTCTACATCCTTTCATTATTCTGTAATTCTGTTTTTCAGATTGAACCATCTTCTGTTTTATTGCCGTGATGGCCTGTTGATATTTAAATGCAGGTTCCCCGGAAATGCTGCACTGCAGTCACTAGCGCCATCACCTGAAGAGTTCACAAGTGATAGGAGAAGAATTAGGCCATTTGGCTAATCAAGGCTACTCCGCCATTCAATCGTGCATGATCTATCTTTCCCTCAACCCCATTCTCCCACCTTCTCCCCGTATCCCCTGACAGAGGACTGTGGGTGGACACACTTACAGATAGATGGTTAATGTAGGTGAGTTTTGGCCATTCGCACAATGGTTCATCAAATGGAACCATTCAAGGAATGCAAATATTAATAGATGATGGTAGCACAAGGTTGATAGGCTAATCACATTAACAGCATCATAGATTGATTTACTGCCATATATCCAGAAACTAAAAATGGAAAATTCTTACTTGCAGCAGCAGTGCAACAGGTTTGTAAACACAATATTCAATAGATAATATGATAGACAAACAAAAAAGTTAAAAAAATGAAACAAAATCAATATATTGTTAAAACAAAGCCCAAAGAACCAAATGTAACCCGGTCAGTTCATAGTTGGAGTTTGTAGTGTTCAATAGTCTGATGGCAGTTGGGAAGAAACTGTTCCTGAACCTGGACAATATCGTTTTCAGACTCCTACGCCTTCCTCCCAATGGCAGAAGTGAAATGAGAGTGTAGCCAAGTTGGTGTGGACTTTTGACGATATTGGCTGCCTTTATGAGACAGTGCCTTTTGATGGTGGGGAGGTCAGTAACTGTGATGGACCGGGCAGTTTTCAGCACTTGTGATCTCCTTCATTCTTGTTTGAATTGCTGAACAAGGCCGTGATACAAACAGTCAATATGCTCTTTATTGTACTCCTGTAATGTGTAGTCTTACTGTCACTGCCTACATTCTATATTTGTCCCACTTCCTCCCCTGACATCAGTCTAAAGAAGGATCTCGACCTGAAGCATCACATATTCCTTCGCTCCATAGATGCTGCCTCACCCACTGAGTTTCTCCTGCATTTTTGTCTACAATAGGTTCAACAAACTCATCGGGAAGGCTGGCTCCGTCCTGGGGGTGGAGTTGGATTCTTTGGGAGGTGGTCTTGGAGGGGAGGATGCTCCTCAAACTGCAGAGCATCTCGAACAATACAGCTCACCACCTCCATGACACACTGGTCAACCTGAGGAATACCGTCAGCAACAGACTGGTTCCACCAAGATGCAGTACAGAACGCCACAGGAAATCCTTCTTCCCTGTGGCTTTCAAACTTTACAGCTCCTCCCCCTTCTGTCATTGGGTAGACTGAGACTGACCCCCCCCCCAACCCCACCTCTTGTGGTTTTTATCACTGTTGGCTAGTTAATTTCCCTCCTGGGATAAATAAAGTTCTATCATATCATTAAAGTAGGTGTGATATATAATATCAATAATAATATGTTGAAGAAGTCCACAATTTATAATTTTAATAGTATTAATGCAATACCATTGGGGGTTATGAAGGTCCAAGAAGGCAGTGATGCTCTCCTTATCAAAGCATGCGCAGAACACATTGAGCTGGCCCCTGGTTCTGCCTTGTAGGAAGTGGCGGCATGCAAGCCTTGCCACAGCTGCCATCTAGTCCTCCAGTTTAGAGCATCAAGCCCCTTTTAGCCTATTTGAGGCTATTTAGCATCAAGCCCCTTTTAGCCTATTTAGCCGCAAATGTCCAAGATCTCGTCCTCAAAGATTGCAGACCTCCTGGTTCATGGGGTTGGACAGGCTAGATGCAGGAAGATTGTTCCCGATGTTGGGGAAGTCCAGGACAAGGGGTCACAGCTTAAGGATAAGGGGGAAATCCTTTAAGACCGAGATGAGAAAGACTTTTTTCACACAGAGAGTGGTGAGTCTCTGGAACTCTCTGCCACAGAGGGTAGTTGAGGCCAGTTCATTGGCTATATTTAAGAGTGAGTTGGATGTGGCCCTTGTGGCTAAGGGGATCAGAGGGTATGGAGAGAAGGCAGGTACGGGATACTGAGTTGGATGATCAGCCATGATCATATTGAATGGTGGTGCAGGCTCGAAGGACTGAATGGCCTACTCCTGCACCTAATTTCTATGTTTCTATGTTTCATCCAAGGCTTCTGTTTGGGGAACAGTCAGATGGTTTTCAAGGGACCTCACTCCTCCATATTTTTTTGGTATTACCAGAAACAGCTAAACAACATTTAAGCAATGATTTAATCATTGCAAGATTTTGTTGTTGTCTAATTTATCTGTCATGATTCTACTACCCCAAATTTGTGAAAAAACACTAGGTTGAATTCTGAATGTAACCTATTTAACTAAATGAGTTTAACGGCCTGAAAGCAAATCTGGTTTCCACAGCTGGCCATTTATCTGGAAGGATGAGGACATAAGCTACACCCACCACTTTCTCACATCGCAGGACAGAACACTGTTCATTATTTAAATCCTGAGCCACTTCGCTTGATCTTCATTTGTTTTCTGGGAAAGTAAAAAGTTGGCAAAATGATTATATTAGCAAATATATATTTTATTTATTTGCTGCATTAATTGCATTTCTTTGAGGCACCACGTTTTAAAACAAAAATAGACGTTCACATATTTTCATTCATAACATTATAAATCTTGCATGCAATGCAACATTATATTCAAAGTGACAAGAATTAATTGTGGCAAGGACAAGATGGAAATTGGTCAAATATGCTTTTCTTGTAGTTTTTCTAACTCCTGGCTGTGAGTTAGCCAAACAGCACCTCTTTGGGTGAAAGTATTGTTTCCCATTTGCTTTAAGGCTTCTGTTCTGCTTATTACCATGTTAAACTGTGATAATTTCTCATCTGCTGTTATTGATTCCATGATTTTCATGAAAGCGTAGAAATTGTGAGTAACACAAATGTGGGACGGCACGATGGAGCTGCGGTAGAGTTGCTGTCTTACAGCGCCAGAGACCCGGGTTCAGTCCTGACTATGGGTGCATAGTTTGTATGTTCTCCCCATGACCACATGCGTTTTATTCGGGGCTCCGAGACGCCACAGACCTACAGGTTTGTAGGTTAATTGGATTTGGTAAAAAATATAAATTGTCCTTAGTGTGGACGACAGTGCTAACGTATGGGGTGATTACTGGTCGGCACGGACTCGGTGGGTCGAAGGGCCTATTTCTGCGCTGTATCTCTGAGCTAAACTAAACATGGACCTTCAACAGAAATTTTCATTTTTCCCATGTGTCTATGCATTCTTTGTTCTGTACGTAAGTAACTAACAGAGGCTCTCACATTTGAAATAAAAAAAACATGTCCCATTGGTGTTTCAATTTACCACCTGCACGTTGAAATGTGCGACTTTCAATAGACAATAGTCTATTGTCTATTGTCATTGTCACCTGCACATTGAAATGTGCAACTTTCATGAGTAGATGGGACGTATCCCTCAACTGCCTATGTAGCATTTAGACAGTGACAATTAAAGAAGGATATTCTCTACAGTTCTGTGACTATGGTCATGCGCTACCATGGACTTGATGGTTGTTCTAATTGTGTTTTGCACAAATGTCTTTCTGTTTTGCAGTCTTTTGGGAACGTTATGTGTAATTTATAATTGATCACTTTTTTTTGTTTTTTGTCTGAATCTATGTGCTAATGCTGCTGCAACCAAAACTCCCATTGTACCAGGACCTCACCCTACTTGTACATATAACAAACTCGACTTCAGAAAAACCTTGGACTAATTGTTAAAAGAAGTCAGCAGCTCAAGCAGAAAAGGCATGCTGAACATTTTGGGTGGAGATTTTGCATCAGGTCTGAGATTGTAGAGGGAAGATAGAAGTGTATGGAATTGAAAAGAAGTAGTGAGACAGAGGCTGATAGATGGCGATAGCTGGAACCAGATGATGGACGGACGATGGATAGATAGAGCTATGTGTGGGAGAGGGGAAGGAGATGATGGGGTATTGAGAGATGATGTACTATGGGGATGCCGGCAAAATGTATCCAGACCCTTGGCTTAATATATTACTGGACTCGAACATGAAAACTAGAACTGATTCAATACAATATCTTTTCTGAGTAGTCGTCAGCCTAATCGTGCCCATTCAATCAGCAACTTCATCCAAAATTCCTAAAAAGTCACAGATGTTTTCCAAATAAAGTATTGGCCATGGTGAAGATGAACAGCAGCAATGTGTCATTTCATTATGGTATGTGACCTATACTCACGTAAATTATATTCATAAAATGCTGGAGTAACTCAGCGGGCAGGCAGCATCTCTGGGTAGAAGGGATGGGTGATGTTTCAAGTTGAGACCCTTCGTCTGCAGAAGGGTCTTCACCTGAAACGTCACCCATTCCTTCTATACAAAGTTGCTGCCTGCCGCGCTGAGTTACTCCAGCATTTTGTGTCTTTCCTTGATGTAAACCAACATCTGCAGTTCCTTTCTACACATGAATTATATTAGTTTTAAGTATCCTTGCGGCCCTAACATTCTCCATTTTGTAAATTTACTGTGATCTGAGATATTTGAGCTGTTTCAAAAATCAGTGAAGATATTCACAATTATAAAAAGGGATATATAAAAATGGCCACAAAGTGCCGGAGTAACTCAGCAAGTCGGGCCACATGTCTGGAGAACATGGATAGTTGGTGTTTCGGGTCCCAACCTTAGTTCAAACCTTGCTGTGGAGATTTGAGCAGAAAATCCAAGGTGGCAACCCAATGAGGATGATGAAGAAGAAGAACTAACCAAACCAAGTTTATTCAAATGAGATGTGAAATCACCTGTAAAAAAAAGTGTAATTTCACAGAAGAGCAGGGATGTTCTCCCTTGTGTCCTTGTCAATTTATTTCCATCATTCAATACTGTTGAAGAGTATTACCTTGTCATCATTACTCTGTTGTTCGTGGTAACCTGGTGTGGCCAAGTTGGTTGTCACATTCCTCACGTTATAACTGTGATTCATTTCTAAGGTATTTGTGTTGTGCAAGATATGTTGCTTCCCTGTCCAAGATTATTGTCAAAATCGTTACTCCTGCATTTTGTCAGACTTTGAAAGACTGCATCTTTAACCATGTTTGGTAGTTGAAGTCAATAAGCATTTGGTCAGTCATTATTGTCTCTCAAAAGCTCTTGCAGGTTTGATAATGTCGTCGTTTTGAGAAGGAAAATACAATAAAATTCTAAACACCTTTTAGTACTATTGGCATGTTAGAATTCAAAATCTTCCAGTGTGGTGAAACATTAAAGTAGCAGTTTTTTTACTGAAAGCGAGGGAAATTAAGCATATTTAGATGATTACTGAAATGGAGTCCTTATCATTTCGGATTGAGAAGCAATAAAGTGGATCCATTGCTGGTGATTGACTGCCTTTTTTTCCAGTAATCCTTGACCCAACCCAACTTTAAAGATTTTAAACTGCACAGCTTGTACACATTCAGCCCTTTCACTTATATCCACCGGGAACGGGATTAATCACTGTCATTTCTTCGAACAAAAACAATTCTCCTGGATTGTTTCCTATACTGGTAATTGAGTCTTTTCCAAACTCGCATCAATCAGTTTATGTAGAGGTGTCTAAAAATGCATCTCGCCCGTATTTCAAAATATATTACATCCAGTAGATGTTATTTATAAATACATTCAACAGATCAGTCTGTTCAGTACATCTTGTTCTTTATTAATTTATGTTTTAACTGGTTAAATCCATATGAAACAGATGCCCTCAAATTGCTTCTATTGGCCAGAGTTGCTTCAAACTGCAGATTTTGCAGTGACTGCCAGACACATAACTGCAGCGTATGTGATCAGCGTGCAGGAGGCGTCCTTATTCAGAAAGAAGGAGATCGGTGTGATTTGTTTTTACTTCCCTTCCTTCTTCACAAATACTGCTGTAAATAGGTATTCTATGTATACAGCGAACCTGTTGATGAAATACACAACAATTACAGCCTGTATAATAAATGCCAGGTTAACCGAGGAACTTAAATTTAGAAGATGAACTCTTTCTCTGCCATGTTTGCTTTTAAATTTCTATCATTGGGCAGGTCCTGGTTTTGTTCTCCCTTCCCCTGTCGGGAAAATAGTGGACGGATGAGAAACACCAACCACATCCTATTTATGGCAATGGGATGAATCACCTTGGAAGTTCTCAATCATCAGTCTGTGCTGCATGAGTTCATCTCAAACAGGACTGAGGATTGAAGAATTTATCTTATTTTCCTCGGGCTCGGAAGTGAGAAAGTGATTCCAGCTCGTGGTGGCGAATGAGCAGTCTCTCAAAGAATACAGTAAACCCTTGCGATAGGGGGAGGATGATGTCTGTTATTGCCGATTGTCCACTGTACCTGAGTGAAGGGGGGGGGGGGGGGGGTTAAAGTTTAATCCAAGGCCAGGAGGGAAGAAACACGGCATTGGTGAGGGTTAAACAAGTGAGAATTTACAGAACGACGAATCGCAGAGCCCATACACGATGCGCTAGGGACTCAAACCGTCTACATGCTGTTCGCTCTCTCTGCTCCCGCAACCGGGAAAGCCCCTCCCACGTGGGGCCCGATCAGTAGGTAACTGGCAGAAGGGGAGTGGGGGGGGCTGTGGGCGGTGCAGCAGGATCCTTGGTCCGCTATCACAGTAATCGCTATGTAGAGGTCCATTATTGCAAGGATTTACTGTATGTATCGGGGTGAGGGCAGATTCAGGCTGAGTTGTTTGTGGTCTGCCATGTCAGCATCTTGTGATCTCTAGCCTCTGTCACTTGCTCACCCGTCTTACCATTCAAGCACCCCACTCCCCCTCACCTGCATCCACTCATCATTTGTTGGGCTATGTCCTGCCCCCACCTCTCTTTTCCAGCTTACTCCCCCCTATTACAATTAGTCTAAATAAGGGTCCTGCCCTGAAATGCCACCTCTCCATTCCTTCCACAGATTCTGCCTAATCTGTAAGTTGCTCCAGCACTTTGTGTCTTACCCCAGATTTTGGCAGGTGCAGTTCCTTGTGTCTGAGAGTAATTATGCTGCTTTTTGATTTCAGCTGGATTGCTGAACAGTACTGGGCTGTTATGCTGTATTTCTCTGGAATGGATTGTTGATAAACTGGATCACATTGGCAGGAGAATCTAATAGTTGACATTTGCTTACTGAATTCTAACTGCATCTACCTCTTTGTACTTTGTACTCTCATAATGTTATATACTTCTATCAAGTCCCCCATCAACCTCTGACGTTACAGGGAAATGAACTGAATCTTTTTGACTCGGTAGCGTTTTCCACCTTAACCGACCCACATACATGTCTTGATCACCACCTACAGTGTCCTGACCCATAGATAAATAATCCCTGTTGAAATGGGGTCCAAATGGGTAGAGTTGCTGCCTTGCCGGAGACCCGGGTTCTATCCCGACTACGGGTGCTGTCTGTATGGAGTTTGAACGTTCTCCCTGTGACCTGCGTGGGTTTTCTCCGAGATCTTCGGTTTCTTCCCACACTCTAAAGACGTACAGGTGTATAGGTTAATTGGCTTGGTAAATGTAAAAAATGTCCCTAGTGTGTGTAGGATAGTGTTAACGTGCGGGGATCACTGGTTGGCGGGGACCCGGTGGGCCAAAGCACCTGTTTCCGTGCTGTATCACTGAACTAAACTAAATAGGCAACAGAAAAGCTTGACAGAGCTGGTCAGAGCATGTTTGAGTATTCGGTATTCAAACAAGATACAATTTATATCAATGATTTAGATGGAGGGATTCAAAGTAACATTAGCAAATTTGCAGATGACGAAACTGGGTGGCAGTGTGAACTGTGAGGAGGATGCTATGAGAATGCAGGGTGACTTGGACAGGTTGGGTGAGTGGGCAGATGCAGTTTAATGTGGATAAATGTGAGGTTATCCATTTTGGCAGCAAAAACAGGAAGGCAGATTACTATCTAAATGGCGTCAAGTTGGGAAAAGGGGAAGTACAACGAGATCTGGGGGTCCTTGTTCTTCAGTCAATGAAAGTAAGCATGCAGGTACAGCAGGCAGTGAATAAAGCGAATGGCATGTTGGCCTTCATAACAAGAGGAGTTGAGTATAGGAGCAAAGAGGTCCTTCTGCAGTTGTATAGGGCCCTAGTGAGACCACACCTGGAGTATTGTGTGCAGTTCTGGTCCCCTAATTTGAGGAAGGACATTCTTGCTATTGAAGGAGTGCAGTGTAGGTTTACAAGGACTGTCATATGCTGAGAGAATGGTGGCTGGGCTTGTATACACTGGAGTTTAGAAGGATGAGAGCGGATCTTATTGAAACATATAAGATTATTAAGGGGTTGGACACACTAGAGGCAGGAAACATGTTCCCGATGTTGGGTGAGTCCAGAACCAGGGGCCACAGTTTAAGAATAAGGGGTAAGCCTTATTTAGAACAGAGATGAGGAAACAATTTTTCTCACAGAGAATTGTGAGTCTGTGGAATTCTATGCCCGAGAGGGCGGTGGAGGCCGGTTCCCTGGATACTTTCAAGAGCTAGATAGGGCTCTTAAAGATAATGAAGTCAGGGGATATAAGGAGAAGGCAGGAAGGGGGTACTGATTAAGGATGATCAGCCATATCACATTGCATGGCCGTGCTGGCTCGAAGGGACAAATGGCCTACATGCACCTATTGTCTATTGGCGGTTGTATGCAGTCCTCCTATCTGTTGCAAGTCTTTTGTAAATCATGAGAATTGTGTGATCTAATTTGCCTTGATGGATGGCACTACAGAGACACTACTGCCTCGTAACTCCAGGGACCCAGCTTTAATCCTGACCTCAATTTTTTATTGTGACTATGTGGGTTTCACCTGAGAGATCCATCTTTCTCCAAAATCTCAAAAGATGTGCCGGTAGATTAATTGGTTCTACCAGATAACCTCTTCATGGTAAATTGAATCAAATTGATGGGCATGGGCAATTCCAGGTGTAGAAGGAAAAAATGAGCAGGGTCTGATGGGATTGATCTGCTGCAAGGAAGCATAGACTCAATGGGCCGAGTGGTCGTGTTTGATAACGTAAGAAGTAATTATACCCCAGTTTTGCTTGATTTGAGGTGAACACCTTTGGGATTCATTCCTATTAAGCATACATGTCTTGCATTTAGATTACGCTTATCTTTTTCTAATATATAGCACACCTACTGGTGTGCCTGTGTGTAACTATTCCTCCATGTTTTAAACTTTAATTGCTTGTGTATGCACATATTATTTGTTTTTCCTACTTTTTTTTAATTGAATGCCTTCTTCCAGTTCTCTGGTCAGGCCCATCTAATTTGTTGGCAGACCCTTCCTACTGTTATTGTTTCACATAAACGACGCCTGAACTTTCACAAAAATCTGCATTTTATTTCCTTCATCAGCATTTACTGACTGATATGTGAAAGAAAATATCAGTTAGTGATATTTTTAAAGTGCTGCTGCTCGCTATGCTGAACCTCCTTTCATGCACTTCAGACTTAATTACCTTTTGGTGTGCAGTGATTTCCCTTCAGAATATCTGTTCATTTGCCTTAACAGTTATCTGACCTTTAATGTGCATATTTACATTGGCTTTCTGATTATCTGAAACCTGCTCCATGGAAGATGACACCTTGCAACCTCCACACATGATATATTTTTTGCTGCCTTCCTCATCCTAATTGCTGTAGTAATGGTGTGGCTCTTATCACCAAGTAATACCTTGGTATCTCCTCCAGTTTTCTTCCATGTTCCCATCCTATCTTTGAACAACCTAATCCAGTTTCAGACTTCCCGACTCTCCTTTAAAATTAGAATTGCTTATCCACCAACCAACCCAAATTAATTTCAGATAGTCAGCTTCAGTTTCGCTTATTTGATGAATAAACAATTCCTTTGTGCATTATAACTCTCCACACTCTCTTTGTTGATTCTCTGCCCTCATTTGCACTGTTAACTTTGTCTAAACTCTCCCATCGGTATTTATTGACATTTCTCAATTTTCGTGCTTTTGGTTTCCAGATAATCCCTTTTATGAATAATATACACCTTGATTATAGTCATTTTTTTACTAACTCACCAACAAACACTTTACGTGTTTAAGAAGGAACTGCAGAAGGGTTTTGGCCTGAAACGTTGCCTAGTTTCTCGCTCCGTAGATGCTGCTGCACCCGCTGAGTATCTCTAGCATTTTTGTGTACCAACAAACACTTTACTATTTGTCAAAGACTATTTATTGCACCATCCTTCCTTGACACCTTTCTCCTTTGATTCATTTTGTCCTTCTTCGACTTTCACACACAACCCCAAGCTCTTCGACTCCCTTGTGGTTCTGATGTGTGCCAATTCCTGTCTTGAATAGATTAAATGGCTCCACTTAAATGGTTCCACCTCTGTCCATCCCTAGATAGAAAACTCCACAGACTCATGTCTCACTTGACTGTTGACTGTGTTGGTGAACTGTCTTCAGTGTACAATATCATCCAGCTAAACTTTGGAATGAGTGAAGCCAATGTCTGCAGCTGCCAGTGCAAGTTCAGCTATTAGTGTACTTGCTATTAGTCAACCGCTCCCTCCAGTAGTATGATCTATAAGCACTTTAGCTTTAAATATTGCATGCTTGTGATTAAAACTCTTCCTTTGTCTCAAACAAAAATACGTTGGTAACTTATTTTATTGTGTTTTTCCTTTGGCCAAGCATTCGTGTTTCCTTAATGGTTCTCTGCAATGGTTAGAAAATATTTCCTGTGATAAAAGTGCTGTAAAAAGACAGAATGTTACTGTTATGTGAGTTAAATATCACTACTATCACAAGAACTTTATTGCCGGGGCATTATTATAGTGGATAGAAAGGAGCTGCAGATGTTGGTTTAAACTGGATAGACACAAAAAGGTGGGTTAACATAGTGGGACATGTAGCATCTCTGGAGCAAGGGAATGGGTGACGTTTTTCAATTGGTTCTGGCAGATTCACATTTCTGGTAAGCTTGAACAAGTGTCAAAATTTGTTTCTTATAGATAGTTCAAAAACTGTGGTTCTCCTCTTCTGAGAAAATATCTAGGTCTGAATAATTTATCTTTTGTGAATATACTTTATTTTAAAACATTTTAAATCATACTCTTTACATCCAGAGTAATGCTTGTGCTGGTTAATGGAATAGGCTACAGTTGCCAAGTGTACATTAGAGTTGACGCGTGGATATATTCAGACTACGATGCAATTTCTTAAAATGATCCCAACCAATCTAAATGGAGAGAACTACCTGTGGACCACCGCCAAGAAAAATTCCTTTACTGTAATTTAAATAATTAAATAGCTTGAAAGAAGATGCTTAACAAGTACAATTCAAACAGGTGAAATGCATTTAATTTGCTCTGCAGTCCATTCAGAAACGGGAACTGTTGCCTCACAGCGCCAGAAACCCGAGTTCAATCTTGACCTCGGCTGCTGAGTGTGAGGAGATTGGACATTTTCCTTGTGACCACGTGGGATTCTTCCTGATGCTCCAGTTTCCTCCCACGTTTCAAAGATAAGCGGGATGGTATATCAATCGGCCACCATAAATTTACCTTGGAGTGAGTAGATGAATGGTAGGACTTATAAGGAGTTGCTGAGAGTGGAAAGGGTATAAAATGTGATTAATGTAGCATTAGTATAAATGTACAGTTGATACCCAATCCGGACACATTGGGCCAAAGATCTCGCTTCTGTGCAGTATCTCTCTGAGTCTTAAGTATTTTTGTAAATAGGAATTATATAACATTTTTGTGTGCAGGTGTCACCAAAAATATTGCAACATTGGGACGTCATTGTTTTAAAATATTACTTGACTGCTTCTTCCCGTCAAGAAGCATTAAGACATGACCTGCATGAATAAGTAGCAGATGTTATGTCATACTTATAGAAAGTGGATCAGCGTTATTAATAGGGACACAAGAGACTGCAGATGCTGGAATATTGAGCAATATTGATCAGATGTTGTCTGACCCGATGAAATACTTCAGTAGCGACTTGAATACGTTTTCTCCATTGATACTGGAAAACAAAAAAAAACTAAATGCTGGCAATCTGAAATAAAACAAAAAGAGTTGGATGTGCTCAGCAGGTCAAGAGTGTTATATTGTCATATGTCCTAGATAGAACAATGAAATTCTTACTTGCTGCAGCACAACAGAATATGTAAATATAGTACATAAACGAGAGAAAATAAGTTCCATGTGTATATATAAACACACATGCACACATACTCAAAAAACATAACGGGAGAAAAAAAAGTTCAGTGTCTATACATTGTTCAGTGTGTATATATCCTCAATAAATAAACAAATATAGTGCAAAAATAATAATAGTCTGTTGTAGTTCAGAGCTTATTTGTTGTTGTGTTTAATAGCCTGATGGCTGAAGGGAAGAAGCTGAAACTGGACGTAACAGTTTTTAGGCTCCTGTACCTTCCTCCCGGTGGCAGTGGTGAAGTGAGTGTGTGGCCAGGATGGTGTGGGTCGCTGACGATGTTAGCTGCCTTTTTGAGGCAGCATCTCCGATAAATCCCTTCGATGGTGGGGAGGTGATGGACTGGGCAGTGGTCACAAAGTTTTGCAGTCTTTTCCGCTCCTGGACTTTCAAGTTGCCGAACCAGGCCATGATGCAACTAGTCAATATGCTCTCTACTGTGCACCTGTAGAAGTTCTGAGAGGTTGACATGTTAAAGCTGTGAAAGGTAGGTCAGAGCTGTTATTGGAATACGAAACCAGAAGGATAATGTTGGAAATACCCAGCAGATCAGGCTGTGTTTGTAAAGAATGGAGGAGTTGCACAGATATTCCAATTGGTTATGGGCCTGTCCCACTTTGGCGTTTTTTCAGCGGACTGCCGGCGAATGTCAAGTTGCCAAGAATGTCAAGAAAAAACGTGAACTGGAACGGCAACTGTCAGAGTGGAACACACACACACACAAGCACATTGCAAAGGCTGGGGCCAGGGCAAGCGAGGGAGCGCTGTCTGAAATTCACACGGTACAAAGTCAAGGTGATACAGTCACACACCGCGATGAACAGGAAGGTTGGCGCTGTAATTTAGACAGCTAGCACAGTGTACGGTATGTCCTTTAAAAGAGGGGAGAAGGGGGAAGAGGGGGAGAAGGGGAAAAAAGGAGTAGAGACAACCTTTAAGAAGCAGGACAAATTTTAATAAGCCAGTGATACGTAGCTGTGATGTTTGGCGGACATTTAACATTCTGGTCAGTTATCCTTGGTTCTGAAAACTGCTTACGTTTTTTTCCCCCAATGAGCCAATGAAAATGACCGGTCAGCAAAGGCGATGAACTAAAACTACCTATGACTACCTCGATTACCCTTAACTACATGGCGCACTCCACTACAACTGCACCTACGACTACAGGATTATCGATTTTCTGCATAGCGACCAATTTCTAGTCGCAGAAGATTTTTCAACATGTTGAAAAATTTGCAGCGACCATACTGAGGCCACGTCTAGTTCCCAGAATGCGGGAACTCCTCGCGACCATGAAGGTGACTCACCAGAGACAATCAGCGAACATGTGGCGACCATGTGGCGAGTTGCACTTGCCTAAAAAATCGCCTAAATGGGACGGGCCCATTAATCCTACAGTAGAACTGGCCACTTCTGAAACAAGCAGAGAAGGTGAGTTACCTGGAACTATTGAATATGATATTGGGAGTCAGGAATGCTGCACAGTACCCAGAAGGAGCAGACATGCTGTTCGTTATATTGAGCCTCGTTGGAAAAGAGTAGGAGGCCATAGATAGAGGAGCCAAAGTGCTAGTGTAGTGAGATAAATAATTAAGATATGAAGCAACTGGAAGCTCAGCCTTTCCCAATCTATGTCTGGTTCCTCCAATGTAGAGGGACATTGTATACAGTTCACTAGTTTTGAAAAATTGTAATACAATCACTACATCACCTGAAAGGACATGGGTACTCTTATAGTGAGATGGGGCAAGATAAAATAACAGATGCATCTCCTGTGCTTGTGTGGAAAGGTGCCATGAGAAAAGGGCATAATGAATCTATAATAATTAAATTGTTGTCTCTCCACAGTCACATTGATATGCTGGGCATTTCCAGCATTTTCCTTCTGGTTTCGGGTCTCAACAACAACTGTCCTGCATCTCACACTATTTTTCACCATTCAAACTGGTGGTGATGAAGATAAACTTGTTTTAAGACTCCTTTGAATTCATATATAGGGTAGTGGTATTAATTATTAGATATGAGAATAAATTAAAATTCTGGTTAAACATGACACAGATATTATTTTTCTTTACTTCTGATTCCTGCCTATTCCTTTCCACTCAGACATACTTTAAACGAAAATGTGATCCTTCTCAACAGAAACCAGAACAGTTTTCAGTTCATTAAAAAATAACATGTTTAGTTCATTGCTTCATGTTACTCAGTGGAGTACGTTCATTTGAATCATCGATAATAATTCAGGTGAACTCCATGAGTTCAATCCTAAAGCAACCACCTTTTGAATACCTAACTCGACTTATTATTGCTTTGCACAATCGACAATGTTTATTCAGGAAATTGTTCAGCATTCATGGCTTGTGATGCTTTGGAATCTGATTTAACAAGGCTATATAGCATCTAAATCAACTTTCTTATGAGGTTCACACTTCCGGTACTCTGGTCTTGGAAATAATGTGGTATATCCATTTTCTTCAGGGAAAATTGAAAAGTAAAAGTATTGACATTTGACCATTATAAAGAATGGTAAAAGAAACAGAATTTATTACAGTTGCAGAAGCCAGATAAATGTACCTGTGAACTGAAGTGATTTACGTGAGAGGATTAAATTCTGTGTTCCATATATTTTCATTAATTTTAATATTTTTAAACGAGATACTTTTAAATTTACATTTATTACAATTATAAATGTTGAAGCTAACCTGTTGTGCTTAATCTTAAAATCAAGGGAAAAAATGCATTGGAATACTAATGGAGAAACATCGTTATTTGGACCCCTTTGAATTTATATATTTTAAATATTTATTAGTTAGATGAAAAGTAAATAAATTCTGGTTAAACGTGACCCAGATTTTATTTTTCTTTACTTCCGATTGCTGCCTATTCCTTTCAACTAAGACATGTTTTAAGTGAAAGTTTGATTTAGAACTGCTTTCAGCTAGCTAAAAAATAGCATGTTTAGTTATAGTCAAAATAGCCATGTCAGTTTCTAAGTTTGTTTGTGAAATGATAAAAGAATTATAAACTCATAGCAATTTATGACTCAGGTAGGCGGCCATCTGATCCACTAATCTATGCTGGCCAAAAACTGAGCTGTTTAGGTCAGTTCCTATTTCCCAACTTTCATATTGTACTCTTTGGCTATCCAAGTACTTACCTACATAATTTTTCTGTACCCTCCACCCTTTCAGGCAATTAAGTTTTTGACCTCAATTACTCTCTAGCTGGAAAAGATGTTCTTCAACTTCCCTTTGATCTTTTCACCAATTGATATAAATATGTTCCTGCATTATCAAACTTTCTGCCAAGAGAAATAAGCCCTTCCTGTTCACCCTGTTTGGCCTCTCATAATTTTGTGCATGTCAATTAAAACTCTTTTCAGCCTCATCTATTCCAAAGAAAATAAATCAATCTCACTTCATAATCATAATTCTCCTGCCCTGGCATTTTCCACGTAAGTTCCCTCTTCGCCACTTTTAGTTTTATTGTGTTCTTCCTGTCGTGTGATGCCAGAACACATTTCTCCTTTATAAGCTGTCCCTTCGGATTATTTTGCTTCTACTGCAGTTCTGTGGGTTCTGAGGTGACACTCATTTGTTAATGGACAAGAATAGCTGAAGAGGTCAGTGTGGGTAGCTTGTGAGGTGGTACGCTCCACCTGTCATCTATACTAAACATGTGCATTCCCCATGCCTGGACTTAAGGATCTCAATTCGATCCTGAAAACTCTTGGGCTGTTAGCTATGGGCACGCGCATGGGCCCCAGCTATGCCTATCTCTTTGTAGGGTACGTTGAGGCATACCCTGGCCCTATCCTCGAACTCTACCTCCGCTACATTGACGACTGCATTGGTGCTACCTCCTGCACCCATGCAGAACTCACTGACTTCATCCATTTCACCACTAACTTCCATCCGGCACTCAAATTCACCTGGACTGTTTCCGATATCTCCCCATTTCTTGACCTCACTATCTCCATTGCAGGTAAACGACTACTGACCGATATCTACTACAAACCCACTGACTCCCATGGCTATCTGGACTACACTTCTTCCCACCCTGCTTCCTGTAAGGGCTCTATCCCCGACTCCCAATTCCTTCCGTCTGCGCCGCATCTGCACCCAGGATGAGGTGTTCCAAACTGGGGCATCGGAGATGTCCTCACTCTTTAGGGAACGGGGGTTCCTCTCTTCGACTATAGATGAGGCTCTCACCAAGGTCTCTTCTATATCCCGTAGCTCCGCTCTCACTCCCCATTGCCCCCACTCATAACAAGGACAAAGTGCCCTTGTCCTCACCTTCCACCCCATCAGCCGTCACATACACCAGATAATCCTCCAAAAATTTCGCCACCTCCAACAGGATCCCACCATTGGCCACATCTTCCCATCTCCTCCCCTTTCGGCTTTCCGCAGAGACCGCTCCCTCCGCAACTCCCTGGTCAATCCGTCCCTTCCCACGCGAACCACCCCCTCTCCTGGTACTTTCCCTTGCAACCACAGGAAATGTTACACTTGTTGCTTTACCTCCCCTCTCGACTCCATCCAAGGACCTAAGCAGTTTCTTGGTGAGGCAGAGGTTCATCTGCACCTCCTCTAACCTCATATTTTTCATCCACTGCTCTAGGTGTCAGCTGCTCTACATCGGTGAGACCGAGCGCGGGCTTGGCAATCTCTTCGTCCAACACCTCTGCACAATTCACATTAACGAACCCGATCTCCCGGTGGCTCAGCACTTCAACTCCCCCTCCCATTCCTTATCCGACCTTTCTGACCTGGGCCTCCTCCATGGCCAGAGTGAGTCCCACCGCAAATGGGAGGAGCAGCATCTCATATTTTGCTTGGGTACTTTACACCCCAGCGGTATGAACATTGACTTCTCCAATTTCAGGTTGTTCTTGCTACCTCTCCCACAGCCCACTGTCTCCACCTCTTCCTTTCTTCTTCCCGACCCCCCCCCCCCCCCACCCCCCCAGCACATCAGTCTGAAGAAGAGTCTCACTTGAAACGTCACCTATTCCTTCGCTCCATAGATGCTGCCTCACCCGCTGAGTTTCTCCAGCATTTTTGTCTACCTCTGAAAAATCTTTTGTCATTTTGAGTGGTCATGAGTCAGTGGGAATGGTGGATTTCCTCACGGAGACTGTTGCACAGTCTTGAATCTTCTCCTCTCTTCACCTTGAACTCAACTTTCACACACACATCAATGCAAGTGTCATGTGCGTTTTGCTGTTCGGTTACTGAGCTTCTGGCTTTTGAGCTTCGCAATGGCCTGTTTAGTGTTTCATGTAGTTCTTGCATTGACTCTTGTTCTGTTGTTTTATGCTCAAGAATGCAAGTTCCTTCCTACACATTTTGGCTGCTCCAATACGAAATCTCCTCAAGATACACCTACTTTGAAAATTTTCTCTTCTCTCTGGGAGTTCTGCAAAACCATCTCTTGCTGCTCTCCCTCTGTGACTGGTTTCCCTCGGTCTGATGAAGGGTCTTGACCTGAAACATCACCTATTCCATTTCTCCAGAGATGCTGCCTGACCTGCTGATGTACTCCAGCATTTTGAGTCCATCTTTGGTGTAAACCAGCATCTGTAGTTCCTTCCTATGCATTCATCGCACTACTGTATCTGCGTGCCCTGCTCCACTTAGTGATCTGTAGGCATTAAAACCAAGATTTTCTGTTCCTCTGCATACTGGTATCCCACCATTTACTGTTTATTCCTTCACCTCATTTGCCCGCCCTAAGTGCATTGCCACACATTTCTCCTGATTGGTTTCCAGTTTTGTCACTTCCATGCCCATCGAACCAATCTATTTCCAAACTGCAAGGAGATATCATTTTCTTCCACACAGTCGACCATTCTGTGAATTTTGGTATCATCAGCAAACTATTTAATCATGGTCCTTAGGTTTGTTCAAGTCATTTTATACATAACACAAACATATGGAGCCTTGTACTGGGCCCTGTGTGACCCCACTGCTCTCAGCCCTCAGGCCACTGAAACTCCACGGTCAATTACCTGCTGTTTTCTTCCTCTTCCATTTAGTCAACTTCAACGCACTTTATTTTGGTTCACTTGGGCTTTACATTTCCAAACAGTCTGTCATGCAGGATTTTGTCAATCACGTTGCTACAAATCTATAGCTACGGAATAAAGAACTTTTCAAGATTTCATTTGCCTCAAATATTCTTTTCTTTGATTTTCCAAATGTGATTTGTCAAGCATTCATTTTATTTCTGTGTTGTCTTCAGTTTTACAAAGCAAAATAAATCAAATGATTTCATTTGTTTCACTGGCAGAGCATTTGGAAGATTTTTTATTACAATACTTTTATTTGACATCAAGAAATAGAGCGATGTTTTGAAATCTTGCATTTTAATAACATATACTTGCATTGCTATAACAAAGACTGGGTATGCTATTGAGTTTGATAGCAGTGCATATATTCTAAACTGAGAAATTGCCTGGGACAAATTGGCATTGACAGAAGATTCTTGGCTTTGTTTAGATTTGAACTGTAAGAGCTGTTAAGATTTTTTTGCATGCAACTAAGGAAACTTCATGCCATAAATTGATACGACTCATAAATACACATTTTAACCCGTCAAATCTGCACTGTTATTTTTCTCCACACATCAAAATTAAATCTACAGACCTGCCTTGATCTTTTTCTCAATTGACTTGCAAAATAAATTGGTTTACTCAGCAGTGTGAGAGACCAGTGTGGGGTAGTTCGCAAGTGAAAGGAGCAGAATTAGGCTGTTTGGCCCATCAAGTCTACTTCGCCATTCGATCATGGCTAATCTCTGTCTCCTTATCCCATTTCCCTGCCTTCTCCCCATAACCCTTGACACCCGTTCTAATCAAGAATTTCTCTATCTCTGCCTTAGAATTATCCACTGACTTGGCCTCCACAACCCTTTGTGACAATGAGTTCCACAGATTAACTACCCTCTGATTAATGACGTTCCCCCTCACCTCCTTTCTAAAAGAGCTCCTTTAATTCCATGCCTTTCATTATTCTGTAAGCTTCAATGAAGTCTCCCCTCAACCTTCTAATCTCCAGCAGGTAGAGGCCCTGCTCTCCACTCATTACAGGAACTCATTCCTGGGACACAAGCGACAGCAGAAGGTATGGAATTGAGGTTCAAAGTTCAATCCTGAAGGGAACTTTTTAACCCCCGAGTCTTATTAACAAGCACAAGGCACAATCCCTTCCTGAGGCAAATTGTGAAGAGCAGTTAGAATTGTTAAAAAAGGAACTGCAGATGTTGGAAAATCGAGGGTACACAAAAGGCTGGAGAAACTCAGCGGGTGCAGCAGCATCTAAGGAGCGAAGGAGATAGGCAACGTTTCGGGCCGAAACCCTTCTTCAGACTGATGGGAGGTGGGGGGGGGGGGGGGGGGGGGGGCGGGAGAAGAAAGGAAAAAGGAGGAGGAGGAGCCCGAGGGCTGAGGGAGAGGTGGGAAGGGGAGGAGACAGCAAGGGTTAACAGAATTGAGAAAATTCAATGTTCAAGCCCAGAGGATGCAGACTCCCCAAGCGGAATGTTGATGGGAGTGGAGGGCGTGTGCACAACTAGAACAAGGGTAACTGACATTTGCAAAGTGTCGAAAATATAGCAGAATGAGGCAGAAGGTAGTGAAGCTCGGGATAGTTTCAAGGAATTCAGAGATTCCCTGCAAGGCTCAGAGAAGCCTACAAATCAATGGCAAGAAATTGCTCTTCCTTGAGGTTGAAAGAAGGTTGTCTGACCAATGTTAAGAAGATTGGAACATTACAAGTCTGGACCACTTCCCAGGTTTTCTTCCTGAAAAATACTATTCAGTTTCATTTATTTTGGATTCAGGATTTGTGCTTCCCTGCTAGGGCATTTAAAGCCAGGTGTTACAATGTCAAGATAAAGGATGGGCCTCTCAGGATGAGATAGAATAGCACTGCACTCTGGGTGAAGATTTAAGGGTAATGAATCGTTAGAATTCTTTACCCAGTATTGTTGTTGAAGCAGACAGAGTTCAACCTCTGTGTATTATCTAAGACAGAGTCCCACACGCTTATAGATATTCAGGAATTAAGGGATATGGGGTTAGAACAAGAACGTGACGTAGAAGTATAAAATAAGCTGTGATTTTACTGAACAGAGAAACAGGATCAAAGGGAGATTACGTACTCCTGCCACGGTTTATTTTGTTCTTATAACCTTGTGTTGCTGCAGCCCATTTAAAGTTCTTAAGGCAGTATTGAGACAACTGATCACTAAGCCTGCCTTTGATAGGCTGCACTTTGACCAGGTGCAGGTGACATGGTGTGATTGACTAAGTGCATCTCTCACCCAGTATCAATTTGCACCACTGCTATCTCCCCTCTCCCCCCCCCCCCCCCCCCCACTTTAAGCGGAATACCAGTCTCAAAACAGGAGCTGCAGTATGACATAGGAGCAGCATTAAGCCATTCAGCCCATCCCAAGTTCAAAGGCAAAGCAGCAGAATCAGAGCATTCTGCCATTGCGTGTACTCCACCATTCAGTCATGGCTGATCTGTCTTTCCCGCTCAACCCCATTCTCTGTGTTTTCCCCCTAACCTTTGACACCGTTATTAATCAAGAACCTAGACACAAAATGCTGCAATAACTCAGCAGGCCAGGCAGCATCTCTGAAGAAAAAGAATAGGTGATGTTTTGGGTTGGAACCCATCTTTAAACAAATAGGAGGGGGGTGGGGGGGGGGGGGGGGGGGGGAAGCATCTGCAGTTCCTTCATACAAAGTAATCAACCTGTCAATCTCCACTTTAAAAATACCCAAAGACATGTTCCACAGCCAGCCATGGCAATGAGTTCCACAAATTCTCCGCCCTGTGTCTAAAGAAATTCCTCCTCTAGTCCTATCTAAAGGTATGTCCTTTTCTTCTGAGGCTGTTCCCTCTGGTTCTATACTCTGCCACTAGTGGATGCATCCTGTGCACATCCACACTATCTAGGCCTTTCATTATTCGGTAAGTTTCAATGAGATCACCGTCTTCCATTTAAACCAGCGAGTACAGACACAGAGCCGTCAAACGCTCAACATACCTAATCCAATCAACCCGAGATTATTCTCGGAATCCTCCTCTTGACCTTTTCCAACGCCAGCACATCCCACCTCAGATGTGGGCCCAAAACTGCTCACAATACTTCAAATGTGGTCTGAACAGAGTCTTATAAAGTCTCAGCATTACATCCCTGCTTTTATTTTCTCGTCCTCTCAAAATGAATGCTAATATTCCATTGGCCTTCCTTACTACCGATTCAACCTGGGAATCCTGCACCGGCACTCCCAAGTCCCTTTGAACCTCTGATTTTTGAATTATCTTCCCATTTACAAAATAGTCTACCTTTTTATTGATTTGGAAGGGTGTCATGGGTTATGGGGGAAGGCAGGCGAATGGGGTTGAATGACGGAGTAGACATGATGGGCCGAATGGACTAATTGTGCTCCTAGTATTTATGACCTATTCCACCACCAAAGTGCATGGCTGCGCACTTTACTATGCCGTATATTCCATCTGCCACATTTGCCCACTCTCCCACTTGAACAAGTCCTTCTGCCGAGTCCCTGCCTTCTCTACACTACCTGCCCCTCCACCAATGTTCCTATCATCTGCAAACCTGGCCACAAAGTCATCCATTCCATAATCCAAATCATGAATGTACAATGCATCATTAATTAATCATTAATGCAGCCCCAGCACCAACCCCTGCAGAACACCATTAGCCATGGCCACCAACCAGAAAACCACCCCTTTACTCCCACTCTTTGCCTTCTGCCAATCTTTTATTCATGTTAGTACCTTCCCTCTAATACCATGGTTTCCCATCGTGTTTAGAAGCCTCACATGCAGCACCTTATCAAAGACTTTCTGAAAATCCAAGTAAACAACATCTACAGAATTTCCTTTGTCTATCCTGCTATTTACTTCATCAAATAATTCCATCGTTGAATCTGCTATGCCATTTGATCATGGCTGATCTATTTTTCCCTCTCAGCCCCATTCTGCAGCGATCTCCCTGTTACCTTTGACACTAATATGCATTGTTGTAATACTTAAATATTATCAAAAAAGCTTGTTCATTTATCGTGTGCCTTTCTTGACCATGGGACATCATTTGACCATGGGACATCATTTGGCCTGTTGTCACAGAATTGTTTTTTTGTAGGACTTGTTTATTTTGTACCTCTGCCAAGGCTCAAATAATTGCATTGAAATACTTAAGCAATTTCAAAGTTGATTATGTTTGTATTTATATTCATTTTTGGGAACGATGCTAGCAAGTCGAAGCAGCAAGCAATGAGATTTATATTGATTTTAATGCTACAAAAAGGTTTTCATCTTTGAGGAATTAAAAACTTACAGCACTCAAGAATCTCGTATCGCATTTAAAAAATAATTAATTGTGTTACTTCTAGTCCCTTTCGAATAATGGAAGTTTGGATGCATTTTTATTTATTACTTTTTAATAAGAAATAACTTGTTCTCGGAGGCATCCTGTACAAAGATTCTGGTATTTTAATTTAAAAATAAGATTGATATTATACCTATATATGAAAACCATTCAATAGAGACTTTTAAAGTATTTTTCATCTTCTTACATAAAGCCATTATATAAAGGGCAATCAAAATATTATTTATATAACATTTTTCATGCTGTTTCAAAAACGAAACAAATTGTTACATGTAGTTTTTATGGAGCATGGTAGCACAGGATGATGGAGATTGTCAACTTGTTATTGGTTATTATTGAATAGATTTTGTTTTGAACTGGTGTTAGGCTCTGGTGTTCGAATTCTGCCCATGTATTCTCTAACTGGCTGTTAACTTTGATCCAGAGCGAGATGCTGCAAGCTAATTTCAGTCATGACTTGAAGAAAATGATTTCCCTAAGCTTCCAAGGTAGTAAAGAAGATGAGACTAAGATTAGTGAGTTAGAAGAAGTTTTCTTATTACCCTTATGGCAGCAGAGTTGCAGGATGCATAAACCAGGGAAGGCCTTTAATCCAGACAGTATAACACAGATTTGGCAGTGCTCCCAGAATTATTTTCCTTTAATGATCCTTACTTATACAGGGAGGGATAAACTTACCTAGCAGTGCACAGAAAATGGAACCGATTGATTCTCAGGAAGAGAGCATTGATTTGCAACAAAACAATAAATATATTGGGCCTGTTCAAATGAATTAAAGGAGGGAGCCACAGAGGTGCAGCTGGTGGAGTTGCTGCCTCACAACACCAGAGACCCAGGTTTGATCCTGACCTTGGATGCTGTCCTTGTGGAGTGTAAGTATGGCCTGCACCACCTTCTAATGAAATGAGTGGATGTGCATACTTCCTTATTATAATTTGAGGTTGTGGTTGAATCGAGGAATGTCACTGATCATTGAAAATCATAATTCAAGAACCTTGTCAAGTGTAACTATTTTTAGACTTAGACTAGTGCTGACAAAATCTGGCACATGAGCTATTTAACGTGGATGGTTTGTTATGTCTCAGCAGCCAAAATAATCAGATTTATTTAATGCATTTGGGACTTTTTAATCATCAGTCCAATATTTCAGTTAGCTTCACAGGCTTCTCAAATCTGCCAATCTGTAATACTTAAGAATATAATCAGACTGTACAATGAGGAAGTTCGTCTTCCCATAATGGATGAATTTTATTGAAGAAAAATTCTTCCAAGCTACAAGGTATTTTCAGATATCCTTAAAGATCTTTGCAGTTTAGTTACCTTGAACCAGCTAATGCTGAATGGAGCACCGTGAATGCATTTATTATTTTAGAATTGAACACTAATGATCCGGCATACTTTAGCTGCAGTTGCAGCTACTATGTGCCTTTTATTTGAAATTGACCCAAACTGACATTTTTTGTGTGAAATGTTTGAAATTGGGATGGCTGATGTTTTTTTTTTGGTTCAGTTTGCTGGTGCTGCCTATGTAGCATTGGGTCTTTGTGAATATTTAAAGTGGGAGAATACATTTTAATTTTGTTTTAACACTTCTTTTTCGTCTAGGAATATCTTTGACATTGGTGTTATGCATTTATTACAGGCAAAAGATATTTCATTGAGAACAATTTTTGTGAAGATGGGGTGGTTTTCCTTTTTCTCTTCTGTATTATTCTGCTGATTGATTGCTTCATGTTTCTCTTTGGACGTTTTTGCTGTTCCAATAAACAAAGTGGCTTTCCTTTAGCTTTCTGTAGGGTGGTGCAGCAGTAGGTTTGCTGCCTTTCAGCGCCAGAGACCCAGGTTCAATCCTGACTACAGGTGCTATCTGTATGGAGTTTATACGTTCTCCTTATGACTGCATGGGTTTCGTCCCACGCTCCAAATATGTACAGGTTTGTAGGTTAATTGGCTTTGCTAAATTTTCCCTCATGCATAGGATAGTGTTAGTGCATGGGGATTGCTGGTCGGCACGGACTCGGTGGGCCGAAGGGCCTGTTTCCACACTGTATCTCTAAACTAAACTAAAAACTGTACTCTTGGGGATTTACAGTCTGTAATAAATATGTCTAATATATAGTAATTCATATTTTGCACTGAACATTCTTTAAAATAAATTCTTTAAAAGAAATTCACTCTTTCCTATCTTTAACATATTGATCAGAAAATTGTTCAATGTGAGGAATCTTTAAATAGTTTTAAATAATTATAACTTGTATTAATAATAATTTCTGTTATCAGTTGCTGTTATCCTTTCCTGTCCGTGATTCCTTCCACCCACTCACCCATCACAGACAATGTCTTCAAAGGAGGAGACATTAGAGAAATTAGATAGGATAAAAATAGAGGTGACATATAAAAGGTCAGATGTGATGGAATCATGAATCACTGCGGGAAATAAGAGTGGAAATAATAGAGCATCTTGCAACAATCTCTGATCCTCATTCCGTCAGGAAATGTGTAGTGTATAAACAGTTTGAAAAAAACGTCATATAAGAGTCCTTCCACCAAAACTATACCCCACGGGATTACAATGTTAGTGCCTGTATGACAGGACAGAAAGCAGAGGAAATGGGAATTTTTTCTTGTGTCAGGAAACATTGAGTGACGTGCCCTAAAATGTGGTATCAGGTCTATTCTTGCTTCTGACCTCTGTTGACGATTTTGATTTGGTGAATTAGGGTACAAGTTCAAACTCTGAATGAGACGTGAAACTCATAGAAGTAATAAATATTAATGAAGATAATAAAAGACATTGGGTGATGTGGCAAGGAATAGGCAGGCTGATTGTAGATGAAGTGGGAAGATGTGCATCACAGTTGAAAATGTTGGGGACAGAGGAACTTGGGAGTATGAGAAACTGAGGAAGCCATTTAAAAGATGGATCCTGAATTTAAAGGTCTGTGGGAGCTTTAAAGCAGTGTGGGTCAGTACTGAGTGACTGTTTCAAAGAGACAACATAAGCACAAAGTGAATTTTAACTTCAAATATATGGACTCAGGTTCTGTGAGATGTGGAAACGCTTCAAGCATCCCATTGAACTCAAGCCCACCCACATCTCATTTGCCAGGGAGCTGGCAGCAGTTTTATTTAATATTATATAGGCTGCATGCATCAGATGGTCAATGGTGCATCAGATGGTCAGTAGCCAATGGTCTAGGTTTAAACCAACAGAATGGTCTTCTTCTTCTTCTTGCATATGGTGTGCACAGCCTAAAGTTCTAGGACAACTTGTTCTATTTGATCTTATTTGATTGTGCACGCCAGGTTGATTGCATTTGTTGAAACACGGCGGACCATGTGAAGGTTGCAATTTTCAACCCCGACCAATAGAAGGCGAGGACCAAGAGCTACAGAGGTGTTTTCTCTCGGTCTAGCTCTCCCTTGTCTGTTGTTCAATGGTACTTTATTGTCACATATATCGAGGCACAGTGAAATTCCTTTTGTGCCTACAGTTCAGTAAAAGTATTACTATATACATGAGCACAATCTTAGATAAGAACAAGTGTATAGGAATAGTACACTGAGTCTAATAGTACACGTAGTATACAGGAGTCGTCATTTTTTGGCACCATTTTAATAATATACCCACTTCCACTGCCTGCATTGCCCCATCCCAACTTGCTGTTCCCTTCCGTCTTCTGGGTTAAGAGGGAAGATTCGACAATCCTCTTTCGCATGATACAGCAAAAATTGGGAACTTCGGGTCCCAGCTGGAGTATTGTTCATTTCAGTAATGTTCAATTCTGAACATTGCTCTTCAAAAGGATATCAAGTTTGCGAAATTGTACAGAGTAAACCTATTAAATATTACCCATGTGAGGGGCTTTAGCTGCATGAATAGACCAAGTAAACTCGAATTATTCTCCTCAGGGAAGAAAGGTTAGAGGGAAGATTTAATAGAACAATTTAAAATATTTTTGATGGAGGTGTAGTTCCCAAAGGAGGTATAGTTTACAAAGGTAGATGGCTTAGTAAGTAAATGGCACAGATTTAAGGTCATCAGCTAAAGACCCAGACATGGCGTTGTGGGCAAAATAAATCTTCATCACGTTGATTTGATCTGGAATTCAGAACGGAAACAAAGTCAAAAAAGGATTTCTGAAGGGGATTGGATAAATAATTAAGCAAGGGTAATCTGTGGGGGGAAAGCAATAGAATGCATCAGTACGGGGTAGATGTTTCAAAGAGATAACAGGGACATGATCAAAGATAGACACAAAATGCTGGAGTAACTCAGCGGGCAGGCAGCATCTCTGGAGAAAAGGAATGGGTGATGTTTCGGGTCAAGATCCTTCTTCAGACACAGATACTTTCATACTCAGAGACATGATCAACATCCTCCTGGGCTGCACTTTTCATTGATTCCCTCAAATGGTTCCATTGGAAGCAGTCACAATTGAGAGTTTGGTCACTGATTCAGTCTCACTCAGCACAGGCCTTGTGCTCGGCAAGTAGAACTTTATTGTTTCAGTTTATTTCGAGAAGATGTGAGTTTTAAGGCTCAATAGAAAATCTTAAGCTTCAACAAATATTCTGTATATAATGTTACCCGTGAGAACTGGGTAAAAATCCCGTAAAGCAGTGTCTCTGTATAGCAGACCTTCTGTATTTTGTGCAGGAATTCAGATCGGCAGGATATCAAACAATCACATTTTCATTAAGCAAAATATGGCGTGGTTGTTGAAGTAACCATTAGTAATTGAATGATTAACATCATACATTTGAAAAAAGGGCACTATGTTTTTGTTGCCAGTTCAAGTATGTGGTTCATATTTATTAATGAAACCCCATTTTATTGTGGTGATATAACAGCTGCATGTGCAGTGGCTCTTACCCCCTTTAAATTTGTTTGATTATTAATTACCCAATACATTGGGTTTATTTCAGACAATTTCAAGCTGACAAGTATCAGTGACAAGGGCGAAACATTCAGAAGTGTTCTAATTTTACAGTGTTTTAAACTCAATTGCTGTTTTTTGCTGACATATCATTTCAGCAGAAAAGATTACAGGAAATGCATTGCTGTAAAATAACCCTATGTTGGAGAGCACATACAATTACGTTTTTGATTCCAACATCTTTTCCAAATGGATCTATGTAATAAGACATAAATTAATAAAGAAACCATATGGGTGATATATATTTCTGGATGCGATTTAACTAATGTCCCAGTTGCATAAAGAATGCATACCAGAAACTGCAGTGTAGATCGGTACTGCTGGGCGACTGGCCAAGGGATTCTTCATGTAAAATACACTCCACAGTTCACACTACTGTAATCAATTGGGAAATGTGGTTGAAAATGATACTTTGAAATCTATTGTAATTTCAAATTCCAGGAAGCTTTTTTTCTATCAATCTAGAATATAGAGAAGAGGAATATTCGGCAAGTCAGTGACACTAACTTATTAAGTAAAAATATTGATACTTTTCATGTGTAGGAAGGAACTCCAGATGCTGATTTACACCGAAGATAGACACAAAATGCTGGAGTAACTCAGTGTGAACTGCATTAAGAAAACCCTTCAAATCAAACAGCTTGTGAGCCATGAATATTGGCAACACTGGGCCAAAACTGCTACAAGCAATAAGAGTACTCTTGTTGGTAAGGATATATGTAGCAGGGCTGCTAACATTGGGTGAGAGTTGGGAGTAAGAAATTGCGAGGGGGGTGGGGAGGGTGTGGGAGGGAGGTGCCCCCTCCAATTGATACAGAGCTTTTGCATTTTTCAGCTTGAAATTGTGCAATCTGGTGCATATTGCAGCGAGTCTTTTAACTTACATTTGAATGCAATGTTTATGCTTAAAATTGGATTAACTATGAATAAGGTTAGCCTAAATTACATTCCTAATTACATTCCACAGTAGAGCCAAGCTCTGATCAACAGGCACAACACATGAATGATCTTCGTATATTCATGTATGGAAATCAGATTATAATCAAACACTTGGCCCATGTCGACCAACCTGGGACTCACTGCACACCTGGTACTACTCCTGACTCCAGTTGCATACCTTCATTATTCCTGACCCTGAGTCCAGCCTTACACCTGGCCCCCTATTCTACCCTGATCATAGCTGCTTACTTGCTTAGGTTCCCAGTGCTGAACACTCCCATTGTCCCAACTTTGACTGCACACCTAGTACTATTCCAGACCTTGACGCTGGATGCACACTTTGCCTTGCTCCTGGCCCCTTGCTCTGACAATATATCTGGCCCACACATAAAGCCCCATATCTGACCCCCTGGACTTAACCTATTACGTTCAAGTCCACAGGTGCTTATCTAATGCGGTAATCTTTTATGGGGCACTTCACAGAACAATATTCGCTACATCCATTGGCTTCCTTGTTATCTAACATGCTAGTTACTTTGTCAAATAAGTAATCAATTGATTGAACACAATTTCTTATCCATAAAATTATACTCACTCAGCTGTATACGTATTCTGTTATAATTTCCTTCATTTTCCTAACAAACTGTACTGAAGTCATTTTCACCCCTAATATTTTCAGTATTTTGCTGTTTTCCTCTCAGCTGTGACTTTTCCGAAATGCAAAGTCCAATAACTATATATTTAAGCTATTTAAATTATTCTATTCGTAATATTTTCTGTGGTATTCATAACACAACAATGATAAAAAGATCTTTGTTTTGATTGCACCTACAAACATGCATACATTATTATATTACGGTTAATATGTACCAAGGGCAAATTTTTGTTCCAATGCTCCCCATTCCCAATTACTTTTGCATCAAAATGATTGAAATCCTAGTGAAGTTCAAATAACATCAGAAAAATAATACCTCCGGAATGGATGATATAATTACGTGGTTGGTTGGAGTCAGTATCAGCACAATTACTATATTAAACTTTGAATCTTCAGATGTCCTGGTTCAAGCTAAAACTAAAGACAAATAATAACCTCCTCACACATTCCCCTGCAAGTATCTCTGTCACTCCTTTAAAATATGCCCCTTATTTGAACAAGCTCTTAAACATCACATGTGAATCAGTTTCCATCTGGTTACATTGCTTGAGGATGTCCATCTATGTGTTCAATTAATAAAGATTGGGGACATTCCTATTCAACCTGTCAAAGGAATTTGGGGGGGTTGGGTTAGAAATAGTCAGTGAGGTAAACAAACATAATAGTTGAGTGGCAAATGATAATAGTGCTACCTTCCCAATATTTAACTGAAGGAAATAATGGGTTTTCGGGGCTGTATTTTGTGACAAGACAGCCTGACACCTTGCATGTCATTTTAATATTACACTTATCCCATCCCCCTGGATATTCCAGATTAATAAATTAAGGTTTTGTCAACTAATTACAAATCAGGCTAATTACAAATCAATAACATTAGCCAACTCCGAAACACGAAGCGCTGAGCATTGGGGTCCAGACATCACGGACAACTGGTCTCAGTTCCCCGCTCACATCTGGCAGTGTTCTCCGTCTGATCCAGGGGCCATGGAACGTTTTTGAAAGTGGGGAGGCTGAGCGACCACTGATCACTGGCCTTGAGGGTACCCGGCGAGGGAGTGGGGGGAGGGTGGGGTGACTACCCTCGCATGGTAGGGACTTTTTTTTTTAAATTTGATGTATTAAAATCATGTTTTAGTGCATTGTAGAAGTATGATTTCAATGATTTTTGTTTGAAGTATTTTTAAGAGCTAACTTTTAAGGAGTAACTTTTTCCACACATAGGGTGGTGGGTATATGGAACAAGCTGCCAGAGGAGGTAGTTGAGGCTATCCCAACATTCAAGAAACAGACCAATACATGGATAGGACAGGTTTGGAGGGATATGGAGCAAAAGCAGGTTGTGTAGCTGGGACATGCTGGCGGGTGTGGGCAAGTTGGGCCGAAGGGCCTGTTTTCACACTGTATCACTCTATGACTACATTATACCTCCACCATGCATGAATGCTTCAAAATCAAGTGGTCGAGTTTTATTACCATATATTCAAGCATAGAAACATAGAAAATAGGTGCAGGAATAGGCCATTCGGCCCTTCGAGCCAGCACTGTCATTCAATATGATCATGGCTGTTCATCTAAAATCAGTACCTCTTTCTTTTTTTTCCCCATATCCCTTGATTTCGCTAGCCCCAAGAGCTAAATGTAACTCTCCCTTGAAAACATCCAGTGATTTGGCCTGCACTGCCTTCTGTGGCAGAGAATTCCACAGATTCACAACTCTCTGGGTGAAGAAAGTTTGTCCTCATCTCAGTCCTAACTGGCCTACCCTTTATTCTTAAACTGTGACCCCAGGTTCTGAACTCCCCCAACATTGGGAACATTTTTCCTGCAGTTACAGTAAGTGAAAATGTAGCAGGCAAGCAGGATGCTTTCTCCAACCACCCCCATTTGAAGGCCACTGTCTTCCACCATTTCTACCCAGTGCTTGGTACTTACTTCCAGCAGCCACTGGTTGCCCTCCAGGATGCACCGAGCCGCAGCCTGATCCATGCCAGTCTCCTGGGCAAATTTGGCACAGAGATTCTCACAGCAGCGGCGCAACGCTTCCGACGGCACGGGACTCTTGCACTGAGGCTGCTCCATGGCGGGAGCTGCAGTGAGAGACTCGCCAGCCCGGCAAAAACTCGCCAGCCCCACTCCCCGTCCGCATCTGTCCCCGCCGCTGCTTCTGCTTCCATCCCTCCCTCAGCCAAGGCTCTTCAACACCCGCAGCCCATGCAGCTGATATGAGTTTTGAAATTTTCATTGATCACAGAATTTCTCACGACTGAGCGTGATAAATTTGTGATCAGCATGAGAGCGTGAGAATTTGGTGAAATCCATGATGCCAACTCTCAATGCGTGAGAGTTGGCAGCCCTGCATGTAGGTGTTGTATACTAGTGGGACATTTGGCCGGTGTAGGCAAGTTGGGTCGAAGGACCTGTTTCCACACTGTATCACTCTATGACACAAGAAATTGCAGATGTTGGAATCTTGAGCTAAAAGCAAAGAATTGGAGTAATTCAGTGGGTCAAGCAGCATATGTGGAGGGAATGGGGTAAATTGAAACAGTCTCGTAAATGCTCATTGTTCAAGGAATAGTTCTGTCCAGCCTGGCCAGAAAAAAACTATTTTCAGACACTAGCCAACATTGAACCCTCCAAGGGTTACACAAAATGCTGGAGAAACTCAGCGGGTGCAGCAGCATCTAAGGAGCGAAGGAGATAGGCGACGTTTCGGGTCGAGACCCTGAAGTAGCTCAGCGGGACAGGCAGCATTTCTGGAGCGACGGAATGGGCCGAGACCCTTCTTCAGACAGATAATGCTCAATACTTGTAATACACTTTTGCATGCATAAATCTCACTTAAAATGCCAAATTCCTTTATTCATTATTTTTCTCCCAAAACTGCTACAAGCTATAAGTGTACTCATGTTGGTAAGGGTATATGTAGGTGCTGTGGCTTGCTGTGACAGAGTTGCCAATATTCATGACTCACAAACTGTTTGATTTGAAGGATTTTCTTAATGCAGTTCACACTGTTGGTTTAAAAATGTGGGGAAAAAGCTAAATTTAAATTTCCAGGCTGATGCGAAACACGTTTGAAAAAGTGTTCTCAAATATTGAACTTGCAGCTGGTTCATGAATGTTAGTGGTGAATGGCCACCGTTCTCCCTGAGAAGGTTGGTAGAGGTGTAAAAGCCAGGGGAACAGATGGAGCAAGCATTCTCCTCTTCAGTATAGGTTATGTTGAGGTAGTGTAGTGTGAACACATTGTTGATAGAGGGAAAACATATGAGCATTGAAACTACACAGTCAGTGGAAATTTTGTATACTAGTGGGACATGTTGGCCGGTGTAGGCAAGTTGGGTCGAAGGGCCTGTTTCCACACTGTATCACTCTATGACACAAGAAATTGCAGATGTTGGAATCTTGAGCTAAAAGCAAAGAATTGGAGTAATTCAGTGGGTCAAGCAGCATATGTGGAGGGAATGGGGTAAATTGAAACAGTCCCGTAAATGCTCATTGTTCAAGGAATATTTCTGTCCAGCCTGGCCAGAAAAAAACTATTTTCAGACACTAGCCAACATTGAACCCTCCAAGTTGGCTGTGTTTTGGATGAGTAGTTAAATTATTAGCCCAACTTCCGCCTCCTGAATGACTGTAAAAAAAAAATCTCACACGTTGTTTTGATGAAGAGCAAATATTCATGGTGTGGAAACAGGCCCTTCGGTCCAACTTGCCCACACCAGCCAACATGTCCCAGCTACAATAGTCCCACCTGCCCGCTTTTGGTCCATATCCTTTGAAATCTGTCCTATCCATGTACCTGTCCAACTGCTTCTTAAATGTTGGGGTAGTCTCTGCCTCAACTACCTCCTCTGGTAACTTGTTCCATACACCCATCACCATTTGTGTGAAAAAGTTACCCCTCAGATTCCTATTAAATCTTTTCCCCTTCACATTAAATCAATGTCCCCTGGTTCTCGAATCACCTACTCTGGGCAAGAGACTGTGTGTATATACCCGATCTAGTCCTCTCATGATTGCAGGGCTGCCAACATTGGGTGAGAGTTGAGAGTGAGAAATTCCAAGGGTGTTCCCCCTCCCACACCCTCCCCCCCCCGGTCGCTATGCTCCCTCGCAATTAGAATGCAATTAGGGGGGTGCTCCCCCACCCACGGTAGGGAGCTTTTGCATTTTTCAGCTTGAAATTGTGCAATCTGGTGCATACTGTAGCGAGTCTTTTAACTTGCACTTGAATGCAACATTTATGCTTTAAATTGGATTAGGTATGAATAAGGTTAGGCTAAATTACATTCCTAATTACATTCCACAATAGAGCCAGGCTCTGATCAACAGGTGCAGCACATGAATGACTATATTCATCAATGGAAATCAGATCATATTCATGCTGTTATGCATATATATAGAGAAAAACTCAGAGAAACAAAGCAAAAGTCGGACTTCCATCACTGTTCTGCACAAATAAATCAATCAACCTTGTTCAAGAAGGAACTGCAGAAGCTGGAGAATCGAAGGTAGACAACATTGCTGGAGAAATTCAGCAGGTGCATCTAAGGAGCGAAGGAAATAGGCAAAGTTTCGGGCCGAAACCCTTCTTCAGTCCGTTTCAACCTTACCCTTTGAATATCGAAACAAGACGAAAATAATGCCACATATTCAATCATATATGGTTCAATGAAATTAAGATATATATGAAAAAATATATATGGAAACAGGCCCTTCTGCACACCAAGTCCACACCGACCAGCAATCTATCATACACCAATTCCATCCATCATCACGCCAGGGACAATTTACAGGAGCCAATTAACCTACAAACCTGCACTTCTTTCGGATATGGGAGAAACCGGAATATCCAGAGAAAACCCGTGTGGTAGTGAGGCAGCAACTCTACCGCTGCACCACCGTGCCTCCCCATTACATTATTTTTTCTGTAATATATTTATTATGGTGCCACGTGAATAAAGATGAACACATGATTCTGATTTCTGCCCTTAGTTGGATAACACACATATCCAGTCATTGTGTTTTATGGCTGGTTTTCAACCTCTTCACGCTGAAGGTCTCGACTTGAAACATCACCCAGACACGCACACACACACGCACACAGGGAGACACACAAACAGGGAGACACACACATGCACACACACACAGGGAGACAGACACACAAGCACACACACACACACCTTTCCTTCCCCCTCCCTCCATCCTCCCCTTCCTCCCTCCTGCCCCCATTCCTCCCTCTTTCCTCCCCCTCCCACCCTCTTTCCTCCCCCTCCCTATTTCTCCCCTTTCTCCTTTCCTTCCTTCATCCCCTTTCTACCTTCCCTCCCCTTGTCTCTCTTTGCCTCCATCCCTCCCTTTTTTTCTTTCACTCTCTCTCTCTCTTTCCCCCCTCCCTCTCTCTCCCCGGCCGCCCAATGGGGAGCCTGGCGGGCACGGTGTAGCGTGGATTGGCGGCGCTGGCGCTGCCACGTGAGTTGAAGGGCAGGAGGGAGGGAGCGAGGCTGCAGCTGCGGCCAGCAGCGCAGCATTCACAGCCGGCACACAGAGGTGCTAACACCCGGTGGCTGCATATCCAACCAAGAGAGAAGAGACGCGACGTCACTCACAGCCGTCAACCGGCGCGCTTCCCCAGACCGCACAGATTGCTGTCATGTGGGGCAAAGAGACAAACTGCAGCAAACATCGTACAGCTCCTCTCTAGGATCCTTGCTGTGCAGGGACTGAAGACAGCGTGAGAATTCTGTCATCTGCGTGAGGGCGTGAGAATTTGCTGAAATGAGTGAGTTTCATGCTCAAAGCGTGAGAGTTGGCAGCCCTGTGATTGTATACTCCTCTGTAAGATCAGCCCTCATCCTCAGACCCTCTAGGCCTGGCAACATCCTTGTAAATCTTCTCTGTACCATCGGTTACGAATTTCAAAACAGTTGCATTTCTATCAATGTATTCAGTGCTATATTAACAATCTTTTTACTCATTTACTAGATGAGCATTTTTATAAGGAATTATTCTTTAACACTTGAAGACTGAACTTTGGTTATCTTAGTTTCATCTAGTGAAATGGTGTATTTCACAGATTGCTTGCTTGACCAACATCTATCTAAAAATAGATTTACAATAAAGGAACTGTTTGGAAAAAGGTGTTGTCCATATTCCTTCATACATTCATTATATTCGCAATAAACCTGTTATTAACTATTCATCCTTTGAAGAATTCATATACTTAGGGCTCGTGAGGTTAACGTTTCCATATGAATAGGTTGTAAAGTCATATTTTGTTAATAGATGAATGCAATTTAACCTGGCGGGTTGGATGATTCAGGCTGGTATCCAGGGATGCTGGACTGAATCCTGAGGGCCTTTAAGACCAGAGCCCATCTAAAACCTTTGCATATTGTGCAGTCAACTGTGGAAGTTGAGCTGGAGGTCAAATGCTTGCACTAGGAGCCTAGCGATGGTGCACCGACACGCTGAAGAGAAACTTGATCTTTGTATTCAGCCCTGCCATCCTTGTGGAAAAAGGTAATTAATTTTGCGCTGCTCTGAATTACCTCAAAATTATTTTTATCTCTGTGAAATGCATTAATGCCAGTGTGACCCATGTCATCACAATCAAATCTGGCAACTTGCTGTGCAGGATATAGTCACAGGCATAAGCCCTTGGCAAAGATTGATGTGCTGAACCGTATTTCCCATGTGAAGAAGATTTTGCTGATGTTTTCTACAGCAGCAGCTCCCGTCAATGTACGACACTAATAAGTAAGAGAGAAAAGGGATAATTAAGTGAAAATTTTACTTGCTGTAGTGTACATGAGCTATTATATAACCTCGTCTGCTGCTACTAACTGATTAAACAACAGCGACTTAAAATAGCAATAATTTTTCTAAATAAAATAAAATTTTTCTTGCAACTGTGGGCAGCCTATATGGTGTCATCACTTCCTTGCCCATATTTAGCAATTAAAGTACCTCATGAAATGTATCTGAATTGAAGGTTTAATAACAGGTTTTTATTTATTTATTTATGTTTAGTTAACCTTTCCCATTGATGATAGATCCCCATAAAAACCTTAACATTGAATAATAAGTAACTAAATAGGTTTACATATTAGCATGCATACATTTTATAATTAAATTTCACCTTGAGTACCAGAATATAATTATGATTCAAATTGACAACCCTTCTACAAGTAGTAACCTGTTGAAGGGAAAGAATTATGTACGTGTCTTAGTTGCTTGGTATCTTGAGCAAACACTATAAATTTGAAACAATCTCACCAAGAATTAATGCTTGATTATTTTTCTCTTCTACAAGTATCTCAACATGAAATTGAAGAAACAAATAAAATCAGTATGAACATTTTCAGATAGGTGTAATACTGAAACCTCATTGTAAACCTTGTTTTCAGCTTTCAACATGCTTGCAATTTCTGCAGATTGCAACAATGTTGACTGCTGTCAGAAATAATTAATGCAAGTGTCTCTCATATGAATCTACTGAGTCAGTATGCGGATATTTCTGGGACATTATAGTAAAATGGTGGAACATGGAGAATATTCAATTCTGGCTGCTTTGCTGTATCCCGAACTCTGGAAGTAATCCCTGATGAATTATACAGGCCCAATTCTACCGAAGTTAGATACAGGAATGTCTGGTTAATGTGCTATTTTAACGGTAAATATTCCTGGCACTTGGGAAATATGAGTTTGTTTTTTTTTTAAGAAGGAAGGAGTCAAATTGACTTGTGTCTATTTATATTGAAGTTTTTGTGAGGTCTGTAGAATGAAAAAAGTAAGACTAAAATCATTCAGAGACAGCTTAGTTTTTTTCTTCTTTTAGAATTCATACAGTTAACTGAAAACACTGCAAAGGTTCTCGGCGCCCTTTCTGATATTATCAAAGCAAGCTTGTTATCCATTCCACGCTGGTCAAGTGTTGGTGTTTAACCAATGCAACACACTAGTGCTGCTGTCTTGTGGTTTGCTCAATGGGTGATGGGAGGGAGGAGAAAGGACAAGGAGATAAAAGGCAGGAAGTTAAGTTGTGGACCTTTACATCCAGTATAAGATGTTAAAATCAAAATGATACCTGGTTGTGATTTATCTTTTGATCATATTAACATGGCTTTACTCAAAGTGAAGAAATTGCCATTATTCTGCTTCTATTTTCACTTACTACAGGTCTATTCAGAATTCAGATCTTATAGAGTGTATAAAATCATTGGGGGAGTAGATAGGGTGAATGCACAGAGTCTTTTACCCAGAGAATGGGAATCAAGAACCAGAGGTTTAAGATAAGAGGGGAAATATTTAAGACCTTAAGACCATAAGTTATACGAGCAGAATTAGGCTATTTGTCTGCTCCGCCATTGGATCATGGCCGATCTATTTTCCCCTCACAATCCCATTCCCCTGCCTTCTTCCCATAACTTGACATGAGAATTAAGGGACAGAAGTTTAGGGGTAACGTGAGGGGGAACTTCTTTACTCAGAGGGTGGTGGCTGTGTGGAATGAGCTTCCAGCAGAGGTGGTGGAGGCAGGATCGATTTTAACATTTAAAAGTAAAGTGGATAGGTATATGGACGTGAAGGGAATGGAGGGGTATGGTCTGAGTGCAGGTAGATGGGACTAGGGGAAAACAAATGGTCGGCACGGACTGGAAGGGCCGAGAGGGCCTGTCTCCGTGCTGTAATTGTTATATGGTTATATGGTTAACCTTTCACACCTTTACTAATCAAGAACCTACCAATCTCCGCTTTAAAAATCCAAGGAATAGGATCATGTGGGACAACTTTACAATAAAATAATTTTAAAGTCAGCTCTACTAGTCAGCTCTCCAGTATAACTGAAGGAGTCCACCTTTCAATTTTATATGAAACCTAATTGAAGGGACTGCCTCTCAAGATCCAGTTGTACTTCAGCCCCACTATCCAGACATTTGTGCATACTGGGGTCGCTTTGAGGACCTTGCGTTGGTTGTGGTGTCCGCTAGCCTGTTGGAGGCTGTTGGTGACCAGTGGGTGCTGCAGGGGCACAATGCAGCATGTAGATAGAGACCTGCATTTTAATCTTAAATTATTGTGAGCATTGTAAATAAATAAATTAAGGTAATGTTTTTAAAACAGTAAATGCAAGGACTCTGTGGGACTGGCAACAGTTCAGAGCCCTCCTGCCATTGCACATAAATTAGATGAAATTTCTGTTAAAACCCCATGAATTATTTACTTTACGTTTGTGAATGGATATTAAATGATGATGTGCTCATATTAAGTAGTGGGAATAACATTACTTACAAAAATGTTTCTTGAATGTTTTGTAGTTTCTTACAGAGAGAGAGAGAGAGATAGGGATAGGAGTTTTTATGAATAGAATATATTTTACATTTAAAGTTTTATTGGAGTAGTATGCCCAAGGCAGGATGTAATCCTGAAAATCTATAGTCAGAGTGCATCTTTGTCTCAGGACTTGGTGTTGATGTATCACTTGATGAAAGTGGAAACTTTGTTAAAGGGGCATCCTGACAATTAGCCATTGGCAACTTTAGTATTGTTATAATATTCACTTTAAAAACACAATGTATATTTCCCTTTTAAGAACACTGTAGTTGGGAACATGTGCACCAGAATGCAAGGTTGCTAAGTAGCAGCATGGTGGGCTCTATTTAATTGAGCTGCAGGTTGGGGGCTGAAGTCACTGGAGATTCCAGCGACACCTCATGCCTCTTTGCTTAGAGAAGAGGTGATGTAGTGGTTACAGCAGTGGACCAGCAGTCAGGAAATTGGACCATTGATCCTGAGACACAAGGTCAAAGCCTCACTTAAATCTGCAGGATTTAAGTTCAAATAATTAAATACATTTGGAATTTAAAACAAAAGCACTAATGTTAATTAGTCATCGTAAACCTGTTGTATTGTTATAAGAGGCAGTGGTGCAGTGATAGAGTTGCTGCTTTAGAGCACCAGAGACCCAGGTTTGATCCTGACTTTGTGTGTCGACTGTATGGCGTTTGCATGTACTCCACATGACCGGCGTGGGCTTTCTCCAGGTGCTCCAGACTTAGTGGGCATGTTTCCGCACTGTATTTTCTAAACTAAATACCATAAGACATAGGAGCAGAATTTAGGCTATTTGGCCCATTGAGTCTGCTCCACCTTTCCAGCATTTTTCGCTATCAACCCCATTCTCCTGCCTTCTCCCTGTAACCTTTGACACTCTTACTAATCAAGAACCTATCAATATCCACATTAAAAATACCCAATGATGCCCTCTGCAGCTGTCTGTGGCAGTGAATTCCACTGATTCACCAACCTCTGGGTAAAGTGATTCCTCCTCATCTCTGTTCTATTGATGTCCTTTTGGGAAGGAAATCCCATCCTTACTCAATCTGGCCTTTGTATGCTCTTAATGCATCGATGCCTCCTTGACTCTAAACTGGCTCCTCAGTTCACTGTTAATTAGAAATGGATGGGGAAAAAAAGTGACATTGCCAATGGTTGTATACATTTAATAAACCAATAAATCAAAAATAATAATAAGTCTACCCAGTTCATTCTAGCGGCCTAACAATTACGATTTTTGAATAAAGTTACAATCAGTCAATAGGCACCAGTTTGCATAATGAAATTAAACTTGCAAGTATTTTGATTGTCCACCAATAAGTTGGAGTCCAGAGTTCTAGAAGCCACATGACTATAAGTTTGTAGAAATCATTTTAAGGCCATCGGCACCACATTAAACACAGATTTGGCCATTAGCACTAGACTAACATGTATCTGCAGAATATCATACACCTGCGGGTGAACTATTTACAGAGGTTGAAGCTAGCAAATCTTAACCAGAATTTACTGTGGTTCCGGTTTAGGTTTATTATAGTCACATCTACTGATGTACAGTGAAAAGCTTTTATTTTTGTGCTATCCAATCAAATCAGATAACATTATGTATGAATAAGTCAAACCAAATACAAGTACAACAGGTAGAGCAAAGAGAAAAATAACTGAGTTCAGAATATATTTTCTTAGCATTGTAACTTAACAGTTCCAGAGAAAAAGTCCAATGTCCGCAATGAAGTAGGTTGGAAAATCGGGATTATACCCTTGCTGATGGAAGAACCATTCAGATGTCTGAAGCACTTTTTTCAGAGCCTGGTTGTGTGTGCTTTCAAGTTTGTATCTTTTGCCCGACATTAGGGGGGAGATGTAGGTATGACCGGGGTGGGTAAAGGTGCTTTCTCGAAGCAGTGTGAAATGTAGATGGAGTCAGTGGTGGGGAGTCTGGTCTGTGTGATGGACTGGGCAATATCCATAACTCTCTCCAATTTCATGCAGTCTTGGGCAGAGCTGCTCTCAAATCAAACTATGATGTAATCTGACAGTATGCTTTTTACAGTGCAGCTGTACAACTTTGTAAGAGTCATTGGAGACATGCCAAATTTCCTAAGTCTGCTGACGAAGTAGAGGCATTGGTGTGCTTTTTTGGCTGTAGCTTCAATATGGTTGATCTGGGACAAATTTTGTTGGTAATATTTACCCCTTAGAACTTGCAGCTCTCAACTAGCTGCTACATCTTGCTGACATTGCTGACATAGCTCTCTATCTCTTTCTTGTACTCCATCTCATCACAGTTCAAGATCTCGACAGCTACAGTGGTGTCATCTACAAAGTTGTAGAATTTGGCCACGCAATTGTGAGCATATAGGCAGTGTAGTAGGGGGCTGAGAACGCATCCTCGCGGGATACAGATGTTGAAAGTTATTGTGGAGAATGTGTTGTCACCTATCGTCACTGATTAAAGTCTGTGGGTCAGAAAATCAAGGATACAGTGGCAGTGGAAGTTAGAAATATAGAAAATAACTGCAGTAGAACATTCGGCCCTTGAAACCGGCACCGCCATTCAATATGATCATGGCTGATCATCCAAAATCAGTACCCCGTTCCTACTTTCTCTCCACATCCCTTGATTCCGTTAGCCCAAAGAGCTAAATCTAACTCTCTCTTGAAAACATCCAGTGAATTGGCCTCCACTACCTTCTGTGGCAGAGAATTTCCACAGATTCACAACTCTCTGGCTAAAAAAAGGTTGCAGACTGCTCGGTCCAGGAGTTGACACAAGTTTGTTTGTATGTGCTTATGGCACTGAAGGCCCAGCTACAATGCCCTCCATAATGTTTGGGACAAAGACCCATCATTTATTTATTTGCCTCTGTACTCCACAATTTGAGATTTGGAATAGAAAAAAAATCACATGTGGTTAAAGTGCACATTGTCAGATTTTAATAAAGGCCATTTTTATACATTTTCATTTCACCTTATAGAAATCACAGCAGTGTTTATACATAGTCGCCCCCATTTCAGGGCACCATAATGTTTGGGACACAGCAATGTCATGATAATGAAAGTAGTCATGTTTAGTATTTTGTTGCATATCCTTTGCATGCAATGCCTGCTTGAAGTCTGCGATTCATGGACATCACCAGTTGCTGGGTGTCTTCTCGGATGATGCTCTGAAAGGCCTGTATTGCAGCCACCTTTAGCTTATGCTTGTTTTGGGGGCTAGTCCCCTTCAGTTTTCTCTTCAGCATATAAAAGGCATGCTCAATTGGGTTCAGATCGGGTGATTGACTTGGCCACTCAAGAATTGACCTTTTTTTAGCTTTGAAAAACTCCTTTATTGCTTTAGCAGTATGCTTGGGATAATTGTCTTGCTGTAGAATGAAACGCCAGCCAATGAGTTTTGAGGCATTTGTTTGAATTTGAGCAGATAGGATGTGTCTATACACTTCAGAATTCATTATGCTACTACCATCAGCAGTTGTATCATCAATGAAGATAAGTGAGCCAGTACCTTCAGCAGCCATACATGCCCAGGCCATAACAACCCCATCACTGTGTTTCAAAGATGACGTGGTATGCTTTGGATCTTGGGCAGTTGCTTCTCTCCTCCATACTTTGCTCTTGCCATCAATCTGATATAAGTTAATCTTCATCTCATCTGTCCAGAAGACCTTTTTCCAGAATTTCTTGGCAAACTGTATCTTGGCCATCCTATTTTTGCGGCTAACCAGTGGTTTGCATCTTGCAATGTAGCCTCTGTATTTCTGTTCACAAAGTCTTCTGTGGACAGTGGTCATTGACAAATCCATACCTGACTCCTGAAGAGTGTTTCTGATCTGTCGGACAGGTGTGTGGGGATTTTTCTTTATTATACAGAGAATTCTTCTGTCATCAGCTGTGGATGTATTCCATGACCTTTCAGTCCCTTTGCGATTAGTAAGCTCACCAGTGCCGTCTTTCTTGTTAATGATGTTCCAAACAGATGATTTTGGTAAGCCTAAGGTTCGGCTGATGTCTCTAACAGTTTTATTCTGGTTTCTCAGTCTCATAATGGCTTCTTTGACTTTCATTGGCACATCTTTGGGCCTCATATTGAGAAACAGCAATAAAAGTTTCCAAAGATGATGGAAAGACTAGAGGAAGGACTAGGTGCTGAGAGCTCTCTTGTACCTGCATTAGGGAGGCAATTAAACATCCCTGAGCAATTACACACAGCTGTGAAGCCAAACATTATGGTGCCCTGTAATGGGGGGAGCTATGTATAAACACAGCTGTGAATGCTGCATGGTGCAATGTATGAAAATGGCCTTTATTAAAATCTGACAATGTGTACTTTGACCACATGCAATTTCTTTCTATTAAAACTCTCAAATTGTGGAGTACAGAGGCAAATAAATAAATGATGGGTCTTTGTCCCAAACATTATGGAGGGCACTGTATAAGTTGATAAATAGGAGTCTGACGTAGGAGTCCTTGCTGTCTAGGTATTCCAGAGATGAGTTTAGGCCTAGTGCGATGGCATCTGCTGTGGACCTGTTGCGATGGTAGGCAAACTGCAGCGGATCAAAGCTCTATTGGAGTTTGGAATTAATGTGTGCCCTCGCCAGGCTGACAAAGCATTTCATGATAGTCACCTGTATGTACAATGACATTCTCACGTGCTCTTTTCTGATTGCAAACTTGAATGAAGACATCAGTAAAAATAGGTGTGCCCTCCTGAAAAGCAAATGCAAATATCAAATGTTTGAAGAAGGGGCTCGGCCCAAAACATCACCTATTCCTTATCTCTAGTGATGTTGCCTCACCCGCTGAGTTACTCCAGCTTTTTGTGTCTACCTTTGGTCTAAAATGTTTCTACGTTTGAATGTACAGCTAACAAGTTCATCCTTCCACAGTTTGGAAGTGGCGCAGTTGACCCTGTGGCTGGTTTATTCAGAAAGCAGAAGGCACAGAGTGCTGGAGTAGCTCAGTGGAACAGGCAGCATCTCAGAAGATCATGGATAGGTTTCGGGTCAGGATGATACGACCTATTGTCATGAGTTGACATGACAGGACTGTGTCAAAAGTAATACATCAGTGACAGAGGTCATGCTGCCAGAGTAGCCCTTTCACAAGATGTGCACAATGCAAGAGGAGCCCTTTAAGCCACTGTAGAAATCCTGTCTTCAAATTTGTTATGAGATGAGGGAATTCCATTCTGATGAATATCAATGCTGCATTTTGTATCCCTCCAAAATTAATCCACATTTGATTTTATTCCAACTACGATCCCCTTCCCAGGAAAAACAGCTACCAATTAATAACAAAGAAAAATGTTCGACAATGCATGGCACTGGAAATGTAATGACAAAGAAATCCCTGGAATAAACATTGTGGATATTCAAATAAACCTTTAAATTGGGTTAGGAAAAGGGACAAAAGAGACAAGAATTATATGCTCAGAATGCAGGCTAAATATATTCTTTGTTATCTTTTTAAAGGAATTTGTAAATCTCCATTAGTGTTGTGAGATGGCCCTAAAACACAATTGTACTTCTCGTACCATAGTGTAGCTTGTGATCTTTGGAGAAAATGCACAGTATATCTTTTGATAGGAGGCAAGTTTTATTCTAGAAATACGGTCAACTTTATACATTTAGGTTTTTTGAGGCACAAACAGATTTCACATTACACCCAGTGTGGAAGAACATTACTACTGAAAGAAATATAAACCAATGAAGATTTCTGCTTTAATTAAAAATTATAGTTCATTTTCTAAGGTGTTCCAGAAACATTCATTGCCCTAATATTATGTTACAGTGATGATTTAAAGTATGTTGTTGTGTAAGGCCAACAAGCAAACAGCTGGCGGTGTGCAGCAAAACAACCACCACCTCTGGCACAGATGACCTTATGGACTCTTGTCTCAGTTAGCAAAAGTTAAGGAAGCTTGAAGACCTTTCTTAAAAAGTTAGCAGGCTGTTGCCAGAGATGAAGTGACATTGATTGGGAATTGACAGGCAAAATTTGAAGTAAGGAAAAGCCCCCAAACGTAGGTAAGAGGCTCAGGAAAGCATCTTGTCCGGAAATATTACAATCTGGTTTGGGAATTGCTCTGCCCAGGACAAGAAGGCTCTGCAGAGAGTAGTGCGTTCGGCCGAACGCACTATGGGAACTTCACTCGCCCCTCTGCAGGAATACATCATGAGGTGCAACTCCAGAGCCAATAAGATCATGGGAGACCCCTTCCACCCCTGCAATGGATTGTTCCAGCTGCTACGGTCAGGCAAACACCTCCGTTGTCATGCTGTGAGAACGGAGAGGTTGAGAAGGAGTTTCTTCCCAGAGGCCATTAGAAGTTGCACCTTCTGATGTATCCCTGGTGAGATAGACATCCTATCTCACCAGGGACTAACTTTACTGTACCACTCTACTGCTTTTTTTTTAAATAGCTGTTTTTGTTTATTTTTCCATTTTCCTTCCGCCCACAATATTTAATATGTAAAAGAACATGTGATTCTGTCCCATTCTGTTTGTAGTTTGTTTGGTTGTTTGTTTGTTTTTTTGCACAAAGTCCGCGAGCATTGCCACTTTTCATTTCGTTGCACATCTCGTATGTGAATGCGACGAATAAACTTGACTTGACTTGAGCTATATAACAGTGCAGGACTGTTGTTTGCTGGCTGTAGCAACAGAAGTAATTATGAGGAGTTTTGATCTCTGTGAGGGCTCAATGGTATATCGCCATTGATAACAACAAGTGCTGGAAATACTCAGCAGAGTAGGGAAATCAAGAACCAGAGGGCATAGGTTTAAGGTGAAGGGAGATTTAATAAGAGTCTGATCATCCAACTTAGTTTCTATGGGATACTGAGTTGGATGATCAGCCATGATCATATTGAATGGCGGTGCAGGCTCGAAGGGCCGAATGGCCTACTCCTGCACCTATTTTCTATGTTTCTATGTCTGAGGGGTTGCTTTTTCACACAAAGGGTGGTTGGTGTATGGAATGAGCTGCCAGAGGAGGTGGTTGAGGCAGGGACTATCATAACGTTTAAGAAGCTATTTGACAGGTACATGGATAGGATAGGTTTAGAGGGTCATGGGCCAAATGCAGGCAAGTAGAACTAGTGTAGATGGGACATGTTGGTCAGTGTGGGCAAGTTGGACTGAAGGGCCTATTTCCATGCTGTATGACTCTATGAATCTATGAGGCAGCATCTGCAGCGAGAGAAACAGAGTTGATGTTTCAGATGAATGGACATTTCTCGAACTATGACTTTTCAAGAAATGTCATTAACCCAAACGTCATCACTATTTCTCATCCCACAGGTGGAGAATATTTCCAGCACTTTGTGTTTTTGTTCAAATTTCTAGCATCTGCTGCGTATTGCTTGTATATTTTCACAAAAGTGCAACCAAATTTCAGACCAAACCTACCACGAACATGTCCACGAGATTATTACACAACATTATTATATTGCCTACCTGTCGACCTCTATAGAGTAGTTTTTCCCACACTACAGCACCAATTAGTAGCATTTTAACAGGCAGACTTAATTGGACTACATTCACGCAGTGTTCCATCTTTACTCTGTCATTACCTGGATGTTCCCCCGTTGTGAGACTGGTATAAATGCCAGGACTACAACAGCTTGGAGCAACCAGCAATTATCTGCTCCTGCCATCGTTAGACATATGCAACAAACAAATGTTTCAGTAGAACTTGCAAGATGAAGTACTACACCTGACAAGATGCAGAAGCAGTTACTAAGGCAGTTGCCTGTCAGGTTGTCTTCTCCCTTCATGTCGCTCTGTCATCTTAATCCTCTTTACACTTGTCAGTCTTAGTGATAATTTAGTCTGGGGCTGTAACTAAATCAATTAATTAAAACCTCATGCAAACCTGTTTCCCTTTCCCCTGACGCAAGTCTGAAACTTCACCCATTCCTTCTCTCCGGAGGTGCTGCCTGTCCCGTTGAGTTACTCCAGCATTTTGTGTCGATCTTCACAAACTTAGAGATACTTTCCCCTCCCCCCAAACTGCTGAGTCAGAACTTTAAGGTATCTTCCATTTAAGTGCCTGTGATTTGTAAATAACTTTGTTCTGAACATCTCCTGTTGGAAATTAGGGACAGCTGATTTCTTCCGGGTCTCAAACCCAGTGTTTAGTATTCCCCCAGCTGGCTAATTGCATGCAGAACCGCGTTATCCCTTTTACATATTTCAGTAAAATTCATAATGTATAAAATCATGAGAGGAATAGATCGGGTAGATGCACAACTTCGGGTAGAATCTCTTACCCAGTGTAGGGGAATCAAGTACCAGAAGGAAGGAATCTGACATGTTCGTAGTTGGCTTGGCCTGAAATTTGGTTGAACTTTTGTAAACATATGCAAGCAATACGAATTTAAAACAAAAATACAAAGTGCTGAAAATATTCACCAGAAGGAATAGCTTTAAGGTGAAGAGGGAAGATTGTAGAGGAATCTGAGGGGTAACATTTTCACACAAAGGGTGGTGGGTGTATGGAACAAGCTGCCAGAGGAGGTAGTTGAGGCAGGGACTATCGCAACATTTAAGAAGAAATTGCACAGGTACATGGATATAATAGATTTAAAGGGACGGGCTAAATGCAGGCAAGTAGCACTTGTGTAGATGGAACATGTTGGTCGGAGTGGGCAAGTTGGGCCGAAGGGCCTGTTTCCATACTGAATAACTCTATGACCCTTGTCTCTTTTCGATAGTTTCCATCTCCAAACCTGGACCTGAATGAGATCATGAACCAAAATAAAAATTGGGAAGCCAATCATTTTATCCTCATTTGTGGCTCATTGTAGAATTTTAAGTTGTTTGTAAGATTGAGTGAGGATGGTTTTTAAAGAGCAACTGGATAACTTCTGGGTAAGTTCAAACAATACTGGTCAAGGCCACTGGTTACAATTTTAGGCAGATTAGAGACTGCTAAAGCAAACAAGAAATCATCAGTGATTAAATGTATTTTATTACAATTTAACGTGCAATATATAAAATGCCAAAGAAATATTGGATACCCCAGGTACACATGCAGATACTCCTTAGTTTAATTATGAAACATTTTATTGCAGCAAGCATTTTGCTGAACTATTTATTATTCTTTATTTCCATAATGCCACACAGGCTTTTTGGAGATATTGACCTTTTTTGCAGTGCAATAATTTGTGAATTTGAAAATCTGATTGTTTGCTTCCTGTAAAAGGTAAATGTCAAAATCCACTTCTCACTGCTGCTTGATATATAATTAAAATATTCAGTTATAAAAGTTTGATCGGTCTGCGAAAACAAGGTCCGTGCAAAAGATTTATCCTGAATCCTGGAAAATAAAATGGAGAGAATTGAGGAGAATTGCTTTGACTCTGAGCAATTAATTCAGCTTATTCCGACATTATTACTGTAGTTGGATGAATCTGTAATGGTTTATGGTAAAGTCGATCCAATCATTGTTACAGGAAGGAGGGCCATATCTGGTGCACATTATGATGCAAATTTCCTTGTCGTTAATTAATCTATTTAAAATGAATGGCAGCACTTTCCTCTCTGGAAAGATGGAAAGGTGACTTGCAAAGTGATTTTATCAAGGTGACATCACCATTTAACAAGAATGAAAAGCATGCTCCTGAAAATATTAATATGAGTGCATAAAGCTGGATAGTAAGATACATGCAGTTGCCGTCATTTTACCCACCCGATGTGACCTCTTGTTATTTCTTTGGACAATTTTGTTCTAACTTGAATGAAGCGAATCCAAAATTGGAACCAAGCTCTCCTTGCTGCTTGGTTTAGTTTGAAATAAGCAGAAACTACTGGCAAACAGACTAAGGAAACGCTTGTGACACAAACTTGCTATCTATTGAAGGAGACAAGTTCTAAATCTGATGAACATCTTTGTCATATCTATTGCATTATATCACAATAAATTAATGTCAGCTTATTTGCAGAAATAATTGTCAAAGATAAACAAATTAATTATGTTCTCTTTGCACCATTTCCAGGCAAAACAGTAACTGTTACATCTTCATTAATTGGTCATGTTACACTGACGTGACCTGCTTTGTCAGGATACTTAGTTTTACCCCATTAATAGAGCTTCAATGTCTCAAGTTTCAGCGGGACCTCAGAAATAGGAAAAACGTTAGAGTGTAGTGTGGTGCAGCAACAGGTCCAAAAACTCCGGCCCAGTGTTTATGCTCCATATAAGCATTCCCCCACCTCTTCTGGAGCCGGCTGATCCGTTCCCAAAGCCGGCTTCTGCAGCCGATCGGCGGGTTGAATTTGCTGCCTGTGGCCAGGGCCCTGGAACTCTGGCCTGGCTGGAGCCGGCAGATCCATTCCCATAGCTGACTTCCACGGCCAACCTCGCAGACTAGTACCTCGACCCGCAATGCCATGACCTCTGTTGGTCCGGCAAAACGGATAATCCAGAAAGGCTCTGGAACCAAGGGTGCCGGAAAATCGTTGGTGGACCTGTACTTTAGTATATGTTTAGTTTAGAGATACAGCAAGGAAACGGAGATTTTCCCAGAGATCTCCGCTCTCATGGAAAATGTGCAAACTCAACAAAGACAGCACCCGAGCTCAGCATCGAACCCGGGTCTCTGCAGCAGCTCTACCACTGCGCCACTTCTGCCAGTTGTTCAGCGCAGATGCCCGGGGACTCTATCCGGGTTAGTTGCTTTCCACAGATTCACTCTCTGGAAGGTCTGTCTTACATCTGCTACAGTAACCGTTAGTACAGCCGACCTACGACTCGTGACATCCTTCCACCAACCTTAGGCTCAAAGCAAGCATAGAATACATTGAACTCACTGAGGTACAGTGAAAAGTTTTATTTTGCATGGTATCCAAACATATCAGAATACTATACATAAATACAATCAAGTCAGTCTTGGCGCTCTTTTAGAAAGGAGGTGAGGAGGAACTTCATTAGTCAGAGGGTAGTTAACCTGTGGAACTCATTACCACAGAGGGCTATATAGGCCAAGTTAGTAGATATCTTTTAAGGCAGAGATACACAAATTCTTGATTAGAATGGGTGTCAAGGGTTATGGGGAGAAGGCAGGAAAATGGGATTAGGAGGCAGTGATCAGCCATAATTAAATGGCGGAGTAGACCGGATGGGTTAAATGGCCTAATTCTTTTCCTATAACTTGTGAACCAATGAGCAGTCTTGAAATAGCAGAAAATACCACTAGCTTTGTATTTGTTGGTAAACTTGCCTTTGGAGAGAGTGTGGCTTACTTAATGTCAAATCTGCATTCCTCTTTCCATCTTGCAAATGAATGGATTGGTGGAAAAGAGTGAATCTGATGATTTGTGGAATGCAAGAACTGATTTGGGTAACATTTACCAACGGAGTCTCTGATAAGAAACAGTTAAGTAAGCATAATTTTCTAGATGATCTTCTTTTGTTTAATTTTATCACCTCCAAGAAGCAAAGCTCAAGGTTTCAAGCTCAGTTTATTGTCAAATGTACCACAGGTGCAGAACAGTTGTGGAGGAATTCTGTATTTGTCCAGAATATTTAACACTAAGTATTTATGAGGTTAGTGAAGCGTAATTTCTGCCAAGGTATAAAACAAGCAGCTGTTCTGATTTGGGCAGGTTTAAAATTACTCCCACATTTACGAATTTAGGATAAGGTTCTACATTGTGCAAGTGAAATTTTTGGGATTTTTTACGTGATTTTCACCATTATCCAACAGGTTTCCTTTTGAATTTAATTATGTAAAGGTAAATATAACAGAAAATTAAAGTTAATAAAGACATTTGCTGGAAATCTGAGATTTAAAAAGCAGTAACTGCTGGAAACACTCAACGTTTAGGTTACATCAGTAGAAAGTAAAAAATGGTTATTGTTTCAAATCGAGGTTAAATGTCTAGCTGTTTCACTTTCCTGAGCTGCTGCATGACCTGTTGAGTTGTTCCATCATTTTTATTCACCTGCAGTGAGAATCTGTTGAAATGCTAATACATTTCCACTATCTAGCTAATTACTGCCCAATCATCTTGAGGGCCTGTCCCACTCGGGCGACCTAATCTGCGAGTTCTGGCGAGTTTGCCCTTGACTCATACTCGCAGCATGGTTGACACAAGGATGTAGGAGGTTTTCGTAACTCTCCTAAATGCTCGAGAGTGGTCACCGCGTACTGGAGGCCTCAGCAAGGTCGCAGCATTTTTTTCTATGTGTTAAAAAATGCCCGCGAGTTAAAAAAAGGTCGCCATGGAAAAAATCGGTGCTTTTTTACTCGTAGGTTTAGTCGTAGTAGGTCGTCATGTTAGTCGCAGGTAATCGAGGGTAGTCCAAGGTAGTCGTAGATAGTCTTCATCATATTCGAAGGGAGGTCAATAGACAATAAACAATAGGTGCAGGAGTAGGCCATTCGGCTCTTCGAGCCAGCACCGCCATTCAATGTGATCATGGCTGATCATCCCCAATCAGTACCCCGTTACTGCCTTCTCCCCATATCGAAGGGAGGTCGAAGGAGGTCGTCTTCACTCTCCACTATTCGGTGTCCAATTTTTCCGAAGTTAGTCGTAGCTAGTCGAAGCTGGTCTTCAACATAGTCGAAGGAGGTCTTCAACATGTCATTTTTTCAAACTCTTCTAAACTCGCAAATTAAGTCGCCCAAATGGGACAGCCCCTTTAGTCTCACTCAGTAGGAAGAGGCAGAAGATTCTATTGACAATGCTATCAAGTGGCTTTAACTCACCAACAACCCACTCACCATGCCCACTTTGGGTTTTGCCAGGGCCACTCAGTTCTGTGCATTATCACAGCCTTGGTCAAAAGAGGTGCCAATGAGGGTAACACTAAGTATTTTAAGGTCAGTGAAGAATAATTTCTGCCAAGGTATAAAACGAGCAGCTGTTCTGATTTAGGAAGGTTTAGAATTACTCCCACATTTACAAATTTAGGATAAGGTTCTGTTTTGTGCAAGTGAAATTTGGGGAATTTGAATGTGATTTTCACCATTATACAACAGGTTTCCTTTTGAATTTAATCATGCAAATGTAAAAATGGGAATGTATACCAAAAACCATCAACTGAAGAATATAAATCTTAACAGAAAATTGATAATTTCAAGTTCATTTATCAGTAGCTGTTCTGATTTTGTCATACCCTTGACATCAAGGCTGCATGTGGCTCTGATTGCCTTGGTGAGTACAGCTGCAGGAACCCTCAAGAAGCTTAACATCAACAAGAACAAAGCAGCTTGCTTGATTTGTACCCAATACAGCACCCTAAACATTAATTCCTTCCACCAGCAGTGCTGACTGGCTACAGAGGGTGCCATCCTCACACAACCCACTTAAGTTGGCAGGGCTACATTCTCAGCACCATCCAATACGATCACCCCCAACCAAACCCAAGGATATAGGATCCAGATGCACCCTGAACCACAGGGTTCCTTCCAAATAGTTCACATCGTGACTTGGCATCATATCGATGTGCCTTCTTGGATTTCGAATTTCAAACCTGGTACTCCCTCCTCAACAGCACTGGGACAGTAACTTTCACCAGGAAAGCTGCATTCATCACCATCTTCACGAGGGCAATAAATGTTGGCCTTACCAGCAACACACACATCACAACAATTAATGCATTTTGAGTGAATTCTCGGCCTGCATGCGCAGTAATGATGGCACATGCTTGTAGTTTTGCAGTTTCCCTGTTGACATTGGTAGAATGGACACTTTTCAATGTTATCAGAAGACTGCTTATTGCTGTGGAACTCATTCCGACATTGTCAGAGCAAAAGAATAGACAATAGACAAAAGGTGCAGGAGTAGGCCATTTGGCCCTTCGAGCCAGCACCGCCATTCACTGTGATCACGGCTGATCATCCACATTCCTGCCTTCTCACCATATCCCCTGACATCTTTAAGAGCGCTCTCTAACTCTCTCTTGAAAGCATCCAGAGAATTGGCCTCCACTGCCTTCTGAGGCGGAGAATTCCACTGATTTTCAACTCTGGTTAAAAATATTTTTCCTCATCTCCGTTTTAAATGGCTTACCCCTGGTTCTAGACTCCCCCAACATTGGGAACATGTTTCCTGCCTCTAGCGTGTCCAATCCCTTAATAATCTTGTACCTTATTGATCCCCTCTCATGCTTCTAAATTCCAGAGTATACAAGCCCAGCTGCTCCATTCTATCAACATATGACTGTCCCGCCATCCCGGGAATTAACCTATCGAAACTGCACTGCACTCCCTCAATAGCAAGAATGTCCTTCCTCAAATTTGGTGACCAAAACTGCACACAACACTCTAGGTGTGGTCTCACTAGGGCCCTGTACAACTGCCGAAGGACCTCTTTGCTCCTATACTATACTCAGGGAGGGCAATAAAAATAATGCAGAAGTCCGCACTATATAATGGGGTCTGAAGCTAATGATACAATAGACTGCAGACTGAAGCAAATTACAAACTGTGTTGGCACTCAGTGGTCAGGAGTCTGAGGCATGGGAGAAATTGCCAATCATTCGGGTCAGAACCGGCATCAGGCCAACACTTCCTCAAGATGACGCGTATCTAAATGTATTTTCCTGTTGTGTACCTCCCGCACACATGTTACTGAGTTGCAAATATCTTCAATCTAATAAATTATCTGTCGACCAAATCTTGAACCTCCCCTCAGCAATGTTGCAGCATTGGCTTTGGATTTTGTCAAATGGCAGTTGCAACGGTTTTATTGGTTTTGCCAATACCAACTTCCTCTGAAGTTAACAATCTGGGTGTACAAAACGTTTCATGCATTTATGAAGAATGATAATTTTGCTACATATCTGTGTTAAATATTCTTGTACTATGGATTGCAGCAGATGTTACAGAATTGCAAGCGTAACAACTCAAACAGTTAGATTACCTGATTCATTATTTTGGTGAAAACATGTATTAATAAAGCATAGATCATTGTAGAGAAAGCTCTCAAGGGTGCCTCTCACAGACAAAAATGTATAGTAAGATAAAGGAAGTAAGGATACCTGAAACAGACAGACAGATGGTTGTAAGTAAGATAATAAAAAGGAAGAAAGAGAGAAAAGTGGAAGGGATTGATGAGCCTTCCATCTGTGGTACCAAGTGAGGGGATAGGTGACCAAGATAAGAACCACAGGGGTCATAATCCTTTTCTTCTGCTGCTGCTCTTGTTTAGTAACTTTCTTGCCTTTTTTCAAGAAAATCTGAATGCGGTTTCAACGATGGTTTGAATGAATGAATTTCATGGTAACCACCTTTGCAACTAAACACTCCTGACTAAACAATGGCATTTTTTAAATTGGAAATCAATTGGCAAAAATTGTCTTGAAATATTGTTTAAAGTAAATAATGATTTTTTTTTAAATCCTAGCTATTCAATTACAAGCACTCTTTATTACAGCGTGGTACAATTAAAAATTGATTGTCTGGAGCCAGCTTAGTCAGGTTCTTAGAAATATAGAAAATAGTTGCAGGAGTAGGCCATTTGGCCCTTCGAGCCAGCTCCGCCATTCAATGTGTTCATGGCTGATCATCCAAAATCAGTAGCCTGTTCCTGCTTTTTCCCCATATCCCTTGACTCCCTTAGCCATAAGAGAATCTAGAAAACATCCAGTGAATTCACCTCCATTGCCTTCTGTGCCAGATAATTACACAGATTCACAACTCTCTGGGTGAAAAAGTGTTTTGCTCATCACAGTCTTAAATGGCCTACCCTTTATTCTTAAACTGTGGCCCTGGGCTTGGGCTGATCCGATGATCGATAGTGGGAAGGCGGCTAGGAAATTAAGAGATGGGGTACTAGAAAGTTGTGGGGCCTTGAATATCCAAAGATTGAAGCCTGGATCTTCCAGGGATGGAAATGGTAACGGGTAATGATGAGTCAAAGTGTAGGAAGGAGTTCACAAATCAGAGTAATAATCAAAGTCTCAAAGCTGATTGTTGACTAAAGGAGGGGAAGTCAAGATCCATGAACCTGCCTTCGTCAACAGGATGGCAGTGGAGCGAGTCAACAACCTCAATTTCCTTTGCATGCGATTCTCTGAAGATCTGTCCGTGTCCGAACACAATGATGCAATCACAAAGAAAGCTTGTCGATGCATCTGTATACTTAGATGTTTGTGGAGATTCAGTATTGAACTTTTACAGGTGTATTGCAGTGAGCATACGGACTGGTTGCATCATGGACGGGTTCAGCAACTCGAACATACAGTGACAAAGAAGATTACAGAGAGTAGTAGACATTGTCCAGTCCAAAACAGGTATTCACCTCCCCACCATCGAAGGCATCAATAGGAGGCTCTGCCACAGAAAGGCAGCCAAATATCATCAAAGGCCCACACCACCGCTGTCATACTCTCATTTTACTCCTACCATCAGGAAGAAGGTACACAAGCCTAAAAACCGTGACCACCAGGTTCAAGAACAGCTTTTTCCCCAACAACTATTAGTCTCTTTTATACAACACAACATTAATGTCAATAACTATGAACTTCAATGGGTTGTCTTAATTACACAAAGTGCTCTGGTTTATTTTGCAAGAGTATTAGTTATCAATTCCTAATTTTTTTGAAGAATTATATATTGTGTATTACATTTACATGTCCTTTAAGCTGCTGTAAGTAAGAATGTCATGTGCCATGTACATATGACAAGTATTTGCAAAGATTTTCAGTGTAGGAGGAAGGTTTTGCATGCAGGCAGGTGGTGCTTTATGACGGATCCAATGGATCAAAGATAAATATGTGGCTTGCCTTACATGGCACTAAATTAGTTAACAAAATGACTTCTCTGTGAGTGTCCAATGATGGTTGCTGCCAGGATAACTTAATCTACCTCCCTCCAATGCTCAAATGGGAGCAGTGCAAGGAGACTAAACTTGTACTCAACTGAGTTTCCAGTGAATTGTTGAGAATTAACTCAGAAATGGTCATTATCACATTTCAGTCCAAGTCGAAATATGTGCGATGTGATTGAATTACTTGGCAACGGTTTCTTAAAGTGGGGACAACACATGACAGCACAAGTTCTCTTCTCTGCATCTTCTGGGCTTTTTCAATCTTTGAATGCAATATCTTGAAATGTTTCAATGCTGCCCACAATATCATATTTTATTTTAAAACCATCATATTGGTGCATTATCAACATGGTAGAATTTATTCTGCTTTTCCATAAGACATTCTTTTGTCCAAACTGCAAATTAATATCTGTCACAGTCTGTCTGCATGAATGGACCGACTGTACAAAATGATACCATCTGACTTGAATCAGCAGACTGACGGAAGTCAGGGTCTAACAGATGGGGCTGTGGATAATGTGCAGATTGGATAATGGGGATTCCTTTCTGGAATACCGCCGGACAATTGTGATCTGACCCGTAATTGTCTCAAAATTAAGCTCCTCATTTTGAAGGGTTTCTCAGGGATGTTACCAAACTACAAATTTTAATGACAAATAACCCAAGGATATCTCCGGATGGATGACCAAAACTTTAGCTAGATGTCGGTTTTAAGAAACATTTTAAAGAAAGGAAAGAAGGATCAATGGGAGGACCTTCAGAATGCAAAGCTAACAGCTGAAAGCAAGGCCATGGATAATTCAATTCACCAATGTTCAAGAATTACAAGAGCATAAATATTTTGGAAGGTTAAGGGTCAGAGAATATTAGGGGCGAGGATGAGAGCATGGAAGGATTTGAAAACAATTATGTGAATTTCAAAGCAAAGGCATTGCTTAACTAGCTGCCAGCATAAATCAGTGAGCATATTTGGCAGAATGAATGAAAAAGATGTCACCTCATGCAATATAGGAAGAGGGCAGCAGCATTTTTAATAATGTGTCCGAAGGAATTGCAGATACTGGTTTACACCGAAGTTAGACACAAAAAGCTCTAGAGAGGAGGAATGGCTCTTGAGAGTTTTGGGGAAAGAGAAACGAGAGATGTGGTAGATACATAGAACAAATGAATTAAATATATTCAAAAAGCAGGAATGACCAAGGAATGTTTAATAATCTCAGGTTTAGAGATGTAAGACTTCGGAGCACGCCAGGAGCGCTTTCGAATAGCCAAGTCCAAAAGTAACAAAGACTCGAATGAGGATTCATGTAGCAGGTGAGCTCAGGCACGAGCTAAATCAGGCAGTTGTGGGGGAAGAAGTTAAGGGCCTGAACCACTTGGGCGAACTAATCCATGAGTTTTGGCGAGTTTGCCCTCGACTCATACTCACAGCATGGTCGACATGAGGTCGTAGGAGATCTTTGTAATTCTCCTTCATGCTCGAGAGTGGTCCCCATGTACTCGAGGCCTCAGCTAGGTCGCGGCGTTTTTTCAATATGTTAAAAAATGCCCGCGAGTAAAAAAAGGTCGCCATGGAAAAAATCGATACTTTTTCTACTCGTAGTTTTAGTCATAGTAGGTCGGCATGTTAGTCGTAGGTAATGGAGGGTAGTCTAAGGTAGTCGTAGATAGTCTTCATCATAGTCGAAGGGAGGTCGAAGGAGATCGAAGGAGGTTGTCTTCACTCTCCAATATTCGGTGTCCAATTTTCCTGAAGTTAGTCGTAGCTAGTCGTATCTAGTCGAAGCTGGTCTTCAACATAGTCGAAGGAGGTCTTCTACATAGTCAAAGGAAGTCTTCAACATGTCATTTTTTCAAACTCTTCTAAACTCACCAAATAGGTCGCCCAAGTGGGACAGCCCCTTTAGGGTGTTTAATAATGGCGTGAAATTAAGGTGTGATTTGTAACTCTGGGCCCATGAAGTCAGTTGAATAAATTTCAGGGAGTGAGCATAACATGCTAACCATACAGTCTATTTGGCACAAGTGACCACGGATGAAGTTTTAGGCTATTGAGTTTTTTTCAAGTGTAGAGTTGCATAAACTATTGAACCTCGGATGTTGCTTGACCTGCTGATTTCCTCCAGCACTTAGTATTTTGCTCAAGATTCCAGCAGCTGCAGTTTTTTGTATCTTCATAATTTTTCATTCTTTTGCTCACCAAATATCTACTTCAGACTTAAAAATATTCAAGTTCCACCATCCTTTCAGGAAATGTCTTTTCCATGTTGGTCTTCCAAATGATCCTTCCAGATCTTGTATGTTTCAGTTAAGTCCCCTCTAACCTTCAGGGCAAACAACCTAATCTCTCCAACATTTCTTCATAAAACATCCTGTGCATTCCATGTTTTAGTCATAGAGTCATACAGCTTGGTAACGGGCTCTTCGGCCCAACTCATCCATGCCGATCAAGGTGCCCCATCTAAGCTAGTCCCATTGGCCCGCATTTGGCTCATATCCCTCTAAACCTTTCTTATACAGGGTCTTGGTGAGACCACACCTGGAGTATTGCGTACAGTTTTGGTCTCCAAATCTGAGGAAGGACATTATTGCCATAGAGGGAGTGCAGAGAAGGTTCACCAGACTGATTCCTGGGATGTCAGGACTGTCTTATGAAGAAAGACTGGATAGACTCGGTTTATACTCTCTGGAATTTAGGAGATTGAGAGGGGATCTTATAGAAACTTACAAAATTCTTAAGGGGTTGGACAGGCTAGATGCAGGAAGATTGTTCCCGATGTTGGGGAAGTCCAGGACAAGGGGTCACAGCTTAAGGATAAGGGGGAAATCCTTTAGGACCGAGATGAGAAAGACTTTTTTCACACAGAGAGTGGTGAGTCTCTGGAACTCTCTGCCACAGAGGGTAGTTGAGGCCAGTTCATTGGCTATATTTAAGAGTGAGTTGGATGTGGCCCTTGTGGCTAAGGGGATCAGAGGGTATGGAGAGAAGGCAGGTACGGGATACTGAGTTGGATGATCAGCCATGATCATATTGAATGGCGGTGCAGGCTCGAAGGGCTGAATGGCCTACTCCTGCACCTAATTTCTATGTTTCTATGTTTCTATGTTATCCATGTACCTGTCCAAGTGTCTTTCAGATGCTGTTAAAGTATCTGCCTCAACTACCTCCTCCAGCAGCTCATTCCATATGCCCTCTACCCACTGAAAAAGTAGCCCCTCGGGTGTCTATTAAATCATGTCCCTCTCACATTAAACCTATGGTTTTGGGTTCCCCTACTCTGGGTAAAAGACTGTGCATTCAACCCAGCTATTCCCCACATGATTTTATATACCTCCTCCGCCTCCTAAACTCCAATGAAAAAAGTCCTAGCCTGCCCAATGTCTCAATTTAGCTCCGCACCTCAAGTCCTGGCAATATCCTCATAAATCTTCCTTGCACTTTTTCCAGCTTAATGACATCCTTTCTATAGCAGTGTGACTGAAACGGAATGTAATTTTCCAAATGTGGCCATAATGTAACAACTTCTATACTCAGTACCCTGACTGATTGTATTGTACTGTATTGTAATTAACCAAGTATGTAAAAACACACAAGGCCAATGTACCGAAAACCTTCCTTACCGCCTATCTACCTGTGATGCCACTTTCAGGGAACTATGTCCAGAGTATGCACTATGCCCAGCTGATCAAGAGCCTGCTGTAATTTTTGATAACCATCTTCACTATCTACGATACCTCTAACATTTGTGTCTGCAAATTACTGATCATGCCTTGTACATTTTCATCCAAATTTTTGATACAAACCACAAACGGGATTGGGTGCAGCACCGATCTCTGAGGCTCACCGCTCGTCGCAAGCCACAAGTCCAAAAAGCACTCTTCACCAACACCCTCTGCTTCCTTCCACAAAGCCAATTCTGTTTTCAGTTAGCTAGCTCTCCCTGGATTCCATGTGATCTAACCTTCCTGAGTAGCCTATCATATGGAACCTTAAGGGCGGTATAGTGGCGCAGCGGTAGAGCTGTTGCCTCACAGCGCCAGAGACCCGGGTTCGATCCTGATTACGGGTCAGAATTTACTATGCTGAATTTGTATATTCTCCCTGTGACCGCGTGGGTTTTCTCCAGATGCTCCTGTTTCCTCCCACATCCCACAGACGTGCAAGTTACCCCAAGGATGTAGGATAGAACAAGTGTATGGACGGCGTGAACTTGGTGGGCCGAAGGGCCTGTTCCCATGCTGAATAACTAAACTGAACTAAACTTATTAAAGATGAGTAAACCTCCTCTGAACTACTACAACATTTGAATGAGGACGTCAATGCCAGAAATAGTTTAATCAATGTCCCGTATAAATGAAGCATAATCGTTCTTTTGTGTTTAATTTGTCCATCAGTAAATGATAACATTCTCTTCACTTTCTCAATCACATTCTGTGCTTGTGAGAATCTTTTACTAGGACACACAGATCCCTCTGCATGTTAGAGCTCTGCATTTTCCACGTTCTTCTTTTCCTGGTTCTTTACCCCTGACTTGCCCCATCTGCAGGCCTTTGCAGCCTCCTCAGGGCCTATCCATCATTTACTTTCCTACCTTTCTTTGTCAGTAACTACAGCAACCGTACGTTGTGTGACATCATCTAGGTCATTTATAGAAACTATAAAAGCTGCGGTCCCGGCAACGATCCCTATGGCACACCACTTGTTGCATCTTGCCAACCAGAAAAAGACCTACTCATGCCAATGCAGTTTTCTATTAGCCGCCCAGTCTTGTTTCCGTGCCAATACTGTATGCTCCCTGCTACACCGTGAGCTTGTATTTTCCCACATTATCAAATGCGATTGGCACGTTTTTGCCTGATCCTCCAATCCATTCCAGAATGATTTATCATATCTCAGTACCATTTTCCTGTGCTAATCCCATATCCCTTGATTTCTTTAATTTCCACATAAAGTCCTGTTGCCGTTTCTTTACTCTTTCCCCTCCACTCTTCTTGAGATGGCTTTCAACCTCAACATTGCACCATTATCACTTGTTGCCGGGTGACTAGAGGTGAGTGGTAGCGGGAGGAAAATAATGGTGAACAGTTTTTCACCTTCTTCCTACACCAACATCATCCATAAAGAGTGTCAGTCTGCAGCATCCTGTCCTTCCACACCCCAGTAGGACCCTGGTACTGCCGGGATTGAAGTTTAACAGGCACAGGATGACCTAGTGGAAGTGTCCACTGTGATGTATTGTACGCAAGTGCTCACAATGTGCCACAATACACCAAGAATATTTTAGTAGTTTTACGTTCTAATTATCAATTAAAGATTAGGCAAATTAAAAAGTACATCTTTCGTACAGCAGTAATTGGTAAATCAGCATATTGATAATATTTTCATGGTAGATATCTGTTCACCCACCAATAACAGCCCCCGTCCACCTCCCCTCCCCGACTCATCCCAGTGCAGTCTTTTATTTAAGGCGGGACGGTGGCGCAGCAGTAGAGTTGCTGCCTTGCAGTGACAGTGACCCAGGTTTGACCCTGACTACGGGTGCTGTCTGCACGGAGTTTGCACGGAGTTTCTCTGCAACCGCATGGGTTTTCGCTGGGTGCTTCGGTTTCCTCCACCACTACAAGGACATACAGGTTTGTAGGTTAATTGGCTTTGATAAAATTGTTAGATTGTCCTTAGTGAGTAGGATAGTGCTAGTGTACGGGAGGATCGCTGGTCGGCACGGACTCTTTGGGCTGAAGGGCCTGTTTCCACGCTGTACCTCTACTAAACTAAACTAAAAGCCCCGAGAGTAATGTAATTCAACTCTAGATGTCCCTGGGGCTGTAAAACTAGGTGTAGTATCACATTATTAGTGTTGCTGATTGCTTGGCTCAAACACTGATTGAATTTCTCAGCAACAGGAAACATTCATAAATCTTTAGTGTGCAACTGCAGTGATCTGTCTGTGGGCCTGCAGCAGAGTGCTCGACTCCTCCATTTCTGAACATTTTGTACTAGTCCCGCAGAGTGAAATGCGTGTGATGAATTCCAGTAATTCTCAGTGGGCTTTGATAAAGAAGAAGGGGACCTTGCATGTGGGAACAAGGGGAGGCACTTAAGTTAAAGACGAACGCTGACACTTGTGGAGGGAGCCTGTGCCATTTCTCTCCCTCCCACAGTGTGGTTTTCTCATCAACGATATGGAGGAGTTTGCAGCTTCGTCTAGCTTCCTGACTCCAGACTCGCTGCAGCGGGGGAAGGAGTCTACCAACAAGCAGAAAGGCATATTTAAGGGGAAAAAAAGTGCTGGCCTATTTTTTTTCCAGACGATTTAGACTTTGTCTTGGCATGGTTTCATTCTTAGTTAAGTGGCCAAGACTGTGAGTGGGCATAGAATAAACATTGCAGAAGCACAACATCAGTTGTACAGGAGCCTGGAAGGAGGACGCCCAACCAATTAGAGCTGCTCTGACATTCAGAATTGAATTTACAATTGTCTTAATAACATTATTCAAATACACACAAAGTTATATTCTATCCTTGTAAAATTTGATTGCATTCTGAGGAGATCCTGAGAAGAGGATGCAGCAGCCTTGAAGATAAATAGATATTTATATTTATACAAATATATATGAGCAGCAGAGAGAAGTGCCAATGAACTGAAAACAAAGACTGGTAGCAATTTAGCTGCTTGGTGCCCTGTACCAAAGAATGAAATCACCCTTTGGTCACCAGTGGTCCCAGATCACTGAAGCTTCCCAGCAGATGCAGTATAGTTCTATCCTGCTGCATATTAAGAATAAACTGTTTAAATATTGCATCGGACCAGGTCATAGTCATACAGCGTAGCCCTTCACCCAATTTGTCCATGCTGACCAACATGCCCCATCTGCACTAGTCCCACCTGCCTGACTTTGGTTCATATCCCTTTAAACCTACCCTAACCATGTACCTGTCCAAATGTTTTTTTAAATGCTGTGATAACCTCAACTGCCTCAAGTGCCTCCTCCAACAGCTCGTTCCATATGCTTAACACCTCTTGTGGTAAAAAGTTGTCCCTCGTGTTCCTATTAAATCTTCCCCCACCTTGAATCTATGTCCTCTGGTTCTTGATTCTATGCATTTTCCCTATCTATTCATCTCATGATCTTATACATCTCTAAAAGATCACTTCTTAGGCCTTATGCCCCAACTTGTCCATGCCAACCAAGATGCAATAGAAGCAAGGACATTTTTTTTAATGGAAAACATATAAAATATCTGGAAACATTTTGAAGTCGGAGACACCAAATCTACCCTGACACCCATAATTTAACAAATTCAGCTCCAGGTATTTCTCTAAGCTGATACCAAAGGATCAGCTGCGCCATTAAAATACAAATGTGATGGCCTTTGCATGATTTATGTGCAAGCATGATCCATATTAGGAATAATGACCAAAACCTTGCCTCCAGAAATACATGACGTGGCACTTCACCATCGCATGCTGTTGCACTTCTGTTTGGCTTTGAAGTCTGGTAGTTGAGTCAGCATGAATGGATTGCCTTATCTTTACTTAAAGTGATTCTAATTTTGTGTCTGTTTACTCTCATTGGCATTCACTGTTGGAATGTATCAGAATGGACATTTCTGAGAATCCCTTCTGGGATGTTAATCAGCCAAATATTCTCCAGAAGAATTTTATGTATGTGCCAGACATCTGATTGCAGAAGAGCAAGTTTGTGCGTGTTGAAAGTGCCCTTGCAAAGGAGTTACCATCTCTGTTTTGCCTTCCTTTGAGAACGCATTGCTGAACTGTCGACATTTCCACAGAGAGTGCACTCTTGGGGAAATCCTCCATAAAACCATAGGAAAGATCACTTGGCAATGAGATCGGACAGCATCACATTCTTGTGGATTGCATTATCCAAGTTCTATGAAAAATATTTCCTGAATGAAAAGCAAGGGCTTAAAATATGGGTCACATATAATTTTTCTCCTGATATCCCCTGAGCACAATGCACAGAGGATGCTGGAGATGTACTTTGATGGACATCACACCAATGATTGTATAGTCATGTTGGGAAGGTTTGTGCTGCCTGCTGTCCTGTCAAGCAGAAGCTGAGGAGTCTCCCTGAGCAAGGACCTAGCTAGCAACAAGTCCATGAGGCTTTCCTCTAGCCCACCTACAGCTCTTGGCCATGACCCATAAGGTCAACCCAGATCTGACTTGACTTTGTCCCTCACTCGCCAATCACCCAACACCTCTCCCCACATAGACACAAAATGCTGGATTAACTCAGCGGGTCAGGCAGCATCGCTGGAGAAAAGAGGTAGTAGGTTACATTCTGCGTCGAGACCGTCAGATTCTTAGGAAGGGTCTCGACCTGAAACGTCACATTTTCATTTTCTCCAGAGATGCTGCCTCTCCTGCTGAGTTACTCCAGCATTTTGTATCTATCTTTGGTGCAAACCAGCATATGCAGTCCCTTCTCGCACCTCTCCCCACATATCTATCTAAACAAAACTTCACTGGTGACCTCCTGCTTCTCTCCCCAATCTGCCAATCAAAAGAATTACTCTCTTCATTCCTCTTCCTCTAAGCTTCAAAGTTGTAGATTGTCCTTAGTGTATGGAGTAGTGCCGGTGTCGAGAATGATCGCTGGTCCCTGCAGACCCGTTGGGCCGAAGGGCCTATTTCCACACTGTATCTGTAAAGTCTAAAGCTTAAAGTCTACCACCATCAGCAACTGACATTTGTTCTTCTAGACTCATCCAAATCGTTAATCCTTGCCCTCTCTCGTCGCTCTTCCTCGCAGTGCTTCATGTGCTGACCAAATATGCACATGCTCTGCATGGCGCAGTGCACTAAGTAATAGTCTTCCCTGGTGTGAGGCCACTACCTGGGATCTGCAGGAATGTGGAGATCACACTATCAAAGCAGTCATTGGTGTGCGGGAAGCCTAACATGCCCCTTCCGCTATTAGGGGAAGCCTTGGATGATCTAACTTCCGTCTAATTATTTTTGGTGTGTGTGTGACACCACAGATTCCTCTCCATTCATATAAAAAAGCAAGTTGTCTGAAAGTGTCCCGAAGATGGCAGAACTCCAAAGCATTGAACCATGACCACATCTGCTATGAAGAATGCAAACCAGGTGCCCTCTGCAATAAACATCCTCCCTCCCCAATATCCTATTCAGCTGAAACAGCAGAGGACCATTGTATCTCCTGAAGTATTAAGTGTGTTCTGTATATTTTCTTTTAAATGGGAAGTGAATGAGTTAGAAAAGTATTTAGTTAGCTTTCTGCATGCTGAATTTTCACTGGCCTTAGGCTGGAAGCACAAATCATGCATTAGTCCAGTGAAGCTTTTTCAAGTACCATCTTGTGAGGAAGTATTTAATTCAAAAATGTTTATATTTTTTCCTAACCACTCAAATAAGAATGATTAATTCTCTAAATTTATAGTATACATGTCATAAATCAAGTAATGGGACGCAGTAGAGTTACAGTCATCAATGTAACCAAATAAATTCCTGTAGACATAAGTAACTGAAGATGCTGGAATCTTGAGCAAAAAACAAAAGGCTGGAGGTGCTCAGCAAGTCAGGAATTCCCACCAGAGATGCTGCCTGACCCACTAGGACCTGGTTCATGTGGTAAAATGTTGTGCTTTCTATGTGCTGGTTTGGCTTGGTGAGAAAAAATACTAGAGTCAAATTTAATGGCTAATGTCATCCGTGGAAGGTGATTTTTTTTTAATATAAGTAACACAGTTGGATGCAATGCAACAGGATCCTGGGAGATGAACTACAGGCACAAGAAACTGCAGATCCTGAAATCTTGACAAAACACAAAGTGCTGGAGGAACTCAGTGGGACAGGCAGCATCTGATTAAGGATATGGATAGGCTGCATTTCGGGCCAGGGCCCATCTTCTGACTAATTGCAATAGGAGGGAGAAATCTGGAAACGAGTGCTGGCTGGCAGGACGACTGTTACATAGCTGACTGGAGCCAAGCTTTAACTGGTGCCATGAAGGCAAGGGGACCTTTTCAAAGGCAGCAGACTTTGGAACAACACTTCACACATGCGTGGTTGAACCTCATGATGTATCCAAATGGATGACAGTAGACTTGGTGTCAAATTTTCAATACTAATTACATAAATAATTGCAGACATCTTCAGAAGTAAAAGTCTGAAAAAGGGTCTCAACCGGAAACGTCACCCATTCCTTCTCTCCAGAGATGCTGCCTGTCCCACTGAGTTACTCCAGCATTTTGTGTCTATCTTCAGAAGTAAAATACCTGATAGAAAAGAGATGGGTTGTGTAAACTTCAATTAGAAACACGCTTGCCAACATAAAGGCAACAAATGCAAACCATTCAGGGCATTGACACAGAAAATGAGAATGTTACTGCACTCACACGGGTCTGAAACCTAAAGTTGAATGTGCAGGAAGGAACTGCAGATGCTGGTTTAAACTGAAAATAGACCAAAAAAAAGCTGGAGTAACTCAGCATTTCTGGAGAGAAGGAATGGGTGACGTTTCGGGTCGAGAAGTCTGAGGAAGGGTCTTGACTCAAAACTTCATGCATTCCTTCTCTCCGGAGTTACTCCAGCATTTTGTGTGTACCTAACGTTGAATATAAGGTTGAAAATTCGAAATAATTTCCTCTGCTAAATATTTCCAAGGGAAGACATGAACAATAGAACCTCCTCGAGGCAAAATTCAGGGGCCTTTTTATATGAATGAGATGAAAGTCCTTGGCAAGTTAAAAGATTTAAAGCAAACAATTCTCTATTACTATGCAATATTTATCTCATGTAACAAGAAACACACACTGGTGCAAGCTTTTGTGAGGGACTAATACACTGTTACTTTTCAGAAAGAATAACACTTGCAGCAACTGTGGGCCATGAATCTTCGTCAGGGCTTCTGCTAACTGGAGTGGAAGTTTTGTTTTAGTAGGTAAATGAAATTTAGACAGAGCTTACAGGAAAGTAGAAGAAGCCCCAAATAACGTCTTTAATATTGTATAAAATAATTGAATAATCTTTCGGGAGTAAACATCAGGGGTCATATCAGAAAGTTATCTTCTCGTCAGAACTTCACATGGCTTCAGATTGGAAAGTTCCTACTTAAGGACACCAATCTCAAAAGTTACAGGAGTAATACAAATGATTGGATTTGACTAAATAATGGTGGAGAAAATCCAAATGAAAATGCTGAAGCAAGGGTTTAATAAAAGCAATAAATAAACGGAGTTGCAAAGGTCAAGGATGAGATTGAAAGTGACTATGATAATCAACACGGCGTGGCAACAATCAGTACAGTGTTGGGATGTTGCATGCAAGGCAGTGGAAATATCATTTAACTGCACAGTGACGTGGTCAAATTCAATCATGTATCTCATTTTGCTGACTTAAAAACATACAAATACTGGAGACGGTACAGAGAAGAGCAGCAGCACTAAAGCTAGAGGTGTAACTTATGAACAAGTGTGGAGAACATTGTGCTTTTCTGCCTGAAAATTGGGTCATTGTACAAAGTTCAAGTCAAGTTTATTCGTCACATACACATACGGGATGTGCAGTGAAATGAAAAAGATGTGCAGTGAAATGAAAAGTTCTTGGAGTAACGGGAGGTAGGCAATGCAGTCGAAATGTGTAGGAAGGAACTGCATTTGCTGGTTTGAACCGAAGATAGACACTAAATGCTGGAGTGATTCAGCGGGACAGGCAGCATCTCTGGATAGAAGGAATGGGTGACGTTTCGGGTCGAGCCTTTGATCCAGCTGCACCATTCTTGGCTAATCTTCTACCTCAACATCGATTTCCAGCTCTATACCCATGTCCCTTGGAGATACAAGAGACTGCAGATACTGGATAAACTCAGCGGGTGTTTAAGAATGGTCTCGACCCAAAACATCATCTGCCTGTTTTCGTCCACATTTGATGCATGATGCTGAGTTCCTCCTGCAGTTTTTTTTTCTGTTTTTTTACCCATGTTCCTTGATTCCCTTGGATACAGACATCTATTGAGTTGTGTTTTAAATGAACACCACAGCTCTTCAGACTATGCAAATAGAAAAGTGAGAGAGGGTTATAATTTAAACATTTGGACACATGGGTTTAAATGAGTACAAATCAAAAGACTTAGAAGGATGAGGACTGGAATCTTATAGAAACATATAAAATTATAAAAGGAACAAGCTAATGCTGGGAAAAATTTTCCAATGTTGAGTACAGAAAACCCCACAGTCTTAGAATAAAGGGGAGGTCATTTAAGATTGAGCTGAGAAAAAAACTTTTTTACCCAGAGTTGTGAATTTATGGAATTTCCTGCCACAGAGGGCAGTGGAGACCAAATCACTGGATGGATTTGAGTTGGATTAGAGCTCCAGTGGATCAAGGGATAAGAAGCCAGGCACGGGTTATTAATAGCGGACGATCAGCCATGATCACAATGAATGGCGGTGCTGTCTCGAAGGGCGAATGGCCTCCTCCTGCACCTATTTTCTAGGGTTTTATATGCACATCAAACAAGGTTGTAAAACAAAAGTCCTGGAGGAACTCAGCAGTCAGACAGCGGAAGATCTGTCTTTTTCAATCTTATCCTCATATGACAGTGCCATCCCAGAGATCAATCTACGTGAACCTACGCTGCACTGCCTCAATCACAAGGTACGGTTTGCCCGACCGAGGTAAGGGCTTCTCCACGCGGACCCTTGCATGAGTTGAATTTTATGCGAGTCAGAAAGGTCACGTAAATTTACTATTCAAAGCTGAAGGACCATGGGAGAGATCCGAAGCGGAGAGCACGTTTCTGTGTGGACTCAGTGGGCTTAAAGAATTGCTAAACGTAATGGGAGTAAATTGCGCAAGTGCCTATGTTAGTCGGGGAGAGCATGATACGAGGACTCGGTCGGGCTGAAACCTGTTTATTCTGCAAGTATTTCTCTGATGAAAGCGGTCATCGGATTGAACATGGAACACAAAACACAAAAAGAGTTAAATTTAACTGCAGTGCCATAAGTCTTGCATGAACTAAGTTAACAATTTTCCATTAGCTAAAAGGTGAGACATGTGTCAATTTCCTGCGGTGGTGGGAAGTTAATTTAGCTGCCACAATATATCACAGGTGTGTTAACTGATTTCATCACAACAAGCTCGACAAGAAGATCAGGGCCAAATTTCCAGCCAAGAGCATTTGTCCAGGCTTTATGGAGGTCGCGTGGATGATTGGGCCAAAACCTGTCAGTTGCCTTAATATTTTCAACCTGCTGTAGCAGTTCCTACTTTTGAGTGGAAAAATAAAATCAACATTAAACAAAGCAGCCTTCAAAAGTCCTGTTTCCAGTAAAATAAACTTCTGGCAACTAATTTATGGGACTAATAAGATAAGAGACGGCACAGAATCTTAATCCCACTGAATGCAATGTCACAACTCAGAGGACTGAAATATAATTTAGGTAAAAAAAATTACTCAAAAGCCGCGGCTAGCGATATTGCAAAACTAATCCACCTAAATCTGACGTGTAATTTTGGGCTACATAAACCTTATTGCTGTGTGGTTTTATTTCACCTCTATATGGTTTTACAAAGTTCCTGATGATGAAAATCAAGGATTTCTGTGAATTAAGCCTTTCCATTTAAGTTACTAATCATTGGAAGTTAAAAAGAGACATGCACATTTCAATGTGTAGGAAGGCACTGCACTGAGGTGGATGTCAGGACTGTCTTAGGAAGGGACTGCAGATGCTGGTTTACTCCTGGAATTTAGGAGATTGAAGGGATCTTATAGACACAAAATGCTAAGGGAGTAACTCAGCGGGACAGGCTAAGGAATGGGTGACATTTGAGTCCCTTCTTTAGGTTTAATCTCAATAATTCTGGAATGGAAAATTAATTCAAGACAAGATGAATTCTACCATCATAGATTTTTTTTTTTTTTTTTTTTTTTTTTTTTTTTTTTTTTTTTTTTTTTTTAAATTATTTATAAACCGAATGAAAAAAATGACTTTTTTCACACAGAGATTAGGTTTTTTTTTTTTTTTTTTTTTTTTAAAAGTAGACTCTTTAATATTGTGGTGATTGCCAGTGGGATTATAGATTGAAGAGTCTACAAAATGAAAAATGGAAATGATGGCCCTTTATCATCTCTATGGCAAGCTTTAGTGATGGAGAGAAGGCAAAGTACGGGATTAGAGTGGAAACCTTCAGCCAAGCTCAAATGACCCTGCAGCTAAATTAAGGCCGACTGACCTAATTTCAGGCTCTATGTTTTAGAAAAGGGTCTTGACCAAAAGTGCACCACTTATTAAACTGGTCCCGCATTTTGCCAGCATTTGTGTCATATCCCTCTGCACCTTCCTATCTACATGCCTGTCCTACACATTGAAATGGTCTCTTTAAACTTGTACCAATGTTAGTACTAAATGGAAAGGCTCTCCAACCACAGAAAATCCTTTGGGCAGGGTGAAATGGAAAACCTGGAGAATCGGAGGCGGTGTGCAGCAGCAATCTAAAGGAGCGAAGGAGATAGGCGGCGTTTCGGTCGAGACCCTTCTTACACGTCAGATTAGTTTGCTGCACTCCGCTGAGTTTCTCAGCTTTTTGTGCAATACCCTCGCTAGCCCAGCTGCTTTTGAGTTCCCTTTTTAAATTATACAGTCCTTTGGCAGTTGTGACATTCCTGACATTGTTGGGAAAAATGTCTGTGCCGTCTCCCTTTTAAATTGCTTCCTTCATAAATTACTTTAAAGCCAGAAGTTACTCTTGCTTTTTTAGACTCTCCAGTGCTGGGAAAAAAAGACTTTTGAAGGCTGACTTTGTTTATGCCCCTCTGATTTTATTTTCCACTCAAAACCCCTGTAAGATCACCCTCAGCCTCCTCCACGTCAAGGGGAAAATTCCGTCCCGTTAGATCCTGACTTCATTCTGACTCAAGCCATCTGGTCTCAGTAACATCCTTGTGAATGGCCTGTCTGTGCCCTCTGTTGTGAAATCATTAACAGCCGTTGTCCGTTGATACAGCACCACAATAACTGCACTAAATATTGGAAATGGCACCAAATCCCATTTACATCTGAAATGACGACATGACTCCAGTGGTCAATGCCCTGACCAATTTTAGGCTAAGTATTGCCATAACTCTTCATCTGTGTCCACCACCTGTCTTCCATGTTCAGGCTCCGAGACTTTCAGCAAGAACTTGGTAACGGGTACCAGCTCAGTCCCCTCTTTACCAATATTCTCCAAGTCCTGCATTACATGCATCTCCCACTAACTAGCATCACTTCGCAAATTGACGTTAAATTCTTTAACCCATCCTTTCCATTATCCCAACTTAGTTTTTCTTTAGAGAAATACTGTTGCAGAAACAGTGCTTTCAGCCCCCGAGTCCTCATGAACGGCGATCCCCGCACATTAACACAGCGTAGTACGCGCACTAGGGAAATTTCATACTCATGCAAGCCAATTAACCTAGATACCTGTACATCTTTTGAGTGTGGGAGGAAACCGAAGATCCGTGTTGAAAGACCCTTGCAGTCACGGGGAGAACTACAAACTCTGTACTGGACAGCGTAGTCGGGATCGAAACCCCTGGCACAGCAAGCGTGACTGTCATAAAGGAAAGATTGAAAAGACTATCCGCTGTATTCACTGTGTCGAGTTGAAGGAGAGGAGGAATCCTCTGTAACCAACATTATAACTTTTCTTCACTGTCCATTATGCACAGCTAGACCCCCAGGAAAATGTTCCCAATGTGGTGAGTACAGACAGGGCCACACAAAAAGGGAAGGCATTTCCTGGCTGAGAATAAAACTTTTTACTCCAGAGTTTGTGTCTATTTTTGATGTAAATCCCTGTTTCCTTCCTACACCTATTGACTAGAGCAGGGCAAGCCATAAATCAAATTGAAAAGAAAGGATGAGAATTTAAAAAGTTGGATAGAGCATTCTATGGAAGATGAGTCAACAAGCAAATGGGGAGATAGGCAGGCAGGTGGAATTTGATAAGCGACGATGTTCAGCCATGTACATGCATGTAGGGTATTTCTGCCTCGAAGGCCAATTTCCCCCAGCACCTATGTTGTATTATGCACATCAAACAAGGTCCCATTTTGATTTTTAAAAATCAAACAGTGGAGCTCAACTCACCACTGTCATGACAGAATCATTCCATAATTGTGGATGGAATGTACAGAAAATGCTTTGGGTCAGAACTCTTCTTCAAACTACATGGTGTAGGGGTTGGGGAGGGAGAGGGGGGGGCGGTGATGGGGCAAATCCTGGCAGATGGATAAGCCACATGGAACAAGATGGCGTGAAAGGCAAGTGCTGAGGAAAGACATGTGGCTGTGGTAGCGAGTCTGGGTCAGAATATGGTTGAAGAGCAGGAGAGCAGCAAGAATCACAGAGGGGGATCAGTGAGAGAGGGTCTCAGAACATTCATCGGAGAGAGGAGGAGAACTGCTTCAAAAACAATACTTTCAAGAAATTTCACGGTGGAGTAGTAAAACACAGTAGTGAAATAGGAGCAGGAACATAATGGAACAATTAAAGGAGCATGAGAGGCTCTGAATTTTCAAGTCTGCTCTGCTTTTCATTAAGATTTTGTACCCCAGATCAATTTTCCTATACTATCTCTATATCTCCCATTCCCTGAATATAAAGAAATCTAATGATCACTTTTTTGAATGAACCCAATGGTAGAACTGCCATCCCATGGTATGGTGAATAATTAGAATATTTTTTCTAAGCCTTGGCCGTTAATGGGAGAACTTATTATCCAAGGTGAACAATATATAAATACGTTACATTTCATACTTTCCTATGAACAATCTTATGCCACTTGCATTTTTTTGTTATCTATGCTGCAATAGATATTAATAACCAAAACAATGTACATTATCTTTGCAGAGGGAGTGCCTTTTGTAACCTCAATGTCCCAGTTCACTCTTTAAACCCAGTTAATAAATATAGTGCAGTCACTGTTATAACGAGGGAACCAAATTATCACGGTTATTGTTTTGAGCAAGATGAATAATTAACTCTAATAAGAAAATGTGACTGATGTACAACATACACGGATTTTAAGTATAGCGAGTTATCATTTCATATTTTCAAGTGTTTCAGCACAGGATCCTTCATTTCTCTATTCGACATTGTCTTTCTATGTGCCTCCAGCACCATCTTGCCAATAACTGAAAAGCTTCTATTTCACCCACCTGCTCGTCAGAAGAAAAACTGTTGGTTGAGTTGAGAAACAAGGAACTGCAGATGCTGGTTTACGAGGAAAAAAAAAAGACACAAAGTGCTGGAGTAACAGCGTGTCAGGCAGCATCTCTGGAGAACATGGATAGGTGACCTTTCGGGCTGGGGCCTTAAAGGGTCCCGACCTGAAACATCACCTATCCATGGTCTCCAGAGATGCTGCCTGATCCACCGTTACTCCAGCATTGTCTCTCTCTTGTTTTGTTGATTGAATGGATTGGACATTCTCACGGTATGTATTTTATACCCACTTTCATGCACAGAAATGAGTACAAATCTCTCCAAATCAAATGTGGAAAACAGCTTGGAAAATGGTACATTTAGGTATATTTCACATGTCACTGCAGCGATGCATAAAAAGTTCCATGAGACCATTCCACACCTCGTTTCCAGTGTGTCTATAAATTGCACATCCCTGTGGCTGAAGAACAAATCATGTGGAGCTTACTGTACTAGAAGCAGTAAAAGTTACTACAAATAACTGGAACACTTTAACCAAGATTCGGAAGAAGTCTCAAGTTCTACGCACAAGAGATTTGTGGGAAATATAATAGCATGTAGGTCGGGTTTTATATGCGTAAAAGAGGAAACTCTGCCAAAATATGTTCCAAAGGATTTTGACAGAAATTCCAAGTCAAGAATAATATTGAGCTGGGATTTTGCAGGATGATCTAGTTCATTTAAAACAACGAGCAAAAAACAATAAAATAAACTGTAAACTTAACTGGAAAATGCAATAAGTATGTTGTGGAAATGCAGAGAGAGAGAGATGATAACATTGTGCAAAACCTTGTAATGATTCACTCTACTCCCAGGCTACAAATCTGACACAAGCAACCTTTAACAAACTTAGTTTTTGTTTAGTGGCAGGTTCATAAATCCCTTCCTAAGCTTTGGAAACTTGTTTATTGGAGACTACAGAATACTCTCACCGATAAGTGATTTGATGTTATTTCTGAGTATCAATGCATCAGAGATTTTAAGGATATTGAATAAGGTCCCCTATTGATTGCCTGAATAACTTGGCATCAATGCAGAATATCCAACTTACACAGACTGGAGCTGTGAAGCTACAGTGTACTTTTGTTTCAGAATGGTAGTTGTAAAAACTAGGAACAAACTGACAGCAGATTGGATAAGGTAAATTAGCATTCACATAATGAACGCCAGAACCTGAAGGATTGTATGCAGGTATGTATTCTGCAGTGAAAAAAAAGTCTTAGCATCTATTAGATGGTCACATGTAAATGCTTGAGTGGTATTTTATGACGCAATAACCATCCATCTGAGAATAACATAACAATACATAATGCAGCCATATGTTGCAACAAGAAAAAAAGCACATCTGGGAATTTACTATATCTGAATTAGGTTTGACAACCCTACAAAAGCCAATCACAGTATATGTTCATCCAGCTGTGATTTTGCTTAATGTTTTCAATGCTACTACTTTTTTTAGCCAAGTGTTTAATGCATAGCTCCTTCTTTCCAATCGATAAACATAATTTTATTCCAATCTGCCTCTGAAGCAGGAGATCAAAGTTTTTTTCTGAACAGAACAGTGATTCTATAATAGACACAGAATGCTGGAGTAACTCAGCGGGTCAGGCAGCATCCCTGGAGAAAAGGAATAGGTGATATTACGGGTTGAGACCCTTCTTCAGTCTGCAGAAGGTTCTCGTCCAAAATGTCACCTATTCATTTTCTCCAGAGTTGCTGCCTGACCCGCTGAGTTACTCCAGCATTTTGTGTCTATCTTTGGTGTAAAGCAGCATCTGCAGTTCCTTCACACATACTGATTCTATGTCCAGGTATTATGTCGCATAATTGTGTTTTTACCAAGTTAATTTGGACCTGTGAAATTCTCTCAACCAGAACAGAGTAGACCGTGCAATGTGAGACAAAATGAGACACATTTAAAGTGTTGTATATTGTCACAGGTCTCGGAGGGGAAATGTGTAGATGCATTGCAACACAGACATGACATATGCTCATTCAGTTCCAGTGCCAGATGGTCTACACATTCAGCATTTCCCCAGATAATGCAATCAATCTTGCATCATCTGAAAGACAGGGAAATCAAAGGGCTTCACCTTGGAGTTGCACTTAAGAATCAAACTACCACAGGTCCTGCCAACAGTACTCAGAAGCAGTAATGGCAACAGCTGTCAGTCAAATTAATATGGAATCTAGGCAAGCTGCCACATTTCAAGCAGAAATAATGTTTGCATATAAAACCTTTGGAATATAAACAGTGATCATGAGATATGAGAATTGATATTAAATATGTTTTGGACTGTCTGTTCAGCCTCAAATATAGTTTTGGGTACTTGATGAAGCACACATTAATTTTAAGAAAACATTATTTGATTTAGTCAGAAAAAAAGGATGATTTTACCAGGTTATTTTGGTCAAGAATTTCACACTCTGTCTCAATTGTAAAACCATCCCGAATTTCACAAAAAGGTTTCCTCAGGTGAAAAATTTAAAGCAGATGCAGATTAGTTTGTTAGAAACTTAAACAGTTCCTTCATGAAGACTGATACTAGTTATGAAAGTTTTCTAGTTAAACCATTTAACTAATGTTCTGCCATGTTGCAAAGAAATGGTTTGAGCTTCCCCATGGACCTGTCCGTATTGCTAACAATGAACAGTGGTGTGTAAGTCATATCAAGCCAAAGAAATCACTCAGGAGCTAAAAACACGCTAAGCTATTAATTGTGGGGTGAGTTAGCTGAGAAATCTGAACCTTAAGTGAAGCTGCTGTAAAAGACTTCATGTACCTTGGCAAACATATTAGTCCCACAGTAGTGTTAGAGCCAAAGTAGAAGAATGGCAAGAGTAGTATCTCATAAGTACAGTAATGAGATCTGAACTTTTACATAAAACAAAAGATTTTAACGATGCATTTAAAAAGGAACTGCAGATGCTGGAAAATTGAAGGTAGACAAAAGTGCTGGAGAAATTCAGCGGGTGCAGCAGCATCTATGGAACGAAGGAAATAGGCAACGTTTCGGGCCGAAACCCTTCTTCAGACGATTAATGATGCAACTTTCAAATATTATTGTACATGAGTGACTGAAGAAACAATCCTTCAAATAAAGTGTTCCGTAAGATGAAACCAGCATTAAATCCAGTTGCTAAGCATGGCCCACTACCAGTATCCCAAAGAAAATAGAACAACAGATACTGAAGAAGGGTCTCGACCCATGAAACGTCGCCTATCTCCTTCGCTCCTTAGATGCTGCTGCACCCGCTGAGTTTCTCCAGCCTTTTGTGTACTCTCGATTCTCCAGCATCTGCAGTTCCTTCTTTAACAGATACTGATTGTTGTAATTGCCGTATCTATATTATTACAGTAACCGTACAAAAGTGGGCCAGAGAGCAGCAGTAAAGTGGAAGGCATTTCTAGCAGGGAAGAAAAGAATATGACAGAGGACTGGCAGCAACTGGTGTGGATCTGACTTCCTATACTTAACAAAGAGAGACCTTAGTTGATAAAGGAATCTCTTCTTTTGATTTAGCTTTTTACTCCCACATTAATTGGAGCTGTTGTAAGGAAATTATATGTTGCCTGTTGTAACAATGTATACTTTAACACATCTGAGAGTCTTTAAAGCCACATGGTAGTTTTGTGTTAATTATGCATTGTTACTGATTGCAGGAAACATTTACCGTCATCACGAGAAAGGTCTACTGTACCTCTGGGAAGCTGATAACACATGGAGTGATTCAAATGAGTATGGATGTGTTGTATTGTTGTCATTGTGCTGCTCTGTTAAAGTCCCGGGTTCTTTGATCTGGAGATTTCACTTTGAATAGGTTATTTCAGAAACTCTTTTCATGGAGAGGAATATTTCAGAGGCAATTCATTACAACGCAATAGACTAAGCCCACCTGCAGAACTGCTGAAGTTATTAAATCTCCTCTGCCTTATTTGTTCATTGCCCAAATTGGAACAGAGCAACAGCCTTTTAGAAAATTGTATTCATTCTTGTTATTAGGTTAATTTTGTTTCTGCTCTTTATATTAAAACTTGTGACAGCTTTGTGCTGCAGCAAGCAAGAATTTCATTGTCCTATCTGGGACATATGACAATAGAACTCTTGACTTCTAAGTCCCAGACTGAGGGATTTTGAGCTGATGCACTGAAACATTGTTCGATGGGCACTGCACTGCTTAACATGAGTATTGTGCCAACACATTTTTTCTAAGGAATGGAATCATAAAAGTGTAGCCCCTTTTGATAATACAGTGTGTGGTGAAATGGTTTGCATGGTGGCTTTCTCAGCGTAATAATACTTTCATTCAGATGTGGGATCTGGATAAAGAAAATAATTAGTTAGACAAAAGTGCTGGAGAAACTCAGCAGGTGCAACAGCATCTATCGAGCGAAGGAAATAGGCAACGTTTTGGGACGAAACCCTTCTTCAGACTGATGTTTGGTGGGGGGGGGGGGGGCGGGGAGAAGAAAGGAGAAAGGAAGAGCAGGACCCCGAGGGCTGAGGGAGAGCTTAGAAGGGGAGGAGATGGCAAGGGCTATCGGAAATTGGAGAAGGCAATCTGTCTGCCACTAGGGTGCAAACTGCCCAAGCTGAATATGAGGTGCTGCTCCTCCAATTTCCGGTGGTGCTCACTCTGGCCATGGAGGAGGCCCAGGACAGAAAGGTCGGATTCGGAATGGGAGGGGGAGTTGAAGTGCTGAGCCACCGGGAGTTCAGGTTGGTTAATGCGGACCGAGCGGAGGTGTTCGACGAAACGATTGCCAAAATAAGTATGTATTTAGCTATTTTCTCAACTACAGTTTGTTTCAAAAGCCAGATAATTGATGCTGACACTGCATTCTCTGCCTAGATATACTCCTTATAATTATAGGTGACGTAAGAGTTACAAAAAACAGACATGTCGTGCTTCTTACAATGTTTTTAGTATCTCGTGGGATGTGATTGTCACAAGAAAAGCCAGCATTTAATGCCATTCTTGTGTGTTTGTTCTTGACTTATGCAGTTAATGCACTGATGATGCTCCCATGCTTTGTTGGAGCTGGAGTTGCAGGATTTTGGGGATCATGGAGCAACCATATCGTAGCTGTTAGTTATATCAACTGTGTGTAATGCAGGCAGGAATAAGTTAATATTCCATCTGACTTCATCCATTTCCATATACAGGTATTGACTGATGGAATGTCAATAAAGGTTAGCAACGCTTTGTTTGTGACCAAATCTGATGATCCTTTTCTTGCCATTGACTGTATAATCACAGCTTGAACTACATCTAATCCATTTCTGCAGCCTGCTGATACACTGAGATCAATGGCCTTCCCAACGTGGAACTCATTCTTGTTTAGAATCTCAGCGTTACAAAATAATGCAGCACAACAGAAGCTATTTAGACTGAAGTGGCTGTGAAAGAACAACACTCTCAATCCTGCCCCCTCCCCCAGATCTTTCTTCAAAACCCTCACATTTTGTTTTCTCTCTCCAAGCATTAATCTAATACTGTTTTGAAGGCCATACTTTAAGCCACACCAGTCGGTGGTGCAGCTGCGACAGCCACTGCCTCACGTCGCCAGAGACCTGTGTTCAGTTCTGGCCTTGGATGCTGTCTCTGTGGAGTTTACATATTCTCCCTTTGACCACACTGGTTTCCTCTGGGTGCTCCAGTTTCCCCCACATCCCAAAGTCATGTGGGTTGCCAAGTTCATTGCTTGCTGTAAATTGCTCTTTACGTGTGCAGTTGAGTGGTAGAATCGGGGAGGGGGGAGTGGGATTGGTGACAATGTGGAGAGAATAAACCTGGGTTAGTGTAAAAGGATGGTTGATTGTCAGTGCGGACGGTGGGCCAAAGGGCCAGTTTCCACGCTTTATCTGTCTTTCTCACCACACTATCAGGTCGCACAATGCAAATCACATCCACGTTGCAGAAAAGAGGGGTTTTTTTGTCATGACATCCCTATCCCTTTCGCAAATGATCTTGCAACTCTGTGGAGAAACAGGAGCTGTTAATGTTAAAGGCATGGTTTGCTTCTAAGGAAAACTCTTGTAATGATACAATATGACAAGAAAAAATATCAGATGACCTAACATCCCCAGGGGAACTTTCTTTTAGTATTTTGATTCCGCTTTTGGGTACTGAGATATCGACAGTGGCCAATTAACAGGAAAATAAGGAAGGGTCATCGTATTTTACACTGAGTTTACGGTTTATTATTTTAAAAGGCATCATTATACTATTTGTCAGAATTTACTGTTTAAGCAGAAAAATATAACTGTGGTTGTCCGCGACTTAAATTATTGTGCTCATAATACGAAATTAATTGAAAAATAATTGCTGCGCTAGGAATGTGATGAAATCTTCTTGCTTTCAAGACAAGTCACAATGATGAGATCAAGGCGTTTAATCTTGGAGAGAATAGACAAAATGCTGTAATAACTCAGCAGGACAGGCAGCAGCTCTGGATAGAACAAATGGGTGACGTTTCGGGTCAAGACCATTCTTCTGAAGAAGGGTCTCGACCCAAAACATCATCAATTCCTTCTATCCAGAGATGCTGCCTTGCCCGCTGAGTTACTCCAGCATAATGTGTCTATCTTCGGTGTAAACCAGCATCTGCAATTCCTTCCTCCACTGTTCTGGAGAGGATCTGGTTTTGTTGGTAGTCCATCTATTTTCAGTGAGTGAAACTTTCAGGGCAAATACTAGTTTCTTGTTATTTAAAAGATTAGATGTGCCAAAAAAAAGTGATTGAATGAAAGTTTACTACTTGGAACTGCAATCCCTGGCTAATGTATGTTCTTATCTAGAAATGATATGAATTCCACAGAACCAAAAGCTTTAGGTTGCCATAGTTCAATTGTTAAATCCTTGTATTTGGTTAAAAATCAATTATATTTTTCTTGGGGATTCTTTCAAAATTTGATTTTAGAGTTAGCCTAAATTGGAAACATCATGTGATATTAAGTTTATTCTTTCATTGTGGCTGTTGGCCCTGAAAATGTATCACTGGCACTGAAACCAGTCACTGTCCAAATGTGTCGGGCAACAATTGGCTCCAGATTGATTTTTATCACATTCAGTAATAGAAAATGTATTTGTCTGACCCCAGTGGTATGTACATACAGTATTGCTTGCTTTGAAAGATTTCAAAGGTCTTTTATTGTCACGTGTATCACAAGGTACAGTGATATGTGAATTACCATGCAGCCATACTAAAAAAAAACAAGACACACAACAACATAAAAGTCAACATATAAATCCACCACAGCGGATTCCCCACATTCCTCACTGTGATCGAAGGCAATAAAGTCCAGTCTTCGTCCTCTTTATTCTCCCGCGGGTGGGGCAGTCGAACCATCCGACGGGGTGATTGAATCTCCTGCAGCCGGCGATCGAAGCTCCCGCATTGGGGTGGTCGAAGCTCCTGCGGCTTGGAGTTCCCAAAGTCGGTCTCTAACCAGAGACCGCGAGCTCCGCGACGTTAAAGTCCGCAGGCTCCTGCGGTGGAGCTCTCGAAGTCGGCCTCCAGCAAACACCGCCAGCTCCTCGATGTTAGGCAGCAATGCAGACGGAGATACGATATAGAAAAAAATCACATCTTCATCGAGGTAAGAGATTAGAAAAAGTTTCCTCCAACTACCCCCCACACCCCACCCCCCACATAAAATAAGCTAAAGAACACTAAAACATACATTTAACACATAGAAACAAACAACAAAGAAGGAAGGGACAGACAGACTGTTGGCGAGGCAGCTGGCGCCACCCTTTCCTTACTGGAAGTAGCTTAACATTTTTAGCCAATAGGCTAGATAATTTGCAAAGGAAAAATTACCTCAAGCCAGGTTTTTTCCAAAAGAATTGCAGACTACTACCATTTTCCATGAAAGCTTTTCCGTTACTGTCACCCGATCTCTCGTGTCCTTAGCTCTGCTGGATAACAGTAAAGAAACATGAAGAGCAGTGTTAAATAAGGTGATTTTTGTGAGGCAGCACAGTAGATTGAAACATTGATATATTTACTCAACAGTATTTTAGGCTTTTACCCTAAATTCAGCAGCACAGCTTTGAAACCTGATGTACAGATAACCATCGTTGAACGGACCTTAGGGGAGGGAATAACAAACGTTATTGCCAATTGTCCACTATAACTGAGTAAGGATTCACCCCATCCACGTAACAGTCACTCCGTGAAACAATTAGTTGTTTTGAAATACAAAGTTTTCACCTGCTTTCCGTGGACACCGCTGGGCAATATTCTGCATTATTACCTATACGAGGTAGTTTTACCGGGCAATATTAGTTGGTATTTTGACAGGTCCAAAAACGCGCAGTTTCCGGCGGGCAATATTACTTGATATTTTTCTTCTTCCGGTTTTCGCCATTGACTTTTGCTAAAGGGGAGCGGCGGCCAATCAGAGGATTTATCCAGCTTCACGGGGAGGCCAATCAGCGCCTGTTGCTAAGCGAGCGGCGGCCAATCAGAGGAATCTCACACGGGGAGGCCAATCAGCGCCTGTTGCTAAAGGGGAGCGGCGGCCAATCGCAAAGAATCAGGTCACGGCATCTAAACAAACATGGCAGCCTCCAGCAGTGCGAGATTCGCGTCTCTTGACGACGACGGAATTATTTTAATTTACGTGGGGATAGGTAATAATTATAATATTGACTGGCTTCTTTCGGGAGACACCAGGAATATTGCCCGCACTGAAATCATATTGCCCTCGTCTTCGACTCGGGCAATATGATTTCAGTTTGGGCAATATTCCTGGTGTCTCCCTCAAGGCCAGTCAATATTATATAATTGTTGTATTGACACCACATTGTAGCATCCATTCCGAACAATGGAAGAACTATAGACAAAAGTTGAGGCACAAGTTAGAAATAAGCTCTATAGAATTTGGCTGTGAATAGTAGCGAACGATGATTTAACTGAAACTCAATGACCATCTCCATCCTCAACAATGAAAAAGACAAGGCTGACATTGGCAGCTATCTTCAAAAGGGAAGATATCACTGCCAAGCAAACAATCTAATTTTGCCACCACCCAAGGCCCAACTATGATAGAAAGACCATCTCTGCCAATTCATTTCCCTTCATATGATTTCACAAAGTAGGACATTCATGACGATGTAGGCCCCAGCAATATTGTGGTTGTGGTGCTAAAGGCATGGTGTCCAATGTGAACTGTGGCTCTTGCCCTGCTGCTCCAGTACAGCTACAGCGCTGGCAATGTCCTGGCAAAGTGGAAGTGACATCCTACTGCAAAGCAAAGAATGATGCCAGTCCAGACACTTAGAAACATAGAAAATAGGTGCAGGAGGAGGCCATCCGGCCCTTCGAGCCAGCATTGTGATCATGGCTGATAGTCCGCTATCAATAACCCGTGCCTGCCTTCTCCCCACATCCCTTGACTCCACTAGCCCCTAGAGCTCTATCTAACTCTCTCTTAAATTCATCCAGTGATTTGGCCTCCACTGCCCTCTGTGGCAGGGAATTCCATAAATTCACAACTCTCTGGGTGAAAACGTTTTTTATCACCTCAGTCTTAAATGACCTCCCCTTTATTCTAAGACAGTGGCCCCTGGTTCTGGACTCACCCAACATTGGGAACATTTTTCCTGCATCTAGCTTGTCCAGTCCTTTTAAAATTTGATATGTTTCTATAAGATCCCCCCACTTACAATCTTATGAGCCAACATCCCATCAGTAAATTGATGGAATATGTCACTGATTGGCACTATCTTGTGATACTTAGACAATAAACTGTTCACTGATGCTCAGTTGGCATTTTGCCATGTCCACTTAGCCTCAGAACTCATTACAGCAATTAAATGGAGTAAAGAGCTGAATTCTAGAGATCGTGCGGATGATTACCCCGGGCATAGAAGTAACATTTGACCGAGGCATCCTGGTAAAACGAGTAGGAATCAGGGAGCAATTCACCACCTACCAAAGTCCTATCTGTTGCAAATAAAGATGTTTGTGGTTATTGGAAGTCAGCCATCTTCTCCTCAAAACATCACTGTAAGTGTTCCTCAGAGTAGTCTTTACCATCTTCATCTGCTATATTATAAGCATTTCCTCTCTCATGGCAGAAACGAGAATTTAGCTGATTTGTTGCACAAATTTCATCTACAGTTCATTAGAAAATGTTCCCAAAATACACCGAGATATGGACAACATTCAGCTAATAGGTTTTGTTCGACAATAATTCACACCACATGCATTCAAGGCAATGACAACCTCTAATAAAGAATATAAAGACAATTTACTTGCTATTTAGTGGTATTAACATTGTCAAATCCCCATTAAATATCCAGGAGGTCACCAGAAACTTATTCAGCTGTATAAAAAGTTCAGAACTGAGATTAGAAACATAGAAAATAGGTGCAGGAGTTGGCCATTCAGCCCTTCGAGCCAGAACCATCATTCAATGTGATGGTGGTTGATCACACAAAATCAGTACCCCGTTCTGGCTTTGTCCCCATATCATTTGATTCCCTTAGCCCTAAGAGCTAAATCTAACACTCTCTTGAAAACATCCAGTGAATTGGCCTCCACTGCCTTCTGTGGCAGATAATTCCACTGGTTCACAACTCTGGGTAAAAAGGTTTTTCCTCATCTCAGTCCTAAATGGCCTACCCCTTATTCTTAAACTGTGACCCCTGGTTATGGACTCCCCCAACATCGGGACCATTTTTTCAGCATCTATTTTGTCCAATCCTCTTAAGAATCTTACATGTTTCTAAAAGATCTCCTGACATTCTTCTAAATTCCAGCGAATACAAGCCCAGTCGACCCATTCTTTCATCATTTATCAGTACCGCCATCCCGGGAATTAACCTAGTGAACCTATGCTGCACTCCCTCAATAGCATTAATGTCCTTCCTCAAATTAGACCAAAATAGTAAGATTAAACGAGAACTTACCAAGTTTGAAGTTGATCTGTATTTTACGAGGAGTCGCGGTGAGGGATTTTGTGAACACCCCGCCAGCACGCATGCGCGGCATCCTTCAAAGCAGCGGTGTGGAATCACAGAACCAACCATGACTAAAAAATAGTAAGATGAAAACGTAGAACTACCTGGTTGACCTTATGATAGAGGGTGGGAGCGGTGGGCACGAAATCCCTCACCGCGACTCCTCGTAAAATACAGATCAACCTTCAAACTTGGTAAGTTCTCGTTTAATCTTACTATTTTACTTCGGAATCACGTGAGTGACTTCGTGAAGATTTCAAAGCTCTGTGATGTCACGCCCTGGACAACATCCATGCTTATCACACTGCCACCAGTCTGATGGAGGAAGGCTGTTAATGGAGTTCAGTCGAAACTGGTTGAAAAATCAACACAATTTATTAATCAAATAAACAACAAACCCCTAAATCGGGGCCAGACATTTACTGAGCGGTACCCAGGATAGCTTCTGCGAATGTCGCAGGGGTGGCCAGAGGCTTGTTATAGAACCGTTGAAAGGTTTTCCCACTGGCCCAGCCCGCGCGTGGCGAGAATGCGGTCCATGGGCACCTCCATGGCTCTCGCCGCTGATATGGATGCAGTCCTGGTGGAATGAGACTTAAAAATGTTAGTAGCAACTCCTGCTGCATCCAGCACCACCCTGAGCCACCTGGCGATCGTCTGTGTAGTCACCCGATGATGCGGAGGTTTATGACTGATGAGGAGCCCCTGTTCCTTCATCCTGATAACTCCAGTAACTCGGATGTAGTGGTGGAGATGGGTGACTATGCAGAGAGTGGCATCTACAGGGTACGCCCGAAATTCCAACTGCAGCCCATGCGCCCCTGGCCTGTGCTGTTTTAATAATTCTTTGACAAAGAAATTTATTTGATCATGGGTGGCCACCATGCTGTCCAGTCGCAGTTTCTGTAACGTCTGGGCTTGTTGGGCTGTAGTCAGTGCCATAAGCATCACTACCTTGAGGGTGAGCTGTTTCAATGGTAGCTCATCTATTGGAGCCCAGCTCCTCAGTAGGGTGAGCACGATCCCCACATCCCACGTTACTGTATATCTGGGTCGTGGAGGGTTGGTGTTGAACACTCCCCTCATTAGTTTAGACACCAGGTGGTTGGAGCCGACACCTATATCCAGGTATGAGGACAGCGCACTCCTGCCGCTGTTGATGGCACTGTAGCTGAGGCCAGCATCGAAATGGAGGCCTGCTAGAAACTCCAACACATCAGGTATTGTTGCCGAGTTGGAAGACTTGTTGGTCCGGGCACAGAATGCCTCCCACTTTCTGATTTGGGTGAGGTATTGTTTCCGAGTTGATTCTCGGCATAATGCGGCGATAAGGTCTATGGCTCTTAACAAGATGCCTGCCCGGATGAGTGGCCTTTCAGAACCTGCAGGCCAACAAGTTTAAATGACCATGGCAAGGATGACTGACCCCCCCGTAATGGAGTGAGTAATCAATTTGGGATGTTTCCCAATCGCCATCCATGGTTGTTTTAAAATTTCTACAACCATCGGGTACCATGGTTGTGTAGGCCAGTCGGGAATGATCAATATGCCAGTTGCAGAGTCTAGTTTAATTTTCTGCAATACCCGACTGGTGAGGCAGAATGGGGAAATGCGTAGCAAACCATTTCCCCCAATGGATAAAAACGCATCCATTGCTATTGCCCCAGAGTCTGGTTCCCACAACACATACGTTGGTATTCGATGGTTCAGCCTGGACACAAATAGGTCAATATCTGGTGTCCCAAAATGAGCTATAATATCTCCAAAATTTGGGGGTTCAACATCCACTCAATGTTGTCATTGAAGACACGTGACCTGGTGTCCGCCACTGAATTAAGCTTCCCAGGCAAATAGGTCGCAGTAATCCAAATATTTCTTTCAATGCACCAGTGCCAAATTGTATTAGCCAATTCATCGCAAACTTGCGACCTGATACTACCCATATGATTGATGTAAGCCACTACTGTAGCATTATCTATTCGAAAGCGGACATGTAATCCCGTGAATTAGTACAGTAGGCCCCCAGTTTTTTTACCACCAGAAGGTCAAATGCATCAGGGTCATTAGAACTCCACCATTGTGGTGGGGAACTGTACATCACTACCATAATCTGTTCACCAAAAATACTGGAACTCATTAACAGTATAGGGTTCATACTCTACATCAACTGCACTGGTTCACCTGGTTTGAAGTGTAAACAGCATTATCTTCTCAAGAACAATTAGGGATTGAGGAATAAATGCTGGATTTACACAAATCTCTTATAAACACTACCTCACCGTACAAGTGAAACAGTCCAATTAAAAATGTGTTAAGGGCGGAGCAGCAATTGTTGCAGAGTTGCTGCCTCGCAAGGCCAGAGACCTGGGTTTAATCCTGACTATGGGTGCTGTCTGTGTGGAGTTTGTATGTTCTCCCTTTGACCATATGGGTTTTCTCCTGGTGTTCCGGTTTCCTCGCACACTCCAGAGACGCACAGGTTTATGGGTTAATTGTCTTTAGTAAATTCTACATTGGCCCTAGTGCATAGGATACTCTTAGTGTATAGGATGATCGCTGGTTGGTGCAGACTTGGTGGGCCAAAGCGCCTGTTTCCATGCTGTGTCGGTAATATCTAAAATGTAAAAGGGATCATATGGATTAGATAAATTCACAATGATCCTTGGAAATGGATGTCATCTTAAGTCCCGATACACTCACTATACAGATTGAATCATGTTTAGTAGTGGAATATCAAGGATTGTTTGCCACTCGTAGAGTGGCTAAAATACATGTAATGAAAAAGCAGTGCATGGCATTTGCTGACAGAGAACTACAGAAATAGACTAGAAATATATTTTATTTTTTTTGACTGGAAGTGCCCGGTAGATAAAGTGGCCCTGTTCCAACAATTTAAGAATTGTTCATTTCTATTTTAAGTAAAATGCTCAAAAATATTTAAACCCCTGTCCTCACTGTGCGAGTTGGCCCACGAGTGACCCCGAGTTTTCACTCGTGGTGATCACGTAGCGGGAATGTCGGAACTCGCACGAGCAACTTATCGACTCGTGGTGCTAACGGCAGGTACTCGGGAAACCATTTCCCCCAATGGATAAAAAACGCATCCATTGCTATTGCCCCAGTGTCTGGTTCCCACAACACATACGTTGGTATTCGATGGTTCAGCCTGGACACAAATAGGTCAATATCTGGTGTCCCAAAATGAGCTATAATATCTCCAAAATTTGGGGGTTCAACATCCACTCAATGTTGTCATTGAAGACACGTGACCTGGTGTCCGCCACTAAATTAAGCTTCCCAGGTCAAATAGGTCGCAGTAATCCAAATATTTCTTTCAATGCACCAGTGCCAAATTGTATTAGCCAATTCATCGCAAACTTGCGACCTGATACTACCCATATGATTGATGTAAGCCACTACTGTAGCATTATCTATTCGAAAGCGGACATGTAATCCCGTGAATTAGTACAGTAAGGCCCGCAGTCCATGAAATACCCCCAGTATTTCTATATAGTTTATCCCATGTGACTCCAGGAATGTAGACTCATGAGAGTTCCATCTGCCACCACAACTGGACATCGTACCAGTTGCTCCCCAGCCTGGTGCGCTTGCGTCAGTTAGTAGCACAACATCAGGGTTGCTCACTATAATAGGTCAATGACAGTCTTTAATATTATCTACCCACCATTGTAGCTCATTTCTAGCTTCCGGTGGTAACCGAATTGGCCGATCAAAGCGGCCAGCATTTGTTTTTTTTTTTAATGCTGTGATTTTTGATCTTGTAAATTTCGGTGTGTAGCGGTCCGAATCGCGCAGCTGGGAATGTAGTTACCAATTTAGAGTTACCAATACCAATAACTTTTGCTGTTTGCCGAATGGTCGGTACCCTGGCGCAAGCAAGATTGTGGCACTCTTCTATTATAGCAGTAGCTTTTATTAGTTGGGATGATAAACTACATTAAATTGGTGTCTAGGGTGAACACCAAATAATCCATAACCCGTACCGGGTGCAGTTTTTGATTTGTCTGGATGGATTACAACCCCAGCTTCTCAAGCAGAGCCTTGGTTGCAGCCACTCCTTGAATTGCCAATTGGAGGGTCTGCCCCACTATAAGGATTTCATCCAATATGCCATCACTATAATCTTGTTGTCGGAGAAGAGCCAATACAGGTAAATACCAATTTGGTAAACAGCCTAGGGCTGTGATGGTTCCATTAGGCAATGCACCCTTCCAGACAACTTCAGAATTCCCTGTGAGCCTCAGCGATGGGCACCGTATAGCATGCTTCTTTCAAATTGATACATGCCATAAAGTACCCTGAGTAAAGCATCCACCTAGCTGTTCCAAAGCATCCATTTTGACATGGGTATATTGTACAAAAGTGTTTAACTCAGCTAAATCGATTATAACCCGACATCCCCCTTCTTTTTTACTGCTGGTGAACATATTAGACTCAAACTCAATAGGTCCATGCTTGGTTATGCCAATTACCCCCTTTTCTGCTCGCCGTATAATTTTCAGCATGCCCTGCCTCCACCTCTTTTTGGATAGAGTAAATTCCTACGAGGCGAATGCTGGGTAGGGGAATTTATGCCTCCAACAAATTATATACCCTTGAACACTTTGTAAAATAAACTCATCTGTGGTGACAGTTTTCCCATATGTCCAAGGCAGCCCGCAATCGCCCACCTATTCGTGCAGGAGGGATACTACGGCGTGAGAGGAGCCAGACCCCCTTACCTCCATAGTGCCGCGCATGCGTGCTGGCGGGGTCTTCACGAAGTCACTCACGTGACTCCGAAGTAAAATTGCACACAATGCTCCAAGTGCAGCCTCACCAGGGCCCTGTACAACTGCAGTAGGACCTCCTTGCTCCTAAACTCAAATCCTCTTCCAATAAAGGCCAACATGCCATTAACTTCTTTCACTGCCAGGTCAGAAGCTGGATATCTTGCAGTGAGGGGTTCACATCCTGACTCCCCAAATCCAGGAATGTGCTGGGATCCCCTCCATCTATGTGGATGAGTGCAGCTCCCATAGCAGTAAAGCACCATTGACATGTCTAGGGTCTTGATCAGCATCGTAAACAGTCCCTACTGTTGGTTTACCTTACCATCCAATTGCAAGGTAACTCTGCTGGCACCTGCCCATCCCAGTTTTACCACCAGAAGGTCAAATGCATCAGGGTCATTAGAACTCCACCATTTTGGTGGGGAACTGTACATCACTCCCATAATCTGTTCACCAAAATACTGGAACTCATTAACTGTATAGGGTTCATACTCTACATCAACCGCACTGGTTCACCTGGTTGAAGTGTAAACAGCATTTTCTTCTCAAGAACAATTAGGGATTGAGGAATAAATGCTGGATTTACACAAATCTCTTATAAACACTACCTCACCGTACAAGTGAAACAGTCCAATTAAAAATGTGTTAAGGGCGGAGCAGCAATTGTTGCAGAGTTGCTGCCTCACAACGCCAGAGACCTGGGTTTAATCCTGACTATGGGTGCTGTCTGTGTGGAGTTTGTATGTTCTCCCTTTGACCGTATGGGTTTTCTCCTGGTGTTCCGGTTTTCCTCGCACACTCCAGAGACGCACAGGTTTATGGGTTAATTGGCTTTAGTAAATTTTACATTGGCCCTAGTGCAAAGGATACTCTTAGTGCATAGGATGATCGCTGGTTGGTGCAGACTTGGTGGCCAAAGCGCCTGTTTCCATGCTGTATCGCTAATATCTAAAATGTAAAAAGGGATCGTATGGATTAGATAAATTCACAATGATCCTTGGAAATGGATGTCATCTTAAGTCCCGATACACTCACTATACAGATTGAATCATGTTTAGTAGTGGAATATCAAGGATTGTTTGCCACTCGCAGAGTGGCTAAAATGCATGTAATGAAAAAGCAGTGCATGGCATTTGCTGACAGAGAACTACAGAAATAGACTAGAAATATACATTTTTTTGACTGGAAGTGCCAGGTAGATAATGAAAGTGGCCCTGTTCCAACAATTTAAGAATTGTTATTTTCCATTTTAAGTAAAATGCTCAAAAATATTTAAACCCCTGTCTCACTGTGCGAGTTGGCCCACGAGTGACCCCGAGTTTTCACTCGTGGTGATCACGTAGCGGAATGTCGGAACTCGCACGAGCAACTTATCGACTCGTGGTGCTAACGGCAGGTACTCGGGAAACTTGTTAACTCGTGAAAAAAAATCAAACATGTTTGATTTTTTCCACGAGTCAAAATTAACTGTTCAAGTTAAAAATGGAAACATTTAAACTCGTTGTAATAACGTAGTGGCCCCGTGCGTTTATCTTAGTGTCTCGTGAGTCTACCGTGGGAACTTTAATAATCTGTTCTTTTGCTCGAGTAAAGACTGAACCAAAGATAGACACAAAATGCTGGAGTAACTCAGCGGACCAGGCAGCATCTCTGGAGAGAAGGAATAGAGTCGAGACCCTTCTTCAGACTTACCCGAAATGCCACCCATTCCTTCGCTCCAGAGATGCAGCCTGTCCTGCTGAGTTACTCCAGCATTTTGTGTCTATCTTCGGCCTTTCTGCCACTTGTCCTTTATTACTGAGGCGCCTGCCCGTGGCTTCACTCTGTCTCAATGAATGGCTTAGGACACGGTTTAAAGACCTGCCGAAGGGGCAAGTCTGGGGTGGTGGGTGGGATGTGTCCATGTGTGATGCTCCATCCACCCCCCCGGGGCCGAGAGTGTGGGATTGGGAAGGAACTGCAGATGCTGGTTCACACCGGAGATAGACACACACAATGCTGGAGTAACTCCGAGGGACAGGCAGCATCTCTGGAGAGATGGGATGGGTGAGATTTCGGGTCGAGACCTTACTTCAGACTTCTCCAGAGATCCCGCTGAGCTTAGTCCAGTAGTTGGTGTCTATCCCGGTGGTGGGGAGCCCGGCTTTGCCGACCCGCTGCCTCTACTTGCCGGTCAGTCCGGTGATCATCGCCCTCCGCCCGGGATGCAGCGGAGGTTTCCATCCGGTGAGTTGTCCAGCGCTCACGGTGGACGAGGGAGGACAGCAATAGGCCAGGTGAATGAATACAGCACATAAATGAGTCGACCTTTAATATTTTTTGATTTTATGTTTTAATTTACAAGCTGCTTCAAGCGAGGCAAGTTTTATTTTCAGTCCGAAGAAGGGTCTCGACCCGAAACGTCACCCATTCAACGAAAAAGCTGGAGTAACTCAGCGGGTCAGGCAGCAACTCTGGAGAGAAGGAATAGGTGACTTTTCGGGTCGAGTTCCTTCTTCAGAAGACGAGCCCTTATCCAAAACGTCACCTTCTCCAGAGATGTTACCTGGCCCGCGTTACGCCAGCTTGTTGCGTCTGCCTTCCGTTTCTGCCCCTAAAGCCTTGGGATCGTTGCCCTTTGTGTTGGCGTGGAGGGGGAGGGGGCTATTGTGCTGCTTGAATGCCCCCTGCTATCATAGGGACAGGGAAACACAGCGGCTTTTGAGGCTGGTGGGCAATCACTACCAAAGTGTCTGCCTGCAGTCAGCACTCCTCTCCTACACATGTCTCCCGCGCTAACCATCCCGCAGAGAATGATCTTCATCAGCCGAGGTCCCAAGCTAGTCTTCAGCTCATTAAAGAGCTCAGGTGAAATTCGGAGGAAATTTTTTAAATGCTGATTTGTCCTCTTGGCACAGCACTTTAAGCAGCTTTTCATATTGTCCAAAGCGAGATCTCCTTTCAAAGAGGGGCTTCACCCACTGAGACCTCTTCTTAATTTTCCTCTTTACTCTTACTCTCTCCCTTCTGCTGTCATTTAACAAGCGTAGTTGCATCAGATTTTGGGCTGCTGCATACAGCGCTTGAACAAAAAACAGCAACACCCTGCTCTCAAATTGCCTTGTTGCAGACATGTTACCAAATGAGCCAATTTAACCAAGGGACGATTTTTATAGTGTGTGAATAAAAGATCATGACGAGTTTTCAACACGTCATGTTGCCTCTCTCTGTGTGTGTGTGTGTGTGTGTATCTGTGTGTGTGTCTGCTGTCGGGTCCCGGCGGCCGCTCAATGTCAGTCACCCGAGCTGCTTCCTTCCTCTGAAGTGGCGGCCAGTCCTGCTGTCTGTGTGTGTGTGTGTGTGTGTGTGTGTGTGTGTGTGTGTGTGTGTGTGTGTCTCTGTCTGTCTGTGTGTGTGTGTGTGTGTGTGTGTGTGTGTGTGTGTGTGTGTGTGTGTGTGTGTGTGTGTCTCTCTCTCTCCCTCTCTGTCTATCTGTGTGTATCTGTGTGTGTGTGTGTGCTGTCGGGTCCCGGCGGCCGCTCAAAGTCACCCGAGCTGCTTCCTTCCTCTGAAGTGGTGGCCAGTCCTGCTGTCTGTGTGTATCTGTGTGTGTGTGTGTGTGTGTGTGTGTGTGTGTGTCTCTCTCTCCCTCTCTGTCTATCTGTGTGTGTGTCTGCTGTCGGGTCCCGGCGGCCGCTCAATGTCAGTCACCCGAGCTGCTTCCTTCCTCTGAAGTGGCGGCCAGTCCTGCTGTCTGTGTGTATCTCTGTGTGTGTGTGTGTGTCTGTCTGTCTGTCTGTGTGTATCTGTGTGTGTGTGTGTGTGTGTGTGTGTGTGTGTGTCTCTCTCTCCCTCTCTGTCTATCTGTGTGTATCTGTGTGTGTGTGTGTGTGTGTGTGTGTGTGTCTCTCTCTCTCTCTCCCTCTCTCCCTCTCTGTGTGTGTGTGTGCTGTCGGGTCCCGGCGGCCGCTCAAAGTCACCCGAGCTGCTTCCTTCCTCTGAAGTGGTGGCCAGCTGCTGTCTGTGTGTATCTCTCTCTCTATGTGTGTGTGTGTGTGTGTGTGTGTGTGTGTGTGTCTCTCTCCCTCTCTGTCTATCTGTTTGTATCTGTGTGTGTGTCTGCTGTCGGGTCCCGGCGGCCGCTCAAAGTCACCCGAGCTGCTTCCTTCCTCTGAAGTGGTGGCCAGTCCTGCTGTGTGTGTGTGTGTGTGTGTGTGTGTGTGTGTGTGTGTGTGTGTGTCTCTCTCTCTCTCCCTCTCTGTCTATCTGTTTGTATCTGTGTGTGTGTCTGATGTCGGGTCCCGGCGGCCGCTCAAAGTCACCCGAGCTGCTTCCTTCCTCTGAAGTGGCGGCCAGTCCTGCTGTCTGTGTGTATCTCTGTGTGTGTGTGTGTGTGTGTGTGTGTGTGTGTGTGTGTGTGTGTGTGTGTGTGTGTGTCTGCTGTCGGGTCCCGGCGGCTGCTCAATGTCAGTCACCCGAGCTGCTTCCTTTTTAAAAATTATTTAAAATAGAGATCCATTGCAAAAAAGTATTTAAAAACATAAAACAACAAGAAATGCTTGGTTACTGGAGGATGCGCATTTTCCCCATTGTAGGTCATATCAATAGATGCCGCCGCGCTGAAATAACTCAAAACCACAGGATGGAGATGTATTTTAACATTGTTGCTTTATTAAAACATACCTTCATTCACGGTTGGCTCAAGAGTAACGGGAGAGGAACTTGGTAACTCGGGAGAGGAACTTGGAACATCGCAGCAATGACATACCCGTGGGAACTCGGTTACACACTTGATCATAAACTTGCAGTCTCGTGCACAGCCACGAGTCTGTCACTCGGGGTACCTCGTGGGTCAACTCGCACAGTGAGACAGGGCCAAAGATATTTAGGCTTTAAAATGAACAGACACATTTTACAACATGTTCAGATTAAAATTACACCACTAATTAACCTGATGCAATTATTTTTCCCCAGTAAGGTACTTAAAGAGTTACAATACTACATAGTTATGTAGTAAATCTAACTGAAATAATTTGTTGTTTCAGTAAATGCATGAATCTATAAAATTTGCATGAAAAAGCTAGAATCCCAATATCTGCAGATTCTTAAGTGAGAATTGAATATTCCAACAGTACCAAACATCTAAAGAAATGAGGATTTCAATTTTTTAGTTTCAGGCTATATCAATTCAATACGTTTTTAGTCAAATATAATTTTCAATAAAAATCCATCCTTTTCATAGAAAAATATTCAGAATTGTCGCTAACTTTAAACATGACAATCCATTTATTTGATGCAGACAATGGCATGTTAGAATGCTCTGCATTAATCTACAGCCTGAAGATAATCAGTATAATATAGTTCAACAGTCTGTGACTGAGCTTTGGTCTATCTTGGGATCATTTGGGAGGTGTTTCATATCCCATCACGTGAAAGTGGATTTATAATCTCAGCTATGATCTTCTGCTTGGCGCTAACCAGTTGCTACACATTTGCTAATATTGAACTAGCTCAGAAAGGCACATATACAGTAGTTATTTTCTTCCTAGTTCAAACAATTATGGTGCAAGCTTGCAGGCAATATTTAAAAGGTACAGAAGCGCTAAAGATTCATAGATTTTTACAGCATGGAAGCACACCCTTCAGTCCATTGTGTCCATGCCAATCAAGATGCATAACTATGCTCAGCTTATTTGCCTACATTTGACCCATGTACCTCTAAACCTTTCCTATCCTGTCAAAACTCAAATATTCACTCAGAACCTACATCTGGTCTGAACACTCAACAGAAATACAGTACTATTGAGAGTGTTTTAGCCCAGTGACCAATGGTAAAGTTCTAAGAACTACTATGCTAGTTTTGAAACTTATTTATATTCATGGTCCAACTTATATCCAAGTCCTTCCCCAAAAGCTAACAAATTGAAATAAATGTAAACAATGATAATTTAATTACCACAACTAAATTGTCAGAAAATATTGTAATCCCAGAGAGATTGAACTGCATATTTATCAGCTATTCAGGAGTAAATTCTAACTGAATAACATATCTTATTACTGGTATTGAAGGGTAAAAATTACACTATAAACATAACTATGGGCTGCTGTGAAGAATCAAATTGTTATACATCACGTACAGTCCTACCTTTAAACTCAAGTAATGCTGCAACGGATTTTGCAAAATATCTCCTCCAGAGTTATAGGGTCTTAGAGTTGTATGATATAGAACCAGGCTTTTGGCCCACTCCATCTATATTAATCATTGTGTATGTGTATATGCTACTACCACCTGGCCTTAAGTCCATATCCTTTTTTGCTCTCCTCATTAAAACACCTGCAAAGATGCCGCTTAAATGTTGTTACTGTTCCTGCCTCCACCAACTCTTCCAGATACCAACTACTATATGCAAAGGTTACCTCTCAGATCTTCTTTAAAGCTACATGTCCTCTAAATTTACGCACCCTACCACAGAAACAGACACTGGCTGTATACCCTATCTATGCCTCTCATATCAGGTCACCTCTCAGTCTCCTTCGCTCCAGGGAAGCCTATACAATCTCCCCAGATAATCTACGACCTTCCACCCAGACACCTCCTTGTGATTCTTTTCTGTGCCATCTCAAGCTTTATCATATTCCACCTGTGGACCAGAAAACCACACAATGCTCCAAGTGCTCCAACAATCAATGTTTGTACAACTATAATATGACGTCCCATGTTCAGTGATTTAGCCAACGAAAGCTAGAACGCCATATGCTTTCCTCACTACCCTGCCTACCTGCACTTCCAATTTTGGGGAACTACGTACTTGAAACCCAAGGTGTCTCCAAGCCCCTCCAGAAGAGTTAGTTAAGGCAGGGACCATCACTATGTTTAAAAAAAACATTTGGACAGGTACGTGGATAGGATAGACTTAGAGGATATAAGGATATGAACCCAAATGCGGGCAGTGGGCACTAATGTAGATAGGGCATGTTAGTTGGTGTGGGTGAGTTGGGTCGAAGGGCCAGTTTCCACACTGTATGACTATAACCAGCCCTAACCTTTTTCCATAACTATCTTGAAGCTAATAAAATTATAGTCACTAGTCTCAAAGTACCCCCCCCCCCCCTCCCTTGACAGATTAACCACTTGACCAGCGTCATTTTCTAAAGAAAGATTGAGTGTAGCCCCCCTTTTCCTGTGAGGCCATCTAGATATCCTTTCAGAAAGCTCTCTTGGCACACATCCCTTAGATCCAAGGTAGTCCCTGTGATATTATGGACATTAAAATCAGCTGCTATTACAACTCTGTTATTACTGCACACATCTTTGATTTCCTTACATATTTGTTCCTCTAGTTCCTGCTGACTATCAAGGGGCATATGGTATAACCCCGTCAAAGTGATCACCCTTTCTTATTTCTAAATTCTACCCATATAATCTTGCTGGATGTTTGCCCCCCCAGGAATATCATAAGAGTTACTGTCATAATGTTCACCAAAATCAATTTTGCAACTTCACCTCCTCTCTATTACTTCCATCTATGTCATGTTCCGTGAGATTCGAAGCTTTGATCTGATTACACAAAGTAGCTGTAACGGGGATGCAAGTCAATCTTTTCCATGGTGGGAAGGGTGTGTTATACAAGAATTTTGCCAGAACAGTCTGTGACCCATAATGCTGTGGCCATAGCGCTGTATTTAAACCCCATATTTAGAACCCATAGCGCTGCAGCCGACAGCTCTTTGTTTTAATTCCCACGCACTAAGCTGACAACGCTCTGTGTACACCAAACCGGCAGCGCTGTATGTATTGACTTGCGCGCCAAGTCTGTAGCGCTGTGTATTGCTTTAGGCGCCAGCCTGCGGCTGATAGCGCTTTTTTCCCAAGGGGGGGTGCTTGCTGGGATGCAGTCCCCTGCCGTTGGTTTATTGGTTATAGTTTGAATTTGGGAGCAGTGCTATTAGCCAGGACTTACCAGCGGTTGTTTCAACACCTGATTCCTTACCTGTATAGGTGCTTCTCAACTTACAAAGGGGTTACGTTCAGATAAACCCATCGTAAATCGAAAATATTGTAAGTTGAAGCATCGTAAGTCGAGGAGCATCTGTATAAAGGCAGACGCCAGTAAGCCAGAAGTTAGTTCAAGTTAATGTACGAGAGGGGTTCACGGACGGGTTGAGTCACGATCAGCGCCGCGGATGGAGGCAGAGAGAGAGAGAGAGTGTACTGCTGTAAAATGGACCCCGCACATACTGAGACAAGTTTTGTTTATGTCCTCTCTTGTGAATAAAACTGATTTGTAACTGAACAGATGAGTGAGTCTTTTCCTCTTCTACTAGTCATATACTTGAACCTGTTCCCTTGTAACAGGGTGGCGCCAATTACACGGGACATTTGTTCCTCAGCACGAGTGGAAGAATAGTTGCAATTTTAGTTCAGCAACTTTAAAGACTTTGTGACTCCATTTTGTATTAGTACACAGTTTACCAACTGAGATGAGGGCTAGAAAGAAATAGATGACCCTTATGATAAGTCTCCAAATCCAATATTGAGGTAGAATGTCAGCGCATCAAGTAGAACCTCAGTTATCCTAAGAATATCCCTGCAAGCGCTACAGTAATTTACGAGCTACAGTAATTTACGAGCATATATACAATATGAAGATATTGTCACTAATGGTCCACCTGGTAGACCTCTATCCGAAGAAGAGCACCAATCCGAATTGTCACCTGTTCATTCGAGCCACAAATGCTGCATGACCCGATGAGTTACTTCAGCAACTTATGTGTTACAAATCCAGCAATTCAGGTTCAGTCCTGGCCGCAAGTGCTGCCTAAGTGTTTGCATATATTCTATTTGACTGTGGCAGCTCTTTCCGGGTTCTCCAGTTCAATACAATGGTACTTTATTGTCACATGTACACAAGTACAGTGAAATCTTTGCATACAGTTCAGTAAAAGTATTACTATATGTAAGCACAATCTTTGTTAAGTAGAAGTGTATACACTGAGACAGTATACAAGAGTCACTATGTTTTGGAGCCTTTCTTCATGAAATTGTAAGGGCTGTTGTACTTTTCTTCCCTCGCCTCAAAAATGCGTGGAATCTGAGTTAATTGACCACCATAAATTGTCACTACTGGGTGGTTGAGTGTTAATATCAAGGGGGTTGATTAGAATTTGGGGAGAATAGGTTAAAGAGGAAAAAAAAAAGAACAATGGGATGTATTGTGAACTGGCAATAGACTCAACAGGCCAAAATAGACCCCTATGACACAAGGAAATATAGTACATTTATATCCAGTACCAAAGGCATGGGTGTAACCCTTTCTGTTCTGATGCCAGGAAAACTATGATTCAAGCAAAAGACTTCTCACCTTCTCCACATTGCTTGCACATGCACAGACACACACGCACACACATGTGTGCACATGCACCCACACACACATGCACACACAGTGGAGCAATTTGTTAGCTCTCAATAACTCTGACCTCATCATTCATTCTCAGTTTATTTATTTCAGACGGTCCACATGTTCACGGAGAATTATTTAACATGTTGAAATTCCCCCCTCGTTATAAATTATAGATAATCCCTTTTACCACACCCCCACCAACGACCATGAACCAATTACTCATGCAAGAGGCTAAACAACCTGCATTATGTCATTTATGCACTATTGTAAAATGTGCAAGGCATCCAAAAACACATGAACCCAACACTTCAAACCAGAATTATTTTTTTGAAGATTTGTTTTTATCTTTTTTTCTACCATTTCAACTTGCCCAGAGATTAGAAGGTTTCTCTGTTGATCATTAAGTGTCTTTATCCATTGGGGACTACAGTAAACAGTACCAGACTCCTAATTTCACATTTTGATTAGCTACAATCAGGCTGCCCATGTATAATTGAACCTCCTTTGCTGAATGCTGGCATGCATAATTCACATGCTGGAAGTGAGCAGCCGGGCAAATGCTTTCCTTGATCAGATGTCACGACTCACATTCCTGTCATCATCAATCACAGATGTGTTCAGGTACATTACACTTACCTGCAAAGCTGCACTCCAGGTAGCGGCTGTAGATTATCAAGGTGCTTCGCGAAGCTGGGCTCATCAATTTTTATGTGTCGGATGGAACTGCAGATGCTGGTTTAAACCGAAGATAGACACAAAAAGCTGGAGTAGCTCAGCGGGTCAAACAGCCTCTCTGGAGAGACCTGAAAAGTCACCTGTATCCTTTCTCCAGTGATTCTGTCTGACCTGCTGAGTTACTCCAGTTTTTTGTGTCTATCATCAATTTTTATATCAGGCCAAGCCTGATAAATCAGGTATCTTAATAATGCATCCTGAAAATATTTTCTAATCTGTTTTGTTATTTGCGAGGATACCGTTAAATTTAGTAGCATCCTATATTTTGCGCTTTAAGTGGTATTGATTTTTTTTTTCAGAAATCTTGCTTTTATTACATAAACTATAATAGAATTGGATTTCATGTACTTTTGGAGGTCTTGCAACATTTTACAATAGTCCATAAGTTACATAATGCAAGTTGTTTAGCAACAGCAATCATTGTTTTGAGAGCTCTTGACATTTCAAACACGAGTTAAATAGTCAGTGGTTCTAATTACACTCAACTGTATGAATTTACTGCAACTGTATGAATTTACTGCATGATGTTTTTATGAAATGGATTGAATTTCAATCTGTACCAGGGGGCTTCAAGGTATTCCATCAATATTAGGCTCCTCCTTTGTATCTGTCAGTTATATGACCTCACGCTCCAAAGCAGTGATAGCTGGCCATTCTTTTTTTTTCCTATGTCCCAAGTTAAGGGAAGGCATTTTAGCTCACAACAGAGACTTAAAAATTGTAACAGACTAGAAGGAAAGCTGACCCTATGACAGATGTGTTACACCAGATGACAATTACCCTTGCCAACAAAACCCTAGTATCAAAAATATCTAATTGGGTGACAAAAATGTAACAACTTGTATTTGTTACCACTTCCTTCTTCCTAATAACTGCCTGCGGAAGGATATCCAAAGCTAACAACTGCAATTTGAGAGGGAGATGGTTTAAATCAGGTGTCAGTGTTGCAGTTGAACAAATTGCACTATGGAGGCATGAGAGAGGAGCTGGCCAAGGTCGACTGGAAAAGGATCCGAGCAGGAATGACGGTGGAACAGCAATGGCAGAAATTTTTGGGTATAATCCAGAAGATGCAGGATCATTTCATTCCAAAGATGAAGAAAGATTCTAAGGGGAGTAAGAGGCAACCATGGCTGACAAGGGAAGTTAAGGATGGAATAAAACAAAAAAAAGGTGTGTAATATAGCAGAGTAGCGGGAAGGCAGAGGATTGGGAAAATTTCAAAGGACAACAGAAGGTAACAAAAAGGGCAATACGGGGTGAAAAGATGAAGTACGAGGATAGACTGGCCAAAATATAAAGATGGATCATAAACGCTTCTTTAGGTATGTTAAGAGAAAAATATTATTAAAGACAAATATGGGTCCCTTGAAGGCAGAAACAGGTGAAATTATTTTGGGGAACAAGGAAATGGCAGAAGAGTTGAACAGGTACTTGTTGGGTGAGATTGAGATAGGTTGAGATTGTTTGTGTCTTCACTAAGGAAGACACAAACAATCTCACAATCTCCCTGTACTATAGGACAGTGGATCTAGGGAGACAGAGGAACTGAAAGAAATTTGCATTAGGACAGTAATAATATTGGGTAGACTGATGGGACTGAAGGCTGATAAATCCTCAGGGCCTGATGGTCTGCATCCCAGGCTATTCAAGGAGGTGGCTCTAGAAATCGCGGATGCATTGGAGATCATTTTCCAATGTTCTATAAATTCAGGATCAGTTCCTGTGGATAGGAGGGTAGCTAATGTTATCCCACTTTCCAAGAAAGGAGCGAGAGGGAAAATGTAGAATTATAGACCAGTTAGCCTGACATCGGTGGTGGGGAAGATGCTGGAGTCAATTGTTAAAGAAAAGTAACGGCCGCAGTTTGGATAGCAGTAAAAGGATCGGTCCCAGTCAGCATGGGTTTATGAAGGGGAAATCCTGTTTAACTAATCTTCTGGAATTTTTTGAGCATGTGACAAGTGAAATGGATGAAGGAGAGTCAATGGATGTAGTGTATCCGGTCTTTCAGAAAGCCTTTGATAAGGTCCCGCACAGGAGATTAGTGGGCAAAATTAGAGCACATGGTAGGGTGTTGACATGGATAGATTTGTTGACAGACAGGAAACAAAGAGTCGAAATAAATGAGTCCCTGTCAGAATGGCAGGCAGTGGCGAGTGGTGTGCCGCAAGACTCGGCATATATATATATTTACTATATTTTAATGATTTAGATGATATTGTAAATAAATATATATATTTACAATATATATGAATGATTTTGGATGATGGAATTAAAAGTAACACTAGGAAATTTGCAGATGACACAAAGCTGGGTGGCAGTGTGAACTGCAAAGAGGATGCTAGGAGGCAGCAGGGTGACTTGTGCAGAAAAAATGTAGATAAATGTGAGGTTATCCACTTTGGCAGCAAGTGCAAGGAAGCAGATTATTATCTCAATGGAGTCAATTTGGAAAAAGGGAAGTGCAACGAGACCTGGCTGTCTTTGTACACCAGTCACTGAAAGTAAACATTCAGGTACAGCAGGCAGTGAAGAAAGCTAATGGCATGTTGGCCATAACGAGAGGATTTGCGTATAGGAGTAAAGAGATCCTTCTGCAGTTGTACAGGGCCCTGGTGAGACCATATCTGGAGTATTGTGTGCAGTTTTGGCATTCTAATTTAAGGAAGGACATCCCTTGCTATGGAGGCAGTTTAGCGTAGGTTCACGAGGTTAATCCCTGGGATGGTGGGACTGTCATATGAGGAAACCAGTCTAAGAATAAAGGGCTTGTATTCCCTGGAATTTAGAAGGATGAGAGGGGTTCTTGTATAACATTATAAAAGGAGTGAACAAGCTAGATGCAGGAAAAATGTTCCCAAGTCCAGAACCATTCTAAGAATAAAGGGGATGCCATTTAAAACTGTGATGAGAAAATACTTTTTCACCCAGGGAGTTGTGAATTTGTGGAATTCTCTGCCACAGAAGTTAGTAGGGGCCTTTTCATTGGATGAATTTAAAATATAGTTAGATAGAGCTCTTGGGGCTAGCGGAATCAAGAAATATGGGGAGAAGGCAGGCACGGGTTACTGATTGTGGATGATCAGCCATGACTACATTGAATGGGGGTGCTGGCTCAAAGGGCCAAATAGCCTTCTCCTGTACCTATTTTCGATGTTTCTATGTCTATGTTTCTTTGACATGACACATCATTAGACAGCTAAAAAGGTTATTGTGCCAATTACAGCCTAACGAATGGAGGTCCAATTGGTAATTTAAAGATGCACATTGGCAGGATATGTCACATGTGTATTGGCATTTGAGTATCAAGTTTATACTGGCACAACCTTGTCCTTATCTTCAGACTATCCTGCACCCACCCTTCAATAACTCAGGTGTGGGTCAGTTGGCTGACCCACCAAGACCAAGATCAGGATGGCTGTAGTTTTTCCTTGGTTGAAGATGCCTCTTTGACGCAAGCCAGTTGACCAATTATTTGTACTAATCAACGACCTAGATGACACAATTGACTCTTGCACTTGGTTCCCTCTTGTTTAGCAAGCTTCCTACAGTTAAATCACAAAGTTATTGTTTGTTCAGTCTGAAGAAGGATTTCTACCTGAAGCGTCACCTATTTATTTTCTCCAGAGATGCTGCCTGGCCTCTTGTGTTACTCCAGCAAGTTGTGTCTGTCTATTGTTTTTCTGTAACTGTAATAATCAATTAACATGGTCCTGGGTCAACATTTCCCGATAATTTACATTGTGTTACTGCTGTTATCTATTTCAGATACTTTTGGTTAATCAGTATTTTCTTACTTTAATGGCAAGAATAGTCCCACGTACCCTTTAGGTTGTCTTTTGCATTTCTTTTAAAAAATAAATACAATTGGATTGAGAAAGGTTGCAAATAATTGAATAGATTTGAAAACTGACATGGTCGTGGCAGCATTAAAAAAAAAGATTGCAATTGCAACCAATAAATCCTTTTCTACTGTACATGAGGATTAGGTGCAGAAAAACGTTTTTTTTTTTAATAAATACTGTGAAAACAGAGTGTTTTAACAAATGCATTTTTAGTTTTGGCTTTACTTTGAGAGAAATTATGGAATGTCATCAGTAGTGAGATCTAATAAACACAGGAAGTCATCAAAGTCAGAGTGGGTTATGAAGGCCAAATTTTTGGTTAAAACAGCAGCATTTAATGGCAGGCCTTTCATATAATTTGCACCACAGCTGATCAGCCAACAGTTTATATTTATGACAGTTTAGGAATATTGCCTGGAAAATAATTTTATGGATATTGCTTGTTAAAACCTTTCTGTCAATGCATTTGAAAACTGTATTTTATTGAAAGAGAAGTACATGCAGATCTGCACTTGGCAGGACCCTCTTCTAAATGTTATGTTTTTCTTTCACATCAACAGATGCAGCAGCTCTTCTATGAGAATTATGAGCACAACAAAAAGGGGTACATTCAGGATTTGCATAACAGCAAGATTCATAATGCTATCACACTCCATCCCAATAAAAGACCCTCCTATCAATATAGACTGCATAACTACTTGCTAACCCGAAAAGTTTCAGAGCTACGCCATCGCACCATCCAGTTGCATCGAGAAAGTGCTTCCATGAGCAAGCTCAGCAATACTGAAGTGCGCAAGGAGGATCAACAGCTTGGTATGATGCCTTCTTTTATGCGTTTCCAGCCTCAAGACAGAAACGAGGTCCTTGAGTGGGAATTTCTGACTGGGAAGCACCTTTATAGCATGGTGGAGACACAGATCCCTAGGCAAGGCATCAACAGTATGCTGCGTGCAGCCCTGGATGACTGTATAATGCAAGTTATGGAAATGATCAACTGGAATTCTAAGACAAGAGGGCGTGTAATTGAATTTAAAGAAATTCAATATGGCTATCGCAGAGTTAATCCCATGTATGGTGCAGATTACATCCTGGATCTATTGCTACTTTACAAGAAGCATAAAGGGAGAAAGGTAACGGTTCCTGTGAGACGCCATGCTTACATTCAACAATCGTTCAGTAAACCGTTCATGAAGGAGGCTGAAGACCTTAATGCCAGAGAGCTTGCAGAAAGCATAAACAGCGAGGCTCAGTCATTCTCCTTCCTCTCAAACTCACTGAAGATCTTTTCACCGTTCCAATTCACAGAGAGCACCAAAGAGCTGAAGCAGCGAAATGACCAGAAAGTTCACATCCTAGTCCCCCTCACTGGAAGGTACGACATATTTGTCCGGTTCATGGAGAACTTTGAAAAAACTTGCCTTATTCCAAAGCAGAATGTAAAATTATCCATACTGTTATTCAATTCTGATTCAGTCCCAGACGAAGGCAATCACATGCAGTTAATGAATGAGCTCAGCCGAAAGTATCCGACAGCAGATATGACCATTCTCCCAATGAGGGGAGAGTTCTCCAGAGGCTTGGCCCTAGAAATGGGCTCCTCTTCGTTACATAATGACAGTTTGTTGCTCTTCTGCGACATCGACTTAATTTTTATTCCAGACTTTCTGCAGAGATGTAGGGACAATACAATTCAGGGAGAACAAGTTTATTTTCCTGTAATCTTTAGTCAGTATGACCCAAAAATAGTTTATGGTGGGAACCCTGTAAATGATAACAACTTTATTTTCACAAAGAAGACCGGTTTCTGGAGGGATTATGGCTTTGGAATTGTTTGCATATACAAGAGCGATTTATTGCAAGTTGGCGGATTTGATACTTCCATTCAGGGTTGGGGGCTGGAGGATGTTGATCTTTTTACTAAGGTGATCTCTTCCGGCTTGACTGCATTTAGAAGCCAAGAAATTGGGGTTGTCCACATTTACCACCCTGTTCACTGTGATCCTAACATAGATCCTAAGCAATACAAGATGTGTCTAGGGTCCAAAGCAAGTACATTTGGATCGACAATGCAGCTAGCTGAACTCTGGCTTGAAAAACATCTGAATGGTGGATACAACAGAACTATATCCTGACATTCAAGCTCCTTATCTAACTCTTCAAAGGGTTTTACCTCAGATTTTTACATTGTTATGCTTTTGGTTCTCCAGTCACCTCTTCCAAAGAAGATTTTCAAAGCATTAAGACAAGGTGAATAACATTCATGAATATTTTAATGTCCTATGGAAAGTGCTTTGAAAATGGGGTTTTTTGATCATTGCCTAAAAGTGGGGAGATTCAAAACACTTGAGAGTACTGTTGGTCGTATTTCTCCTGCAGGCTTTGTAAAAGTGCTTCGTGTGAACTCCAAGTCAAATCTGATACGTTGGAAATAATGCCACAAAAGTGCTTTAAGCTTCAAGTGGGAAAGAACTATTGTAGACTTTTTAATTTATGTTCAGACTTTAAAATTGTTGACATTCACCATCTGCAGTATTTTTTAATAACTATGTGAACAAATGTATGATTGTATGTTTGCTTTTAAAAACTTTTATGTGGGAATATATTCTCGCAAGATTACAGGTACTGGTGACCAAGCTCGAAATGTCAGAAAATGTATGTATTCCGTATAATGTGTACAGCGAGTTTAGATGACTCCTGGTTTCTTCAATGGAAACATGCTGCAAGTAGGCATGTATCTTCATTCCTTTAGCTTTGTGTCTTTAAATGCCCCTACAGTTTGCCGCTTAGAAATCATCTGAGAACAATCCTATTTATAATAAAGTATCTGCATAACATTATTTCACTTCCTAAACATGGTTGGATTGTTTTTGTCAATTTTATAAAAATCACTAATTCGAGGAACAACTCGCTGATTTAATGAAAGTGTTTTATTATTTAATTAATATTTTTTGCATTGATCAAGTCGTCTTTGGAAATGCCCAGATCTACTGATTGGAAATTTGCTGAAAAACCATTGTTACTATACACCTGAAATCACTCTACTTTTCCATGGTTTCTTTACCCAGTTGGGTGTTGTTGCTCTTTGTGCCAGATTTCAGTATGCTGCCACTTGGGGTGGAATATTATTGTTCTTAGAGCAACCAAAATGGTCAGAGTAGCTATGTTGGGTCTTTAAGAAGATGGATTTGTGAAATCTCATTGTGCCATGGCAGTGAGTCAGTGCGACATCTTGAGCTGAAATTAAAACAAACAGTGCTGGAAACATGCCCATCTGTGGAGAGGAAAGTAGAGTTGACACAAGCAATGGAAAAGTAAGATAAATGTGCTTTAAGTTGCAGAGAGAGGGAGAAGGGTAAAAAGATCAGAGAGAATATGAGAATATCTATGTTAGATACAAGACCGAGGCTGTCCAGATGATTAATACCTTCGGTCCTTTGATGAAATTGTGAGACAAAGAGTAGACCAGTTCCGACACAAACATAAGGTTGGAAGTGGCTATCAGGGTCACATTAGTAGGCTGAATTTAGTAGTCATCACCCAACATGTGTTTGGTTTCTCCAATGTAAAGGATACTACCAAATGCAGTGTACTAAATTCAAAGAAAGGCAAGTGATTAGCAGCTTCACCTTGAATGGTGGCTGGGTCCCTGGATAGTGCAAAGAAATAAGATGAAAGAACAAGTGTTCCTGACAAAATGCTGTGAGAAGGGGATTTGCTTTGAGGGTACACTCCCTCAGAAAGCCAAAAGAAGAGGGGAAGATGCATTGAGAGGTGGAATTTTAATAAAGTTGTTAGGGATTTAAAGAGGAATGTGGAGGCAGGCAGGGCAGAGGGCGAGAGCAAGGTAAATCTATACTTGCTTTCACCACCAAGGGAGGGGAACACATGAACTGAGGTGGCATCTATACCCATCTTGTAAGTTTCCCCTCTGCCCTTTGCTCCTGCAGGACTTAATAAATTGAGTAGATTTTTAATGCAGTTTTCTCTTTTATATACAATGGCAAAATCCAAAGTTGCCAGTAACTTATGGGTTGATGCCAACAGAATGGCATAAAGATCGAGGTCAGTGTAGTCAGTCAACACGGGTTTGGGGATGCGAGTTATTGTGGATGTCACCAAATAGTTATCTGGGGAGGAGAGAGTTCAGGCAGAGTTAAGAGTTTGGGGAGAGGTAGAGGATTATGATCACTATACAATACTTAAGCAACCTCAAAATGCTACAAAATCCTGCTTCTGTATGGATGTCCCAGAACAGGATGAAGATCATCAACGGAAGAAACTAATTCAATTTCTCTCTCCACAAATGTTCCCTGACCTCAAAAGTTCCAGAGCATGGAAATAGACCCTTCCACTCATGGCGACCTATTTATACCAATTCCATTTACCAGCACTTGGTCTGTATTTAGGAGTGTGATGATAAAGAAAAATTACCGTGGATAATTGCCAATCTACGGATATCTCAATCTCTGAAGGCTTTGAATACACACACCAAGATTCATAATTAATCTCCTGTTTAACATCCCTCTATACTCAGAATTTTACACACCTCCACTGCCATTTCAAAAAGTCAAGTCAAAGTCAAAACAAACTTTATTGTCATTTAGAAATACATCAATATATGCAATTCCAAACAAAATTCCGTTGCATTCTTTGCATCCGTTGCATCGTTGCATCCTTCCAATCTGCTCCATCATACACTTCTTCGGTGATCATGGTTTGCAAATAGGTGTTTGGGGAAGAAAGCCTTTGAAACAAGTTTAGTAATGCAGTCATTCATCGGTGCATAATTGATCGATTAATTGAAAGGCAGAGCATGGAAAAAAGGCCGTTTGGCCCACTGAGTCCACAGTGACCAGCGATCACCCATTCATACCAGTTCTATAATATCACATTTAAGCTTCAACTCTCTGCACATTAGGAGCAATTTAGAGAAGCCAATTAATCTACAATATCACAAGGTGGGAAGAAACCGGTGCATCTGGAGGAAACCCACAGAGTCTAAGGAGAACATGCAAACTCAACACAGACAGCACCTGAGGTCACGATCCAACCCAGGTCTCAGGCGATGTATCAATTCTACCAGCTGCACCATTGTGCTGCCCGTAATATTTGACCCCCTGGCAAAGCTAACGATTCATGCCAAGAAGCTAACGTGAATTTTTAGGCATGTTACAAATGTCACATTTTAGTGGAGACGAAAGGGCCTGTTCCACTTGGGCCGTCATTTACGCGACAGGCCAGTAGTGATCGACGCGCGACGGTCACGCGCATCATCATGCATCCGCACAGCCGTCTGGAGCTCGTGACGTCATTTGAAGATGGACACAAAATGCGGGACCGGCAGCATCTCTGGAGAGAAGGAATGGATGATGTTTCGGGTCGAGACTTCTTTAGTCTAAAGAAGGGTCATGACCCGAAACGTCACCCATTGATTCTCTCCAGAGTTGCTGCCGGTCCCGCTGAATTACTCCTGCATTTTGTGTCTCTCCAATCGTCTTGGCCCCGCTCTACGAGTAGGAGTGGGGGCGGATCCGGTTCCACAACAGCCGTGAGCCCCAGGCCGAGTTCGGCAATCGTTTGCCTATGTCTGCTGCTGTTGGAGGTGAGACGTCGCGCTGCGCCAGGGTCTTGGGCCTGTCCCACTTTGGCCGTCAGTTACGCGGCAGGCCTTTGGCGCGCAAAGATTTTGTTCAGGACAAAGTCCACACTCCTCCACGCCACTCCACACTCCTGCACACCACTGGGGTACTGATTGGGGATGATCAGCCATGATCACATTGAATGGCGGTGCTGGCTCGAAGGGCCGAATGGCCTCCTCCTGCACCTATTGTCAATCCATGCGCCCGTCCCGCACTACCCACGATCTACCCACACGCTAGCAGGTCAATGACAGCCAAGTGGGACAGGCCCTTAAGACATTCAAAATGTGTATGCCTAACGCAGAAGGGTTCAGAAATTGCACTGAGCTGTTACCATTGAAAGGTGTGTGGTTTAAAACAAGCAGTTTCTTCTGCAGTTGTATAGGGCTCTGGTGAGACCACATCTGGAGTATTGTGTACAGTTTTGGTCTCCTAATTTGAGGAAAGACATCCTTGTGATTGAGGCCGTGCAGCGTAGGTTCACGAGACTGATCCCTGGGATGGCGGGACTGTCATATGAGGAAAGATTGAAAAGACTACGCTTGTATTCACTGGAGTTTAGAAGGATGAGGGGGGATCTTATAGAAACATATAAAATTATGAAAGGACTGGACAAGCTAGATGCAGGAAAAATGTTCCCAATGTTGGGTGAGTCCAGAACCAGGGGCCATAGTCTTAGAATAAAGGGGAGGTCATTTAAGACTGAGCTGAGGAAAAAACTTTTTTACCCAGAGAGTTGTGAATTTATGGAATTCCCTGCCACAGAGGGCAGTGGAGGCCAAATCACTGGATGGATTTAAGAGAGAGTTGGATAGAGCTCTAGGGGCTACTGGAGTCAAGGGATATGGGGAGAAGGCAGGCACGGGTTATTGATAGCGGACAATCAGCCATGATCATTTTGAATGGCGGTGCTGGCTCGAAGGGCCGAATGGCCTCCTCCTGCACCTATTTTCTATGTTTCTATGCAGGAATAATGCAATAGTGGGGAGTCGGCAGAGAGCTCTGGACAGACCGCTTTCAACTTGCAGTTGGAACTTCTTTTTCATGTTAAAATGTAGGCAATTTCAGAACAAACAGATCTGAAGCAGTGGAAGGACACCAACGATGTTGCAGAAAATTAGTTCATGAGGGAGCACATTCACTAAATGTGTGACGGTGATAAAAACACCACGCCGTCTGTTTGTGTGTGTGTCACTTTCTCATAAAATAGGTTTATCAATTAGCACCTCCCTTTAAATTATTCTGAACAAGCATGTCCCAGAAATGTTAAACTCTCTCCACAGAAGCTGACATGCTGAGCACATGAAGAATTTTATTTTTATTTCAGATTTTCAGCATCTGCAGTATTTTACTATTGCTTTACAGGTATTTTGCCTCTCAAGATGCACATAACAAAAGCATAAAACTAAGCTGCAACACAGAAGTCTACTTGCCACTCAGTGCCTCAAGCTGCATTGGAAACAATCCACAAAGGATTATAGTGCACCATTAAACCTCTTTCTTTACCACTTGCCTAATTATTTTTTAACATAAGAGTACAAACAGCATACATAATGACTCACTCTGCTGTTGCTTGCAAGCTGTCAGGTCAGCTCACTTGTGGGACACAAACCATGTCTTTGTAAATCTATCCTCTGTTCTGGTAACAAAGTGCTACAACATGAAAATATATTCAATTATGCAGTAATTAAGTAGCTTTGTCACACGTGCTCAATGTTCAGCAAAGAAACAATTGAGATAAATGGAGGATATCTACACCATCACAAAACGAATCATCCTTGCTAAAGTAGAAACATGGGGAATGAAAATGAAATTATTCCGTATCAAAATCAAACTAAAAAAAATAATTGGAATGCAATTAGACTCAAAGAGAAAAAAAAAACGTTTGTACCAGATGTAGAGAAAAAAGAGATTTATGAGTAGGAATTATTGAGTCAGATGAAATAAAAATGTAAGAGAAGATGAAGAGCCCATCAAAGTCAGCAGGAAGCACTGCATGGCACAGATCTCCCTCCTACTGTCACTTACTTGGCAGAGTAGTCCCAAAGCTACTGGAATCAAACCACAGCCAGCCTGCTCTGTTCCTGAGGAATGCTCTTCGGCTTACTGTAGAGGAGCGTTTGCTAATGAGGGATTTCATGCCTACAGATACTGCACTGCGGCTGAAGCCACCTCAGCCAGAACTGCAGCTATGTACATCATGGGGCAATGAGTCTGGAAAATAAATGTGATAGTTCCAGGAATCAACCCAAGACTAAAACAACCTGAGGGGAACCCTGAACACTTGTGACAAAGTCAAAGCACTGATGTCAATATCCCAAATTTCTGCCATGAATGGAGTTCATACTCAGCCCTCAAATCATATAGTCATACGACACAGAAACAGGCCCTTCTGCCCAATATGTCCAAGCTAACCCCATGTAAGCTAGTCCTGTTTGCCCGTATTTGTTCCATATCCCTCTAAACCTTGTGTGGGAAGATATTTTTCTTTGCCCATCCCCTTTTCACACCTTACACTTCCTTATCTATGTATCACCCTCTCCACTGACATCAGTCTGAAGAAGGGTATTGACCCGAAATGTCACCCATTCCTTCTCTCCAGAGATGCTGCCTGTCCCGCTGAGTTATTCCAGCATTTTGTGTCCCTCTAAACCTTTCCTATCCATGTTCCCGTCCAGGTGTCTTTTAAATGATATCCAGATGCTGAAACAAAAAAGGTGACATGAGATGGTTGCTAAGGCATAAAAAATAAAGAATAGAAGTATCTCACAGCCTGCATAATGTGGAGACACATTAAAATGTTGTTCATCCAACATCATACCATAAAGAATGATCGTCGTTCATTATATGATTTCCATTTGGAAATCAAAACAGGTGCAGTCCTAATTGCCTCGAATCTTTATAATGTGCTGGATGTTGGGATCTTGAATCATAGAATCATTCAGCAATGAAACAGACCCTCAATCAATCAATCAATCAATCAAGTTTTATTCGTCACTTGCACATTAATGCAAGTGAAATGAATTTGCCAGCAGTGGTACAATAAAAAAGAACACACAATGCACAATAAAAATTTACACAAACATCCACCACAGCATTCATCACTGTGCTGGAAGGCACAATATTTGGCCAGTGCTCCATTTTCCCCCGTGGTCGGGACCTCAACCCTCTGCAGTTGCCGCTGCAGGTGTCCAGATGTACAGACAAGGTAAGTCCAAGTAAGTCCTGAATCGGTGTCTCCCCACTGGAGACCGCGGCTTCAAGATGGTGTAGACTGCAGGCCCGCGGTCGAAGATTTAAAGTCCCCGCTGCACCTCAGCCAGAAGCACCACAGGCTGCAGGGCCGGCTGTCAGAGCTCCTCTCCAGGGATCCGTGCCGAGGGACACCGCTCCGGACGGTAAGTCCCCGCCGCGTCCATGGTAGAAGTTGGCCGTGGGTCGGCCGTCGGAGCTCTTCTCCTCCGGGGTCCCCTGCGAGGTATCTCAGGCTGCAGATGCTGCGCCAGCTGGAGCTCTGCAGACCGCAGTTTCAGCGTTTTGACATGAAATTTTTCCAGCATTTTGTGTCAACCTCTCCCTGCAGCTAATACACCGTAGTCCAGGCATCATTCGGGTAAGCCTCCTCTGTACCTTTTCCAAAGTCTCCATTTCCTTACAGTAATGGGGCAACCAGAACCACATGCAATACTCCAAATGTGGCCAAACCAAAGTCCTGTAAACCAGCATCATAACTTCCTTACTTTTGTCCAGACCAATGAAGGCAAGCTTCCCATGTGCCTTCTTTACCACTCTATCTACTTGTGTTGCCACTATCAGGGAGTTATTGACTTGGACCCCAAGAACTCTCTGTACATAGGTGCTGTTAAGGGTCATGCCATTAATTGTATGATTTCTCTTTAGATTCAATCCCCCAAAATGCAACACCTCAATATTGCTCAGATAACTAAACTAGACTCCATCTGCCATTTTTTCACCCATTTCTGCAGCTAAACTATATTCTGCTGTATACCATTTGACAGCCTTCCTCACCGTCCACAACCCCAGCATTTTTGGTGTCATCTGCAAATTTACTAAAAAGTACAATTACTGTTTACGTCCAACTAACTTCTATATATCACAAACAGCAGAGTTCCTGAAGAACTCCACTGGTCACAGATTTCCAGCTTGAATTATCTTCCACCACAACCCCCTGTCTTCTATTAGTAAGCCAGCTCTGAATCCAAACAACCAAGTCACTATTAATCCTGTGCATTTTAATGTTTTGGATTATTCTACCATGGGGGACTTTATCAAATGCTTTATTAAACTTCATGTGCGCAACCATATCTTCATCGTTCACCATCCTCTACTCAAAAAACTCGATCGAGTTAGTAAGAGAAAACCTACCATGTACAAAGCCATGTTGATTGTCTCTAATTAACCAATTTTCCTACAAATGGAAGTAAATAATATGCCAAAGATTCCTTTGCAATTGGTTCCTTTCCACTGACATGAGGTACACCAAACTATAATTCCCTGGATTCTCTCGACGTCCCTTCTCAGACAAAGGAATAACAACAAACTCCAGGACTTTGCCTGTGGCTAGAGAAGACACAAAGATCTTTACTAAGACTCTCACAATCTCTATTACTTCTCTCAATTACCTTTCAAACCACCCGTTTGAAAAAGTTACCCCTCAGGTTCCTATTTAATCTTTTCCCCTTAACCATAAACCGATGTCCTCTGGTCCTCGATTCACCTACTCTGGGCAAGAGACTCTGTGCATCTACCCGATCTATTAATCTTATGATTTTATATACCTCTATAAGATCACCCCTCATCCTCCTGCGCTCCAAGGGATTGTCCCAGCCTACTCAACTTCTCCCTATAGCTCAGACCCACCAGTCCTGGCAACATCCTCGTAAATCTTCGCTGCACCCTTTCCAGCTTGACAACATCTTTTGTATAATATTGTGCCCAGAACTGAACACAATACTCTAAATGCAGCCTCTAGACATCTTATACAACTGCAACTTGACCCTCCAACTTCTATACTCGACTTCTATACTCAGTTTTCTCCAGTTGCTCCTGTTTCCGCTGTAAATTTTCCCAAGTGTGTAGGATACAACTAATGTACGGGTGATCACTGGTCGGCATGGACGTCAGGACGAATCTCTAAACTAAACTAAGATCCCAACAAGCCTAAGACTTTATCCACCTTCATTTTCTTCAAGAACCCTAACACCTCCTCCTTCTTAATCTGAAACTGTCCTTGCTTAAAAGTATTCTCTGAACTGATCTCACTGTCCTCCATGTCCTTCATGTCCTTCTCCTTGGTGAAATAATTTAAAGTATCTGACCAATGTTTAAAGTATCTGACCAAAGAATGTTTAGTATCTGACCAATATCCCCTGACTCAAGCACAAATTTGATCTAATAACCTTGAGTGGTCCTACCTCTCCCCTGGTTACTTTCTTGGTTTTAAGTATAGGATAAAAGCCTTGGGATTTTCTTTATTCCGACTTGCCAAAACCATTTCATGGCCCCTTTTGGACTATCTAATCGCCCATTTTAGTTATTTCCTCCTTGTTTTATATTCCACAAAGACCGTATCTAATTACACCTTCTTTAAGCTTGCATGCACTTCCTTTTTATTTTAAACCAATTTTACAACCTCTGTGGCCATCCAAGATCCTCTAAATTCACCATTCTCATCCCTCCTCCTTTTTGGAACATACCAATACCAAACTTTAATTAATTGGCCTTAAAAAAACTCCCGTATGTCAGATGTGGACCTACCCATTAACAATTGTTCCCAGTGTACCCTCCTGAGCTCCTGTCTAATAATGTGTGTAATCAGGCATTCGACTGTAGGGAGAATCTTTCCAAACCACTATTGACCTTAAAGTGAAGGTACTTCCACAGTATGGTTCAAAGAGGATCTCAACCAGGCAACAATGAATGACTCGCAGTATTCTTTCCAAATCAGGATGGTGCAAGACTTGGAGGAGGCCTTCAGCTTGTGGTGTCCGCACGTGCCTTCTGCCCTTGCCTTTCCTAGCGACAGAGATCACAATTGGAGAAGGTAATGTCTAAGGAGAGAGAGCGCGGGTGGGTTTTCCATGATATGGGTAACAACAGCAGCTTTACAGAGGAGACTGGGAGGCAGTGGTTGGTTCCAAGTGAAAGAAGAGTATTAATAATCACAGCCAACATAAGAGAGCACAGATTTATTTTAAATTATTGCTGACAATATTTCTCAGGCTTGTGAAAGCCAGCAGGGAAAATGAAGAAAGAATAGCTTGGTTCATTAAGTACTTGCCTTCAACACATTTTTGTGAGCCAGGCAGGAGAAGGAATGTCTCTTCTAGACCCCAAAACATACCTAACCCAGAAACCCTACCCCTCCCCACAATCATGATCAGAACTCCATGACCTCAGATACCTGCACCAACAAGTTTGCCCCTGTCGACCCATTCACCTTAATCAGATCACCAATGGCACGGGCCCATACCCCCCACTCCTATTTCTCCATAAATCCACTCTCCACTCTTCTCCCTGACTTCTGCCTACTTCCACAGCCCACCATTCTTTGCCAGATCACCTCCCCCATCGACTGTTGTCAGTTCCCACCCAACCACCAGTTGCTCCTAAGTGATCAGAACTCCCGGAAGTAATGTGGGACTGTGTGGGTTTTCTCATTGGTGCACATGGGATTTCACTGTGACCCTGTGGGTATGCTCCGGTTTCTTCCCACACTAGAAAGACATACAGGTTTGTAGGTTAATTGGCTTTGGTAAAATTGTAAATTGTCCCTAGTGTGTAGGATAGTGCCAGTGAACGAGGTGGAGCAGTGGTTGGAGTGGGAGCGGCGTGCCAAATGATCTGCTTCTGCACTGTATCTCTAAAGTCTAAAATCATTCTACCTCTCACCTAGCCCAAAATGTTTTTAAACTTTCCCTCACCATTACCCACCATCACCATTGTCTACTTTAGAAATAGCAAATCAAAAGAGGCAATATCCAGTGGCCATGCTCACTACTCTGCAGCAATGAATGTAACGAAAAATAAATTATACACCTCCATGGCAATTTCCAGCATTGGTAATACTGGCATCATACAGTGGCTTGCAAAAGTATTCGTACCCCTTGAACTTTTCCACATTTTGGAAAGGACATTATTGCCATAGAGGGAGTGCAGAGAAGGTTCACCAGACTGATTCCTGGGATGTCAGGACTGTCTTATGAAGAAAGACTGGATAGACTCGGTTTATACTCTCTGGAATTTAGGAGATTGAGAGGGGATCTTATAGAAACTTACAAAATTCTTAAGGGGTTGGACAGGCTAGATGCAGGAAGATTGTTCCCGATGTTGGGGAAGTCCAGGACAAGGGGTCACAGCTTAAGGATAAGGGGGAAATCCTTTAAGACCGAGATGAGAAAGACTTTTTTCACACAGAGAGTGGTGAGTCTCTGGAACTCTCTGCCACAGAGGGTAGTTGAGGCCAATTCATTGGCTATATTTAAGAGTGAGTTGGATGTGGCCCTTGTGGCTAAGGGGATCAGAGGGTATGGAGAGAAGGCAGGTACGGGATACTGAGTTGGATGATCAGCCATGATCATATTGAATGGCGGTGCAGGCTCGAAGGGCTGAATGGCCTACTCCTGCATCTAATTTCTATGTTTCTATGTTTCTATTTTGTCACGTTACAACCACAAATGTAAATGTATTTTATTGAGATTTTATGTGAAAGACCAACACAAAGTGGCGCATAATTGTGAAGTGGAAGGAAAATGATACATGGTTTTCAAATTTTTTTACAAATAAAAAACTGAAAAGTGTGGCGTGCAAAAGTATTCAGCCCCCTTTACTCTGATACCCCTAAATAGAATCCAGTGCAACCAATTGCCTTTAGAAGTCACATAATTAGTAAATAGAGTCCACTTGTGTGTAATCTAATCTCAGTATAAATACAGCTGTTCTGTGAAGGCCTCAGAGGTTTGTTAGAGAACATTAGTGAACAAACAATGTTGCTTGGGCATCATGAAGCCCAAGGAACACCCCAGACAGGTCAGGGATAAAGTTGTGGAGAGGTTTAAATCAGGGTTAGGTTATAAAAAAATATCCCAAGCTTTGAACATCTCACAGAGCACTGTTCAATCCATCATCCGAAAATGGAAAGAGTATGGCACAACTGCAAACCTACCAAGACATGGCCGTCCACCTAAACTGACTGGCCGGGCAAGGAGAGCATTGATCAGAGAAGCAGCCAAGAGGCCCATGGTCACTCTGGAGGAGCTGCAGAGATCCACAGCTCAGGTGGGAAAATCTGTCCACAGGACAACTATTAGTCGTGCACTCCACAAATCGAGCCTTTATGGAAGAATGGCAAGAAGAAAGCCATTGTTGAAACAAAGCCATAAGAAGTCCCGTTTGCAGTTTGCCACAAGCCATGTGGGGGACACAGCAAACATGTGGAGGAAGGTGCTCTGGTCTGATGAGACCAAAATTGACGTTTTTGGCCTAAATGCAAAACGCTATGTGTGGTGGAAAACTAACACTGCACATCACCCTGAACACACCATCCCCACTGTGAAACATGGTGGTGGCAACATCATGCTGTGGGGATGCTTTTCTTAAGCATGGACAGGGAAGCTGGTCAGAGTTGATGGGAAGATTGATGAAGCCAAATACAGGGCAATCTTGGAAGAAAACCTGTTAGAGTCTGCAAAAGATTTGAGACTGGGGCGGAGGTTCACCTTCCAGCAGGACAACAACCCTAAACATACAGCCAGAGCTGCAATGGAATGGTTTAGATCAAAGCATATTTATGTGTTAGAATGGCCCAGTGAAAGTCCAGACCTAAATTCAATTGAGAATCACTGACAAGACTTGAAAATTGCTGTTCACAGATGCTCTCCATCCAATCTGACTGAGCTTGAGCTATTTTGCAAAGAAGAATGGGCAAAAATTTCAGTCTCTAGATGTGCAAAGCCGGTAGAGACATACCCCAAAAGACTTGCAGCTGTAATTGCAGCGGAAGGTGGTTCTACAAAGTATTGACTCAGGGGGGCTGAATACTTTTGCACGCCACACTTTTCAGTTTTTTATTTGTAATAAAATTTGGAAATCATGTATCATTTTTCTTCCACTTCACAATTATGCACCACTTTGTGTTGGTCTATCACATAAAATCCCAATAAAATACATTTACGTTTGTGATTGTAACGTATATGTGGAAAGGTTCAAGGGGTATGAATACTTTTGCAAGCCACTGTATACCAGCTAAACACCAATAGGTTTAAAATGTCTGGCACTCACTGCATTCAGGGAGTTCTCACTGGCCGTGGAATGCTGTCAATTGCTTTCATTGGTGAAATACTGGAATGACTGTGCATTCAGAAAGTATTCAGATCTCTTCACTTTTTCCACATTTTGTTACATTACAGCCTTATTTTAAAATTGATTAAATTCTTTTTTTTTAATCATCAATCTACACACAATACTCCAGAATGAAGTGAAAACAGGTGTTTAGACATTTTTGCAAAGTAATTAAAAATAAATAACTGAAATATCACATTTACATAAGTATTCAGGCCCTTTGCTAAGACACTCAAAATTGAGCTAGGTTCATCCTGTTTACATTGAGATGTTTCTACAACATGATTGGAGGCCACCAGTAGTAAATTAAATTGATTTGACATGATTTGGAAAGGCACACATCTGTCTATATAAGGTCGCACAGTTGACAGTGCATGTCAGAGCAAAAACCAAGCCATGAAGATGAAGGAATCGTCCATAGACCTCCGAGACAGGATTGTGTCGAGACACAGATCTGCGGAAGGGTATAAAATAATTTCAGCAGCATTGCAGGTCCCAAAGAGCACAGTGGCTTCTGTCATTCCTAAATGGAAGAACTTTGGAACCACCAGGACTTTGAAGGGCTGGCCACCCAGCCAAACTGAGCAATCGGGGGAGAAGGGCTTTGATCAGGGAGATGACCAAGAACCCGATGGTCACTCTGACAGAGTTCCAGAGTTCCTCTGTGGAGATGGGAGAAACTTCCAGAAGGACAACTATATCTGCAGCACTCCACCAATCAGACCTTTATGGTAGAGTGGCCAGACAAAAGCCACTCCTCAGTAAAAGGCACATGACAGCCCACTTGGAGTTTGCCAAAAGGCATGAGAAACAAGATTCTCTGGTCTGATGAAACCAAGATTGAACTCTTTGGCCTGAATGGCAAGTGTCATGTCTGGAGGAAACCGGACACCGCTCATCACCTGCCAAATACCATACCTACGGTGAATCATGGTGGTGGCAGCATCATGCTGTGGGGAGGTTTTTCAGCGGCAGGAACTGGGAGACTAGTCAGGATCGAGGGAAAGATGAACGGAGCAAAATACAGAAAGTTTATTGATGAAAACCTGCTCAAGAGCGTTCTGGACCTCAGTCTGGGGAGAAGGTTCACCTTCCAACAGGCCAACAACCCTAAGCACACAGCCAAGACAATTCAGGAGTGGCTTTGTGACAAGGCTGTGAATGTCTTTGAGTGGCTCAGCCAGAGCCAGGACTTGAACCCGATCGAACATCTCTGGAGGGACCTGAAAATAGCTGTGCATTGACGCTCCCCATCCAACCTGACAAAGTTTGAGAAGAATGGGATAAATTACCCAAATACTGGTGTGCCAAACTTATAGCGTCATACCCAAGAAGACTTGAGGCTGTAATCGCTGCCAAAGGTGCCTCAACAAAGTACTGAGTAGAGGGTCTTAATACTTATGTATATGTGTATTTCAGTTATTTATTTTTGATTATTTTGCAAAAAATTCTAAACTCCTGTTTTTGCTCTTTTATTATGGGGGTATTATGTGAAGATTGATGATAAAAAAAAAGAATTTAATCCATTTTAGAATAAGGCTGTAATGTAACAAAATGTGGAAACAGTGAAAGGATCTGAATGCATTCTGAAAGCACTGTATATGGTACTGGAATGCAACACCAATTATTGTATTATTTCACTAGAAGGTTTCATCATGAAGTTCACATCAGCATTAAACCTTAGCTGATATATAATATATACTAGACTAAGTGGGACCCAAGCATCACATGGGAGGGCTGGTCCCCCAACGCAATATTTCACCTCTCCACCAGTTCTAATATTGGTTGCCAGTGGGGGGGGGGGGGGGGGGGCTGAAGGGACTGGTTTCCAGAGGGCTAGTATGGACATTGTGGGCCGAATGGTTTCTTAGGCTGACAGCTCAGTCACTCAAGCCTGTTGTGCTGGCAGCTCACTCATTCATGGCTGGTGGGCTGGCAGTTGACTCACGGCTATTCCTTGATATTCCAAGCAGGGTGCAAGGCCACCAAATTCAAGTGCAGTTTCTTAGCACTTCAAGCAGGGTGCAAAGCCACCAAATTCAAGTGCAGTTTCATACCATTTCAAGCAGGATGCAAGGCCACTAAAGACAACGAGTCATGACCTCTCCCTCCTCCATCTTGCAGAGACTGAGCTATGCCCACACTTCTGGGTTTTATAGTCCCTCCCCCTCCCCACCAGAAGGGGCGTAGCCTTCAGGTCATGATTGACAGGAGAGAGAATCTCAACATTTTTAAAACACTAATAACTATTCTATTTTTCATTGATGGGAAAACTCCTCGGCACCTGATGAGCGGAGGGTGACTCTCAGTAAGATGGCCAAAAATCTCAGCCATACGTAGTAGCGTTATTTTCTAAAATCAATATAAAGCGTAAACAGGAAGTGGTCAAGATTAGACTTTAATTATATAGAAGGCAAGGCAACCTTAATTAGGCAAGCCAACTTTAATTAGGCAAGACAACTTTAATTAGGCAAGGCAACTTTAATTAGGCAAGGGAACTTTAATTAGGCACACAGCTTTAGCATTTCCAAAGCAAAGGCAACACAGCTTTAGCATTTCCAAAGCAAAGGCAACACAGCTTTAGCATTTCCAAGCCAAAGGCAACACTGCTTTAGCATTTCCAAACCAACGGCAACACAGCTTTAGCATTTCCAAACCATATTTTCACATTAAGGGCACTGACAGGTCAGTAAAACCACTCACAGTTTAGTAAACATGTTCAGTGTTATTCACAGCTCAGACTGAGAGACGTGACCCTCCCGCTCCCCCATCTTGCAGAGATTGACTGAGGCACTCAACACTTCCGGGTTTTATAGTCTCTCTGGAAGAGGCATGGCCTTCAGGAGAGAGAATCACAACATTTTATAAACACTAATAATTCTTTTATTTTTAATCGATGGGAAAAATCCTCTTGTCCTGCGCAGCGGAGGGGGACTCTCAGTAAGTTGCCAAAAATCACAACCGTAAGTGGCAGCGTTTTTTTCTAAAATCAATATACAAAACAACAGGAAGTGGTCAAGATCAGACTTTTAGTAATATATATATATATATATATATATATATATATATATATATATATATATATATCCTACTTTCATACATTCTCCCAGCAGTTCAAACACAAAATTTCATCACTTTAAATTCTCCATAATATGGAAATTACAATGGAGAAAACAGTGGTGTGAACATTGACTTCTCTAATTTTAGATATCCCTTGCTTTCTCCCTCGTTCCCCTCCTCCTTCCCAGCTCTCCCACAAAGCCTACTGTCTCCGCCTCTTCCTTTCTTTTTTCCGCCCCCCCGACATAAATCTGAAGGAGAGTCTCGACCTGAAACGTCACCTATTCTTTTTCTGCCTCACCGACTGAGTTTCTCCAGAATTTTTTGTCTACCATCACTTTATTCCAAGTAACTTTATGTCACAATTTCCTCTAGCGTTGCAGACATCTCCACCCTGATCAAACCAGTCCTCCTGAGACATGTCTAATACACAGATCCTGGCTTGATCATGTTGTTATGCTGCAGATAGCAGACACAAACTAGTATCTGTTTACTGGTCAGGACTTGCAATGGCACAATCAAGATCAGAAGAATGTGGGATAAAAGTCTCAGGGTTGACAAGTCAAGTGGCTTATTTCTGTGCAGCAACTGAACTGCAACTTCAGTATGACACAGCTGCCAGTTGAAATAGTTGACATAGGCACAATAACAACATTTAAAAGACATTTGGGCAGGTATATGGATATAAAAGGTTTAAAGTGTTGTGGGCCAGGCACAGGCTTATGGGACTATCTTAGATGGGACATAAAGTGCTGGAGTAACTCAAAGAGCCAGGCAGCATCTCTGGAGAACATAGATTGGTGACATTTTGGGTGGGGAGGCTGAGCATCTTGGCATCTTAGTTTGCTTGTACAGGTTGCACCAAAGAGCCTGTTTCTGTGTTCTTTGACTCTAGGACTAGACTGATCAATTTCCCTCCAGGGATAAATAAAATTCTATTTTATCGTATCGTACTATAAAAGTTTCCTCATGAATCAAAGGGATGTCATTGCTGAAGAACTGAATCTGAGGACCGGACTGAAAGATTAACCACTCTTATTCAAGAACATAAACAGTGGCTATTTGTACATTCAACAAAAGTAATGATGAAATGGATTTGAAACAGTTCACAACTAATATATTTACAATCGACCAATTTCTTCACTCAGAGTCAGGTACAATTGTGACATTTAAAAGACAGGCACAGTATTTTGGAACATTTTGAGTGGCCTAAACACAAGCAATTGGTACTAGATCTGTTATAAAATCTAGTCAGCTTGGACAAAGATAGAAACATAGAAACATAGAAATTAGGTGCAGGAGTAGGCCATTCAGCCCTTCGAGCCTGCACCGCCATTCAATATGATCATGGCTGATCATCCAACTCAGTATCCCGTACCTGCCTTCTCTCCATACCCTCTGATCCCCTTAGCCACAAGGGCCACATCCAACTCACTCTTAAATATAGCCAATGAACTGGCCTCAACTACCCTCTGTGGCAGAGAGTTCCAGAGACTCACCACTCTCTGTGTGAAAAAAGTCTTTCTCATCTCGGTCTTAAAGGATTTCCCCCTTATCCTTAAGCTGTGACCCCTTGTCCTGGACTTCCCCAACATCGGGAACAATCTTCCTGCATCTAGCCTGTCCAACCCCTTAAGAATTTTGTAAGTTTCTATAAGATCCCCTCTTAATCTCCTAAATTCCAGAGAGTATAAACCGAGTCTATCCAGTCTTTCTTCATAAGACAGTCCTGACATCCCAGGAATCAGTCTGGTGAACCTTCTCTGCACTCCCTCTATGGCAATAATGTCCTTCCTCAGATTTGGAGACCAAAAACTGCACGCAATACTCCAGGTGTGGTCTCACCAAGACCCTGTACAACTGAAGTAGAACCTCCCTGCTCCTGTACTCAAATCCTTTTGCTATGAAAGCTAACATACCATTCGCTTTTTTCACTGCCTGCTGCACCTGCATGCCTACTTTCAATGACTGGTGTACCATGACACCCAGGTCTCGCTGCATCTCCCCTTTTCCTAATCGGCCACCATTTAAATAATAGTCTGCTTTCCTGTTTTTGCCACCAAAGTGGATAACCTCACATTTATCCACATTATACTGCATCTGCCAAACATTTGCCCACTCACCCAGCCTATCCAAGTCACCTTGCAGTCTCCTAGCATCCTCCTCACATCGAACACTGCCCCCCAGCTTAGTGTCATCCGCAAACTTGGAGATATTGCCTTCAATTCCCTCATCCAGATCATTAATATATTATTGTAAATAGCTGGGGGTCCCAGCACTGAGCCCTGCGGTACCCCACTAGTTACTGCCTGCCATTGTGAAAAGGACCCGTTTACTCCTACTCTTTGCTTCCTGTTTGCCAGCCAGTTCTCTATCCACATCAATACTGAACCCCTAATACCGTATGCTTTAAGTTTGTATACTAATCTCTTATGTGGGACCTTGTCGAAAGCCTTCTGGAAGTCCAGATATACCACATCCACTGGTTCTCCCTTATCCACGCTACTAGTTACATCCTCGAAAAATTCCACAAGATTCGTCAGACATGATTTACCTTTTGTAAATCCATGCTGACTTTGTCCAATGATTTCACCACTTTCCAAATGTGCTGCTATCCCATCTTTAATAACTGACTCTAGCAGTTTCCCCACTACCGATGTTAGACTAACTGGTCTGTAATTCCCCGTTTTCTCTCTCCCTCCCTTCTTAAAAAGAGGGGTTACATTTGCTACCCGCCAATCCTCAGGAACTACTCCAGAATCTAAAGAGTTTTGAAAGATTATCACTAATGCATCCACTATTTCCTGAGCTACTTCCTTAAGTACTCTGGGATGCAGCCTATCTGGCCCTGGGGATTTATCGGCCTTTAATCTATTCAATTTACCCAACACCACTTCCCGACTGACCTGGATTTCACTCAATTCCTCCTTTGACCCACAGTTCCCCTGCTATTTCAGGCAGATTATTTATGTCTTCCTTAGTGAAGACGGAACCAAAGTAGTTATTCAATTGGTCCGCCATATCCTTGTTCCCCATGATCAACTCACCTGTTTCTGACTGCAAGGGACCTACATTTGTTTTAACTAACCTCTTTCTCTTCACATATCTATAAAAACTTTTGCAGTCAGTTTTTATGTTCCCTGCCAGTTTTCTTTCATAATCTATTTTTCCTTTCCTAATTAAGCCCTTTGTCCTCCTCTGCTGGTCTCTGAATTTCTCCCAGTCCTCTGGTATGCTGCTTTTTCTGGCTACTTTGTACGCATCATCCTTTGCTTTGATACTATCCCTGATTTCCCTTGTTATCCACGGATGCACTACCTTCCCTGATTTATTCTTTTGCCAAACTGGGATGAACAATTTTTGTAGTTCATCCATGCAGTCTTTAAATGTCTTCCATTGTTATATCCACCGTCAACCCTTTTAGAATTAATTGCCAGTCAATCTTGGCCAATTCACGTCTCATACCCTCAAAGTTACCTTTCTTTAAGTTCAGAACCATTGTTTCTGAATTAACAATGTCACTCTCCATCCTAATGTAGAACTCAACCATATTATGGTCACTCTTGCCCAAGGGGGGCACGTACAACAAGACGGCTAATTACCCCTTCCTCATTACTCAAAACCCAGTCTAAAATAGCCTGCTCTCTCGTTGGTTCCTCTACATGTTGATTTAGATAACTATCCCGCATACATTCCAAAAAAAATCCTCTTCCTCAGCACCCCTGCCAATTTGATTAACCCAATCTATATGTAGATTGAAGTCACCCATTATAACTGTTTTGCCTTTGTCGCACGCATTTCTAATTTCCTGTTTGATACCATCCCCAACTTCTCTGCTACTGTTAGGTGGCCTGTTGGGCCCAAGTTGGGCCCAAGGGTCTTTTTCCATGCTGTATGGGTCTATGTCCATGACAAGTGTTTGGAGGATTCTGCTTCAAATCACCTGTAAGCTAAGGGCTTTTGATCAGGCACTGCTCACTTCCAATGACATAAATCAGAATTATTCCAACTTTTTAAAATGTTGATCGTGAATGAAAGATAGACGCATAAAATGTGGTTTTACGTAAATCCAGAATAATACTGCACTAAAAGCGATACTTTAGTTTACTATTAGTGTAGAGATACAGCATGGAATCAGGCCCTTTGGCTCACCAAGTTCACGCCAACCAGTGATCACCCCAGGCATTAACACTTTCCTACACACTCTGGACAATTTACAATTTTTACCGAAGTGAAAATTAACCTTGTACTTCTTTGGAGTGTGGGAGGAAACTGGAGCAGAGTAAACCCATGCAGTCACAGGGAGAACGTACAAATTTCATACGCACAGCACGTGTAGTCAGATTATCCCAAATCGATGGCGCTGTAAGGCAGCAACTCTACCGCTGCGCCACTGTGCCGCCCTTTAATGAAGTTGAAAAGCCCTTCCCTGAGGTGACTCCAAGTTGTACTTTCTCTTGCATCAACATGTTTTACAAAATATAATACATCAATTGAAAGTAACATGGAACAGCAATCACCAATTAAATTGATCAGTCAAATGTGACATGTGCAGTGACATTTTACCTTGGTATAAGTATATTAAAACATCAAAGTGCAAAAGTGGCGGTCAAAAACTAAAATCCATATAGGATGAAGTTTTACTTATGTGTGATTGCATTAAAACTATGGAAATGAAGTGAAAATCCACATCTCTTTGGTGTGATATGAGATCAGAGACAAAGGGCCTTCAATTTACTCTAAGCAGTACGAAGTAAAAAATTAGCAGAATTTTCCTTTGCTTATGCAGAAAGTTTTTGAAGCATGAAATACTTTGCCAATGGCTGAGGCAGAAATTACTTAATCTATTAAAGGAGAAATTGGATAAATAATTGAAGCAAATGGATCTTCAGGGTTATGGAGAGCCTGAGTGCAAAGATATGGACACAATTGACTCCAACAATCTGCTCTGTGCAGTAAACTTCCACGGTTCTATTATCCAACAGTTCAAAGACATTTCTTTGAAGTAGTATTGAATATGAATCGTCAATTTACATATGCTCTGAAAGATTTGCTCTACATCTTGCTGCAATGCAAATCACTCAATATGTAAGACGAATAGCTGTGGCTGTCAAAAAATAATAAGGCAACTTCACAAAATGGTCGCAATCTTAAGAAAAGTAGTGAAGCTGAATGATGGGATTGGTCCTCATTTCCTTCCAACAGCTCAGATAATGTATTCCACTTTATCGTTGCAAATGAGTTTTTAAAGTTCTTAGAATCTTTCCGCCTTAGTCAGTGACTTTTTACACCCAGAGTGCATAAGGCTTTTTAGGCATCTTTAGTTACAGCTTGAGCTTTTGTGCCCAGGTGTAAACCTTCAGCTTTGGAAACTGTCATGACTCTGAGCGTCAAAATCAAAGACCAGAGTTTATTCCGTCTCCTCATGCATTATCCTATTTGGCATTCCATGTTACCCATCTATACTTGGATGAGGAAGTCAGCCACATGTTTAAAATTACATTTGACTAAAAGACACTGGTGACATTAAAGAAGGATTCTCAAGTATAGATTGTTAACAGCAACAAATTTATATTCGTAGGATGTGTTGGAGGAATGTGCGTGCTAATAGAATCAGTGCTAACTGGGATCATTATCCATATCGAGATGTGCTGCTGTGTGGGGACTTGGTGTAAATGTTTGCTTTCCTTGCTGCTGTTGCTGTCTCCAGTGTGGGAAACCTGCTGCAAATTCTTCAAAGATTCTCTCACTGTTCCATGCAGAGAGGCATAACCTGTGACTAGTGAGGGCCGGTGTTGGGTGAGCTGAGCCAAGTCGTGAGTCTGTCCAGCATTTGGATGTTGAGTGGGGAGCAGCCAGATAGCCAACACAGAGAATGGGCACGATTGCCGGCACTGCTAGCCTCTGTTCCATGCAACGACAGACCACATGATCCACTCTCAGTCTGCAGAAAGGTCTTGACCTGAAACATCACTTATTCCTTTTTCTCCAGAGATGCTAGCTGACCCGCCAAGCATTTTGTGTCTATCTTCGGTGCAAACCAGCATCTGCAGTTCCTTCCTACACACATGGATTCTCCGTTCTCTCTCATCCCTTCCTGCGGATCTGCTGGAAGCTGCTGCTTCCCACACTTTTTGTTTGGCTGCACGGCCTTTTCTAGCAAAGATTTCCCTTTTATCTTACCAAGTGCAGAAATGATGGATGAGAATGCTGCCAGGATGTGAGAGACTGAGCTAACAGGAAGAGCTTGGGCCTACTGTGTATGTATTCCTTGGAGTGCCAGAGACCTTATAGTGGTGTATAAAGCATGAGGGCCATTGATAAGATGCATGTAGTTTTTCCCATGGTTGGGGAATCAAGAGCCAGAGGTTTGAGCTGAGAGGGCAAACATTAAATAGGAACCTGAGGGGAAACTCTTTCACACAGAAAGTGGTACACATATGGAATGAGCTGCCAGATGGAGTGGCAGAGTACAATAACAACATTAAAAAAAAACTCCACAGGGACATGGATAGGAAAGGTTTGCAGGGTTATGGGATAAATGTACCAAAATAGGACTAGCTGAGATGGACACTTGGTAAGCATGGATGGCTTGGGACTAAAGTCCTGTTTCCATGTTGCTTCATTCAATTACTACAAATATATTATTTACAGAATATGTAGTATAGGGAAACAGGGAAAAGTATATATTTAGTTATGGTAACTAACATATCTTTAAACCAGTTATACTATTTGCACTACATCAACATGTCATGAATGTTTCAATCCAGCAGGGAAATGTTCGTAAGGTTAATGCATTAGGCTCAGCCCTTCAGTCTCCTGTGGTTAGAAGGCTTAGTGCTGGCCCTTGGTTCAGATGGTAAAAAGAGACATGGGGTGATTTGATTAAGACAGAACTGCAGATGCTGACAAAATTGAAGATGGAGAAAAATGCTGGACAAACTCAGCGGGTGAAGCAGCATCTATGGAACGAAGGAATAGCTGACGTTTCGGGTCGAGACCCTTCTTCAGACAGATGTGGGGGTGGGGTGGGGGGTCGGGAAGAAGAAAGGAAGAGGTGGAGACAGTGGGCTGTGGGAGAGCTGGGAAGGGGAGGGGAAGGAGGGACAAAGCAAGGACTACCTGAAATTGGAGAAGTCAATGTTCATACCGCTGGGGTGTAAATTACCCAAGCAAAATATGAGGTGCTGCTCCTCCAATTTGCAGTGGGACTCACTCTGGCCATGGAGGAGGCCCAGGACAGAAATGTCGGATTCGGATTAAGTTGAAGTTAGAATGGTTCTTGCATTACTAATCAAGGAAAATGTCACAGCAGCTTTCAGAGAGGAAATACTGGAGAATTCATCCACTGAGACAATATGGGCAGAGCTCAAAATTAAGAAAGGTCCAAATTTTTTAATGGGATCTCCACTCACAATAGCCAGTGGGAAATAAAGGAACATATATGTAGACAGATTCCCCAAAGATATAGAAGCAAGAATTGTTGTAGTGGGTGACTTTAACTTCCCCGATATTGACTAGGGTTTGCAGGCTTGAAAGGAGCAGAATTTGTTTAGCGCGTCCAGGAATGAGTTTCTTAAAAATGTATGTGAATAGTCCAACTCTATGAGTGTACATATTAGATCTTGTGGTTAGAAAGAAGCATGTGATTGATGGGAGAGCAATTTTGGAACAGTGATCAATACTCCGTAATTTTTAAGCTAGTTAAGAATAACGATAAGTCTGGTCCCAGCGTATTGATGCAATTATAAAGAAAGTCCTTAGAAGATTAAGGAGAATTGATATGCCGACGAATACTCTTTTGACCTTCTGCAGCTGTACGGTAGACAACATATTAACTGGTTGCATCATGGCCAGGTTTGGCAACTCGAATGCCCAGGAATGAGGGAGATTACAAAAAGGTGGAGAACGCTGCCCTGTCCATCACGGGTACAATAGACAAAAGGTGCAGGAGTAGGCCATTTGACCCTTCAAGCCAGAACTGCCATTCAATGTGATCATGGCTTGATCATCCCCAATCAGTACCCCGTTCCTGCCTTCTCCCCATATCCCCTGACTCCGCTATTTTTAAGAGCCCTATCTAGCTCTCTCATGAAAGCATCCGGAGAACCTGCCTCCACCTCCCGCTGAGGCAGAGAATTCCACAGACTCACCACTCTCTGTTTCCTCTTCTCCGTTCTAAATGGCTTACTCCTTATTCTTAAACTGTGGCCCCTGGTTCTGGACTCCCCCAACATCTGGAACATGTTTCCTGCCTCTAGCGTATCCAAGCCCTTAACAATCTTATATGTTTCAATGAGATTGCCTTTCATCCTTCTAAACTAAGCCCAGCTGCTCCATTCTCTCAGCATGTGACAGTCCCGCCATCCTGGGAATTAACCTTGTAAACCTACGCTGCACTGCCTCAATAGCAACAATGTCCTTCCTCAAATTTGGGGACCAAAACTGCACACAATACTCCAGGTGTGGTCTCAATAGGGCCCTGTACAACTGCAGACAGACCTCTTTGCTCCTACATTCGATTCCTCTTGTTATAAAGGCCAACATGCCATTCGCTTTCTTCACTGCCTGCTGTACCTGCATGCTTACTTTCATAGACTGATGTGCAAGGACCCCCAGATCCCGTTGCACTTCCCCTTTTCCTAACTTGGTGCCATTTAGATAGTGATCTGCCTTCCTGTTTTTGCTACCAAAGTGGATAACCTCACATTTATCCACATTAAACTTCATCTGCCATGCATCTGCCCACTCCCCCAACCTGTCCAAGTCACCTTGCATTCTCATAGCATCCTCCTCACAGTTCACACTACCACCCAGCTTTGTGCCATCTGCAAATTTACTAATGTTACTTTGAATCCCTTCATCCAAATCATTGATGTATATTGTAAATAGCTGTGGTCCCAGCACGGAGCCTTGCGGTACCCCACTAGTCACTGCCTGCCATTCTGAAAGGGACCCGTTAATCCCTACTGTTTCCTGTCTGCCAACCACTTCTCTATCCATGTCAGCACTCTACCCCCAATACCATGTGTCCTAATTTTGCCCACTAATCTCCTATGTGGGACCTTATCAAATACTTTCTGAAAGTCCAGGTACACTACATCCACTGGCTCTCCCTTGTCCATTTTCCTAGTTACATCTTCAAAAAATTCCAGAAGATTAGTCAAGCATGATTTCCCCTTCATAAATCCATGTTGACTTGGACCGATCCTGTTACTGCTATCCAAATGTGCGGCTATCTTTTATAATTGACTCCAGCATCTTCCCCACCACCGATGTCAGGCTAACTGGTCTATAATTCCTCGTTTTCTCTCTCCCGCCTTTCTTAAAAAGTGGGATAACATTAGCTACCCTCCAATCCACAGGAACTGATCCTGAGTCTATAGAACATTGGAAAATTATCACCAATGCATCCACGATTTGTAGAGCCACTTCCTTAAGTCCCCTGGGATGCAGACCATCAGGCCCTGTGGATTTAACAGCCTTCAGTCCCATCAGTCCATCCAAGAACATTTCCTGCCTAATGTGGATTTCCTTCAGTTCCTCTGTCACCCCAGATCCTCTGAAGAAGGGTTTTGGCCGGAAACGTTGCCTATTTCCTTCGCTCCATAGATACTGCTGCACCCGCTGAGTTTCTCCAGCATTTTTGAGTACCTCTGGCCATTACTATATCAGGAAGAATGTTTGTGTCCTCCTTAGTGAAGACGGATCCAAAGTACCTGTTCAACTCCTCTGTCATTTCATTGTCCCCCATAATAAATTCCCCATACTGACCTCCCCACCATCAAATGGATCTATAGGGGGTGCAGCTCAAAAAGGCAGCCAGCATTATCAACAACCCATATTATCCTGGACACACTCTCATTTCACTCTTGCCATTGGGAAGAAGCTATAGGAGTCAGAAAACCCGTGATCTCCAGGTTCAGGAACAGCTTGTTCTGTACAACCATCAGGCTATTGAACACTATGCAGTCCAACTAAACTCCGAACTACAAACAGCCTTGATTGCACTGGGGACTTGGGGCTTTGTTTTTGTTTTTGCACTATTTTGCTTATCTTTATTATTGAGCTTCCTTTTGTTGTTTCTTATAGTGTCTACTGAGTACTATGTTTACATTTCTGTTGTTCTGCTAGTAAGAATTTCATTGTTCTGTTTCTGGACATATGACAATAAAACATTCTTGACTTGACTCTTGACTTTCAGGGAAAGTATTAAATTGGGATAAGGCAGATATTAGGCAAGAGCTAAGAAGAGTTAATTGGGAGCAGCTGTTAGTGGGTAAGTCTACATCCGATATATGGATGTCATTTAAAGACAAGCTGATCAGAGTTCAGCATCAGCAAGTTCTTGTAAGGAGGAGGGATAAAGAAGGCAAGGTCTTTGAGGAATGTAAAGTCAGCTGAACAGAACTTAATTTAAGAAGGGAAGTGAATGCAGGAACTTATATGCAGGAATGCAGGGACACTCTCAAAATGGCGCCTGCCTGCGGCGACTTTTGCAGAGCACCAGAACCTAGAAGGCTTAAATACAACTTCATTCAACTTCAATCAGGAAAACGTCAGAAAACGGTGCCGTTTCAGACAAGCTGCTTGAGCACCTCAAGGCTCTCACAAAGAGCCCCAGACTTTAAATGTTCCCACGGTCGCTGGAAATCACCCGACCCGACTGAGGAACCCAGGTACTGTACCTCGGAACCCCGGGATGACCTCCAGAGCCGACGGGCTGGATCTCCCAGAAACAATGAAGCTGGAGCTGCAGTTGCCAACTTTGAAGGAGCAGGAGCTGCCGTCCGTGAAGGAATCCCCAGAGTTCCAGCGCAGGTCTGCAGAAACAGCAGGTAAAGTAAACTCAGTACCTGGAAACAAAGTGGAAGCCTCCATTGTGTCCGGAGACGTGGCCGGCGGGCAGGACTTCGGGTCAGACTGAAGCGCAGGGGACTTCGGCCCCCTCTCCCTACTATCCTACTGGCCAATGTACAGTCCCTTGAAAATAAAGTGGAGGACTTAAGGGCAAGACTGCTTTATCAAAGGGAGCTGAGGGAATGCTCTGTGTTCTGTTTCACAGAGACATGGCTCACCCCCAGCTCCCCAGACTCAGCGGTCCAGCCTGAAGGGTTCTCCATCCACCGCATGGACCGTACACTGGCATCTGGGAAAGGAGGGGACGTCTGCCTCATGGTCAACTCTGCGTGGTGCTCAGACGTGGCAGTCCTGTCCAACTCCTGCTCTCCACACCTCGAACATCTGGCGGTGAAGTGCCGTCCCTTCTACCTTCCGAGGGAATTCACCTCCATCATCCTGATCGCGGTCTACATCCCACCCCAGGCAGACGTCCGTCTGGCACTGGAGGAGCTGCATGCCGTGGTCAACAAATACCAGACGTCTTACCCCGAGGCATTTACCACCATTGCTGGGGACTTCAATAAGGCAAACCTAAAGAAATCACTCCCCAAATTCCACCATCATGTCTCCTGCTGCACCAGGGGACCAAACACCCTTGACCACTGCTACACCACCATCAAGAATGCCTATCGCTCTATCCCTCGCCCTCACTTCGGTAAATCCGGCCACACTGCGGTGCTGCTTCTTCCTGCCTACAGGCAGCAATTAAAGAGCGCACCCCAGAGGTGAGGACAGTACAGAGCTGGTCGGGGGCGGGGGTGGGGGGGGGGGGGGGCAGAGGAACAACTGCAGGACTGTTTGGAGTCTGTAGACTATGCAATGTTCAAGGACTCGGCAACGGACTTGAACGAATACGCCACAATCGTTACAGACTTCATTAAAAAATGTGTGGAGGACTGCATCCCTACAAAAGTCTTCCGAGTGTTTCCCACTCAGAAACCTTGGATCAACTTTGAGATCCGCACTCTTCTGAAGACCAGACACCGGGCATTCAGGTCTGATGATACAGTGGTCTATAAGAAGTCCAGATACGACCTTGGTAAGGCCATCAAAAAGTCCAAAAGGGACTTCTGGTCCCTGGAGGATGAGATGGATGCTCGGCAGCAGTGGCGGGGCCTGAATGCAATAACCTCCTACAAGGCGAAATCAGGAGGCAGCTCGAATGTCGGCGAAACATCACTCCCTGATGAGCTCAATGCGTTTTACGCACGCTTTGATAGGGAGAATACCGATGTGCCTTCCAGAGCCCCCATTTGCTGTGATGGTATTTCAGTCTCAGTCACAGAGGCCGACGTCAGGAAATCTGTCAGAGGGGTGAACCCTCGAAAAGCGCCGGGACCTGATGGCATACCTGGTCGTGTTCTAAAAACCTGTGCGGACCAACTGGCTGGAGTTTTTACGGACATTTTCAACCTGTCACTTCTGAGGTCTGAGGTTCCCACCTGCTTCAAAAGGGCATCAATTATACCGGTGCCCAAGAAGAGCAAGGTGACGTGCCTCAATGACTATCGACCTGTGGCACTAACGCCTGTGGTGATGAAGTGCTTCGAGAGGTTGATCATGGGGCAAATCAACTCCTACCTCGACAAAAACCTGGACCCACTGCAGTTCGCTTACCGCCACAACAGATCAACGGTGGATGCGATCTCGCTGGCTCTTCACTCCGCTCTGGACCACTTGGACAACAAAAACTCATATGTCAGGCTGTAACATTAATTGATTACAGCTCGGCATTTAATACTATCATCCCCTCCAAGCTGGTTACCAAACTCGCAGAACTGGGTCTCTACGCATCCTTCTGCAATTGGATCCTCGACTTCCTCATTCACAGACCACAGTCTGTTCGTATTGGTGGTAATGTGTCAGACTCGATAACAATCAGCAAGGGAGCACCTCAAGGCTGCGTGCTCAGCCCCCTGCTGTACTCACTCTATACTCATGACCGCGTAGCCGGTCACAGTGCAAACTCCATCATCACGTTCGCTGACGACACCACTGTTGTGGGACGTATCACTGATGGGGATGAGTCGGAGTATAGAAGAGAGATCGAGCAGCTGTCCATAGGGTGCCAGCACAATAACCTGGCCCTCAACACCAGCAAAACCAAGGAACTGATTGTGGACTTTGGAAGTAGGATGGGGACTCATAGTCCCGTTTATATCAACGGGTTGATGATTGAAAGGGTCAAGAGCTTCAAATTCCTGGGTGTGCACATCTCTGAAGATCTTTCCTAGTCCGAGAACACTGATGCAATTATCAAGAAAGCTCATCAGCGCCTTTACTTCCTGAGAAGATTACGGAGAGTCGGTTTGTCAAGGAGGACTCTCTCTAACTTCTACAGGTGCACAGTAGAGAGCTTGCTGGCCGGTTGCATCATGGCTTGGTTCGGCAACTTGAGCGCCCTGGAGAGGAAAAGACTACAAAAAGTAGTAAGCACTGCCCAGTCCATCATCGGCTCTGACCTTCCTTCCATCGAGGGGATTTACCGCAGTCGCTGCCTCAAAAAGGCTGGCAGTATCATCAAAGACCCTCACCATCCTGGCCACACACTCATCTCCCTGCTACCTTCAGGTAGAAGGTACAGGAGCCTGAAGACTGCAACCACCAGGTTCAGGAATAGCTACTTCCCCACAGCCATCAGGCTATTAAACCTGGCCCGGACAAAACTCTGAACATTAATAACCCATAATCTGTTATTTGCAGGGTACACAAAAAGCTGGAGAAACTCAGCGGGTGCAGCAGCATCTAAGGAGCGAAGGAGATAGGCGATGTTTCGGGTCGAGACCCTTCTTCAGACTGGTCAGGGATCAGGGAAACGAGAGATATAGACGGTGATGTGGAGAGATAAGGAACAATGAGTGAAAGATATGCAAAAAAGTATCGGTGATAAAGGGAACAAGCCATTGTAAGCTGTTTGTGGTGTGAAAATGAGAAGCTGGTGCGACTGGGGTACCTCGATTCTCCAGCATCTGCAGTTCCTTCTTTAAAAAATCTGTTATTTGCACTTTATCAGTTGATTTATTCATGTGTGTATATATTTATATAATGGTATATGAACACACTGATCTGTTTTTGTAGTCAATGCCTACTATGTTCTGTTGTGCTGAAGCAAAGCAAGAATTTCATTGTCCTATCAGGGACACATGACAATAAACTCACTTGAACTTGAACTTATAACCATATAACAAATAACCATATAACAATTACAGCACGGAAACAGGCCCTCTCGGCCCTTCCAGTCCGTGCCGACCATTTGTTTTCCCCTAGTCCCATCTACCTGCACTCAGACCATACCCCTCCATTCCCTTCATGTCCATATACCTATCCACTTTACTCTTAAATGTTAAAATCGATCCTGCCTCCACCACTTCTGCTGGAAGCTGATTCCACACAGCCACCACCCTCTGAGTAAAGAAGTTCCCCCTCACGTTACCCAGAAACTTCTGTCCCTTAATTCTCATGTCATGCCCTCTTGTTTGAATCTTCCCTACCCTCAATGGGAAAAAAACGTATCCACGTCAACTCTGTCTATCCCTTTCATCATTTTAAAGACCTCAATCAAGTCCCCCCTTAACCTTCTGCGCTCCAAAGAATAAAGACCTAACTTGTTCAACCTTTCTCTGTAACATAGTTGCTGGAACCCTGGCAACATTCTAGTAAATCTCCTCTGTACTCTCTCTATTTTGTTGACATCCTTCCTATAACTAGGCGACCAAAATTGTACACCATACTCTAGAATTGGTCTTACCAATGCCTTGTACAATTTTAACATTACTTCCCTACTCCTATATTCAATGCTCTGATTTATAAAAGCCAGCACACCAAAGGCTTTCTTTACCACCCTATCTACATGCGATTCCACCTTCAGGGAACTATGCACAGTTATTCCTAGATCCCTCTGTTCCACAGCATTCCTCAATTCCCTACCATTTACCATGTACTTCCTATTTTGATTTGTCCTGCCAAGATGTAGCACTTCACACTTAACAGCATTGAACTCCATCTGCCATCTTTCAGCCCACTTTTCCAAATGGCCCAAATCTCTCTGTAGACTTTGAAAATCTACTTCATTATCCACAACACCACCTATCTTAGTATCATCTGCATACTTACTTATCCAATTTTCCACCCCATCATCCAGATCATTGATGTACATGACAAACAACAGTGGACCCAACACAGATCCCTGAGGCACCCCACTGGTCATCGGCTTCCAACCTGACAAACAGCCATCCACCATTACTCTCTGACATCTCCCATTCAGCCACTGTTGAATCCATCTTGCTACTCCGCCATTAACACCCAAAGATTGAACCTTCTTAACCAACCTTCCATAGGGAACCTTGTCAAAGGCCTTACTGAAATCCATATAGACAACATCCACTGCTTTACCCTCATCAATTTCCCTAGTTACCGCTTCAAAAAATTCAAGAAGGTTTGTCAAACATGCCCTTCCAGGCACAAATCCATGTTGACTGTTCCTGATCAGACCCTGTTTATCCAGATGCTTATATATATTATCTCTAAGTATCCTTTCCATTAATTTGCCCACCACTGACGTCAAACTAATAGGTCTATAATTGCTAGGTTTATTCTTTAAACCCTTTTTAAACAATGGAACAACATGCGCAGTACGCCAATCCTCCGGCACTATTCCCGTTTCTAATGACATTTGAAATATTTCTGTCATAGCTCCTGCTATTTCTACACTAACTTCCCTCAATGTCCTAGGGAATATCCTGTCAGGACCTGGAGACTTATCCACTTTTATATTTTTCAAAAGTGTCAGTACTTCCTCCTCTTTGAATCTCATAGTTTCCATAGCTACTCTACTTTTATGCCGGTGAACGTCATATCTTTAGCAGAGAAGCTAATGGAAAGGATTCTTATGGATAGAATTTAATTGTATTTGGAAGAGAATGGGATAATGAGAGGCAGTCAGCATGGTTTTGTCTGAGGAAGATCATTTCTCACTAGCCTGAATGAGTTCATTGAGGAAGTAATGAAGGTGGTTGATGAAAATTGGCCAGTGGATGTTGTCTTCGTGGATTTTAGTAAGGCATTTGATAAAGTACCTTATGGTAGACTGATCCAAAGATTATGTGCATGAGATCCACAGAGAGTTGGTAGTTTGGATTCAGAACCATTTACTGATAGAAGACAGAGGGTTGTGGTGGAAGGACAATAATCATGCTGGAGGTCTGTGACCTGTGGAGTTCTACAGGGAGATGTACCTGCACCTTTGTTGTTTGCTAGTACATAAATGTAAATTGGTTGGTTAGTAAGCTTGTAGACAACAAAACAAAATTGGTAGAGTTGCAGACAGTGAGGAAGGCTGTCTGAGGATACAGTAGGATTTACATTAGTTACAGGTATGGGCAGAGAAATGGTGGATTGAGTTTAATTCAAGCAAGTGTGAGATATTGCACTTTGAGAAGTTGAATGTAAGGGAAAATTTACAGATAATGGAAAAACCCTTAGCAGCATTGACATATAGAAGGCTCTTGTGTTCCAAGCACATAACTCCCTGAAAGTGGGAACATAAGTAGATAATGATAAAGAAGGCATATGGTATACTTCCCTATATCAGTCAGGGGATTCAGTATAAGAATCAGAATGTCATGTTGCAGCTTTATAAAACTATGCTTTAGATGCATTTGGAGTACAATGTGCAGTTTTGGTTGTCCCATTACAGAAACATAGAACCATAGAAAATAGGTGCAGGAGTAGGCCATTCTGTCCTTCGAGCCAGCATCGCCATTCAATATGATCATGGCTGATCATCCAAAATCAGTACCCCGTTCCAACTTTTTCCCCATATCCCTTGATCCCTTAGCCCTAAGAGCTAAGTCTCTTGAAAGCATCCAGGGAATTGGCTTCCACTGCCTTCTGTGGCAGAGAATTCCACAGATTCACAACTCTTTGGGTGAAATGGTTTTTCCTCATCTCAGTCCTAAATGGCCTACCCCTTATTCTTAAACTGTGATCCCTGGTTCTGGACTCCCCCAACATCGGGAACATTTTTCCTGCATCTACCCTGTCCAATCCTCTAAGAATGTTATATGCTGTCTCCTCCCCTTCCCACCTCTCCCTCAGCCCTCGGGCCCTGGCATTCCCTCTATCTCTATCTCCCTCCCCCACCCCAGTCACACCAGCTTCTCATTTTCACACCACAAACAGCTTACAATGGCTTGTTCCCTTTATCACCGATACTTTTTTGCATATCTTTCACTCATTGTTCCTTATCTCTCCACATCACCGTCTATATCTCTCGTTTCCCTGATCCCTGACCAGTCTGAAGAAGGGTCTCGACCCGAAACGTCGCCTATCTCCTTCGCTCCTTAGATGCTGCTGCACCCGCTGAGTTTCTCCAGCTTTTTGTGTACCCTCTAAGAATGTTATATGTTTCCGTAAGATCCCTTCTCATCCGTCTAAATTCCAGCGAATACAAGTCCAGTTGACCCATTCTTTCATCATATGTCAGTCCTGCCATCCCCGGAATTAACCTGGTGAACCTAAACTGCACTCCCTCAATAGCAATAATGTCCTTCCTCAAATTAGGAGACCAAAATTGTACACAATACTCCAGGCGCGGTCCACCAGGGCCCCGTTCAACTGCAGTAGGACCTCATTGCTCCTAAACTCAAAACCTCTCGCAATGAAGGCCAACATGCCATTAGCTTTCTTCACTACCTGCTGTACCTGCATGCTTACTTTCAGTGACTGATGTACACACACTCCTAGGCCTCGTTGCACCTCCTCCTTTCTTAATCTGACACCATTCAGGTAATAATCTGCCTTGCTGTCTTGCCACCAAAGTGGATAACCTCACATTTATCCACAATATACGACATCTGCCATGCTTTTGCCCACTCACCCAACCTGTCCAAGTCACCCTGCAGCCTCATAGCATCCTCCTCACAGCTCACACTGCCACCAAGCTTTGTTTCATCTGCTAACTTAGAGATGTTACATTTAATTCCCTCGTCTAAATCTACATATACATTGTAAACAACTGGGGTCCCAGCACTGAGCCTTGTGGCACCCCACTAGTCACTGCCAGCTGTGATGATTGGTGGACTGTGTGGGGTGGGTGGACCCATTGCTCCTCCATGCAGCAGTTGGCGCTGCACACAACAAATGGAGATGTTTGTATATATTTTTTTCTGTCTGTAGACAGCGTGAGTGTGCAGCCATTTTGAGTTGTCTTGCTGACAGCATTGAGTAATGTAATAAAGAATTCTGTTGTACCTTGAAGACTCTCAAGCTTTATGCAGATCTAGAAAAAGAACACGAAAGTTGTGTCAGGAGCGGGATACTTCGGATTGCATTCAAAGACCCAGATAAGACCCTATTTTTTGATTTAGAGGGCTAAATGATCGATCCGCTCCGACTAGCGAAGTGCTGAAAATCAATGCGAAAACCATTCAGTGGCGCCAATTACTGCACTCGCGATCGAAACAGCTCAACACCCTTAATCACAAACTTGTGTTTGGGGGTCCGTTGAGATCCCGGATGAGTCCCCAATGTAATTAGCTCATTCTAAGCTCCCCCCAGTCTAGATCCTGTCAATAAAATACTGAGTCAAGCACTTGCACATCTAAACTTTATCTTGGAAAAACACAATAACAGTTCCCCACTACTATACCTAACCACCCCGGGTTCGATCCTTGTGTCTGCTTGGCCAAACTCTTCTAGCCTCGTGCAAGCAAAGACACTCCAAAAGGTCATGCAGTTCCATGTGTTCTTCCAGAAGATCAATGCAGAACCTCATGGGAGCTACCTTTTATAGGTCCCCGAACCTTGAGGGGCCGAACCATATGGGGGTAATCTCTTTACAGTCCAATAACAGATATCTATTAACACAGTATATGATAGACATTTCCCCAACCCAATAATAGAGTAACCAATACATTGTATTTGAAAGTTCTAGAAGGAAGCAAACAAGAAGAAACATTGAAACACGTGCCCTGAGATTCAAACAGTTTATCCAAGGCTCAACAGTTCGACCAATCATCAATTAACAGGATGACCATCTCGCAACATTATTTATACTATTCACAATGCCTTTGCAACGATCCAATCAAACTGATGCATTTAGGGTTTGTTTACAAAACTGCAATACATTTTATCAATTTAGGAGAACCAAGGAGAACACCTGAACCCCTCACCATCCTGCATACCAGTCTGAGCCTAGACCGGCTGTTGCCATCCAAAGCCTGTAAATTTCAGCTGCCAAGGGTTAAGCAATTCTGACAAGTGCAGGGATCTTACATTTTGTTGTGTCTTTAATTTGGCCAGTATTAACATTCCCCTGTTTTATCATTCATGATAACCCTCATCATAAATGATAACCCCATAATACAATGATGACTGCTATGCTTTAACAAATGTTCTAACAAGAAGGTGTTGATGTAGCTTCTCAGAATTTCATCGAGTTTCCCGCGTTTTTGTGGCGTAGCTCCATGATTTCTGTCTGATGAGTCTTCACCTCCCGAGTTTTCGTGGGTGCAAATCCCATCCATCAATCTTGATAGTTCATTGGTCCTTGATTCATAATAGAGTGGAGAATTTCTAAGAAAACCTGAGAGGAAACAAGTTAATTACCCATACCTTCACTAATAGCTTTACAATGATTAAAATGCATCCAGGCATTTCTTCCGTCTACTTTTATTGCTGTCGGAGTCATTAGAAGAACTTGGTAAGGTCCTTCCCAACGAACCTCTGATCCTTTCCTCACCCAATTCTTCACTAAGACATAGTCTCCAGGTTTTACTTTAATGGGAGTTGCAAATGAAGGCATATCACCATAGGCTGCTCTCTCTCTGCAATGTAAATCCCTTGAGGCTCTGGTTAAGGTTAAGATATAATCAGTCATCTCTGCATTCATATGGTGGAAATTAACTATTTTCATTGCATTCTGGTTCCAAGGGGGTTTTTAAAGGCCTACCGTAAATAATTTCATCTGGGCTTAATCTAGATTTCCCTGCAGGCGTAACTCTCATCGGAAATAGGGCTATTGGGAGTAATTTAATCCATCCAAGTCCAGTCTCCACCTTGAATTTGGCTAATTTAGTTTTAAGAGTCTGGTTTGCCCTTTCTACAAGTCCAGCAGCCTGTGGTCGATAAGCACAGTGTAATTGCTGCTGGATCCCCAGCTGTTCACAAAATTCTTTATTGATTTGTTCAATAAAGTGTTGACCGTTATCTGAGCTAAGTTGAATAGGAATACTGAGTCTAGGGACAATTTCTCTCATTAGCACCTTGACAACAGTAGCCGCTTTATTGTCAAGGGTTGGGTATGCATCGATCCACCGACTGAATACATCGACTATGACAAGAACATATTTATATCCTTGGCATCTTTCTAGTTCAATATAGTCCATTTGCAATGTCTCAAAATGCCCCATCGGCAATGGTGTTTTCCCTCCTTCACATCCTATTCCTTTCCCTGGATTGTATTTCTGGCAAACCAGACAATCACTGCTTACCTTCCAAGCAAAATATTGTAATTTTGGATGCCACCAAGTAGCCAATAAAGTGTCCCCTACTGCCCTTGCACCACAATGGGTTGCATAGTGCATACACTCTATAACCCATACTGCTAATGAGTCTGTCATGCAAGTTTGCCCTGCCGGAGTGGTCCACAGCCCAGTCACACAATCTAGTAAACATCCCAGTTGTCTCCAACTTTCCTTATCTTCTTCAGTAGCCTCTTCCTGTAATCGAACAATTTATTGGATGGTTGGCATCAGTTTCTCAAAGGGTGACCTGATAGTTACACTTTTAGTCTGCCCCATCATTTTAGGTACCACCACCTTATGTTCCCATGATATTTTCTTAGTTACTAAGTCGGCATTACTGTTTCCAATGTCTACTGGGGTCTGTCCTTTAGTATGGGCGTTACACTTCATGACAGAGATTTGTCTGGGTAGCATTAAGGCCTTCAACAAATCTGTCACCAATTGTTTGTTTGATATTTGGGTTCTTGCAGAAGTTAGGAATCCCCTATTTTTCCATAATTGTCCAAATAATGTATTCTGCAGTTGTACAGAGCCCTAGTGAGACCACACCTGGAGTATTGTGTGCAGTTTTGGTCCCCTAATTTGAGGAAGGACATTCTTGCTATTGAGGGAGTGCAGCGTAGGTTTACAAGGTTAATTCCCGGGATGGCGGGACTGTCATATGCTGAGAGAATGGAGCAGCTGGGCTTGTACACTCTGGAGTTTAGAAGGACGATAGGGTAGCTCATTGAAACATATAAGATTTTTAATGGCTTGGATGCGCTAGAGGCAGGAAACATGTTCCAGATGTTGGGGGAGTCCAGAACCAGGGGCCACAGTTTAAGAATAAGGAGTAAGCCATTTAGAACAGAGACGAGGAAACACTTTTTCTCACAGAGAATGGTGAGTCTGTGGAATTCACTGCCTCGGGCAGTGGAGGCAGGTTCTCTGGATGCTTTCAAGAGAGAGCTAGATAGGGCTCTTAAAAATAGCGGAGTCAGGGGATATGGGGAGAAGGCAGGAACGGGGTACTGATTGGGGATGAACAACCATGATCACATTGAATGCCGATGCTGGCTCGAAGGGCTGAATGGCCTACTCCTGCACCTATTATCAGTGTAAATATTTACTTTTAGATGTTCCCCAATAATACAAGCCCAAATTAAAGGGAATAATTCAGCTTGCAGTGAGGAATAGGGTGACTCAAAGGCAGCTGCTTCTGCAATCTCCGTCTTTTGAACAACAAATGCATACCCAGACAATTTCTCACCCCACAGTCCAATGGATGCACTCCCGCCCACATATAATGTGGTGTCAGAGTCCTCCATGGGTGCATCCCTCAAGTCCTCTCTCACTGATGTTTCTTCCTCTATAACAAATAGACAGTCATGTCCTGCTTCTGGTTGCTCTTCTGGGGGTGAAATAAGAAAAGAGCCTGGGTTAATCAATGTACAATGTTTGAACTGCAATTTCAGATTGTTCCACAGATAGATCTCATACTTATTTTGGCGGGCCATTGTTAAGTGCTGGGTTTGAAGCTGCCCCAACTATGCCGATACTGAATGTCAACTGTACACTACAATCTCCTGCTGGAGTGTCAAATTTGCAGCTGATTGTAAACTATTGGAGATTGCAGTTAAGATTTGAGTGCAAAGAGGATGTACCCTAGCTGCTGGATCTAATTTAGAAGAGTAATATGCAACTGCTCTAAGTCTATCCCCATGCTGTTGAGTTAGTACCGAAGTCACACAGTCAGGTAGAATTATACAATACAGCTGGAAAGGACGATTGTATAATGGTCTTCCAATGCCAGAGCTTGCATCAATGATCTTTTTAAGTTTTCAAAGGCCTCCTGTGCTTTTTTTGTTAATTTAAAATTTCCCTCCTTGCTGGTATAGCTCCTTGGTTTCTAGAGCTATATTTGAAATCTAGGGGCTGCAATAATTAACCATACCCAGCCATTGTCTCATTTGTTTGGCTTCTTTTGGGATTGTAAATTCGCAGATAGGTTCGAGCCTGCTCTTTTCAAGACTCCTTTCAGTGGCCGAAATTATAATTCCTAGAAATTTTACTTTCTTCCGAACTACCAGTACTTTTGATGGTGACACCACATATCCCAGATCAGCTAAATGGTTTAGTAGTTGTGCAGTATCTTTACAATTACGGGATTCATTTTTTCTGGCCACTAATAGATCACCGACATACTTCACTAATGTTGAATTCATTTTGAACTTCAAAGTACTAAGTTGATCCTGCAGACCCTGGATACACCTGGAAAATAAAGTAGGCGAATTGATAAATCCTTGAGGCAATCTGTTCCAAGTGTATTGTTGCCCCCTTTATGTGAAGGCAAACACATATTGGCTGTCTTCATGACGAGGAGGAGAAAAGCATGCATGTTACAAGTCGACTATTGAAAAACTTTTGCTTCAGCCGGTATTTAGGCTCGGAGATGGGCAGGGTTTGGCACTAGGGCATGAAGTGGTTCCACAACAGAATTGATTTCCCTTAGGTCTTGCACGAGTCTATATTGGCCCTCCTTTCTCGGTTTTGGAACGGCAAGAATAGGGGTGTTACAGATTGATTGCCACTTCATCAACATTCCATGTTCTAGCAAACCCCCAAATTAATTTGTAAATGCTGCTGATGGCCTGTAGTTATAATGGATATTGTTGGATTGAAGGAAGTGTTACTCCTTTCTGGAGAGCTACATTGATGGGATTGATGTTCACGCATCCTACCTGAGCTGTGTCCTCCTCCCACATACTCGTATACCTCACTCCCCAGATGATGACAAAAGTGGGTAACAACTATCCTTGGGGCCTGATAAAGTTCAACAACATATTGATTAGACAAATTTTGCTTTTGATAATTATTCGGGTCTGCCAAGGTAATTGCCTTTCTTACCATCGTTCCTAGGTCTTTAGCTTTGACCGGGAAATTTACCTTTTGGGTGATGTGAGGAGCAACTTCTTCAGGTCTTTTGCATAACTGTGCTGGTATTTTAGCATAGTCAGCGGCTCCCGCTTTTCCTTCCACTAGTGCCAATACTTATATCTCCCAATCCTGTCCTACGTATAATTTAAAGAAGGTTTCCAGCTCTCTGTCCTTCCCACTCCTATCGTAAGCCAGTGTAATGTGAAGTGGGGGTTCTTAGTCCAGATCCAAGGACCAATGTTGAGGGGTCGCTATGGTGTAACATTGTTGCACGGGAGAGCAGGGGGGCACTATTATGCCGCTATCGCCACATTTTAGTTGGAAAGCACAGAGTAGATATCTCGCCATCAGGTTGTAATCTAATCCAGTGGTTATCACAAATCTATGTTTGATTGCCTTTCCTCCATATACTACTTCGACTGGCTCAGAGATGGGATACTGGCAAACTTGTCCTTGAAACCGAGACAGGTCCTGAACTTCCCTTGATTCTGGTAAATTACAAATTGATTGAAGAGATCACATATGTCACACTTGTGTCTACTAGGAAGGTGCAGATTTTACCTTCAACCTGCAGAGACAACATAGATGCTTCATCAGACTTGCATCCAGTCACTACTAGGTTTGCTAATCATAGGCATGTGAATGGATTATTCTGGGAAAAGGAGATTTGTCCCCTTGGCCGTTGATTTTCCTGCCAGTTCCCTCTCTAGGAACTGCTCTCTAGGATCCCGTTGATCCATTCTCTTTGATCTTGGAAATTTCTTCTGTGACCCCCTCTCTCGTTCCTTTCTTTATTTGGGCACCCCCTACTCCAGTGACCTGCTCCTCCGCAACTATAACACTGGCCCATTCCTGATGGCCTCCACCCTGGTCTTTGGAGAAATGGCTCGTGGGCAGATGCTTCTCTATAATATCAATCTGGATATTCCAGGATTCTAATTTCTCCCAGTCCATGGTTTGCTGGTATTCTGGGGATCCATGGTTCAGAGTCAAATTTTGGTACTTCTTTTCTGATCACATATTCAGTTTTTTGTTTTATTGCAGGCGGGCTATCCTTCTTCTTTATGTCCCTCCAATGGTATCTTACAGCCCTAGCCATTTGACTGGCACTATTTATGTTTTTAGTTTTAATGGATTCTGCTACATTGGTGGGAAGGCAATTCAGTAAGATGGCACAATATTGAGGGGAATTTATTCAATTTCTGTAATTTAAGTCACCCAATTGATCTATATATAATTCAGAGAATCGCTCTAAAAATTCATACGCTCCTTCTCTCCTTTTTCGTCTTACATCTAGTATTCTGGCTAAATCGATTTGTTTTTGAAGGGTGTTTGCAAGAGCTGTTAAAACAGCCTCTTCCCTTGCACCATTGCCCACTATTATATTTGCAAGAGCTTCATGCGACGGATGCCCTAAATTCGTTAGGAATCTGGTATCACTTGGGGTAATTATTTGCTTGATCACCACCCATAAATCTCCAGAGTCTGCGCGATAAACACACATCGTGGTTCTTAAGTGATCCACAAAAGAAGCGGGTGATTTTGTACGATCGGGTATTTGACTTAAAATAGCCATCATCTCATTAGGCTTCCATGGGGAATAGACTTTAATTGTACGGGGATTATTTGCACTCACTGCATTGGTTGGATCAAAAGAAGGATTAGGCATTTCCTTCACAGGGAACTGTCTAATGGTTGCTTGTTTAGTTTCAATTGTTGTCTCACCCCCAGATGTATCTTTCCCTTCACCAGGGGGTTCACGGTACCTTCTAAATGATATATTTCCTTCTCTAACTTCTCGTCCAACTCATCCAGGGGTATGTTCTTCTTTCTCCTTATTTAATTGAGTTCTTTTTCTAGTCTGGCTTCTTGTACCGTGAACACTAGGACTATCTGTAATGGATGGAGTGGTCGGGTTTAAGGAAGTCTGTGCCATGGAATCTAATTGTTTATTCCATTCACAAGCTCCACAGTGCGTATCTGTGACATTGAGATTGCAAGATGAATAAGGTGGTTGACGTGAATTCCTAATTTTACACTTTCCCAATCTTCTAAATAATCATCGTCATCCCCCTCGTAACCAATGCCAACCTTCGGATACTCACGCTTAAAACTTATGGATGCCTGTTTCTCTGTGGAAGATTTTCTATTCCCCTTATCTTGAATATTCTCAGGCTCCTCCCTTAGGCTACCTGGAGGTTCAAATGCTTCAGTATCCTCTAATTTTATCTCCCGCTTTAGAGTTGCTTCTTTCCAACTTGCCATTCTTTCCACTGCTCTACTCGCTTTCTGTTCCTCGTAATAGTTTTTCCACAATTCAATTAATGATTTTGCCTCTGCACTATCGCTGCATTGCCAGACAATCTGTTGAATATATTTCCATCCCTTTACTGTATCTATGCCCCTTTGGGCCATAATTTGCTCCCTAATTCTCTATTTAATACTCTGGAAAGAATTCTCAATCGATCAGCTTTTTGTGGAAATTCACTGCATATTTCTTGTAACGGACTTTCCGAGTCAGCGGTCATATCTTTATTTACGTGGTTCCCCAATCTATTGGATATGGATGCAACTCTCAAGCTACTTACATCTCTTAACAATTTACCCCTTTCTAATTTCCGAAACTACCAAGGTCGCTTTTAAACAATATTCAAAAATTAAGGTGCTCCAGGAAACAACCAACCACAATCACACATGGTCCCGCAGCTCGTCTCCTATCCCTGACCTTAATCTAAGCACATGCAAATGAGCTCTAAACACACAAGCAAAATCGAATACAGAAAATAAATTATTCCACTTATTATAAGTATGCCTAACCACATTCCTGTATAAATCATAAGCATTCGTCTAATAGAGCATTCGTTAACTATAAGGTCTCAAAATTGTATCGCAGTATTTTCAATCCCTCCTTGTGGTGTGCTCGGTCAACGGAACGAATCCTCCCCCGACACAGCGATCAAAAGAATACGAACCCTGATCGATCCACTACGAAGCGGATTCCAACAATACTACAATCCCGATTTACACAGATACAAATATTCAATACAAACACACTTTTACTCCAATTATCTAACACCCAAAAATCCTTAAGCACACACAATAAGCTCAGACAATACAAGTAGCGGTCCGTGACCTTAACACACTCTAAATCTTAACACACTCTAAATACACACACAAACTATTTATACAATTTGGATTTGATAAAGATGCTAAAAAAGACGATGCTGGTTGGCAATTTACAATTTACAATAATAATTTAACACGCTAGCGCACAGTTTACAAACACTCGATCTCAATGCCGCAACGCGCTGTTATCAATCAGTGAACCTCTCCCTCTGATACCGAAGATTTTCCACTTCTTAGGGTACTCTTTGCTGAGGGGTACCACTTCTTAAATGGACTACTTTTCCTCATAAATATTACTTTCCTCTGCTACGACTGGACTTCTATAGGAGGACCTCTATCCCTCCTAAGTTCTACAGAATTAGGGGCACCTCTCACATCCTGGTACTTTTCACCAAGTAAACCGGGTTCCCATCTCTCAGTTACTCTTCGCTATCAGTTACTGATCAACAATCGTTCAGAGGGTTACTATTCACTGTTGATCAGCCGCTATTCGAAATCAATCTCAAACATGCACAAACACCGAAGTTCTATTTACACAGAATTCGAATTTGACCGTACTGGCAGAACTTCAATGTGAAATTCTGTATTTGGAAATTTGATTCTGCAAATCTAAACTTGTTCTCGGACCAACTCGTTTTGGTGCGTACCACTCCACATACGCGGGCTCTCGAATTCAAATTAAATTGCCCAATGAAATCTCGAATGGACGCGTGTTCTCAGCCAATCTGTACTCCAGCCAGCGAGCCCAGTGCCTTTACGAGATTCCTCGTCCCTCACTCCAGGGAGGGATTGAGATATCTTCACACAGGCGTGGCCTCCAAACAATCTAGGTTTTACCTCTTCAAAAGGATTTCCTTTACACCTGCTTGGCACCGGGTGTCAGCACCTAGCCTCTCCGCGCTGGCAGTCGATGCCAATTTTCGGAATGCACCTTTCCAATTATCACTCCCAGCAATGACAGGTCAAATGCTTCACCACTTAGCACATAAACCAGACTTGTATTTCAATACCCCGCCAATTGGATACCAAATCTGGATAAGGATGCGCGTTTGGCTCCCGCTAAGCAGCTGCAGTCTGCCAACTACAAACACGTTTTGCGCCTTTAACCCAGGAAAGGGCCTTTAGCTCAATCCCAGCAGGGCCTCTAACCCCACCCTGGTTTTATGGGCCCCCAACCCAAAGGAGTGCTATCACCCACCGTGCTTGCTGGACTCTGTTCTACGATCTCGTTGGGACCCTTTCCCAAGCCCGCAAATGATCGATCCGCTCCGACTAGCGAAGTGCCGAAAATCAATGCGAAAAACGCACAGTGGCGCCAATTTCTGCACTCGCGATCGAAACAGCTCAACACCCTTAATCACAAACTTTTGTTTGGGGGTCCGTTGAGATCCCGGAAAGGCCCCCAATGTAATTAGCTCATACTAAGCTACCCCCAGTCTAGGTTCAGTCAATAAAATACTGAGTCAAGCACTTGCGCATCTAAACTTTATTTTGGAAAAACACAATAACAGTTCACCACTACTATACCTAACCACCGCGGGTTCGATCCTTGGATCTGCTTGGCCAAACCCTTCTAGCCTCGTGCAAGCAGAGACATTCCAAAAGGTCATGCAGTCCCAAGTGTTCTCCCTGAAGATCGACACAGGACCTCTTGGGAACTACCCCTCATAGGTCCCGGAAACCTGAGGGGCCAAACCAAATGGGGTGGTCTCTTTACAGTCCAATAACAGATATCGATGAACACAGTATATGATAGACATTTCCCTAACCCAATAATACAGTAACCAATTCATTGTATTTGAAAGAAAGTTCTAGAAGGAAGCAAACAAGAATAAACATTGAAACATGTGCCCTGAGATTCACACAAAAGGCTGGAGAAACTCAGCGGGTGCAGCAGCATCGAAAGAGCGAAGGAGATAGGCGACGTTTCGGGTCGAGACCCTTCTTCAGACTGGTCAGGGATCAGGGAAACAAGAGATATAGACGGTGATGTGGAGAGATAAAGAACAATGAATGAAAGATATGCAAAAAAGTATCGATGATAAAGGGAACAAGCCATTGTAAGCTGTTTGTGGTGTGAAAATGAGAAGCTGGTGCGACTAGGGTGGGGGAGGGAGATAGAGATAGAGGGAATGCCAGGGCCCGAGGGCTGAGGGAGAGGTGGGAAGGGGAGGAGACAGCAAAGGTTAACAGAATTGAGAAAATTCAATGTTCAAGCCCAAAGGATGCAGTCTCCCCAAGTGGAATATGAGGTGCTGTTCCTCCAACTTGCAGTGTTGCTCAGTCTGGCCGTGGAGGAGGCCCAGGACCGAGAGGTCAGATACGGAATAGGAGGGGGAGTTGAAGTGCTGAGCCACCGGGTGCTTGGGTTGGTTTTTGCGGACCGAGCGGAGGTGTTCGGCGAAACGATCGCCAAGCCTCCGCTTAGTCTCACCGATATAGATCATCTGGCATCTGGAGCAGCGGATGCAGTAGATGAGGTTGGAGGAGGTGCAGGTGAACCTCTGTCGGACCTGGAAGGACTGCTTGGGTCCCTGAAAGGAGTGGAGGGGGGAGGTGAAGGGACAAGTGTTGCATTTCTTGTGGTTGCAAGGGAAAGTGCCCGGGGAAGGGGTAGAGCGGGACGGGAAGGAAGAATTGACAAGGGAGTTGCGGAGGGAGCGGTCTTTGCGGAAGGCAGACAGGGGGGGAGATGGGAAGATGTGGTGGGTGGAGGGGTCACGTTGGTGGTGGCAAAGCTGGTGTAGGACTATGTGTTGTATTTGCCGGCTGGTCATCACAAATGGCCTCATTCTTCAGAGAACGGGGATTCTCCTCCCCCACTATTGATGAGGCTCGCACCAGGGTCTCCTCCATACCCCGCAACACTGCCCTCTCTCCCCATTCCCCCACTCGCAAACAGGGCAGAGTCCCCCTGGTCCTCACCTTTCACCCCACCAGCCGGCAAATACAACACATGCCGAAATACAACAATTAGACTGGTTGCCGCCATCCAAAGCCTGCAAATTTCAGCTGCCAAGGGTTAAGCAATTCTGTCAAGTGCAGAGATTTTCCATTTTGTGGTGTCTTTAATTTGGCCAGTATTTACAGGGGAGGATCGAAACCCTGCTACCGGTGCGGCTCAACTGCTCATCATCACCGTGAGTGCCCGTATATCGAGTCCGTTTGTTATGCCTGTTACTAAAAATCTCCAGGCAGTGTGTCAATCCATAGGAAAGCTGAGAAAGGGCAAGAAAGCGCAAAACACAGTCGACCAAATCGCGCAGACCATTTTTATTGAAGTGCTCGGTGTGTGTGCAATCACCGACAAGCCGAGGATTTTGCTGCGGGTCTCAATCATCAATCTATAGTTCCAGGTGGACACTGGTGCGGCTGTGTCACTAGTGGGTCAGGACATCTGGGAGAGGATCGGATCGCCAAAACTGAAACCGGCCAACATCTGCCTTTTATGGACAGCCCATTCCCATGAAAGGCAAATGCACTCTCGCCGTTTCCTGTAATGGTATGACACAGATGTTGCCGCTGATCGTCGATGGTAGACCATCAACTGGATCCATGCTTTCAAGCTTGACATGAATGCCTTGATCTACGATGGATCAACTATGGCATTGTCATCTGCCACGGATTGCAACATGGTCAGCAGGTGAGAGAACAACCAGTTGACCAGTTTCAGGCAATTTTCACACCTGGACTCGGGCATTGCACAAAGATGAAGGCACGCCTCATTCTCAAAGACGATGCCGTCCCTAAGTTCTTCGAACCGAGACCAATTCTGTTCAGTCGGATGGACGTCGTCGACAAGGAACTCTGCCGCCTTGAAGAAATGGGAATTATCACCCATGTGGATCATTCAGAATGGGCCACACCCATAGTTGTCGTTCAGAAACCTTGTGGCAAGATGCCCATCTGTGGCAACTATAAAGTGACTGTAAACCCTCAATTGCACATTGATCAACACCCCCATACCAAGAGTGGACGAGCTGTTCGTCAAGTTGCAAGGAGGACAGTACTTCTCAAAATTGGACATGTCTGACGCATATCTCCAAGTGGAACTGGACGACGAGACAAAAAACCTGCTCGTGATCAACACACACAACACAACACAAGGGACTGTTCAGGTACAACCAATTGTCGTTTGGGCCGGCGCCGGCACCGGCCATTTTCCAGAAACTGGTCGACAATCTGGTTGCCGGGATTCCGTACGCTGCCGCCTACCTGGATGACATAATTGTCACCAGCCGGACAGAGGAAGAACACCTGCAGAACCTAAAACAGGTCCTCACGGCACTGAACAACTACGGCATGAAGTTGCGCATGGACAAGTGCGCATTCTTCCGACAACAGGTCACATATCTTGGACAAGTGATCCCGGCAAGTGATCTGAAGCCATCGGAAGAAAGAGTGGACGTTATTGTGAAATTGCCGAAGCCCGAAAATGTGAAGCAGCTTAAAAGCTGCTTTGGCAAGGTGAACTACCCTGACAAGCTCATAGCGGCACTTTCGACTTTGTGCGCACCATTGAACAACCTGCGAAAACAGGACGTTGAATGGCACTCGTCCAAAGAGTGTGACCATGCATTTACCAGGTTGAAAGAGATGCTCGCCCAGAAGATGCGTTTGGTCCACTATGCCTCATCGAATCCGATCTCGCTGGCCGCCGATGCTTCTCACAAAGTAATCTCACAAATGGTGCCAAATGGCAAGGAAGAACCAATCGCGTTTGCATCAAAAACGCTGACGGCCGCCGAGAAAAACTACAGCCAAGTGGAGAAAGACGCACTGGCGATCGCGTTTGGTGTCCAGAAGTTCCACCAATAGTTGAGTGGGCGACATTTCCTGCTCATCACCGACCACAAGCCGCTGCTGACTATTTTCAGTCCGGAGAAAAGTTTGCCTGTCATGACGTTGCGGCCTCTACAACATTGGGCCCTGATCATGATGGGATATGATTACCGTCATTTACTGTCTGCCGAGCATGCCAATGCAGATGCACTGTCTCGTCTACCGATTGGACCCGACCTGGCATTCGATAAAGAGGAGGCAATTATGGAAATTGAGACGGACGTGAACTTGCTCAACAAGCGGGTCATCGCCGATTTCCCCATTTCCGCAAGGACGGTCGACAACTACACGAGCACAGACCACGTTTTGTCGAAGGTACGACATTTTGCCACTCAGGGGTGGCCGAACAGTCCTAAGCTGCACCAGGAATTCTGCTAATTGCAGAATGCGCAAACGGAAATCTCCTCAATGGATAGCATTCTGCTCCCTGATTGTCGAGTGATCATTCTGATGGAACTGCGATCGCAAATTCTGAAAATGTTGCACAAGACACACATTGGAATTGTGCGAATGAAGGCGTTCGCCCGCATGCATGTGTGGTGTCTGAATATCGAGACCGATATAGCTGACCACTGCAAGGACTGCACACCATGTGCCGAAACAGCGCCGAATCCGCCGGAAAAGACCACCACATGGCCCGACACTGAACAACCATGGCAGCGAATCCACATAGATTTTGCCAGACCCTTCCTGGAGGACATGTAGCTGGTCGTCATGGACCCCCTTTCGAAATGGCCACATGTTATCCAAATGAATAAGTATCCAACCACCGAAACAACCACTTCTGCACCCGACGATTTGTTTGCCATTTGGGGATTGCCTTTAACAATCGTAAGCGACAATGGACCCCAATTTGCCTCACAAATGTTTGGTGACTGATGCAAACAACATTCAATCGTGCATCTGACATCCATCCTCAAATGGTGAGGCAGAGCGGCTCATCAGCATTTTCAAGCACGCCATGAAACGTGCTGTAGGAATCGAAAAAAAATTGAAACAATTGGCATTGCGCGATTTCTTACAGCAATATCGAACCGTTCCAAACTGCACTACCGGTTGAACTCCAGCGGAGATGATGCTCGGACATCAAGTGCGCTCTCCCCTATCAGTTTTGAACCTGATCTGTAATTCTTATACGGCGCGCACTCAAATTTGACGTTGGCGACTACATACATTACCGCCATTTTACGGCCAAGCAAAGTGAATGGTGCGCTGGCAGGATCATGGCTCACATTGGAACCAAAATGTACACCGTCCGAGGGCAAGAAGGACAATGCCAACGGCATGATGACCAATTAAGAAGCCATATTCCTCCAGCGAAGACTGCGCAGAACCTAACCAGAACCAAGCAGTCAGACACCCCGGTGCCGAATCGTGTAGATACTGGAGTGCCTGAACTTGATGAAGTTCCGCTAGATGAACTCCCCGCCGATCCGCCTGTGGTCCTTTGTCGATCCACACATTGCAATCGTGGTATTCGCCCAAGGCGACACATTCAGGAATAGAGACGTTCAAACTGGAAAGGGGGAGCTTGATTTTGGTGGACTGTGTGGGGTGGGAGGACCCGTTGCTCCACCCGTGCAGCAGGTGGCGCTGCACAGGACAAAGGGAGATGTTTTGTATATAGTTTTTCCTGCCTGTAGACAGTGTGTGTGTGCAGTCATTTTGAGTTGTCTTACTGCCAGATTGAGTAATGTAATAAAGACTTCTGTTGTACCTTGAAGACTCTCAATGCAGAGAGTTTTATGCAGACCTAGAAAAAGAACACAAAACCTGCCATTCTAAAAAGGACCCTTCCCATTTGGACCCTACTCTTTGCTTCCTGTCTGCCAACCAGTTCTCTATCCATGTCAATACCCTACCCCCAATACCATGTGCTCTAATTTTGCACACTAATCTCTTTTGTGGGACAATGTCAAAGGCTTTTTGAAAGTCCAGATACACCACATCCATTGGGTCTCCCTTATCCATTCTACCTGTTACATCCTCAAAAAAATTCCAAAAGGTCAGTCAATATGATCATGGCTGTTTTCCCCATAACACCATGCTGATCCAGTCACTGCTTTCCAAATGCGCTGCTATAACATCTTTAATAATCGACTCCAGCATCTTCCCCACTACCAATGTAAGGCTAACTGGTCTATAATTCCCTGTTTACTCTATCCCCCCTTTCTTAAAAAGTGGCTACCCTCCAGTCCACAGGAACTGATCCAGAGTCGAGAGCACATTGAAAAATGATCACCAATGCAGTCGCAATTTCTAGGGCCACCTCCTTGAGTACTCTGGGATGCAGACCATCAGGCCCTGAGGATTTATCTGCCTTCAGTCCCAACAGTTTACCTAACTGACCAAGGTGGATTCCCTTCAGTTTCTCCCTCCCACTAGATCCTCAGTCTTTCCAGGAGATTGTTTGGGTCTTCATTAGTGAAGACAGAACCAAAGTACTTGCTTAACTTTTCTGCCATTTCCCAGTTTCCCAACATAAATTCACCTGTCGCTGACTTAAGGGACCTACATTCGTCTTCACTAATCTTTTCCTTTTTACTTACCTAAATAAACTTTTGCAGTAAGTTTTTATATTCCCCTCAAGCTTTATTTCATGCTTCCCCCCCCCCCCCCCCCCCTTAATAAATCCCCCCCCCCCCCCTTAATAAATCCCCTTGTCCTCCTCTGTTGGGTTCCAAATTTCTCCCAGTCCTCTGGTTTGCCGCTTGAAGAAGTTCAAGGCCCTTGTCTCTGAATTAACTGTTTCACTCTGTTTCCATCATATTATGGTTGTTGCCCAAATGGGCCTTGCACAACAAGATATCTAACTATTCCTATCTAGTTGCAGGAAGGATGTGGAGGGTTTGGAGGGGGATGCAGCTGAGATTTACCAGAATGTAACCTGGATTAGAGGATATTAGCTTTAAGGAGAGATTGTACAAACTTGGATTGTTTTTTCTGGAACATTGGAGGTCGTGGGAGACCGGATAGAAGTATATAACATTTTGACAGGCATAAATAGGGTAGATGGTTAAAACCTTGATACGAAGATGGAAATGCCAACGTCTAAAGGGCATAGCTTTAAGGTGAAAGGTGCAAAGTTTAAAGGAGATGTGTAGTGTATTTTTTTTAATTATTTGCAGAGTATGGTGGATGCCTGGAACATGCTGCCAGGGGTGATGGTGGATGCAGATATATTAGTGGCCTATATACAAGGCTTTTAGATAGGCACATGGATATGCAGGGGTTTAACTTTGCATCATGTTCAGTACAGGCTTTGTTGGCCAAAGGATCTGCTCCTGTGCTCTACTCTTCTATGTTTTAAAAGCAATGTATTTGACTAAGTTACCCTAATAGCTCCTCAGAGCCTCTTGTCAGATTTGGTTTGATTACATTTTTGTTAAATTTTATTTTTAAATGAAAGCTCAGATTGAAATTTATTTTCAACATCCAGTAACGGATGGACAATCAATTTGACAAATCTCAGACAGCTTAGTCAAGGGAGGTGGTGGTAAAGAGGTTGAGATGGATGGCTTTGTACCCTCGATTCTTTGGCTTNCCAACACTAGGAACTGGTGCTTAATTTTTTTCATGAAGCTGTCAAGGAGCAGCACACAGACGAGAAAGCTGGCGAACCAAGGATAGATTTTTTGAAGGTTTGAGGTAATTGTGCAGATGTGGGAAGAGAAACCATCACAGGTAGACACTGGAAATAAAGGATTTTGTCCAAGAGAGCATGGATTCAGTTCTGATGTGTTGGAGGAGGTCACAGGACAATGAGGCCATGACATCCGTCCCATCAGTTCGAGTGTGCCTCTTCCCTGGGTCACTGTTGCATGTTAGCTTGACTTTGCTGAGAGTGAGCCCACGGAAGCAATGGGCCCAGATGGAGTCCCTGAGCATGTCCTTAGGAAATGTGAGGACAAATTGGCGGGAGAGTTCACGGGCATCTTTAATCTCTCCCAACTCCGTTCTGAGGTGTCCACCTGCTTCAAAAATGACCACTATCATCCCGGTGCTGAAGAAAAGCAAGATCTCATGCCTTAACGACTACTGACCAGTGGCCTTGACTGACGTGGCCTTGACATCCATCATCATGACGTGGTTTGAGAAGCTGGTTATGGAACGCATTAAATTCCTTTTACCAAGCAACCTTGACCCACTACCGTTCGCCTTCCGCCACAACAGTTCCACGACGGATGTCTTCACTCCGGCCCTACACTCATCCATAGACCACCTGGACAATAGAGACACTTACTTCAGACTTCTATTCATTTACTGCAGCTCTGCTTTCAATACCTTTATCCCATCCATGCTCATCTCCAAATCGTGGAACTTGGAGTCAGATCATTTTTGCAACTGGATCCTTGACCTCTTGACTAACGGACCACAATCAGTAAAGATACGTAGCAAATCATCCTCGATGATAATGCTCAACACTGGTAGCCCGCAAGGAAGCGTTCTTAGCCCCTTACTATACACCGTATACACTCATGACTGTGCAGCCAAATACCAATCCAATTCAAGTTACTAATTTGCAGATGACACCATCGTAATAGGCCGGACAAGACTGGAGAAGACGGAGTACAGGAAAGAGATTAGGAACCTCGTAGCCTGGTGCCAAGACAACAACTGTTCCCTCAACGTCAGCAAGACAAAAGGAGATTTGGACAGGTACATGTATAGAAAAGATTTTGATGGTTATAGGCCAAATGCAGGCAGTTCGACACAGCCTCTCCTTTGAACAAGTGGCTTGAAATCTACCTTTATGAATCACTTCTGCATCTTTCCAACTGAATAACATCACATGCCGATCAAGGTAACTTGGTCATTGTGGACAAATTGGACTGAATGGCTTGTTTCCAGGCTGATTCTTCAGGGATGACAGCAGATCTGATTAGTTGCAAGGGAAAGGGAACTATAAATATTTGCAGTCAGTATAAATAACCATAGCAATACTTATACCACTGTTAGTGATGTTTCTTAGGTGCTCAGACATCCAAAAGAGGAAAGGAAGCAGGAATGTCTGGATCAATTAGGTAATTGCCTTTGCGACACTGCTGTGGGCCAGGATGGGAAGGATCATTTCCCTCTGTAACCTTGCCCCTCCCCACAATCTGTCTGCTCTTCATCCATGACCATGATCTGAAATCAGAGTGCATCACCTATCTTACTCCTCCTGTCCAACTTCCATCCATCCCAATCTGATCAGCAGCAGTACTCACCCCATCTGCTCCTGTTTCTCCACAGATTCCTGCTGGATCCTACTTTTGACCACTATTCGCTCCCATCAGCTACCATTCATTGCTGCCAGAGACTGTTAGAGGCCCCAAGCGACCAGCTCACACAACCATTCTCTCACTCTACCTCCCAGGCTCAGCTCGATCATTTGTACAAGACACATTCATGAATTTAGACGGAGCTATTATTCTCAATGTTTCTTGTAAAATGGATCTTGACAGTTCATGATTAAAAACGTTTCAGTCTTTAGCCATTGCCAATTTATATATTGAGACAAACTGCTTTCTATCTATGAGACTGGGCAGCTCTATGATTTATCTTGATGAGGGGGCGTGAAGGGAATTTTCTCCCTACTTGGTAAAATATAATGATTAGTGTGGTATAGGGATCGGTGTTGACTTTTTACAATTTGCAATAAACACTAGTATGAAGGAACTAAAGGTACATAGAGCATAGAATAGTATGCGCCTGACTAAATGCCTATTCAATGTCACCATTGAGTCTATTTTCTCCATCTCCTCTGCCAGCCCATTCTGGGCACCTCCCGCTGTCTAAAAAAAGCTAATTTAAGATGGTGCCATGTTATCTGCAGATTTCTACATTGAGACAGGGCTAGAGGAAATTCAGTGCAGAAACAGGGCCTTCATCTCAACTTGCCCACCGACCAACATGTTCCATCAACACTAGCCCCACCTGCCTGCGTTTGGCTCATATCCCTCTAAATCTGTCATATTCATGTACAAATGTTTCTTAAGCATTGCAATAGTGCCTGCTATCTGCTACCTGCTACCTGCTAAATGATTATGTACAGTTTATTGCAAACACCAAGGTCAATATATTAATTGATGTGATAAGACCCTGAAGCTATTCACATAGGCAATTAGTCGTCAATTATAGGCGGGCTTACAAGGAAGGCCTTACTTTGCCACCACATTTTGTTAGAATGATCGCAAGTGTTTTTCTTTTCCCCAAGATCTTTAAAGGCAATATAACAAACATTACATTCCTCACTCAGATCATTTCATGCATCTTTCATGTTACATTAATGCAGTACATTAAGTACTGAGTTACTCCAGCTTTTTGTGTCTATCTTCGGTTTAAACCTGAATCTGCAGTTCCTTCTTACACATTAAGTGGTCCCTTTGGTAAGATGCTGGAAATATCATGGTATGTGATACATTGTAGACAAACAACGTGGTATTCCATCAATATACATGCATTCCCTTAAAAATAACAGGATTGTTACTTATCTTTCTTTTTCTCCAGAAAGCACCTCACATAACTCTAATTGTTCTCTGTGTCCCCATGAAACCAGAAACACTATCCTTATAGCTATTCAGTGTATGAATTAATTTCATTGTTCTGTTTCAGGACATTTGACAATAAAACACTCTTGACCTCTCTTAACTTCTTGAAATCAAAAGGTATCACAGCCGCATCTGATGCACGGAAATAAACAATCACAAAAGTGACTGCTCCTCATGGTGTATAAAATTACGGCAGGCATTGGTCGAGCGGTCAATTGTGTTTTGAGTATAATGTTTGAGGGAAAGTGCTGAGGCTTTGGCTCGAGAGGCTTCGGCAAGTAGGCTGAGCAGAGGGTGATGGCAAGATAAGCCAAGGCTTCCTTGGTCTTAGTGCAGTAGGGATGGCAGTTTGAACACAGTTGTATGCTCCTCCTGCAGGATGAGGGAAGCCAGGGAGACTTCCAGTATCCCTGAGGACTACATATGTGGGGAGTGCATCCTACTGCAGCTCGTGTGAGAGAACTGGAGTTACAACTGGTTGAGTGAGGTCAGGAAAGTCCAAGAGATTGAGAGCTTCATAGATAGGATTCATAGTGAGTTAGTCATACCTAAGGTGCAGGCATAAAGTATATGGATGACCACCAAGAAATGGAATAGGCAGATAGTGCAGATATCCCCTGTGGCCATTCCCCTTGAAGTGTACCCTTTAGGATGGTGGTGAGGGATATCTTTTCAGAGAAAAGCAGCTGCAGCAATATGGTCTGTGTCTCCAGGCCTGGCTTTTAGGCACAGTGGAGTAGAGTGAAGTCAGATAGGGCTATTGTTAGAGATGCAGACAGGAGATTGTGTGGTGACAAACAGGACCCCAGGGTGGTCTGGTGCTTCCCCGATGCCGGGTCCAGGATGTCTTGGAGCGGCTGCAGAACATCCTCAAAAGGGAGGGCAAGTAGCCAGAATTTGTAGGAAGGAACTGCATATGCTAGTTTACACCAAAGATAGACAAAAAAAAATGCTTGAGCATCACAGCAGAACAGGCAGCAGGAATGGGTGACCTTTCAGGTCGAGACCTTTCCTCAGACTGAGAGTCAGGGGAGAGGGAGATCTCTAAGGAAGTGTGAGGTGTGAAAACGAGACATCAAAGGGGATGAGTTCAAAATGTAGAATAGATTATTGTTAGTTGGAAGGTGACAACGAAGCATACTGTGTGCACGTTGGCCCAAATGTCATAGGTAGGAAAAGGGACGAGGTCCTGTGGAGTGAACATAGGGAGTTAGGCAAAAGGTAAAACAAAAAAGGACCACAACAGTAAAAATCGTCAGATTACTTCTGGTACCACATGCTAGGGAGGTAGAAATGGGAAGATAGGACAGATAAATGTGCGGCTGAGGAATTGGTGCAGAGGGAAGGGTTTCAAATTTTTAGACCATTGGGAGCTCTCCTAGTCCATAAGTGACCTGTTCAAGAGGGATGGATTGGACCTGATCTGGAGGGGGTCCAATATCCTGGCAGGCAGGTTTGTTATTTGAGAAGTGTGTAGGAATGAATTGCAGTTGCTGGTTTAAACCAAAGATAGACACTAAAAGCTGGAGTAACTCAACGGGACAGGCGGCATCTCTGGATAGAAGGAATGGGTGGCGTTTCGGGTCGAGAGTCTTCTTCAGACTGGTTAGGGATCAGGGAAACGTGAGATATAGACGGTGATGTGGAGAGATAAAGAACAATGAATAAAAGATGTGCAAAAAAGTAATGATGATAAAGGAAACAGACCATTGATTGCTGTTTGTTGGGTGAAAACGAGAAGCTCGTGTGACTTGGGTGAGGAAGGGATAGAGAGAGAGGGAATGCCAGGGCTACCTGAAGTGAGAGAAATCAATATTCATACCACTGTGCTGTAAGCTGCCCAAGCGAAATATGAGATGCTGTTCCTCCAATTTGTATTTAGCCTCACCCTGACAATGGAGGAGACCAAGGACAGAAAGGTCTGTGTAGGAATGGGAAGGAGAATTAAAGTGTCCAGCAACCGGGAGATCAGGTGGATTCAGGCGGGCTGAGCGAAGGTGTTCCGCGAAACGATCGCCCAGTCTGCGTTTGGTCTCGCCGATGTATAAGAGTCCATCTTGAACAACGGATACAGGAGATGAGGTTGGAGGAAGCGCAAGTGAACCTCTGCCTAACCTGAAAGGACTGTCGTCTCCCTGGACAGAGTCGAGGGAGGAGGTACAGGGACAGGTGTTACATCTTCTGTAGTTGCAGGGGAAGGTACCTAGGGAGGGGGTGGTTTGGGTGGGAAGGGATGAGTTAACCAGGGAGTTACGGAGGGAATGGTCCCTGCAGAAGGCGGAAAGGGGTGGAGATGGAAAAATGTCGCTCGTGTTGGGATCCCGTTGGAGGTGGCGGAAATTTTGGAGGATTATGTGTGCTATGGCTGATGGGGTGGAAGGTAAGAACTAGGGGGACTCAGTCTCTGTTGGGACTAAGGGGAGGGGGAGCAAGGGCGAATCTGTGGGGTGTTGAGGAGACATGAGTGAGGACCTTATCTATGATGGAAGAGGGGAAGCTCCGTTCCCTAAAGAATGAGGACCTCTCGGATGTACTGAATATACTCTCCCACAGCCCACTGTCTCCGCCTCTTTCTTTCTTCTTCCCACTCCCACCACCCCCACATCAGTCTGAAGAAGGGTCTCGACCCAAAACGTCACCTATTTTCTTCGCTCCATAGATGCTACCTCACCCGCTGAGTTTCTCCAGCATTTTTATCTACCTTACCTGAATTAAACTCCTTATAGAGGAGTTTAAATACATAATTCCCTGAAAGTGGTATCACAGGTGGTGAAAAAGGCTCTTGGCACACTGGCCTTCATTAGTCAACGAATTGAGTATAGAAGTCAGGACATGACAGTTGTAACAGATATTGCTGTAGTCGCATTTGTAGTATTATGTTCAGTTTTGGTCATGCTGCTACAGGAAACATATCAATAAGCTGAAAAGAGTGCAGAGAAGATTTACGAAGATTTTCGAGGGCCTAAGCTTTAGGAAGATATTGGGTCAGCTGGAGCACTGACGAGTGATCTTGTGGAAGCATATAAAATCAGGGGAATTGATGAGGTGAATGCACAGTCTTATTTCTGGTGTAGAGGATTGAAGAACTAAACATAGTTTAAAGATGAGAGGGGAAAGATTTAATAGGAACCACGGGGGGGGGGAGGGGGGGGGGAATTTTGTGGTGGGTATATGGAATGGTCTTCCAGAGGAAGTTGTTGAGGCACGTACAATAACATTTAAAAGAGATTTGGACAGCTACATAGAGAGGAAAGGCTTAGAGGGATATGGGCCAAATGCAGCCAAATGTGACTAGCTCAGTTGGACCTGTTGCTTTGAATGAACGAGTTGGGCTGAAATGCCTGTTTCCGTGCTGTATGACTCGAGGGCGAGAAAAAGGACTTTCTGAAGTCCTCACTGGAACAGGAAATGTGGCTAATTTTCATCTTTCTGATCCTGGATTTGGTTTATTCCTGAAGATTTTCTCATTTGGTCACAGGCCATGTGACAATTGATCAATTTGAAGTTAAAAGTCCAATTAAATCCCTCTGAACTCAAAGCAGAACTTTGTTATAGCACTGCTCTAATAACCCCCAAATGCATTTGGAAAGGTCGTACATTATGCTAATCCATTCACTGGCAGCTATAGAGTTTACATGTTAAAAATGACAGTGCAGTGGTTAAATGACTGAACTGGACATTTATAGAAGTTCAAATCCCACGCTAGCACTTGCAGTATTTATATTCAATTCATAAAATAACCTAACGTTAAAGTAAAAGTAATGATGATCATGAAGCTACTGAATTGTTGTGGAATCCCATCTGGTTCGGGTAGGGGAGGAAATATCTGACTAAAATTGCAGCTTGAATCTTTCCTTAGTTTAGTTTTTTTGTCATGTTCCAAGGTAGAGTGAAAAGCTTTTGCTGCGTGCTAACCAGTCAGCAGAAAGACAATGCATGATTACAATGGATCCATTTACAGTGTAAATCCTCTTGAAATAGTCATAGATTGATACTGTGTGGAAACAGGTCCTTCGGCCCAACTTGCCCACACTGGCTGGCATGTCCCAGCTACACTAGTCCCACCTGCCCATGTTTGGTCCATATTCCTCCCATCCATGTACCTGTCTAACTGTTTCTTAAATGTTAAGATAGTCCCTGCCTCAACTACCTCTTCTGGCAGCTTGTTCCATACTCCCACCATCCTTTGTGTGAAAAGGTTACCCTTCAGATTCCTATTCAATATTTTCCCTTTCACCTTAAACCAATGTCCTCTGGTCCGCGATCCAGCTACTCTGGGTAAGAGACTCTGTGCATCTACCCGATCTATTCCTCGCATGATTTTATACAACTCAATAAGATCACCCTGCATCCTCCTGCGTTGCATGGAATAGTCATAGAAACATAGAAACATAGAAAAAAGGTGCAGGAGGAGGCCATTCGGCCCTTCGAGCCAGCACCGCCATTCATTGTGATCATGGCTGATCGTCCGCTATCAATAACCCGTGCCTGCCTTCTCCCCATATCCATTGACTCCACTAACCCCAAGAGCTCTATCCAACCTAGAGTCCCAGCCTGCTCAACCTCTCCCTGTAGCTCAGACCCCCTAGTCCTGGCAAAATCCTTGTAAATATTCTCTGTACTCTTTCCAGCTTGTCTGCATATTTTCTAGCTTGGTGAGAAACATAAAGCAGGTCAGAATGCCTACTTGGAATAACTTCACATAGACAACTCCCAAGGTCAGGATCAAACCCAGCTCTCTGGCCTTGTGAGGCAGCAACTCAACCAGCTGTTTTTCACTGATAAAACTCCACGCTGGCAATGAATGACATCAATGTAGAATAAGTACTTTTCTTTCTGAATGCTGCACAAGACATTCACAGTTTTCAAACAGAGCTTTGAGGGATAGATCAGCCATGATTTAAAGGCGGAGTAGACTTGATGGGCCGAATAGCCTAATTCTACCCCTATCCCTTATGACCTTATGACATGACACCGTTTAGCCATGGAGTGTGCTGGAAACTGGGATGTGACTGATGAAACATTGAAGTGTAGGCTAGATTCCTGAAGATGTGCAGGTGAGCTTTTTTACAAAAAGGTTTGTATTGAAAATACTGGCAAGCACACTTGTAAGCATTTGCTAAATGCTTTTGAAAATGCTTGGCAATGCAACCACGTAGAGTGAATATTAAAAAAAACTACCCTTGATAAAAAGCCAGGAGCTACATGGTGATTGGATAAAAATATCCTGACTTTATTTTATGTTGCCAAGCATAAAAATAGGAAGAGTGCTGAACAGGCAAATATAGAAATTGGGCAAAATATGCAGTTCTTTATATGCACACTCCAAAGATGTCCAAGTTTGTAGGTTAATTGGCTTGGTAATATTGTAAATTATCCCTAGTGTGTGTAGGACAGTGTAAGTGTGTGGGGATCACTGGTCGTCAAGGATTCAGTGGGCCAAAGGCCCTGTTTCCGTGTTGCATCTCTAAACCTTTGAGCTAATTTTACAGAGGCCAATTAAACTACAATCCCACCAGCGATCCCCACACATTAACATTATCTTACCTACACACACTAGGGACAATTTACATTTATTCCAAGCCAATTAACCTACACACCTGTACACCTTTGGAGTGTGGGAGAAAACCGAAGATCTCGGAGATCTCGAGGAGAACATACAAACTCCGTACAGACAGCACCCGTAGTCCGGTTCAAATCCATGTACCTTTCTAAATGTTTCTTAAATTGTGATAATACCTGCCTCAACTACCTTCTCTTGCAGCTCGTTCCATACAACTACCACCATTTGTGTAACAAAACATTGCTGCTCGGGTTTCTATTAAATGTTTCCCTCCTCATGAAGGGTCTTTCATCTGAGCAATTATACCTGTGTCTATTTCCATGGATACTGCCTGACCTGCTGTTTCAGCATTTTCTGTTTTATTTCAGATTTCCAGCACTTATAATTCTTTTGATTTTCAATCTAGAAGAGATGTTTAGTAATTAAGTGATGTTATATTATGATAAATGAATATTCTGAATTGTCTATTGTTTAGCTTTCACTCATACTTTGGCATGTATAAAGCAGCTTAATTTGTTTGTGTGGGCTTAAAACAAAGTTTGATCAATCTGCAAAAAAAAGACAATTAGCAAAATTGGCAGCATACCTTTTGCATGCCTGCGTCAAATTTCAATTCTAGAGTAGAATTCATGAATTTTAACACATTTATTTAGTATAAATACTGTTTTCAGAATAAATTAATAATGTTAATATCCCACTGATATTATTCTGAGGCATTTTGAATGAAGGAAAGTGGGTTCACTTAAAAATCCCTTGTCCCTCTGAGACTTTCCTAAACTAAAGCCCAGGGCTTTCATGGTAATTCAGCAAATTGAATCCAAAATTGGCTTGATGATGGGAGCTAGTGGGTACCAAAGTACAGGTGTAGAAGTACAAGATATAGCAGTCTCAACACACCTACCACCAAAAAAGTTCCCTTAATTCTAATCTTATTGCTCGAATTGTGGAGGCAAATATTCTCACGACATTTAACGATTGCTTAGACGAGCACTTGAAATGCCATGACGTTAAGACACCAAGCCCCTCTGGGTTTTGTTGCTAGAATGAAATTTCAGATCATTGTTGATTATCACTAAGAAAAATGAATAACATGTTCTTATTCTAATTTACAAATACATTTTTTTCTTAATTTTACAGAATATTTACTCTACTGGAACAACTCCCAGGGAGCAATGGAGATAAAATAGTCTGCATATACTGGAATCAGCAACAACAAACAATCTGTTCAGGCAGTATCTGTAGAGGGAAATGAATGGTCAATGTTTTGGATCAGGACCCTTCATCTGGACAAAGGGAATTAATTTTCTCAGATTAATATTTTTTATTAGTTGTAAATACATATTAATAGCAAATACTTCTTACATACATTCGTAATATTATTAATATTAACATTTAAGACTTTATATTTCTATACATTTTTTTTAAAATAAGTAAGAAAAGATAGAGAAAAATAATATAGAGATAAAAAAATTGAAAATAAGGAAGTGAATGGAGTATTAAAAAGTTATCCATCGTTGGAGATATATCCATGATTTGTTATATGTAATTCTTCATCTATTCCATTATTCAGGTTTCAGTCAGGCTCTTGAACTGAGCCATTTTGACCCTTTAGATATTCAATGTATGGAGACCATATTCCTCTGAAAAGATCCAACTTGTCCATTAGGACGAGCCTCAATCTTTCCAGATGGAGTCTCCGACATTTCTGTATTCCACATTTTGATTGTGGGGGATGTAGGACCTTTCCAGAATTTTAATATTAATTTTTTCCCAATTATTAAACTATAATCAATAAAAATTCTTTGATTCATTGTTATTAATTGATCTGTTTCCAGTATTTCCAGTATTATTAACTTTGAGTCAGGAGTCAGGTTCATATTAACAACATTCGAAATTATCCTGAATATTTCTATCCAAAATTTTGTAATTTTTACACAATTTGTAAATGAGTGTGTCAAGTTAGCTTCTAAGTGCTGACATTTATCACATATGGCAGATACATTTGAAAAAATGTTATGTAGTTTGGATTTTGAGTAATGTAGTCTATATAATATTTTAAATTGTATAAGAGAGTGTCTAGCGTTTAACGAACAATGGTGTATGTGTTGTAAACTTAATTACCTTAATTTTCTTAATTACCTTGTGTTCAAATAACTTTCATTATTTCAGTACTAAATTCCAGAACTAGGTATATTGGAAAGAACTAACAAAATTGGTCAAAATGCTCAACTGCTTTTTGCTCAATTAACACCTTTAGCAGTAAAACTACCCTATCTAATCAACAAAGTCTTCTGGTGTACATTTCAGCATAATTTATTCATGGAGAAAACATGGCAGCTCCTTAGCAAGTGTCAGAAAGCATTAAGGATGAATCCACTCTTGTACTCTTTGGAAAAAAGAATAACTTTATCATTAAGTTAAATTAAGATGTCCTTTACTGATTAAAGGGAAGGTGAAATTCATTACTAAGAGCATGCAATTATAGAAGCCCAGAAAAGATCATCCCACTGGGAACTGCTTCAAGGGGATGGATTTTCTCATTACATTGTTAATTTAAATTTAGAGTACACATTCTTGAATAAAGGGAACAGAAAGTGGGAGTGTCAAAACAAAAAAGCATTAAAATGTTCTTTTAAACATTATTCATTAAAAGTATTAATTGAAATGAAGCTAAGAAATACTTTTGAGGAAAATCTCAGTTCACTGCTTAAAAGCGATAACAAGGATTTTCATATGAATGGATCTATATCCTAGTTGTTCACATAGTGCTTTGCAATGCATGTTAAACCTTTTCTTTGGTGCTCTTAGTTTCATTTAGAGAAACAGCAAAGAAACAGGCCCTTTGGCCCACTGAGACAGCACTGACCATTGATCACCCGCACACTAGTTCTGGATGGAAAGCGATCTGGGTGTCTGAGTACAAGACTTGCACAAGCATAGAATGTGATTGAGAAAGTGATGGACAAATTGAACACAAAAGAAGGGCTTCATTTATGGGACATTGTTGAAATCATTTCTGGCATTGACGTCCTCAATCTAATGTTGTAGTTGTTCAGAGAAGGTTTACTCGCCTTTGATAAGTTTAGTTTAGTTAAGAGATACAGTGTGGAAACAGGCCCTTTAGCCCACCGAATCCACGCCGACCAATAATCACCCATTCTCTAGTTCCTTCCTGCACTCTAGGGACAATTCAAAGAAGCCAATTAACCGACAAACTTATACGTCTGTGGGATGTGGGAGGAAACCGGAGCACTCAGAGAAAACCCACGTGATCACAGGGAGAATGTAAAAACTCTGTACAAACAGCACCCGTAGTCAGGATTGAAGCCAGGTCTCTGGAGCTGTAAGGCAGCAACTCTACCACTGAGCCTCTGTGCCTCCCCTGCAAAAGACAAAATTTTAGAAACACTCATTTGTATGGACCCAAACAAATTCTGCCAAGGGGCACATGTTATTATGACTGGTGAGATGTAGCCAACAGCAAATGTTGCCAGTGAGCCTCAGAATTTGAGACTAGCCGACTTTCCTTAGGAAATACAGGCGTTAATGTGTTTTCTTGACGGTAGTACCAATGTGTTTGGACCAGGATAATTTGATGATGAACAAGCACCCTTGTTTTTTTTCCCTAGTTTGGAGCAGCTTTCGTTTTTTTTTACCTGCATTTATTCCTTTATATTTGCAAGCCACAATATTGAGTAGTTCAAGTTGTTCCGTGTAAAATCTCACTCAGGACCTGGCTCATGAGAAGTCCCAGTGGAAGGGATCTGCCCACAACTCCAATACTCTTGTTCACATGATCATGTTTGGGATAGTTAGGGGGTCTGTCTTCCAAAAAAGCAACATGAAAGCTTCAACAAAAAACTTGTTCCTTTGGGTGTCTAGACCGTGGTCTGGATTCCAGCCCTACCTACTTCTCCTCTCTGATGTCATGACAGCAGTGTGCTTGAAAAACTGTTGATTTTGGGACCTCTTTAGACCTTCGTGTAATACCAGAACCAAATTAAGCCTTTATAATGCTCTATGTTTATTTTGTGGCCATTACAATAAATTTGACACTATGTGAGATAAAAATAAATACTTTTGTTACCAAAAATATCCAATCAGAGCTAATTTACAGATGCAAATCTAACTGCATTTTTAGATTTCTATGATCATATCAGCAATGATATTTACATCTTCACACTGGCATCTTTTGCAATTAAATTGCCAATGCTTTGCAGGGACACCGTTTTGTTTTACAGTGCCTATATAAGATTTCCCAGTGCTTTGGAACCATAAACATAGATAATTGTGTCCTTTGAAAATACTTTAAATCTAATAGCTTTCTGCAGGGTTGTAATAAAGTTGAAAACATAGATCACCATAATAAAACTCAATAAATACATTGGATTTAATATCAATGAACCTGAACTTCCTGTGCTATTAAGAACCTCCAAGGCGCTATAGATATAACAGGAGTTCCACTTATTACTACAAATAATGTTGACAGACTTCCTTTATTTCTCTTTATTTCTAAGACAATTTAGAATAACAGTTACATAAAAGATCCTTTCAATGGCTTTACAATTTCTTCCAACATAATGGTGGCTTGAGAAAGTTTAATATCATCTGATATGAACCCAGGAGAAGACACAAAGTGTAGGAGCAGCTCAACATCTCACGCAGCATTTCTGGAGAAAATGGATAGGTGATGTCTCAGGTCGGGACCCCACCTCAGAGTTCAACCACAAGAGACACAAACAGCTTAGTTTCCCCAGGGCATCGCAAGGAGTCTCTCAAATCCACACAAAAAAGCTTTGGGTTTTATTATTTGATAATGGTATTGCCATTGGTTTATTATTGTTCCGTGTGCCAAAGTACAGTGAGAAAATTTAGTGCGCAAGTCTCAGGAATTGGATTTGAACTCATAGGTTCTGCTTTAGAGACTAGAGTGCAATGATGGCTGACATGAATTTGAGATGTGGAGTAACAACAAGCAGTGGAGTCCAGCGCTTTGGACCTTGATGAATAAAGGAATGGCTGGCAAAGGTCGAGTAAAAACCATGAAGGCAATTTGGGGGAGAGAAAGCTGGGAAGATTGACAGATTGCAAAATATGACAGAGGGGGGAGTAAAATATAGACTCAAGGATCTAAAAAAGACATAAAGTGATGGAGTAACTCAGCAGGTCATGCAACATCTCTGGAGAACATTGATAGGCAACATTTTGGGTCAAGATTGAGGACCAGGAAGGACTTAAAAATAAGTTTGAAAATTTTGAAACCAAAGTATTGGTTAATCTTGAGACAATTTTGATCACTAACCACAATTGTAGTATATTAACACAATCATAAATATTACGCAGTAATTGTATATTAACTCAATCCTAATTATTACACCAATGCAGTGTTTGTAAGAAGAACACAAAATAATATATTTAAAAACATAAAAATGGTAAGTACATTGTAAAATTGCGATTATGATATCTGCAAAGTCCTATTTTTTAAGAAACCATTCCTTCAAATCACAAAATTGCATGTCACTCCACTATTTAGGAAGGGTAAGAGAGAGAAACCAGGGAATTACAGACAGATTGTTTTCAGGAAATTACCAGTGACTGTAATTAAGAGGAGAGTGACAGATATCTTCAGAAAAGTTTTAGCTCATCAAAAAGTGTCAGCCTAGATTTGTAAAAGGTAAATCATGCTTGACAAACCTGATTCAATTTGTCAAGAACATGATTAAAGTAATAGATAGGGAATGGTATGGATGTAATTGTATAGATGCAGAGAGTGTTTGCTAAATTCCCTTATAAGAATATTCAAGATAAGGATCATGCAGCAGAATTGACTGGGAAATCAAGTGACCAATGGTAAATGGAGAGTAGGTGCCATGGGCCACTTATTACTCATTTACGCTCATCCCATTTTATTCACCATACTATCCCATCAAATCCTCCCAGATCCCAGCACACCTCCACATAAGGAGCAATTACAACCAACCCACACTTCTTTGGGATACAAGTCAAAAGCACATGGACTCATGAGTCACATCATAGAAATGTGCCTGTCAGCCCACCACATCCATGCCAACGCATGCCTGTGTTTGGACTATATCTTTCTCTGGAAGATAGACACAAAATGCTGGAGTAACTCAGTGGAGCAGATAACATCTCTAGAGAGAATGAATGGGTGACGTTTTGGGTTGAGACCATTCTTCAGACCATATCTTTCTGTGCCTCACCTAGTAGAGTGTCTGGGGTGGAAGATTGCAACCTTCACGTGGTCCGCCCTGTTTCGACTAATGCAATCAACTCGACGTGCACAAACGGAAGATCAAATAGAACAAGTTGTCGAACAACTTTAGGTTGTGCACGCCACACGAAAGAAGAAGTTAAGTATCTGTTTCAACAAAGAGGCAATCAGACAGACACTACTCCAGAGATGCTGCCTGACCCATTGAGTTACTCCAGCACTTTGTGTCTTTACTTGTAAACCAGCAACCGCAGTTCCTTGTTTCTACACTTGATTATGCAGGGCATAGGATGAGTATCTGGAGTAACTCAGCAGAAATCTGAAGAAGGGTCTCGACCTGAAACATCACCCATTCCTTCGCTCCAAAAATGCTGACTGTCCCGCTGAGTTAATCCAGGATTTTGTGTCTGTCATCGACTATTATATTATATTATTGATTAAGAGAAATGGTTAACCTCTGCCAAATAGATTTTTGATGCCATCAATTTGGGAAATAACCTCCCCCCCCCCCCCCCCCCCCCCCCCCCCCCCCCTGTAAAAGATGACTTTCTTACTGGAATGCAGTGAAAGCTTAGAGAAATGTAAGGGTCCGTGCACAGAGATGATTAAAATATGTTTAAAGGATTTGGGAGAAAATCAAAAAGCTAACTAAAAGGCTAAATTGGTCTTTATATCTTGAGTGATAGAACAGAGTGGAGTGAAACTTATGCAACAAATATACAATATCCCACTTGGACCACAGCAGGTGATAAAGTAGAATTTATTGGAGGGAGTTCTGGATATATTTACCTGGAGAATACTTGGACTCGGAGGAGTTCTGGATATATTTACCTGGAGAATACTTGGAGGGTAGTAACTTCAAGAAATTGCACAAATTAAGGTTACATCCAATAGAATTAGCAAGATATTAAGAGGAATGGACAGAAACTTTGAGCTGCCTAGGACAAGATGACATTGTATAAAGTCGTTGCTGCATTACAGTTAGGAAATACTTTGATATTTCAGTGTCATGTTGGCAACGGCAGCTAATTCAGCGGTTTCATGCAAACGGGCTTTCAGATTTAGCGGTACCTTCTCATGTTTAGGTGTGGCCACAACATTGTGCGTTCAGTGTGGTTCATCAATGTAATATTGCACCCTGTTTCAAGCTCAAATATCATGTCTCTGTCATTTACTTTCACTACAACAATCAGTGGTTCGACATCTATTAAGTCGGTCACTTTTTCATAAAACATTGTTGACACATCTTCTACATTACAGTTTTTAGTTCCTTCATTATGTGGCAAGAACAGAGCCGACTTTAGAAATTCTGCGTAACTTTTAAAAATTTCTTACTCTCATTTTCTTGACTCCGTTTTATTTCGCACTGAATTAGAGTCAGTGTTGACCTGAAACATCACCCATTCCTTCCCTCCAGAGATGCTGCCTGTCCCACTGAGTTACTCCAGGATTTGGTGTCTGTCTTCGGTTTTAAACCAGCATCTATAATTTCTTCCTACACATTTAGTATCTGATTCGTCTCCTCTCCAGATATCAACTGTAACAGGAAGAATGTGAAAACTCCATAGAGACAGCATCAGGATTCATTAGGATGGAGAGTGACATAATTAAGTCAGAAACAAGGGTTCTGAACTTAAACAAAGGTAACTTTGAAGGTATGAGACGTGAATAGGCCAAGTTAGACTGGCAAGTGATTCTTAAAGGGTTGACAGTGGATGTGCAATGGAAGGTATTTAAAGACTGCATGGATGAACTACAACAATTGTTCATCCCAGTTTGGCAAAAGAATAAATCAGGGAAGGTAGTGCATCCATGGATAACAAGGGAAATCAGGGATAGTATAAAACAAAAGATGAAGCATACAAATTAGCCAGAAAAAGCAGCCTACCAGAGGACTGGGAGAAATTCAGTCCAACAGAAACATAGAAACATAGAAATTAGGTGCAGGAGCAGGCCATTCGGCCCTTCGAGCCTGCACCGTCATTCAATATGATCATGGCTGATCATCCAATTCAGTATCCTGTACCTGCCTTCTCTCCATACCCCCTGATCCCTTCAGCCACAAGGGCCACATCCAACTCCCTCTTAAATATGGCCAATGAACTGGCCTCAACTACCTTCTGTGGCAGAGAAATCTACAGATTCACCACTCTCTGTGTAAAAAGCGATTTTCTTGTCTCGGTCCTAAAAGACTTCCCCCTTATCCTTAAACTGTGACCCCTTGTCCTGGACTTCCCCAACATCGGGAACAATCTTCCTGCATCTAGCCTGTCCAACCCCTTAAGAATTTTGTAAGTCTCTATGAGATCACCCCTCAATCTTCTAAATTCCAGCGAGTACAAGCCAAGTCTATCCAGTCTTTCTTCATATGGAAGTCGTGCCATCCCAGGAATCAGTCTGGTGAACCTTCTCTGTACTCCCTCTATGGCAAGAATGTCTTTCCTCAGATGAGCAGACCAAAACTGTACGCAATACTCCAGGTGTGGCCCCACCAAGACCCTGTACAACTGCAGTAGAACCTCCCTGCCCTTGTACTCAAATCCTTTTGCTATGAATGCCAACATACCATTCGCTTTCTTCACAGCCTGCTGCACCTGCATGCCTACTTTCAATGACTGGTGTACCATGACACCCAGGTCTCGCTGCATCTCCCCTTTTCCTAATCGGTCATCATTCAAATAATAGTCTACCTTCTTGTTTTTGCCACCAAAGTGGATAACCTCACATTTATCCACATTATACTGCATCTGCCATGCATTTGCCCACTCACCCAGTCTATCCAAGTCATCCTGCAGCCTCCTAGCATCCTCCTCACAGCTAACACTACCCCCCCAGCTTCGTGTCATCCACAAACTTCGAGATGTTGCTTTGAGAGGAGGACAAAGGGCTTAATTAGGAAAGGGAAAATAGATTATGAAAGAAAACTAGCAGGGAACATAAAAACTGACTGCAAAAGTTTTTATAGATATGTGAAGAGAAAGAGATTAGTTAAAACAAATGTAGGTCCCTTGCAGTCAGAAACAGGTGAATTGATCATAACCATATAACCATATAACCATATAACAATTACAGCACGGAAACAGGCCCTCTCGGCCCTTCCAGTCCATGCCGACCATTTGTTTTCCCCTAGTCCCATCAACCTGCACTCAGACCATACCCCTCCATTCCCTTCACGTCCATATACCTATCCACTTTAGTCTTAAATGTTAAAATCGATCCTGCCTCCACCACTTCTGCTGGAAGCTCATTCCACACAGCCACCACCCTCTGAGTAAAGAAGTTCCCCCTCACGTTACCCCAAAACTTCTGTCCCTTAATTCTCATGTCATGCCCTCTTGTTTGAATCTTCCCTACCCTCAATGGGAAAAACGTATCCACGTCAACTCTGTCTATCCCTTTCATCATTTTAAAGACCTCAATCAAGTCCCCCCTTAACCTTCAGATCTCCAAAGAATAAAGACCTAACTTGTTCAACCTTTCTCTGTAACATAGTTGCTGGAACCCTGGCAACATTCTAGTAAATCTCCTCTGTACTCTCTCTATTTTGTTGACATCCTTCCTATAACTAGGCGACCAAAATTCTACACCATACTCCAGAATTGGTCTTACCAATGCCTTGTACAATTTTAACATTACTTCCCTACTCCTATATTCAATGCTCTGATTTATAAAGGCCAGCACACCAAAGGCTTTCTTTACCACCCTATCTACATGCGATTCCACCTTCAGGGAACTATGCACAGTTATTCCTAGATCCCTCTGTTCCACAGCATTCCTCAATTCCCTACCATTTACCATGTACTTCCTATTTTGATTTGTCCTGCCAAGATGTAGCACTTCACACTTAACAGCATTAAAACTCCATCTGCCATCTTTCAGCCCACTTATCCAAATGGCCCAAATCTCTCTGTAGATTTTGAAAATCTACTTCATTATCCACAACACCACCTATCTTAGTATCATCTGCATACTTACTTATCCAATTTTCCACCCCATCATCCAGATCATTGATGTACATGACAAACAACAGTGGACCCAACACAGATCCCTGAGACACCCCACTGGTCACCGGGTTCCAACCTGACAAACAGCCATCCACCATTACTCTCTGACATCTCCCATTCAGCCACTGTTGAATCCATCTTGCTACTCCGCCATTAACACCCAAAGATTGAACCTTCTTAACCAACCTTCCATGGGGGAACCTTGTCAAAGGCCTTACTGAAATCCATATAGACAACATCCACTGCTTTACCCTCATCAATTTCCCTAGTTACCGCTTCAAAAAATTCAAGAAGGTTTGTCAAACATGACCTTCCAGGCACAAATCCATGTTGACTGTTCCTGATCAGACCCTGTTTATCCAGATGCTTATATATATTATCTCTAAGTATCCTTTCCATTAATTTGCCCACCACTGACGTCAAACTAATGGGTCTATAATTGCTAGGTTTATTCTTTGAACCCTTTTTAAACAATGGAACAACATGCGCAGTACGCCAATCCTCCGGCACTATTCCCGTTTCTAATGACATTTGAAATATTTCTGTCATAGCTCCTGCTATTTCTACACTAACTTCCCTCAATGTCCTAGGGAATATCCTGTCAGGACCTGGAGACTTATCCACTTTTATATTTTTCAAAAGTGTCAGTACTTCCTCCTCTTTGAATCTCATAGTTTCCATAGCTACTCTACTTCATCCCCTTAACTCACAGAGTTCAATATCCTTCTCCTTGGTGAATACCGAAGAAAAGAAATTGTTCAATATCTCCCCCATCTCTTTTGGCTCTGCAGATAGCTGTCCATTCTGGTTCTCTAATGGTCCAATGTTATCCCTCGTTATCCTTTTGCTATTAATATAGCTGTAGAAACCCTTTGGGTTTACTTTCACCTTTCTTGCCAAAGCAACCTCATATCTTCTTTTAGCCTTCCTAATTTCTTTCTTAAGATTCTTTTTACATTCAGGAAATTAGGAAGGCTAAAAGAAGATATGAGGTTGCTTTGGCAAGAAAGGTGAAAGTAATTAGTGGAGTGCACAACTAATAGTTGTCCTGTGGACAGATTCTCCCACCTGAGCTGTGGATCTCTGCAACTCCTCCAGAGTTACCATGGACCTCTTGGCTGCTTCTCCGATCAATGCTCTCCTTACCCGGCCTGTCAGTTTAGGTGCACGGCCATGCCTTGGTAGGTTTGCAGTTGTGCCATACTCTTTCAATTTTCGGATGATGGATTGAACAGTGCTCCGTGAGATGTTCAAAGCTTGGGATATTTTTTCATAACATAACCCTGCTTTAAACTTCTCCACAACTTTATCCCTGACCTGTCTGGTGTGTTCCTTGGGCTTCATGATGTTGTTTGTTTACTAATGTTCTCTCACAAACCTCTGAGGCCTTCACAGAATAGCTGTATTTATACTGAGATTAGATTATACACAAGTGGACTCTATTTACTAATTAGGTGACCTCTGAAGGCAATTGGTTGCACTGGATTTTATTTAGGGGTATCAGTGGGGCTGAATACTTTTGCATGCCACACTTTTCAGTTTTTTAATTGTAAAAAAATTTGAAAACCATGTATCCTTTTCCTTCCACTTCACAATTATGCACCACTTTGTGTTGGTCTATCACATAAAATCCCAATAAAATACATTTACGTTTGTGGTTGTAATGTGACAAAATGTGGAAAAGTTCAAGGGGTATGAAAACTTTTGCAAGCCACTGTATATTAATGATTTGGACTAGGGAATTGAATGCAACATCTCCAAGTTTGCGGATGACACTAAGCTGGGGGGTAGTGTTAGGTGTGAGGAGGATGCTAGGAGGCTGCAAGGTGACTTGCATAGGCTGGGTGAGTGGGCAAATGTATGGCAGGTGCAGTACAATGTGCATAAATGTGAGGTTATCCACTTTGGTGGCAAAAAACAGGCTAGATGCAGGAAGCTTGTTCCCGATGTTGGGAAGGTCCAGAACAACGGGTCGCAGTCTAAATATAAGGGGGAATTCCTTTAGGACCGAGATGAGGAAAACATTTTTTACACAGAGAGTGGTGATTTTCTGGTATTCTCTGCCACAGAAGGTAGTTGAGGCCAGTTCATTGGCTATATTTAAGAGGGAGTTAAATGTGTCCCTTGTGGCTAAAGGGATCAGGGGGTATGGAGAGAAGGCAGGTACGGGATACTGAATTGGATGATCAGCCATGATCATATTGAATGGCGGTGTAGGCTCGAAGGGCCGAATGGCCTACTCCTGCACCTATTTTCTATGTTTCTATGTTTCTATCAGAAGTCAAGATGGGATCCAGGTGTCTGGAGCAGTGAGGCAGCAGCCCTACTAGCTGCGCCCCTGTGCTAACCCAGTAGTTGCATTCCAAAATGACCTGTGCTGTGGTCACAACTGTTCAGCATCTTCATATTCAACAACATTGATGGAGAAGAAGGCCCCAAGATATTTTGATGATGCAAATATACAATAGACAATAGACAATAGGTGCAGGAGTAGGCCATTTGGCCCTCCGGGCCAGCACCGCCATTCAATGTGATCATGGCTGATCATCCCCAATCAGTACCCCGTTCCTGCCTTCTCCCCATATCCCCTGACTCCGCTATTTGTAAGAGCCCTATCTAGCTCTCTCTTGGCGTGGAAGATTGCAACCTTCTCATAGTCTGCCCTGTTTCGACTAATGCAATCAACTCAACGTGCACAAACAGAAGATCAAATAGAACAAGGAACTTACTGGAACGCAGTGAAAGCTTAGAGAAATGTAAGGGTCCGTGCACAAAGATAATTAAAATATGTTGATAAGGAAAAAATCAAAAAGGCGAACTAAAAGGCTAAATTGGTCTTTACATCTTGAGTGATTGAACAGAGCGGAGTGAAACTTATGCAACAGATATATAATATCCCAATTGGACCTCAGCAGGTGAACAAGTAGAATTTATTGGAGGGAGTGCTGGATATATTTACCTGGGGAATCCTTGGACTCTGAGTGTAGTAACTTCAAGAAATTGCACAAATTAAGGTTTCATCCAATAGAATTAGCAAGAATAGAAGTGATTTATTGAAATGTTGAAAGACATTATTGAAAGACATTGAGAGGAATGAACAGAAACTTTGAGCTGCCTAGGACAAGCTAACATTGTATAAAGTCCTTGCTGGAATACAGTTAGAAAATACTTTGATATTTCAGTGTCATGTTGGCAACTGCAGCTAATTCAGCGGTTTCATGCATACGGCCCTTCAGATTTAGCTGTACCTTCTCATGTTTAGGTGTGGCCACAACATTGTGTGTTCAGTGCGGTTCATCCGCGTAACTTCTTAAAATTTCTTACTCCTGTTTTCTTGACTCCGTTTTATTTCGCAGTGAATTAGCGTCTTAGTGTCAGGGAGTTTTACAACACAGAAGCAGGCCCTTTGGCCCAATTTGTCCTTTACCAGCCCTAGCAAGTCTGTGTTAGGTGCATATCCCTTAAAACCATTTTCATCCATGTACATGTCCAAATGTCTTTAAAACATTGTACTTGTCCTCTCCTCTACCATTTCATCTGACAGTTCATTCCACCTACTCGCCATGGTGGAACAGTGATGCAGCAGTGGAGTTGCTGCGTTACAGCGCCAGAGACCCAGGTTTGTTCCTGACTATGGGTGCTATCTGTATAGTGTATGTTCTCCCCGTGACCATGTGAGTTTTTATCCGGGTGCTCCGGTTTCCTTCCACATTCCAAAGGCATGCAGGTTTGTAGGTTAATTGACACTAGGTTAATTGTTCCTAGTGTGTATATATCAAGTTGGGAAAAGGGGAAGTACAATGAGATCTGGGCATCCTTGTTCATCACTCACTGAATGTAAGCATGCAGGTACAGCAGGCAGTGAAGAAATCTAATGGCATGTTGGCCTTCATAACAAGAGGAGTTGAGTTTAGGAGCACAGAGGTCCTTCTGCAGTTGTTCAGAGCACTAGTGAGACCGCACCTGGAGTATTGTATGCAGTTTTGGTCTCCAAATTTGAGGAACGACATTATTGCTTTTGAGGGAGTGCAGCGTAGGTTCACAAGGTTAATTCCCAGGATGGCGGGACTGTCATATGTTGATAGAATGGAGCGGCTGGGCTTGTATACTCTGGAATTTAGAAGGATGAGAGGGAATTTTAATGAAACATATATGATTATTAAGGGACTAAACATTAGGGACTTCCGGTGGTGCCATAGAGTAACAAAGGTGCAGCATCGAGCTCTGCTCCTGTTAAATCTTGAAAAAAGCCAGTTTGGAAGACAGGACCGATGTAAAAATACTCACCGGAGCTGTTTGACATCGTGTAAGTGACTTCATCAGAAATCGCCACAAAAAAACGGAAATTAACGGTAGTTTTAAATGAAAAAAGGGAAACCTCACCCCAGAAGCCTGCAAAACCTACTGCAAGACCTGCTACAAGATACTACTTGAAAAAAACTTGGTAAGACTCCTCAAACTCCTCAAACATCAGCTGAAAGCTCGGAAGAATAAGCTGACTCTCGAAGTCCTCCTACAAAAATGACTTCAAAGGATGGACAGATGGAACAACTGGAACAGCCAGTAAGAGCTTCAGTTATCCAAGACATTTCTAAATTGATACTAGATGGGAACGCCGCGCTGGACAAAAGTATCTCTGAAAAAATTAAACACGGTGAGAAGCTGATGGTGAAAATTAATAACTTAAATAAACATGTTGAAGAGATTGAGTTGGATTTAAATAAGAAAATTAAGCGGGTTGAAAAGGACTGTAATACGTTTGATTCAATTCGCAAGAATACGGCAAAATATTATTCGGTTATGCAAGAAATGGATAATAGGATGACTGAGATGTCTAAGGAGATAAGGAGACAGAGAAAGGAACAAGAAAGTACTGGGGGCAACTTGCTAAAATGAAGGATAAATGTCTGGACTTGGAAGCAAGATTGAGAAGGCAGAATTTAAGAATAGTTGGGGTAAAAGAGGGAAGGGAGGGACAAAACCCTCGGGAGTTTGCTGCCAACTTACTTAAACAAGTATTTAAGCTGGCTGAAAACCCGAGAATAGACGTGGCTCACAGGGTACGACGTAAGGCTCAAGCAAGCTCAGCTGCCTCCCCAAGACAGATCATTGTGAAATTTTATGACATCTCTACTATGGAAGAAATAGTTTCATAATTTCTTCCAGAGTAGAGATGTCATAAAATTTCACATACGGATTGAATTTGATGTTTGGAGAGGATAATCTAAGATTCTTTCAGGACCATCCAGTTGAAATTGTTAAAAAGAGGGACATGTTCACAAAGCCAAGAATGATTTTGAAATAAATTTCTGGCGTAAGATATGGAATAATATATCATGCAAAGATGAGGATTACTTATAACTCTGTTGAACGTGCCTTCACGGACCCAGAAGATGCACAAGGTATCGCAAAGGAGGCCGACTGATTATCAGGAGTCGGTCTCCCACAACAATACAGAGGAGAAGCGGCGAAGAAATAACTTTTTTATGAAAAAGCCTGCTCTTGTTAAGATGGCGGATTTCTCCACGAGGTGCTGTCTAGACACTTTAACTCTGGAATGTTAACTCAAGGTCGAACTTTATGTTTCATTCTGAATGAAGGACTTGGAAAACAAGAAAAACCGTGGTGGAAAAAAATGGAATTTGGGAATACGAAAAACAATATTAAGGAACTTGTATACAGAAATTTATGACTTAAGAAACACACAATTATATACTAACATAAAACATTTAACTAATAGAATTAATTCAACAACAATAACCCACTATTGTGTAATATTGATGCACAGCGTAATAATGACAGATTTTTTTATCTCATGATGTTAATTAACTTCTAAGTATATGAATAATGAGTTAAATATGATCAATAAGTATTAACAATATACTAACAAACTTAATGGATATAGTAGATCTAGTTTAAATTGTGTATAAAGGGAGGGGGGAGGAGTTTCGGATACTTGGAAATTATCCAAGGGGCTGAATCTGGTTAACCCCTTGGAACCTGCTGCTGTCTAATACAAAAGAATGGGACGTAAGTGGGGAATGAAATGTAATAATTGTCGGTATATTGGTAGACAAGGGTATATAACTAACATAGTTACTGTTATATTTGAGTGCATACATAATGTTGGATTTTTTGTAGATGCATTCCAATAGTTAATTTGAAATGCATTTTATCTTCTTTATATAAACGGCCTCTCTTCCTTTTAATAATAATTGGTCAAGGGGGCAGAGCAAAATGTATAACAACACCTACGGAAGTCGACAAGAATTTTTCTACCCCTTCTGGTGGCTTTTTAAACATTATAATATATCTATTTTTAGATATTATAATATCACTTTTTGTTTTTCAATTACCTTTTCACCACTTTACACTTTCTGGTCTTTCTAAGGTCTATTTTGAAGGGGAGATGCCAACAAAATTTAACAGCTGTGGATGACCACCCATCACCTCGAGTTCTGAGGTACTTGGTTGCACCATATGACAAGGGCAATAACATGATTTACAATGCAAGACGATAAACAAAAGAAAACTGGCGGGATCATGTTCTGTAGCTGGAATATAAGGGGCGCTAATGAACCAATTAAAAGGGGTAATATTTTTGCCCAATTAAAAGCACTCAATTGTGACATAATCTTTTTACAAGAAACACATCTGAAATATCAAATAGATAAGATTGAAGGCAAATTGGATTGGGCAAACATACTACTCTTCATTTTCTTCTAAATCTAGAGGCACGGCTATTATTATTCGTAAAGGTATACCATTCAAACCAAAGAATATCATAGCAGATAAAGAGGGGAGGTATGTTATAGTTATGGGAGAAATTCACTCTACCCCACTTACTTTGATAAATATTTATGCTCCCAACTTTGATAACCCCCAATTCTTTAGTAAAATTAGAAGGAATGTCTGATAAAAAATCGTTCTGGAGGTTTAACCCCCAAATCTTAAACAACTCACAAGGTTGTACACATTTTAAACAGCAGATGATATTCTTCTTTGAGACAAATGATACACCAGGTATTTCATCCTCCTTATTATGGGAAACTTTTAAGGCATTTATTGGAGGAACTATAATTTCATATCAAGCTTTCCAAATTAAAAAGAACAACACTGAACAATTGCAGTTAGAACAACAAATTAGACAATTAGATCTAGAAAATGCCAAAGAATCAACCATAGATAAACATAATAAGATAACAATGTTAAAATAAAAATTAAATTAAATTTTATCGGCAAGAATAATAAGATGATTTCAAATGACAAAACAAGAAAACTTCGAATTCGGTAATGAACCACATAAACTCTTAGCAAGTCAACTGAAAAAACAGGAAACGGAAAATACAATTACTAAAATTACATCAAATAAAGGTGAATTATTAACACTACCTAAAGACATTAATAAAAGATTTGCTCAATTTTAACAAAATCTATATACATCTAAAACCTCTGCAAACCATACAAAAATTACAACTTCTTAGACAATTGTAATCTTCCAAAACTTAATATGTTGGAACAAGAGGAATTAGGAGCTCAGATTACACTTAAAGAAATAGAAGAAACAATAAATTTGTTGAAGAATGGTAAAACGCCAGGACCAGATGGCTTTAGTAATGAATTGTATAAAAGATTCCACGAGATAATTTCACCACGGTTTATACCAAAGAGATACTCATTCAACAATTTGAGACGGCTGTTAATATAATGTACTCACATAAAACTGAAGAGGAAGACTTAGCAATTATTTCACTAGATGCAGAAAAAGCTTTTGATCAAGTACGATGGCAATATTTATTCAAAGTATTGCAAAAATTTAATATGGGAGATAATTTTATCTCATGGGTAAAATTATTATATGATAAGCCGATGGCTAGAATACTGACTAATAATATATTATCCCCGAAATTCCAATTATCAAGGGGCAATAGACAAGGGTGTGCATTATTGCCCCTGCTATTTGCACTTGTGATAGAGCCTTTAGCAGAAAGTATAAGAAGTCATCCGAATATTCATGGATATAATACCAAACACTCAAAGAATAAAATTTCATTATATGCAGACGACATATTATTATATATTACAAATTCGCAAATTAGCATACCAAATATATTAAATTTAATAGAGGAATGTGGCTCTTTTTCAGGATATAGAATAAATTGGAACAAAAGCAAATTATGATAGAACCTCAAGAGCTGACACATCTGTTGAAATTCCCTTTTAGAATTGCAACAGAAAAATTCAAGTATTTGGGTATCCAAATTACTAGAAAATATAAATCATTATTTAACGCAAACTATATGCCTTTATTAACTAAATTGAATGGGTTAAATTAAATTAATCAAATTCTGGAAAACACTGCCAATGTCCTTAATAGGCAGAATAAATGGTATAAAAATGATCTTTTTACCACATACTGTACCTATTTCAATCATTACCAATATATTTACCAAAAAAATTCTTTAAAAAACTAGACTCTGATATTACAAACTTCATATGGGACTGTAAATCACATAGAATTCAAAGACAACATCTGTGTAAATCTAAAGAATTAGGGGGACTGACATTCCCTAATTTGTTATACTACTATTGAGCAGTGAATATTAAATATATAATTTACTGGTTGGACAGTTCTGCCCAACAAGTAGATTGGATAAGAATGAAGAAAGGGGATTGTTCCCCCTATAATATAGGAGCGATTCGTCTTTCTCCGATGAAACGGAACAATAAAATATATAAGAAAAATCCAATTATTCGCAGCATAATATGAATTTGGAAACAAATAAAATTAACTTTAAAATTAAGAAACATTGCTTCTTTCCCCAATAGTTAACAACCCCTAATTCAAACAATCTATTATTGATAAAACGTTTATCCATTGGGAAAGAATAGGAATTAAAATGATTGGAGATATGTATGAAATGGGAAAACTTCTATAAATCCAACAACTACAACTAAAATATAATCTGATATAATATAATCAATATTTCAAATACCAAATTCAAGATTATTTGAAAAAATATATACAAGGATATCAAACTCTAACCTCAGATTTATTAGAGGAAGGAATGAACAGAAAGGCAGAATCAAGCAATTTAATATCATATTTATATCATATAATTTTAAATATAGAAACACCAATGACAGAGGCAATTAGAAGGGACTGGGAACAAGAGTTATTGATAAAAATCCCGAAAGACAGATGGGAAAAAAACCTATTATATGTACATAAATATTCGATTAACATGGCATAACTTAATTCAATTTAAAATTTTACACATATTATATTACTCGAAAACCAGATTGAATAAAATATTTTCAAATGTTTCCCCATTTGTGACAGCTGTCTAACTCAAAATGCTACTATAGCACATTCCTTTGTCTCCTGTACAAAACTTCATAAATTTTGGAATGAAATCTTTGGAACTTTTACAAAACTATTCAACACAAAACTGAACCACAATACAGAATTGATTATCTCCGGATCAATGGAAGAGGGATGTAAATTAACTACGTTCCAAGAAGCTCTCTTTAATTATGGTTTAATAACAGCAACAAAACTTATACTTAAATTTTGGAAAAACAAATCCATGCCGACGTTCAAAATGTGCATTTCAAATATGTCGGAAACGCTACATCTTGAAGAAATGAGATTCCTCCTACTAGGCAAAGTAGACCAATTCTTAAAGATTTGCTCTCCTTTTATCGACTTCTTACAAGCATATGGTGCAACATAACATAACCTTAGAAATTAAATGGTTCAGAACCGGGTGATGGATGGGTAAAGATATTAAATAGGTATGTCTCTCCTAATTTCTTCTCTTTCTATTTTCTCTATTTTTTTCTTATCTTCTTATTTTCCTCTTAGCTTCTTATCTCTGCTTTTTGTCTCTCTCGCGATCTGTTTCTACTCTCTTGTCTATCTATCTCGACACTCTTTATTTTCCTTTTTCTACTACTGCTCTTTTATTATTAAATTAAAAATAAGAAGTTGTACAAGAATGGTAACGTGTATGTATGTATGTATCAGGTACTTAGGTACCACACTACTGTACTTGCTTATAACAAAAAAAAATAAAATTAAATTAAAAAACGACATGCTGGAGGCAGGAAACATGTTTCCGATGTTAGGGGAATTCAGAACCAGTGGCCACAGTTTAAGAATAAGGGGTAGACCATTTAGAACGGAGATGAGGAAAAACATTTCCTCCCAGAGAGTTGTGAATCTGTAGAATTCTCTGCCTCAGAAGGCAGTGGAGGCCAATTCTCTGCATGCTTTCAAGACAGAGTTAGATAGAGCTCTTAAAGATAGCGGAGCCTGGGGATATGGCGAGAAGGCAGGAACGGGGTACTGATTGTTAATCATCAACCGTGATCATAATGAATGGTGGTGCTGGCTCAAAGGGCTGAATGGCCTACTCCTGCACCTATTGTCTATTGTCCATTGTCTATATCGATGATCGCTGGTAGGGGCGGACTCGCTGGGCCTTACAGCATGTTTCCATGCTGTATCTCCAAAACTAAAACTAAAACCTTCTGTGTAAAATGTTTGTCCGTTTGATCTCATTTAAATGTTTCATCTCTCACCTTAAATCTACATCTTCTAGTTTTAGACTCCCCAACTCTGGGAAAAGCATTGTGACCATTCAAATGATCTTTACCCCTCATGATTTCGCACACCTCGGTCCCATAAAAAAAACTCAGCCTATCCAATCTCTCCGTTAATTCATGACCTCCATTCTTCTGACGTTTTTCTGCACCCTTTCTAGCTTAATGACATAATTCCTATAGCTAGGCTACCAGAACTGCACACAATACTCCAAATGTGCTCTCGTCACCATCTTGTACAGTTGTAACATAACTTCCGAACTCTTGTACTCATTGTCCTGACTAATGAAAGCAGGTACGTTAAATGCCTTCTTCACCATTCCTGATAGTAGCCATTTCTGAATTTGGACATGGTTGATTCTTCACATTAATTTATCCCTTACCATCTGAGAGAGGATGTTGTCATAATTACCATCTGGAGTTATCTTCCTCAGCTCAGTGTTATAACTATATAACCATATAACCATATAACAATCACAGCACGGAAACAGGCCCTCTTGGCCCTTCCAGTCCGTGCCGACCATTTGTTTTCCCCTAGTCCCATCTACCTGCACTCAGACCATACCCCTCCATTCCTTTCACGTCCATATACCTATCCACTTTCCTTTTAAATGTTAAAATCGATCCTGCCTCCACCACTTCTGCTGGAAGCTCATTCCACACAGCCACCACCCTATGAGTAAATAAGTTCCCCCTCACATTACCCCTAAACTTCTGTCCCTTAATTCTCATGTCATGCCCTCTTGTTTGAATCTTCCCTACCCTCAATGGGAAAAACGTATCCACGTCAACTCTGTCTATCCCTTTCATCATTTTAAAGACCTCAATCAAGTCCCCCCTTAACCTTCTGCGCTCCAAAGAATAAAGACCTAACTTGTTCAACCTTTCTCTGTAACATAGTTGCTGGAACCCTGGCAACATTCTAGTAAATCTCCTCTGTACTCTCTCTATTTTGTTGACATCCTTCCTATAACTAGGCGACCAAAATTGTACACCATACTCCAGAATTGGTCTTAGCAATGCCTTGTACAATTTTAACATTACTTCCCTACTCCTATATTCAATGCTCTGATTTATAAAGGCCAGCACACCAAAGGCTTTCTTTACCACCCTATCTACATGCAATTCCACCTTCAGGGAACTATGCACAGTTATTCCTAGATCCCTCTGTTCCACAGCATTCCTCAATTCCCTACCATTTACCATGTACGTCCTATTTTGATTTGTCCTGCCAAGATGTAGCACTTCACACTTAACAGCATTAAACTCCATCTGCCATCTTTCAGCCCACTTTTCCAAATGGCCCAAATCTCTCTGTAGACTTTGAAAATCTACTTCATTATCCACAACACCACCTATCTTAGTATCATCTGCATACTTACTTATCCAATTTTCCACCCCATCATCCAGATCATTGATGTACATGACAAACAACAGTGGACCCAACACAGATCCCTGAAGCAACCCACTGGTCACCGGCTTCCAACCTGACAAACAACCATCCACCATTACTCTCTGACATCTCCCATTCAGCCACTGTTGAATCCATCTTGCTACTCCGCCATTAACTCCCAAAGATTGAACCTTCTTAACCAACCTTCCATGGGGAACCTTGTCAAAGGCCTTACTGAAATCCATATAGACAACATCCACTGCTTTACCCTCATCAATTTCCCTAGTTACCACTTCAAAAAATTCAAGAAGGTTTGTCAAACATGACCTTCCAGGCACAAATCCATGTTGACTGTTCCTGATCAGACCCTGTTTATCCAGATGCTTATATATATTATCTCTAAGTATCCTTTCCATTAATTTGCCCACCACTGACGTCAAACTAATAGGTCTATAATTGCTAGGTTTATTCTTTGAACCCTTTTTAAACAATGGAACAACATGCGCAGTACGCCAATCCTCCGGCACTATTCCCGTTTCTAATGACATTTGAAATATTTCTGTCATAGCTCCTGCTATTTCTACACTAACTTCCCTCAATGAACTAGGGAATATCCTGTCAGGACCTGGAGACTTATCCACTTTTATATTTTTCAAAAGTGTCAGTACTTCCTCCTCTTTGAATCTCATAGTTTCCATAGCTACTCTACTTTTTTCCCTTACCTCACAGAGTTCAATATCCTTCTCCTTGGTGAATACCGAAGAAAACAAATTGTTCAATATCTCCCCCATCTCTTTTGGCTCTGCAGATAGCTGTCCATTCTGGTTTTCTAATGGTCCAATTTTATCCCTCGTTATCCTTTTGCTATTAATATAGCTGTAGAAACCCTTTGGATTTACTTTCACCTTTCTTGCCAAAGCAACCTCATATCTTCTTTTAGCCTTCCTAATTTCTTTCTTAAGATTCTTTTTACATTCTTTATACTCCTCTAGCACCTCATTTACTCCATGCCTCCTATAATTATTGTAGATATCTCTCTTGTTTCGAAACAAGTGTCCAATTTCCCTTGAAAACCATGGCTCTTGCAAATTTTTACTATTTCCTTTCAACCTAACAGGGACATAAAGATTCTGTACTCTTACAATTTCCCCTTTAAAAGTCCTCCATTTCTCTTCTACATCCTTCCCATGAAACAAAGTGTCCCAATTCACTCCTTTAAAATCCTTACGCATTCCCTCAAAGTTAGCCTTTCTCCAATCAAAAATCTCCACCCTAGGTCCAGTTCTGACTCTCTCCATAATTATATTGAAACTAATGGTATTGTGATCACTGGTCCCGAAGTGCTCACCAACGCATACCTCCATCACCTGACCTGCCTCATTTCCTAACAGGAGGTCCAGCACTGCCCCTTCTCTGGTTAATACCTCTATGTACTGCTGCAAAAAAAACTATCCTGCACACATTTTACAAACTCCAAACCATCCAGCCCATTTACAGAATGTGTTTCCCAGTCTATTTTTGGAAAATTGAAATCTCCCACAATCACTACCTTGTGCTTACTACTAATATCTGCTATCTCCTTACATATTTGTTCTTCCAATTCTCGCTCCCCATTTGGCGGTCTATAATACACCCCTAAAAGTGTTGCTACACCGTTCCCACTTCTCAGTTCCACCCAAATAGCCTCCCTCTAATCTATCCTGCCAAAGCACTGCTGTAATATCTTCTCTGACAAGCAATGCAACACCTCCCCCTCTGGTCCCTCCAATTCTATCACACCTGAAGCAACGAAATCCTGGAATATTTAGTTTCCAATCACAGCCCTCCTGCAACCATGTTTCACTGATTGCCACAACATCATATTTCCAGGTGTCAATCCAGGCTCTAAGTTCATCCACCTTACTTACAATGCTCCTAGCATTAAAATATACACATTTTAGAAACCCACCATCCCTTATTCTCTGTCTTCAGCACCTTTATCTAGTACCACAATAGGTATTTGCACCCACCATCCCTTATTCTCTGTCTCAGCACCTTTATCTAGTACCACAATAGGTATAACAAAATAATGTTTCAGCACCTTTATCTAGTACCACAATAGGTATTTCTCTTTAAAGGCAAGAAACATTTTGCTACAATGGGAATTCTCTTTAACGGTAGGAAACCTTCCTTACAAAAAGAAGCGAGTGTACTCACATGCAAGAAACCTTATTTTCCAGCTCAAGAAAGATTTACCTAATTCTCCTCTCGCTCATCCTCAATATGAATGAGTGCCCAGTGGTTGACATGGACCTGGTAGGCTGAAAGGATGTCTCCATGCTTTATAACACTTCAACTCCATGACTGTATGAAAAATAATATGATCACTACAAAAGCAATAAGCTTCCTTTTAGTCCAAGTGGAACCTTTACCTGAGACCGCTATCAACACCACAGAATTGATTTGAATGAATTTCAGATGTTTTCACATTGCAAGTCTTCCTTGTGATCAGAGCAAAAGAGTCGATCCCTCAAACATCCCAATATGAATTCCCAACACATTTCACATGCTTTGCTCTTGATGAAAGGGTGCCACATGGCGCAGCTGGTAGGTCTCTGCCTCAAAGCTCCAGGAGCCCAGGTTTGATCCTGACCAGGTGGTATCTATGTAGAGTTTGCACGTTCTACCCGTGCCCCGTGGGTTTCCTCCGGGTATTCCAGTTTCCACCTACAACCCAAAGACATGAGGGTTTGTTAGTTAGACTCAAAATGCTGGAGTAACTCAGTACATTAGGGACAGGTAGCATCTCTGGAGAGAAGGAATGGGTGACATTGTGGGTCAAGACCCTTATTCAGACTAGTCAGGGGAAAGGAAAATGAGGGATATAGACAGTGATGTTGAGAGATAGAGAACAAATTATTGAAAGATATGCAAAACAGTAATGATGATTACATTCTGAAAACATTGTCATTGAAAAGTGGATCCTTTTCCACAACTAATACTGTGTCTTGTACATTGTTAGCCTATAATATGGATCATGTGGTTTCAATGCCAACATTGTGCTGTAATTAATCAGCAAGTATTTTAATGTTGAAAATATTGTGTCTCCTTGTCCTGTTCTCTTACATTGGAAACATTTAATCCTTGAGTAATTAGTTCTTTCATAAGAGAAAATACTCAATTGTAAGATTTTGGAATATGTGGATGCAGTTGACAAATGTCATTTTCAGCCTTGGCCTTGACTATCAGCTTTTATTTAAGCTTTTCATCAACTAACTGAAGTTTATACCGTTGAAACTAGAACACCAGAGAGAAAAGACATGATATGTGAAACTCTAAATTATGATAACAGCTGCAGTTTAGAAAGCGTTCAGCAATAACAAGACCTGCAAAAGATGAAATGATAAAAGGACATATTGATTTGAAACAAATAGGGTTCACAGGAGGCATCTACCATCCAAAGGAGTTGAGAGTGACTGAATAGGCTAGGCTGGGCCAAAGTAGCTCAGTCTCTCCTGGGATCAAAATGCAAAATCAATAATACAAAAAAGATACAAAAAGTGTTGGAGTAACTCAGCAGGTCAGGCAGCATCTCTGGCGAACACGTATAGGTGACATTTCAGGTCGAGATCCTTCTTCAGATCAATTGTCGGGGAAGAAAGCTGAGAGAGAATTGATTTACAAACTTTCAGCATTTTCCGTGCCTGATAAGGTCAGCCCTGCTTACTTGCTTCTGACAAAATATGGCAATTGGATATATGTCAAAGTATTTGGAAATATTTCAAAGTACTTTAAGATGTTCAATGGTGTTTCATTAAAAAAAACCTTGACTTTATTTAAAAAAAACTTATTTAAGTCCTTTTCTTGGTAAAATTGGCACTTCTGAATGTCTTGGGAACAGTGAAAAACTACTGGAGAGTTTTTAAACGATTTAATGCCTTAACATTTCCAGCTGTCAGGTGAAATAACTCAGCTGATGATCAACTTCACAACTAGCTGTAAGTAGAGTTGGTTTTGCCCACTTGATATAATTCTCCTTATCAATCAGAAGGATCTTGTGATGTATAATTATAACAAATTAACAAGATTGTATCTTTTATTTACATGTTTATCATTAGATTTTTCAGCCAATTGTCCTTGATTCATCTTTCCCCTTTCTTTTCAATTCCAACCCAGTCTGAAGAAAGTTTACTGCAAATTCTCGTGAGGAAGATTGACAAAAAGTGAATGTAATTTATTTTTTGCAATCAGCATTGGTGACCCAGGTGCAGACTCAGCTGACTGCCAAATCCCTTCAATACTAGTTCACCTGATGAGAATGTGGCAACATGATCTACGGGATTAGGTCTAGACTGGGATCACTTCATTGCTACCTGTAGCACCTGCCAGGCAGATGTTTCCAGTCATGTCTTATACATATCACACTACTGGTACAAAAAAAAACCAGAAGAGGCATGAGATAGAATTGAAAAGAAAGGCGAAAGAGGAATCAAGGCCGAAAAACCTAATAAAATGTAAAAACATATACAATCTTGTTATTTTTTTATAATTATACAATCTTGCAAACTTGAGCTGCTGATAAAAGGAGTTCAGTAAAGCAGGAAAACCAAGGACGTGGCAGAGTTGGACAGCTGGTAGAGCCGCTGTATCTCAGCAGCAGAGACCCGGGTTCAATCCCAACCTCAGTTTCTGTCTGTATGATAACCCACACCCCACCTGTAACTGAGTGGGTTTCCTCCTCATGCTCCGGTTTCGGCACACATCCCAAAGACGTGTGGGTTTGTAGGTTAATTGGCCTCTGTACATTGCCCCTGGTGTGTAGGGAGCGGATGTGAATGTGGGATAACATAGAATGAGTGTGAACAGATGGTGCTCGGCATAGACCCGATTGGCTGAAGGCCTGCTTCCACGCTGCATCTCTAAACAAAACTAAATTAAAAATAAAATACACTAAACTAAACTAAACTAAACTAAACAAAGAGTACAAACACAAGAAAGATATTAATGACTGGCTGGGGCATTTCTGGAAACAAGATTTTAAACAGAATGTCATGACTTTGAGAAGGTGCAGAAAATGTAAACAAAACAAATCACACCATAGACAAGATAGTCAATGTATGCAGGGTGAAGAGGCAGTAACTCTGGTTGGAAAAGGGTTAATTAACCAAATGTTTGATAATTGTGAAATGTTGCACCAAAATAAGTTAAGAAGGAAATGCTTCTTTTGGTTGAAGAGTCAGTAGGCAGAGTATAACTTTAAAGGAACCAGAGATGATGTGAGAAAACACTCTGTGACAAGTTTCATGAACAGGGACAGAATAAGAAAGCAGATTATATATAAAAGACAAAAATAATAAAATACTCGAATAAGTGTGACCCGTTGGGTCCCATGTTCACACGGGAGGGCTATCCCCCAACGCAATATTCCACCTCTCCACCAATTCCAATATTGGTGGCCAGTGGGGGGGGGGGGGGGCTTTCTGGAGCGCTAGTATGGGTATTGTGGGCTGAAGGGACTGGTTTCCAGAGGGCTAGTATGGACATTGTGGACCATATGGATTCTTGGGGTGACAGCTCAGTCACTCAAGCCTGATGTGCTCACTAATGGCTGGTGGGTGAGCAGTTGACTCACAGCTATTCCTTGAAATTCCATTTCAAGCAGGGTGCAAGGCCACCAAATTCAAATGCAGTTTCCTACCATTTCGAGCAGGGTGCAAGGCCACCAAATTCAAGTGCAGTTTCATACCACTTCAAGCAGGGTGCAAGGCCACCAAATTCAGGTGCAGTTTCCTACCACTTCAAGCAGGGTGCAAAGCCACCGAATTCAAGTGCAGTTTCCTACAACTTCAAGCAGGGTGCAAGGCCACCGAAATCTTGCAGTTTCCGACCACTTCAAGCAGGGTGCAAGGCGACCAAATTCAAGTCCAGTTTCATACCATTTCCTGCAGGGTGCAAGGCCACCACATTCAAATGCAGTTTCATACCATTTCAAGCAGGGCGAAACCACCATAAAACCACACAAAACACCACATAAACACCACACTCACAGTTCAGTAGACATTCAGTGTGTTCAGTTGATTCACAGCTCAGACAGAGTCATGACCTCTCCCTCCCCCATCTTGCAGAGACTGAGCCACACCCACACTTCCGGGTTTTATAATCCCTCCCTGCCCTCCCACTAGAAGGGGCGTGGCCTTCATGGCATGATTGACAGGAGAGAGATTCTCAGCATTTTTTAAAACACTAATAGCACTTTTATTTTTCATTGATGGGAAGAATCCTCTACACCTGATGAGCAGAGGGGGACTAAGTAAGATGGCCGAAAATCACAGCGATAAGTGGTAGCATTTTATCTAAAAGCAATATACAGTGCAAACAGGAAGTTGTCAAGTTACCACCACCAACAACCACCGTTTGCAGTGCAGCAGTTCAAAGCAGTTACCACCCCCAACAACCACCATTTGCAGTGCTGCAGTTTAAAGCAGTTACCACCCCAACAACCACCGTTTGCAGTGCAGCAGGTCAAAGCAGTTACCACCCCAACAACCACCGTTTGCAGTGCAGCAGGTCAAAGCAGTTACCACCACCAACAATTACCGTTTGCAGTGCAGCAGTTCAGTTACCAGCACCAACAACCACCATTTGCAGTGCAGCAGTTCAAAGCAGTTACCACCACCAACAACCACAGTTTGCAGTGCAGCAGTTCAAAGCAGTTACCACCACCATCAACCACCATTTGCAGTGCAGCAGTTCAAAGCAGTTACCATCACCAACCGCCACCGTTTGCAATGCAGCAGTTCAAAGAAGTTACCACCATCACCAACCACCATTTGCAGTGCAGCAGTCCCAAACAGTTACCACCACCAACAACCACTGTTTGCAGTGCAGCAGTTCAAAGCAGTTACCACCACCAACAACCACCGTTTGCAGTGCAGCAGTTCAAAGCAGTTACCACCACCAACAACTACCATTTGCAGTGTAGCAGTTCAAACCAGTTACCACCACCAACAACCACTGTTTGCAGTGCATCTGTTCAAAGCAGTTACCACCACCAACAACCACCGTTTGCAGTTCAGCAGTTCAAAGCAGTTACCACCACCAACAACCACCGTTTGCAGTGCAGCATTTCAAAGCAGTTACCACCACCAACAACCACCATTTGCAGTGCAGCATTTCAAAGCAGTTACCACCATCAACAACCATTTGCAGTGCAGTATTTTAAAGCAACCACATTTTCAGTTTCAAACCACATTAAGGGCACTTATAGTTGAGTAGATATGTGTTCAGTGTCATTAGCAGCACAGAGAGACATGACCCTCTTGCTTCCTTCATCTTGCAGAGACTGTGAGGCACAACGCGTCTGGGTTTTATAGTCCCTCCCCCCTCCCACCAGCAGGGGCAGCAGAGAGAATGTCAACATTTTTTAAACATTCATAATTCTTTTATTTTACCTTATTAATGCGACTTGCTTCCTAGCCAAACAGGAATTAACATTTCCTGGTAACGATGAGAGTGCAAGCTCTTCTAATTGTGGCAACTATGTGGAGCTATTTTACTTCGGAGTCACGTGAGTGACTACGTGAAGAAGCCCCGCCTGGCGCTGGAACGGCATGACGTCGACGCTGATGGCAGAGCATGAGCTGCAGAGGCAGCTCCTCGACAACGGTAGGTACGGGCCCGCAGGTAAGTGCAGTGGAAAAACACTTTCAGGTCTAGAAAACTCCGTGACTGGTATTGAACACCAGGATTTAAAACTAATTTAAAAGTAAAAAATAAGTAAAAGTTAAAATAAAAGGAAATACTTTATATGAAAAACAACGGAGTTTTAAAAGAACGTCCTAAGGGGAGCGATCGGAACGGGAGATTACGGAGCCGGTTCCGATACCGGTGGACGTCAAAATTACGTTAGGAAAACTTTTTAGTCGCTCCACAAACTTTTGGCGGGGGGGGGGGAGGGGGGGGAATTTTATAAAGTCAGAAAGGCCATAATTTAAAAAGTTCAATAAGAGGCCTTCAGACTAAAAAAAAAAAAAGCTTTATGGCTTGAAAAAATAATGGAAAAAAGATTCCAAAAAAATAAAATAAATAAATAATTCAAGCCAAAAAGGGTTAAAAGGCCCAAAAACATTCCCTGACCTACCCTAAGGGGGTTTCATATATTAATATATATGATGAAATATTGTGGGAATATCTACCTCAGATATGTTGGAAGGTAGTCTCCTTGAGGGAAAAACTCAGGAGTAACAAGGGCAGTAAAAATAAAATGGAAAACTGACCCTAAAAATGCACTGATAGTGGTGGCTGGTCATGAAGTACCCACCACAGCACCAGTAAAATATATATATATATATATATATATATATATATATATATATATATATATATATATATATATATATATATATATATATATATATATATATATACAGGTGTAGGTACAACACCTGAATAAGAAGTGAGGCCATGGAAAATAACCATGGAAACCAAAATTAATTGGTCTCTCACTAAAGCTGTTATGATTAAAACAGCAGAATAATAATAAAACTTTTATGTTTTATTTAAGTACACTTCAGCACAAAATATATATAGAAGTGTACTAGGTACGATACCTGAATGAATGAGTGAGGCCATGAAAAGTAAATATGGAAAAAAAAAAATTAATTGGTCTCACCGATGCTGTTATGGTGAAACAGCAGAATATGATAAAACTTTTAAGTTTATAAAGATATCAACAGTGAATCCGTTTATGATATCCATGTCTCAATTATATGAGATATAAGGAAATACGATTTTAAAAGTATTTCAAACTGGTGCATGGCATTTCCATTCAATAGAAAACAAATAAAATATTGTGCAAATAACCAATACATTTGAAGTAAAATAAATTGCCATCAGTTTGTGGAGCTCAATGGGAAGAAATATATAATATTTGGGACCAAATCTGCACTCTAGGTTTGCAGATCAATACACATCAGGTTATGTTAAACTCCTGATTATTATGGAATAAAACCTGCCTTATGATTATTCAAAATATTGATTACAAAAGAACAGACTATTGGTTCATTAAAATGGGTCAAGCGGTGCAAGTTAAAACATTGTCTAAAGGATTAAAACCAGTTCAAGGCTGTTAAACAGAATACTGGAAGAACAATTGTACTGATAAAAGATCAACACTTGCACTAATGAGGACATGGTCATGGTTTATCTTGATCACATTTAAATTGGAAGGTTATAAAGAGTCAGCTGCAAATTAGTGCTGCAATTACAAGCCTGTTGAAAGGCAAGGACCTGATCCATCACATAAAGCCTATGTTTTAGGCATGCATAAATGTTCATAAATTACTATTCTGGATTTAGGAGAAATTCAGCACCATAAGAGATGGAAAATTGTTCCATGATACAAATATGTCTCATTGCTTTGTTGACATACTTTGTCCCTCCATTAGAAAAGGAGCCTAGGTAAAGAGTAAATAAAGCTCCAAAAGAAGGAATACAGAAGCTTATAAGAATATGTATGCCTTTGTGAGAGGCTTATGCAAATACCAAATGATACATTATCATTATTAAAGTAATGGATAAAGAAAAAAAAGGGTTCACAAGCTGCTTCAACTATAAGCTTAGCAGCTGTTGCAAGCTGAAGCAAGTATTAACAGATGATGGACAGCTTCTGTGAATATTTGGGTAAGATAAGAATATTATCTATTCCTATAATTGATACGTCTCTTGTTGGGACTATGGACAATAATACCAGGTAATTGCAAATGGATTGTCCTAAGAAATTTATCCAAACATTTGTATTAATTATTGAAGTATAAGGAGTTATGGATTAAATATTGATTGTTCTATTATGGAAGTGTCCATGTCATATCAAGGTGAACAATACCACGGCTGTGGCATATATTAAATCACATAAGATAAGTCAAATAATAATCATGGGGTTATCTGAGTAAACAGATGTGGCATATTCTAAAATGTTTTAGTCCAGCTGTTTATCTCTAAGAAAGAGACAATGTTATCGGAGACACCAAATTAAGGGGGGAAAATACATTGTCATTAATATGGATTACTTAAGATTAATCCGGTTGTATACAGATTAAATCACCGATCTTTCAAAGGTTCTCGTGGGTAAACCAAGATCAGGAAAGGTAGATGCTTTTCTCTCAATTACATGAGGAAAAATGTTCTTTTATGTTCCTCATTTTTGTCTGATAGGGCAGTGTCTGATGAAAATGTAGCAGGACACTGCCAGAGGCATTTTGGTGGCCCAAAATGGATCTTTCATGGGTTTCATAAATATTGAGTGATGTTGAACCGCTTGTGATGATTCATAGTTGCAGTAATTTATTGTTGTACAAAGGCATCCATGATATGAAATTGACTATCTGCAGGTTGTCCAGATTACAACAATTTGATGGTCAAAGAAATCTATGAATGTTTAACTAATATAACAACATAACAATAAAATAATTATGTATAAAGAAGTGGTGTACCTGCAATTTGCAGAAATAAGTTTAAAAAACAAAGTTATTTGTCATATTAGATATATGTGAGTTCCTTGTGGATTGCATTTTTTTTGAGTATCTAATTGATAGAGCCAATAATAGGGCTCAGAGTGTTTATCGTCCTATTTACGGACAATATATTAACCAAGAAATTATCAGGTTCAATCGTAATATCCCGATATGAAAAGGGATATATATGTAGATATAAATATAGATATATATATATATGTATATATATATATATATATAAAATCTGTCCAAAATTGCAATACATAAATCTGGAGATCAATATAGTCCTGAATTGCCTTAGGCAATGGACTCCAATTCTATCAATGATTCAAAAAAGTTAACATTGAAAGTAATAATGCTGATGACTTTAGTATCAATATAAGAGTGCAAACATTGCAAATATTACGTTATAATTGTATATGGATACAGATTACATTATCATATATGTTTATGAATTTACCAAACAAAGCAGACCAAGAAGAGCTGAAACCAAGGTAAACCTATAAGCATATCCTGTCGGCCTTAAATTGTGTGTGTGTGTGAACATTGATGAAATATGTTGAAGTAAGTAAGAGTCTCTGTGGTGATGAGACAGCACTACTTATTACACACAAAAAATCACATTAGGTTTCAGTAAAAACTGATGGTTCTAGAGAAATGTATTCTAGATGGTTAAAAATTGAATAACACTCAGTGGAACTAGACACTGAAATGTGGAAAATCACTCTGTTAAGGAGGTAGATACATTCACAGGAATGGCACAAGATGAGCCGCTCGAGCAAAGATGCAAGGCCACAGGAGGGTGTAAAATAAATATTAAATTAAATGCAACCAGTCATGGTGTCAGGATTGGACACGGAGTGTTGGGTTCTCTATAATTGTTGCTTTGTTCATACCATCAAATTATATATATCAATTGATATTTTGTGATAAACTTGCCTTTCAAATGGAAAGGGCATTACTTTTATTCTTTTATAATGTGAAATAATTTATCACATAACTTGAGGCAATGTTTGGAGGAAAAAATGTGTTATTTTGCTCATTACTGTGTTGAATGAGCCAGAGTGTCGTATGGAATGAGTCTACGACATAAAAAACACAGAAAGCTTCCAAATCTTCACGTAGTCACTCACGTGACTCCGAAGTAAAATAGTAAGATTAAACGAGAACTTACCAGTTCGAAGTTTGATCGTTATTTTATGAGGAGTAACAATGAGGGATTACGTGCCCTCCACTCCCGACCCTCATAAAATAAATGATCATCTGGTAGTTCTAAATCTATGTTGAGCCTTACTATCTTACTCCGGCTATTATCTTCTGTGTTTTTCATGCCGCTGCTTTGAAGTATGCCGTTCCAGCGCCAGGCGGGGCTTCTTCACGTAATCCCTCATCGTTACTCCTCATAAAATAACGATCAACTTCGAACTGGTAAGTTCTCGTTTAATCTTACTATTACATGCTTTTGCTGAGAAAGATGAAAAGTTAGCTAGACATTTTGAGACATCCACTGTGTTTTCTGGCTCATGAAACAGAATACAGAACGATTTAATTGAAGCAGCCGGTGATGTAATTAGAAATGACATCAAAGAGGAAGATTAATGCAGCCCCATTTGTTGCAGTTGAAGTAGACGAGACAACGGATATCACAAACAAAGCCCAGGACTTTGTAATTTTGCATTATGTGGCTAAAAGTGAGGTGACTTGTGAGGTGGAGGCGTTCTTGGGATTTGATGATGTGTGTGATGATAGACGAGCACCGGCTATTGCTGATTATGTTTTGGGAATGTTGGGGAAATACAATTGCGTTGAAAAGCTGGTAGCTCAGACTTATGATTGAGCCTCTGTGATGGCATCAGATCTTAATGGGGTGCAGGCCAAGGTTAAAGAAAAGGTACCTGAAGCCACGTTTATCCATTGTTATGCACACAAATTGAACCTGGTGCTCTCGCATTCAGCAAAATGTATGCCTGAGTCTAAAATGTTTTTTAAAACAGTTGAGGGACTTGTGACGTTTTTCAATAAGTCAAACAAGCGCACCCACCCACTGGATGATGATGTGAAGCGATGTTTACCAAGAACAGGGCCCACGAGATGGAGCTCAAATTCTAGACTAGTGCAGACGATCAGCATGTACCAACCTGATCTGCGTGCTAGGCTCTAGATTATGACCGAAAATCCCGATGGTTGGGGCAATGACACCCTGATCATGGCAGTCGGATATGATCTCTGGCTGTCAAAAGCATCAACCTGCTTCTGCATAATGGCATGTTTGTGAGGGCATTTTCAATGAAACCGATGCACACTTGCGTGTGCTGCAGAATAAAGTAATGGACATTGGATTCTGCTGTGCTCGAATCCGCGACACAATGGGAGTTGTGGAACGCCAGAGACCAGAGTTTGACAGTTTCTATGATTGATTCGAGCAGAAATGCTTCACACTTGGCCTGACAGGCAATGTCTGAAGTAAACAGTCGATCAGAGATGAGAGGGAAAGAATGTTTTATAACATTCTGGACAATATCAGTGTTCAAATGAAAGCTAGTTTTGATCATTTCGGTGAGCTAACTTTCCTTGGTTTGGTCGATTGCACAAAATTTTATGAAATGTCACAACATTTAATGATACCAAACTGCAGGGCCGATCAAAATATGCAAATATCAAAACTTTGACTTTGTTAGACTAAAGGCTGATCTTATTGGATTGTATAGTTTACAAATGATGAGGAACAAATGCAAATCACCCAGACAGCTCCTCAGCTTTTTGGTCCAGAATGATTTGATGCAGATGGTTCCCGAGGCGACAAAGTTACTCCAGCATTTCTCACTGTAACAGCTACAACAGCGTCCGTTGAAAGGTCGTTCTCTGCTTTGAAATTACTCAAAACGTACAGTCGGATTCGGACTGACCAAGGACGACTTTCATAGAAACATAGAAATTAGGTGCAGGAGTAGGCCATTCAGCCCTTCGAGCCGGCACCGCCATTCAATATGATCATGGCTGATCATCCAACTCAGTATCCCGTACCTGCCTTCTCTCCATACCCTCTGATCCCCTTAGCCACAAGGGCCACATCCAACTCACTCTTAAATATAGCCAATGAACTGGCCTCAACTACCCTCTGTGGCAGAGAGTTCCAGAGACTCACCACTCTCTGTGTGAAGAAAGTCTTTCTCATCTCGGTCTTAAAGGATTTCCCCCTTATCCTTAAGCTGTGACCCCTTGTCCTGGACTTCCCCAACATCGGGAACAATCTTCCTGCATCTAGCCGGTCCAACCCCTTAAGAATTTTGTAAGTTTCTATAAGATCCCCTCTTAATCTCCTAAATTCCAGAGAGTATAAACCGAGTCTATCCAGTCTTTCTTCATAAGACAGTCCTGACATCCCAGGAATCAGTCTGGTGAACCTTCTCTGCACTCCCTCTATGGCAATAATGTCCTTCCTCAGATTTGGAGACCAAAAACTGTACGCAATACTCCAGGTGTGTCTCACCAAGACCCTGTACAACTGAAGTAGAACCTCCCTGCTCCTGTACTCAAATCCTTTTGCTATGAAAGCTAACATACCATTCGCTTTTTTCACTGCCTGCTGCACCTGCATGCCTACTTTCAATGACTGGTGTACCATGACACCCAGGTCTCGCTGCATCTCCCCTTTTCCCAATCGGCCACCATTTAAATAATAGTCCGCTTTCCTGTTTTTGCCACCAAAGTGGATAACCTCACATTTATCCACATTATACTGCATCTGCCAAACATTTGCCCACTCACCCAGCCTATCCAAGTCACCCTGCAGTCTCCTAGCATCCTCCTCACAGCGAACACTGCCCCCCAGCTTAGTGTCATCCGCAAACTTGGAGATATTGCCTTCAATTCCCTCATCCAGATCATTAATATATATTGTAAATAGCTGGGGTCCCAGCACTGAGCCCTGCGGTACCCCACTAGTTACTGCCTGCCATTGTGAAAAGGACCCGTTTACTCCTACTCTTTGCTTCCTGTTTGCCAGCCAGTTCTCTATCCACATCAATACTGAACCCTAATACCGTATGCTTTAAGTTTGTATACTAATCTCTTATGTGGACCTTGTCGAAAGCCTTCTGGAAGTCCAGATATACCACATCCACTGGTTCTCCCTTATCCACGCTACTAGTTACATCCTCGAAAAATTCCACAAGATTCGTCAGACATGATTTACCTTTTGTAAATCCATGCTGACTTTGTCCAATGATTTCACCACTTTCCAAATGTGCTGCTATCCCATCTTTAATAACTGACTCTAGCAGTTTCCCCACTACCGATGTTAGACTAACTGGTCTGTAATTCCCCGTTTTCTCTCTCCTCCCTTCTTAAAAAGAGGGGTTACATTTGCTACCCGCCAATCCTCAGGAACTACTCCAGAATCTAAAGAGTTTTGAAAGATTATCACTAATGCATCCACTATTTCCTGAGCTACTTCCTTCAGTCCCTGGCAATCATCTCTATTGAGATGGAGAGACTTTTAAAATGAAAAGAAGATAAAGGGGACTTTGCAACAAAGTCACTGACATCTTTGTCCAGAAGGATAGGCGAATGGACTTCAGTTACAAGTAAAAGTAAGATCATGCAATATTTATTTTCATTTGTGTTGAATAAGTATGAATAGTGGAACTGCATTTCCCTATAAAACGTGAATCGAATACGTAACTCACCTGTATGCGTGTGTTGCAAAGAATGCTGAAATGAAATATGAAACATACGGTCGCCTAACCAATAGTCATTGTGCAACCTGCCAATTGAATGGTGAATTTAAGGTACCTCTATCGGGTTCATATGTCTGTAAATCTGGCTCTGATACTAGCCAATGCCTCCCCAGCCATTGACCTCACCGCACGTCACTGCTTTAGAGTGAGTGTGGAGGAGGAGGTTTACCAGAATGATGCCTGGATTAAGGGGCCTCAGCTACAGGGAGAGGTTGGACAGACTTGGATTGTTTTCCCTGGAAAGCCAGTGGTTGCAGGCAGACCTGATAGATGAATATAATTTAAAAGAGACATATATAAGGTAGACTGTCAGAGGATAGACCTGCTAGAGGATATAGCTTTAATGTGAGAGGGGCAAAGTTTCAAGGAGATGTGCGGGGCAAGTTTTTTACATTGAGTGTGGTGACTGCTTGGAACATGCTGCCGGGGATAGTGGTTGAGGCAGATATGTGACTGGCAGCATGTCAGCTCCTACACTCCAGGGACAAAAGTCCCAGCTTATCCAGATCTCCTTATAACAAAAGTCCCCCCTGTCTGATAATATCCTCATGAATCTTTTCTGCACCGTTTCCAGATTAATGACATCCTTCTTAAAGTTGACGACCCGAACTGTGCCAATGCTCCAAGTGTAGTTTCACTGTTGCAACTTAACAGTACAGTTCCAACTCCTGTACAGAATGCCGCAACCAATGAAGGCAAGCGTGCCATTCACTTTCTTCACCACTGATGTCCTATGGAGCTACTTTCAGGGAATTATATGTCTGTACCCATAGGCCTCTCTGCTCTACAAAACTCTCCAGGGCTGTAAACTATTTACAATGCAAGTCCAAGAAAACAAAGTGCTGGAGTAACTCAGTTGGTCAGGCAGCATATCTAGAGGCAATGTTTCAGGTCAGGACCCTTCTTCAGAGCTATATCTTCTGAGTGTTCAGAGTCTGAAGAAAGGTCCCAACTTGAAAAGGCGCAATATCCCCTCCGGAGATGCTTCCAGAACCACTGAGGTACTCCAGCACTTTGTTTTCTATACAAGAATCCAAGGATCTAAAGTTTCTTGTGTCTTTGTTGTTCAAGCTTCCCCGGTTTCACTTGCCAAAATGGAACACCGGGGACTTGTCCGAGTTAAACACAATACATTGGACCATTTCCCCCATTCATTTTTGATGTAATCTTAAATAGTGTTATTTCACTGTCCACTATACCATCAAGTTTGTTTGGGCATCCTCAGGGGGCTCTGATTTCCTCCCACATCCCAAGGAGATGTACAGGAGCCTGAGAACTGCAACGACCCGGTTCAGGAATAGCTACTTCCCCACCGCCATCAGGCTATTAAACCTGGCTCGGACAAAACTCTGAACATTAATACCCCTCCATCTGTTATTTGCACTTTATTAATTTATTAATTAATGTGTGTATTTAAGTATATAACTGTAGTCAATGCCTACTATGTTCTGTTGTGCTATGCAAAGAAAGAATTTCTTTGTCCTGTCAGGGACACATGACAATAAACTCTTTTGACTTTTGACTTTTGACTTGACTTTGAGATGCAATTTAGGAGGTTCATTTGACACGGGAAATTGCCCTTGTTATGTTTGTGAGTAATAAAATCTGAGGGGAGTTGATGAAATGCAAGGAGCATAAATATGGATTAATTTTGGATCAGTGTAAATAGGTGGTTGATGGCTCGCATGGACTTAGTCGGCCTAAAGGGCTGTTTCAATATTGTTTCACTCTATGACATTCAGAAAATGGTCTGACTCATTTACACACTAGATTTGCATTAATCATGTTATAGTGGCACTTACGTTTACCCATGATCATGTTATGGTCTACCACAGAGTGGAGATGAGATGCCGGGCAGTCACTGATTTGAAGTTGCGCTTTCTGGAATTGCACTTCAATGGACTCTTCACTTGGAGTCCACTTAGGAAAAGCCACACTCCCTCTTCCTAATGCCTCTTCTCCTGCTCTTCAGTTGCTTGTAGCGCTATCATTTGCACTGGCTGGGCCCGCATGATGGCTGTTTGTACTGCATCCCGCAGGAGTCTTGACTTCTGTCATGTTGAACAGATGAGGGCTTCTCCACAGCAGCTCAAGATTAGGAGGTTTCCAGTAGCATTGCCCTATCATGCGGTTACAAATGTTACTGTTGCAGATAGTGAGCATATCTTTAGTAAGAGATTTCTCCTCTCTGGGGACTAGCTAAGAAGATGGCTTCCTGAACACCATGAGTTAACAAGGCTCCCTCATAAGAACATCTCTCCATTTATCCTGCCTCCCACTCCTGACAATTCGTCTGTACTCTGCATATTCCCGCAGTAATGCTGGATTCCAGGAATTGCTGCTAATCCCCAAAAGTCTAGCAGCAGCTGGCTTTTGCAGAAGCCTTGAAGTTGATAAAGTCCTTCTGCACCTCCCACACGCTCCTGGCATGCGCTGAATCTTGAATTATCTGTGTAAAGCATCAGGCATTTTTGGAGTCATAGCAACTGTCAGAGGAAATCAATCAGCAACTAAACTGTAATCTGTTAAAGATCTCTTTAAATGGGGCAGGCGTTGGTGGAGGGTCCCACTGAAAGTTCACCCGACATATAGGTTTGTATTTCAAGCATAGGAACATCCTGACCTCCAAAAGTGTCAACATCAACATCAGTGCACTATAGCAAAACCACTGGAGTATCGGGTAGCAGGTCAGCTCGTGTAAGTGCCATTGACCAAATTTTGGATCGCTGCATGTTGCTGTTACACCTGGACTGGGACTTAATTCATCCCCAATGAGTGATACATGACATATCATTGCATAGAGTATGGAACAATATAGCACAAGAACAGACCCTTCACTCCATAATGGCTGTGCCAGCCATGATGGAAATTTAAACTAATCCTACTTCTCAGTATGTAGTCTATATCCCTCTATCCCATTTGTAGATATCAGGCACACTTACACCTAATTCAGAATCATACCCTACTTTCTATTCATGGGCACAAGCAATGAGACTGCAAGAACTGCAGATGCTGGTTTAAATAGAGGGCAGACACAAAATGCTGGAGTAACTTAGCGGGACAGGCAGCATCTCTGGAGAGAAGGAATGGCCGACGTTTCGGGTCGAGACCTTTCTTCAGACTGAGACCTTTCTTCAGACTGAAGTCTGAAGAAGGGTTTCGACCCAATACGTCACCCATTCATTCTCTCCAGAGATGCTGCCTGTCCCGCTAAGTTACTCCAGCATTTTGTGTCTGCCAATGAGACTGATACTTGGAGTCAGTATGGAGAGAAACTGCATGGTTGGAGATGATTCCTTTTGAATGTCACTTTAAAAGGCAACTTCATCAATCTTTCAGGTGGCTGTAAAGCATTTCACAGCACGATGTTGAATCTGTTTCAAGGAGTTTCCCCTATTGTCCTGGATTGTCCTCAATTTACATCACTCATCCAGTGATTATCACATGGCTTTGGAAGCATTGAATGCAATGTCTATACCGAGGATAATATTCTCAACACTGTGGCCCTAGTTACACTCAGCCAGCTTCAACAGACAGACTACAAAACTGGAATTTAGAGAGATAGACACAAAGTTGGAGTAATCCAGTGTCTCTGGAGAGAAGGAATTATAGATGCTGTCTCTCCTGCTGAATTACTCCAGCTTTTTGTGTCTATCTTTGGTTTACAGCAGTATCTGCAGTTCCTTCACACAACACTGGAACTGTTGGATGTGTTGAACACTGGATGCTGGCTTCGTCATTAGATTATCAGAAGAAAGGATTCAAAGATGTGCTCAAAGCCTCCATGAAGAAATGCAACATTCCAACCGACTCTTTGGAATCGCTCGTCTTTGACTGCGCTCGCTTTGAAGAAGCATTCAAGAAGGTATTGAGAACTAAGTGGCCTTGTACCGACAACATACAGAAGTCCTGCATAAGAAGTAGAAGTAGTGCACCAGGTGGCAATCTTACCTGCTCTGTCAGGCACTTCTTGCACCATCTGTGGAAGAGACGGCAGTTTCCTCCATTTACCTCATCAGACCTCTCAGAACATAGAATATCAGCGCAGGAACGAGAGATCCTCCATCTTAAGGGAAAGTAGATGCAGAGCGCAAGATACAAAACTCAGTACGAGTTACAGATCAAAGCTCATAGTGAATTACAGTTATGCAATTTTATGATTAAAAGAGGAAAGTTGAATTGGTGTTGCATAGTACGTAGAACATAGGACAGTACAGCATAGGAACCAACCCTTCAGCCCACAATGCCTGACCATGAATTACAGATGTGCAATTTTAGGATTAAAAGAGGAAAGTTGAGTTTGTATTACATAGAGCATAGATTAGAACATAGAAACGTACAGCACAGGAAGAGGCCCATCAGCCACATTGTCTGACATCATAGTTGGCACAGACACTGAACCACAATGCCTGACCCTGTGCTGTACAGCTTCATCTTCAATGTAATACGAATGCAATTGTTTTTCATTTTTCTGTAAAATTGCTTATCTGAACTCATTATGCATTTAGAAGTAGGATTCTTGTCAGTAATACAGAAAATTGCTACATTCATATTTCTATCAAAGATTATCTTTTTATAGCTATATGTGGTTTTGAAATCATCAATAGAAAACCTGGACCCACTGCAGTTCGCTTACCACCACAACAGATCAACGGTGGATGCGATCTCACTGGCTCTCCACTCCGCTCTGGACCACTTGGACAACAAAAACTCATATGTCAGGCTGTTATTCATTGATTAAAGCTCGGCATTTAACACTATCATCCCCTCCAAGCTGGTTACCAAACTCACAGAACTGGGTCTCTGTGCATCCCTCTGCAATTGGACCCTCGACTTCCTCATTCACAGACCACAGTCCGTTCGTATTGGTGGAAATGTGTCAGACTCGATAACAATCAGCACGGGAGCACCTCAAGGCTGCGTGCTCAGCCCCCTGCTGTACTCTCTCTATACTCATGACTGCGTAGCCGGTCACAGTGCGAACTCCATCATCACGTTCGCTGACGACACTACTGTTGTGGGACGTATCACTGATGGGGATGAGTCGGAGTACAGAAGAGAGATCGAGCAACTGTCCATATGGTGCCAGCACAATAACCTGGCCCTCAACACCAGCAAAACCAAGGAACTGATTGTGGACTTTGGAAGGAGTAGGATGGGGACCCACAGTCCCGTTTATATCAACAGGTCGATGGTTGAAAGGGTGAAGAGCTTCAAATTCGTGGGCGTGCACATCTCTGAAGATATTTCCTGGTCCGAGAACACTGATGCAATTATCAAGAAAGCTCATCAGTGCCTCTACTTCCTGAGAAGATTACGGAGAGTCTGTTTGTCAAGCAGGACTCTCTCTAACTTCTACAGCTGCACAGTAGAGAGCTTGCTGACCGGTTGCATCGTGGCTTAGTTCGGCAACTTGAGCGCCCTGGAGAGGAAAAGACTACAAAAAGTAGTAAGCACTGTCCAGTCCATCATCGGCTCTGACCTTCCTTCCATCGAGGGGATTTACCGCAGTCGCTGCCTCAAAAAGGCTGGCAGCATCATCAAGGACCCACACCATCCTGGCCACACTCATCTCCCTGCTACCTTTGGGTAGAAGGTACAGGAGCCTGAAGACTGCAACAACCAGGTTCAGGAATAGCTAATTCCCCACAGCCATCAAGCTATTAAACCTGGCTCGGCCAAAACTCTGAACATTAATAACCCATTATCTGTTATTTGCACTTTATCAGTTTATTTATTCATGTGTGTATATATTTATATAATGGTATATGAACACACTGATCTGTTTTTGTAGTCAATGCCTACTATGTTCTGTTGTGCTGAATTTCATTGTCCTATCAATAAACTCACTTGAACTTGAAATATGGTTATACTTTTATTAAGCTATTTGTGAAGTAAAGTTTAAAAAAAATCCAGAAAACAGCACCAAAGACTGTGCTGCAAATGTTGTAAATTGTCTTGACTGGGGGTAGACTGAAAATGTATCCATTTCTGTACAACTCTTGCACCCTTGGGAAATATGATGTGCCTTTTTGGAAGGATTTTCATTTACTCTTGCACCTTCCTTCTGGCACAAAGCTCCTGCAAATTAATTAACAGTTGTGCAACATGCACAATTCAACCCAGTGTATGAAAAACAGCAGGTTTAATTTATTCACAGAACTAATGCTTCTGACCCATTTCCCCTGAAAGCAGAGCTGTCACATTCTCAGCTGGAAGTAGATAAGGCAGGTCATGTTATTTCACAGTTAATACATGAAACAACCTTTCCAAGTAGGGAATCATCCATTTAAGCTGCAGATGAGATTTATTTTATCTCTCAGGGGCTCATAAGTCTTAGGGTTTCTTCACCCCAGAGTGCTATGAAAGATCAAGTCATTGAATATGTTCTGAGACTGAGAGAGGGAGGCAGATAAGAAGGTACGGCTGAGACAAGATCAGGTCAGCCATGATCTTACACAACGGTGGAGCAAGCTCTGGGTCCAAATGTCTCCATCCACTTATTCAACTTACATTCTCATAGTGTGAAATTATCACTAAAGATCTCTCGACTATCATGGGCAAAATACTGCCATTTATAGATTGTCCTCAAGCTAATGTCTTAATAGGAAAGAAAAACAAAATGAATTTTGGAATAAATGAATACAATGTAGAACTCAAATGAGACATGAGTTTTGTATTATAGAGACTGTAATTTTTCTTCGGCTGAAGATGGATGCAAGTCAGCAGTCAAAAGAGAAGTGATAGATATGGTGAAGGTAAAGAAACCCCTGAAAACAATGCAGAGGGGAGGTACAGAAGTGCAGCTGAAAGGGCCACAGCCACACAACGCCAGAGACCTGGGTCCAATCCTGACTTTGGGTCCTGTCGATGAGGAGTTTGCATGTTCTCTCTGTGACTACATGGGTTTCCTCCTGGTGCTGCAGTCTCCTCCCACATTCCAAAAGACGTGCGGGTTTGTAGGTTAATTGGCACCTGTAATTTGTCCGGAGTGTGTAGGGAGTGGATATGAAAGTGGGATAGCATAGAACTAGTGGGAACGGGTGATCGATGATTGGCATTGTCTTGGTGGGTTAAAGGACCTGTTACAATGTTATATCGCTAAACTGAACTAAACTATACTAAAGATAAATCATCTTGGGTAAGACGTATTTTTATGTTAATTGTTGCCAGATCTTGCAAAAGTATTGACGTCAATACATCAGTTATTGAAAAATAGATGGGAAGATGAGAGCGAAGAAGAGCAAATGGATACGACTTGCAGTCAGAGAGTCATAGAGTTAAACAGCACAGCTGGCCCTTTGGCTGAACATCCATGTCGACCAAGATGTTCCATCTAAGTTAGTCCCATTCTGCTGCATTTGGTCCACATCTCTCTAAATCTTTCCTATCCATGTACCTGTCCAAGTGTCTTTGAAATGCTGATATAGTACCTGCCTTGACTACTATCTCTGGCAAGAATTTCCAGGAGAATCTGGAATGAGTCTACAAGTAAAACTTTGAATTGTAAAGTAGCAGCTATAATCAGATAGATAATGGATGACAATTATGGCAACGATGAAGAATGAGAGAAACTGTATGCAAGTTGAGAAAAAAACATTTGGAGTTATCTTTAAGGGGCTGTCCCACTTAGGTGACTTTTTAGGCGAGTGCAGGAGACTCTGCGCTCACCACATGATCGCCACATGGTCGCCACATGTTCACTGGTGGTCTCTGGTGAGTCTCCTTCATGGTCGCGAGGAGTTCCCGCATTCTGGGAACTAGTCATGGCCGCCGCAAAATTTTCAACATGTTGATCCTGTAGTCGTAGGTGCAGTTGTAGTGGGGTTGCCATGTAGTTATGGGTAGTTGAGATAGTCGTAGGTAGTTTTAATTAATCACCTTTGCTGAGCGGTCATTTTCATTGGCTCATTGGGGAAAAATAAACATAAGCACGAGTTTTCAGAACCAAGGATAACTGACCGGTAATGTTAAATGCCTGCCAAACTTCACAGTTGTGTATCTCTGGCTTTTAAAAGTTGTCTGGCTTCTTAAAAGTGTCTCCACTCCTTCTTCCCCCTTCTCCCCTCCCCCCGTCCCCCCCTCTCCCCCTCTTTTAAAGGACTTACCGTACGCTCTGCTAGCCGTCTTAATCTTCCTGTTCATCGCGGTGTGTGTCTATATCACCTTCGCTTTGCACCGTGTGAATTTCAGACAGCACTCCCCCCACTTTCCCTGGCCCCCGCCTTTGCGATTTGTTTGTGTGTGTGTGTTCCACTCTGACAGTCGCCGTTCCAGTTCCCGGATTGTCAGGTGACTGCCGGGAACTTGACAGTAGCCAGCAGTCCGCTGAAAAATAGCGATGTGGGACAGGCCCTTTAGAATTAAAAAAATAATTCACCATTTTGTACTGGGGCAACTTTTGGTAATAGATAATAAGCCTCTTTCGGAAACTTTTTCTCCTAAGTCTAATGTTAACAATGACGGTATCAAGAGTGCAACAGTGGACTCATTTCACATCTCACTATAATCACACAATTGAAAATAAAAGTTCAAAATAAATTCCACGGTAGATGTGTTGTGAAAGTTTAAATTTGACAAGGCTTTTATATTTCTATTAAAAAAAAAACTCCTAGCACCAACCCTTGTGCTATACCAGTTGTTAATGATTTCAAGTTCCGAATAATACCCATGCACCACTCCATCCTTCCAATTTTTCTCTGATTTTTTGTGCCTTCATTTTCAGGACTAGTTTACTAGACCTATGTAAACTTAAGGTCTCATCTAGTAAACTTGTCCAGAAGATTAAGGCACAAGAGATCAGAGACAAGTTGGCAGAAGGACAAATTCTGGAAGGACATATTCAGTAAATGGCACAGATCTTATGTGCATTCATGTGCAGGGAGACCTTGGGATACATGCCCATAGGTCTCTAAAAGAGTCGAAATAGGTGGAAATGGTAGTGAAAAAAGCATTTAGTTTGCTTGCCTCATGGGTCGAGACAATGAGTAGATGAGATAGTAAGATTAAACGAGAACTTACCAGTTTGAAGTTTGATCTTTATTTTATGAGGAGTAACGATGAGGGATTACGTGAAGAAGCCCCGCCTGGTGCTAGAACGGCATACTTCAGAGCAGCGGCATGAAAAACACAGAACATAATAGCCGGAGTAAGATAGTAAGGCTTCTCATAGATTTAGAACTACCAGATGATCAGTTATTTTATGAGGGTGGGGAGTGGAGGGCACGTAATCCCTCATCGTTACTCCTCATAAAATAAAGATCAAACTTCAAACTGGTAAGCTCGTTTAATCTTACTATTTTACTTCGGAGTCACGTGAGTGACTACGTGAAGATTTTGAAGCTTCTGTGTTTTCCATGTCGTAGAATTCTTCCATACGACAGTCCGGCTAGGTCAACACATACATGAGTAAAAAAAAAAACCTTTTACCAGACCAGTTTCAGTTCTTTCCATAAATCTTTTAATGATAAAAGAACATAATATAACCCCTTTTTTACATCTGGGAAAACCATTACAAAGTGAAAAAGATATAAGTGATAACAGAATCAATAATATCAATTGATAGTGAAACAAAGCAGGTGATTATAGTGAACCCAACACCGCGTGTCCAAAGCCTGTCATTGTGTGAACAGTTTATTGTAAACTTTGAAAATGTTTCTTCTTTACACCACCCTGTGGTTTCTAAAATATGTTCGAGTGGCACGTCCTGTAACTTCGCCGCGGACGTAGCTGCTGCCCTGGTGAGTGAGATTTGAACACATCAGTGTCTACTCCTGCTAAAAGTAACACCTGTTTTAACCACCTCGAAATTGTTTGCACTGAAGCTTTTGTGTGTGGTTTCTTATGCGTAACCATTAAATGTTTTTTTCATTACCTCGAAGAGTTTTGGTAATTTTTATATATTGGTTCAAATGTTTTAACTACACACAATGTTGGATCAATAGGTAAGCTGAAACGTTACCTTTGCTCCAGTTCTTCCTGGTCTGCTTTGTTTGATCAGATCGTAAACATAAAACACAATGTTATCTGTAGCCACATGCAACAGTCTAAACGTAGCAATTTAATGTTTTGCACCCTTTGAGCTGAAACCAATGCCATTAACATTACTAATTTAAATGTTAACTTTTCCAATGATAAAACTTCGATTGGAGCCCATTGCCTGAGTAGAGTAAGTACAATGCTGACATCCCAAATTTCTGTATATCTTGGTTTGGGTGGATTTTTGTTAAAGATTCCTTTCATAAATCTCGATATTAATGGATGTGATCCAATTGATTTTTGATCAGAGATTTGTCCTAAATAGGATGACAATGCTCAAAATGCAGCTCGGCAAGGAACTCCAATATGTTTGCAATGTTCACAGTATGATAGGATATATTTGATTGTCTACAAAATTTTTCCCATTTTCTTTATATGTGTCATATATTGTCTCTGGGTGCTATCTCGCCATGATGCGACTAATATCTATAGTCCTATCCGACAATCCAAGCTCTTGTAGTGGTCTGGTCAAAACCTGCAGATTAACAAATTCATATAAGCATGTAATGGATGAATTTCTTTGGTCACCGGGTTTTATTAACAAATCACTGCTGCTAGGAATTGACATATATGGTTCTTTAATCATGTTTAACATTAATGGGAACCATGGTTGTGTCGGCCAATTTGGAATCACCAATAATCCCGAGGCAGAATCTTGTTCTATTTTCTTCAGACATTGCTGAACCAGAGCAAATGGCGGAAAAGCATAAAAGAACATATTCCCCCAATGCAGTGAAAAAGCATCTACTGCTACTGCATCTGGATCTGGATCCCAAGACACATATTTAGGTAATTGATGATTTAATCTTGATGCAAATAGATCAATGTCTGGTAACCCATATTGAATCACAATTTTTACTGAAAATTACTGGGTTCAACATCCATTCTGTGTTATCTTTAAACACCCTTGATCTATTGTCTGCCACCACATTGTATTTACCTGGGATATAATTTGCCGAAACCAAAAAATTTGGTGCTCAATACACCACTGCCATATCTGATTGACCAGACAATCACATGATACTGATCTGACTCCCCCCATGTGATTAATATATGCAACAGCTGTTGTATTGTCTAATTGTATTAGTACATGCAGATTCTTTTTTGTAGAACAATAGGCTTTTAATCCATAAAATGCCCCCAATAACTCTACATATTAATACCATATGTTTGGAGAAACATTTCCTCTTGGACAGTCCATCTAGGCCCCCACAGCTGGTAAATGAATCTGTTGCCCCCCATCCGAGAGCACTAGCATCTGTTTGTAAAATTACTTCAGGCTGTTGTATCACAATGTTTTTAGCAGCTTGTGGACATTTTTCAATCCACCATTGCAATTCCAATAAGGCATTTTTTGTTAATTGCATAGGCCTATCAAAATGGCCTGCTCTCTTTTTTAGAGCTTTTATTTTATCTCTTTGCAGGTTTTGGTAATGAATGGACCCAAATTCCACTGCAGGAAATGCTGCTACTAATTTCCCAATAACCTTTGCTACTTCCCGATGGAGGGATAAGGTTTGTGCATAAGACCCCTGCAGTCATTATAATATCATCAATCGTATCTGTTGGCAAAGTTACTAACATAGTAACTGAGTTGATCACAAACCCCAAATAGTTAATTGACTGTGTTGGCTGCAGCTGGGATTTAATTGGATGAATCAAGAACCCCAAATTTCTCAAATAAGGTTTTTGTTGCTGAAACTGATTTTTCAGCTGATTCCTGATTACAATGTCATCCAGATAAGCCATAACAATGTGCTTTTGTGCTCTTAATTGTGCTAAAGCTGGTTTCAACAGCTTTGTAAAGAGCCTGGGAGCTGAACTTAACCCATTGGTAAAGATTTTAAATTGCCACAGCTGTCCCAGCCAATTATATTTTTAAATATCTTCGAAAAATTGGTGTATCGGTACTGAATAGTACGCGTCCTTTAAATCAATTGTGGCCATATAACAACCTGCTGACATCAAATGTCTTGTAGTATTGAATGTTTCCATCTTAAAATGTTTATACTCGACAAATTTATTAAAATTTGTAAGGTCCAGAATAATTCTGCAACCACCATCTTTTTTTACTTCTTGGAAATATATTTGACACAAATTGAATGTTCATGTTCAACAGATTTTCAATAACACCTTTTTTTAAAAACAATTTGTCAATTTCCACATTAATCTCTGCCTCTTCAATTGCAGAAAACATGAAAGCATAAGCAGGTTATTTTGTACCGGAGAATTAACACCTTCTTTAAATGTTATAATAGCTGCTGAAATTGTTTGTAAAATAAACCGATCAGATGTGATGGCAAGCCATTCATCATAAAACATTTGTAATCTCCCTCCAACTGGAGATTCGTCCACAGTTTCTTTAGGAATTGAATAATTTTTTTGTACCTCTCCATATGAACGTGGTGGTCTCCTTCTCCCCGTATACGGGTGAACATTAGGCTGTGTCGGATGGTAATATTTTCTTATCATATTCTTGCCTCTGTTTCCGAAATCAAATCCCCTTCTTGACGAAAAATACCTTTTTTGTCCAAAAACGAAAGGTCTCATGTGCTAATAGATTTAGCCTCTTCATCCATTTCTCTTATTTGTTTAGGCAGGTTCTCTCCAAACAGATAACCAGGAGCTTGAACACCACTTGATCGACACAGACCTGCAAATCTTGGATGAAATATGGCCGAATCGCAATTTTCCTCATACAATTAATTTCATAGAAGGAATTGCACATAAGCCAAAGTATCTTTTTGGATTTTAACCATTTCCGACCCTTCCATTTGCCTTCCATAGGCAGTAATGGCAGCTGAAATCATTTGAGGATTCTTTGAAATCTTATTTCTTGTCCTCTCATGCCTGGAGACATAGGCGTTCATATAGACGGATTAACCATAGGTACCTTCAATGAGGTGCAATTATCCGGTGTTTTATATAATTCTGCTGTTTCAACCATCACAGAACCTTGAAGTTTGTGAGATACCATATAGTTAATATTGGCAGCTAGGTTTTCTTCCATAGCCTCACCACTTCCTTCCGGTATAGCAAATTCTTTTGCCACATCAGGCACATCTGGCCTTTTCTTTTTTATTTGTGGTGTGCACTCATAATCCACATTTCACCCCGGGACGATCTTTTTACCCGTGAAAGTTTCCTTTGAGACTTCTCCATTTTTCCTTTTTTATTATCTGGCTAAATCATTACGCCAGCGTGACTCTGATTTTACTTTCGCTTTTGCTGTTTCTACCAGCGTAGCGTCTTTTTTCCCAGAACGTCCCCTCTTTCCTTGCACTTACCTGCGGGTCCGTTCCGACCGCTGTGAGGAGCTGCGCTCTGCAGCTCTTGCTTCAGCCGTCAGCGTCGACGTAATGCCGTTCTAGCGCCAGGCGGGGCTTCTTCACGTAGTCACTCACGTGACTCCGAAGTAAAATAGGATGTTATGTTGCAGTACAACAAAACTGCATTGGATTATTGCGGACAATTCTGGTTGCCACGCTACAGGATGTGGCAGTTATAGTGAGAGTGTAAAGGAGATTTATCAGCATGTTGCCTGGAATAGAGGACAGCAGTTATAAGGGGACATTAGATTGGCTTGGTTTATTCTCACTGCAATGCAGGAGGCTAGCATTATAGAGGTTTACAAAATTATGAGGTGCATAGATAGGATAAATAATCAAAATCTTTTCCCAAGGTAGGGAAATCTAGAAATAAAGGGAGATAAGGTTAAAGTGAGAGGCAAGAAATTTAAATGTCTTTAATTTTTTGATAGGTTTTTTGAATATCTGGAACAAGCTGCCAGAGGGGATAGCACAAGTAGATAATATTCCAACTTTTAAAAGGCATTTGGACAGGTACTCAGGAAAGGAGCAGAGGTGTATGGGCATAATTTGGGCAAATAGCTAATCCATAACGAGTACTGACCTCCTCGTTGTCGAGGGATCTACAGGAGTCGCTAACTCAAAGAGGCAGCTAGCATCATCCTGAGACCCACACCACCCTGACCGCACCGTCAGTTCACTCCCTCCATCAGGAAGATGGAATAGGAGCCTGAAAAGCAGTTCACCACTTTTTGCAATCTTATTCATTCCTGGGCATCTGAGTTGCCAAACCAACTGTGAAGCAACCAGTCAATGTGTTCTCCAGTGTTCAAGAGACTCTCGAAGTTCAAGAGAGTATTCATTAACATACTGAATCTGCTCAATCTTACATAATGAATGAAAAAAGTTGTATTAAATGTGGAAATAGAGTTATTATTCGAGTATATTATGAAAATAAGTTTAATTTACTTTAGTTTAGTTTAGAGATACAGCATGGAAACAGGCCGTTCGGCCCAATGTGACCATGCTGACCATCAGTCTCCCATATACACTCGTTATATGTTGTCCCACTTCCGCATCCACTCCCTACATGCGTGGGGCAATTTTACAGAGACAAATTAAATTTCAAACTGTCACGTCTGTGGGATGTGGGAGGAAACCGGTGCACACGGAGGAAACACATGTGACCATAGGGAGAACATGCAAACTCCACAGACAGCCCATGAGGTTAGGATTAAAGCCGGGTCTCTGGCGTTGCGAGGCAGCAGTTCTACCAGCTGTGCTACTGTGCCAAACTTAAGTTTTATTTAATTTCACAATGAATAATCTGGAATTGTGAGCATGAAAGTAATTTGCCACAATTTGGCATATTGGACTAGATTATAACCATATAACAGAGGTCACATACTGTAAAGTCTACTGCCAAGACTACAGTTTGAAGCAAGCAACACACCTTTATGGATTTCAAAATAGGCAAAGAATAATAGGCAAAATAGGCAAATATTTCAAAGAACATGCATTTGCAATTGTGAGAAGGGAATAACTAGTTTGTGCTCAGTCATTAAAAATGAAATGAGGTATCAATACTACAGATGAGTATATTAACCGAAAATTTGTGATGCATTCTCATGATTAATGCCCTGTCTCACTGTGCGAGTTGACCCACGAGGTACCCCGAGTGACAGACTCGTGGCTGTGCACGAGACTGCAAGTTTATGATCAAGTGTGTAACCGAGTTCCCACGGGTATGTCATTGCTGCGATGTTCCTAGTTCCTCTCCCGAGTTAGCAAGTTCATCTCCCATTACTCTTGAGCCAACTGTGAATGAAGGTATGTTTTAATAAAGCAACAATGTGAAAATACATCTCCATCCTGTGGTTTTGAGTTATTTCAGCGCGGCGGCATCTATTGATATGACCTACAATGGGAAAATGCGCATCCTCCAGTAACCAAGCATTTCTTGTTGTTTTATGTTTTGCAATGGATCTCTATTTTAAATAATTTTAAAAAAGGAAGCAGCCCGGGTGACTGACATTGAGCGGCCGCCGGGACCCGACAGCAGACACACACACACACACACACACACACACACACACACACACACACACACACACACACACACACACACACACACACACAGAGATACACACAGACAGCAGGACTGGCCGCCACTTCAGAGGAAGGAAGCAGCTCGGGTGACTTTGAGCGGCCGCCGGGACCCGACATCAGAGACACACACAGATACAAACAGATAGACAGAGAGGGGAGAGAGAGACACACACACACACACACACACACACACACACACACACACACACACACACACACACACACACACACACACACACACACACACACACACACACACACACACAGACAGCAGGACTGGCCACCACTTCAGAGGAAGGAAGCAGCTCGGGTGACTTTGAGCGGCCGCCGGGACCCGACAGCACACACACACACAGATACACACAGATAGACAGAGAGGAGAGAGACAGACACACACACACACACACACACACACACACACACAGATACACACAGACAGACAGAGACACACACACACACACACACAGATACACACAGACAGCAGGACTGGCCGCCACTTCAGAGGAAGGAAGCAGCTCGGTGACTGACATTGAGCGGCCGCCGGGACCCGACAAGGCTCTTGGGTGCTGGGATCATTCTCTGCGGGATGGTTAGCGCGGGAGACATGTGTAGGAGAGGAGTGCTGACTGCAGGCAGACACTTTGGTAGTGATTGCCCACCAGCCTCAAAAGCCGCTGTGTTTCCCTGTCCCTATGATAGCAGGGGGCATTCAAGCAGCACAATAGCCCCCTCCCCCTCCACGCCAACACAAAGGGCAACGATCCCAAGGCTTTAGGGGCAGAAACGGAAGGCAGACGCAACAAGCTGGCGTAACGCGGGCCAGGTAACATCTCTGGAGAAGGTGACGTTTTGGATAAGGGCTCGTCTTCTGAAGAAGGATCTCGACCCGAAAAGTCACCTATTCCTTCTCTCCAGAGTTGTTGCCTGACCCGCTGAGTTACTCCAGCTTTTTCGTTGAATGGGTGACGTTTCGGGTCGAGACCCTTCTTCGGACTGAAAATAAAACTTGCCTCGCTTGAAGCAGCTTGTAAATTAAAACAAAAAAATCAAAAAATATTAAAGGTCGACTCATTTATGTGCTGTATTCATTCACCTGGCCTATTGCTGTCCTCCCTCGTCCACCGTGAGCGCTGGACAACTCACCGGATGGAAACCTCCGCTGCATCCCGGGCAGAGGGCGATGATCACCGACTGACCGGCAAGTAGAGGCGGCGGGTCGGCCAAACCGGGCTCCCCGCCACCGGGATAGACACCAACTACTGGACTAAGCTCAGCGGGATCTCTGGAGAAGTCTGAAGTAAGGTCTCGACCCGAAATCTCACCCATCCCATCTCTCCAGAGATGCTGCCTGTCCCTCGGAGTTACTCCAGCATTGTGTGTGTCTATCTCCGGTGTGAACCAGCATCTGCAGTTCCTTCCCAATCCCACACTCTCGGCCCCGGGGGGGTGGATGGAGCATCACACGTGGACACATCCCACCCACCACCCCAGACTTTGCCCCTTCGGCAGGTCTTTAAGCCATTCATTGAGACAGAGTGAAGCCACGGGCAGGCGCCTCAGTAATAAAGGACAAGTGGCAGAAAGGCTGAAGATAGACACAAAATGCTGGAGTAACTTGGCGGGACAGGCTGCATCTCTGGAGCGAAGGAATGGGTGGCATTTCGGGTAAGTCTGAAGAAGGGTCTCGACTCTATTCCTTCTCTCCATAGATGCTGCCTGGTCCGCTGAGTTACTCCAGCATTTTGTGTCTATCTTTGGTTCAGTCTTTACTCGAGCAAAAGAACAGATTATTAAAGTTCCCACGGTAGACTCACGAGACACTAAGATAAACGCACGGGGCCACTACGTTATTACAACGAGTTTAAATGTTTCCATTTTAACTTGAACAGTTAATTTGACTCGTGGAAAAAATCAAACATGTTTGATTTTTTTCACGAGTTAACAAGTTTCCCGAGTACCTGCCGTTAGCGCCACGAGTCGATAAGTTGCTCGTGCGAGTTCCGACGTTCCCGCTACGTGATCACCACGAGTGAAAACTCGGGGTCACTCGTGAGCCAACTCGCACAGTGAGACAGGGGTTTTAGTTTGCTAGAAGAACTAGTCTTTGATAATGATCTTCAAGATATGGCAGTGGCATTTAAGAGGCTTTGAGATAGATACGTGGAAATGAAGGTAATAGAAGGATATGGATCATGTACATGGTGATGAGATCAGTTTAAGGTGGCATCCTGTTTTAGCACAAACATTGTAGGCTGATGGGCTATGTTAATTCTGATTTTGTTTGGGTGCCTTATGAAACAAAATGGTATCAATTGAAAAAAAAAAATATTGTCCAAGAACACTGAAGGAATGGGTATTGCAGGGTTCTTCAAGTTTAAAAATGATTCATCAATTAGCATGCACAATGGATTATACTACTGATGGTTTACTTCTGCAGAGAAGACTCAGTTCATGACTGAGTCAGCCAAATCTTGAGGAGAGCTTAGAGGTGAAGTAGTTAAGATAAAAACAGAATTGTGTATCAAGTCGCGAAGATAGACATTTAAAGCAACACACGGGGTTTATGCATGAAAACCACTTAACAAATAAGACATTTGAAAGTGAGATGTAGAAACAAAAGTAGTTTTATGTGGCTCAAAGAGATAGCATAGGAGATGAAACCAAGAATATACACATAAATCATTAATTCCTGCTAAAGATGTAAGAAAGATATGCAATCATGAATATATTTTAGAAGTTGATCCAGTGAGACTGGAAGTAAAGAAGCATAACATTTTACAGAACAGTTAAGAAGTGAGACTTTCTGGAATAAATAAGTAAACACGACAGCCTTTGAGGAGATCATAACGAGTTAGAAAATTTGTGAATATGTCACATCTGTATATTGCTTGGGTTTGTAAAGCTCTTTTATTTTAAAAAAAAAGGAAAACAGTGTAATGTATATAAAAGAATGGCGATCTATGTGTGGCACAAATATGCACAGATGCAGTGTGTAGATAGTTGGATAAAAGTTGAGTCATACATAATCTGGAAGCTCTCAATTTGTGTTTTCATTTTGTTATTTAATCTACATATTACAGGTGAGAAGTAAGAAACACACACATGACCCATTTCTTTTGTAAGAGTGTTCTTGTCAGTCCAACTCCATTCCTTCTCCTCAGTGATATCTCATGTAACCTCAAATAAAGGGTCATACATGCTGTTTGATTGCTTCACCAATGAAAGTCAGGATCACAGAAATTTCAGGTTCATATCGTTATTCTAGCCTGTGACTGGGAACTATGGTTTGTTCATCAGGGCTGAACTGTGGACATCACTACACTCCAAGAAAACAATGTATCTAATTATCCTTTAGCCCACAGCAAGGGGCAGAGAGGTCATTATTTGTCTGTACTGCAGGCTGCTCCAAAATGTAGTAAATTGTTTCCTACGGAGTCTTCCATGGCAGACTTCTTGAAGCAGTGCACTTAGTCAGGAAATCAGGAAGGATCAGTGGATGGCTTTGGCAGATAAGGTGAAGGCAAATCCAAAGAGATTCGATGTATTTGGGCAAAAGAGTAACTGAGGGAAAATAGAATCTATTAAAGATCAACAAAATCATTTATGTGTGGTCCCACATGAGATGGGCGAGATGTTACATTTATATTCCCTGTCTGTATTTGCCCTGAAGAAAAAAATAACTCGGGTAAGTTAACTGAGATGTCTTAAAGAGAGTCCACATAACTTCAGACAACCTCAAATGCATAAATGTAGACAAATCCCTTGGGCCTCATCAGAGTATCCCAGGATATTGCGGGAAGAAATTGTGAACTCCTGGTAGAAATATGTATATTATCGAGAGCCATGGATGGGAGGTCAAAAGAAAAAGAGGATGGTTAATGTTGTGCCACTAATTAAATAAGCTGTAATGCAAAGGCTGGGAATAACAAATTCTGAACCTAATGAGCGATGGGTATAATATTGGAGAGGATTCTGAAAACTAGGATCTACATGCATTGGGATGGTCAAGGACTGAACAGAGATAGTCTGTATGGCAGTGTGCGTGTGACATGTGATTTTAGTTTTTTGAAGATGTGACAAAGAAGATTAATGAAAGTAGCATGGTAGCAAGGCCTTTGACACGGTAATGCATGGATAAAAAATTGGTGTGAAGCAGGATTCGGTGGGTGGTGGCAGAGGTTTGTTTTTCAGGCCGGAGGACTGTAATGAGTGGTGCACCACATGGCTCAGTGCTAGGTTCACTATTAATCATTATTTATGTTTACATGGAACATAAACATAGAACTGAACTTCATATGAACAAAACCATCAGCCCAGAATGTCTGTGCTGAACATCATACCAAATGATTCTCCTCCGTGTGCACGTGACCCACATACCTCGATTCCTTGGCATAACCATGTGCAATAAATGCAACTTAAACACAATTGTCATATCTGCTTCCATTACACCATTCCAGACAGCAGTGGTGGGGGAAGCACTCTCTGTGTAAATATTGCCCTTCTCACCTTAAAACTATACCTTCCAGTCCACAGCAATGGGCAGAGAAGTCATGGGTATTGGCCTGCATTACAGGCTTCTCTAAAATGCATGTCTCTAACCCGGACAATGTAGATTATATGGAGAAATGCAACCACATACAGATAACTCATTTTTTATTCAATTATGCACACACTGCATCTGTGAATATTTGTGCATGTCATACATACATACATACATACATACATACATACATACATACATACATACATACATACATACATACATACATACATACACACATTCATACATACATACATGTCATTTCAATTTAGGCAATATTCCAGTAAAACTTTCACCCCAAAGCCATCACATCCTTCTTGCGATGGGGTGACCAGAAATATTTGGATGTAAATGGTCAGTAAGTTAGAGGAATACATTAAAATTGGTAGTAAAATGGACAGTGGTGCAGCTGGTTGAGCTGCTGCCTCACAACACTAGAAACCTGGGATTGATCCTGATCTTGGTGTTGTCAGTGTGGTGTTTGCACATATTCCATGTGACTAAGTGGGTTTTGTCTAGATGCTCCAGTTTCCTCCCACATCTCAAAGATGTGCGGGTCAGTGCGTTAGTTGGCCTCTGTAAATTGCCCCTAATGTGTAGGGAGTGGATGTGATAGTGGGTAACATACAGTGAGTATTGACAGACGATTAATGGTGGGCATGGATTCGATGGACTCTATCTCCAAACTCAGCGGGACAGGCAGAATCTCCGGAGAGAAAGAATGGGTGACGTTTCAGGTCGAGATGTCAGGGGAGAGAGAGATACATAGATAAGGAAGTGTAAGGTGTGAAAGCAAAACAAAGGGAATGGAGAACAAGGAACATGTAGAATAGATCTGTTGCACACTTGCACACCAAAAAAATACTGTTGGAAACACAAGGAACTGCAGATGTTGGTTTACAATTTAAAAAAAAGACAAAGTGCTGAAGTAACCCAGCAAATCAAGCAGCATCTCTGGAGAACTTGGCTAGGTCACGTTTTGGGCCAGTGCCTTTCTTTTCTTCACCTGTTTGTCTGGGTCCCTCTATTGGAGCTTCTCCCATCCACCTCTCCTAATTGCAACATATAGTCATTCGATTGAAACCTTCTGCGGGAACTGAAACAGTTCAATAGGTGAAACTCTTGGCTTTTTACTTTGTCCCTTCCAGGTTAAAAATGACTTTTAACAGCACACTGCATACGTCATTCACAGTGCAGTGCCCGGTACATTAAGGAAACCAAGTTCCAAACTGGGTTAGCATCCTACAGGATGCCTCCACTCATTGAGCCATTGTGACCTTCGGCTTCAGGTTGCCTGTTGATTTCATTCTCATCTCACTCAGTCTGAACTCTCTGGGCTCTACTTCCCACACAAAAAGTGCAGTTCAATGTAAACCCATTCACCAACATCTCAGCTGTAGACAGGGCCCGACATAATCTTCCAGACTCAACCTGGAGGTTAACGATTGCAGTTAATAGTTTTGCTGCTCAATTTAAACCTTTGCTGGGCCTACTGCATGTAATTTGGCACCATCATTTCTTATGACATTTAATCTTTCCTAGGTTTTGCTCCAATACAAATTTTTCTTTTCTTTTTCCTGTCCACAGTCGTTTGTTAATATTCTACTTACTCATTAACCCAGTTGCTTCAAGGAAAGACTGGCAGTTTGGGAATCTGCTGAAAAGACCCGTACTGGGTTAGTCTGGATGCAGGAAATGCAATTCTATTCACTTGGAGAGAAGGGATGGATGCAAGGATCTGAGGTGACTTCTATTATTTCACTTTTATTTAAATATTTATTTTCTTGCTTACTATGATAGTTTCGACCCACAGTGTCCGTGTCAGCTCTCAGCAGAGCTGTCCCACTGTTCACATTCCCCCTACCTTATTTATCTATACTCCTCTAATTCCTTCTCTTTCACACGCCCATTACCTCACCTTTGATACTTTCTGACTCTTAGCTACACCAGGGGATAATTTACAGCATCCAATTATCCTACAAGCAGATTTTTTGGATGTAGGAGGCAACCACAGAATCCATCAAAAGCCTGTTTTTAATTGTTTTAAAAAATGTACTTGCTAGTTTCAACCATTTTTAATAACATGAATGATCTGTGTATTTCATAGTTTGTGAATGGTTTTGAGAGTAAGAATATTTAAATGATTTTGTCAATATTGATGATTAGACTGGCTGAACCTAGGAATGTGGTTTAGTCAACTGTCTAAAAAATATTTCCAATTGGTCAGCGTGGATGAGTTGGGGAAGGGCCTGTTTCTGTGCGGTATAACTTTGTGACCCTATGACTTCATATGGCCGATTCTGGCTTCACCATAAAGGCTGGAAATCCATATTGCTTTGCAGTTGTTTGCCCCTGAAGAAAGAGCTGACTTCTGGATGTTTGCTCTTGCTAAATCATCAACCTGTCACTAAGATCCAAGCTGCTTCCAGTTCTGACGAAAGATCATCGACAAGGAAGATTAACTCTGCTTCTCTCTTCCAGGCTCTGCCTTGACCTTTTGAGAATTTCTTGTCGCTTCCATGTTTGTTTCAGACTATCAACTTGTGCACCACTTTGCTTTTGCAGCTCAGCGATCAATTTGAGCACACTTCAAGGTACTTTGCAGTGCTCTCTGCATTTATAGACATGCTAAATCAATAGACATGTCTGGGTTGCTGTTGCAAAATGCCAAGCTGTCACAAAGACACAGATTAGAATTGTATTTTAAATCTACAAAGGTTAATCTGTTAGATGTGCTAACCGATTGCTTGTACAGTCACTGGTATTGGATTGGAAAATTATAGCCAAGATTGCTCAGAGATTAAAGAAATAAGAGCATTCAAGCAGAAGCAGTAGCAACATAAAATCAAAACTTGTTTACATAATAAAAGGCAGCAGCTTTTCACTGTGTATAAAATTGTGGATCTATAACTTCATTAGGACCAAATTTGAGGAGTGTGATGGAATGCCCACACATTTATTTACTATGCTTTTAGCTGATTTGACAAAGAGTTTCTACCAGTCAGGGTCAAAATTCATCTTAATAATACTTTTAACACTCTATTTAATGCATCTGCACCCAATCCATTGACCAGTGGGTGTTAAATATAGCAATTGTAGGAATTTTAATTTCCTTACAGAACAGATGCAAATACAGGAAATTTTATGAAAGTTGTTAAAGTTCATAATCTATCATCAGAAATAATAGTGTAGAATAATGTCTATACTTTCACTCCATCCATTTCACTGAATGCAAATGAACATGGTCCAATTAACTACCACTAACCCCAGAGATGATTTTCTCCATTTGCCTCATCCAGACAAATAGTAAAGATTTTCTTTCAATCTCTGTAGGAAATAATAAAATCAAAATCTTCAGGATGAGTTTAAATTCTGCTTTTAATTTACTTAGGCATTCGTGTTTAAAAACATTGAAATGATTTTATGCTTGAGATAGTGATTATGATCAAGTTAGGTTCGTTGAGATAAACTTGAGAAGGGATAGCAAAATTAAAAAAAAAAGACTTTTGCATTTAACCATGTCCCACCTGAAAAAGCACATACATTTCTCTGGCTTTTGGAGCCTTCTTGACCTTAGCCAAAGGCAAGATTTCACTTAATTAACCCAGTTTCGCATTGCATGCATTTATGTTTATTTCATGTTCATAAGCTGTAGGAGGAGAATTAGGCCATTCGGCCCATCAAGTCAACTCTGCCATTCAATCACGGCTGATCTATCTTTCCTTCTCAACCCCACACGTACTAATCTATCAATCTCCACCTTCAAAATATCCATTGACGGCCTCCACAGCCTTCTGGGGCAATGAATTCCATAGATTTACCACCCTTTGGTTAAATAAATTTCTGCTCATTTCCTTTCTAAAGTTGCGTCCTTTTATTCTGAAACTGTGACCTCTGGCTCTAGACTCCCTCACAAGTGGAAATCCTCCCCATATCTACTTTATCCAGGCCTTTCATTATTCGGTAAGTTTCAATGGGCTTTTTACCATCTGTAGTTTATTGCTTTATAATGTAAGAAATGAACAAATGCCAAGTCAAAATAATCTCCTTTTTTATAGATTCACTCAGAAGAAGCATCCCATTCCTTCTCTCCAGAGATGCTGCCTGTCCCGCTGAGTTACTCCAGCTTTTTGTGTCTATCTTTGGTTAAAACCAGCATCTGCAGTTCCTTCTTACACAGTAATATTTATTGCCTTTGTCTCGCAAAAAAAAAGGTAAAAGCTAATCTGTCTTTTTGCATCTCACTATAAAAAAGGAGATTTTGAGCCTTCTTCTGAAGAAGGGTCTCAACCCGAAACGTCAACCATTCCTTCTCTCCAGAGATGCTGCCTGTCCCGCTGAGTTACTCCAGCTTTTTGTGTCTATCGTCAGTAAATATAACTGTTGTTTCCATTGAGAAGCCTAAATAATTCACTTTGGTTTAGAGAGGGGCTTGGCAGTAATGTAAATTAGACACAGTTACAAGAAATTACAAAATAAATTAAACTTGGTAGACGATATAAAGGATTTGCAGAAGAGAATTAGTTGTTACTGTATCTACCACCCATATGTAGAGAGGCAATCATTGCATCATGCTGAAAGATGGAAATAGTTTGCTGAAGAAGAGAATTCATCTCAGATCAATCATTTAATAATATGGTGTCAGAAATCTTTCCACGAGTACCACAGATTTAAATAGAAAACGTACATCATAGGATTGATTATGTGGTTATACACACTGAAAAGCCCATCTTTAAATAACTCAACAGAACAATATGGCAGATGATAGAAATGGCCTACCCACAACATGGTTTATAATCAGAATAAAGAACTGAGTGATAGAACCTTAGTGAGGATAGTCAGAACCTTGTTACCAGAGTGAAAATGCCAAAGACTAAAGTGGATAGCTTTGAGGTGAGAGGGGCATAGTTTAAAGGAAATGTGCGGTGTAGGGTTTTTTTTACACAGAGAATTGTGGGTGCCTGGGACATGCTGCCATGGTGGAGGCAGAAACATTTGTGATATTTAAGAAAAATTTATGTGGGCACATGGATATGTAGGGAATGGAGAGATATGGATCATGTGCAGGCTGAGGAAATCTGTTTAACCAGTTACCGTGTAGGGACTATGGCAGCACAGTGGCGCAGTGATGGAGTTGCTGCCTTATAGCGCCAGAAACCCGGGTTCGATCCTGACTATGGCTACTGTCTGTATGGAGTTTGTACATTCTCCCTGTGACCGCATGACATTTCTCCAGGTGCTCCCGTTTCCTCCCACACTCCAAAGATGTACAGGTTTTGTAGGTTAATCGATTTCTATAAATTAGCCCTAGTGTGTAGGATAGTGGTAGTATTGGGGTGATCGCTGGTGGGCGCAGACTTGGTAGCCGGAAGGGCCTGCTTCCACACTGTGTCACTAAAATCTAAGGACTAAGGTCTAATGTTTACAGCCATTGTGGACCGAAGAGTTTAACCCTGTAGTGTTCTAAGTCCTATGTTCTAGTTCAGAGTATCTAAATGCAAATTACCCAGAAGAAACAAAGTTCACTCTCAGCACTTAGAAATTAGACAGGCAATGCATATTTTTAAAAAAAAAACTGTAATTATAAGAAGATAGACACAGAAATCTGGAGTAACTCAGCGGGACAGGCAGCATCTCTGGAGAGAAAGAATGGGTGACATTTTGGGTCAAAACCTTTCTTCAGACTGAAAGTCACGGGAAAGAGAAATTAGAGATATAGACCAAGATGTAGAGAGATAAATAGCAATGAATGAAAGATATGCAAAAAAAAATAACGATGATAATGGAAATAGGCCATTGTTACCAGTTTGTTGGGTGAAAACGAGAAGCCTGTGCGACTTGGGTGGGGGAGGAATAGTGAGAGAGGGAATGCTGGGCTTACTTCAATATTCAGACCACTGGGCTGTAAGCTGCCCAAACAAAATATGCAATGCTGTTAAACCAATTTGCGTTTAGCCTCACTCTGACAACAGAGGAGACCTAGGACAGAAAGGTCAGTGTAGGAATGGGAAGGAGAATTAAAGTGTTTAGCAACCGGGGGATCAGGTAGGTTCAGGCGGACTGAGCGAAGGTGTTCAGTGAAATGATCGCCTAGTCTACGTTTGTCCACATCTTAAACAACGGATATTGTATGTGAGGTTGGAGGAGGTGCAAGTGAACCTCTGCCTAACCTGAAAGGACTGTTGGGATCCCTGGACAGAGTCGATGGTGGAGGTATACGGACAGGTGTTGCATCTTCTGCGGTTGCAGTGGAAGGTACCTGGGGAGGGAATGGTTTGGATGGGAAGGGATGAGTTAACCAGGGAGTTGCGGAGGGAACCGCCTCTGCGGAAGGCGGAAAGGGGTGGAGATGGGAAGATGTGACTGGTGTTGTGATCCCGTTGGAGTGGCGAAAATATCTGAGGATTACGTGTTGTATGTGATGGCTGATGGGGTGAAAGGTAAGGATTAAGGGGGACTCTGTCTGTTTCAACTCGGGGGAGGGGGAGCAAGAGCATAGCTGCGGTGTACCAAGGAGACATGAATGAGGGCCTCATCTATGATGAGAGAGGAGAACCACCATTTCCTAAACAATGAGGACATCTCACAGATATCTGCACACATAGAAATTAATTATAAGAAAATGTTGCCACTGCACTTAAGGTTTCACAACGTGTGTCTGAGGCTCCTGCATGGATTGTGTATTCAGAAGCTTGCTCCTCATCAAGACCGAATTCAACTGAAGTTGCACAGCTACATTGCTGGGGGTGCGGCAGGTCACTTCATTATACTGAACCGTCAATGAGAAATAACAATGTCAACGTCATTCCTTACTATCTCTAGAAAATCAAAAGTTTAAGTGGTATTATCAATCAACGACAACATTTACTCAAGCAGTTGACAAAATAATGTTCATTTAAACATAATTGCATTTGGGTTAGTTTATAGGGTAAAACATCGCACATGGTAGATATAACAACATGTCTGCCAACATAGAAATTGTTCCTGAGCTCTGAAGGTGGTGGGACTAAATTGTATCGACCGGGTGATGCAGAATCAACCCCCATCTCCCGGTGTAACGGCAGACCAAATATCACCTGCCTGATCATTTTATTCAGTTCAGCTTGCAACAACTTGGACTGTGCTGTTCAATGGTTTATCACCTCAGCGGGGACAGCACCACAAAGCTAGAATGCATTATTGAAGAAGAGCCCACACATCTTTCAGGGCAGATGGATTGTGAATGGAGTAAATGTAGGCAGGAGCACTGACACTGAAGTTGATGTGGGAAAATGTGGCAATGACACAGCTCAGGCCGGAGCAGAGTCCATGGTTTTCCAGCTCTCCACTGGATGCCTTGGTAAGGACAGATGTTTGAAAGACCAGAAGATTCTTCAAAAGCTAAGGAGATAAACTGTAATGATAGATGCTCCAGGGTAGTAGACACAGTGCCCTGCTAGATTCAGATGTTGCTCAATGCATCAAATCCCTCTCCCTTTGCTGCTAACAACCTACATCAATCAGGATGCATACCTGATATTAATATGCTCCATCACACAGTGAGTCACAGCCATATCTCACGGCTTGCACATATTCATCCATGAAAGCCACAACATTCAAGTGGATTGCTCAATACCCTTTGACCTGCTTTTCCCTCAGTTAGTTTAGTTTGGTTTCATTCATTATTGTCACATGCGCTGAGGTACAGTGAAATGCTTTTATTTGTGTGCTATTCAGTCAAGGAAAATACTAATCAAGCCATCCACAATGCACAGATAATGGATAAAAGGGACAACATTTAGTGCAAGATATAGATGTGTAAGGCAGGAGGAAGCATCAACTGCATGGCAGGGTTATGATGTAGCTGCATCACGTTAAACCAAAGAGAAGATGGCTTTAACCATAACCAGAGTGAGAGTCCATAAACAGCACAGACAAGTAGATAACATTCCCTTCCTGATCCTCCTTAGAACATCCCTTTTCCCCTATTCGTCCTTTAAGATACACAAGTGGGAGATGGGGTTAACGTGCATCTCTAACATTCCCCTCCATCCCATTACCACAACCTCATACATGTGCCTTTTCCATTCAGATAGCAGGAACTGCAACCTGGCAGGCAGTGGCTAAAGAGGGAAGTAACAAAGGAAGATTAAGGCACTGTCACTGAAGTTAATGTCAATGTAATTTTGAGATCAGCTCAGAAGCAGAATCTCATTTGGAAGATTCATCAGGCAAGGACAGCCTGCAACCAGGGCAGGTGGTGTCATCAGAGCATTAAAAAATAGAAAAAGTAGTACTGTAGGTTATTCATTTCTCCATCATTTAAAATTCGGACAGACCCTGAGCAGTGTTCACTTTGCCACCGAATTGTCATACCTTCTTATTCCCCCATACAAAATCTGACCATCACAGCTTTGAATAGATACAGTGATCTAGGCATTTCTTTCAACAGCTTAAATAACCAAGTGCCTAAACTGACACTATATTTCCCCCACATCCAGAACCTCTCGGATAGATAATAGCTGCCTTGCTCCATTTGGTCAATCCTTCCCACAATTGTGATGAAAGGCCATCGATCTTTGCATGGCAACTTTACATGAACCTTGGCAAGTTCCCACATGGTAGGCTGGTCTGGAAGGTTAGATCATTTGGGATCCAGGGTGAGCTGGCCAGGTGGACACAAAATTGGCTTAGTGGAAGGAGTCCAGTAAGGAGGGTAGTAGTAGAGGGTTAATATTCAAATTGAAAGCCTGTGGACAGTGGTGGGCTACAGAGATTGGAGTTAGGTGCCACTGTTCTTTGTCATATATGTTAATGATTTGGATGACAATGCTGTTAACATGGCTCATAAGTTTACAGATGACAACATTGGTGGTGTATTGGACAGTGAAGATTATCTATGATTACAATGGGATCGAGATGAACTGGGAAGTGGGCCAAAAATGGAAGATGAAATGTAACAGACAAGTATGAGCTGTTGCACATTGGTAATTTAAACTAGGGTAGTTCCTACATGATAGGGCCCCTGGAGAGTGTTGTAGAACACAGAGAACAGGTATATAGTTCCTTAAAAGTGGTGGCACGCATACAAACATTTGGCATGCTTGCCTTCATTGGTCAGGGCATTGAACACAGGAGTTGGGAGGTCATGTGCAACTATATAAGTTGTAGGTAATTTGGAGTATTGTGTGTTGTTTTGGTTGTCTAGCTATAGGAAGGATGGCAGGAAACCGGCAAGGGTGCAGAGAATATTCATAAGGACCTTTCTGGGACTGGAAGGCTTGAGTTATAATGAGGAGCTGGACAGTCTGAGATGTTTTTCACTGGAGTGTTGAGGAGTGCCTTCACAGGGGTGTGTAAAGTTATGATGGACACATATATAATATAAGATTTAAGGTGAGAGGAGAAAGATTTAAAAGGGACCCAAAAGGGAAATTTTCCGATTATAATGTGTAAAAGATACTTTGATGGGTTCATGAAGGTTTAGAGGATATGGGCCATTTGCAGGCAAATAGGACTAGCTGAGATGGACATATTGATTAGTGTGGACGAGTTGGCTGAAGGAACTGTTTCTGTGCTGCATAATTCTATGCCTCCATTGCACCATGATTTGAAACATTAACATTGTTTCTCTTGCTGGTTAATTATTCTCCAGCATTTTTCTGTTTTAAATTCAGATGTCCAACATTTGTAATTGTTTTAGAAAGTTTGATATTGGAACTCTTAAGGGCCTGTCCCACTTGCCGATTTTTTTTGGCGACTGCGGGCATCATTGACTGAAGTATCAGGTCACCGAAAAAGTCACGGCGTGGTGCGGTGGTGATGCGGCATGATCCAGCATGACGCAGCGTCGATGCTTCGTGTCGAGGCATGATGACGTATTGACGTGCGCCGTTTCCTCAAGCGTCGCAACATTTTTTTTTTGTCGCCACTGGATTTTTAAATGTTCTAAATCTTTCGGCGACCCTGATACATCAGTCAATGACGCCGGCAGTCACCAAAAAAATTGCCTTTAGAATCAAGTGTGTGTTAATGAGATTGTGCTCCATTCTGTAAACTGCAGTAAGGGTAGGCTAATTTAACTGAACATGTTATCGAAGGGCATCCACCGCTATTGTGGTGTTCAATCTAATGATCTGCCCAGCACTGGCTCTCAGGTAAAGGGACTGCCGCTGCCCACTGTGAATTACATGAGGTCTCTAAACCCATTGTACAATCATAGCAAAACGTTCTTTTGTCTTGCATTCCAGTCCCCTTCTCATATACCACCAAGGGCGCTGCACGATTGGCAGCCTCACGAAGTCTGTTTTTTTGTCTTTTTTTTGTTATTTTTAGTGTGTTTAAAAAGTTTGTGTAAATGGTCTCCGGTTTGTTCTATGTGGGGGAGGGGGGGTCGGGGGGAATCTTTTTTTTCAATCTCTTAACTTGCCGGAGATGCGATTGTTTTATGGGTCGTATTTCCGGTCGCTCTGCGGCCTAACATCGTGGAGCTGGCGGCCTTGCTTGAGTGACTTTGAGCCCCAATGCGGGGCTGTGGACTTACCATCGGAGCCAATCCCTTGCGAACATTACCATCGAGAGCTCGTAGTGTCGGGCAGAGATGATAGATATCGGGAGCTCCAACGACACAGAAGGTTCGACAAGCTCCGACCCGGGGTCCGATCACCCGGCGCGGAGAGCTGAGATTCCCCCCCCCCCCCCCCCCCGATGCAGGAGCTTGATCGTCCCATCGTGGAGGGCCCGACTGCCGGGAGTAACATCGTCCCGTCAAGGCTCGAGCCCCCCGACCCCTGGAGGACAAAGAAGGGAAGAGATTGAACTTTTTTTTTTGCCTTCTGTCACAGTGAGGAATGTGGAGGAATCACTGTGGTGGATGTTTATGTTAAAATTTATTTTGTGTGTTCTGTTGCTCTTTAGTTTGTATGACTGACTTGGTAAATGAAATTCCTCGTATGTTGCAAAACATACTTGGCTACTAAATTATTATTGTATTGTATCGTATTGTATTGTATCGTATTGTATCGTATTTTATTGTATCATATTGTATCGTATTGTATTGTATTGTATTGAGAGACAACTGTACCATTTGACTTGTTAATTACTTGCTTTACCTGTACATTTACCTTTGCCATCTCCTGACACAATACTAGGGTCTTGGTTCACTAGATGAGTGGCAGAATTGCCATGAACCACGTGGACTTCACTGCGGAAGGAGATGGATGAATATTTGACCTTAATGGTGAGGCACTGTCAATAGCAAAAAGGGGGAGAAGAAAAAAGGCTTAAAAATTATTCTAAAATGTCACTGTAGCAAACATGGTACTCCATTTCAACACAACAACCTGCCGGTACCTACCTGGGGTTAAAGGTTTAGAGGTACAGCATGGAAATAGGCCTTTTGCCCAACGGGTCCATGGCAGCGCATTGATCACCCGTTAACGCTAGTTCTATGTTACACATGAGGGGCTAATTACAGAGGCCAATTAACCTACAAACCCACATGTCTTTTTGGATGTGAGAGCAAAAAGCAGGGGAAATGAATGCAGTTACAGGGAGAATGTCACACTACACACAGACAGCACCCAAAGTCAGGATCAAACTGGGTCTTTGGCCTATGTGGCATTAGTTCTGTTGGTTGCGCCAAAGTGCTGCCTTTTGTGACAAAGCTTAATTTATTGCCATTCCCCCATTAATGCCCTCAGTGGTGAACCCCATTCGTGAATCCTCCACTCCCTGTAACAAAGATGTTCACACATCACCAATGACGGGCATCCCATTGGTTATTAAACCTGGATACTGAGTTAGTTTCTGTCATCGATCACATCCTCGGTCACAACTTTGATGTGTAATGCTTTGTAAAAACGTCCAGATAATCAAACTAAGAAATAATTGCATTTATCATTGATCCATTTTAGCCACATTTTCAAATATCTGGACTCTACATTAGACATTTATTTGGTAACTGCCAGAAAATAGATACAGCTGTTAATCTAGTCACTGCAGTTTAACTTGTCTTAATTTGTCTAAGTTATTATTGAATTATACTGTGAATCAGAAATGATTTACTGGAATGATGAATGTGCATGACAAGGAGCCCTTATTATCTGATCACTTTCTCCAGCTATTCCTTGCATGCCAAGATGTGACTAATTGGCTGCTTTTGGGTTGCTTGTGGCCTGTGGCAAAACGTAGAGCCATTAACTTTGACTTTCATTCCGAGACTGTACGAAAGTCTCAAAGGGATATTTATCCTGAAAGACAAGCGAATCAGAATTGCTATAAGGGTCATGAATTTTTCATGTAAATCTATGTTCAAGGAGTGAAGGGTTTATACAGCACACCGTGCTTGATGGCACAGACTGAGGGCTCAGCCAGTACTAACTGAATGTGAGTACACACTCACACAAAGATACTGACTAACAACTGACTTCCAATTATTAATGCTAGGGGCATTATATATATATATATATATATATTGCCCCTTATGCCAGGGACAATATGTATTGTAAATTAACAGACTGAGATTCAGAACACATAACTAAATACAACAGGGGTGTGTCCCATTCCAGATCCGTCGTTTAAGAGGATTATATTGAATCAAAAGGCAAAAAAAAAACTGGAAATTGCTAGAAATCTAAAACAAAGGCTGGAAATTCTGGAAGTACTCAAAAGATCAGAAGTTAGGCACAAAAAGCTGGAGTAACTCAATGGGGCAGACAACATTTCAGGCGAGAATGAATGGGTGATGGTTTGGGTCGAGACGATTCAGTCTGAAGAAGGGACTTTCTCCAGCTGTTTAAACCAGCATCTGCAGTTCCTTCCTGCTCAAAATAAAGAATTAGAGGTGAGATTTTAGGCCATTCTTTAGAACTGGAAAAATTAAGAAAAAAAAGCAGGTTTAAATGGGAAAGGGAAGGGCTAGAAAGAACAAAGAGAATGTATGTTTAAGGAAGAACTGCAGATGCTGGAAAAATCAAAGGTAGACAAGAAATGCTGGAGAAACTCAGCGGGTGAGGCAGCATCAATGGAGAGTAGGAATTAGCGACGTTTCAGGACGAGACCCTGCTTCAGACTGATGTCAGGGGAGAATGTATGTGACAGGATGGTGACCAGGGAATGATGGATGACTCAGATTTATATTTGTGGCAGTTAATCCGTCTGAAAGAGATGTAAATAGATGGAGGACAGAGGAGAGAACAAAAAACTACTGGGGCTGTGAGAAACAGAATGCAGTAGTTGCTGGGAATCTGAAATAAATGATGTAATTTATTTCCTTAAACTATGCCATATTTCGCCAACTACTGCTGATTAAATTTCCAGATTATTTGATCAAACGTATAGTTTTTAATAATAATTAATTCCTCAGTTCTCCTCTGGGTTTGCTACCATCACTGCATGGCATTTTCTTCCACAAATTACTGTGTTACTGTTGATATAATTGTATTTGAAGCACTTATTTGCTCCACTTTGATTAGAAACATTAGATTTTGCATTGGTTCTCACAGTGGAATTAGGCAAAATCAAAATTTGATTAACTCAGCCTAAATTAAGATGCTTAATTTGAACTCAGAGCAGCAAGACAAGTTTTAAGCCTTTCTTGACTAGTTTTGGTTAGTTACTTACAATCATGAACCTCACTCAAATATCTCTGCATTGGCTACATAGAATAATGTGCACCTACAGACCCCTCCCCCACCCAAATGGGTCTTCCCATTTATAATCCTACCATTCTCTCCTTGTCTGTGGCATTGACATAGATGTGGCATACTGTTCAAATGTTTGTTTTTCATAATGGATTTTCATTATACCTTCCTAATTAGTCAAATCTCTGGATTACAATTATGTGTGAGGCATCATATAAACAATGAAGAATCTTTTCATTCAGTATCATAACAAAAGTGCACATTATAATTGTATCCTGCTCTATTATTCAATACGCTTTACAACCCCCCCCAATCATACTTCATCTAAAGCAGAGCAACACAATCATATTTCAACAAAAATGAAATGAGATGGTGGGTCTTGACACTATGTCATCTACCCATATACCATCTGGAACTAACATTAAACAAACATGAAAAAAATTGCTAAATGTATCATAAACATATCCATAAACCTGGCAACTGGAACGTCCATTGATATTACATTAGAGCCTCTAAACCTATTAAAAATCTTAAACTAAAGCTGTACCTTTTCTCTATTACTTTACAACCTATCAAGACAATTGACTGAAGAAGGTTCTCAACCCGAAACGTCACTCATTCCTTCTCTCCAGAGATGCTGCCTGTCCAACTGAGTTACTCCCGCATTTTGTGTCTATCTTCAGGTCAATTTTACTTCGGAGTCACGTGAGTGACTACGTGAATAGAAGCCCGTGCAGCCGTTGGTGCGTCATGACGTCAGACGCTGGTGCAGTCGGGAACGGTTGGAGCAGCAGCGCTCCTCCGAGCGGTAAGTTTAAACAGGTTACACGAAAAGCTGGAGAATTCAGCGGGTGCAGCAGCATCTAAGGAGCGAAGGAGATGGGCGACGTTTCGGGTCGAGACCCTTCTTCAGACTTCACCCTCCATTCTCCAGCATCTGCAGTTTCGTTAACAAGTTTAAACGGAGGTAAGGTTTGTTGAAATACTTTACCGCAGGTCATTTTCTGCGACGGCTGGGAGTAGATATGTTGCAGAAAGGGAAGAAGGTGTCGGCGAGGCGTTCCGGGGGTAGAAAGAAGAGTGACCAGGAGAGTGTTGAGGATGGAGGCCCGTCTGGTACACCTGGTCCGGTGCTGGCTACACAGCCAGTGGTTGCGGACCCACTGCCGGGGGGCAGTGGAGGCTTGCACAGTAGGGCGGAAGGCCACTGGCAAGTCTCTGTGGCCCATAGATGAGTCGGGCCTGGAGGTTATACCCTCCATAGGAGAGTCCGTTTGCTCACGGCTCTCCCACGTCGAGATTCTATTACAAAAGAATGCTCGACAGGGACCAGCTCCATGAGGAGGAGTGGTGCCCAAGCCAGGCTGATGGAGAGCTTGTGCTAGCAGCACCTGTTTCAGGGCTGCAGAACTATCCTGCCTGTGAGGAGGATGTTCCAGCTCCTTGAGGAGGAGTGGTGCCCAAGCCAGGCTGATGGAGAGCTTGTGCTAGCAGCACCTTTTTCAGGGCTGCAGAACTATCCTGCCTGTGAGGAGGATGTTCTATCAGGGCCGTTTGCTGACACTGTTTCTATGCTGGGGGAGAGCAAGGTGTTCGGTTGGAGGTAATTCCGAACATTGCTGGGAAGTTTGCTGAGTGTAGAGAGGCAGGAAAGGCGATTGATGTAGAATTGGCCGAAGCCATTCAGTATATGCTCTCCCACCAGTTACAGGAGCTAGCTATGGATGAAGTAGCAAAAAAAAAAAAAAAAAAACAAAAAACTATAAAGCTCCTGTTAATTGTGATCTCCTGAAGGTACCGGTGGTTAATCACCAAATTTGCATAGATGGGTTTGCCTGCTAGGGCCCAGGAGATGAAGTTTTAAAAAGTGCTTAAACTGTTGTAAGCAGGTATTACAGCTATGGTGAAAGTTATTGATACAAATGATATGGTTGAAGCACACCAGGATGAACTGGGACTCCTTTGTAATGCATTTTGAAATTAATAATGTCGGGAGGGCCGCTATTAGGCCAGTGTAACCCGAATTTGGCGAGTTGTGCAAACCGACCAGTGTACCACCACGAAATCTGTTGTTTGGTGGTAACCTTGCAAAAAGGGTCAAAGACTGTTATGAGGTCGTTAACCATGGCCCTCATTAAGCCAGCTGGAAGCAAGGCAAAAAAGGTTCTCTACAAGAAGTCGAGGACAACAAGGCCGCAAGGAAAGATGCTGGTAAGGAATATAACATTTGACAGACGATTAATTAACTGATGTTCCTGTTCAAATTGCGGAAGGTTAAAATTGTTCTCAAACAATGGCAGCAGTTGACATCAGATTTGTTCATACTTAGTGTATTGAAGGGGTGAAAAATTGGATTTTACTATGAGAGTCTACCTAATCAACATTTTCCTAGTCGTAAACTTATTTTTCAGATGAGGAAAATGTGCTTATTCAAGCAGAGATTCAGTCGTTACATAAGAAGGGGTAATTGAGCCTTCTGTCTATCAAAGTCAACAATTTCTGTCAAGTATATTTCCCAGATCTAAAAAGACTGGGGGATGTAGAATTATTCTGGATTTATCGAATTTGAACAAATTTGTTTGTTATAGGCATTTCAAAATGGAGAACTTTACCACGGGCAAACATCTAGTGTCCAAAGGGTATTATATGGCAACCATTGATTTGAAGAATGCGTATTACGCAGTGTCTATTCATGGTGATGATAGAAGATATTTGAAATTTATTTGGATGACTGAGCTGTGGCAATTCAGGACATTGCCGAATGGATTAACTTCAGCTCCTAGATTATTTACTAATTGGTAAAACCTGTGTTAGCATTGCTTAGAGCTCAGGGGCATGTGGTAATGGCCTATTTAGATGATATTCTGATTGTTGGAAAGACTCATGCTGAAACTCAATCATCAGTTCAGTTGTTAAAATCCCTTTTGAACAAATGGGATTTGTTATTCACCCAGATAAATCTAAATTATCACCAGTCCAAATTATTGATTATCTGGGATTTACCATTAATTCCAATCACATGTTGGTAACTTTGCCCAGGGATAAATTGAATCAGTTAATTGAGGACTGTGTTAATCTCGTTGGAGAACAACGGCTTTTGATTAGACAAGTAGCCAGTTTTATTGGGAAGTTGTTGCAGCCTTTCCAGCTGTGCAGTATTGTCCTCTGCATTATCAACAATTACAACCATCAAAGGAACAGGCACTGAGAATACAAAGGGGCTATTTTTGATAGGCCAATGCAGTTGTCAGCTGGGGCGATTGCTGACATACAATGGTGGATAGTACATGTTTCAAAACATTTAAGGAAGGTTTCGTGGAATCACCATCACTGATATTACAGCCTGATGTGAGTGCACTGGGTTGGGGTGCAACAGATATGTCTTCTAGTTGTGGAGGCAGATGGAATGTGGATGAGACATCGCTTCCTCAATTAAGAGGGATTGATTATTTAGAGTTGTTGGGCACCTGGTATGGGCTCAAAGCTTATTGTTCTACAAGGAGGGATCTGCATGTGCAGCTCAGATTCACAACACCACAGCAGTGGCATATGTAAACCACATGGGTGGAGTTAAGTCACAGTCTTGTGATAGACTGGCTAACCAGATTTGGAGCTGGTGTATTGACCAAAATATCTGGCTTTCAGCACTTTATTTGCCAGGAAAAGGTCACGTCAGTTTAATGACAACATTGAATGGATGTTAAATCAGGATGTGTTTAACCAAATGATTGATCAGTATGCATTGCCAGATATTGACTTGTTTGCATCTCGATTAAATCATCAGTTACCTAGATATGGTTCATGGTAACCAGATACTGGGGCAGTAGCAGTGGATGCATTTTCGCTGCATTGGGGGAGGAATGTTTGTGTATGTATTTCCTTCATTCTGTCTCATCAGCAGATGTTTGCAAAGATCAAGGAGGACTCCGCTTCAGGGGTATTGGTAGTGCCAGATTGGCCTACACGAGCATGGTTTCCCGTTGTATTACAAATGGCTAGGGAGCCTTACATGCTTATGCCCAAGAATAAAAATCTACTGGTAAATCCAGTCACTGGGGATCAACATCCTTTATAGGATCGTATTGATCTGTTAATTTGCAGATTTTAAGGAGGCCATACCTGGGGAGAGGACTGTCTCATCGGACGGTGGATGTTCTCACGTCGGCCTGCAGGGATAGTACACAGCAGTAATATATCACCTATATAAGGAAGTGGGAGCAATTCTGCCTACAGCAGGATATTGTATATCACATGGCAGGGATCACGGATGTATTGGAGTTTGTCAACTCTTTATTTTGACCAAAAAATTAAGTTACAGTGCAATTAATTAAGCCAGAAGTGCTCTGTCTTCTTATTTACCTATGAATGCAGAATTGCATACAGTAGGGACACATCCGTTAGTTCACGATTCATGAAGGGAGTTTTCAATTCTAATCCTCCTAAACTTAGGTATGCCGGGATTTGGAATGTGAGTGAGGTTTTTATGCTTCTTCGCCAGTGGGCTCCGGTTACAAGCCTATCTATAGCCAAATTATCTATGAAGGTGGTCATGCTTCTGGTGTTGGTTTCAGCCCAACGTGTACAAACATTGCAAAAGCTACGGCTAGATAGAATGCATGTGTCGGCTGATGCCATTATATTTTATGTCTATGATTTGCTTAAACATAATAAAAGAGGCATGACAGGATGTAAGATTGTGTTTTCAGCATACCCCGCAGATGATCGCTTCTGTATAGTCTCACATTTATCTTGTTACATTGAGATTACTAAACCTCTGAGAGGAACAGAGTTGGCTTTGTTTATCAGTCACAAAAAACCACACAGTAAGGTGTCGGTGCAAACGATTTCAAGGTCCTCGCGGCCGCAGGATGGTCCAGTGAGCTAACTTTTCAGAGGTTTTGTCACAAGCCGTTTTCAAGGCTCGGGGTGTTTGTTGATTCTGGTGTCAGTACTGTTACATTTTTCCCCTGAGTTAGAGGGGTTTGTTATGATTTGTTTGTAAATAAACTGTTATTTCATTTAACAAATGTATTACTGATGCATGATTGATTGTTAACGACTTTTGAGTCAATCCAGGCAGTGTGAACGTCGGATTTGAGTCTGCGGCGTGAATTCACAGTGCTTTGAAGTCTTCACGTAGTCACTCACGTGACTCCGAAGTAAAATAGTAAGATTAAACGAGAACTTACCAGTTTGAAGTTTGATCTTTATTTTATGAGGAGTCGAGTTGAGGGACTACGTGCCCTCCGCTCCCACCCTCATAGATCTCATCTGGTAGTTCTAGTTTTATCATCTTACCGTTATACTTCGGTCATTGTTGGCTGTGAATTCATTCCGCTGCTTTGAAGATTGACGCACCAACGGCTGCACGGGCTTCTATTCACGTAGTCCCTCAACTCGACTCCTCATAAAATAAAGATCAAACTTCAAACTGGTAAGTTCTCGTTTAATCTTACTATTTACTTCCTATATTCCTACACTTACAAAGACACAGGGGGAAGGACATTCAGTTTATTGGGGCAATCTTATTCAACTATACTCCTGTAATTTATTCTCCCTTTCAACTGCCCATTGGATTCCCTTTGATTTCTCTAGCCATTTACATAACTAAGATCAGTTCTTAGTTAAGAAATACAGCATGGAAACAGGCCCTTTGGACCACTGAGTCCACACTGATCATCGATCATTGTTCACACTGTCAAATCCACTTCCTACACACTAGGGGCAATTGTCAAGTCAGTTAGCCCAAAACATCCGCTTGTCTTTGGGACGTAGAAGGGGTAATTTCCGGTACAATTAACCTGCCAGAACAACTTTAGTATAAGGGAAGAACCCTGAGCACCTAGCATAGTTTACTTTAGCTTACTTTATACTTTAGAGATAATGCATGGAAACTGGTCCTTTGGCCCACTGAGTCCACACAAATCATCAATCACCCACACACTAGTTTCATGTTATCCCACTTTCACATCCTACACTCTAGGGACAATTTACAGAAACCCAATTAACCTACAAACCTACACATCTTTGAAATGTGGAAGGAATCTGGAGCACCCGGAGAAAACCTACAGGGAGAACCTGCAAACTCCACACAGGTCGGGATAGGCTTGGCTTGTACTCGCTAGAATTTAGAAGACTGAGGGGGGATCTTATAGAAACTTACGAAATTCTTAAGGGGTTGGATAGGCTAGATGCAGGAAGATTGTTCCCGATTGTATTGTATATCTTTATTATCATTTTTCTGAGTAGTTACATACCCAGAGGAAAACGAAAAAGCGTTTCTCAACCAGTGTCCATTCAGTGTGTGGTAAAAAATAAATAGAAATAAAGAATAAAAGTACATATATCACGAGTTCCGATCGGCAGCGGCACGACAATGGCTCTGCTTCAGCGTGTCCAGGTTGGTGTTTGGTGCGCAATACTTTGACAGGGGGCAAAGTCTGTTTATCAATTGCCTGCAGGAAGAAGCTGAGGAGCATCCTGCTGGTTTTGCAGCTGATGCTCCTGTACCTCTTCCCTGATGGCAAGATGGAGAATATGTGATGCGATGGGTGGTAGGGGTCTTTGATGATGGAGATGGCTCGGCTAATAAATCTCTTCCTGTATATGTCCAGCAATAAAGGGAGTGGAGCACCAATAATCCTGCTGGTGGTCTTCACAATCCTGTCCAGTTGGTGCCGTTCATACGCCTTGCAGCTCCCGAACCAGGAGGTGATGCCGTAGGTTAATGTGCTTTCGATTGTCCCCCTATAAAAAGTTCGTAGGTGTGCAGTGGGGAGACCTGCTTTCCGTAGTCTTCGGAGAGGGTGTAGTCACTGCTGGGCTCTCTTGACCAGTGCTGTGGTGTTGGTCGTGGACGTCAGGTCATCTGACAGGTGGAGTCCTAGGAACTTCACACTGCTGACCCTTTCCACATCAGCTCCATCGATGTGCAGAGGTGTATGGCGTTGTTTTCCCGCCCTCCTGAAGTCAACCACCATCTCCTTCGTTTTTCCCACGTTAAGAATAAGGTTGCGGGATTTGCACCATCCTGTGCGCAGCTCCACCTCCATCCTGTACGCCGACTCATCATTGTCACTGATGAGACCCACCACTTACTTTTGTGTCATCAGCGAACTTGTTGATGATGTTGTTGATTCTAGCAGTACAGTCGTGTGTAAGCAGACTAAACAGCAGGGGGCTTAGGACACAGCCTTGGGGCGTGCCAGTGCTCACGGCTATGGTTTTTGATGTTCTACTGCTCACCCTGACTGTCTGCTGCCATTGTGATATAAAGTTCAGGACCCAGTTACATGTGCCAGCATCAACCCCCAATAACTCCAACTTCTCCACCAGCTGCTGTGGAATGATTGTGTTAAAAGCAGAGCTGAAGTCTATGAAGAGGATCCTGGCATAAGTATTTTTCCGATCAAGGTGTGGCAGTACGAGGTTCAGTGTTGTTGAGACTGCATCCTCTGTGGATTGGTTGGCTCTGTAGGCGAACTGCAGTGGGTCTAGGTCGGCAGGTAGGTTATTTTTGATATGCTGCATAACCAGTCGCTCAAAACACTTCATTACTATGGGTGTTAGAGCCACTGGTCGAAAGTCATTATGGCAGGCTGGGTGTGGTTTCTTCTGGACAGGAACGATGGTGGCACTCTTAAGACAGTTGGGCACTACTGCCTGGCTGAGCGAGGTGTTAAAAATATCTGTGGCGCGCAACTGAAAGATGTCTTAGCACGCAGCCATCTCTTAGCACGCAGCCAGGAATGTTGTCCGGCCCTGTGGCTTTGTGTGGGTTGATGCTGGCAAAGGCCTTTTTTACTCCGACTGCGGACAGTCTGAGCGACTGGTCACTGGGAGATGGCAGTAGTGCCATCCGTTGGGGCGGTCCAGATGTTGGAGAGGTCCAGAACAAGGGGTCACAGTCTAAGGATAAGGGGGAATTCCTTTAGGTCCGTGATGAGGAAAACATTTTTCACACAGTGGTGAGTCTCTGGAATTCTCTGCCACAGAAGGTAGTAGAGGCCAGTTCATTGGCTATATTTTAAGAGGGAGTTAGTTAGAAAGGGATCAGGGGGTATGGAGAGAAGGCAGGTACAGGATACTGAGTTGGATGATCAGCCATGATCATATTGAATGGTGGTGCAGGCTCGAATGGCCGAATGGCCTACTCCTGCACCTATTGTAATTCTCAATCCTCTGGACTCACTGAAGAATTTGTGTAAAACATTTTTTTGAGATGGGGGCTGTCGGGGTGGGGTGGGGGGTTACAAGCGTCCTGCAGCCGAGGGAGGTGGATGGCTTCAGGTGGGGGCTCTCGTGGGCTGATGAGGGAGGGGGTGTCCTACAGCAGGAGGTGAGGGCGGCTTCAGGAGGAGGAGCATCCTATAGCCAGATGGAGGGCAGCGTCTTGAGGTGGGGATGCTAGTGGGGGGGTGGTGAACGACCCACCCATGGCCTCTGGACTCACTGCCTTGGAACTAACTCTGGAGTCACGTCCGACTTTTGTTAACTGAAAACTGTAACATTCACATTGAGGAACAGCTTCTTCCTGACAGCCATCAGGCTATTAAATGTAATGAATAAGCTTTGAACTACGAAAGGCTATATTATTTGTACTATTTGTTTTTTGTTGATCACACACACTCTCCACCTCACACAGCCACACACACACAGACTCTCACACACACAAACACAGACACAGACTCTCAGACACACACATACACACAGACTCTCAAACACACACATACACACACAGACACACACACACACACACAGACTCACATGCACACAGACACTCACACATAGAGACTCACACAGACACTCACTCACACACACAGCCTCACACACACATATACACACACATACACACACACACACACTCAGACTCACTCACACACACACTCACACACAGACATACACACACACATGCACACACACACACACACGCACGCACACACGCACACACACACACACACACACACACACACACACACACACACACACACACACACACACACACACACACACACACACACACACACACACACACACAATACTAAAATGCCAAGTAACTTCAGAATGTGGTAAACATACAGTGTGCAAACCAAATGATTCAAACGTTTAAAGCCTCCTGTAGAGGCGGCTGCTGCTGAAGCAAAAAGGTGCTTTAAATAACGTCCAACAAACACACTCTCCATAGACACAGCAGTCAGCTGTCTTGAATTATTCAATGACATTAGCTCCATGTTGCCACGAACCGGAAATTACGCAGTCAGCGCCATCTTGACGCTAACCAGAGAAATGGCGTCATCGGCGCCATCTTGCCATTAAGCGGAAGTCATGGAATGAGCGTCAGCTTTGCAATTAAACACAGTCCTGATCTAATAAAATGTTTATTCATGCTTTATCCATCCGACAACTGTTGCAACAATTTTAAAAACAAAGGCAAACAATTTGGCAGCCACTTGACACCCAATCCATTTTCTGAAAACAAACTTTTTTAAAACCAAGGCAAACAATTTGCCAGCCACTTGACAACCAATCCATTTTCTGAAAACAAGTTTTTTTTAAACCAAGGCAAACAATTTGGCAGCCACTTGACAACCAATGCATTTTCTGAACACAAACTTTTTAAAAGGCAAGGCAAACAATTTGGCAGCCTCTTTACAACCAAATCAATTTTCTGAACACAAACGTTTTAAAAGGCAAGGCAAACAATTTGGCAGCCACCTTACAACCAATTCCATTTTCTGAACACAAACTTTTTAAACAGCAAGGCAAACAATTTGGCAGCCACTTTACAACCACATCGAGGGGACTCACCATGGAGTAGACGTGCATTCAGTGTTATTCGCAGCTCAGAGAGCCATTACCTGCTCACTTCCTCCATCTCGCAAAGACTGAGTGAGGCATGACACTTCCTGATTTTATAGTCCCTCCCCTCTGCTGCCAGCGGAGTTGGACTGAGAGAATGGTGAAATGTGTTAAAACATTAATAACTCTCTGTTTTTCCATCGATGGGAAAAATCCTCCAGTCCAGTCTGCCGGATGGGGACTCTGAGCGAGGTGGCCAAAAATGACAGCCGTAAGTGGTGGCGTTCTCTCAGAAATCACAAAACAGTAAGTCGAAAGCGGTCAAGATCTTAGTTTTAGTAATATTGATGTATGCTGTTTCTGGATACAATTAGCGTTTTGAAGATTTACTCTCCAGTTTGTTGCATATCCATGAACCTCCTAGTATGAAACTTCTGGATATTGCTGCACTGCTCTCAAACCTGCTGACGTTTCTTCCCTGGTGACCTTGAGGCCAACATTCAGGCTCTGTTGTGGCCATAATCACAGTGCAACTCCATGTGTTAGACTTGAAACAATGGATCTGATCAAATCACAGACGCAGTTACTTGTAAATCTATGAGAGAGCCAAAGGGGATATTTTTAGGAAATTATATATACAAAAACATGATTCAAATTGGAAATGTTATTTTATGCTTATTCGTTTTTTCTGGTTTACACATTTGTTCTGGTGAGGAATTGAGTTGCTTAAAGTGATGGAGTCGTAGAGATATACTGCATGGAAGCAGGCCCTTTGATCCATCCCGCCCATGCTGACCAAGTTGGTACAGGCCGAATCCCATTTGCCTTCTTTGGGTCCATACCCCTCTCAACTTTTCCTATCCACATATCTGTCCAAATGTCTTTTAAAAGTCATAATTGAACCCACTTCTATAACTTCATTTGTTCTCGGTACAGACTACCCTCTGAGTAAAAAAGTAGTCCTTGAGGTCCTGCTTAAATATCTCTTCTTTCACCTTAAGTCCATGCCCTCTGCCCTGGGTAGAATCCTCCACTCTGGGAGTGAGCTATCATGTTAATCATGCCCCTCGTGATCTTGTACACCACAATAAGATCTTGTACACCACAATAAGATTCCAGTCCGTGCCGAGAGGGCCTGTTTCCGTGCTGTAATTGTTATATGGCTGAGGAGTGGTGTACAAGATCTTATTGTGGTGTACAAGATCTTATTGTGGTGTACAAGCCTATGCACTCCAAAGAAAAATGCTCCTGCCTACCCAACCTCTCCTGGTAATTCAAGCCTGCAAAGGTTGGGCTATCATGATATAGCTCTACAAGTTGTTGATGAGACTACACTTGTGCAGTTCTGGTGATCAAGCTACAGATAACATCCTGGTGAATCTCTTCTGCACGCTTTCCAACCTAATGACATCTTTCCTATAGCTGGATGACTAGAACTGTGCAAGGTAGTCTAAGTATAGTCTCACCAACGACTTGTACAGCTGTATAATGATGTTCCAACTTTTGTACTCAATACCCTTCCAATGAAGGAATGCACATCAAATCTCTCTGCTCAACAACACTCTCCAAGGCGCTACCATTTATTGTGTAAGTCCTGCCCTGCCTTGACATACCAAAGTGCAATTCCTCACTATTGTCAGTTGAATTTCATTTGCAATTCCTTGTGCCACCTTCTAGATCTATATCCTGCAAACCTACTGTCCAATATGCCACCAATTTTTGTGTCATTTACAAAGTTACTAACAATGTTAACTACACTGTCATCTAAATTAATTTACATTGTCCCTATAGCCATTAGGTTATTAAACACAACAACTGCAAATAAACTCTGAACTACATAGACTATTATTGTCATTATTGCACTATTATTGTTTGTTTTTTATGTGTATATATGCATGTGTGTGTGTTTACACTACACTTTTTTTCTCATTTATTATATTGTTTACAGGGTACTATGTTTACATATTCTGTTGCACTGCTGCAAGTAAGAATTTCATTGTTCCATCTGGGGCATATGACAATCAAACACTCTTGATTCTTGACTAAATCTTTAATGTAGGTAACAAACAACGATGGACCCAACACCGAACACTGCGATCACTTGTCATATGTGTAAGAGTGAACGTGTGCTTTTCAGAATGGCAGGCAGTGGCAAGTGGAGTGCCACAAGGCTCGGTATTGGAGCCGCAATTGTTTACCATATATATTAATGATTTGGAAGAGGGAATTAGGAGCAACACTAGCAAGTTTGCGGATGACACAAAGCTGGGTGGCAGTGTGAACTGTGAAGCGGATGTTAGGAGGTTGCAGGGTGACCTGGACAGGTTGAGTGAGTGGGCAGATGCATGGCAGATGCAGTATAATATAGATAAATGTGAGGTTATCCACTTTGGTGGCAAAAACATGGGGGCAGATTATTATCTCAATGGGGTTATGTTAGGTAAGGGGGAGGTACAGCGAGTCCTGGGTGTCCTTGTACACCGGTCACTGAATGTTGGCGTGCAGGTACAGCAGGCAGTGAAGAAAGCTAATGGAATGTTGGCCTTCATAACAAGAGGATTTCAGTACAGGAGTAAAGAGGTTCTTCTGCAGTTGTATAGGGCTCTGGTGAGACCACATCTGGAGTATTGTATACAGTTTTGGTCTCTTAATTTGAGGAAGGACATCCTTGTGATTGAGGCAGTGCAGCGTAGGTTCACGAGATTGATCCCTGGGATGGCGGGACTATCATATGAGGAAAGATTGGAAAGACTAGGCTTGTATACACTGGAGTTTAGAAGGATGAGGGGGGATCTTATAGAAACATATAAAATTATAAAAGGACTGGACAAGCTAGATGCAGGAAAAATGTTCCCAATGTTGGGCGAGTCCAGAACCAGGGGCCACAGTCTTAGAATAAAGGGAAGGTCATTTAAGACTGAGGTGAGAAAAAAAGATTTTCACCCAGAGTTGTGAATTTATGGAATTGCCTGCCACAGAGGGCAGTGGAGGCCAAATCCCTGGATGGATTTAAGAGAGAGTTAGATAGAGCTCTAGGGGCTAGTGGAGTCAAGGGATATGGGGAGAAGGCAGGCACGGGTTATTGATAGGGGACAATCAGCCATGATCATTTTGAATGGCGGTGCTGGCTCGAAGGGCCGAATGGCCTCCTCCTGCACCTATTTTCTATATTTGTATGTTTCTATATGCCTCCAATCAGAAAATCAACGCTCCTTTCGCTCCTTCTCCAAGCCAATTTTGAATCCAATTGACAAATTCGCCTGGTATTCCAAGCAATCTATCCTTCCAAGCTAGCCTAGCATGTCAAAGGCCTTGCTGAAGTCTATGTAAACTAGGTCCACAGCACTACCTCATTAGTTCTCTGGGGGACCACTTCAAAATCCTTATTCAGATTCATGATGCATGATTTCCCACACACAAACACATGCTGATTATTCCTAATCAGTCCATGACCAAATACAATTACATCCTGTTTCTAAAAAAATCCTCCAACAGCTTAATGGGTAAGTTCCCTGGCTCTCACACTGCGTCACAGTGGCGTAGTGGTAGATTTGCTACCTTACAGCACCAGAGACCCAGGTTTGATCTTGTTTGGTGCTGTCTGTATGGAATTTGCACGTTCCTCCTGGTCTCCTCCCACATTAAAAGACATGCGGGTTTGTAAGTTAATTGGCCTCTCACCATCCTGCAGTTTCCTGGATTTTTCCTACTGCTCTTCCTAAATAATGATACAACTGTAGCCACCCTCTAGTATTCCAGAGCTTCACTTGTAGCTAAAGATAAAGCAAATATCTCATCAAGGGCCTCCACAATTTCGTCTCTAGCTTTCGACAAGGTCCAAGTATGTACTTGGTGAGGCCCTGGAGACTTATCCACCTCAACACCTCCCATACCACATCTTTGCTAATCCGTATCTGATCTAAGATATCACAGCTCCTACGCCTCAATTCACTACCTTCCATGATTTTCTCCTCTGTAAAAATAATTAAGGTAGTCATATAATATCTCTCCCATTTCATGTGTCTCTGCACCCCTGTTCCAGAAGAGATCCCATTGATGCAACCCATGACCCCCCCCACATATTCATCTCACCTATCCTATTCCTACCCTCGCTAACACATGGCACCAGGAACCATCCTATTCCTCACCTATCCTATTCCTATCCTCGCTAACACATGGTATCAGGCGTCGTTGGTACTGATGTGCACAAGGACCTTTGGCAACTTACCCTCCTCCTTGAGAATGTCTCAGCAGACTGAATTAGTCTGAAGAAGGGTCCTGATTTCACCTATCCAAAGTTGCTGCCTGACTTGCTGAGTTACTGTACTTGCTCCTTTTGTGTATTATCCATCATTTGCAGTTCTTTTTTTCAACTACATAGAATGATAATACCTTACTTGGCTACAATGGGCAAGGGGTATTAATGGAAACTATTCCTCGCCCCATTGGTCCATTATAATGAGGGTTTACGGTCCTTATTTTCAAAGGGAATACGTTAGGTCTAGATGCTATTAGAAACTGGGTAGATTAATTATGGAATAGGTTTATTTATTTATTATCGCTTCATTAACAACCCTGAAGTACCTTCTGGGTTTTTAAAGATGATTTACAATTTGGCACATTCATTGTTAGTTGTATTTTCATTGCCTTTAAGTGCTGCATGCCTCTTGGGTGAGGGGAGGTGGAGAGGGGACACTCACTCTGTTAATTAGTAGCAAGTTCTAAAGAGCACCGGTTCTATGGTTTTTTTTTCAGGTACCTTCAAGATCATTATGCCATGCCCAGTATAATGGATCTGTTTGCAACTGACACCATAATGCAAAGTACCCTTTTAATTTTTAAATCTTCCCAGCTCTGCTACCTAAGAAACTTTGTAAGACAGAATGACATTGACATTCCAGACATCCAGCATTGCTAAAATGTTAATGAACGGAAATGTGCTACCTGATATATTCTGGTCATTAATGTATCATTGAATATGCTTGTCTGGTGTGGGTGGACATGGGCAAATCTTCAACAACATTCTGTCACAAAGCTGCAGGGAAATGAAACAGTTCCCCATGGTATTTCTAAACCATATTTTAATCCTGTTTTTAATTTGCTAATAATTGACAGGATGAGTGCAAAGATCAGTGTGGACATAGTCGCATGAAGGACCTGTTTCTGTTCTGTCTGACTCTGAAATGTATTGTATTTTTTTAATTACCTTTATTTGCTGTAATCACCTACTGTACATATGGCAGGGGAAAGTCATTCAGTCCTTTCCTGCTAATGTTCAGGCTGCCCTCCATCCAACCCAAAGGGTTAACATATATCTTGTACAATATAGAAACAGGCCCTTAGGTCCTCCAAATCTGCACTAACCATCAACCATCCATTCACATTAATTTACATTACCTACACTTTTTATTATCCACATATATCCATGAAATTACCTCACTTATATACATACCGGGGACAATTTGGAGTGGCCAATTAATTGACCAACTTGCACATTGTTAGTCACTCATAGTCAGGATTGAACCCGGGTCTCTACTGTGCTTTGCCGTGCCATCTCTAATGCTGTGCGGCAGTGCCTCTACTAGCTCTGCCTCTTACCTGTCCTTGTGGACAGGTAAGTGGCCTTCTAGTGCCCTTCAAATGAAGAGTTTTCTTCTTATTTATTAAAAGTGAATAACCAAAATAGTAAGATTAAATGAGAACTCACCAGTTCGAAGTTTGATCTGTATTTTATGAGGAGTTACGATGAGGGATTACGTGAAGACCCCGTCCAGCACGCATGCGCGACATTCTTCAAAGCAGCGGTGTGGATTCATAGAAAAAACACAACGATTGAAATAAATATAGTAAAGAAAAAAATAAGAACTTAATTACTAGTTGATCTATATTATAGAGGGTGGGAGCGGAGGGCACGTAATCCCTCTTCGTAACTCCTCATAAAATACAGATCAAACTTCGAACTGGTAAGTTCTCATTTAATCTTACTATTTTATTTCGGAGTCACGTGAGTGACTACGTGAAGACTTCAAAGCTCTGTGAATCCGAACCGTGTACCAGCTCATGCTTCACGTACTGTCTGAAGACCTTAGAGGGAGGAAGTATGTTATCACAATCAACAATAACCTGTTTGTGAACTAAAAAGGTTTATTAATGACAACAAAAATCAGAGAACTCCCCCGGGCTTAAATTAAATATTATATGCAGACTCTAAAATTCTGTCTGCAAATGTAGCAGGTTCCGCCAGCGGCTTATTATAAAACCTTTGGAAAGTTCTTTCCGAGGACCATCCTGCTCTGGCCAGAATATGGTCCATAGGCACATCCATTCGCCTAGCCGCCGACGTAGATGCAGCCCTGGTGGAGTGAGATTTTTAAACATTAGTATTGACTCCCGCAGACTTAAGCACCTGCTTGAGCCACCTTGAAATGGTTTGGCTCGTCAGCTGACCATGAGGCTTCTTGTGGCTTATCCATAAGGCTTTTTCTCTCCCTCTTAAGTTGTATGTTGTGTCTATGTAATTGGCGAGATGGGTCTTGGCACACAGCCGTGGGTCAGATGAATATGCCCGGAACTCCATGACTGGAGGCGTGGTACCTGGTCTAGTTTGTTTGACCAGTCCCTGAATATGGAATATGAAACAGTCCAATGACTCTGTCATGCTGTCCAGCCTCAGAAGGTGGAGGAACTGTACCCTTTGAGCTGACACTAGTGCCATAAGCATGACTGATTTCAGTGTAGGTTGTTCCAGCGTGAGTGCCCTGGGTGGTGGCCATCCCCTAAGGTACGTCAGCACAATGCTGACATCCCAGATCTGAGTGTACCTTGGTCTGGGGGAATTAGTGTTAAAAATGCCCCTCATGATTTTGACCACTAGTGGAATGGACCCCAAAACCAGTTGTCCTGCTGCTGGAACCAAATAAGGTGACAACGCACTCCTGGCTGTATTGATGGCGCTGTAGCTGAGTCCTTCCCGATGTGATCCAACCAGGAACTCCACAACACGGGTGGCTGTAGCTGTAGTGTAGGTAGTTCCTGTTTTGGAGCAATGCCATTCCCATTTCCTTATGTTGATCAGGTATTGTCTCCTGGTGGACTCCCGGTGGGATGCGGTCATCATGTTGATGGCGTCCTCAGACAGTCCCAGGCCCAGTAGAGGTCTTTTTAGAATCTGCAAGCCAGGAGATTGACTCTGTCATGGCAGGGGTGACTAATGCCTGACACTGGGTGGATTAATAATTCTGGACTGCTGGGGAATTCCAACGGTGTTTCGACAGCCATGTCAAGTGCCACTGGGAACCATGGCTGTGTAGGCCAGTCGGGTATTATCAAGATTCCTGTAGTGGAATCCAATTGAATCTTGTGTAATACCCGACTGATGAGGCAGAAGGGAGGAAAAGCATAAAATAAAATTTTCCCCCAATGCAGCGTGAATGCATCAACTGCTGCTGCCTCAGGGTCTGGTTCCCAAGCGATATACGTTGGTACCTGGTGATTCAGCCTGGATGCAAATAGATCGATATCTGGTGTGCCATATTGCTTTTTTAATTTCAGCAAACACTTTGGGATTTAACATCCATTCGATGTTATCGTTAAATTTGCGTGACTGCCACTGTATTTTGCTTACCTGGTAGGTAAGTTGCTGATAACCAAATATGTCTTTCGACACACCATTGCCAGATTAGGTTGACCAAATTGTCACACGATATCGACTTTACACCACCCATGTGGTTGATATAAGCCACCACCATGGTATTATCTAATTGCAACCGGACATGTGCATGATGCGTATTAGATGAATATGCTTTTAAACCATAAAATGCACCCAACATTTCTAAGTAGTTAATACCCCGTGTCTGTAGGCAAGATGATTCAGAATTAGTCCATCTGCCCTCTGTGCTGGATTGCATGTTAGTTGCTCCCCAGCCCAAAGCACTGGCATCCGTTTGAATGGTTAATACTGGGTTGGTGATTATTATGGGACTGGAACTGAGCCTAATGTTCCTTGTCCACCAATGTAACTCTGGAATGGATTCAGCAGTTAAATTCATAGCTCGGTCAAAGTGACCTGAGTTTTGCTTTAGTGCGTGCACTTTTGCTCTTTGTAAATTTTGATAGTGCAAAGGCCCAAATTGTACAGCTGGAAAAGCTGCTACCATTTTACCAGTAACACTAGCTACCTGTCGTATGGTTGGCTGATGTTTATCCATTAGTTTGTTGCATGATAGTGCCAATTCTGATGCTTCCCCCCTTTGGTAGAGTTACAATCATGCGAACAGTGTCAATCATAAATCCAAGATAGTCCATGGTAGTGGACGGTGTAAAATTGGATTTATCTGGATGTATGACAAACCCCAAAGTTTCAAACAAACGTTTGGTGGCTGCTACTGCCAAAATAGCTGTCTCCAAGGTTTTCCCTACTCTAAAAAATGTTGTCTAAGTATGCCATGACTATATGCTTTTGATTCCTCAATAATGCCAAGGCAGGTTTTAAGATTTTAGTGAACAACCTTGGAGCGGAGGTTAGCCCATTTGGTAAGGCTTTAAATTGCCATAGCTGTTTCATCCACATAAACTTTAAGTATTTACGATGCTCCTTATGTATGGGTACTGAGTAGTAGGCATCTTTTAAATCAATGCTTGCTAGAAAGTACCCCCTAGAAATCAATAGTCTGGCTGTTTCAAAAGTTTCCATCTTGAAATGTATATACTTAACAGACTCGTTTAAAGTAGTTAAGTCAATGATGATGCGACATCCACCATCTTTTTAGTTTTAGTGAAAATATTAGACACAAATTCCAAAGGTTCATGTTTTGTTCTTTCAATGACACCTTTTGCTAGTAGCCTCATCAGTTCAGCTTGACCCTCTTGTTTCTCTTTGACTGAGAGGGTGAATACCCTTTGGGGTATATGCTGAACTGGCGGCATGTTTTCATGAACAAAGTCAATTTTATTGCCATGAATGCTGCTGAGTATATACTTGTCATTAGTGATGGATTCCCATGTATCCAAAAACAAGTGCAACCTCCCCCCTGTTAGTATAGAGTCCCCACTGCTCATATGCTGAGAGGAACCAGACCCACCTACCTCCATGGTTACTGGTGCTTCTTCTGCCTCTTCGCTGGACGATGAGGTGTCTGCTGGGCTGTAGAGGGCTGCTGTTGATGTTGATGTTGATGTTGATGGGGGTGGCGCATTTTCCATGGGATCTGCTCTGCGCCCGGGCCTAAAAAAGTCTTACAGGGAATGGTTGCGGACCCCGAGCTTTCACCAGTCCCATATGGTGGTCGACGACTGGTGGACGCCGTGGGATACTGCCGCCTGGGTTTGTTAGGTCTGCTCGGTCCCAAACCTGCCCTCACAAGACCAAAGGTCTTGGATTCTTCCTCTAGGACTTTCACCTTTTTCGGAAGGTCCTTTCCAAAGAGAAGAATTGGAGGTTCTGAACCCGGTGTTTTGCAAAGTCCCGCAAACTTTGGGTTGAGGGCAGGCTTGATGATTTCCTTCCGTAAATTGTTTATCTCATATTGAGTGCTGCACAGCAGAGCTATTGCACAGCATCAGCTAATGTGTCTTGCTGATTTGTGGATATGTTCACAACATCAATGGACCGAACATATGATGTTATTCCTGCAGTCAGGAGTTTAAGGATTTTCTGGAGCTTCAACTCCAAGTTCCTGATGTTCTGCCCCAAATGTCCCCAAATTTTGCTGTTTACAGCTGGTACATTCAATGATGTACAATTTTCTGGGGCTGTATATAGTTCAAGAGCCTCATTGACCACCCGTTCTTGTAGGGGTTTTGAGGACAGGTGGTCAATGCTGGCTGCAAGTTTCGGCTCTAAAGGCTGACCCGCTTGTGGAATGGCCACGTAGCAGTTGACCACACCCAGCAGCTCTTCCTGATCCTGCGTACTCCGGACATCTTCAGCCAGCGACCCCTCTTCTTGACCAGCCCAGACCTGGTCGCCAATGCTGCCTTCGAAAGAAGGTGAAGCAATGGCCAGTGCTGTAAAGGGCACTGCGGGAGTGCCTGAGCTCCCTTGGCGAGTCTGCTGCTGCTCTCTCAGCAGATCTCACTGGAGCAATTGCTCCAAAAGCCATTCCATTCGGCTTAGGCGGCTGCCTGTGTCGCTCTCGAGCGGTGAGGCATCTTAACCATATAACCATATAACCATATAACCATATAACCATATAACCATATAACAATTAAAGCACGGAAACAGGCCCTCTCGGCCCTTCCAGTCCGTGCCGACCATTTGTTTTCCCCTAGTCCCATCTACCTGCACTCAGACCATACCCCTCCATTCCCTTCACGTCCATATACCTATCCACTTTACTCTTAAATGTTAAAATCGATCCTGCCTCCACCACTTCTGCTGGAAGCTGATTCCACACAGCCACCACCCTCTGAGTAAAGAAGTTCCCCCTCACGTTACCCCAAAACCTCTGTCCCTTAATTCTCATGTCATGCCCTCTTGTTTGAATCTTCCCTACCCTCAATGGGAAAAGCTTATCCACGTCAACTCTGTCTATCCCTTTCATCATTTTAAAGACCTCAATCAAGTCCCCCCTTAACCTTCTGCGCTCCAAAGAATAAAGACCTAACTTGTTCAACCTTTCTCTGTAACATAGTTGCTGGAACCCTGGCAACATTCTAGTAAATCTCCTCTGTACTCTCTCTATTTTGTTGACCCTTCCTATAACTAGGCGACCAAAATTGTACACCATACTCCAGAATTGGTCTTACCAATGCCTTGTACAATTTTAACATTACTTCCCTACTCCTATATTCAATGCTCTGATTTATAAAGGCCAGCACACCAAAGGCTTTCTTTACCACCCTATCTACATGCGATTCCACCTTCAGGGAACTATGCACAGTTATTCCTAGATCCCTCTGTTCCACAGCATTCCTCAATTCCCTACCATTTACCAAACAAATGGTCTTCATCCGAATCGTCCGATACTACCGCCCGGTTCTGGCTGCAGGTACCTCCAGCCCGCTGCTCAGGCTGCACAAGTGGTGCTGGGCTCGGCTTGGTAGTTATTCCTGCCGCCTCTTGCCCCCACTCCAAAGAACGCTCCTCAACGGAAGACGAACGGGGGCGAGGTACAGATTTCTTCCCTCTGGTCTTGCTCATTCTTCCTGGAACACAAAGCAGACCACAGAGAAAATACACACGGCCACGGTAAAACTTACCTGTCGGCCCGACTTTCAATTTGTAGCGGGAGCGCCTTGAACTCCCGTTCGTCGCGGGTGCACTGCATGAACGCTAATGTCGCGCATGCGTGCTGGACGTGGTCTTCACGTAGTCACTCATGTGACTCCGAAATAAAATCATAGCCCATATTTCTGGAGGTGACTGTAGCTTGATGAAATTTGCCTTGCATCATACACAACATAGTCTTCTTCTTTTCGTGTCCATCTTGTTACAATGTTGACCTCGCTGTTATCGTCCGACCTGAAAAGGACGCAAGCTTCCAGCGACAATCAGTGGAAGCCATCAGTTGTCGCAATAGATGATGGTGGAGGCAGAATTAGCTCAGGAACACAACGTAGTAAAGGCTCTGCATTCCTTCCACTTCCTAAAATTCTTTTTATAAACTGTCTTTACTGCAGATTTATGCAATAACTGATTTAAACCTTCCAATAGGTGCATGTCATTATTACTCCTGCCAACATATATTTTAGTTTAGTTTATTTCTTTAGTTTAGAGAAACAGCGTGTGGCCAGATTCTTTGAGCCACTGGGTCTATGTCGACCAGCAATCACCTGTATGGAGAACATACAAACTCCCTGCAGATAGTCAGGATTGAACCCAGGTCCCTGATGCTGTAAGGCAACAACTCTACCACTGCACCACTATGTCGCCTCTTAATCTCCTGTACAGATTTAGCTTGTACATATCTCTGTTGAAAAATATTTGCCAATTACATGTCCAGCCTGCAAAAGTATTAATATCTTCCTGTATGTTCTTTTTTTTTTGCTATATTAACAACTGATTTGGTGTCACACACATATTTGAAATTGCATTTCCTATTCCCGACTTCATATCATTGATGCAAATGGTGAGGATTTGGCTCAGGCCCGATCCCTGTGGAATATGACTTGCTGACCCTGTCCCACGGTACGAGTTCATTCCAAGAGCTCTCCCAAGATTAAAAAAAAATCAAACTCATGGTAAGCACAGAGAATGAACGTAGCAGGTACATCGGAGCTCGGGGACGTCTCTTAGCGCTAACGGCAGGTACTCGGGAAGATTTTTCAGCATGATGAAAAATGTCCACGAGAGCCCCGAGTACCGACGAGTGGCCATTACCGTAAATCTCCGAGTTCGAATCAGGGCAAACTCAGAAGAACTCTTGGAATAAACTCGTACCGTGGGATAGGGCTGTAACTGCCAGTCTTACATGTTATCTTTGACCCTACCCTCTGTTGTGTTTAGCTTGTTATCCTTATTTCTTGTTGCCATTTGATTCAATGTATCAAGTAGCAAACCTGCTCATCATACCCACAGAGGTCTATTTGAAAATCCAAATACTGTATATTACCTTTAATTACACCTTCTGTTACTCTTTTCATAGCTTTCAATAAGGTTGATCAAGCAGCCTTATTTAATTCTCTTTTGGAATCCACGTTGATTATTCTTAATTACATTTTCAGCTTGTAGATATGTTTTAATGCATTTTTGAGTAAAGATTCCATTATCCTCCATCCTACTGATATTAAGCTAATTGGTTATGGTGCTTCAGCAGAGAAATATATATAAATATAAGAATTGCATTAGCTGTCTGCTAGTTCATTGACAACACTTGCATTTCTAATTAATTTTTATTCATAAGGCATTTGTGGCTCTTCTGTTTCTTCCTTAACTGATTTTTAATGTGCAGATGCGATTTTAGCCTTTCTGAGTTTGATTAGTTTATCAATTATGTACTCCCATTCCATCTTCAAACGTCTTTACAGATTTCTTGAATTCTTCTTCTGATGTCACATCTACCATGTTACGCTCTGGCGGTAAATACTGAAGCAAAGTTATTATTTAATATTCTGGCTTCTTCTTTTGTCATTGCCTATGAGTTTATCATGTATCTGCCTTTGAGCGCCTGTTTTTGATCTGATTTTTCTTTTATTGTTCCAGGTTGCAAAGCTGGGAGATGAGATTCTAATTGTTTAGACATCCAAAGAGCTGATGTGCCCTCAATATGGCAACTGTTATGCATGTAGCCTTCATCTTCAGAAGGATAGGCAATGTTATAGAACATTTGACCTATTCAAATTTAGCAGATCACTACACCAAGACTGACTAGATTGATGCTGGTATTTGTTTATTATTGTCACGTGTACCGAGATATAGTGAAACACGTTGTTTCTGTGTTATCCAGTCAAATCATACAATACAGCAAGCCATACACAAGTACAACATGCAGTGCAAAGAGGAAAATAACCAGAGCACACAATCTATTGTTAAAGCTACAGAGAAAGTGCAGATTAAAATAAAAGTACAAGGGACTGAAAGATTGGGACTACATCCTTAGTTTATAAAAGGTTTGTTTCGCAGTCTGGCACCAACAGTTCCTGAATCTGGTGGTATGTGCTTTGAAGGTTTTATATCTTCTGCTTGGCAGGAGAAGGGAGAAGAGGAAATGACAAGGCTGTGTGTTGTCCTTGATTATGCATGATAAAGTATACTGTACTGATAAAATTTGCAAATCTATATTACTGAAAGTCTGATCTTGACCACTTCCTGTTGATTTGTATTGATTACTCTGCCATCTTACTCAGAGTCCCCCTCCGCTGCGCAGGTCAAGAGGATTTTTCCCATCGATGAAAAATAAAAGAGTTATTAGTGTTTAAAAAATGTTGAGATTCTCTCTCCTGAAGGCAACACCCCTTCCGGAGGGACTATAAAATCCGGAAGTGTTGAGTGCCTCAGCCAGTCTCTGCAAGATGGGGGAGCGAGAGGGTCACGTCTCTCAGTCTGAGCTGTGAATAACACTGAACACATGTCTACTAAACTGTGAGTGGTTTTTCTGACCTGTCAGTGCCCTTAATGTGGTTTGAAAATATAGTTTGGAAATGCTAAAGCTGTGTTGCCTTTGGTTTGGAAATGCTAAAGCTGTGTTGCCTTTGGTTTGGAAATGCTAAAGTCGTGTTGCCTTATTAAAGTAGCCTTGACTAATTAAAGTTTCCATGCCTAATCAAAGTTGCCTTGCCGAATTAAAGTTGCCTTGCCTAATTAAAGTTACCTTACCTTAATTTTATGAGCACAAAGTAGCAGAGGTCTAGCATTTAGATGTCTAGTGAGGAGTGACCTTAAACTGTGGCTCTTCTCCACAGAACCTTTGCAGCAGAATCACCAAGCTGTAGTCAGTACAAATCCCTGCAATCCCTGTGCCAGTCTGCAACACTTGGTTGTGGACAACTCCTTGCACTGGAAGTCCAAAAGGTTTCAGCAGAACAAAGGGCAGCTTTTATGAATCAAGAAGAAAAACTGCAGATGATGGAAATCGGCAATAAAAACACAAAATGCTGGAAATACTCAATAGGACAGGCAATATCTGTGAAAAGATGGTTTCAATGGTTTCTCTATTGTCACGTGTACCAGGAACGGTGGAAGAGAACTGTAAATATTTTAAGTTGAAGACTTCATGAACATTATGAAAGAATGATAGACGGCAATCAGAATTGAATTGAAAACTTTATTGTCACATGTGACAAGTTCTTTGCTTGCATACCCAAGGTATGCAAATAGTCGCCCATAAAGGGCACTTGCAAAGTTACAAACAGCCCCCCCACCCCCGCACCAGTTCCCCCTTTGTTCTTCCTCCCCTCACCCTCATGGCAGTTCCTCCATGCCGAGTGCTCCATTGCCCATTGCTCTTCCTCCTCCCTCACAGTGGTCCCCCTATGTCATGTCTTCCTTTGTTCCTTCCATCAGCAGCGGCATCCTCACTCCACGTGTCCGTCCTTGTCCTTTGGTCGGTGCCATTGTCGGCGCCATTGTTCTCACCGGATGCCTCCGTGGCACCAACCCAGGCCCCAGCCGCGGGCTCCGTCAACCCAGGCACCGGTTGCCATGGGAGGATGTTTGACATGAGACTTCTGGAGTCACCTTCAAGGATTTCTACGCTTATTCCCTCAATCTGTCCTGGCCCTGCACATTGATGCAACCTTAAAGAACACGCACCAATGTCTCTACTTGTTCAGAAATTTCAGACGGTCCTGCATGTTGTAGAATACACTGTCGAACATACTGACTGGTTGCATCACGGTTTAAGAATGGAGGCTGCAGAAAGTGGTGGATATTGCCCAGTTGATGACGGGTACTAACCTGCCCACCATCAAGGTAATCTGCAGAATGTGCTGCTTCACGAAGACAGCTACTACCATCAAAGACCCACACCTAGTTATAGTTCTTAGCATTCTACACATTATAGCACATCAAATCCATAGACAAAATACAATGTCCTCAATGGGGTAGATGTGAATGGAACAGTACTTTGGCTTGTGGAAGGACCATTCAGAAGCCTGATAACAGGCGGAAAGAAGCTATTGCGGAGTCTAATTGTGCGCGCTTTCAAGCTTCTGTACCTTCTGCCAGATGGGAGTGGTGAGAAGAAGGAACGACTGGGGTGTGACAACCGAAGAAGTGTGATGTGTAGAAGGAGTCAATGGTGGGAAGTCTGGTCTGTTTGACGGACTGGGTGCTACGCCTACAACTCTCTGCAATGTCTTGTAATCTTGGGCAGAGGTGTTCCCCGACCAGGCCGTGATGCAACCTGACAGTATGCTTTCTATGGAACACAAAAGGCTGGAGAAACTCAACGGGTGCAGCAGCATCTAAGGAGCGAAGGAGATAGGCGACGTTTCGGGTCGAGACCCTTCTTCAGATTGGTCAGGGATCAGGGAAACGAGAGATATAGACGGTGATGTGGAGAGATAAAGCACAGAGGGGGAGCAGTTAGAGAGGAGGTTGTGAAACGTCTCCGTAGGGAGGAGGAGAACTTCTTCAAAGTAGGCATACCTTGAGGAGATATCGCAGTGGAGTAGACAAAGTGTTAAAGAAGGAACTGCAGATGCTGGAGAATCGAGGGTACATAAAAGGCTGGAGAAACTCATCTAAGGAGCGAAGGAGATAGGCGACGTTTCGTGTCTACTCCACTGCGATTGTCTCTATGAGATCACCCCTTAGTCTTCTAAATTCCACCGAGTACAAGCCGAGTCTATCCAGTCTTTCTTCATATGGAAGTCGTATTGTAGTGTCGTCAGCAAACATTTTCACCAACCCATTTATATTTTACATACAAGTCATTTTTACATATCACAAGTTCACAATAATATTTTAGAGAAGAACTATCACATCGAATAAAAGAGATAGCACTACGTGACTGAATTTCTGGTGCAACCCTTTTTCATAGTGTGAAAAATCGCATCCCTTCTTATTTTCCATGTGATTGGGCTTCACATTGAGTAAAAACCCAACGGACTGCACACCTGCTTCTCTTGCCGCCTCCGGGCCTTTTCTGCCTGAGAGCAAAAGAGAAGAAGCCAGAAGCCAAGAAAAACTCTCATTAATTTTCAGAAGTTATTGAAGATTCTGGTTGAAACTCACACTGCTTTCAGGAATGAAGATTTCTGTTGCACGTGACGTGTATTGGTTAAGGGTGATGGAGATGGGCAATACTGAGTTTTATTGCCAATACACCAGTGTGAATGAACTTCTACTCTGGCATAGGAATGTTTTCTTGTGATGTTTGTAAGAGTCAGGGAGTAATATAGCATGGAAACAGACGCTTCTGCCCAACTTACCCATGCTGACCATGACGCTCCATCTCGGCTAATCCCACCTGCTCTGAACCTGCCATCTCTAAACCTTTCCTCTCCGTGTAGTGGTCCAAATGACTTTTAAATGTTGTTATTGTACCTGCCTTACCTCCTCTGCCAGTTCATTCCATATATTCATCATTCTGTGTGAAAAGGTTGCCCCTCAGGTTTTACCCCATAACTTAAATGTATGACCTCCGGTTATTTATTACCCTACTCTGGATAAAGACTCTCTATTCACCCAATCTATTCCCCTCATGAGCTTGTACACTTCTATAAGATCACCCCCCACCCCATCTTCCTGTGCTCCATGTAATAAAGTGCTAGCCTGCCCAGCCTCTCCCTATAGCTCTTAGAAATTCAAGTTTCATACATAAATGGGGAGATGCGGATTTTATGAGTTATTCCCAGTTGTCCAGAAAATGTTTGTCACTAATAATTTCCTGTTCTTATCCCAGTCCTCCACCCCCCACCCCCCCCCCCCCCCTCCCCTCTACCACAAGCCTTTCAACCATCATTTCCCTCTCTCATTTTTCTCTTGTGTAAGAGACCAAACGCAGACTGGGCGATCGTTTCGCAAAACACCTTAGCTCAGCCCACGTGAACCAACCTGATCTCCTGGGTACCGGACACTTTAATTCTCCTTCCCATTCCCACACAAACCTTTCTGACCTCGATCTCCTCCTTTGTCAGAGTGAGGCTAAATGCAAATTGGAGGAACAGCATCTCATATTTCGCTTGGGCAGCTTACATATTGGTATGAATATTGATTTATCTCACTTCAGGTAGCCCCAGCATTGCCCCCCTCTCTCTCTCTATCCCTCCTGAACCCAAGTCGCACTAGCTTCTCATTTTCACCCTACTAACCAAAGATCCTATGGCGAGCAAGATAGTCCACTCGACGAAAAAGACGTAGCACGGTCATAGGCAGGTTCATGGGTAATTTAAGGCCCCATTTCCGTAGCCAGCTTCCGTCTCCGCACCAAAGATCCCATAGGATAAGAGTGCGGAGACAGAAGCCGGTTACGGAAACATCCTCGTAAAAATAAAAGTTATTTGGTAAAAATTTTCTCCTCATTTTCAGAATTTTAATTTATTAACACAAACTGTTCCCCCGCAACATTGATTACACTGCGAGTCGGGTCGGGTCGAGTCGGGTCCGGTTACGGAAACGGATGAAAAAGAGGCCCACGTTCCATTCCGTTGCGTACTACACATCAGCCCATTGCATTTAGCAGGAGTGGTCTATCTTGCTCCGCTGTAGGATCTTTGCTGCTAACAGCTTACAATGGCCTGTTTCGTTACTTTTTTGCATATCTTTCATTCGTTGTTCTTTATTTCTCCACATCACCATCAATATCTCTCGTTTCCCTTATCCCTAACCAGTCTGAAGAAGGGTCTCGACCCGAAATATCACACATTTCTTTCTCTCCAGAGATGCTGCCTGTCCTGCTGAGTTATTCCAGTTTTTTGTGTCTCTCCCTTTTTTCTCTTGTCTGAAGCCCAGTACACTTAAATCACTAGACATGTTGTTTGGTTCTTGTTTCCCTGATTTATGTTCCTTGGGCTTTGTTAGTTCATCCCCTAATCTCCCTCTCTCCCCAAACTTTCTATCTCTTGATTTGTTCACCATTCTTCTCCTATCGTTCTGAGTGTATTCACAACACCCTCTGATTGCGGAAACAAGGTCAAAATTCCAGCTGGATTGTGCACTAGAAGTACTACTATGAAAAACCTCGACTGACTGAAAAGCTGACTAAAATTGTTTTGTTGTTCAATATGCAATTGGAAATCTTTCACCACTTGAGGAATGTTGGCTGTGGTGAGTCTATATGTTTTTTTTTATACATACCATGAATACATTTTATGTTTCATTCAAAATCCAGGAGGTTAGTGGCATGCAAATACCAGTTATAGAATTTGTAGCAATGATAAATCTCTGAAATGACACATCATGGAAAGATGACCATTCTGTTAGAAGATGAAGATTCATTGCTCTGAATCATAATTCAATAAGAAAAATTCTGCAGACGTTTTACCGTTTATTTTCCAAGCTGCAGAAACATATTTTTAAAGAGGCTAATTATTTAGTTTGGAACGATGAAAAAAAAATGCTGAAAAGAGCTAAACATGAGGAAACAGTGCATGTTTTGAGGTTCAGTATAAATTAAATCATTGGTTGAGACGCATATTGAATGAGTTCAGAGTTGAGTTCCGTTCTTTACTTACAGAGACCAGTGTAAGCTATTCAGTTTGTTGCACAAAAGTGTCACTGAATGACTGAATAGATTAGGTTTGTCTCTGCTTATTATTTGAGGAAGCAGGCTGTTTCAAAATTGATAGACTCACTGCAGCCAATTCAAGGTCAGGTTTGTTATGTCTCCTTGGGTGATTGATGAGGTTTCTCAGCATCATTGTAAATAGTTTCCAAACTTTGAAAGTTTGATTTCCTGTGTAAGTGACACTTTCTGAGTGGACTGGGAGGGGTTGGATCACATTTTCCACAGATTATCTTACTAATTCAACAACACATTGACAGGTGAGCAATGGAAGCTGCAAGAAAGTGGAACCAACTCTGGTAAGCTCATCTCTCTGGCTTTTCTATGTTCCTCACTACAAGGGTTTTTGGAAACCAATGGGATCAGGGTGTAACATGTACAGATGACCTGACAAACTCAACAGCAAACTGGATAGCACATCCAGACTTTTAAATATATTAAAACAGAAAACATTGGAAACTCTTTGGAGGTCAGTCTGTGTGGAAAGAGAATCAATTAACATGTGCATAGAACCTTTGCCAGAACTGATCTGATGAAAGATTCAGGATATGATTCATTAACTGATTCTTTTTCTGCAGATGCTGCTTAACCTGTGGAATGTTTCAAGCACTTGTTGGATTTATTTAAGATTTTCAGCATCTTCAGAGATTTGCAGAGACATCCATCAGCTAAATCATTGATTCTTAAGGGGTTGAACAGGCTAGATGCAGGAAGATTGTTCCCGATGTTGGGGAAGTCCAAGACAAGGGGTCACAGTTTAAGGATAAGGGGGAAGTCTTTTAGGACCGAGATGAGAAAATTGTTTTTCACACAGAGAGTGGTGAATCTGTGGAATTCTCTGCCACAGAAGGTAGTTGAGGCCAGTTCGTTGGCCATATTTAAGAGGGAGTTGGATGTGGCCCTTGTTGCTGAAGGGATCAGGGGGTATGGAGAGAAGGCAGGTACAGGATACTGAGTTGGATGATCAGCCATGATCATATTGAATGGCGGTGCAGGCTCGAAGGGCCGAATGGCCTGCTCCTGCACCTAATTTCTATGTTTCTATGTTTCTATAGGCCTAGTTGATCTCCCAGTTACTAAACACTTTAATCCCCCTCCCATTCCCACATTGGCCTTTCTGTCCTGGGTCTCCTCCATGGTCAGAGTGAGACCAAATGCAACTTGGAGGAACATCACCTCATATTTCACTCGGGCAACATACAACCCAGCGATATGAATATTGAATTCTCTAACTTCAAGTGACCCTTGTTCTACTTCTCCCTCTGCCCCTCCCCCACCCTGGTTCTCCAACCAGTCTTACTGCCCTCCTGCTTAATTTTGCTTTGCATGCCTCATTGTCACCTTCCTCTCAGCCAACAATGAACCATTCTGCAATCCTGAAACGTCACCCGTTCCTTCTTTCCAGAGATGCTGCCCCACTGAGTTACTCCAGCATTTTGTGCCCATCTTCAGGGTAAACCAGCATCTGCACTTCCTTCCTACATATTTCAATGAGGATGATAGTATGCTTATATATAACACTATCCTCTTGAAACATCATTTTTTCCCACAGGTTCTTCCATCTTATGTTACAGATGGATTTAGACTCCCACTCTCACCTTACTTCACCCCTCACACAACTATACTGTTGTACTTTTCTTAACTCACTTACCAAAGGAAAAATACCCAGCTAGGCTCTAGTGGTGAGACAGTCTAGTTCAGAAGAGGAAGTGGAAGGGATAGTACCCCTGCTTTGAACAAGCACACATTGTTCAAATCCTGGCACCACAGAGAAGAGGGTGGTTTAGCTTCTTGGATGATGAATTTGTGCATTAGTTCTGCTCTGAGAGATTATGGTGAGGTAGGCTACAGTGGATGATCATGGTTAATGAGATGCCTGAGGTACTGTCTGGTCTGGTCTGCCTGAGAGTGTGCGTGAGATGTGTACGAGCGTGGAAAACCTGCTCCAGATTTCCATCACATGTGTGTGGAACCTGAAGGCCATCCATTCTGCCACATATGACGCAGCCAGCCCTGCGCCAACATTTGTGGAGCCAACTCTGTTGTAGTGTCTGATGGCAAAGGTCACACAGTCCATGACAAAACTGGCAGAAGCCACTTTCCCAAGGCCTTCCGGAGGTGCCATGGCCACGGTTCCTGCCCGGAGGTCCTGAAGGTTCAGAGGACTATGAAGGAGTAATTTCAGACTTGAGAACAAGGAGGGTGTACTGGGGTAATATCTCTAGCGCCTTTGGGGTCGCTTGCAGGAGATGCCCCCAGGACACAAAGATGGCCAGGTGAGGTGAGGGCCGATCTGGTCGAAGGTGAAGGAAGCAGATCCTGCAGGAGCCCGGGGCATACTGTTGTTGCTCCAGTAGATTGAGTGCGCGGGCGGACCGGACTTCGAACTTGTAGAAATGGTGCCAAAATATGGTGGCACCTTCATGTGTTAATATGCAAAAATATTTCACTGTGCTGTTGCACATGTGACAAATAAAGCACAATTGAACCATTGAACCTAAAGTATGTGAGTGCTGTAGTTGAAGCTACCTCCTCACAATAATTCCCAACACCAGTGCCCCACAGGGTTGTGTTCTACTATACTGGCTATGCATTCTGACTCTATGCACAAATTCAGCTACAACTCCATCTACAAGTTTGCAGGTGACAACACAGTTGTGGGATAGATTGGAAACAATGATGAGGTGGAGTAACAGAAGAAGAGAGAACGTAGTAACGTGCTGTCAGGACAGTAGCCTCTCCCTCAAAGTCAACAAGATGAAGGAGCTAGTTATCAACTTCATGACGCATGGTGGAGCACATGCCCCGTCAACATTAATAGTGCTGAAATTGAGAGGTTCAAGTTCCTAGACATTAATGTGACCAACAATCTGTTGTGGACTAGCCATTGTGATACAACAGCCAAGAAGCACACTTTCTGAAGAGAATGAGGAAATTCGACATGTTTCCAATAATTCTTACAAACTTGTATAGACACACCATCGACAGCATACTGTGAACTTGTATTTGAGGTCAGCTTGGGAATAGCTCTAATCAGGGCCACAAGAAATCCCAGAGTGTTGTAGATGTAGCCCAAACAGACCAGACTTCCCACCAATTACTAGCAACATTTTATGCTGCCTTCGAAAAGCAGCCACAAAATCAATGACATCCCACCACAGCCATTCCTTCCTGTACTATCAGGCAGTAGGTATAGAAGCTTGAAAAGGCACACCACCAGACTCAGAAACAGCTTATTCCCCCAAGGTTTAATTAGGGTCCTTCCATAAGTTAGATACCGTCTGATTTGTGTCTACCCACTGTGGAATTTTTGCTCTGGAAATGATGTGCTATGGATCCAATGGATCGACTGGGCTTATATTCACTGGAATTTAGATGATGAGAGGGGACCTTATATAATATTCTAAGGGATTTGACAGGCTAGATGCAGGAAAAATGGTCCCGATGTTGGGGGTCTATGTTGGGGGGTAGGCCATTTAGGACTGAGATGAGGAAAAACGTTTTCACCCAGAGAGCTGTGAATCTCTGGAATTCTCTACCTCAAAAGGCAGTGGAGGCCAATTCACTGGAAATTTTCAAGATACTCTTAGGGCTAAGGGAATCAAGGGATATGGGGAGAAAGCAGGAACAGGGTACTGGTTTTGGATGACCAGCCATGATCATATTGAATGGCGGTGCTGGCTCGAAGGGTTGAATGGCCTACTCCTGCACTTATTTTCTATGTTTCTATATGCTGCACTCTGTATTGCATTGACGAATACTTCATTGTCACATGTGACAAGTCACAGTGATATTCGTTGCTTGCATACCCAAGGTATGCAATAGTCTCCACTTAAAGGGCGCTAACAAAGCTACAAAGTATTGTGCACCAGGTGCAACCTTGTCCTCCCCCCCCCCCCCCCCTCTCCACACCACCCCTCCTCATGCTGGTTCCCCTATGCCAGGTCCTCTTTTGTTCTTCCTCCCTTCCCCCTTCCCCCCCCTCATGGCGGTCCCCACTCGCCGGGTCCTCCTTTGTCACCGGCGCCGTGTCCTTCGACTTCCACATGGCCTGTCCTCGACTGCTGGCACCCTCATAGACCTCCAAATCTAAATACAAGCTGTATCTCCCACCTTGCTCTATCTATTATAGACACAAGGAACTGGTAATTTACAAAAGACACTCAAAGTGCTGAAGTAACTCAGTGGGTCAGGCAGCTTCTCCAAAGAACATGGCTAGGTGACATCTCGGGACCCTTCTTCAGACAGCAGGCTGAAGCGCCACCCATCCATGTTCTTCAGAGATGCTGCCTGACTCGCTGAGTTACTCCAGCACTTTTATCTTTTTTTCTTTACCTATTGTACTTGAATTTGACTTGATCGTATTTATGTATATTATTTCTGATCTGTTTTGTCAAAACAATGTTTTTCATTGTACTTTGGTACATGTGACAATAATGTGCCTTTATTCTTTGGAGCGCAGAAGGTTCAGGGGGGACTTGATTGAGGTCTTTAAAATGATGAAAGGGATAGACAGAGTTGACGTGGATACGTTTTTCCCATTGAGGGTAGGGAAGATTCAAACAAGAGGGCATGACATGAGAATTAAGGGACAGAAGTTTCGGGGTAACGTGAGGGGGAACTTCTTTACTCAGAGGGTGGTGGCTGTGTGGAATGAGCTTCCAGCAGAAGTGGTGGAGGCAGAATCGATTTTAACATTTAAGAGTAAAGTGGATAGGTATATGGACGTGAAGGGAATGGAGGGGTATGGTCTGAGTGCAGGTAGATGGGACTAGGGGAAAACAAATGGTCGGCACGGACTGGAAGGGCCGAGAGGGCCTGTTTCCGTGCTGTAATTGTTATATGGTTATAATAAACCTCAATTGACACCAATATCATGAGGATGCAAGGGACAGCAAGTTTTCTCGGAAGATTGGAAATCTTTGATGCACCATTTAACTGGAAATTGTCATTTTATGGCTTTCAATTGTGGCCTGAGGGTCATCTAAATTCAAAAGGTTCCATGGTATGGCAATATGCTTGCATTACAGGTTTACAAAATGTATAAAAGGATCAATCTTATATAACATTTACCTTAAGATTTTCTTAAACTAGCAGGTAATGTTTAATCATACCAAAAATAAAAGGAACATTACAAGCATAATGAGCAAGTATCACAATGTGCTAATCAGTGCATTGGCCTAAACTCTACGTTTTGAATTGCTGATTAATTTGTACGTTTTGTGTTTTATATGTGAAGAGTTACAATTAATTATGCAGAATATGCAATAATTTGAACGTTCTCCCTGTGATGCATGGGTTTCCTCCTGGTGCTCTAGTTTCCTCCCACATCCCATAGATGTGCGGATTTGTAGGTTAATTGGCCTCTGTAAAAAAAGTGTCTTACGTGTAGGGAATGGGTGAGAGAAGGTAGGAAAACATAAAACTAGTGTGAACAGGTGATAGATCGGTATGGTCTGGGTAGGCTGAAGGGCCTGTTTTCATGCTGTATCTCCAAACTACACTGAATTAATTGTCTGTTGCTGTAGGTATCAAAAATGAGTTGCAATAATGTTGCATGGTCTCAAGGCTATTCCATTACACTGATCCAAACAAATTTGCAAATTACAAATCACGGCACTCAAGAGTTCATGAACATCAAAATAAGTCACTTATTTAAATGTTACTGCTATTGTAAAGCATGCTGTGACAACTTTCTATTTCAGTATTATTTTAGGCTTACTCACAATATGTAAAAACATGTAGTAAACAAAGCATGAGTTTAAGAACCAAGACTGGAGCAGAACAAGGAATACACGTGGCTATAGTGCTTTATAGGAGCGGTAGAGTATTAATGGGGAAAGGGAATGCATTCACCTCTGACTCTTGACAAGAATGGATTTGAATTCCCAATGTATAGGAAGTCTTATCCACTCCCTAAACATTGAATGAAAAATGCATCATAGATGGAAATATTAATTAATAACCGACTAATGAAGCTTCTCTGAATCTACTCCTTGCAGATGGAATAACTTCTACTAATGCAGTGTAGAAAGCATTTTATCGGGTTGCATTAGAGCATGGTTTGGGAGCAGCTCCATCCATGAATGCAAGAAATTGCAGAGGATTGTGGATGCACCCCAGACCATAGAAACATAGGAACATAGAATAATAGGTGCAGGAGTAGGCATTCGGCCTTTCAAGTCAGCACAGCCATTCAATATGATCATGGCTGATCATCTAATATCAGTATCCCATTCCAGCTTTCTCCCCATATCACTTGATTTCTCTAGACCTAAGAGCTAAATCTAACTCTACTGGAAACCATCACATAAAACAATCTTCATTTACTCCATTTACACTTCACGCTGCCTCGGCAAGATCAGCAACATAATCAAGGACGAATCGCACTCCAGTCACTCGCTCTTCTCCTTTCTCCCATCGGGCGAAAGATATAGAAGTGTGAAAACATACACCTCCAGATTCAGGGGCAGTTTCATCCCAGCTGTTATCAGGACACAGAACCATCCTACCACAACCAGAGAGCTGTCCAGAATGACTATCTATCACATTGGAGATCCTCAGACTATCTTTGATATGATTTTACTGGACTTCATCCTGCACTAAATATTATTTACGTTTGTCACATATCTGTAAACTGTGGATAGATCGATTGTAATCATGTATTGTCTTTCCGCTGACTGGTTAGCATCTAACAAAGTATTTTTACTGTACATCGATACACTTGACAATAAAATAAACTAACTAAGATACCTCTCATTCTGGATACAGAACAGGATTGTTTCTGCAGTAGAGGCACCACCTGTGTAACACATTCACCTCTTTACATGTCCTGCATTGTCACCTGCGTTCAATTATTGTTAGCTGAAGATTAATCTTTAAATCCTATATTGTGTGCAAGCAGGCATTTCTGCTGACATCAGACAACTAATCAGTCAAGCAATGTATGATCAAATACAATACATTTCAGTATGCAAGCTGAGAACAGTGTGGTAAATCTCTTCCTAATACATAGTGGATTTGAATTTATGACATAAAAATATGCCTAGCTTGGCAGTAGTTGGACAGAACACACTAAAGGAGGCCAAGGAAATATTAGAATGTGGCATGGAAATATCATACCTTTGTTGTATGAGTTGAGTCAAAGCATATTGTGATGGCTCTTTGGAATCAAGGCTTTGGGAGTACCTGATGCTACTGGTAAACACAAAGATGCAGTAAAAATGTGTCACACAACACTGATGCTTTCACAAAACGTGATCGTGCAAAATCTGTGCTAAGCCAAAGATTAATACATTCAAGAAGGAGAAAGAGAAAAGGAGCTGGATCACAATGGCTCAGAATCATCCGATCAAATATAACTGACAAAGCATTAATGCTGTTTCTCTTTCCCCAGGTGCAACCTGACCCAACAACTACTTCCAGAATGTTCTGTTTTATTTCATATATCCAGTGCCATGTGATATTTGGCTTTTGCAGAGGGATTTTGCTTTCTACGGTGACAGGTGACAATAATAAACTAAACTGAACAGGGTCTTGATTTTATCTTTCAGAAATTAGACAAACCACAGCAACTTCAATAATGAAATACTCATTCAGGCATGGACAAGGGAACCCAGGTGATGTGAAAAATCAAACAAATCAGCAGATGTTGGAAACATAAAATAAAAACAGAAAGTGCTGCAAACAGGTTGGGCTGCATTAATGGAAAGAGAAACACATTTATTGTGTCAGAGCAGGGAATGAGTCAGAGGACATTGGTTTAAGACAATAGACAATAGGCAACAGGTGCAGGAGTAAGCTATTCGGTTCTTCGAGCCAACACCGCCATTCAATGTGATCATGGCTGATCATCCTCAATCAGTACCCCGTTCCTGCCTCTCCCCATGTCCCCAGACTCTGCTATTTTTAAGAGCCCTATCTAGCTCTCTCTATCCAGAGAACCCGCCTCCACCGCCCTCTGAGGCAGAGAATTGCACAGACTCACCACTCTCTGTGAGAAAAAGTGTTTCCTTGTCTCCGTTCTAAATGGCTTCTTCCTTATTCTTAAACTGTGGCCCCTTGTTCTGGACTCCCCCAACATCGGGAACATATTTCCTGCCTCTAGCGTGTCCAAACCCTTAACAAACTTATATGTTTCAATGAGATATCCTCTCATCCTTCTAAACTCCAGAGTGTACAAGTCCAGCTGCTCCTTTCTCTCAGCATATGCCAGCCGCGTCATCCTGGGAATTAACCTTGTAAACCTACGCTGCACTCACTCAATAGCAAGAATGGTCTTCCTCAATTTAGGGGACCAAAACTGCACACAATACTCCAGGTGTGGTCTCACTAGGGCTCTGCACAATTGCAGAAGGACCTCTTTGCTCCTATATTGAATTCCTCTTGTTATAAAGGCCAACATGCCAGTTGCTTTCATCACTGCCTGCTGTACCTGCATGCTTACATTCATAAACTGATGTACAAGGACCCCCAGATCCCGTTGCACATTTATCCGCATTAAACTTCATCTGCCGTGCATCTGCCCACTCTCCCAACCTGTCCAAGTCACGCTGTATTCTCATAGCATCCTCCTCACAGTTCACACTGCCACCCAGCTTTGTGTCATCTACAAATTTGCTAATGTTACTTTGTTCATCCAAATCATTGATGTACATTGTAAATAGCTGCGGTCCCAGCACCGAACCTTGCGGTACCCCACTAGTCACTGCCTGCCATTCTGAAAGGGACCTGTAAATCCCTACTCTTTGTTTCCTGTCTGCCAATCACTTCTCTATCCATGTCAGCACTCTACCCCCAATACCGTGTGCCCTAATTTTGCCCACTAATCTCCTACGTGGGACCTTATCAAATGCTTTCTGAAAGTCCAGGTATACTACATCCACTGGCTCTCCCTTGTCCATTTTCCTAGTTACATCTTCAAAAAATTCCAGAAGATTAGTCAAGCATGATTTCCCCTTCGTAAATCCATGCTGACTCGGACTGATCCTGTTACTGCTATCCAAATGTGCAGCTATCTCATATTTTATAATTTACTCCAGCATCTTCCCCACCACCGATGTCAGGTTAACTGGTCTATCATTTCCCTGTTTTCTCTCTCCTGCCTTTCTTAAAAAGTGGGAAAACATTAGCTACCCTCCGATCCACAGGAATAGATCCTGAGTCTATAGAACATTGGCAAATTATCACCAATACATCCACAATTTCTAGAGCCACTTCCTTAAGTACCCTGGGATGCAGACCATCAGGCTCTGGGGATTTAGCAGCCTTCAATCCCATCAGGTAAGAGGGGAAAGATTTAATAGCAACCTGAGAAGGGTCCCGACACTAAGCGTCACCCATCCTTTTTCTCCAGGGACGCTGCCTGCCTGCTGATTTACTCCAGCACTTTGTGTCTTTCTTTGGACAGGTACATGGAAGGAAATGGGGCACCTTGGTTGGCATGGACACATTGGACCAAGAAACCTGTTTCCATGCTGTATGTACTAGGATTCTCCATGACTATATGAGTCAAAAGCATCTTGTTAAGTTTGTGGGGGGGGGGGGGGGGGAGGTGGAGGTGGTGGGGTATGAGGGATAGGTGTCCAATCTTTGTAGTTAAATCCAGGTGACCAATTCAACAACTCTTCAGATAATGTGATTTATCTGTGTGTTTCAATAATCTATCTATTATAATTGACTCAGCTTGTGTATTTTTTCCTCCTTTTTTTAATCTTGGAGTGGAGGGCATGCCCAGCCCATTCTGCCGGGTATGGTGGCATTTCTATATTTAGAATGATATTATACAAGTATGGGAATGGCATTCTGTTCTTCCGTTCACGACTCCTAATTTCATTTGTTCACATTCTTTTTGTCCATACTCTTATTCTAATTGCTCCCATCCACTCACTGATCGGATAATGTTTCCAGCTTGCACTTACGGTCACCCCTGGTTTTACTCCAGCAGAGACATCCTCCGATCCGCTCCCAGCTTCTTATTTATTTATTTTATTTATTTTAATTTTTATTAGAAGTAATGTACCTTACAGTTGTATAAGCCAAAAATAACATAATACATTTCATGTACCACTTCTTGTTTTAAACTTTAAGAAGAGGAAAAGTAGAGAAAGTTAGATAAAATAGTAAGTGCGTGAGAGAGTGAAAAGAAAGAACCCGTAGAGGTGTACAACATGAAAAAGGGAAAGAGAAAAATGTAAAAAAGAAAATATAAGGAAATAAGATAAGATAAAAGGGATGCACCTACTTCTTATCTTTACACACCCCTCGCTGGGTCCTGAAACCGTTTATTTTCAAAGTTATGTTGCACCCTATGCTTGTAATAAGTCGATAAATGGAGACCAAATCTTTTGGAATTGGTCTGGTTTGCCAGCTAGGACGAATCTCATATCTTCGAGGTGTAACATTTCGGACATATTTGAAATCCACATTTTTACCGTTGGTGTGGGAGTGTTTTTCCAGAATTTAAGTATCAGGTTCTTTGCCATTATTAAGCCATAATTAAGGAAACTCTTTTGGAACGAAGTCAGCTCTGAACCGACTTCCATTGTTCCAAAAATAATCAATTCTGCGTTCGGTTTCAATTTTATTTTAAATAATTTTGCAAACATTTCAAAGATTTAATTCTGAAATTTTTGGATTTTTATGCAAAAAACAAAGGAATGTGCTAAAGCTGCTTCTTGAGATAGACATTTATCACAAATGGGGGAAACATTTGGAAATATTTTACTTATTTTAGTTTTCAAATAATATAATCTGTGTAGGATATTAAATAGGATTAGAATATGTCTTACATTAATCGAGCATTTATGCACATATAGCAAGTGTTTATCCCAACTCTCTTTCGAGATTTTTATGTCTAGTTCTTGTTCCCAATCTCTTCTAATTCTAATCGGATGATGGCATTTCTATATTTAGAATGATATTATACAAGTATGGGAATGGCATTCTGCTCTTCCGTTCACAACTCCTAATTTCATTTGTTCACATTCTTTTTGTCCATACTCTTATTCTAATTGCTCCCATCCACTCACTGATCGGATAATGTTTCCAGCTTGCCCTCACGGTCACCCCTGGTTTTACTCCAGCAGAGACATCCTCCGATCCGCTCCCAGCATCTTAACAAGCTATATTTTGTCTTCTTCCCAATTCTGATGAAGAGCGTTTGATCTGATATGTTATCTCTGGTTTTTTTTTCCCCCATCGATGCAACCTAACCTTCTGGCCTATTGAATATTTCAAGAATTTTCTGTTAAATCCAGGTTTGTACTGAACTGTCTGGAAAAAATACAAGAATGCTGAGCCACCGAGCCAAGAATTATTTTTTAGAATGATTCGACTTATCACCAGTTTCAAAAATCACACAATATGCATTTATTAGTTTATTGCTCCAAATTAGTTTTCGATTTGTGGATTGGTTTTCATTACAATGCAAAAAAATATATAAAATTGACTCAAAATGCAGAGGAAGCCCAATTTATAACCATTTCAGCAAACCATTTCAGCAATGTTTGCCATTTATACTCTGCACAACTGAGTTAACTCCAGGTCAAACGTCCAATTTTATTTTGGATCTAGGCGATGAAGATTCACGCAAAGTTAACACCTGATACTCTTTTCCATGTAAAGTTAGATTTCCATTCCAATCATGCTTGAATTCCCACTTGACCGGCTCAAATGCAATGAGAATTTTGCCAGTAAAAGAATTGCAAGGCACCCAAATGAATGACCCTTGGCTCATGGTGAAAGGTGACAATTTTGATCTCATATCAATGGGAGGAACACCCAAGGATTGGGACATTCAAGGATGTTTGCAAGACTGAAAAAGAGCACTCCAGATTCTCTTGGTTAACGAAACCAAGAAAATAATCAGACCACATTCATTCATGAGGCCTTTCTTGGCCCAGCATTATGGTAGAGTAAGGATTAGATTAAAATCCTACTTTCATCATGCGTCATCAACAGTTACTGACAACACCCTGATTTCCCCCTCCACCTCCTTTGTCTAGCTGCCCCTTCATCTCCTCTCTTGCTGGCCTCAAGTTCAAGTTCAAGTTCAAGTCAAGTTTATTCGTCACATACACATACGGGATGTGCAGTGAAATGAAAAGTGGCAACGCTCACGGACTTTGTGCAAAAAACAAACAAACAAACAAACAAACTACAAACAGAATGGAACAGAATTACATATTATTTTACATATTACATATTGTGGGAGGAAGGATAAAAGGAAAAAAAACCCAGCAATTTTGAAAAAACAGTAGAATGGTACAGTGAGGTAGGAATTTACAGTCCAAATGGCCTCTGGGAAGAAACTCCTTCTCAACTTCTCCCAGCATGGCAACGGAGACGTTTGCCTGACCGTAGCAGCTGGAACAGTCCGTTGCAGGGATGGAAGGGGTCTCCCATGATCTTATTGGCTCTGGAGTTGCACCTTCTGATGTATAGTTCCTGCAGAGGGGCGAGTGAAGTTCCCATAGTGCGTTCGCAATTTGGTTTGGGAACTCTCTGCAGAGCCTTCTTGTTCTGGGCAGAGTAGTTCCCAAACCAAATTGTGATATTTCCGGACAAGATGCTTTCCACAGCCGCTGAGTAGAAGCACTGGAGGATCCTCAGAGACACTCTGAATTTCCTCAATTGCCTGAGGTGGTAAAGGCGCTGCCTTGCCTTACTCACCAGTGCTGCAGCGTGTGATGTCCGTGTCATATCCTCAGAGATGTGGACTCCCAGGTATTTAAAACAGCTCACCCTATCCAAAGTATCCCCATTTATCCTCAATGATGTGTACGTTCTCGGATATTGTGCCCTCCTAAAGTCCACGATCAGCTCCTTAGTTTTTTTTATGTTCAAGAGGAGGCTGTTGTCCTGACACCAGAGTGCCAGATCATCCACCTCCTCCCGGTAGGAGGTGGCTGTGCTCAGGGTGAGGGACTTTGATGTATTCCCCCCCATCTTGACTACCTGGGGCCTGGTGGAGAGAAAGTCCAGGACCCAGGCACACAGGGGAGTGGTGAGCCCCAATTCCAGTAGCTGCTTGGTCGGTCTGGTGGGGACTATCGTGTTGAAGGCTGAACTGAAGTCTATGAGCAGCATCCTCACGTAGCCCCCCTTCTGGCTATCACAATGAGAGAGAGCGGTGTGCAGAACCTGGGAGACCGCATTGTCCGTGGATCTGTTCGGACGGTATGCGAACTGTAATGGGTCCATGTTGCGAGGGAGGAAGGCGCAGATGTGTTTCTTCACCAGCCTCTCAAAGCATTTCATGACTACCGAGGTGAGGGCCACTGGACGGTAGTCATTCAGACAGGCTGGGGAGGCATTTTTAGGTAACGGTACAATGATGGATCTTTTGAAGCTGGCAGGGACCACGGACTTGTCCAGGGAGAGGTTGAATATTGTAGTGAGCACTGGAGCTAAGTGCATAGCACATGACTTAAGTATTCGCCCCGAGATGCCATCGGGGCCTGCAGCTTTCCTCGTGTTCACCCGTGTCAGAGCCCTCCTAACGTCATGCTCGGACAACGAGAATGTGTGCACATTCCTCCCTTTAGTGCTCCATTTCGCTGGCCCGTGGCAGCCGGCAGCCTGAAGCTGCGGTCTGCAGAGCTCCAGCCGGCGTGACGTCCACAGCCTGGGATCCCTCGTGGGGACTATGGGGAAGAAGAGCTCCAACTGCCGGCCCGCGGCCTACTTCTACCGCGGGCGTGGCAGGGACATACATCAGGAGCGGGATCCCTCGCCAGGGATCCCTGGAGAGGAGCTCCAGACTGCCGGCCCTGCGGACTGCGGTGCTTCTGGCTGCGGCGCGAACTTTAAATCTCCGACCGCCGGCCTGCAGCCTACACCAGCCTGAAGCCGCGGTCTCCGGTGGAGAAGAGCCGGTTCTGGACTTACCTGGACTTTGTCTGCCCATCTGCACGCCCGCAGCGACGGCTGCGGTGGGTTGAGGTCCCAACCACGGGGGAAAATGGAGGAGGACTGGCCAATTTATGTGCCTTCCACCACCGTGATGAATGCTGTGGTGGATGTTCGTGTTAAATTTTTATTGTGTATCGTGTGGTCTTTATCATTGTACCGCTGCTGGCAAATTCATTTCACTTGCACTTTATGTGCAATGTGATGAATAAAACCGTATTGTATTGTATTGTTGTAGCTTCGATAGGCAGCCCGCTGACGGTACAATGATAGGCAGACCTGGGGTGATGATGCTCGTCTCGAAACGAGCGTAAAAGGAGCTCAGGTCATCAGCTAGGGAGGTGCCGGCACTTGCGGATGAGGGGGGGGGGGGGGGGGTTTCTCCGGTAGTTGGTTACAGTCCGTAGCCCCTGGTTACAGTTGGTTACAGTCCGTAGCGTCTGGTGTCCTGCTGCTCCATCTGTGACTCCATCCTGTCCCTGTACCTCCTTTTTGCATCCTTCACCGCCCTTCGCAGTCGGTAGGACTCTACCTTGTAGATGTCCATGTTTCCTGATGCCAGGCCAGAGTTGTAGGCAGCGGTGCGAGCATTCAAGGCAACACGCACGGACTTGTCCACCCAGGGTTTTTGATTCGGAAAGGTGCTTACCCTCACCATGGGGACGATGTTGTCGGTTATTGTTGTGATGAAGTTCATGACTGCTTCCGCGAATTCACTGACGTCACTGGAACTTGCTTGGAACATATTCCAGTCGACATCGCTCAGTGCATCGCAGCATGGCCTCTGACTGGTCGGACCACCTGAAAGCCCATCAGGTTCTGCTGAAAACCCATCAGAGTGAATGAGAACATTCAGGTTGCAGTGGGACGTGTGCTGCCATCATTTCAACCAGACAATACCGTGCTCCCACTGGGCAGATGGGGCTAAAATTAGGCATGTCTTCATTGCTATGAGAAGTTACCTGTGGCATTAATATTTATATTAAAATCATGAAAATTATCTAAAGGCAACAATCAATAAATTGGACACCAACAGCTTGAGAAGATACAATGCGAAGATAAATTAGGAACTTTTTCAACACAATTGCAAGAGTCAATGCTTGTTTAAATACTTCATTTGAAAATATGCAATGTAACAGACTTGTCCACATTTATAACACCAGATGGAGATTAGAATCTGGTGACAGATGTAATGAGAAAAGAACCTGTACAAAAATGAGATTAAAACTCAACGAGTGACAACCTTCAGCAATTCAGCAGTTCAGCAACAATTTTACCCCCTCATCAAATGGGGGTAAGATCGTGAAACCCAAACCCAGGATCAGTTTGTGGGAAAAATCTATACCAACCTTACAATGTTACCTATTATGTGTAGGGAAGATCTACAGATGCTGGTTTAGATCAAAGATAGACACAAAATGCTGGAGTAACTCAGCAGCTCAGGCAGCGTCTTTGGAGAGAAGGAATGGGTGATATTTTGGGTTAAGAATTTTCAGACTGAATGGTACCTATTATCCAGCTTGATCCCACAGAGCAAGGGCTGAATCTTAATTGCCCCAAACCTCAGCAACTATGAACTTCTATGGATTGTCTTTCATTGTACTAAGGACGTTGTTTTTGCACTAATATTTAGGTTATCGATTTATTGAGTCAATGATGTTTAATAGTCAGGCGTACCAACAATGGAATAATGAAATTCTTACTTGCAGCAGCATAACTGGTCTGTAAAAGCAATACACACAAATAATATATAATAATTAATATTAAATTATTATACAACATTTGTGTGTATTGCTGTTAAGCTGCTGCAAGTAAGAATTTCATTATTCCATTGATAGTCATCCGTAGCGGCGACTACAGAGGGTCAAGGCCCCAAACATGCCTTCCATCACAATAATCACTGTGGTGGATGTTTATGTTAAATTATTTCATTCTTTTAATTATGTTGTGTTATTTTAATTGTATGGCTGCATGGCAACTCAAATATCACAGTACCCTAATTGTGAACTTGAACTTGAACCTGAACTTGGTATGCATGGTAATAGTAAGATTAAACGAGAACTTACCAAGTTTGAAGTTTGATCTGTATTTTACGAGGAGTCGCGGTGAGGGATTTCGTGAAGACCCGCCAGCATGCATGCGCGGCATCCTTCAAAGCAGCGGTGTGGAATCACAGAACCAACCATGACTGAAAATAGTAAGATGAAAACCGTAGAACTACCTGTTTGACCTGATGATAGAGGGTGGGAGTGGTGGGCACGAAATCCCTCACCGCGACTCCTCGTAAAATACAGATCAAACTTCAAACTTGGTAAGTTCTCGTTTAATCTTACTATTTTACTTCGGAGTCACGTGAGTGACTTCGTGAAGATTTCAAAGCTCTGTGATTTCACGCCCTGAACAACGTCCATGCTTTATCACACTGCCGCCATTCTGATGGAGTAAGACTGTTAATGGAGTTCAGTTGACAGCGGCTGAAAAATCAACACAATTTATTAATCAACTAAACAACAACCCCTAATTCGGGGCCAGACATTTACTGAGCGGTACCCAGGATAGCTTCTGCGAATGTCGCAGGAACGGCCAGAGACTTGTTATAGAACCGTTGAAAGGTTTTTCCCCCACTGGCCCAGCCCGCAGTGGCGAAAATGTGGTCCATGGGCACCTTCATGGCTCTCGCTGCAGCCCTGGTGGAATAAGACTTAAAAACGTTAGTAGCAACTCCTGTTTTAATAACTCTTTACCAAAGAATTTTATTTGACCAGGGTTGGCCACCATGGTGTCCTGTCACAGTTTTTGTAACATCTGGGCTCGTTAGGCTGTCGCCAGTGCCATGAGCATCACCACCTTAAGGGTGAGCTATTTCAAATGGTAGCTCATCTATTGGAGCCCAGCTCCTCAGTAGGGTCAGCATGATCCCCACATCCCACGTTACTGTATATCTGGGTCGTGGAGGGATTGGTATTGAATACTCCCCTCATTAGTTTAGACACCAGGTGGTGGGAGCTGATACTTATATCCAGGTATGAATACAGCGTACTCCTGTCGCTGTTGATGGCACTGTAGCTGAGGCCTGCATCAAAATGAAGGCCTGCTAGAAACTCCAACACATCCAGTATTGTTGCCGAGTTGGAGGACTTGTTGTTCCGGGCACAGAAACCTCCCACTTTCTGATTTGAGTGAGATATTGTTTGCGGGTGGATTCCCGACACGATTGCTGCAATAAGGTTCATGGCTCTTGACGAGATGCCTGCCCGGTTGAGCGGTCTTTTCAGAACCTGCAAGCCAACAAGTTTAATGACATGGCAAGGATAACTGACCCCCCTATAATGGAGTGAGTAATCAATTTGGGATGTTTCCCAATCGCCATCCATGGTTGTTGTACATTTCTACAACCATCGGGTACCATGGTTGTGTAGGCCAGTCAGGAATGATCAACATGTCAGTTGCAGAGTCTAGTTTAATTTTCTGCAATACCCGACTGGTGAGGCAGCATGGGGGAAATGCATAGCAACCCATTTCCCCCAATGGATAAAAATGCATCCAATGCTATTACCCCAGGGTCTGGTTCCCACAACACATACGTTGGTATTCGATGGTTCAGCCTGGACGCAAATAGGTCAATATCTGGTGTCCCCAATTTGAGCTATAATATCTCCAAAATCTGGGGGTTCAACATCCACTCAATGTTGTCATTGAAGACACGTGACCTGGTGTCCGCCACTGAATTAAGCTTCCCTGGCAAATAGGTCGCAGTAATCCAAATATTTCTTTCAATGCACCAGTGCCAAATTGTATTAGCCAATTCATTGCAAACTAGCGACCTAATACTACCCATATGATTGATGTAAACCATTATTGTAGCATTATCTATTTGAAAGCGGACATGTAATCCCATGAATTAGTACAGAAGCCCGCAGTCCATGAAATACCCCAGCATTTCTATATAGTTTATCCCATGTGACTCCAGGAATGTAGACTCATGAGAGTTCCATCTGCCACCACAACTGGACATCGTACCAGTTGCTCCCCAGCCTGGTGCACTTGCGTCAGTTAGTAGCACAACATCAGGGTTGCTCCATATAATAGGTCAATGACATTCTTTAATATTATCTACCCACCATTATAGCTTGTTTCTAGCTTCCGGTGGTAACCAAAGTGGCCGATCAAAGCAGCCAGCATTTGTTTTTTAATGCTGTGATTTGTGACCTTTGTGAATTTCGGCAGTGTAGGGGTCCGAATCGTGCAGCTGGGAATGTAGTTACCAATTTAGAGTTACCAATACAATAACCTTCGCTGTTTGCCACATGGTCGATACCCTGGCGCAAGCAAGATTGTGGCACTCTTCTGATATAGCAGTAGCTTTATTAGTGGGGATGATAAACTTCATTAAATTAGTGTCTAAGGTGAACACCAAATCCATAACCCGTAGCGGGTGCAGTTTTTGATTTGTCTGGATGGATTACAATCCCAGCTTCTCAAGCAGAGCCTTGGTTGCAGCCACTCCTTGAATTGCCAATTGGAGGGTCTGCCCCATTATAAGGATTTCATCCAACATGCCATCACTATAATCTTGTTGTCGGAGAAGAGCCAATACAGGTAAATACCAACTTGGTAAACAGCCTAAGCTGTGATGGTTCCATTAGGCAATGCACCCTTCCAGACAACTTCAGAATTCCCTGTGAGCCTCAGCGATGGGCACCGTTATAGCATGCTTCTTTCAAACTGATACATGCCATAAAGTACCCTGAGTAAAGCATCCACCTAGCTGTTCCAAAGCATCCATTTTGACATGGGTATATTGTACTACAGTGTTCAACTCAGCTAAATCGATTATAACCCGACATTCCTCTTATTTTTACTGCTGGTGAACATATTAGGCTCAACTCAATATGTCCATGCTTGGTTATGCCAATTACCACTTTTCCTGCTCGCCATATAATTTCAGCATGCCCTGCCTCCACCTCTTTTCGGGATAGAGTAAATTCCTACGAGGCGAATGCTGGGTATGGGAATCTATACCTCCCACGAATTATATACCCTTGAACACTTTGTAAAATAAACTCATCTGTGGTTACAGTTTTCCCCATATGTCCAAGGCCGCCCGCAATCGCCCACCTATTCGTACAGGAGGGATACTACGGCGTGAGAGGAGCCAGACCCCCTTACCTCCATAGTGAACGGCGGTTCCATACATACGGTGCTTCGGGTGGACGTTATGGAGGTTGACGGCCCGGCGGCCGCATTTCCCATGCAGGCCGCTGTTGACCTTGCCCTAAATGGTCGTTGTATTTATTGAGATGGAGGTAGGTAGAATCTTTGTGCCCTATCCGGCAGCCTTGGTTCACAGGTTGTATTAGGCTGTTGCCGGTGATATGGGTGAACTCTGACCGATGGAGTTTCATGAGGCCCACTGTTTTGGCCTCCTTTGTCCAGTCCCTTCACCTGTTTGTACAGGTCTCCAAGCAACTGATGCGGCGGTGGAGCGGTAATGGTCGGCACAACCCCGCGAATTTGGGGTTTAGTGTGGGCTATATGGAGCTCTTACGCAGGCAATATATCTCATACTGGGCGTTGCATAGGAGTGCCAGTGCATCATGCTATTTACTGGACACATTATCCCCGATCAGGGTTTTCCAGAACGCCGTTATGCCCGTGGAGAACCTTTCTCCAAGGTATTATTGAGAATCTGACTCCAGAGTTGGTGCATACGTAGGCAATCAATGGTGCCCGCCAATTCGTGGTGCAGGGTTCACCTGTCTGGGTAGAAACGGCAAACTTCACTCACCACATCCAGCATCCTCCTCATGCTCTGGTTCAGCGGTCACTGGCTGTCCCTGGTCGTCGTCAAACTCAGCAGCTGGGCAATCATTAATGCTTCTGGCTGGAGACGATGAGGAGCTGAGCGGAGTCCTTGCACGGCTAGTGGATGCCATTCTTCTCATTCTCGGTCCCGCTGGAGATGTTGGACCATTTAAGAGCTCCAACCGCTCAATGCGACCGTCCCTGCTATATGCAGCGGACAAGCCGACTTCCCCAGGCCCTGCGAATTCACTGGGGCTTCCACCATTGGACCTCACCCCCTTAGGGTCTATGGTCCAATGGCAGGTCGTCGTGACCTACAGCCCAAGTAGGGTCATACGACTCCCGCACGGACTCTCCGCTAGTCTGTCTTCTCCCAGACTGTGGCGGCCCACCTGGCTGATAAGAAGGCAGGTGAGTTGACTCGGCGCCGGCCCCCGGAACCTGGCTCCCCGGAGTCCGTGCAAGCTTACCTCCACACTTACACCATTACTTGGCGTGGAGGCGCATGGTCGGCCGCTCGCAGCGCTGAGCTGACCGACCGCTTCCTGCTGCCACCTCCGCCCTTGACCGCAGCCTGACGGGGTGTGTTGTCGGCGGTATCTGCTCCAGCAGGCCTACACGACGCAGCAGTGTTATGCCCGGGCTGCACGATGGCAGATATCCCTGGCTGCGGTACGTAAAGCACTCTGCAGGGCTCCCCTGTCGTGCGGCTGTCCTCCGGCCCACCCGCCTCGGGTCTACTGGAGCTCGGGGAGAGGTTGCCTGTAAAAGAAAACAAGACCCCTTGCCACGTACCTGTATCCCCCCTTATTCTCTTGGGGGACGGGGGGCTCGGAGTCTGGACCTGTTGCTTGCAGCTCCATAGCGGTAACCCATTCGGGTGAGTCGGCCCCTGTATTAGCGGGAGCGCCCGACTTCCGCATTCCTGCCCCCACCGTTGCGTTGAAGCTGCCGGCGTTCCGTGCAGCTCCGGGGACAAAGGCCGTCGGCTGGCCGCAGCTCAGCTCCGCGCCCGACTTCCGCATTCCTGCCCCCACCGTTGCGTTGAAGCTGCCGGCGTTGCGTGCAGCTCCGGGGACAAAGGCCGTCGGCTGGCCGCAGCTCAGCTCCGCTCCTCGGCAGCGTCGTCCTGCGGCCCTTGTCCATGCTGTGAGCGTTAAAGCTGCCGGCGTTCCGTGCAGCTCCGGGGACAAGGGCCGTCGGCTGGCCGCAGCACAACTCAGCTCCCCGACAGCGTCGTCCTGCGGCCCTTGTCCATGCTGTAAAGGAAGGTAATACTTACCTGCCGGTCTTGTGAAGGAAGCCGGTGGGGAGTGCGCACTCCCCCCCCCAGCTGCCGCTGCAGATGCGTGCGACGATATGCCGCGCATGCCTGCTGGCGGGGTCTTCACTAAGTCACTCACGTGACTCCGAAGTTGGTATGAAGCATGGTAATTAAATACTCATTACTCTCTTGAAGTAAATTGTAATTATGTCAGTGAAAACTTTGCAATAAGAACCAAATCAAACCTATTTGATAAACGCAGACGAGAGAGCGTAGGGTGGTGAGGGAGAAAATGGGATGATTAATCAACTCTTGAGAGGCAGGTTGATCATTTAAATATCACAGTGAGGTTGCAAACATTTATTTTAAGCCATATTCTTTTAATTTTAGGCAAATAGGTGAAATCTTTGTTCGCACACACAAAGAAAGGTTCTGGCACTCTAGATTGGGCAAATGGCTTTGTTGGTACTGAGAAACATAGAAAATAAGTGCAGGATGAAGCCATTTGGCCCTTCGAGCCAGCACCGCCATTCAATATGATCATGGCTGATCATCCAAAATCAGTACCCCGTTCCGGCTTTTTCCCCATATCGCTTGATTCCCTTAGCCATAAGAGCTAAATCTAACACTCTCTTGAAAACATACAGTGAATTGGCCTCCACTGCCTTCTGTGGCAAATAATTCCACAGATTCACAATTCTCTGGGTGAAAAGGTTTTTCCTCATCTCAGTCCAAAATGGCCTATCCCTTATTCTTAAAATGTGACCCCTGGTTCTGGACTCCCCCAACATCAGGAACATTTTCCTGCATCGACCCTGTCCAATTCTCTAAGAATGTTATATGTTTCTATAAGATCTCCTCTCATTTTAAATTCCAGCAAAGACAAGCCCAGTCAACCCATTCTTTCATCATATGTCAGTCCCGCCATCCCGGGAATTAACCTAGTGAACCTACGCTGCATTCCCTCAATAGCAATAATGTCCTTCCTCAAATTAGGAGACCAAAGTTGCACACAATACGCCTGGTACGATCTCACCAGGGCCCTGTACCTCCTTGCTCCTAAACTCAAATCTTCTTGCAATGAAGGCCAACATGCCATTGGCTTTCTTCACTGCCTGCTGTACCTGGATGCTCACTTTCAGTGACTGATGTACAAGCACACCCATGTCTCCTTGCACCTCCCCTATCCCCAATACCATGTGCTCTAATATCTTGTGTGGGACCTTGTCAAAGGATTTTTGAAAGTCCAGATACACCACATCCACTGGCTATCCCTTATCTATTCTACTTGTTACATCCTCAAAAAATTCCAAAAAGTTAGTCAAGCATGATTTACCCTTGATGAATCCATGCTGACTTAAACCGATCCCGTCACTGCTTTCCAAATGCCTTGCTATAACATCTTTAATAATTGACTCCTGCATCTTCCCCACTACCAATGTTAGGATAACTGGTCTATAATTCCCTGTTTTCACTGTCCCTCCTTTCTTAAAAAGTGGAGTTACGTTGGCTACCCTCCAGTCCACAGTCAGTTTGAAACTTTTACAGAAGGTGCCTCTCAGTAAGCTTTCAGAGGCTGGGTTCAGGGAGGGAAGCAGGTAGTTGGGCTCATGACTTGGTGAGTGGTGGGGGGGGGGGGGGGAGGGAGGGTTGGTGTGTGCAGTGTGGGTGTTGGTTATGGACAAGCAAGAGCTATCCCAGCAGAATTGGTGAAGGGATTATGGATTAGGGTGGTGATTGCCGATAGGGAAACTAGGGAGCTGCATTTTCAACATGATAGACACAAAAATCTGGAGTAATTCAGCAGGTCAGGCAACTTCTCTGGAGAAAAGGAATCGCTGACATTTCGGGTCGAGACCCTTCATCAGACTGAGAGTCAGGGGAGAGGGAAAAGAGAGATATGAAAAGGTTTAAAGAAGCAAATGAATGAGCAGGAGGAATTACAGAGGGGGAGGAGCGAGAGAGGGTGTTGCAGAACTCTCATCGGAGAGAGGAGGAAAACTTCTTCAAAATAGACATACATTGAGATTCCACAGTGGAGCAGACAAAATATGAAGGAAGGAACTGCAGATGCTGGTTTACATTTATTGTACTTTGAAGAATTTATCCTCCTCTCCCACAAGGGTTTTGCAAAACCCTGTCGCGCTGCTCCCCCTCTGTGATTCCTCCTGCTCTCTGGCTGTTATTCGGAACGGATGGTTGAATTGCTATGGTGACGTAAGAAATCTCATGAATGGTCATTATTACATTCCCCACTGGGAAAATAGTTGCTTTAAATAAGTGGCAAATAACTTTCATTGAACATAGAACAATACAGCACAGAAACATGTGAAGGAAGGAACTGTAGATGCTGATTTAAACCTAAGATAGACACAAATCCATTCCTTCTCTCCAGAGATGCTACCTGTCCCGCTGCGTTACTCCAGCATTTTGTGTCTATCTTCAGCACAGGAACATACCTTTCAATCCACAATCTTCGCCCCGGACCTGAGGCCAAATTAAACTAATCACCTATGACTGGACATGGTCCATATCTCTCCATTCCCTGCATATCCATGTGCCTATCCAAAAGCCTCTTAAAAAGCCATGAAAAATGTTTCTTCCACCACCGCCACCCCTGGCAGCACATTCCAGGTACCCAGCACTTTCTGTGTAAAAAAAACAGCCCCGCACATCTCATTTAAACTTTGTCCCTCTCACCGTAAACTTGTTATTCAAGTGAAGGGCAATATCAAATACAACAGGAGAAACTCTAACATTCTAAATCATCATCAGATGTAGTGGCAGATTATTATATTGTTCAAGAGATCACTCCTTTATCTCTCTAGCCACTCTGGAGAAAACATGGTATTAGGAGAATGTCGTTTCGATACGCATGTAAGCTCTCCAGGTTCAAAGTGTCTTGAAAGATAAATCTTCATAACACAATCTTTTGATTAATAGTTTCTTTATTGTAGATGAAACACAGTAAGATATTCATCCAGGGTACACAAAAGGCTGGAGAAACTCAGTGGGTGCAGCAGCATCTAAGGAGCGAAGGAGAAAGGCGACGTTTCGGGTCGAGACCCTTCTTCATCCAACCTTCTTTTATTCGTACATTTTAAACTTCGTCAAACTTCAGCTTATGACTTAAAAACGTTAGAAAAATGTAATGGTCAAAAGCTAAACTCTCAGCCATCGTCCTCCGAACTAAACTAACTAACAAACAGCTTCTGCGCAAGAAGCCCAGCCGCCGACATGCCACCGACACGCCACCGACACGCCGCTGACACGCCACCGACACGCCACCGACACGCCACCGACACGCCACCGACTACGTAATAAAACCCACCCACGTAATTAAGGGCAGACTAAAATTTTAAGGCAAATGCCATAATTAATGACACACAAGATAAGGCCAAATGGCCACTAAGATTCCTCCTATCCTGCAGTCAGGGTATACCAGTTCACCCACCCCAGTTCCTCAATCATCAATGGATGTTAGAGTCATTGAGTTATAGAGTCTTACAGTGTGGAAAACCGGCCCTTCTGCCAAACTTGTCCACATCAGACAACATGTCCCATCTACTCTAGTCACACATGCCTGCATTTGGCCTATCTATATACTATTAAAAGTCCCATCTTGTCTGTCTGTCTGTCTGTCTGTCTGTCTGTCTGTCTGTCTGTCTGTCTGTCTGTCTGTCTGTCTGTCTGTCTGTCTTTCTGTCTGTCAGATCAAGGAACTACGCCAAAACGGTACACAATAGCGCAATTTTTTTTTGCAGAATCTAACTCAGCTTTTTCCTGTGGTTGTTCGTATCAAGTTTCTTCACATTTGATGTTATATTTTACAATAACTTTAACATTTTTAAACAAAAACTCAAGGTTTGGAATAATGGGGGAGGTGGGGGGGCTACGTCAAAACACTACACTGTAGCGCAAAAAAGGTTTTGCATCACCTTACGCACCTTTGTCCTGTGGTCATTTCCTTCAGATTTGATGTTATATTTCACGTTATCGATATTGAAACGTTTCAAAATGCCAAATTCTCAGAATAACTGTTACTGTGCTATGAGGTTTCTGACAGTTGCAGGGTGACGTCACAATGGCATCTCACAGACCAGAGTGTCTGTGGGGGGGGGGGGGGGGGGGGGGGGGGGGGGGGGAGAGGAGATAGGCAAAGAGACATAGAAAGAGATAGAGAGAGGGGAGGAGAGAGGGGAGAGAGGGGGGGGAGAGAGGGGGGGGAGAGAGGGGGAGAGAGGGGGAGAGAGGGGGAGAGAGGGGGAGACAATATTGCCTTGGGGAACGGGTTGCATTGGGGAACCTGGCCTCCAACAGGGGCTATGGGTGAGTGGTGCAATATTGCATTGGGGACCAGGCCTCCCATGTGACCTATCTACATGTCTCTTTAACATTGCAATAGTACCTGCCTCAACTACCTCCTCCGACAGCTCGTTCCATACACCGTGTGAGAAGGTTCCCCCTCAGGTTCCTATCATGATCTCCCTATTCCTGGATCTCCCTCAGGGAAATGTTTATATCCTTTATTCAGGGGCCACAGCTTCTCCACATGAGCTCCTTCTTTCTGATCACATCTGATTTTTCCACTAAATTTCAGTAATGTCAAAACAATTATCAGGGAAAATCAGCTTCCCTGACTTCCCAACAGTTACACCTCGGCAGATCTAGCCTCCAGCTAAATTCAAAACAAAATGATTTAAGTTTTAATTATGCATATTAGGTTTTTCCAATGCTTTCAGATCACACAAGAAATTTTGACCGTGGAACTCAAACCATTTGATCCATAAAATGGAGTTAGAAATTAAAGTTGAATGACAATAAAATAACAATAACAGTGATGTAATATAGCCTAAAAATAACACAACGTTCCAGCAATTTAAGGAACATGTGAGGTGTCTTTCATATGCCCAAGAGGCAAAGACAGGTGTAAGAATTGGAAACATGTAGATGTCTCTTTATTTTCCTGGCCTGTTTCAGCAATAGGGAAAAGTCATTATGATCCCCACTGACAAGGGAGGTGCCATGGTAGTCTGGCGAGCTGAACTCTACCACATTGAGCCAGGCACCAGCTCTCGGCACCTCCTCCTACCAATCCTTGGACCAACCATGATCCCACAGATGAGCACCAAGCCATAATCTCACAGACCATTTCTGATTTTATCTCTTCTGGCTGTCTGCCTACCACAGCCTCCAACCTTATCGTTTCCTAGACCCGCTCAGCCTGATTTTACATTCTCCCCAAAATCCATAAACACAACTTCCCTGTCAGACCCATTGTTTCTGCCTGCTCCTTTCTCACTGAAATGACTTCCACGTACCTCGACTCCATCCTATCCCCCCTGGTCCAATCTCTCCCAACCTATGTCTCTTTAATGACTTCCGCTCTCCGAGCCCCCACCCCTTCATCTTTATTATGGTTGTTCAGTCACTCTATACCTCCATTTCCCACCAGAAAGGCCTTAAAGCTCTCTGCTTCTTCCTCAACCGCAGAACAATCAAATTTCCCTCTACCAACACTCTACTCTGCCTAGCGGAATTGGTCCTCACCCTTAACAACTTCTACTTTGACTCACTCCCCCCACTTCCTCAAAATCAAAGGCATAGCTATGGGCACCCATATGGGCCTCAGCAATGCCTGCCTCTTTGTAGGGTACGTTGAACAATCCTTGTTCTAGGCGTACACTGGTCCGATCCCCGAACTTCATATCCATTACATTGATGACTGCATCGGTGCTACCTCCTGCACCCATGAGGATGCAGGGTGACTTGGACAGGTTGGGTGAGTGGGCGGATGCATGGCAGATGCAATTTAAAGTGTATATATGTGAGGTTATCCACTTTGGTGTAAAAAACAGGAAGGCAGATTATTATCTGAACGTACGCAAAAAGCTGGAGAAACTCAGCGGATGCAGCAGCATCTAAGGAGCGAAGGAGATAGGCAACGTTTCGGGCCAAAACCCAGCATCTGCAGTTCCTTCTTTAACTGGTGTCAGGTAAGGTGTCAGGTTAGGAAAAGGGGGAGTACAAAGAGATCTGGGGGTCCTTGTTCATCACTCACTGAAAGTAAGCATTCAGGTACAGCAGGCAGTGAAGAAAGATAATGGTATGTTGGCCTTCATAACAAGAGGTGTTGAACATAGGAGCAAAGAGGTCCTTCTGCAGTTGTACAGGGCCCTAGTGAGACCACACCTCTTTGTGTGCAGTTTTGGTCCAAATTTGAGGAAGGACATTCTTGCTATTGAGGGAGTGTAGTGTAGGTTCATAAGGTAATTCCCAATATGGCAGGACTGTCACATGTTGACAGAATGGAGTGGCTGGGCTTGTATATTCTGGAATTTAGAAGGATGAGAGGGGATCTTATTGAAACATATACGATTATTAAGGGATTGGACACCCTAGAGGCAGGAAACATGTTTCCGATATTGGGGGAGTCCAGAACCAGGGGCCACAGTTTAAGAATAAGGGGTAGACCATTTAGAACGGAAATGAGGAAAACCGTTTTCACCCAAAGAGTTGTGAATCTATGGAATTCTCTGCCTCAGAAGGCAGTGGAGGCCATTTCTTCCCATCTGGAGGTAGTGGAGGCCATTTCTCTGGATGCTTTCAAGAGATAGTAAGATAGAGCTCTTAAAGATAACAAAGTCAGGGGATATGGTGAGAAGGCAGGAATGGGGTACTGAATGTGGATGATCAGCCATGATCACAGGGAATGGCGGTGCTGGCTCAAAGGGCCAAATGGCCTACTACTGCACCTATTGTCTATTGCATCTTCGTGGAGGTAAGAGATTGGAAAAAATGCCCCCCAACAAGAAGGAAGGGACAGACAGACTGTTGGCGAGGCAGCTATTGCTGGCACCACCCGGTGGTCTACACCTGGATCAGCGGATACACTAAATGAGGTTGGAGGAGGTGCAAGTGAACTTCAGTTGGGGGAGGTGCAAGTGAACTTCTGCCTCACCCGAAAAGACTGTTGGGGTCCTTTTACGGAGTCGAGGGGACAGGTATAGGGACAGGTGTTGCATCTCCTGCGGTTGCAGGGGATAGTAACTGGAGAGGGGGTGAAATGAACGTGTTGACCAGGGAGTTGACCAGGGAGTTGCGGAGGGAACGGTCTCTGCAGAATGCGGAAAGGGGTGTAGATGGGAAGATATGCCTAGTGATAGGATCTCGTTGGATGTGGCGAAAATGTGCTGTATGCAGCGGCTGAAGGGGTGGAAGGTGAGGACAAGGGGGACTCTGTCCCTGTTATGAATCAGGGGAGGGGGAGCAAGAGCAGAGCTGCGGGATATTGAGGAGATCCTAGTGAGGGCCTCATCTATAATGGAAGAGGGGAACCCCCGTTACCTAAAATGCAGTTCAAATATGCAGTGGATAATGAAGTAGATTTTCAAAGTCTACAGAGAGATTTGGGCCATTTGGAAAAGTGGGCTGAAAGATGGCAGATGGAGTTTAATGCTGTTAAGTGTGAAGTGCTACATCTTTGCAGGACAAATCAAAATAGGACGTACATGGTAAATGGTAGGGAATTGAGGAATGCTGTGGAACAGAGGGATCTAGGAATAACTGTGCATAGTTCCCTGAAGGTGGAATCGCATGTAGATAGGGTGGTAAAGAAAGCCTTTGGTGTGCTGGCCTTTATAAATCAGAGCATTGAATATAGGAGTAGGGAAGTAATGTTAAAATTGTACAAGGCATTGGTAAGACCAATTCTGGAGTATGGTGTACAATTTTGGTCGCCTAGTTATAGGAAGGATGTCAACAAAATAGAGAGAGTACAGAGGAGATTTACTAGAATGTTGCCAGGGTTCCAGCAACTATGTTACAGAGAAAGGTTGAACAAGTTAGGTCTTTATTCTTTGGAGCGCAGAAGGTTAAGGGGGGACTTGATTGAGGTCTTTAAAATGATGAAAGGGATAGACAGAGTTAACGTGGATACGTTTTTCCCATTGAGGGTAGGGAAGATTCAAACAAGAGGGCATGACATGAGAATTAAGGGACAGAAGTTTCGGGGTAACGTGAGGGGGAACTTCTTTACTCAGAGGGTTGTGGCTGTGTGGAATGAGCTTCCAGCAGAAGTAGTGGAGGCAGGATCGATTTTACCATTTAAGAGTAAAGTGGATAGGTATATGGACGTGAAGGGAATGGAGGGGTATGGTCTGAGTGCAGGTAGATGGGACTAGGGGAAAACAAATGGTCGGCATGGACTGGAAGGGCCGAGATGGCCTGTTTCCGTGCTGTAATTGTTATATGGTTATATGGTTAAATGCAGTCACTCTCTCATCACTTTAAGCTTATTTTTTTAGTCTTCATTACTTTAGAGATACAGCGTGGAAATAGGCCCTTCAGGATCCCCGTACACTAGTCCTATCCTACACACTAGGGACAAACTACAATTTTACCGAAACCCATTGTATGTCTTCAGATTGTGGAATGAAACGAAGTACCCAGAGAATGTACAAATTCCATACAGACAGCATCCATAGTCTGGATCGAACCCGGGCCTCTGGCACTGTAAGGCAGCAGCTCTATCACTATATGCCACAGTTCCACCATTCTGTCTGAAGTTGAGGTAGATAGCAGAGTCCTCCTGGTGTAACATAAACCCAGCACCAGTAAACAGCTTATTGAATAGGCATCACTTGATAGTTTTGTCGCTCACTTCCTCCATCAGTCTGATGATCAGTAAAGGTAAGCTGATGAGGCAGTAATTAGTTTGATTGGATTTGTCCTTTTGTGGACAAGATGTATAGGAGCTATGTTTCACATTGTTGGGTGGCCACCAATATTGTTGCTGCATCACAATGGTTACAGGTACAGCCTTTTGTGGGGCATAGGTCTTGGCCACTGTTCCTCCATTTTAATGTTCAACACTCCAAGTTCTCCATAAGTCACATATAATTGTGATATTGTCACTGGCTCAGTATTCCACAAATTCCCATTTTAACATCATTATGTGGTCTCTCCAAACATTGGTGCGATTATATGAGTCATTCCATCATTATTTACTGGGGACAGCTATAGAGGGACTAATAATTCTGTCGTGTCAACAATCATTCATATACCAAGAAAGAACAAATAAAAATTCTCAAGGTTGTGCCATTACCCAGGTAATGATACTTAGCATTTTTGAGAAAAGATGACACGTATCATATTGACTACTAGTCATTGAGTCTTGCAAACGTCTACATTTAAACGGTTCTTGCTTTTACAGTGAATGAGTTAAACATCTGGTACACAGCACATACACCAAGGTCATAATAAATAGCCTAAAGAGTGATAGTAAATCTTCTCCATGCCATTTTATATAATGCTTTTACAAACTCCATGATGTGTGCAACTACTATTCTAGCTGAGGCCTGCTCATTCATTTTAGCTAACTTGACATAGACTTGCCTGAGGCTGCTTGCATGAAACATGCCATATCATTGTGGCTTTGTGCTGTACTCTACTGTTAATGTCACGACTTTAATATTACTACATTTCAGAAGCAGAATGCAAATATTCTATCTTAATCTATTTGTTTATATATTCTCTGCACCTATTTATAAACCAAGTATATTTTATTCACCTTGTCAACTTGCACTGCTGCCTTTAAAGATTTGTGCATAATGGACACTAACATTTCTTTGCTCGCCTACACTTTCAAAAAATTATGCAATTTACTGTATATTAATTGCATTAGCTTTTTATATTAATTCTTCTAAAGTGCATATCTCACATTGAACTGCATTTGCCATGCTTACTTTCATTCCAGTAATATATTCAGAAACCTCCATTTAATATTATGACAAATCATTTGGATTTAGAACTATATTACCAGTTTTTATGTGTTGCATGTCCCTTAATTAAAACCAGAAGATGTTAAAAAAAAAAATCTCTTAAGCTCTGCCAAAATCTTGTTTGATTTCCAACATGTAAAGTTCTTTAAAATTTTCATCTCTATCATTCCTTCATCACTGGGTTTCCTGCAGAAATATCTGAGGAATATGTTGATACCTGCCGTGGGATAAAACAAACCACAACAGAAGCTTGAGCAGTATGATTCATTCTAGAATAGTAAGATTAAACGAGAACTTACCAGTTTGAAGTTTGATCTTTATTTTATGAGGAGTAACGATGAGGGATTACGTGAAGAAGCCCCGCCTGGCGCTAGAACGGCATACTTCAAAGCAGCGGCATGAAAAACACAGAAGTTAATAGCCGGAGTAAGATAGTAAGGCTTCTCATAGATTTAGAACTACCAGATGATCATTTATTTTATGAGGGTGGGGAGTGGAGGGCACGTAATCCCTCATCGTTACTCCTCATAAAATAAAGATCAAACTTCAAACTGGTAAGTTCTCGTTTAATCTTACTATTTTACTTCGGAGTCACGTGAGTGACTACGTGAAGATTTTGAAGCTTCTGTGTTTTCCATGTCGTAGAATTCTTCAATACGACAGTCCGGCTAGGTCAACACATACATGAGTAAAAACCTTTTACCAGACCAGTTTCAGTTCTTTCCATAAATCTTTTAATGATAAAAGAACATATAATAACCCCTTTTTTACATCTGGGGAAACCATTACAAAGTGATAAAAGATATAAGTGATAACATAATCAATAATATCAATTGATAGTGAAACAAAGCAGGTGATTATAGTGAACCCAACACCGCGTGTCCAAAGCCTGTCATTGTGTGAACAGGTTTATTGTAGAACTTTGAAAAAGTTTCTTCTTTACACCACCCTGCGGTTTCTAAAATATGTTCGAGTGGCACGTCCTGTAACTTCGCCGCGGACGTAGCTGCTGCCCTGGTGGAGTGAGATTTGAACACATCAGTGTCTACTCCTGCTAAAAGTAACACCTGTTTTAACCACCTCGAAATTGTTTGCACTGAAGCTTTTGTGTGTGGTTTTCTATGCGTAATCATTAATGTTTTTTCATTACCTCGAAGAGTTTTGGTAATTTTTATATATTGGTTCAAATGTTTAACTACACACAATGTTGGATCAATAGGGTAAGCTTGAAACGTTACCTTTGCTCCAGTTCTTCCTAGTCTGCTTTGTTTGATCAGATCGTAAACATAAAACACAATGTTATCTGTAGCCACATGCATACAGTCTAAACGTAGCAATTGTAATGTTTGCACCCTTTGAGCTGAAACCAATGCCATTAACATTACTAATTTAAATGTTAACTTTTCCAATGATAAAACTTCGATTGGAGTCCATTGCCCGAGTAGAGTAAGTACAATGCTGACATCCCAAATTTCTGTATATCTTGGTTTGGGTGGATTTTTGTTAAAGATTCCTTTCATAAATCTCGATATTAATGGATGTGATCCAATTGATTTTTGATCAGAGATTTGTCCTAAATAGGATGACAATGCACTACGTGCACTATTAATAGCACTATAACTTAAGTGCTGTTCAAAATGCAGCTTTATCAAGGAACTCCAATATGTTTGCAATGTTCACAGTATGATAGGATATATTTGATTGTCTACAAATTTTTTCCCATTTCTTTATATGTGTCATATATTGTCTCTGGGTGCTATCTCGCCATGTTGCGACTATAATATCCATAGTCCTATCCGACAATCCAAGCTCTTGTAGTGGTCTGGTCAAAACCTGCAGATTAACAAATTCATATAAGCATGTAATGGATGAATTTCTTTGGTCACCGGTTTTATTAACAAATCACTACTGCTAGGAATTGACATATATGGTTCTTTAATCATGTTTAACATCAATGGGAACCATGGTTGTGTCGGCCAATTTGGAATCATCAATAATCCCGTGGCAGAATCTTGTTCTATTTTCTTCAGACATTGCTGAACCAGAGCAAATGGCGGAAAAGCATAAAAGAACATATTCCCCCAATGCAGTGAAAAAGCATCTATTGCATCTGGATCTGGTTCCCAAGACACATATTTAGGTAATTGATGATTTAATCTTGATGCAGATAGATCAATGTCTGGTAACCCATATTGAATCACAATTTTACTGAAAATTACTGGGTTCAACATCCATTCTGTGTTATCTTTAAACACCCTTGATCTATTGTCTGCCACCACATTGTATTTACCTGGGATATAATTCGCCAAAATCCAAATTTGGTGCTCAATACACCACTGCCATATCTGATTGACCAGACAATCACATGTGATTAATATATGCAACAGCTGTTGTATTGTCTAATTGTATTAGTACATGCAGATTCTTTTTTGTAGAACAATAGGCTTTTAATCCATAAAATGCCCCCAATAACTCTACATAGTTAATACCATATGTTTGGAGAAACATTTCCTCTTGGACAGTCCATCTGCCCCCACAACTGGTAAATGAATCTGTTGCCTCCCATCCGAGAGCACTAGCATCTGTTTGTAAAATTACTTCAGGCTGTTGTATCACAATGTTTTTAGCAGCTTGTGGGACATTTTCAATCCACCATTGCAATTCCAATAAGGCATTTTTTGTTAATTGCATAGGCCTATCAAAATGGCCTGCTCTCTTTTTTAGAGCTTTTATTTTGTCTCTTTGCAGGTTTTGGTAATGTAATGGACCAAATTCCACTGCAGGAAATGCTGCTACTAATTTCCCAATAACTTTTGCTACTTCCCGGATGGAGGGATAAGGTTTGTGCATAAGACCCCTGCAGGTCATTATAATATCATCAATCTTATCTGTTGGCAAAGTTACTAAACATAGTAACTGAGTTGATCACAAACCCCAAATAGTTAATTGACTGTGTTGGCTGCAGCTGGGATTTAATTGGATTAATCAAGAACCCTAATTTCTCAAATAAGGTTTTAGTTGCAGAAACTGATTTTTCAGCTGATTCCTGATTATAATTGATGATTAAAATGTCATCCAGATAAGCCATAATTTTGTGCTTTTGTGCTCTTAATTGTGCTAAAGCTGGTTTCAACAGCTTTGTAAAGAGCCTGGGAGCTGAACTTAACCCATTTGGTAAAGCTTTAAATTGCCACAGCTGTCCAGCCAATTAAATTTTAAATATCTTCGAAAAAATTGGTGTATCGGTACTGAATAGTACGCGTCCTTTAAATCAATTGTGGCCATATAACAACCTGCTGACATCAAATGTTTTGTAGTATTGAATGTTTCCATCTTAAAATGTTTATACTCGACAAATGTATTAAAGTTTGTAAGGTCCAGAATAATTCTGCAACCACCATCTTTTTTACTTCTTGGAAATATATTTGACACAAATTGATGTTCATGTTCAACAGTTTTTTCAATAACACCTTTTTTAAACAATTTGTCAATTTCCACATTAATCTCTGCCTCTTCAATTGCAGAAAACATGAAACCATAAGCAGGTTTATTTTGTACCGGAGAGTTAACACCTTCTTTAAATGTTATAATAGCTCCTGAAACTGTTTGTAAAATAAACCGATCAGATGTGATGGCAAGCCACTCATCATAAAACATTTGTAATCTCCCTCCAACTGGAGATTCGTCCACAGTTTCTTTAGGAATTGAATAAATTTTTTGTACCTCTCCATATGAACGTGGCGGTCTCCTTCTCCCCGTATACGGGTGAACATTAGGCTGTGTCGGATGGTAATATTTTCTTATCATATTCTTGCCTCTGTTTCCGAAATCAAATTCCCTTCTTGATGAAAAAATACCTTTTTTGTCCAAAAACGAAAGGTCTCATGTGGCTAATAGATTTAGCCTCTTCATCCATTTCTCTTATTTGTTTAGGCAGGTTCTCTCCAAACAGATAACCAGGAGCTTGAACACCACTTGATCGACACAGACCTGCAAATCTTGGATGAAATATGGGCCGAATCGCAATTTTCCTCATACAATTAATTTCATAGAAGGAATTGCACAATAAGCCCAAAGTATCTTTTTGGATTTTAACCATTTCCGACCCTTCCATTTGCCTTCCATAGGCAGTAATGGCAGCTGAAATCAGTTTGAGGATTCTTTGAAATCTTATTTCTTGTCTTCTCATGCCTGGAGACATAGGCGTCCATATAGACGGATTAACCGTAGGTACCTTCAATGAGGTGCAATTATCCGGTGTTTTATATAATTCTGCTGTTTCAACCATCACAGAATCTTGAAGTTGGTGAGATACCATATAGTTAATATTGGCAGCTAGGTTTTCTTCCATAGCCTCACCACTTCCTTCCGGTATAGCAAATTATTTTGCCACATCAGGCACATCTGGCCTTTTCTTTGTTATTCGTGGTGTGCACTCATAATCCACATCACCACTTGCAGGGTCTGACCTTTGCAGCCCTGATACACTTGGAATTATATCCAATGAGACTTCCTCCGCCCTTAATCCTGGGTCTGGAGTTTCAAATTCCCAATTTGGCACATAGCCATATTCTGGATATTCAAACCCCTCAGGGTCATTTTGGGAAACTTCTGGGTACTGTGACCCTTGTCTCATTATATTCTGGAGTACTTTCTCCATATGCTCCATTTTAAGCCATATAGCTTTATTATCCGGAGGACTTTCATTATCAGAGTCATTATCAGAAACCACGGATTTCTTTTTGCTTTTTCTAGGAACATTTTCCTCCGTGGTTTGTATTTCTGGAGAAATTATAGTCTCACTAACGGGTAAATCAACGGCCACCGGTATCGGAACCGGATCCGCACTAAACTCTTGTCCCGACTCTTTAGCTTCACCCCGGGACGATCTTTTTACCCGTGAAATTTTTCTTTGAGACTTCTCCATTTTTCCTTTTTTTAAAATCTGGCTAATCATTACGCCAGCGTGACTCTGATTTTACTTTCGCTCTTGCTGGTTCTACCAGCGTAGCGTCTTTTTTCCCAGAACGTCCCCTCTTTCCTTGCGGGTCCGTTCCGACCGCTGCGAGGAGCTGCGCTCTGCAGCTCTTGCTTCAGCCGTCAGCGTCGACGTAATGCCGTTCTAGCGCCAGGCGGGGCTTCTTCACGTAGTCACTCACGTGACTCCGAAGTAAAATTACAGTTTAAATACAACTATTCTTTAGCACCCTTTAGCATAATCTGAGCATTACCACACAAACTTCACATGATAGCATAGAAACATAAAAAATAGGTGCAGGAGTATGATGATCATGGTTGATCATCCAAAATCAGTATCCCGTTCCTACTTTCCCCATATCCCTTGATTCCGTTAACCCTAAGAGCTATATCTAACTCTATCTTGAAAACATCTAGTGAATTGGCCTCCATTGCCTTCTATGGCAGAGAATTCCACAGATTCGCAACTCTCTGGCTGAAAAGGTTTTTCCTCATCTCAATCCTAAATTGCCTACCCCTTATTCTTAAACTGGTTCTGGACTCCCCCAACATCGGGATCATTTTTCCTGCATCTAATCTGTCCAGTCCCTTAAGAATTTTATATGTTTCTATCAGATCCCTTCTCGTCCTTCTAAATTCCAGTGACTATAAGCCCTGTTGATACATTCTTTCAATCAGGGACTTTCTTGTTTGTGGTGCATGCAGGCTACTAAACGGGAACCAATATTAATTATATTTTTAAATTGTAACAGCAAAGGTCACCCCATGAAGGTAGAATTCCTCTTCCAGTCTTCCCCTCCAGAAGCAGGCAAACCAATTGCTTTATTATGCCCATTATGTTTCACTCAGACAGCAATGTCAATGTAAAAGTGCTTGAATTTCCGGACAAGGGCAGGACACCTCAACTTGTTCTCTGATAAATCTTCCCTACATGAGGAAATATGATAAATGTAATATAAATGAGGGATTAAGCCATCCTTTGCAATAATCAGGATGCCCTTCACTTGAAGTAATTTGTTCAAGGAATATACAGTGAAATATGTTAATTTTATTAAGTTTACAATTGCTGCAGAATTTTGTTATTAAGTAATAAAGAATAAAAAACCTTGGCAATGTTTTAAAAGATGATAATAATAATATTATCTGTTAAAGTAACAGACAGAACATTTAGATTGCATTATAACAATGCTCTTAATTTATTTTCTGTCTTACTTCTTTAAACATTGATAATGTACTACACCAGATTCCTTTTACTTCTTTACCCATCATTATTTAAACAGAGGAAATATTATTATTTAGTTTTAGTTTTACCTGGACAGTGGGCAGGTGCTATAGACGTGCACAGGAAGGTAGATGCTCCCGCCCCCACGAGTCTCGGGCAGATGGGGCTCGTCAGCCTGGGAAAGCAGTCCATCTAGGAGAGGGAAAACTCTGATTTAAATCCTCCACTGCATTGTGGCCATATCCAGTCATGGAAAAGGCTCCAGGAGTAAACTTCAAGAAATTCCAGAGTCGGAGCCCCTAAGGCAGTTTGTCGTTGTCTACAACCTCGCTCTGACAGCACCTGCGACGGCGCTGGTGCCAAACTGTAACGGCCCTGCTGTTCCTTTGGTTTGATCAGGGATGTGGAGAGGGGGGAACGTGCTGCATGGGCAACTGCCTGTCCTCCATATGACATCGCCCAGGCTTGCATCCGACCAGGATGCATCACCCATGGTCAGTCATGACCGAGGGGGCCTACTGCCAGTTTTAGAGATACAGTGTAGAAATAGGCCATTCAGCCCACTGTCCATTAGTTCTATCCGACACAAGGGACAATATACAGAAGTCAATTAACCGACAAACTTGCACTCATTGGAATATGGGATATATTTGGAGCACCTGGAGAAAACCCACGTGGTCTCAGGTAGAACATACAAACTTAATACAGACAGCACCCATGGTCAGGATTGAACTGAGGTGTCTGGCACTGTAAGGCAGCAATTCTATTGCTGTGCCATTATGCTAGTTTATTGTGAATAGAGATTCACAAGGGTAAAGTTGGATCTTTCTAGCACACCCACTGCATCAATAATGCACGGGCATTTTACAGGTTTACTAATACGGGCAAATATATTTGTAGCAACATAAACCTATAGCTAATATCTTTATGAAGATCTGTAATTAATCCAAAATGAAGCAGAATGAATATTCCTCCCACAAGGAGTCTTGCTTCATTTGGTTCTGGTGTCAGATTAGGCATGGATTCCACAATACCACAAGCCAGCTTTACTGACTGTATAGCATATTGATGAACTTTGAATAATATGAGTATGCTTCTGAATATCATAGAACAATATCATTTGTGATGCACTTTTGTTACGTGCAAGATATCGCATCATATATTAGCCTTAGTGCAAAACAATTCATTTCACGCTGTCATTACAAATTTCCTTTGATGCATTTTAAGATATGAAATATGAATATGAGGGCATTTTGTTATCCCCATCAGCCCTTCAGCTAGCTATTATACAGGGCAAAAAAAAAATTCACCACATTAATTTATTTTTGTATTTCTTATCTGTTTTTACAGAAAAGTTTATAACAATGCACACGCTGATTTTAAGCTCAAGGTTATTTAATTTGTCAATCATAATATCCTGATGTAAAAAAAATCTGAACTTTCATTAAAATCTCCAGCTTTATTTTGTCATAACAATTTTTTGGGCCCGGTCAGTTTTGTATATATAAATTAAACATTTTTATTCGATAAACAAATAGACACATGGATTTGACCTGTTCTCCTATGTGGCATTTAGTGATTCTGTTGCCGTTCAACTTTTCAGGCCAAGATTACAATGAGTCATGTCTAATGCAGAGGATTTACTCCGTATAAATGCTTCATGGCAATTTATTTGTAGGATGTCCTGTCAGTCACAAGCCTCTCCTGCTTCTCACTCAAGCCATCCATGTCCATTCTAATCTCTGCAGTTTCTTGTACCATTCCTCCTCAAAGCAGAGAAAATTGATAGTGGCACCAGTTTTTTTTTAACCATACTTGTCCCAATTCCTTAGCACAAGTTCTTCATCAGCTCCTTCCTGATAGTATGCTGAAGTCTCTTTGTTTCTCCATTCATTCCTGACACCCAAGGCTATTACTTGGACATCACTGTCCCAACATTGTGCACTAAGACAATCCCCTGCTCCTCTACCATTAAGCTAATCACAACTATCTCATTAAATTATCTTCACTCTTTTCCTCTCTCAGCCTAGGAACCTGTCATCATCGGTGTTGTGCTGGAAGAAATAATTTAATTGTTCTGTTTTTGGTACATATGCCAATAAGACACTGTAAACATACTAAATCTGAGTTCATCTTGCATTTTCACCTCTGAGTCCACCATTCTTCTACCTTTTGTTAATCTTTCTCTCCCTCTGTATGCACATTTGTTAGATGATTGTTCAACACAAAATAGGTTGTTACTCTACCTACTCCTCCCAATGTACACACTTGCAGATTGGGTCATCTGCGATGTAGCCCTTCAACCTTTCCCTTTCCCATCTGCATCCTTCTCTCCAAAAGGATGCTCTCCAAAAAGATCTCGATACAATGGTTGAGTAGTCACAACAATGGGGCATGCAGTTCAACCCATCCAAATGTGAAGCCATGCGTGTTACCAGAAAGAGGAATCCAGGCGAAACATCTTACAATATACTTGGGGCCACCTTGAAGAATCCAAACAAACCAAGTATCTTGGCATCAAATTGCAGAATGATCTTGGAATGGTCAGAATCATCATGCAACGGTGAAAACAGCAGGTGTCCTAAATTTCCTGAGGCACAACTTTCATCATTATTCAGCTTCTGTCAAGGAGAAGCTATACTTCACCCTCGTTAGACCTCATTTGGACTACGCAGTTGCAGCATTGGACCCATACACAAATACAAATATTTCTTCCATCGAATGTGTCCAAAGACAGGCAGCTCGATTTGTTACTAACACCTATGAGAGAGAAGCGAGTGTTACCAAACTTCTGAATTCTCTGGGGTGGAACCCTCTCCAAGACAGACGTGAAGCTCACCGTTTGACCTGTTTTTACAAAATGTTAAATGGCCAGCTCGACATAGATTACAAGACGTACACCAACCCCAAACCAATTAGGAGCAGACGAGGACATTCAATCCAATTTGTGATTCAAGCTACCAAGACAGATGTGAACAACAATTCGTTCTTCCCCCGCACAATTATAGCATGGAATAATCTTCACCCTACTATAGTTACCCAACCAGATGCAACTAAATTTAATGTAGCTCTTTCTTCCCAAAAACCCTTTCTGGCTTAAGTCCTCCCTCCACCACCTCCAGTTTAAATTCCATTTGGAATATTTTGGAGGACCAAGAAACCAAGAAGACCTATACCCGTGGTTAAAAAATAAATAACCTCCCAATTCCATTACATTTGGGTGGCACAGTTGCTACCTTACAGCGCCAGAGACCTAGATTTTATCCTGACTACGGGTGCTGTTTGTATGGAGTTTGTACATTCTGTACTGCATGGGTTTTCTCTGGGTGCTCTGGTTTCCTCCCAAACTCCAAAGATGCACAGATTTGTAGATTATTTGGCTTTTGCAAATTGGAAATTGCTCCCAGTGTGTAGGATGGAGCTAGTGTACAGGTGATTAGTGGCCGGTGTGGACTCAGTGGGCCAAAGGGCCTGTTTGCACACTGTACGTCGAGAGTCTAAAGCATCTCAACCATCAAGCTTTTCCCTTCCCTTTATCTTTATGTAGTTACCGATCTATTTATTAACAGCAATACTTTCCTTGATTTAGTTTGACCCGAGGTGGAGCTGCAACCTGAGGACATTTAATGCTGTCCACTGAAGTGCTATAATTAAATACTATTGGCAAACATCCCACAAGTGGCTTCCCTTACTACAAGTTTCAATTTCATTACCCAGGCTTTTAAAAACAATACTTCAGCTCAAGGTCCTGACTTGGTGACACTTGCCAAATCAGACATTAAATTTCTACACCACAGAACTCCACAGTGGGATGCCCAGGATAGCTGGAGAGCATTTAGAGCCATACAAAATCATATAAACATGATCCCCATTAATCATCAACTGGCACAATAGGCTCTGCAATCCTTCTTGATTAATTGCTTGCAGCTATCTCACCTTTAAGCATTAATTCAAAAATCTTCATGCAACAAGGAATGGCAATAATTTTCTGTGGTATTAACATTGACTTCTCTAACTTCAAGTAACCCTTGCTTTCCCTTTCTCTCCATCCCTCCCCCTTCCCAATGCTCCGACCAGTCTTATCGTCTCCGACTACATTTTATCCCTGTTTGCTTTGTTGTTACCTTCTCCCAGCTAACAATGATCTATTCTACTCTACATGTTCCTTGATCGCCCTTTGCCCTGTACACCTTATCCATGTATCTCCATCCACCCTGACATCAGTCTGAAGAAGGGTCTTGACCCGAAACGTCGCCCATTCCTTCTCTCCAGAGATGCTGCCTGTCCTGCTGAGTTACTCCAGCATTTTGTGTCTATCTTCGGCAATATTTTACTTATTATTTCTATGTGAAAAGCTCCTGGACAATACAGTATAACACATGGATCACCTCAAGGAAGTTGATAGGTGCCACTCTGGGAAACTGTTTAAAGCATTGATAACCGATTGTTGTGGAGTCTGCTCCATTTTTGATATTCTGGTGTAAGCACAATGAAGGTGGTCGTTTCATAGCACATGACCAGCATACATATTGCAATTCTCAACTAAATAAATGAGCTGTTAAGCTTGGTCCAGCAGTGTGAAATTTCATTAAATATAGTTGTGATGTGTCACCAGTACAGCACCAAAATCTTTAGACCCATTGACCCACTGAACTTGTTCTTTCATTTTAATAGTCATGGCAATTTCTGGTCTCATTCCGCTTTTTGTTTCATAGCTGTTCATTTAAAATTATTACTTACTTGGGAATTATGTCTCACAAAAACACTGTATAACAATAGCAGTCCTCCTGAAGACTTCAACCTTTCCGATGGTATTTTTTGTCTTCAAACTTGTTATTTATGACTTACGTACCCTTCTGAATTCATCTTGCTCATTTGGTGCACTTTCCTTCCAATTTAATTGCAATTGTCAATCTAAATTAGTTTGATGAATGCAGTTAATTCATATAGTTGTGATGAAAAGGAGTGTGTTAATAGCATTGGATGGACTTTCATAAAAGTAGCCATTATTTCAATATTGGGGAGATGATTTCCATCAATGTATTCAAAATAAAAAATTTTATCGTAATAACTTTGCTCTATTTTTGGAGTTCTGAAATAGGGAATTACAAACCAATTTGTCTATCACCTAATTTTAATTAGCTCTCTGCCTCTTATGCAGCCTAAAATCTGTGTGCTCATGCACTATTCATTCGTTGTGACCACAATAACACGCGGCAAGATCAATCTGTCCATCAACAGGAAATTAGCCACATTAATTTTACATGCCAATATTCACTTTGATTTTCATACTTTATTAGATATGGTGGAAGACTTAAATAGTCACACTGGCAACATGTGACAACTCCAATTAATTCAAAGTGGGAGGTTATCATCGGTCAATGTTATGAATCATTTTAGCGAGGACGTTTCCACCAGTGGGAGAGTCTATGTCTAGAGGTCATAGCCTCAGAATTAAAGGGCATTCGTTCAGGAAGGATAAGAGAAGGAATTTCTTTAGTCAGAGGGTGGTGAATCTGTGGAATTCTTTGCCACAGAAGACTCTTTAGGCCATCAATATTTTAAAAGCAGAGATAGATAGATTCTCGGTTAGTACGGGTGTCAGGGGTTACGGGGAGAAGGCAGGAGAATGGGGTTAGCAGGGAGAGATTAATCAGCCATAATTGAATGGCAGAGTAGACATGATGGGCTGAATGGCCAAATTCTGCTCCCATTACTTATGACATGACTTTATGACCTTCACTTTCTGGAAGATCTTTTGTTTGAGCGCTGATGGAAATCTCATGCTCTTGAAGACTTACCCCATGCTATAGAACAATAGAATTTAGATTAGGACATGCGGTGTATAACCCATAATTATTAATTATTGCTAACACTGGGAGTAACTTTATTCTCTATTTCTATTACTGAATGGACACTGGTTGAGAAACGCTTTTTCGTTTTCCTCTGGGTATGCAAATACTCAGAAAAATGATAATAAAGATATACAATACAATACAATACAATACAATAACATCCTCTGGTGGTTTAAGCTGCATCTTGTCTTCTGGCATACAGTGAATCCCACAACACCTGCAAGAGTTTTTGCTTTCTCATTGTCATTAATGGATTCTTATAGTGATATCCCCAAGGTTACTTTGCCTGTAAACTTTTGGCATCCAGATATTTCCTGGGAAATGTCACTCAGTAAATATGGACACAAGTTATGCTACATAAAGACATTCCGCACTAATTTCACTAGAGAGGACGACAGAGAAAATATTTTAACAGATGACATTTTAACCATATCAATGCATAAGTAACTTGAGCACATAATCTTGAACACAATTTTCAAGGAGCGCTGAACTACTGGTGGCAACTTTTGAATGAGGCTTTAATCGAGTTTCACTGAACCTTAATTGGTACATGTGACAATAAACTGACCTTGAAACCTTGAAATATAGGTTCTGCTACATGCATCTCCTCTGATTGAAAGTGTGATCTTATAGTTGTTTAGTTTAGAGATACAGCACAGAAACAGGCAATTTGGCCCACCAAGTCTACGCCAACAAACAATCACCCCATACACAAGTTCTATCCTACAATTTACAGAAGCCAATTAATCTGCAAACCTCATGTCTATGGAATGTGGGAGGAAACCAGTGCACCCGGAGAAAAACCACATGGTCCCAAGAAGAATGTGCAAACTCCGAACGAACAACACCCATAGTTAGGATCAAACCCGGGTCTCTGTTTTTTCAAAGGAGTATCAGTGAAAGTTAATAGACGACATTTCCCCACTTATGGTGCAAACGTGGAGATTCCCTAACTTCCTGATGGCTGTTACCCTGTATTTCACAGGTTAGTCGATTCATCGTGGAGAAAGTGGAGGAGGTTTCCCTCTGCTTCATAAATTCATCAAAGCACAGAGAAAGCCTGGCAGAGAATCACCATAGAAATTTCCACAAATTAGATTGACCTTTACAAGGCAAGGACCATTAGACTGGTTATCAGATCTAGCCTGTCACCAAGCTCGTTGCTGTCTTACTCTGTCTTGAGGCAGGGCACTGATCACACTGGTTCTCTCCAACCTCAAGGCAGTGGACAAAGTCTCCGAGGAGATTACATCGAAATCAACTTCCCACCAAAGCTCTCCCTGAGATTTGTCTTGTCACAAGGCTGTCCAGGATGTTAACCATTTTAAAATGTCTCTGACTCTGTCTCTGATCTTCAGTGACAAACACAAAAAATTAGAAATATTAAATAATTAAACCAAACTGAAATAGCTTATATTTTTTCTCAAATAATTTGTCACCTACCCTGTCCTGGAATCTTGCTTAGAAATCAGTGAGATTTCCCATTCGGTGCCAGGAATGAGCTGCTGTGAGGCCCAGATGATTCCCCATAAGGATTCCCCATACAATCCTGAGTAATTCCTGCAAGAGTATTTCCTGCTGTTGGACTCCAAGTGGAATCTGGCAACAGCGACAAATGAGTCACCATCTATTAGTCAGTAATTCTAGGACTTTTGCATTCACCAGTGCATATGGGGATGTCCAAGTGACTGAAGTTTCGCCAGAGGAAACTGTTGACTTCTATTAGAACCACCAGTTCAGTCAAGCAAGTTCGAATGCATTTGAAAATATTGTGCCTAATGCGTTTCAAAATATTGATTGAAAGACACAGCGTGGAAACAGCCCCTCTCGTCCATGCTGACCATCAATTACCCGTTCACACTAGTTCTATGTTGTCACATTTTCTTATCCATTCCCTACACACAAGGGGCAATTGACAGAGGCCAATTAACTCACACATCTTTGTGATGTTTTGTTTCCGGAGGCCCCCCCACCCCCACCGGAGGGAGAATGTCCACAGGAAGAATGTGCAAACTCCACACAGACAGCACGCAGGACCAGGATCAAATCCGGGTCTCTATCTCTATGAGGCAGCAGCTACCAGTTGTGTCACTGTGCCCTGTATGAAAGGAATTTTGTTACAGTAGTGGCATGCAAATGTTTCAAATTTTATGGAGAATTTTGGAAAATATTAATAAAGGTGACCAAGAATTTCTGTAAAATTTCTGTAATTTCTTAAATGGCAGTTTCAGTGTTCTATAAAATTGAGCTCAAGGGCATTCTTTTATCTGGATCTAATCTGTGATCTATAATCTATATTCTGTCATCTGTGAAGAGATGGAGACTATATGCTTCATGCAGTTATGTGGTTACAAACGCTTTGAAAATAATATGGTGTGTGGTGCATATGTTGGGAAATGTGCAGAATTCCATTATTTGGACAGGTTACCCCTGAACGGAAACCTCTGGAGACTTTGTGCACCACCCAAGGTTTCCGTGCGGTTCCCGGAGTTTTTTGTCAGTCTCCCTAATAGTCGAAACTGACAAAAACCTCCGGGAACCTCCGGGAACCGCACGGAAACCTTGGGTGGGGCACAAGATCTCCAGAGGTTTCCGTTCAGGACAGTACATGCCTCTTAGCAAGTGGCAACAAGACACAGAGGAAGGTTATGACAAGAAATATGTGCAATGCTGATCTTACACCCCATTTCTATTATGGAACTGAACTCCCAAGTCAATATCCACCTTAAAAATAGATAACTGAATAACTTAGTAAATAGAATGAAAGCCATCCTCTGTCACTCAAGCAGAGCTTACTTTAGTTTAGTTTACAGAATCAGCACCCACGACTGTGCAGTCATTTACAAATGTAATTCAATTTTCAAATTCGCAGATGACACAATCATTGTGGGCCGGATATCAAAAAATGATGAGACGGAATACAGGAAGGAGATTGAGAACATCATGTCCTGGTGTCGAGACAACAACCTTTCTCTCAATGTCAGCAAGTCAAAGGAGAGAGCGAGCGACTTCAGGAAGTGAAACGGTATACATACTCCAGTTTGCATTGACGGTTCCGAAGCAGATCTGGTCGAAAATTTCAAATTCCTGGGAGTCAAAATCACCAACAACTTCTCCTGGACCACCCATATTGAAGCAACGGCCAAGAAAACACACCAATGCCTCTACTTTCTTAGAAGGCTTAGGAAGTTTGGCATGTCCCCTACAACTCTCACCAACTTCTACAGATGCACCATAGAAAGCATTTCATCAGGATGCATCACAGCTTGGTTTGGGAACAGCTCCATCCAAGACCGCAAGAAATTGCAGCAAATTGTGGACGCAGCACAGACCATCACACAAACCAACCTCCCTTCTATTGACTCCATTTATATCTCACGCTGCCTTGGCAAGGCCAGTAGCATAATCAAGGACAAGTCGCACCCTGGCCACTCCCTCTTCTCCCCAATCCCATCAGGCAAACGGGATAGAAGTGTGAAAATGTACACTACCAGATTCAGGGACAATTTCTTTCCAGCTGTTATCAGGCAACTGAATCATCCTCCCACAACCAGAGAGCAATGCTGAACTACTATCTACCTCTCTGATGGCCTCGGACTATCCTTGATTGGACTTTGCTGGCTTGACCTTACACTACCGTTATTCCCTTATCATGTAGAGCCAATTTACAGGGGCCAGTTAATCTACAAACCCACACATCTTCGGGATGTGGGAAGAAAACAAGAGCACCCGGTTGAAACACATGTGATCACAGGGAGAATGTATAAACTCCACGCAGACAGCATCCAAGGTCAGGATCGAACTTGGCATTGTGAGGCAGCTTCTCTACCAGCAGTGCCACTGTGCCGCGCTTCGGGAAGAAACTGAATTTCTAAACTTAATATCTGTCCAGGCACTCGTGAATCATATTTTTTTTGTTTCTGTACAGCTTTGTAGACCATATTCTGTCATACTGACATTATACTGAGTCACAATTAATATGATGGCCCTCCATTATCCAAGTTCGTATTATTTGTCTACATGTTTATTCACAATGGCTTTAAGAATTAACGTTGAAGGTGTCTTTGTGGAAGAATATCTAGATAAGAGTAGTCATCTTATAAATATATTTAAAGAAAATACAGAAAGAGATAAAGAAACATTAAAGATAAAAAGAGAATGAGTTTTTATAAGCCAAGAAAGGATCTAGCACAGATAAAAATGATGGAAAGT